>JAYESD010000007.1:150446258-151744383 GCA_036927565.1 Tuctoria greenei
TGATGTATATCTTTTCCGACATGATTGAGGAGGTCATGGAAGTTTTCATGGACGGTTTCTCCGTCTATCAGAAAACTTTTGATCATTGTCTGGAAAATTTAGACAAGGTCTTACAAAGATACCAGGAGAAGGACCTAGTACTTAATTGGGAGAAGTGCCATTTCATGGTCCGTGAAGGCATCGTTCTTGGACACCTAGTGTCCGAGAGAGGGATAGAGGTGTACAAAGTTGTAGGATCGAAGAGCACGTGAAAATCTACCAGAGGGGGGTGAATGGTAGATTTAAAAATCTTACGCAGCGGAAACAATTAAATCCCAACCCCTTCGGCAGAAAAACGATCTGTTAAAGAAATCGTGTGTGAGACTAATCTAAACGTGTTTCACCATGACAAAAGTGATATATATCATAGAGAATCAAGTCATGAATAAAACACAAGAAGAATCACTCAAATCCGTTGAGATAAACTCAAGTTATGATCGAAAGATCGAACAAAGGTCAATCTGTCCTACCCGAGAAAAACAGTTCTGGAACGCTGCAAATAAACTCATGTAGATCAGAAATCACAAATCTAATGACCTTTAAATTTTGACAGATGATAGATAATCAAGTTTTTAATACAACCCAAAAAGAATCATGTCAATTGGATCTGTAAAACTCGAGTTATGATAAAACAACCGACAAAAGGTAATGCTGTCCAGAAACTCGACGAGTAAAACTTGTCTGGAACAAGTCGGACGAACAAGGCACAAAAGTTCCTTCAAACTATGAATTTTATTCAATAGAACACAAGAGTAACAGCCCCAAAGTAGTGCACCACGAGCTCTGTCCTCCCTTGCTTATATAACCAGCTCGAAAGCCAACTCAACTCAAATCAGGACTCTAATCCTACTCCGTTCACGAATCGAAACTTTCCATAACTGCTTAAGACTCTTCTATACGCAGATAGAAGCAATCTTAAGACTTCCAAACACCTTAAAAACATATCCCACATTCCTAAAATAACTCAAATTCGTGACCCACACGAAATCCTATCATAACCAACTCGATACTTTCCATAACGAGCCAAAACCGACTCCGCCGCAGCCAAAGTCATCAACCGATACGATCCGATCCTTCCAACCAGATCTTCCCATCCATAAACCATCTTCGGAACCATGTTGCCACATCATGCACCGCATGCATACGTGCAAACACCTTCATTCGACGTCCAGTAACCTTCATATGCACTGTCCTTGATTCAATCATCCTGCGCGACCTCCTGACCTGCTCAACCACAATTCCTCCTGAATTTGGTTGTTGGAACCTCATCTCCTCCCTGAGACTAGTCCAAATGATCTTGTCACCATCCATGACTTGAACTCAAGCAACACCTGCACATGAATAAACAACCAATCCGTACGAGCCCAAGTCTGCGACTTGACTCAAGTCAGTTCCAAACACAACACCTTACGTGGGCACCTCACATAAGCATGTTGCAAAGAATAGCAAAATGATATCAGCCATATCAACCAAAACGCACCAAAAACTTAGTAAAAGAATACTAAGCAAACTTTCCAACAATGTAAATCAAGTTCGAAACATTTCACATTAAAAGTCGGAACATTGCGATCAAGCACGGTACCTTGCCAAAGCTAACCGAAGCTTGAGCCGGAGCTTACCAAAGCTAGTACAACCTAGCGCTGGAGCTTATTAAAACTAGCACAACCTAGCGCCAGAGCTTACCAAAGCTAGTACAACCTAGCACCAGATCTTACCAAAGCTAGTCGGACCTAGCGCCGGAGCTAACCAAAACTAGTCGAAACTAGTCATCTCAAAAGTCGGAGCTAGAAAAACATGTCGGAGCTAACCAACATAAGTCGGACCTAGCAAAACATATCGGATGTTAACAAATACATGCCAGAGCTATCAAAGACATGCCTGGGCTAAAGACAAAGCTCACTGGAGCTACCCAAAAACATGTCGGATCTATACAAAGAAAGTCGGACCTATTGTCGGACCTTGCAGAAGCTCGGAGCTAGAGTCGGACTTTGCTAAAAAGATGTTATGGCAGCATTTAAAACTTTTATTGTCAAAGCCAATGTATTCAGCACACATAGGTCTCACAATCTCCCCCTTGATGAATGCATTGGCAACACAATTTAAAATCTGAACATTGGCATGAAAAGTTTTGAGAACAATTTTCCCCCTTTTTGAAAATCAAATGAGATAGAAATAAATTTCTCTCTCCCCCTATACATATTTCTCTCCCTTGCATAATTCACCATATTATCTCTCCCCCTTTGACAATGTACTCAGCAAGGTTCAAAAGAGAAATTTTAATTGTTATGAGCATATTATAACATATACATATAAAACAAAGCTCATCCAAGTCATACTATCAAGTAACTTACACTATCACAACAGTGACATACATAAAGTAGTGTAAGCCATGCTAGAGATCAAATGTAATTGTCAATTTAAGCAAGTCATGATCTCACAAACTTAGCTATTTCAATACCTAAAAGCATGACACTTGTTGCTGCATTTTATTATTTTTCAAAGCACAAATTTAGATCATATGATATTTGCAAGAGATTATATGTGCATATGCCTTATTCTAACCAACCAAGTCAAGCCTATGTCATTTGATAATCAGAATCTTAAGGACATAGTTTTAGTCATACACTACTTCTTCCAAGTTCATATCAAAGTGCAATGATAAGCCATCTCAAAAGAAGAAGTGTGATGCATGCATATTCTCTTGATCTTTTCTCAACTTATATTATTCACAAAAACTCAACATCTGAGTTGATTACTTGATTAATTCTTTATGATTAAAAACACTTGTGAGCATGCACAAGTTCAAAACAGCAAGAAAGTTCAACCATGACCAGATTTAGTGTAAATAATTATTCCAATTACTAGACATGGCAAAAACTACAAAATGTATAACACGAGTAATGTAGTAAGAACTTTTAGCATGTAAAAGGAATCACAAAGTCATATATGTATAAAATACTATGCTCATATTATTTTAATTTCAGATTCACACATAGACTTCTCAAGTTTGAAAACTCCCCCTCAATGTAAGCCATGAGGATGCATAACCCCTATTTCACACGAATGGAACAAAAATGAGTGAAATCCAAAGGTTTTGTAAAAATGTCAGCCAATTGTTGTTCGGTATCTATATGGTGAAGCACAATGTTTCCTTTTTCAAAATTATCACGGAGAAAGTGATAGCTAATATCAATGTGCTTAGTTCTAGAATGTTGCACAAGGTTTTTAGCAATGCAAATGGTACTAGTGTTATCACAAAACAGTGGAATACTATCTAGATCAACCCCATAGTCCTTAAGTGTTTGAACAATTCAAAGAATTTGTGAGCAAGCACTAGCAGCAGCTACATATTCAGATTCGGCTGTGGATTGTGCAACTGAATTTTACTTTCTAGAGGACCAAGCAACAAGTGAATTACCAAGAAAATGACAAGCACCGGAAGTACTTTTTCTATCAATCGTACAACCTCCAAAATCAGCATCGGAAAAAGCTTTCAAAGTAACGGTTGAGGAAGAAGGAAGAAAAATGCCAAATTCTTGAGTTCTATGTAAGTACCTGAGAATCCTTTTGATGGCTTGACGATGTGAAGCACTTGGGGAGGCTTGAAACCGTGCACAAAGAATTGTATGTCCGGTCTTCATGTCGTGAGGTACAAAAGTGATCTGATCATGCTTCTATATTCTTTTTGATCCACGGGTTCACCATCTTCATCAAGTTCAAGTGTTATTGTTGTTCCCATTGGTGTCCGAAGAGGCTTGCTTTTGTCCATGTTGAAGCGCCTTAGGAGGTCTTTTGTATACTTCGTTTGATGCACAAAGGTACCCTCCTTGGTTTGCTTGATTTGCAGCCCCAAAAAGTACATGAGTTCTCCCATCATACTCATCTCAAATTCTGAACTCATCATAGCTGAAAACTTGGACACAAGATCATGAGAGGCACAACCAAAGATAATATCATCCACATACACTTGAACGAATAATGAGTCATTGCCATTCTTAAGCACAAAAAGAGTTTTATCAACCTTGCCCATGGTAAAACCCTTTTCAAGTAAGAATATTTTTAACCTATCATACCATGCTCTAGGTGCTTGTTTGAGACCATACAAGGCTTTGGACAGTTTGAAAACATGATTAGGAAAATCTGAATTTTCAAAACCCGGTAGTTGTTTTACATAAACCTCCTCATCTATGTAGCCATTAAGAAAAGAACTTTTAACATCCATTTGATATAGCTTAAAACTTTTAGATGCAGCAAAAGCTAACAAAATTCTCATGGCTTCTAATCTAGCAACAGGAGCAAAAGTTTCATCAAAATCTAGACCTTCAACTTGAGTGAAACCTTGAGCAACCAACCTAGCCTTATTCCTAACCACAACCCCATCTTCACTTTGTTTATTTTTAAACACCCATCTAGTTCCAATTAAAGTGTAACCTTAAGGAGGACGTACAAGTTTCCAAACATTATTTCTTTCAAAATTTTGTAACTCTTCTTGCATGGCAATAATCCAAGATTCATTATTGAGTGTGTGTGATATATCTTTAGGTTCAAAAGAAGCAACAAAAGCAGAATGAGCATGAGAGTTTGGATCGCAAAACCTGGACCATGTAACTCGTTCGTGCAAGCTTTCAATAATCTATTGTGGAGGATGAATTTTGAGAACGCGGAGGGGAGTGGACACTTCACAAGCTTCTTCTTCTTCATGTTCATCACAAATTGATGATCTTGTGACTTGAGGAGGATCTGGACCAGCAATGGTGGTCATCGGTGCTGGCTGTGAATCAAAATCAGGAGCTTGAACAATGTCATTAGCTGCTGAATTTTCGGGCAGCAGCTCCACCTCTTCCTCATCTTCAACAAAAATGCTCTCGCCCTGCGGATATGGATCTGGACCTGCAATGTTTGAGGTAGTACATGGTCTAGATTCATCAAAATACACTTCACAAGTCTCCACAATTTTGTTAGTGTCAAGTAAAAGCACACGGTAGCCTCTAGTATGAGATGGATAACCAAGAAACATGCCATCAATGGATCTAGGTTCAAATTTATCAAGATTACCATGTTTCTTAACAAAGCATTTGCAACCAAAGACCCGAAAGTGCGTAACACTAGGCCTATGTCCAAACCAGAGCTCATATGATGTTTTACCTAGCTTAGCGCGCAAGAAAACACGATTTGAGACATAACAAGCGGTTGCAATCGCTTCAGCCCAAAATTTCTTAGGAGTTTGATATTCATCAAGCATAGTCCTAGCCATCTCAACTAAGGTTCTGTTCTTTCTTTCTACAACACCGTTTTGTTGAGGTACATATGGTGAAGAAAATTGATGATCTATTCCATTTTCAGCACAAAAGTGATCAAAAGATTGATTTTTAAATTCAGTTCCGTTATCACTTCTAATTGCTTTTAAAGATCCTGGGTGATCAATTGATAATCTAAGAAATAAAGTTCTAAAGTGACTAAAAGCTTCATTCTTAGATGCCATAAAGTAAACCCAAGAGTATCTAGAATAATCATCAACAATCACAAGAACATGCCATTTACCTCCAAAGGATTGAGCACGTGAAGGTCCTACGGTGTCAAGGTGCAAAAGTTGACCCGATTTAGTTGTCATGATCATTGTGAGAGGAGTATGTGAACCTGCAACCATCTTAGCATGTCTACAAGAAGAGCACACAATTTCTTTGTCTCCTTTAAGCTTAGGCAGCCCACGTATGTGATCAAGAGCACTAACACGCGTTAGATGATCAAAGCCTACGTGACCAAGTCTACGATGCCAAAAATATAAACCTTTGGAATCATTAGCAACTAGACACCTATGCTTAGAGGAAGACATATCAAAATCAGCTTTAAAAACTCTTCCAAATCGTGACATGTTAAAAATAATCTCATTGTTTGAATTTACAACTTTGCAGCAATTTTTAGTGAAAATAATTTCCAGATTTTCATCTAGCAATTGTGAAACAGAAAGCAAGTTGTATTTCAAATTTTTGAGAAGTGCCACATCCTTCAAAGTGTAGTGATCATTTGCTCTAACTGAACCCTTAGCAATTATAGGAGTTGAAGAATCATCGGCAAAAGTAACATTCTCTACTCGTGACACAAAAGAGAGGGAGGAGAACCATTCTTTGTTACCGGTCAAGTGGCGTGAGCAACCTGAATCCACAATCCAAATGTTCTCCTTCCTCAAGCATGTAACCTACATAGAAGCATAATACGTCAATGACTCAATACTGGGACTAGTCAAAAGGCACTTAGGTATCTAGTACTGAGTCACATGACATGCAGCAGGAAAAACACGCAAAAGCTGAGATAAAACAGCAGGTTTATGAGTCAAAGTTTGGGGTTTTTTATTCTTAACTTCTGACCTATAAGGTATTACTTGTGTAGCACAAAAATCAGTAGCTCCGGAGGCAAAAACTGAAGGTCTGGAGGTAAACTTTGAATGTTTTTGACTCATAACAGTAGGTTGCATGTTCCTGGCATTCGGTTTTAATATGTGCAACAAATTTTGCATGAAAGTTATGAGATCTAGCAATCATTCTTCCCCTTTTCTGTTGTTTAGCTAGTCTATAACAAAAATCTATGACATGACCATCTCTACCACAGTAGGTACAATGAAATTTAACTTTGTGTTCATGTCTAGATGAGCAAGCAATATTTTTATTTGAAACTGAATGAGACAACACTCCTGTAGAAGTGAAAACCGCTTCTTTTTGTTTAGGAACTGTTTGAATCAAACCACTTCCTAACGACTTTAGAATTTTAGGTGGATGTGCCTTAGCATGAGCATGAGAATCAAAACCCAAACCAGTTTTATCATTGCAAGACTTGGAAGAATTCAGCAGCAAGTTTAGGTTCTTATTCCCATTACAAAACTGATCTAATGTCCTATGCATGTTATCAAGTTTATTGGACAGATCAAGGCAATTTTCACATGAAGTTTTTCCTTTTAATTTGCAATTGGAACAATATTTAACTTCATGAGAACGTAAATCATTATTCAATATTTAAATTTCATTCATAGCATCTTTTAATTTCTTTTCAAGATCATCACAACTAGAATAATGCAAATCAATTGTAGCACAAGAAGCATCTTTTAAGTTTCCAATGTCAAGTGCAGCAAGCTTTTTGTTCTTTTCAATTTCAAGTTCAAGTCTATCTAGAGTAGAGGAATGTGCAGTTCTTAATATGGACAATTGTTCATAGATTAAATCACACGAGGGACAAGAATCATCACTAGGAATCAAAGTTTTCAAACGGTTGATTTCAGATTCTAGTGATTTAATTTTAGCAACATTATCCCTAAGCTTTTTTTCTTTTTTCTTAACAATAATAGTTGCACGAGAAATTGCATCACACATTTCATTACAGGTAGAACATACCTCATCGTCGTCACTGTTGTGTTCTGCATCCTCCTGACTGGATCTTGATCTTGTTTTGCCCGCCATGAAGCATAAGTTGGCCAGATCGTCATCATCTTCATCACTTTCAAAGTCTACATCGCTTGAACTGAGCTCTTGAAGTGCAGTGATGAAGCTGTTAATGATCTTGCGTCCTATGGTACCCTTCTTTTTCTTGTTGGGGTTTTCAGAGGTGGTCTTGACCTTGTTCTGTTTTTATTCACAGGTAGTAGGACCTGAAAGGTTAGGGCATTCTGTACGAAAGTGTCCTGTCTTACCACATTCAAAACAGCGTTGAGGTTCGGAGCTTCCTCTCCTTCTAGTTCTCACATTTTGCAATGCTTTTGAGAACCTAGTAGAGAGAAGTACTAGCTCCTCCTCTGGAAATTCCTCAATCTGCTTCAGGGTTAGTGAGGACAACAAAGCAAGAGTATTGCAAGATGATGATTGGCCGGAGCTAGGCATATCACGTTGTGAGACAAATGCAATAGACTTATTTGGGTTCTTACGTGATAAGATGTCAATTTCATGAGTTTTGAGTTCAGAGTAAAGCACATCTAAAGTAAGTGTAGTCATGACAGTAGATTCACGAATAGATGTAACTTTGATCTCCCAGATTGACATGTTTAATGCACTAAGAAGTTTCCTAGCATTTTCAGCATCAGAAAAATAAACGTTGACACTACGCAAGTTACTGAGAATTTTGTTAAAGCGAGCAAAGAGATCATCAATGGAATCACCGGGTTGCATCTTGAAGCGCATGTATTCTTTCTTGAACATGTATTTCCTTACCTCCTTGATCGTGTTGGATCCTTCATGATAGTCACAAAGTGCTCTCCATACATCGTATACCGATCGGAGATGTGCAACGCGGTCGAAGTCGCTCTAAGTGGGTCCTTGGATGATCAAGTTTTGGACTTTGTTGTTGTTGTCAACGTCCCGTAGGTTTGTAGCCATAACTTGATCATTAGGTGGCACTTCGTAAGGCTTGTACACCTTCTCCCATATTGCAAAGTCTTGCGCCTGGATGAAAGCTTCCATGCGTGCCTTCCAAACCTGAAAATCAATACCAGCAAACACACAAGGTTTGGCGGAGTATTTCTCCATGATGATTAGTAAAAAACACGTGCAAATCACAATGATTGGAGCACCGTGGCTCTGATACCAATTGTAGGATCGAAGAGCACATGAAAAGCTACCAGAGAGGGGGGGGTTAATGGTAGATCTAAAAATCTTACGTAGCAGAAACAATTAAATCTCAACCCCTTCGGCAGAAAAATGATCTGTTAAAGAAATCGTGTGTGAGACTAATCTAAACATATTTCACCGTGACAAAAGTGATATATATCAGAGAGAATCAAGTCACGAATAAAACACAAGAAGAATCACTCAAATCCGTCGAGAGAAACTCAAGTTATGATCGAAATATCGAACAAAGGTCAATCTGTCCTACCCGAGAAAAATAGTTCTGGAACGCTGCAAAGAAACTCGTGTAGATCAGAAACCACAAATCCAATGACCGTGAAATTTTGATAGATGATAGATAATCAAATTTTGAATACAACCCAAAAAGAATCACGTCAATTGGATCTGTAAAACTGGAGTTATGATAAAACCACCGACAAAAGATAGTGCTGTCCAGAAACTCGACGAGTAAAACTTGTCTGGAACAAGTCGGACGAACAAGGCACAAAAGTTCATTCAAACTACGAATTTTATTCAATATAACACAAGAGTAACAGCCCCAAAGTCGTGCACCATGAGCTCTGGCCTCCGTTGCTTATATAACCAGCTCGAAAGCCAACTCAGCTCAAATCAGGACTCTAATCTTATTCCGTTCACGAATCGAAACTTTCCATAACTGCTTAAGACTCTTCTATACGCAGATAGAAGCAATTTTAAGACTTCGAAACACCTTAGAAATGTATCCCACATTCCTAAAACAACTCAAATTCGTGACCCATACGAAATCCTATCATAACCAACTCGATACTTTCCATAACGAGCCAAAACCAACTCCGCCGCAGCCAAAGTCATCAACAGATACGATCCGATCCTTCCAACCAGATCTTCCCATCCATAAACCATCTTCGGGACCATGTTGCCACGTCATGCACCGCATGCGTACGTGCAAACACCTTCCTTCGACGTCCAGTAACCTTCATATGCACCGTCGTTGATTCAATCATCTTGCGCATTCTCCTGACCCCCTCAACCACAATTCCTCCTGAATTTGGTTGTTGGAACCTCATCTCCTCCCTAAGACTAGTCCAAAGGGTCCTGTCACCAGCCATGACTTGAACTCAAGCAACAGCTGCACATGAATAAACAACCAATCCGTACGAGCCCAAGTCCGCAACTTGACTCAAGTCAGTTCCAAACACAACACCTTACGTGAGAACCTCACATAAGCATGTTGCAAAGCATAGCAAAACGATATCAGCCATATCAACCAAAACTCACCAAAGACTTAGTAAAAGAATACTAAGCAAACATTCCAACAATGTAAAGCAAGTTCGAAACATTTCACATTAAAAGTCGGAACATTGCGATCAAGCACTGGACCTTGCCAAAGCAAACCGAAGCTTGAGCCGGAGCTTACCAAAGCTAGTACAACCTAGCGCCGGAGCTTATCAAAACTAGCACAACCTAGCGTTGGAGCTTACTAAATCTAGTACAACCTAGCGCCGGAGCTTACCAAAGCTAGTCGGACCTAGCGCTGGAGCTAACCAAAACTAGTCGGAACTAGTCATCCCAAAAGTCGGAGCTAGAAAAACATGTCGGAGCTAACCAACATAAGTCGAACCTAGCAAAACATATTGGAGCTTAACAAAGACATGCCGGAGATATCAAAGACATGTCGGAGCTAAAGACAAAGCTCACTGGAGCTACCCAAAAAGATGTCGGGTCTATACAAAGAAAGTCGGACCTATTGTCAGACCTTGCAGAAGCTCGGAGCTAGAGTCGGACCTTGCTAAAAAGATGTTATGGCAGCATTCAAAACTTTTATTGTCAAAGCCAATGTATTAAGCACACATAGGTCTCACAAAAGCAAATATTGAAGCCATTGAAAAACTTCCACCTCACATCAATGTTAAGGGAATCCACAACTTTTTTGGTCATGTGAGGTTCTATCGGCGATTCATCAAAGACTTCTCAAAAGTCGCTAGACCCCTCACTAACCTACTTGCTAAGGAAGCTCCCTTTTATTTTGATTATGAATGGCTTAAATCATTTGAAACACTCAAACAGGCATTCATCTCAGCTCCAACCATTCAACCTCCTGATTAGATGCTGCCATTCGAAATCATGTGTGATGCTAATGAGTTTGCTGTTGGTGCGGTCCTAGGCCAAACCAAAGATAAAAAGCATCATGCAATAGCCTACGCTAGCAAAACTCTAACAGGAGCTCAACTTAATTATGCCACAACTGAAAAAGAGCTCTTAGCTGTAGTTTTTGCTATCGATAAGTTTAGGTCCTATTTGGTTGGAGCCAAGGTCATAGTCTACACAGACCATGTTGCCTTGAAGTACTTGCTCACTAAAAAGGATGCTAAACCAAGGCTAATCCGTTGGATTCTTCTACTCCAAGAGTTTGACTTAGAAATCAAGGATAAGAAGGGAGTAGAGAATTCTATGGTGGATCATCTATCACGTATGGAAGTCACCCAAACCATGGATATTCCTATCAATGACTTCCTATGAGATGATATGCTTCTCAAGGTGACTGACTCTCACCCTTGTTATGTGGATATCATGAACTTCATCGTCACAGGATATGTACCACCAGGGGGGAACAAAAGAAACTTATTTATGAGAGTCGAAGACATGTTTGGGATGACGCATACCTCAATCGAGTTTGTGTCGATGGCCTTCTTAGAAGGTGTGTCCCATCAATCGAAGGCACCAAGATTATTGAGAAATGTCATGCTAGCCCCTATGGTGGCCATTACGGTGTTTACCGTACCCAGGCAAAGATCTGGCAAAGTGGATTCTATTGGCCTTCTATGTATGAAGATACAAAAGAATTCATCCGGAGATGTTGGAAATGCCAAAAGCATGGAGGAATCTCAACTCGCAATGTGATGCCCCTAACGTATAATCTCCAGGTGGAATTATTTGATGTGTGGGGTACTGATTTCATGGGACCTTTCCCTAGGTCTTATGATTGCGAGTATATCCTGGTGGCTGTAGATTATGTGTGAAAATGGGTAGAAGCTTTGCCATGCAAAAATGTTGATTCCAAGCAAGCTAGGAAAATATTCCATGAGATCATTTTCCCACACTTTGGTACTCCCCGTATGGTCATAAGTGATGGAGGGTCTCATTTCATAGATAAGACCTTCCGAAGATTTTTGAGGGAACTTGGTGTCCAACATAATATTGTTACCCCCATACTACCAACAAATAAGTGGTCAAGCAGAAACATCTAATAAGAAAATTAAGAATATTCTGCAAAAGACCGTCTTGGAAATGGGAATAGAATGGAAGCATAAGATACCCGATGCATTGTGGGCATATCGTACTACCTACAAAACTCTCATTGGCATGTCTACTTTCCAACTTGTCTATGGGAAGACTTGTCATAATCCTGTAGAGTTGGAACATAGAGCCTATTGGGCCATCAAGCAGTGGAACATGGACTTTCACGAAGCAGGAAAGCACCGATTGAAGCAACTCTCTGAGTTGGAAGAGTGGAGAGATAAGGTGTACCGTAGTGCCAAAATCTACAAGGAAAGAACTAAAAGATGGCACGATAAGAGGATTACGCCTAAAGATTTCAAACCTGGAGACAAAGTCCTACTCTTCAATTCCAGGGTTAAACTCTTTGGACATGGGAAGCTCAAAAGTAAATGGGAGGGACCCTTCACCGTAGTAGAAACCTCATCCCATGGAGCAATCACACTCCAAGGTGATGATGATCATCTATTTAAGGTGAATGGGCACTGACTCAAATTATTTCTCGAATCCCATAAGGATGAGACAGAAAAAGAAATTGATGTGATAAATCTTAATTATTTCATGTCGTTTCTTTAAATTCTTTCTAAATTCTGCGCCCATTTAATGGGCCCATCCGATTATTCATCTATGGGGCCCATTAATCCAACCCACAAAAACTTGGCCCAAACAGAGCCAGGAAGGGGTAGGCCGAACCCTAGGGTCGGCCGACACCCCCCTTGTGCCGTCAACCTTCTGTTTTCGCTTGCGGACTCTCCCGGTGTATCTCAACAAAACTCTAGGTGCTATCATACTTGGGAACATAGAGGGAAGCTTGCACCATATAGAAAAATTCATCTCCTGTTACAAGTCATGGCTGACAAGAAGATTGTGCCACATCCCCACTCTAGCTCAACCTTCAACCTGAGCGGAGACATCACGCCGCCCAATGACAAGTCTTGTCATGGCATTGGATGTCATGCCCCTCGCTATGATCCCGCCACCAATGAAGACTCCGCTGGGGTGTAGCACCACACCTCGTGGTGTTGAACGGTCGCTCGCACCTCAGAGGATGCCCATGAAGTCGACGACACCTGCACGTCGTCCGACTTCGGCTGGCCTTAAGTCAGTCAAGACCCGTCTTTTTCCTGAAAAAGACAAGTCTCTCCCAACGTTGCAGCCTGGCGAGGAGTTCATGTACACTCTGAAGACCAAGGACGGTGACGTAGTGAGCCACCACTACAAGTCACCTACGCGTACCATGCCTGAGCGTGTAGGAGACAGTCTCATTATCCACGTGGTGCGCCAGCCTGATGGAGGATATGCAAAAGAGTTTTTCAAGCAAGTGGATAATTTGGTGATGGAGGAATTGACTGGCTTGTCACCCTCCAAGATTAGGCGTCACCTCTCACGGCCTACTAACAAAGGGCCACTGGCCAATTTGAGGACAACGACGGGAAATATCCTCGTGCCCCAAAGTGGCACAGCTTCCTAAGGAGTTAGCTTCTCTCTGTTTGGAGAACCAGAAGCTATCGGACTTAGTGGCTGAAGGGCGCATCGAGATGGCGGAAATGAAGGATGAACTCATATCCCTCAAGGAGGATATTGATGGTATTCGCCGTGGCATGAGCGCCAAGCTGCGACACATATGCAATGCCGTCGGGAAGCCCGACATCTACAACGCTCCCTAGTGTAGATGTCCCGACCGCATAGGATGCTTACTAGTTTTGTTTAGTTTGATTCCAAAAAATTTTATTTTTCATGCAGTTTAGATTGAATAATGTAAGCATCCCTATATTTGAGTTCAATAAAAGGAACTTACCGATTCATCTAACCCGATAAAGTTCCATCTTTAGTTTATTTTGTGTGAATAAAGAATTCAGGGAATAAGTGTGGGGGAGGTACCCCAAATTTGCGAAATCCTGACATACAAAATTAGCATTGCATCTTAAAACACGTCGCAACCTATTATATGACTCAACACTTCGAAACAGGGCAACGGAGAGGCTAGAAGGGGGTTGTCTGAACCCCCTGGTCGGCCAACCTGTTGTGGGCCTCACACGACTTCGTTTCGCTTCCCAAAATCGGTTTGGATCCCCTACCCCTAAATATGCATGCTAAGTTACTGTTTGAGTTGATTTGATATTTAATATTGAATATATGAAGGCAATTCAACTCAACAATTAACATTTAAAACTTGGTATTCAAATTTTGCTTGAGCTAAAAATTTGAATATTTTATATTCGATTTATTGCCCTATTCATGATTCCCATAATCATAATAGGGAAACATGTCATCTAAGTATTTGACTAGTGTGATATGGTAAATGAGTTACTTGAGGAGATATCTCCTTGCCTGAAATTGATTTGTTGGTCCTTGCACAATTTGGAGTCTTGAACTTTGCCTGATTCTCTCATTGGAAATTTAAATACCCACCAAGGCCATATGATACAAATCCTTGAAAACCACATGCATACCCACTTTGCCTTTCATTGAATTTTGTCAAACTCATGACCCCATTGAGTGACATGCATGAACTTTTGACTTAGAAATTCTTGTGCACACTATTCATGCAAAATTTCTCACATTGAGAATTTGCATCCACCATTCATCCATCCAATAAAGAAACTCCATACATTTTGGTCATAAAAAATCTCTCTATAAAAATAAAAAGGAGTAGAAGACATGGCTACGGAATTCAAAATAAAAAGAAGAGAGTAGCCATGTTTCATTCTTAAAGAGAGAAAATCATGGAGTCCATATGTATCCATTCCATTCATGTGCATAAGGATTTCCTTTGTCAATTTGTTCGTTGCATAAGTCTCTCATAGGATCAAGTTTTTGACTTAGCAATACATGAATTGCAACGTGTGCCACATTTATCTGTACCAAACTCCAGATATAGCCATGTTTAGTAAAGGGAGAAAATTGGCACAACATGCCAAGGTGAGGATGAATACACTTTGAGAGACTTGAGAGATTCCAAATGAGAGATAAGGGCAATTGTTTTCTTGACTTACCGAATATAGCAAATCGTCATATTATTTCGGCAGGGGAAGATCCAAGAGAACAACATTCCAACCATTCCACCCTTCAAGCACCCAAGATTGATACGGTAGCCACACTCCACAAAGGGAATTCATGAATTGAGGTATGAGTTGAAATATCTAGTATCCCCTTATAAGCAAATTTATGACAACACCTTAGTTCTTTTTCTTGCCTTCACTCGAGGACGAGCAAAGGACTAAGTGTGGGGGAGTTTGTTAATGATCCTTAAGTGCCATATTTAGACCATCAATTCACCTCATAATATGCACAAAATAGAAACACAATGTAGTGGTAGGGTTAAGAACTAACCAATTCCACAAGTGTTGGTGTTTATTTGTATGCAGGTGAATTCAGACTCAAAATATCAAGACATGTAGGGAGTAATCCATAAAATTGGGTTTCGATGAATCAAGCGACGCCGCCTGTCATCACATTGATCAAATGGCCCACAAATAAAATAACCGAGGCTATCCAATGGTGTAGAACCCATATAAGGGGATGGGACCCACCTGGCAGAGACTTGGAGAAAGCACAGCCCCAACGGGGCCAAGACCAGGTCAACTGACCCCCCTAGTCGGTCGACTAGGTCATGGCGCAATTTGCGGTCAAACGCCACGTGTTGGCTCCTCCCGGCTTGAAGAGGTCATGGGTGATTGATTCGCGCGCATTTGGTGGCGAGAATCGACTCTTCTCCCCCTATAAATAGAACCCCACACCTCACTTTACACACACACCAAAAGTTGAGAATAGAACATCACTCCAAAGGTTTAGAGTAGTCCTAGAGGCTGCAAGTAGAAGGAGAGTGTGGTGAAGAGTTTAGGAGAAGGAGGCTTGGGCTCCCTCTTCTACACTTGTACCCCTACAAAGGTGTTATTCAAATCAAGTAAGCCCTTTGTGAATTCAATTCAAGCTTGATTCTCAATTCATTGTAGTTTGCACAAGTAGTTACTTGTGGGTTCATTACTTTAATTCATTAGAGGCTCTAGTTGTAGCTTTGTGTTCGAAACAACTAGAGTTGTGATTTAGAACGTAAACGTGATGCTTAGGTTAGAAATCACCAATGAATATCTCGTAGACCCACGGATTGAAGAGGTAGGCAGTAGGTGGTGACAGCCCTATATGTCCTTTGTAATCCTCCACATTCGGCTATGCCATAGGCTCTTGGCGGGAGTCGTCTAGTGTTGCTAGGGGTAAACCCGTGCCCGAAGCAGGCAGCTACCGCAAATTCCTTTGAATTATAATCAATACTTTGAATTACTCTCTCTTCCTTACCTACCAAACAACTTTGTGTCCTTGGGTGGATTAGTTCGTAAGATTACACACATGTTCCTTGGATTCGATACCCTTGGAATACTCTCTTAAGGGGAAGTGCTACACGACTGTTTTCGTGCGCTTGCGAATTTTTATCTGCGATGTAAGAAATGTGAACACACACCTTGAAGGAGGTGGACATGATCGCTGCCAAATTGGACCTCCTTATGAAGAAGACTGATGGATAAGGTAATGATGAAGTATGTGGCAATTCCTATGCCTTAGACTCTCACATCACTTGTGAAGTCTGTGTCAACATGGGCCATTTGAGCAATGACTGCCCAGAAACCCGTGACGATGCCTTACACGTAGCCAATAATGGAATCAACAATGGCTATCGTCCAGGAGGTCAAGGGTGGGGCCAACCACGCCCATTCTTTGAAGGAGGGTATAACAACAATGGCAATAATGAAAATCAACCCAACTTGAGAGAACTTGCCATTAGCCAGCTGAAAATCAATGAGGCTCTATCCAAGAAGCTGTCAGCCAACGACAAGACCCTAGAGAGCATAAATGCCAAGATTGAAGGACTATCCTCAGCCTTCAAGAATCAAGTGAGTTTCAACAAGATGTTGGAAACTTAGTTGGCACAACTGGCAGCTGTTGTTCCTCCAGTAGAGAATGGCAAGATGTCAGGACAGCCCGAACCTCCTGTGGAAAGTGCCAACATAATTGCTCTACAAGGAGGCAACTGGGTGAAGGATCCTGGATGTCCTACAATTTCATGCTCAATTAGGGCTCACCACTTTGACAAGGCCCTTTGTCACCTTTGATCAAGTGTGAGTATGATGCCCAAGGTGTTTTTCGACCAGCTGAACTTCACAAAACTTACTCCAACATCAATGCAGCTCCAACTGATTGATTCTTCAGTCTGTTATCCGGCGGGTATCGCTGAAGATGTTTCGATGAAAATCCGGAATTGCTTCATACCCATGGATTTCTTGGTGCTTGACGTGGAGGTCGAGAAGGATACGCCGCTCATTCTTGGGCAACCATTCCTAAGCACCGCGAAGGTTCACATAGATGTGGGAGCTGGAGAAATCCACTTCCATATCAATGGCAAGAAGGAGAAGTTTAACTTTCACCCAAAGTTGGAGCAATTCTCCATGATCCGTATCAAGCATGGGTCAAATGTTAAGCACATTCAAGAGGTCGAAATCACATCTACAAAGGTGAACCCGCTTATCGCATTCATGAGAAATTTGATCTATGCAAAAAACCCATCTTATCGTCCACGCTAACACCCCAAGAAGACAGAGAAGTCCGGGCCTCCCCAAAGGCCCAAGTCCACCAAGCCACCAAAGAAGGTATGGCAGAAGAAGCAATACAAGCCGTATGAGTCCATCTCTCTGTGCCCGGATGACAAGAAATGAAGAAGGAGGAATCTCGGACAGTGGTGAGACCTAGCCAATAGGTTAAATTGGTAGTTATCATTTTCTTTGTTTTTCTTTTCTCTTTATTTAGTTTTCCCCATTTAGTTTCATTTTCCCCATTGCATATTTGATTTTCTTAGTAAGTTGAGAATCTTATATTCTCAACTATCTTTTTTATTTCTTTATTTTCATAAAAGGAAAATTGTTGGGTTTTGAAAAAGGAGTTTTTATTCAGAAAACAATTTTTTTGAGCTGCAAAAGTGGTAATTCACCAACGTGCTAATCCCATAGCCATTGGGGAGCCACCTGCCAAAAGGGAGAACAGGGGGGCCTACTTGTCAGTTTGGCCGACCCCTCCTTTTTGGCCGACTAGAGGAAGGAGCCATTTTGGTTCTCTCTCTCCTTCAACGGCTACATTTGGTACCCTAGTGACCGTTGGGGAGTGCACACTATAAATGGTGGCTGTGAGGGGCACTTCTCCTCACACTTCAGCTCATTTCATACCTCTCCAAAGTCACTCTTGCTCACATTATTTTTCTTGCTCTCCATTGAAGTGCTCTTGATCAATTTCAAACTCAAAAAGATTTGCTTTTTCTTGCATTTGCAATTTGCTCTCAAGTTCTTCAAGGGAAAATTCGTCGGGGTTTTGCTTTTGCTAACATCACCTCTTTCAAGTTTTTTTCCTTGTTGTGTTCTTGTTTGTTGTGACTATGAAAGGGATGAAGAAGTTGGTTGGAAAGAGGAAGGAGGCTGCAAGCTCAAGCCATGGTGGAGACTCAAGTGCACGCCCCTCTTCCGTTGCTACACCAAGTTCACGGAGGAGGAGTGTAGGTGAGGACACTCCCACGGGTGAGAGGAGCAACCCTCATCAACTTCTTCACGACGACGACCTCAACATACAAAGTGAAGTTGAAGATCAAGCACGCAAGCTTCTCCAAGATCGTGAGTTTTCTCATACGAAAGCTTATGATCCAGATTTGATCTCCAAAATAGGTATGGATACCGAATTCTTTTCCATTTGGCGTTCATTAGGATGGGAAAACTTTGCTCACATATAGGAGAGGTGTTCACGCCTTCTTTCCATACAATTCCTTTGCACACTTAAGATAGGATTTGATTGTATTACTTTTAGATTATTTCAAAAAGAATACAATATCCTATGGAAAGAATTAAGTTAAATCCTAGGCTTCCATAGACGATGTTTGCTAGATTTGGACACTTTGCCTAAGTTTAACAAACATAGTTTTTGGCAAAATTTAACTTATGAGATCAGATGTAGTGCACCTAGGAATAGCCACTTACACAACCCTACTTTACGCTTCATGCATAGATGGGTGGATATGACTACGTTCCCTAGAGAAGACGTAAGGGTAGTGCGTGATGATGATGAAGGTTGATCCATAGGCACCTTGCCTTTACGATCCGCGCCTGAGGGTTGTGTAACACCCTCATTTTCATGCATCATGCCCTACATACACTCATATACATGTTTAACATTAACCCACAACAAGAGGAACGAGTTTAAAATTGATTTGGAACAAAACCGCACTTAAAATGCAGGAAAGTGCGGACTAGTCCGATTTTCCTGAGGACTAGTCCGATTTCTCTCTGGCTAAAAACGGACTTGTCCGTTTTTGCTGCGAACTAGTCCGATTTTTGGCACTGGAAACTTTCGGACTTGTCCGATTTTGTGCGGACTAGTCTGATATTCCAAGAATCCTTGAAATTTTGCTAAGTCCTTGGACTTTTCCGGACTAGTCTGGTGTTCCAGGGGACTTGTCCGATTTCCTCTCTATTTAAAGTCGGACTTGTCCGGTGTTTGGCCAGACTTGTCCGTTTTTCTCTCTGGACGACTTCAGACTAGTCCGGTCCTTTCCGGACTTGTCCGATATTTCGTGACTCCGAATTGATCTTTTGTTTTATGACTTGCTCCTTGGGTTTCACGTTAAGTGGGCCTAGGTATGTCGTGTCTAACTCTTTTAGAGCCCATGTGGGACTCTAAACCGGCCTCTACTCATCCCAAACTCAAAATCCATCTAACCCTAGCCTCCACCTCTATATAAACAACCCCACCCCTTGGATTGACATCTATTTCCCCCTTTTCCACCCCACCCAAACCCTAGTTCGTGGAGAACCACCACCAAGAAGGGAGGAGAAGATCCCAAGCAAGAAGAAGAAGAGGAGGAAACGAAAGAGGATCAAGATCTCCATCAAGTTTCATTCTTCATCACCAATTCATCTCCAAGTTCATCACCAACCCTAGATCATAAAGATCCAAGTGTTACCTCCAAGTTTCTTGATTCATTGGAGTTCTAAACACCTGGTATACCTTCTATTCTCTTTTCCTTACGTG
This sequence comes from Tuctoria greenei, assembly GCA_036927565.1. Taxonomy (NCBI): domain Eukaryota; kingdom Viridiplantae; phylum Streptophyta; class Magnoliopsida; order Poales; family Poaceae; genus Tuctoria; species Tuctoria greenei. Next base: position 150,466,220 of record JAYESD010000007.1, read on the forward strand.
AATTCAACCACTAATCTCCAAATTCACGTCGATCTAGAAAACCCTAATCTGCTGATCTCGCAGAGTGTGGTCTTGTCCGGTCCCTAGCGGACTAGTCCGATCTTTCTGGTTAAATTGTGTTGAATTAATTCAAAAATTTGATCTAATCAACTCCAAACCTGTATAAACTTGTTAAAAGCTATTAGAACTAGTTAGTGAACACTAAAAGCAATCTAGTAACAAGTTCTATCTTGCATTTGCATTAATCATGCATGTCATGACATATTGAGTAATATTTGTGCACTTTTTGATTGTGTTTCTTGTCTTGTATGTTTATTGTGTGGATTAGACGGATTTGCGCTAGAGAGTGCCGCGGACGATCTACAACACCAAGAGTTTGAAGGCTTTGATCCTAATCAACCGCAAGAGCAAGGCAAGTGTCCTTGAAGCATATTGATCTCGTTTTAAAATAAATGTTTTGTTTGCAAAACTGCATGCTTGTGTCAATTTGATGGGAATCCTATGGTAGGAAGTTTACTAGCGTTGTTTGACCATCCTTGTCGCCTGGAATTTATGGTAGAGAGTCGGGAAGGGCTTTTTACCTTTTTGCTTTGCTTAATCAATTGGGATGGGAAAACAACTCTACACATTTAATTATGCATTTATGATATTATGATTAACATGAACTGGTTAAAATGATGGGTGATCTAAGCAAGCCTGGTATGTGGATGGGTTGGATGTCATGGTGGTTTGCTTGCTTTAGATCTAAGGACCGGTTCATGCGAGAATAAGCCAGGATTACAGTGCCACCACGAGGCCAAGTATGGGTGCGGCGTAGCTAATTAATTTGGACTTTGCCAGTGCTATTTAGACCATTAAGGATGCTCGGGGAAGGGGTAGTCGTATTGGGTTTGTTGATGATTGGTGGGACTACCCTGGGATCCGAATGGCTCAAGAGGGGGCCCTTGGTTGAAGATGGGCTTAGTTGGAGGCATCGCCACCGGTGAAACCTCAGTGGGGTCTAAATAGGCTAGTAATCCCTTTGTAAAGGCTATTTTGTGATATCTTGGCCACACACTGATGGAAGTGTGAGACGGCATAATAGAGGTTCTAGTCATCGAAAGGTGATGAAATCACAAACATGTGGGTAAAGTGGTACAAACTCTACAGAGTCTAATAAAACTATCATGATAGCCGTGCTCTCGGTTATGAGCACCTGGACAACTTCCATGATTAGAGGGTACTTGGTATTGGGATGGTATTTGGGATGGTTATGGTTGGTATTATGGTTATGGATTAATTTCTAGTATTGAATATGGTTATTGGCAAATGGTGAAATATGGAATTATTGATGAGGATTCCTTATGATTATGATGGGTTTGATTCATATAAATATAATATATTGCTTTTCAAATGTTTTAATGTACTTTTCAGCACTTAACCATTATTATTGTCGACATTTGAATAAGCCACATGTCATACTTTCCACACTTGCTGAGTACGACATGTACTCACTCTTGCAATCCCCCCCCCAAACAGTTGCAGGTCAGGATTTGGAGTTTAATGGCGATAATGCGGAGTTCTAGGCTGTGTCTACCGTCAGCTTTACCTGTGGTGTTATTGGAGCTGCGCTATACCCTATTGCTTATGCTGTCTAGCTGTTTAGTTTGCTTATTTAGTTTATTTCTGTTGCATTATCTTAACTTGTCATAAATATTCATTAGAGCTTGTATTCGAGGATAATATGATTTGTGTAATAAAACTTGGATAATTAATCTTGTCTTGTGGTAATTTCCTGTATACTCTTTTGTGAATGCACTCGTGTATGTGTGATGAACATCCTGGGCACACATATGCGTTAGCTTGGTTCATTTTTTGGAACCGGACGTCACAGATTGGTATCAGAGCCACAGGTTGACCGTAGGATGCATCCTAGATAGATCGACACTTTAGAGCACATAGGGGCACTCAGGAATCGATGTGTTTTTGCTTGGTGTGCTGTTGCTATATATATTGGTTGCTTGTGTGCTTAATAGAGGATTTTGGGGTGCTTTAGCATTGCCATGTCCACGTAGGCTAGCTAGTTGTTTAGTTTCATATCCCTTGATGCATATAGTTGGGGACGTTTTCTAATTCTTACCTATTGCTTTTCTTCAGATGGTGAGGACTCGCAACCAGAGGGATGGCAATGATGAGGAGGAGAACAATGGAGTACCTCAGAACAACAATGGGCAAGGACCTGCTCATGGAGCTATCAACATTGAGCATCTTTTGGCTATGCAAAACCAGCTCATGCAGACCATGATACAAACTATGGAACAGCTGCAGGCTGGCAATATCAACAATCAGCCCCACATGCCTCCACCGCCACCCCCGCCTCCTCATAACCGATTGGGAGAGTTTATGAGGACTAGGCCGCCAACCTTTGCTCAAGCCGCCAACCCTATGGATGCGGATGATTGGCTCAAGTCCGTGGAGATGAAGCTAGCTATTGTCCAATGCAGTGACCGGGAGAAGGTCTTGTTTGCTTCTCATCAACTAGTTGGAGCAGCTGCAGATTGCTGGGATGCTTATTGCAATGCTCATGAGAACCAAGAGAGAATTACCTGGGCAGAATTCAAGGAGAATTTTCGTTCTCATTATGTGTCGGAAGGAGTTATGATCTTGAAGAGGAAAGAATTTGAGAATTTAAGGCAAAGAAGATCAAGCGTGAGTGAATATCTCAACAAGATCACTCAACTCTCAAGATATACGCCTGAGGATGTTAGTCGGGACAGCCGGAAGCAATATTTGTTCATGAGAGGCCTAAACAATGAAATTCAAGTGCAATTGCCCAATTGTCATTATGCAAATTTTCAGAAGCTTGTGGACAAAGCAATTGTGGTTGAGAACAAGATCCGTGAGATGGAGCAAGACAACAAGAGGAAGGCGCCATATCAAGGACAGCAACAAGTAAGTAATTTGCGCCCTCGCCTTGCACCACCCAATGCGCCCTATTACAGCTCCTCTATTCCTGCTCAGCGCCCTGGTTATGCACCACGCCCAACTCAGTTTGTGCAGCAGCGCCCTGTTATGCAAGCACCTAGGCCTCCAATGCCTTTTGTGCCTCGTGCTAACTTTCCTAGTGCCAATGCTCAAAACCAAGCTCGTCCCAATAATTCTGGTGGAGTTAAGAAGTGTTATACTTGTGGAGAAGTTGGACACTTTGCGCATCAATGTCCTAAGCCAGGCCTTGGTCAAGGAAGCAATGCGCCGAGGCAAAACCCAAGACCCAATGGAGGAGCGCCACAAGAAAGCCGTGGATAGCAGAATTTTGCTTGTGGCAACATGAATCATGTCTCTACGGAGGATGCTCAACAAGCGGATGACGTGGTCATTGGTATGTTTCTCGCCAACTCCAACCCCGCGACTATGTTGTTTGATTCTGGAGCATCGCATTCATTCATTGCATCAAAGTATGTTGCCAAGTATAGTTTGCCTATCTCTCATATGAAGTTTACTCTATTGGTTAAGTCTCCTGGAGGAGAGATGAGGACAAATATAGTATGTCCAAAAGTAAGCCTTAGAATAAGGGGGGTATACTTCTCCGCCAACCTCATTGTTTTGGATTCTCAAGGATTAGACATTATACTTGGTATGGACTGGTTGAGGAAGCACAATGGAGTTATTGAGTGTGCCACGAAGAAGGTGAAGTTGACCAACGAAGAAGGGATCACCATAGAATTTGAAGCATCTCAAACTGCACCGAAGCAATTGGAGTTGAATCATATGGACGGTGCCGCAATTGAGGAGATTCCGGTGGTGTGTGAATTTTTGAATGTTTTTCCGGACGAATTGCCAGGTATGCCACCCGATCGAGACATTGAGTTTGTTATTGATTTAATACCTGGAACTGCACTTATAGCTAAGAGGCCGTATAGGATGCCTCCTATGGAATTAGCGGAGCTCAAGAAGAAAATTCAAGAGCAATTAGAGAAGGGTTTTATTCGCCCAAGCTCTTCACCTTGGGGAGCGCCCGTTCTATTTGTGGACAAGAAGAATGGATCCCAAAGTATGTGCATAGATTACCAAGCTCTCAATGAGGTAACAATCAAGAACAAGTATACCTTGCCACGTATAGAAGACTTGTTTGATCAGATGAAGGGTGCTTGTGTCTTCTCTAAGATTGATTTGCGGTCGGGATACTTTCAAATGAAGATTAGACCATCGAACATACCCAAGACAGCTTTTAGAACACGGTATGGATCTTATGAGTACACCGTGATGTCATTTGAATTGACAAATGCGCCTGCCTACTTTATGTACCTCATGAATAAGGTCTTCATGGAGTACTTGGATAAGTTCGTTGTGGTGTTTATTGATGACATTATGATCTACTCGAAGGATGAGAAGGAACATGAGGAACACTTGAGGCTTACGTTGCAGAAATTGAGGGAGCATCAATTATATGCCAAGCTCAACAAGTGTCAGTTTTGGTTGAGAGAGGTGTCGTTTTTGGGTCATATAATCTCCGGAGGAGGAGTATCGGCTGACCCCAGAAAAGTGAGAGACGTGTTGAAGTGGGAACCACCGCAAAATGTCAAGGAAATAAGGAGTTTTCTTGGGATGGTTGGATATTACCGTAGATTCATCAAGGACTTTTCCAAGATAGCCAAGCCTATGACGGAGCTGCTAATGAAGGGAAAGGCTTTCCGATGGACTGAAGCTTGTCAAAACAGTTTTGAGGAGTTGAAGAAGAGGTTAACAACAGCCCCAGTTTTGGTACTGCTGGATGTGAGCAAGAGTTTTGATATTTATTGTGACGCATCGAGACAAGAACTTGGATGTGTATTGATGCAAGAAGGTCAAGTGGTCGCCTATGCATCAAGACAATTGAAGAAACATGAACAGAATTATCCCACGCACGATTTGGAACTCGCGGCCGTGGTACACGCATTGAAGATTTGGAGACACTATATCATTGGACATAGGTGTGAAATTTATACGGATCATAAGAGTTTGAAGTATATTTTCACACAAACAAATCTGAACTTGAGGCAACGAAGATGGTTGGAGCTCATCAAAGACTATGATTTGGGGATCAACTATCATCCGGGAAAAGCCAATGTAGTGGCTGATGCTTTGAGTAGAAAAGGAGTAAGTCATCAACTCACAGTTCAAGAGTTACCACTCGAGTTATGTAAGGAGTTTGAACGGTTGAACCTCGGATTTGTAAATGAGATGGAGATGATGGAGTCAAATCCAACCTTGGAGCAAGAAATTCAAGAAGCACAAACCACATATGAGGAGATTAAGGAAATCAAGGAAAGGACCGAGGAAGGGAGAGAATTCAGATTTGATGAAGACGAACATGGTACCTTATGGCTTGGAAAGAGAATCGTTGTGCCTAAGGTGAAGCATATTCAGGAGACAATATTAAAGGAGGCACATGACTTGCCGTACTCGATTCACCCTGTTTGTACAAAGATGTACAAATACTTGAAGACTTGCTATTGGTGGGATAGCATGAAGAAGGACATAGCTGAATATGTGGCATTGTGTGATGTGTGTCAACGAGTCAAGGCGGAACATCAAAGGCCAGCTGGATATTGCAACCGTTGAAGATTCCGGAATGGAAGTGGGAAGAAATTGGAATGGACTTCATAGTTGGGTTACCACGTACTCAGTCCGGGTATGACTCAATTTGGGTAATTGTGGACCGCTTAACCAAGTCAGCTCGTTTTGTCCCTGTGAAGACCAAATATACAGTTGCACGATTGGCCAAAATATACATGGAGCATATTGTGTGTCGACATGGGGTCCCTAAGAAGATAGTCTCGGATAGAGGTTCTCAGTTCACTTCCAGGTTTTGGCAAACATTGCATGAAGCGTTGGGAACAAGGTTGAATTTTAGTTCAGCATATCATCCTCAAACGGATGGACAAATCGAGAGGACCAATCAGATTTTGGAGGACATGTTAAGAGCTTGTGCTTTGAAGCATGGGAAGAGTTGGGACAAAAGCTTGCCATACGCAGAATTTTCATACAACAATAGTTACCAAGCAAGCTTGAAAATGTCACCGTATGAAGCGCTTTATGGGAGGAAGTGTAGGACATCTTTGTTCTGGAATGAGGTAGGAGAAACTCAAGTATTTGGTCCGGATGTGTTGCAAGAAGCCGAAAAGCAAGTCCGAATAATTCGTGAAAACTTGAGGGCTGCCCAATCAAGGCAAAAAGGCTATGCGGACAATAGGAGAAGGAAACTAGCCTTTGAAGTGGGAGATTTTGTTTACCTCAAGGTGTCACCAATGAGGGGTCATAAGAGGTTTAACATAAGAGGAAAGCTAGCACCTCGTTATATTGGACCATTAGAGATTTTGGACAAAAGAGGAGAAGTAGCGTATAAGTTGGAGATGCCAGCTCATCTTTCAGATGTACATGATGTCTTTCATGTTTCCCAACTCAAGAAGTGTTTGAGAGTACCGGAAGAACAAGTGCCAATGGAAGGATTGGAATTAGAGGAAGATTTGACTTATGCCGAGCAACCGGTCAAAATATTGGAAACTAAGGAGAGGGTCACAAGGAACAAGGTCATTAGATGGTGTAAAGTTCAATGGAAGCACCACACCGAAAAAGAAGCAACGTGGGAATTGGAAGATGATCTCAAGAAGGAATTTCCCTATCTCTTCTCTTCCGCGTCAAATCTCGATGGCGAGATTCATTTTAAGGGGGGTAGGTTTGTAACACCCTCATTTTCATGCATCATTCCCTACATACACTCATATGCATCTTTAACATTAACCCACAACAAGAGGAACGAGTTTAAAATTGATTTGGAACAAAACCGCACTTAAAATGCAGGAAAGTGCGGACTAGTTCGATTTTCCTGAGGACTAGTCCGATTTCTCTCTGGCTAAAAATGGACTTGGTCGTTTTTGCTGCGAACTAGTCCGATTTTTGGCACTGGAAACTTTCGGACTTGTCCGATTTTGTGCGGACTAGTCTGATATTCCAAGAATCCTTGAAATTTTGCTAAGTCTTTGGACTTTTTCGGACTAGTCTGGTGTTCCAGGGGACTTGTCCGATTTCCTCTCTGTTTAAAGTCGGACTTGTCCGATGTTTGGCCAGACTTGTCCGATTTTCTCTCTAGACGACTTCGGACTAGTCCGGTCCTTTCCGGACATGTCCGATATTTCACTCCGAATTGATCTTTTGTTTTACGACTTGTTCCTTGGGTTTCACGTTAAGTGGGCCTAGGGACGTCATGCCTAACTCTTTTAGAGCCCATGTGGGACTCTAAACCGACCTCTACTCATCCCAAATTCGAAATCCATCTAACCTTAGCCTCCACCTCTATATAAACAACCCCACCCCTTGGATTGACATCTATTTGCCACTTTTCCACCCCACCCAAACCCTAGTTCGTTGAGAGCCACCACCAAGTAGGGAGGAGAAGATCCCAAGCAAGAAGAAGAAGAGGAGGAAACGAAAGAGGATCAAGATCTCCATCAAGTTTCGTTCTTCATCACTAATTCATCTCCAAGTTCATCACCAACCCTAGATCATCAAGATCCAAGTGTTACCTCCAAGTTTCTTGATTCATTGGAGTTCTAAACACCTGGTATACCTTCTATTCTCTTTTCCTTACGTGAATTCAACACCTAATCTCCAAATTCACGTTGATCTATAAAACCCTAATCTGCTGATCTCGCAGAGTGCGGACTTGTCCGGTCCCTAGCGGACTAGTCCAATCTTTCTGGTTAAATTGTGTTGAATTAATTCAAAAATTTGATCTAATCAACTCCAAACCTGTATAAACTTGTTAAAAGCTATTAAAACTAGTTAGTGATCATTAAAAGCAATCTAGTAACAAGTTCTATCTTGCATTTGCATTAATCATGCATGTCATGACATATTGAGTAATATTTGTGCACTCTTTGATTGTGTTTCTTGTCTTGTATGTTTATTGTGTAGATTAGACGGATTTGCGCTAGAGAGTGCCCTGGACGATCTACAACACCAAGAGTTTGAAGGCTTTGATCCTAATGAACCGCAAGAGCAAGGCAAGTGTCCTTGAAGCATATTGATCCTGTTTTAAAATAAATGTTTTGTTTGCAAAACTGCATGCTTGTGTCAATTTGATGGGAATCCTATGGTAGGAAGTTTACTAGCGTTGTTTGACCACCCTTGTCGCCTGGAATTTATGGTAGAGAGTCGGGAAGGGCTTTTTACCTTTTTGCTTCGCTTAATCAATTAGGATGGGAAAACAACTCTACATATTTAATTATGCATTTATGATATTATGATTAACATGAACCGGTTAAAATGATGGGTGATCTAAGCAAGCTTGGTATGTGGATGGGTTGGATGTCATGGTGGTTTGCTTGCTTTAGATCTAAGGACCGGTTCATGCGAGAGTAAGCCAGGATTACAGTGCCACCACGAGGCCAAGTATGGGTGCGGCGTAGCTAATTAATTAGGGCTTTGCCAGTGCTATTTGGACCAGTAAGGATGCTCGGGGAAGGGGTAGTCGTATTGGGTTTGTTGATGATTGGTGGGACTACCCTAGGATCTGAATGGCTCAAGAGGGGGCCCTTAGTTGAAGATGTGCTCAGTTGGAGGCATCGCCACTAGTGAAACCTCAGTGGGGTCTAAATAGGCTAGTAATCCCTTTGTAAAGGCTATTTTGTGATCTCTTGGCCACACACTGACGGAAGTGTGAGACGGCATAATAGAGGTTCTAGTCATCGAAAGGTGATGAAATCACAAACACGTGGGTAAAGTGGTACAAACTCTGCAGAGTCTAATAAAACTATCATGATAGCCGTGCTCTCAGTTATGAGCACCTGGACAACTTCCATGATTAGAGGGAACTTGGTATTGGGATGGTATTTGGGATGGTTATGGTTGGTATTATGGTTATGGATTAATTTCTGGTATTGAATATGGTTATTGGCAAATGGTGAAATCTGGAGTTATTGATGAGGATGGTGAATTGTGGACTGGTATTATGATATTCCTTATGATTATGATGGGTTTGATTCATATAAATATAATATATTACTTTTCAAATGTTTTAATGTACTTTTCAGCACTTAACCATTATTATTGTCGACATTTGAATAAGCCACATGCCATACTTTCCACACTTGCTGAGTACGACATGTACTCACTCTTGCAATCCCCCCTCAACAGTTGCAGGTCAGGATTGGGAGTTTAATGGCGATAATGCGGAGTTCTAGGCTGTGTCTACCGTCAGCTTTGCCTGTGGTGTTATTGGAGCTACGCTATACCCTATTGCTTATGCTGCCTAGCTGTTTAGTTTGCTTATTTAGTTTATTTCCGCTGCATTAGCTGAACTTGTCATAAATATTCATTAGAGCTTGTATTCGAGGATAATATGGTTTGTGTAATAAAACTTGGACAATTAATCTTGTCTTGTGGTAATTTTCTGTATACTCTTTTGTGAATGCACTCGTGTATGTGTGATGAACATCCTGGACACACATATGCGTTAGCTTGGTTCATTTTTCGGAACCGGGTGTCATAGGTTGGGACCCAGACTCACCTTCAGGTAGCTCCGAACCCTCCCGGAGGGGCCTAGGCTCCTGAGTTGAAGATGTTTTTGGTCTCTCCGCAACCAGAACCATGCTGACAACCTCCGTAGTTGCAACGATGTAAAGCAGATAAGGCTCACCAGGCTCCGGAGCTACCATGATTGGTAGTGTCGTGAGGAGTTGATTGAGCTCCTAGAAGGCCTTCTATGCTTCTTCAAACCAATGAAATGGTCCGGACTTCCTCAACAGCTTGAAGAAAGGTAGTGCCCGCTCTGCCAGCCTTGAAATGAATCGGCTGAGCGAAGCTAGACACCCAGTTAGCTTCTGGCGTCCTTGACACGGGTTGGAGGCCGCATCTCTTCAATGGCTTCGATTTTTGCCAGATTTGCCTCAATTCCTCGGTGAGTCACCAAGAAACCAAGTAGCTTCCCGGAGCTAACCCCGAAGACACACTTGTTCTGGTTGGGCTTCGTGCACCTTAGGCGCAGCTTGTCGAAAACAGCTTGGAGATTGTCCAGGAGTGAGTCCTGGTTCTTCACCTTGACAACGATGTCGTCGATGTAGACTTCCACCAGGTCCCTAATCAGCTCCCCAAAGGTTTTATGCATGGCTCGCACAAAAGTTGAGGCAACATTTTTAAGATCAAAAGCATTGTTGTGTAACAGTACAGCCCATCTACTGTGATGAAGGCAGTATGCTCTTCATCTTCCTTAGGTATTGGAATTTGGTGATAACCAGAATAGGCGTTTAAGAAACACGGTAACTCACACCAGGAGGTCGAATCCACTATCTGATCTATTCTAGATAGTGGAAATGAGTCTTTTGGGCATGCCTTATTTAATGTAGTGTATTTGATGCACATCCGAAGCTTCCTGCCAGCCTTTGGTACAACAACTGGGCTTGCTAACCACTGTGGATGATGAACCTCCTGAATGAATCTAGCGTCGAGCAACTTCTTATGTTCTTGTCTGATGAAGTTTTGTCGCTCAACTGATTGCTTCCGGGGCTTTTGTTGTATCGGTCGTGCGTCGGGGTAGATCTTCGGGCGATGCTTGATCACCTTCCTGGGGATCCCAGGCATTTGTGACGGTTTCCATGCAAACACATTAACATTTGCCCAGAGGAAAGTGACGAGCGCGAGTTCCTATTTTTCACCCAGGCCTCCCGATATACGGGTGGTCTGGATGGCATTAGAACCAATTTGGATGACTTTGACGAGAACATCGGTGTCGCCGGTTGGTTGCACACGAGGTGCAGAAGATGAGCCGCGCTGACGTGAGCTCGGAGGTTGTGCAACTTGCTCCTTGCCAGACCCTTCTTCTTGCATTGTAGCAAGCGCATGAAGTTCCTCTAGCGCAGTTACTCCAGCAGTGTGATCCCCTCGGGTCCGGAGGACGCCTGTCGGAGTTGGCATTTTCAACACCAGGTAGCCGTAGTGAGCTATGACTATGATCCTGTACACGGTTGGCCTGCCTAGGATGGCGTTGAAGGGAAGGCTGATGTGTGCCACATCGAACACCAGCTTCTCAGACCTATAATTGTCTCGAGTCCCAAAGGTCACCAGAAGAGTAACTGATCCGAGAGGAGTGATAGCTCTCGGACCTACTTCGGAGAAGGGACGTGAGGGCTGGAGGTCCAATATGTTGACCTGGACCTTCACGAAAGTTGTGAAGCTGAGGAGGTTGAGCGTCGCACCTCCATCCACCAAGACATGGTAGAGCGGGATGTTATTGATAGTTGAAGAAACCATCAAGGGTAACTGACCAGCTTCGGTCATGTTCTTCGGGCAGTGCGAAGCATCAAAGGTGATAGGAGTGTCCATCTACTTCCGATGAGGCTCTGCCTTGGCAGCAAGGGCTGCAGCGGCCATCTCCCGATGCATGGTCTTCAGGATGTGCCTAGAGGTGATATTCCAGGACCCTCCATAAATCATATGGAGAGCCTTCCGATGCTCATTGTCGAAGGTGTCGGAGTCGTCGTCAAAAATGTTGTAGACCGCCTTTAACGCCTTCTTTGCGTCTTGGAAGCCTAGATCATGATCAGACGGAGCTTCACCGACTTTTTGCTTTCCTTCCCGTTGACGGAAAGGAGGTTATTATTGACGCTTGTTTCTGCGTTCAACAAGCCTTTTGACCTCGCTACAGTCTTCAAGATTGTGTTTTGTCGATTTGCGAATCGCACACCACATCTTTTCACCGTTGCTGTCTTCAGACGATGGTCGAGATCATTTGCAGGGGCATGGTCCCCTGCCACCAGGTGCTGCAACTGCGGTAGTAGTAGGTGTACCGGCCAACGACTTCTTCTTGTCGTTGGACTTCTTCTTCTTTTCACTATTGGAGGCAGTAGCTTCAGCTTTGGAGGAAGATTTACCAGCCTCCACAGCTGGTTTGGGGTGCATATCATGGTGATCAGCAACTCTGGTGCAATTATCTACCAGGCTAAAGAGCTCTGTGAAACTGCTGACATTTTTGGTTGCCAGCTTCTCCAACATATTCTTATCTCAAACCCCCTGTCGAAACGCAACGACGATAGAAGCATTTGAGATTGAACGAATGGTGTTTCGTACCTGAGAAAATCGCTGGATAAACGATCACAGCGACTCTCCCGATTTCTGTTGTACGGCAAACATGTCCAGCTTGGTGCCACGTCGGGTATAAGAGCCTACGAAGTTGGCGGTGATCTGGCGATGTCGCTCCCCCCAACTGTAGATGGAGTCAAGAGATAGACTCATGAACCAAGACCTTGCAATCCTGGTTAGAGCCACGGGGAAGTAGTTGTCCATCATGGTCTCCTTGCCTCCAGCTGCGAGGATGGCAGTGGAGTAAATCTAAAGAAACTCGACGAGGTTAACTGTCCCATCGTATTTCTTCAGCAAATGAGGTCGGAACTTAGGCAGCCAATTGGCCATGCGAAGATGCATGGCCAAAGCTGAACATCCTCCCCCCACTCCCAGGGGGAAGGATTTTTGCGAGCAACTCGTCTCTCACGTATGCGCTCGATGTGGACGCGACCGCCATGCCTCATGTAGCAGTGGTCGAGCTCCGACCGGAGGTCCTGCGTCAGAAGCCTCGATGTCGTATCAGTGCGGCGAGCCCCAGAGGGCAGTGATGTCACTTGCTGGGAGGGTGCACGTATCTTGTGCTGCGACACCTGAGGACCAAACCTACTAGACAAGGTCCTGTTCGTTGAAGGTGCCCGCCCAGCATGGGGTGGACCTTGCTTGCTGATGGCATTGGCTGCAGCTACAACCAAATGCTCCACATCAGCGCGCCACTATTACAGCGCGGGAGGAGCTTCCAGAGCTGGTGGATGCTGGAGCAGAGTTGGCGATGCATTCAGCGCATTCTTAGGGTTGTTTGTCGATGCAGCGACCGACACGAACACACCATCCTGCTGAGATGGTGGAGGTGGTGGTGGAATGGCACCCGCCGGGACAATACCGTTGGCTGGCATCTACGTGTTGGTGGGATTTCCTCGGCCAGGTTGCTCAGCCAAGCCGTTGGATGAAGTGGCGGCAAAATTCACCATCTTCAAATCTTGAAGAGCTAATGCCCCCCTTCCTAGAGTGCCAAATGTCGAAGTGTAGTAACGACACCTTCCCCGGTACTACTAAGTCGTAGTCTGTGGAGGTTCGTATTCAGTTGGGGCGCAAAGCGAAATCAAGCATAAGATGGTGACATGAGATATTTACGTGGTTCGGCCCGCCTGAGCGTAATATCCTACTTCACGGGGTGTGTGTTTATTGATTGTATAAGTTTGGGTGGCTTGAGATTAGTTGAGCTTGGATCGAATGCCTTCTACTGTGCAGCGCAACTCTTTTATATGCTAAGGATTGGCCGTTACAATTGAGCCCGGCTCGACAAGTGGCCCCAACTATATTAACTACCCTGTACACAATCTATAATGTAATGAGGTATTCATTGTGTGATAACGTGCCTTAATAGCAGCGTTACCAGTCTTAATATTCCTTTAATCGTGTGTCATTAATATGGCATTAATGATGTGATAACCAGGTCTTGTAACGGCTAATTGATATCCCTTGAATATTCGCGCCATTGGAGATTCCACTGTCCTCCCGTTGCTGACGTAGGTCCAAGCGTTGACACGTGGAAGCTCTGGAGCTTCCCTCTACTGAGGGATAGGTCCGGTGCTATTGGACACATGGCAGGGTCGAAGCTTCCCTGAGGAGGAAGGCAGGTCCGGCTCTGCAGGACACGTGGCAGCACCGGAGCTATCCTAATGAGGGAGGCAGGTCCGACTCTTCTAGACACGTGGCTCTACCGGAGCTACCTTAAGGGGTAGGTAGGTCCGGTTACGCGGGATACATATTCCCTTCGTACGTCTGCCATTTGGGTATAAGAACTCCTCAACTTTACTTGCGGTATCAGAGGGTACCGGTACGCAGGGTATCGACAGTAAGAATATGGCATATGGATGGATAATGAATGATAGACATGAGTTATTATGTTTATTTGGGATGATGGGATTATTTCACATAGACATTGTAAGATGTTTTTCTATATGTTTTGAATGTACTTTTTAGCAAATAACCATTATTTGTTGTCAATTCCTTGCTTAAGATACATGTCATTATTTTCCCATACTTGTTGAGCACGACATGTGCTCACCCTTGCAATTCCCCCACCAACCATTTCAGATTATGTTTGAGAGTATCCTGATGATAATGCGGAGTACTAGGTTGCGTGTTGTCGTCAACTTTCCTATGGTTTTGCTTGGAGCTGCACATTCCCCTATGCTCAGTTTGCTTAGTTTCTTAATTAGATCCTTTCCACTGCAGTTATAGTTGGCACACTTCGACACAAACAATAAAAGTCCACAATTCCTTTGTTTTCCATTCATGTGATTTTCTTACTTTTCTTATGTTTCCTTAGGTTTTACATGTGTTTATTTTCTGTCCTCCTTTTTTTCATTCTACATTCCAAGCATGGTCTTATTATATGTGCAGATGCTTTGTCATCCATCTGTACCGCGATATTGGGTATGTCAATTTGTGAGGTGCCTGAAATTTGACAAAATTTCAGACACCGGGTAATTAGCAGCCAATTACTGTAGTTAAGCACTAATCTTGTGATTAACTACTAAACCTTTAATTCTATAGGTTAATCAATTACAAATTTTTTGTTTAATTATTTTACAATTAACATAATCTTACAGTTAGGGATTAACAATTATAAATTAACAATTAACAAAAAATAAACAAATCTAACCTTCTTCACCGGCGATGGTGGCCGGTGCAGGCGCCCCCACCGCCGAGCGCGGCCCATGCGATGGCTGCTGCCGCCATCTCCGGCTAGAGTAGCCCGCGCGGCCACCACCACCGCCGACATTGTCGCTTGCCTTCGCCGCTCTGGTTGCAGCGATGTTGCTGTTCGAGGTGTTGTGTCGTTACGCCGCGGGCCCCACCACTGCTGCAGATGTCGCCACCGCCGCCAATGGAGAAAAGTTGAATCGGGAAGAGAATCGGGAATTAGGGTGGGAAGGAGAAGATAAAGTTGACTGAGCACGAATCTAAAAGCGGATCCAATGGTCGCAAGTACCTGACAAATAGCATTTCTGTAAATAAAAACACGTGCCTCGAGATTGCCTGATCCGATCCTTCTACTTGATCATTCTGTCGTATGGTGAGATAAGAAAAGTTTGTTTATATAATTAAGACGTGCAAATCAGATCGGTGGATCCTGAATTGGAACTTTGGCCTTACTCGATTATGACTTGTCATCATCTGAAATTTGTCAGATGCTCATGTTAATTAAGCTGCACTGAAATTGTAGCCAGTTGTATTGAGTAACGGTTACCACGTCCTTACATTAAACAAAGGAGCAAAACGACATTAAATATGGTTTGCCTTTGCACGCTATTTCATGTATGCTAATACAACCGTTGCAATCTAATCTATATGTTTTTAATATATAGATGATTGCTGCTACGCAGACGTAATTACAAAAAGTCGATTTAGTTTGAAACGATGTTTTAAAATGTCATATATGTATCTTATTAACTTATTGTATCCACGTACGGAGTGCGTATGTACAAGTGCGGGCCTGCCGGTCGGGCCACATGGGCCGTGGCCCGCTCCTCCTCCCCGCCTCCTACAGTTCTATTGAGAGACAAAATTTGAGAGATACACAACATGTAAATGTTCTTTAATTTTTTCATTTATTCATTCAATCTTTTTTTATACATTTTGCATGAACGGACGCGCCCGTCGAGCGATCGGGCGCTAGTGCGAGGAGGAGTCGCGTCCGTGCGGGCGTGCGCAGGCGACAGTTACTTCATTCAAGTGATCACATGTGAAAATATATTTTGTAACACTCCCCCTTGAGCACTTGACCATCTTGTTGAATGAACAATCTTTGAAAAACTCACCAGAAAAATCTGAAGATATATAATTGAATGTTTGTGTAAACCTCCTGAAAATATTATTAAAATATGAGAAAACAAACAACATTTAAATATAATATTTGTTTTCATATAAAAACTCCTGTGGGGAAAATAAGAAAACGGATATTATCTTGCATTCTCATTACCTCATCAAAACTTATTGTGAGAAATTTCTAAAATAAAAACTCACATAAGGAAAAAGAGTACAATTTGATGCTATATCAGGTAGCTCTATGATAAAACTCCCCTTGAACCATGTAAATCTCTAAGTTGATGCATACCTATACCATCAAACATTTAGAAAATGTGGGGTATGATAGGGACTTGGTGAATAGATCAGCTAAATTATCACATGACTTCGTTTGTTGGAGAGTAATTTCTCCATTCACTTGAAGTTCATGTGGGTAAAAGAGTATAGATGTTATGTATTTAGTGACCTTAGTTTTCACATAACTAGACTGCATCTGAGCAATGCAAGTTGCATTATCTTCGTAGATAATGGTAGGTGATTCAATGAGTTCAATGTCACATGAGATTTCAATGTGGTTAATCACTTTACATATCCATGCACGTTCACGTGCGACTTGGTATAATACTATGATTTCAGAGTGATTTGAATATGTGGCAATTAAAATTTGTTTAGAAGACTTCCAATAAATTGCCGCTTTCCGTGTAAAAACACGAGTCCTGTCTGGGACTTACCATTATGGGTATCACTTAAATACCAAGCATCGTCATAGCCAATGATGTTAAGATCTTAGTTTTTCTGAAAGAAAAAAACCTAGTTCTGTTGTGCCTTTATGATATTTTAAAACATATTTAACTCCTTTCCAATGATGTATGGTTGGAGCGGCACTACATCTTACTAGTAGATTTACTGCAAATGCAATATCAGGTCTTGTATTATTTGCAAGATACATTAGTGCTCCAATGTCACTAATGTATGGATATTCAGAACTCAATACCTCTTCTCCTTCTTAGCGTGGCCGAAATGGATACATATCCTTTTCTAAGAATTTTACTAACATAGGAGTTTTTGATGGATAAGCTTTATCCATATTGAATTTCTCCAATACATTTTGGACATAAGCCGATTGATGTACGAGAATGTATGAATGAAGGTGCTCCACTTGTAAACCTAAGAACAAGTTAGTTTTACCTAAATTCTTCATCTCAAATTCTATTTTTAGATGATTGCGAGCTTTATTAATATCAAGTTCGGTGCCAATGATATTTAAATCATCAACATATACTAAAATAATGCAAAATCAAGTTAAGGATTTGTGTATGAAGATACAAGGACAATCATCATTAGTAGAGTAGTCTTTGTTTAGAAGAAACTCCTTCAGTCGGTTATACCAAATCCTTCCATACTATTTTAAGCTATATAATGACTTGTTGAGCTTGACACAGTACATATTGCGTCCTACGTTTTCATTAGGTACAGGTATCCCATTAGGGACTTTCATGTATATTCCCAAATCTAGTGACCCATATAAATATACAGTCACGACATCCATCAACTGTAAAGATAGATGTTTTTGTGTTGCCAGTGATATAAGATATTGAAAAGTCATTCCATTAATTACTAAAGAATATGTTTCATTGAAATCAATGTGGGTCTCTGCGTGAACCCTTGTGCAACTAACTTGCCTTGTATCTCACAACCTCATTGTTTTCATTCTGTTTGCGGACGAAAACCCACTTGAACCCGATAGGATAGGTTCTAGGAGGTGTAGGTATTACATTACCGAATATCTGTCTCTTTTTCAATGAGTCAAGTTTTGCCTTGATAGGTTCTTTCCATTTGATCCTGCTTGAGCATTTTTTACACTATGTCATGGTCTTAGGATCATGATCATTGAGAAGTTCAACTATCTTGGTTGGAAAGCATGAGTTGACAATCGTTGCACTACGGTCTAGCAATTCTCCGGAACTAGTATAATTGATGAAAATTTCTTAAACCCCGTGAAACTCATCATGATTTTTCAACATGTGAGAATTAGGGTCTTACGATCATCCAGCCTACTCTATAGTGCACACTTGAGGACTAGTTCTTGGATTTATCAGATCCAATTGGTGTCTATCAACATTTTGTTGACTTGCATTTACTTGATTTGAGGAAGATTTTGTCCTCGTAGTCTTTAGATGCTTATTTGAAGTATCTTTCTACTAAATTGCTCTCCCCCTTTTCGGAGGTGGAGTGGTTATTGTTGGTACATCCACTCTACAAGGCGCATTAATAGCAGGATTCAAAAACTTTGTGACACCTTTATAATGAGTAAACGCATATGGCATGTTACTAGCAATTTGATGTAACTTATTAATTTTCTAAACTTGAAGTTTTGTCTCCTTTGTACGTGGATTAGAGGTTAGGATGGATTTATCATCCTAATTAATTTCTCGGCTTTCATTGATAAATTTATTATCTCCCCTAAAGCCGGAAAATGATCTTTATTAAAAATACAATCAACAAACTGGGCCATAAATAAATCACTCGTTAAAGGCTCCAAATATTTTAATATAGACGGGGATTGAAATCCCATGTAGATCCCCAATTTTCTATGAGGGCCCATGGAGGTTCGATTAGGTGGTGAAATTTGTGTGTACACATCACATCCAAATTTCCATAGATGGGAGATATTTGGTTGATCTCCACGCACAAGTTGTAGTGGGGAGGTGGTATGATATGCAGTTGGTCGTAGTTGTAGAAGATCAGTAGCGTGTAAAACTACATGACTCCAACAAGATGTTGGTAAATTGCAACCTTGTAATAATGGTCTAGCTATGAGTTTAACTCTCTTTATAAGAGATTCTGTCAAACCATTTTGTGTGTGTACATATAGAACAGAATGAACAGAATGTTGTACTTCAATACCTTGAGCCATACAAAATCATTGAAGGCTCGAGATGAAAATTCAGCAGCATTATCCATACAGATATTTTTTATCCTATGTTAAAAATAATTCGCCTTTAATCTAATGACTTGGATCATAAATTTAGCAAAAGCATGGTTACATGTAGATAGTAAATAGGCATGTGACCATCTAGTAGATGCGTAAATTAATACCATAAAGTATCTAAAAGGAGCACACATAGGTTGTATGGGACAACAAATGTCCCCTTGAATGCGTTCAAGGAACTTTAAAAGTTCGGAATGGATGGCCGCAAGATCAACTTGCCCATAGAACATGAAGTGCACACAAAATCATTAGATTTTGGAAATTTGGCATTTTTTAATTCATGACTGATGCAATTACCAATAATTTTCTGCATCATCCCTATCAGGGTGGTCTAGGCGTGAATGTCAAGTCTTGAATGTATCAACATTTTGAAAAATCACTTTGTATGCAACATATGATACAAGTTTGGTGTGTGTGTGTAATACAATCCAGATGGAGTAGAAGGAATTATTTCTATAACTTCATAGCCATATTCGGAATTATTAGAAATAAGAAGAAATTCTTCTTTGTTATCTTCATAGGTACATACATGTAACCCATTTTCTGGATATCTCTAAAACTTATAAGAGTACGTGTAGAATCGGAATACAATAAAGCATCCTCGATCATAAACTCTGTACTATTTGAAAACGTTATAGTGGCTCGAACAGAGCCAACTATTGTTGCATCGTGTCCAACAATGGTTAAAACATTTTCTGACCTTCTAGTTAGGATCTGAAAATATTTTGTTTCCCTAAGTACAGAGTTTGTGGTGCAACTATCCACAAGACACATTTCTTTTTCCATCTTAACTTCCCGTGAGATCTAACAATTAAGAATTGCAATAACTCAATTAATTGCATTGAAATACATATTTACAAAATTAGAGTATTAAATAACTCTAATACAAAGAACAATTATGTTCCTTACAACAAACTTTATTACATAGACTATTGTATTTACAAATTTTTATGGTTAGTGATCTATATGAGATCGCCGAACATGTTGTTCGATTTGTATTCTACCATAGTATTGTCCATGTCCATTAGTCATCAATAGTGAATGTTGGCTCGTTGTTACTAGGATCTTCCACATCCTTGATTGAGCAACCAGTTTCTAATGTTGGCTTTGTTGGGATACTAAAATAAGTTTCATACTCATTTCTCGATCCTTGAGTTTTTTTTGTCTTTTCTCAGTAATTTCTGATACAAGGCCACAAGGTGTTTAGGTGTGTGATACTTGTCAGCAGTATGCTTGAAAGTGTCACATGCCTTACACTGCACATTTCTCCCTTTTGAGGGAGCACCATCCTTTTTTATTGTCTTTGACAATCTTATTTTTCTGCCTATTACGGTGGCGTTTAGCAAATCTACCATTCTTCTTAGGAGTTGTATCCTTAGAAAAAATTGCTTTCTTCTCATTATGATGAATTTCGGGTAGAGGAGCAGCCCCAATATGATGTTGGTGATGATTCTTAATAATAAGTTCCTCATTCTTCTCTGCCTGAAGTAAATCACGAATGAGGTCAGCATATTGTTGGTAGTTGCGAGCTCGGTATTGATGTTATAAAACTGGATCAGAGGGGGGCATTGTTTGAAATGTCTTCTCAATTTTGTCCTCCTCTGATGGTTCTTTCTCACAAAACCTTAATTTGGACAGACCTTATGAACAACATCATTATAATATTCTATAGACTTAAAGTCTTGAGACAAAATTGAAAGTGCATCTAGGCATCCCTTGTGGGTTTTGGTTGATTTATGACAAACAAATGAGATCCTAACCACATTATTGAGATGAGCGCGGGTATTAATGAAAGAATGAAGAAAGCGCCAAAAAGGAAGGAGAATGAGGATCAATTCGGAAAAGAGCTCAAGAGCTGAATAGAATATATCATTGTGTATGGAGTGTGTTGGTGTAACACATCCCAAGAGCTCAAGCACAAGAATTCCTCACACACTTCACATTTCATAGGAAAAACGGACTAGTCTGATATACACCAGACTAGTCCGATATCACCTCTGTATAGGTTCTTGACAAGTCCTGCCAGTCCGGACTTGTCCGCACCGGACTAGTCCGAAAATGTTCGGACTAGTCCGATAATGCCTCTGACTAAAAACAGACTAGTCCTCCCTTGTGCGGACTAATCCTCGATTATTCACATTTGCACGAAAATGAACAAGTCCGATCTCTCCATGGACTAGTCCAAAAAACCCTCTGACTAAAATCGGACAAATCCTCCAAGTGCGGACTTGTCCTCTATTCACTAAGAGTATCACCACATCAGACTAGTCCGATATCACCACGGACAAGTCCGAAAACCTTTCTGACTAAAATCGTACAAGTCCTCTCCTAGCCGGACAAGTCCGATATTCCGAACACTTAGGGTTTCCCACACGCCGCTCACCGGACTAGTCCGGAGTCCACCGCGGACTAGTCCGGACCTTGAAAACCCTAATGGTAACTTTTGAAAACCCTAATATTAATAGATGTGCACGGCCCAACTATCAACTCTCTCGACCCCCTGCGCCGTCACACCCTCCAAGAGCTTAGAAAACACGTCTCTCCACGCAATCCAACGCAAGAAAGATCAATCTCTTAAGGATTCACTTTGGATCAAAGGAGAGACACGATTCTACACGTTTGAGCTTTTGGGTTTGATCTCTAACACAGTCCTGCTGTTTTATTGTAAATCTTACGAGTGTGTTCTTGGTGGTGTTTGCTTTGTAATCTTGGGGAGCCCTCAACTTGTGAGAAGTCCCCTTGAACTTGGTGATTTACCCTTGTGATAGTGAAAGAGAATTGGCCTTCGTGGCGATTCGACGAGGTTAGGGTCAGTGAAGACCCGGTCCTTTCGTGGGCTCCTCAACATGGACGTAGGTTGCCTTTGTGGGAACCGAACCACGAGATAAAATTTGTGCAT
Source organism: Tuctoria greenei (assembly GCA_036927565.1). Taxonomy (NCBI): domain Eukaryota; kingdom Viridiplantae; phylum Streptophyta; class Magnoliopsida; order Poales; family Poaceae; genus Tuctoria; species Tuctoria greenei. The sequence goes on from JAYESD010000007.1 coordinate 150,487,999, forward strand.
CTTCACTTTGTGCACATTGTTCTTACTTTTCATAGATATCTAGGTTTTCACTTGATCTTGTCCACATTACGTTAAAACACTGAGTATAAGATTAACTTGTGCAACACTCAGTTTCATAGAAGTATTACCTCTATTTACAAGTATATTTCCGCTGCATATACTCTAGAATCGAGATAATCGATCAAACTTGATCGATCTAGTCCGCACGCACTGGACTAGTCCGCACTCTACCGGACTAGTCCGATATCTCTGGATTTGATCGGTTTGCTAAGTGTTGCAGGTTCTGACTAAATTTCAAAAAGGTCTATTCACCCCCCCCCCCCCTCTCTAGGCCACATTCAATTGGTATCAGAGTGGGATTCTTCGCAAGAGACTAATCGTTCGAAGAGAACATGTCGGACATGAAGGACGTTGTCGGTCGTTTTGATCCGGCAGATCTCCCGACACTACTAAAAGTGTTTGCAGAGTTTGAAGTTCGGTGTGGGCGCGCGGAGATTCAAGAAGGTGAAATGTAAAATCACACAGGAGACACAAAGATTTACGTGGTTCGGGCCGCCTGAGCGTAATACCCTACTCCACGGGGTGTGTTGGTGTTGTATTGGATGTATGAACTCAACTCATGTGACGTGAGTTGAGAGCGCGTGTGAGCCGATCAGACCAGATGTTCAGACCAACCATCCCCTATGTATCGTCGGCCTGTCCTTTTATAGTACAAGGACAGGCCGTTACAAGTTGGCCTGGCTCGACATGTGGCCCCGACGGCTACTAATATTGATACACATTTGATGTGCTTAATTACCCTTAATGGCCGAATTATGGGTTTTGACAGCGCCGTTACTAGTAATAAGGGTCGTCCGATCGTGTGTCATTAACATAGTATTAATGACACTTAATCGGTCTTGAAGTTCTTGATTCCCCTTTGAAGATTCGGAGCCGTTGTGGATTCTACCGGAGGTTTGAGGCTAAAGATCCGACGGTTGGACACATGGCAGCTCCGGAGCATACTGTGGGGATTAGATAGGTCCGGTGCCACCAGACACGTGTCAGTTCTGGAGCTTCCCTCGGTCTGGGGTTAGGTCCGGGGGTGCCGTTATGGTACATAGCCTGGAGCTTCCCCCTTGTGGGCGGTAGCTCCGGTTTGATGGTACACGTGGCGACCCTGGGACTAACCATGTTGGGGAAGCGGGTCCGGTCATGTCTGACATGTGGGCCTCCGAAGGTCTTCAAATCAAGTAGATGACATTTCCTTGAGATCTTTGCAATCTCAAGGGGTATACGGTACTCAAGGTATCGACAGTGGCCCCCTGGGCCCACCTCTGGGGAAGACCCCTTGGGTGAAGTCATTCCGCTGGAGGTGGGTCCATCCTTCGACTTTTGAGCCGAGTCTTCAAAGGTCTTCAGATGTGCCGTTGGCGATAGTTTTGGAGTTAAATCCTCGCCGCGTGGCATATCCCAGGCACGGCAAATGAGATCTTTGGCGTGCGGATCTCTCGCAATTGAAGGTCGCCGGTTCCCGATACGAAAATCATATCGGTTCCGCGCGCCTTGTCAGGTAGCCGCCTTCGGGCTTCCCGCCTTTCATGATTACAACCGTTCGCCTGGGTAAGAACCTCGACTTGATCGTCGGGGTCGGTCCGAAGTCTTCGATAGTGAAGGCCCCCTGAGGTTGTCGAAGCTCAGAAGCTCCGGCATTAACTACCGTCAGAGCTTAGTAGCTCCGGCAATAGTCCCTATAAACGCGTAGAGCATCGATAGTTAGCCCTCCGGGGTGTCGTAGCTTACTAGCTCCGGCAGTGACCTTTGCCAACGCGTAGCTTGTCGGCGGCAGACTTCGCTTGTGGGGTCTTCTCACCATCTTTTATTCTGCGTCGACGGTTGGCCCCCATAGCTTTGCCGGAGCTTGGTTGCCCCGGTAATGCTTGTTTTCAATGTTTAACATCGATCACAAGCCACCTAGGGGGAGTCGGAGCTTTGTTAGCTCCGGCTTTTCTCCATCAACGTGGATTCTTTATTTTTCCTCCACATTGAAGCCAAGAAAAATAGTAAAATTCGCTCCTTGCCTATAACTTCGTCGCGGCTTACGATTTCCAAGAAAGTTTTAGGTCAAACACAATTCTAAATACAACCGAATGCATTGTCGTCTTTCTTCTAGATCCAATTGTACTTGGACCCACCTTACTTCGGCCTGACAGGGTGTAGGTAGAGTGGTGTACTTAGGGTGCTTGACCAGCCTAAGTCGATAGCACACTCCGGCCCTAGATTGGCTTGGCGGCATTCAAGCGAGTTGGCCATGAACAATATTTGAATCCAAAAGAATTGACAATACAACTCGAATTGTACATGAACTGGTCGAACTAAAATTTCTTAAGAGTTGCACAACTTTGTTATAGACAAGAAAGAGAAAAATAAAAAATGTTGAGCCTGTACAAAATAAATGCACGTGGAGTCTGTTTCACATGAAGATGTATTTCATTATAGGTCAGCAGTACAGGGGAAACAAGTACACTCTTAGGGTACGGAACCAAGCTAAGCGTGTTTCATTTCTCATTTGACCCAGGGTAGCTAGCCACACTTTTAGTTCTGAGACTGTGACAAGTGTTGCATGAACTTTGCGGACCTTCCGGGAAAGGTCCGGCTGTTCTCCCAGAGGAACTACCCGACTCTGTACAATGACTCTATAACATACACCTCAAGTTACTACAGACTCACCTCCGTGATATTAAGTGTAGAACTTACGGAGGTGCTCAATATTCCAAGGATTTGGGAGAGGTGTCCCATCCTCGGTAGCCAAGCGAACGCTTCCGGGACGGGATACTTTAATCACTCGGAAGGGTCCCTCCCAGCTGGGGGAGAGTTTGTTTAACCCTTCTCTAGATTGTATTCTCCGTAGCATCAGATCGCCTTCCTCGAGCTGTCGGTTGTGTACATGCCGCTGATGATAGTGCCGAAGGGCTTGGCGGTATCGGGCATTCCAAACAGCTGCTTGGCATCTTACCTCCTCAAGGAGGTCTAGGTCTTCACGCCTGAGCTGGTCCTGCGTGGCTTCGTCGAAGGTCCAGACCCGGAGTGACCCCAAGGTGATTTCCGGAGGAAGGATTGCTTCAGCTCCGTACACCAGGAAGAAAGGTGTCTCTCCAGTTGACCGGTTTGGAGTTGTCTTGTTGGTCCATAGAGTGGGCGGAAGCTCTTCAATCCAGTTGGCTCCATGTTTTTTCAAGCGCTCATAGGTGCGCGTTTTGAGTCCTTTTAGGATTTTAGCATTTGCTCTCTCGGCCTGGCCATTGCTTGCCGGGTGAGCTACGGAGGCGTAGCAAACTTGAATGACGAGGTCTTCGCAATCCTTGAAATGCAGAGCTTGTGAATTGGGTCCCGTTATCAGTAATGATTTTGTTTGGGACTCCAAATCTGCATACAATGGACTGCAAAAAGTTGATAGCAGATTGCTTGTTTATTGTCACAATTGGAGTTGCTTTCGGCCACTTGGTGAACTTGTCAATGGTGACATACAGGAACTTGTAACCTCCGACGGGTCTTGGGAAAGGTCCCAAGATGTCCATCCCCCACACAGCGAAGGGCCATGTAGGAGGTATCATTTGTAGAGGCTGAGCCGGTGTGTGAATTTGCTTTGCATGAAATTGGCATGCTGGAGTGCTGTAGGCCAGTAGAAGCCATGCCGGAAGGCTTTACCGACCAGCGTGCGGGAAGACGCGTGGTTCCCACACTCGCCTCCATGGATTTCTGTGAGGAGCTCGCAGCCTTCTTCCCTTGTGATGCACCGCATTAGGACGCTATTGGCACTGCGCCGGTGGAGATCCCCTTCTACCAACGTGTATCTTTTAGCCAATCTGACTATCCGGTCAGCGGATACATCATCGTCAGGAAGGATGTTGTCTTTCAAGTAGCTCCAGATCTCCAAGATCCATGCATTGGAGCTAACTTGAGCATTTGAGTCTTGCGTGCTGGGTTGCTCGGAGCTTCCGGCAGCACCTACGACCCTTGATGGCTGCCATGGTAACAGGGCCATCGGGACTGTCAGCTTCAGGATGCTGATCTCGCCCCCTTCGCTCAGTTCGGTAGGCTGAGCTGTGGGTTTTGACAACCTCCGGACAAAATTTCCGTCAGGAGCTGGAGCTCCAGTTGACGCTTTCGTCGAGAGTTCGTCGGCTTCAGCGTTGTGGACACACTGGACGTGGTGGAGGTCTAGGACTTCGAAGTCCTTCTGAAGCCTCTGGACTTCAAGGAGGTAAGCAGCTAGCTGGAGACTGTTGCAGGAGCATTCACCCTTCACTTGTTTAATGATGAGCTGTGAATCTCCCTTGACCAGCAGCTGCTTGACACCGTATGACAGTGCCACCTTTAGTCCATAGATGAGTGCTTCGTACTCCGCCATGTTGTTGGTCACCTTGAAGTTAAGGTGTACCATGTATTTTACCATCTCCCCGGTTGGTGCGAGGAGAAGGATTCCAGCTCCGGCCCCCTGCTTTTGCATGGAGCTGTCGAAGTAGAGGGTCCAGTGAGGCTCGGTGAAGACCCTTCCGAGTAAAATGTGTTCCGGCTTCTGCTCACTGGGGCCCCCAGGGTTTGATGTAGAGGGAGTCCATTCTGCCACAAAATCTGCCAATGCTTGACTCTTGATTGCTTGTCTTGGAATGAATTCGAGATCGAATTCGACCAATTCTGCTGCCCACTTTGCAATATTCCCACTTGAATTGGGATTATGCAAGATTGCTCGAAGTGGGTAAGAAGCCACCACTGAAATCTTGTGAGCTTGGAAGTAATGGCGAAGCTTCCTGGAGGCGATAAGAACTACATAGAGCAGCTTATGCACCTCTAGGTATTGAGTCTTGGCGTCATGAAGTACTTCACTGATGAAGTACACTGGGCGTTGGATGGTCCAGACCCTCCCGGAGGGGCCCGGAGCTTCCTCTTCATTGACCCGGATCCTCCCGGAGGGATCCGGACCTTCTTTGGGGACCTCCGGGTCCTTGCTGGAGGGACCAGAGCTTCTTCAGAAGCGACCTGGACCCTCCCGGAGGGGTCTGAGTCTTCTGAAGTAACTTCTTGTGGACTCAAGTCTGGGAACTGGGACCCAGACTTGCTTTCAGGAACCTCCGGACCATCCCGGAGGGGTCTGGATTCCTGAGCATGGGATGGTTCTGGTCTCTCCGCAACCAGGACCATACTGACAACTTCGTCAGTTGCTGAAATGTAAAGCAGCAAAGGCTCACCAGGGTTCAGAGCTACCAGAGTTGGTAGGGTGGTGAGGAGCTGTTTTAGCTCCTGGAACGCCTTTTCTGCTTCTTCAGACCATTGGAATGGTCCGGACTTCCTCAATAACTTGAAGAAGGGAAGTGCCCGTTCCGCCAGTCTTGAAATGAACCGGCTCAGGGCCGCTAGACATCCAGTCAGCTTTTGGACATCTTTGATGCGGGATGGTGGCCGCATGTCTTCAATGGCTTTGATCTTCGCCGGATTAGCCTCTATGCCCCGGTGATTTACCAGGAAACCAAGAAGTTTTCCGGAGCTAACCCCGAAGACACACTTTTCTGGGTTTATCTTTGTGCGGGTGACCCGCAGCTTGTCGAAGACAGCTTGTAAGGTGTCAAGGAGTGACTCCTTGTTCTTGACCTTGACCATGATGTCATCGACGTACACTTCCACTATGTCTCTAATGAGTTCTTCAAAAGTTTTGTACATAGCTCGTACAAAGGTTGAAGCTGCATTCTTGATACCAAATGGCATGGCTGTATAACAGTACAATCCATCTACTGTGATGAAAGTGGTATGCTCTTCATCTTCCCTAGACATTCTGATTTGATGATACCCAGAATATGCGTCTAGGAAACACAGTAATTCACACCCGGAGGTGGAATCCACTATCTGATCTATTCTAGGTAGTGGTAATGGATCTTTTGGACAAGCCTTATTTAGTATTGTGTAGTCAATACACATCTGAAGCTTCCCGCCGGACTTGGGCATAATGACTGGGTTTGCCAGCCATTTTGGATGGAAGACATTTTGGATGAATCCAGCTTCGAGCAACTTCTTCACTTCTTGTCGAATGAAGTTTTGTTGCTCCACGGGTTGCTTCCGAGGCTTCTGATGCACGGGTTAGGCGTCAGGGTAGATCTTCAGATTGTGCTCAGTCACTTCCCTGGGGATCCCAGGCATTTGTGACGGTTGCTAGGCAAACACGTCAACATTAGCCCGAAGGAAAGCGATGAGCGCGAGTTCCTATTTGTCATTCAGTCCCCTCGATATACGAGTGGTCTGAGCGGCATCGGAACCGATTTGGACGACTTTGACGGGAATGTCGGTGTCGCCGCTTGGCTACACACGAGGTGCAGAAGTCGAGCCTCGTTGACGAATGCTCGGGGGTTTTGGAGCTTACTCCTGCCTGGAGTCCTCCTCTTGCGTCGTAGTAAGCGCATGAAATTCTTCCAGAGCGGTTACTCCGGCAGTGCGATCTCCGCGGATCCGGAGAACTCCTACTGGTGTTGGCATCTTTAACACCAGGTAGCCATAATGAGCAGCTGCCATGAATTTGTACAAGGCAGGCCTACCCAAGATGGCGTAGAAAGGTAAGTTGATCTGAGCAACATCAAAGACCAACTTCTTAGTGCGATACTTCTCCCGGGTCCCGAAGGTAACGGGGAGAGTAATAGCACCGAGTGGGGTAATGGCTCCCGGACCTACTCCGGAGAAAGGTCGGGAGGGGTGAAGATCTGAAGGTCGGAGCTGAAGCTTGGTAAAAGCTTCGAAGCTTATGAGGTTCAGGCCCGAACCTACGTCTATCATAACATGGTGGAGCTGAATGTTATTGATGGTAGGAGATACCATCAAAGGTAACTGGCCTGCTCCAACCATGCTTCGAGGGCAGTCCGAAGCATCAAAAGTGATGGTTGTGTCCATCCACTTCCGATGAGGCTTTGCACTGGCTGTAGGAGCTACAGCAGCCATGTCTCGACGCATTGTCTTGAGGACGCGGCGGGAGGTGATGTCCCATGATCCACCAAAAATGGTGTTCATGGTCTTCCGACGCTCGTTGTCAGAGATGTCAGAATCGTTGTCGACGGAGGTGTAGACGGCCTTCAGGACATTTTTAGGATCCTGAAAACCTAACTCCTCTTCAGCCGGAGCTTCGTCAACTTTTTGTATTCCTTCCCTTTGTCGGAAAGGAACTTCTTTCCGGCGCTTGTTGTAGCGCTCGGCAAGGTTTTGGACCTCTCGGCAGTCTTCCAAACTGTGGTTGTCAGTCTTATGAATTGGACACCACACCTTGGGTTTGCCACCGTCTTCAGAAGACGGTCGAGGTCGCTTCTCGGGGCGTGGCCCCCGGTCACTTGGAGCTGCAGCAGCTGCAACATTAGATGCATCGGCCGATGGATTCTTCTTGCCGTTGGTCTTTTTCTTCTTTTCGCCACTCCCGGAGGTAGTGGCTTTGCCTTTGGAGGATTTCTTGCGATCCTCCGAAGGTGGTTTGGAGTGCATTTCACGACCCTCCGCAGCTCTGACACATTTGTCGGCCAAGCTGAAGAGTTCCGTGACATTGGTGATCTCCTTGATCGCCAGTTTCTCCAACATCTTCTTATCCCGTACACCTTGTCTAAATTCCACAATGACAGAAGCTCTAGAGATAGAAGGGATAGTGTTTCGTACTTGAGAGAATCTTTGGATGAATGATCACAGGGATTCTCCCCCTTTTTGCACGAAAAGGTCCAGTTCGGTGCCTAGTCGGGTGTATGAACTCCCGAAGTTGGCGGTGAACTGTGGGCACAACTCCTCCCAACTGTTGATGGAGTTGGGTGGAAGGCTCATAAACCAGGACCGGGCGATCCCAGTTAAAGCCAATGGAAAATAGTTGGCCATTACGGCCTCATTTCCTCCAGCTGCCAGGATAGCAGTGGAGTAAATCTAAAGAAATTTGACGGGATTAATGGTCCTGTCAAACTTCTCTGACAGGTGAGGCCGGAATTTTTGTGGCCACCTGACCATACGCAGATGCATGGCCAGGGCTGAACAGCTTCCTCCTACTCCTTCAGGAGCAGGAATGTCCTGAGCTTCTCGTCTTTCACGAGCACGCTCGATATGGACTCGGTCGTCTTGTTGACGGTATCGGCGATCAAGCTCCGCCCGGAGGTCATGAGTTGAAAGCCTTGATACAGTGTGAGTGTGTCGCGCCCCGAAGGGCAACGACGTCACTTGCTGTGATGCAGCACGTCTCCTGTTGTTGGAAACGTGCGGACCAAGTCTGCCAGACAAGGTCCGTCGTTGCGACGGGGCCCGTCCTGAAGGAGGAGGACCTTGGTTACTGATGCGGTCGGCTGCTGCTGCAACCAAGTGTTCCACATTGGCCCTCCACTGCTCCATTGCATCCCGGGATACATCTGGAGGTGGTGGGCGCTGAAGGAGAGCACGTGCTGCATGGAGCGCATGTTCCGGGTTGTCATGATTCTCCGACGCATTGATTGACGCCGGTGCACCATCGCGCTGCCCAGCTTGATTTGCTGGTGAAGGCGGCGGTGGTGGAAGTGTGACTCATGCTGGAACTGAGGTTCCTGCTGGTGGCTGCATATTGGAGGGATTGCCCCCAACATCTTAAACAGTGGGATGACCATTGGATGATTCAGCAGCTGAGTTCATCATTCTTGAAATCTCAGGCCCCCCTACCTGGCGCGCCAACTGTCGGTGGTTTTGATTCGGCAGATCTCCTGACACTACTAAAAGTGTTTGCGGAGTTTGAAAATCGGTGTGGGCGCGCAGATATTCAAGAAGGTGAAATCTAAAATGACACAGGAGACACAAAGATTTACGTGGTTTGGGCCGCCTGAGCATAATACCCTACTCCACGGGGTGTGTTGGTGTTGTATTGGATGTATGAACTCAACTCAGGTGATGTGAGTTGAGAGTGCGTGTGAGCCGATCAGACCAGATGTTTAGACCAACCGTACCCTATGTATCGTCGGCCTGTCCTTTTATAGTACAAGGACAGACCGTTACAAGTTGGCCTGGCCCGACATGTGGCCCCGGGGCTACTAATATTGATACACATTTGATGCACTTAATTACCGTTAATGACTGAGTTACGGGCTTTGACAGTGCTGTTACTGGTAATAAGGGTCGTCCGATCGTGTGTCATTAACATAGTATTAATGACACTTAATCGGGTCTTGAAGTCCTTGATTCCCCTTTGAAGATCTGGAGCCGTTGTGGATTCTACCGAAGGTTTGAGGCTAAAGATCCGACGGTTGGACATGTGGCAGCTTCGGAGCATACTGTGGGGAATAGATAGGTCCGGTGCCACCAGACACATGTCAGTTCTGGAGCTTCCCTCGATGTAGGGTTAGGTTCGGGGGTGCCGTTATGGTACATAGCCCGGAGCTTCCCCCTTGTGGGCGGTAGCTCCGGTTTGATGGTACACGTGGCGACCCTGGGACTAACCATGTTGGGGAAGCGGGTCCGGTTATGTCTGAGATGTGGGCCTCTGAAGGTCTTCAAATCAAGTAGATGACATTTCATTGAGATCTTTGCAATCTCAAGGGGTATATGGTACTCAGGGTACCGACAGACGTGCACAAAAGTCTCAACCAAGACAAGATTGAAGATGACAAAGCTCAAAAATTGGAGAAGCTCCTTGACGCCATTCACGATTTCGAGGATGACGATGAGGAGACGCTTGAACTAAAGGCGCTCCTAAGGAAGAAAGCCCTCTCCAAAGGAAAGTGAAGATCAAGGACAAGAAGAAGGGGAGTAGTCTCACCGACTACTCCCGATATCCTTTCAACAATGATCGATTAAATTCTAATAATAACCATTATTTGTCTATTCCCCTAGGAAAAGCCCCACATTTTGACGGCAATGATTACTCAATGTAGAGGCAAAACATGAAAATGCACTTAATCTCACTCAATCCCAGTTTATGGCATATTGTGTGTACAGGAATAGATATCCCGGACGACAATGAAGAGCTTACACCAAGTCAAGAGCAAGCAATTCATCGGAATGCTCAAGCTGCAGCAGTCATTACATCCTCTCTAAGTTGGGACGAGTTCACCAAGGTGGATGGGCTCGAGATTGCGAAAGAAATATGGGATAAATTACAAACTGCACATGAAGGCAATCGTCATGTGCGAGAAGCGAAGATCAAAATGATCGAAGGTGAATTAGGAAGATTCACCATAGAAGAAGATGATTCGCCACAAGACATGTACAACCGGTTAAAGATGCTCATCAACAAGGTTCGAGCATATGGAAGCAAGAAGTGGAACGATCACGAGGTGGTGAAGCTCATCCTTAGATCTTTCATGCCTCATAACGTCACCTTGTGCTCAGTGATTAGAGAAAGCCCCGGGTACAAGAAAATGACCCCGGATGAGCTGCTTGGGAAAATCATCAATTTCGAGATGATGGAAAAACAAGCAAAACATGTCAAGGAGATTGCCAACCTCACCTCGGCAAAGAAGAAAGGGGTCGCTTTGAAGTCCACTTGCAAATCCTTATCAAAAGAAGTTCGAGAAGCTCAACAAGAAGAGGACAGCGATGATGTGAGCAGCAACATAGATGAGGAAGACATGATCCTATTCATGAAGAGACTCAAGAAAATGATGAAGAAAAGACAAGGGGGGAAATCAAGTGAAGGAAAATACAAAGAAAAATCAAGACTGAAGCTAAGGCGGGCATGCTATAACTGTGGTGAATATGACCACTTTATAGTTAATTGCCCGTATGAAGAAAACAAGAAGAAGACCAAGGAAACGAAGCCTCAACCCAAGAAATTCTTCAAGAAGAAGAAACAAGATGGACAAGCGCACCTAGGAAAGGAGTGGGACTCAAATGATGAGTCCTCATCCGAACAGGAAGAGGAGATGGCTAGCATAGCCATCGAGAAGACAACTAAGAATTCAACCCTCTTCCCAAATCTCAGCGCATGGAAGGGCAACGACACTTGCCTCATGGTGAAGGAAGGTAAACGAAAGGTAACAACCAAATCCTCTTCCTTGTATTCCTATTCTAGTGATAGTGAAGTCGCTAGTGATAATGAAGACATGCTCGTTGGCTTAGATAAGAAAACAGCTGCGAAAATGAAGTTTCTACTTGATCAGCTTGTTGAGAAGGAGAAGTTGATCAAGCATCAAGAAGATATGATTATCTCCCAAAAGTAGGAATATCTTGAACTTGACAAGCTTCTCGAACTTGAAAAGGAGCGAGGCAAGTCACTAGAGCTTGAGTTAGCCTCAAGCAAGGAAGCTTGCTTGAAGTTAAGCGACTCAAATACCACCATCAAGGACGAACTTGCTAACATATCCAAGGTTAACAAGATCCTTGAGGTACAAGTTGAGTCACACAAACAAAGTGACCCCTCATCCTCTTCAAGCTCACCTTCTCAACCCCTTAAAACTGAAGATATTATTACTTGTTCATGTGCTAAAATTGATACTAGCTTGAAAGATAAGTCAACCTCTACCAAGGATAAGCATCCTTCTCAAAGTGGCATATTTGATAAGGAGAAGATCAAATATGCACGTAGTGCATACTTGGCCACAAGACCTCCTAATGTCAAATACGGCATTGGGTTTTCTTATGGTGAAAAGCAATATGCTATAAGCCATAAAAATTACAAGGAGGGCATTGCCTTTGTGAGGGGAAACTCCTCTCAAGCTAGAATGACCAATGATCCTAATAAGTCCAAGATAGCTAACACATATAATAATCGGACTAGTCCGGTCCCTACAAGGACAAGTCCGGTCCTCCGGACAAGTCTGGTTTCCCGGACTAGTTCTGTTAATAAACGACAACAACTATTATTCAGGACTTTTGATGTATCCTATATTCTAATTAGAAGTAATTTTGGTAAAGTTTATGCTCATTATATTGGGCCACACCATGGGAATACCAAGTCTCATGTGTGGGTGCCCAAATCTCTTGTAACTAACCTCAAAGGACCCAAGAAAGCTTGGGTACCTAAAACCAAGGCATGATTTGTTTTGCAGGCCTATTCCTCTGGTGGATCGAAATGGGTGCTAGACAGTGGTTGCACCAACCATATGACCGAAGAAAGAAGGATGTTCGTTGAGTATGAAGAAAATGAGGATCCAAGCGAGGGCAACTACTTTGGAAACAATAGTCAAGGAAAGGTGCTCGGTACCGGTAAAATTGCTATATCATCTCAACATACTCTTTCTAATGTGTTACATGTCAATTCCTTAGATTATAATCTGCTGTCCATATCTCAATTATGTGAAAAAGGTTATAATTGCTTGTTTACTAATGAGGGTGTGACCGTCTCTGGAAGGGGTGATGGTTCCATTGCATTCAAGGGGGTGTTAAAGGGAAAACTTTACCTTGTTGACTTCAACAAAGATAAAGCCGAACTTGACACATGCTTGATTGCAAAAACCAACATGGGTTGGTTGTGCCATAGACGGCTAGCGCATGTTGGTATGAGGAATCTTCAAAAACTCCTCAAGGGCGATCACATTCGAGGTTTGAAGGATGTTGTTTTTGAGAAAGACATGCCTTGTAGCGCATGCCAAGCCGGGAAGAAAGTTGGAGCACCTCATCCCATGAAGAACGCCATGACTACAACAAGACCGCTCGAGCTACTTCACATGGACCTTTTTGGTCCAATTGCTTACATAAGCATCGGCGATAACAAATATGGCTTAGTAATTGTTGATGACTTTTCTCGCTTCACTTGGGTATTCTTTTTGCATGATAAGACAGAAACTCAAGGAACCCTCAAGAAGTTTCTCAAGCGTGCCCAAAATGAGTTCTCATTGAAGGTCAAGAACATATGAAGCAACAACGGCACGGAGTTCAAGAACATTCAAGTTGAGGAGTACCTAGACGAAGAAGGCATAAAGCATGAGTTTTCAGCACCTTATTCCCCTCAACAAAACGGAGTTGCCGAAAGGAAGAACCGAACCCTCATAGAGATGGCGAGAACAATGCTCGATGAATACAAGACCTCGAATCGGTCTTGGGCAGAAGCGGTTAACACCGCCTGCCACGCCATAAACCGACTCTATCTTCATCGACTACTCAAGAAGACATTCTATGAGCTACTCACCGGTAACAAACCAAATATTTCTTATTTTCAAGTTTTCGGTTCTAAACGCTATATTTTGAACAAGAAGCTGAGGACTACAAAGTTCGCTTCGAAGTCCGATGAAGGTTTCTTGCTTGGCTACGACTCGAACACTTACGCCTATCGTGTCTTCAACAAAGTCTCTGGACTTGTTGAAGTAGCACGTGACGTAGTGTTCAATGAAACTAACGGCTCACAAAAGGAGCAAGTTGATCCATGTGTGCTAGATAGAGAAGAAGCTCATTGTCAAGCATTGAGAAGAATGGTGTTGGGCGATGTTCGACCACAAGAGCTACCTACACATGTGCATGAGGAAGATGAACCACAAGTGGAGGCCAATGATCAAGGGGGGGGGGGGGGGGGGGCTTCCACACAAGATCAACCTCAAGAAGACGAAGATGATCAACGAGTCATTGAGGGCAACCATCTAGGGGGAGAAGAAGAAGATCATGAAGATACAAGACTGTAAGTGCCACACTTGAGAGTACACCAATGCGTCTAAATGGATCACTCAATCGACAACATCATCGATGACATCCAAAAGGGAGTAACAACCAGATCCCGCATAGCTATTTTTTGTGAGCATTACTCTTTTGTGTACTTTTTGGAACCATGTAGGATTGAGGATGCATTGAAAGATCTGGACTGGGTGGTGGCGATGCAAGAAGAACTGAACATCTTCAAACGGAACGAGGTGTGGGAACTCATCGAAAGACCCAACGCGAACGTCTTCGGCACCAAATGGGTCTTCCGCAACAAACAAGACGAACACGGTGTGGTGACAAGGAACAAGGCACGACTTGTGGCCAAAGGGTATTCACAAGTCGAAGGTTTGTATTTTGATGAAACCTTTGCTCCCGTAGCTAGACTTGAATCTATTAGAATATTACTTGCATATGCTACTCACCATGATTTCAAGCTCTATCAAATGGATGTGAAAAGCGCATTCCTCAACGGACCAATCAAGGAGGAGGTGTACATAGAGCAACCCCCTGGATTTGAAGATGAAAAGTTCCCCGACCACGTTTTTAAACTGCGTAAGGCTCTCTATGGCCTCAAACAAGCTCCTAGAGCTTGGTATGAGTGTCTTAGAGATTTCTTAATTGAAAATGGTTTTAAGATTGGTAAAACGGATTATACATTATTTACAAAACACTTAGACAATGATCTTTTTATCTGTCAAAGCTATGTTGATGACATTATCTTTGGTTCAACTAACAAATCCTTTTGTGAAGAATTTAATAAGATTATGACAGATGAGTTTGAGATATCTATGATGGGATAGCTGAAGTACTTCTTGGGATTCCAAGAGAGACAACAAAAGGAAGGGACATTCATAAGCCAAACCAAGTACACTCAAGACATACTCAAGAAGTTTGGGATGGACAGGGTGAAGCCTATCAAGACTCCCATGGCAACTAATGGACACTTGGATCTAAATGAAGATGGACCAAGCGTGGATCAAAAGGTATATCGCTCCATAATTGGATCCTTACTTTACTTATGTGCATCTAGGCCTGATATTATGTTGAGTGTATGTTTGTGTGCGAGATTTCAAGCCAATCCTAAGGAGTGTCACTTGACAACCGTTAAAAGGATCTTGAGATATTTGGTTCATACACTCAACCTAGGCCTTTGGTACCCCAAAGGTTCCAAGTTCAATCTCATTGGATACTCCGATGCAGATTATGTCAGATGCAAAGTAGATAGAAAAGTACCTCCGGCACCTGCCAATTCCTAGGTAGATCCCTAGTCTCTTCGTCCTCCAAGAAACAAAATTCCATGTCAACACCGAAAACAACTAGCCGACATAGTCACCAAGCCACTTGATGAAAAACGCTTTTGCGAGCTCCGAAATGAACTCAATATCCTTGATGATCGGAATGTGGCTTGAAAATCTTACATATTTGTATGGACTCTTCAAAATATATGGTCTGAGTTGCAAAAATCATCTTTCTCAATTTTCTCCAAAAACTATTTCAACTACTTGATCTTGATGAATTATGGTCATTGCTTGATTGTTGTATGCTTACTAATCATATTCATCAAGATTATTTGATTTGCTTTGACCCCTATTTTCTTAATAAGTACCTTCGAATATATACAAATGTGCTGAGCATTCTGTTCTGGTGACCACGGACTAGTCCGTGGTTACTCGGACTAGTCCGCCCCTGCAGACTAGTCTGCAGAGTGTCCGGTAGTCCGTACTAGTCTGGCCGACCACGGACTAGTCTGATTTTTCGACTCCATAACCCTAGTCGCCGCCAAACCTAATCTTCTTCACCCTCAAAACTTTCCTCACACACACTCTCTCTCTTCCCTCGAGCTCCCCACGATGATTTGGCGATTCCTCCATCAAAACTCTTCGAGTTTGGGTGGAAATCGATCTCCATTGCATAGTGATTGAAGACCACAGACTTGTCAGCTCCTTCAACCCCTCCATCTCCAAGAATCGAGGAATTTCGGTAAAATTTCCTCCCAAACCCTAGAAATCTTGATTTCCTTCATTGTTGATCCAATAGCTTAGTTCCTTTCACCTAATATATGCTTCCTTGATGTATTACATTGATGTTGAGCTATTTTTGCATTGAGCAACACCATTGATCGTCTAGTTAGGGTTTGAGGCGATGAACACCGGACTAGTCCGGTCCATGTACGGACAAGTCCAGTCACCCAGACTAGTTCGTACCTATACACCGGACAAGTTCAATTTTTGTCTGAACTCAACACTAGTTTCCCATTCCTCAATGCAATTCCTTGCCATCAATTATCATCCATACCTTGTGTAATCCATTCTCAGGACAATGTCGAGCTCCAACGACGAGATCTCTGATTTCGAGGCTGAAATGGACCAAGAAGCCTTGCTTCGGCCCTCGACGGGCCAAGGCAAGAAGTGCCAAGAGCGCCCATCCGAGCCGGCACCTTCTCAACCTCAGGCTCAGCGCAAGGTTCTTGCTAAGAAGCCTGTCTCCAAGACTTCAGCAGGTGCTGGCCCTAGCTTGGCGGCTGTTCGCCAAGCTAAGGGCAAGGGAAAAGGGATTGCCACGGGCCCAATCGGCTCTCTCAAGATGACAGCTCCAAAGGAAGGGACCCGGGACCCCTCCGAGGAGAGGTTCAATGGCAGGGGAAGCGACACGGCTTCCAAATTAAGAAATGTGGGCTGCTACAGCCGGCCCAAGAAAGCAGCTGATGGAAGATTCTGGAGCAACTTCCATGTGGACTTCTATAAGTCCATGTACCTTGTAATGAAGACTTCATTGGTGCGCAGCCAATGGATTGATTGGGCGCACTTTGAAAGGAAGAGTTGTTCAGCCTTTGATGAGGTAGTTTAAACAGTGGAGAAGCATGGACTGAAGGATCTGTTTGCCTCCAGGAACAATTGGAATGACGAAGTCATTGCTCAGTTCTATGCTACATGCTACTTTGCAAGTGATGAAGAAGAGCGAGTGACTTGGATGACTCATGGATCCAAGTACACCATTACCTATGATGAGTTTGCAAGGATCCTACATCTTGAGAGCTCCAGTAGCGACAACTTGATCATTCACAACATAGGTGTCCTTGAGAAGGACAAAATGAAGTTCCTTTATGACACCCGCTTGACTTTCAACCCTCCTTCCACCAATAATATGAAGCCATTCTTTGTGGCCCTCAATAGGATCCTGAGGAAGACTATTGTCCTGAAGGATGGGGATGCAGGGAGTGTCCAAGGCTATCTCAGGACACTGATGAAGGTGATAAGCAAAGACAAGAAGTTTGATGTCTTTGACTACATGTGGAATGACATGGTTAACATCTCCTGCACTCCTAACCGATCATGTGGCTACGCACCTTACTTGATGTTCATGATTGAGAAGGTCACAGAGATCAAATTTGTGAAGGATGTGGAGCACACTCCATTGAGGCCCCAGAAGCCTCCCCAAGTCTCTATCCAAGCTGCCCCTTCTCCTACATCCAGTGAAGAAGCTCCGAGGAGAGCTAAAGAAGATGCAAGGGCTGATCCCTCCACTAGGGACCCTCCCCAAAAAGGGTCTCCTAGTGGAATCCTGAAGTACTTGGCATCAATCTTTGCCTCATGCAAGAAGGCCAAAGTGAACACTCACAAGCTGAACAAGGCGAGGAAGGCTGATATGCGGTATGTCAAAGAAAATGTCAAACACATTTGTCAGAAGCTGGAGATCAAGCCTATTGGATCCCAAGTCATCTCTGACAACTCAGCCTTGGATTTCACCGAGCTCGGGCCTTTGACTCCCTCCGAGCTTGCCTACTTTGGCGTTAGGGGCACCTCGAGTGGATCCGTTCCTCCTCCTCATCCTCAACCCGAGAATGAAGATGAATATGATGAGAGGACCGACAATGAGGATTGAAGATCTTAGATCCCTCCTCTCCTTCTTTTTGGTGTCTCGATGCCAAAGGGGGAGAGATTGTGGGGGAGTCACTGGGTCTTTGCTGTAGATTGAGAGACGAGAGCTTCATTTAAGCATCTTTTTGTCTCTTTTGGGTTGTAAGACTTCATATTATGCTCTTTTGATACTTTTGGTCTTGTGATGCAATGCTATGAAATATTTATGCTCATATGTATGAAATCTATGATTTTGCTCTGAAATTGACATATATGCTTGTTGTTGATATATTGATGTCAACTATTTCACTGTCATCATGATTACTGCTCACACTCACTTAGTTTTGCATCCCACCATGAAGAGTGCACATATATCTTTTGTTATCATTGCTAAATGAGTTTCAGGCTCATATGTGCACACTTTATGAAAATCTCAATTTTTCTCAAAATTTTTGAAATCTCAATTGGTTGTCATCAATCACCAAAAAGGGGGAGATTGAAAGTGCATCTAGGCATCCCTTGTGGGTTTTGGTTGATTTATGATAAACAAATGAGATCCTAACCACATTATTGAGATGAGCACAGGTATTAATGAAAGAATGAAGAAAGCGCCAAAAAGAAAGGAGAATGAGGATCAATTCGGAAAAGAGCTCAAGAGCTGAATAGAATATATCATTGTGTATGGAGTGTGATGGTGTAACACATCCCAAGAGCTCAAGCACAAGAATTCCTCACACAGTTCACATTTCACAGGAAAAACAGACTAGTCCGATATACACCGGACTAGACTGATACCCCCTCTGTATAGGTTCGGACAAGTCCTGCTAGTCCGGACTAGTCTGAAAATGTCCGGACTAGTCCGATAATGCCTCTGACTAAAAATGGACTAGTCCTCCCTTGTGCGGACTAATCCTCAATTATTCACATTTGTACAAAAACGGACAAGTCTGATCTCTCCATGGACTAATCTGAAAAACCCTCTGACTAAAATCGGACAAGTCCTCCAAGTGCGGACTTGTCCTCTATTCACTAAGAGTATCACCACACCAGACTAGTCCGATATCACCACGGACAAGTTCGAAAACCTTTCTGACTAAAATTGGACAAGTCCGCTCCTAGTTGGACAAGTCCGATATTCCTGGACACTTAGGGTTTCCCACACACCGCTCACCGGACTAGTCCGGAGTCCACCGCGGACTAGTCCAGACCTTGAAAACCCTAACGGTAACTTTTGAAAACCCTAATATAAATAGATGTGCACGGCCCAACTATCATCTCTCGACCCCCTGCACCGTCACACCCTCCAAGAGCTTAGAAAACACATCTCTCCATGCAATCCAACACAAGAAAGATCAATCTCTTGAGGATTCACTTTGGATCAAAGGAGAGACACGATTCCACATGTTTGAGCTCTTGGGTTTGATCTCTAACACACTCCTGTTGTTGTATTGTAAATCTTACGAGTATGTTCTTGGTGGTGTTTGCTTTGTAATCTTGGGGAGCCCTCAACTTGTGAGAAGGCCCCTTGAACTTGGTGATTTACCCTTGTGATAGTGAAAGAGAATTGGCCTTCGTGGCGATTCGACGAGGTTAGAGTCAGTGAAGACCCGATCCTTTCGTGGGCTCCTCAACGTGGACGTAGGTTGCCTTTGTGGGAACCGAACTACAGGATAAAATTTGTGCGTCTTCACTTTGTGCACATTGTTCTTACTTTTCATTGATATCTAGGGTTTCACTTGATCTTGTCCACATTACGTTAAAACACTGAGTATAAGATTAACTTGTGCAACACTCAGTTTCATAGAAGTATTACCTCTATTTACAAGTATATTTCCGCTGCATATAGTCCACAATTGAGATAATCGATCAAACTTGATCGATCTAGTCCGCGCGCACCGGACTAGTCCGCACTCTACCGGACTAGTCCCATATCTTGACATTTGATCAATTTGTTAAGTGTTGCAGGTTCCGACTAAATTTCAGAAAGGCCTATTCACCCCCCCCTCTAGGCCACATTCAAAAGTTGAGTCCTTTCATGATTGGCCCCTGGCAATAAAATTGTCTTTTGTTGTTCATGACGACCTTTTAATGCACCCAAAGACTATGAGGTTCCTCCTACATCACATATTCCGATATTAAGTCGCAGTGAAGGTGATTCCGGATTATATAAAGTGCTTGATACTTGTATGTATTCAGAAATGTTGTATCTCTTTGTGCGGCAGGAGTAAGTGCAAGCATGATTCCACGAAAAGCCAAGCTTATCTTGATGTCAAGAGCCTATGTAGGGTAATTGTGACCATCAAAAGTAAGTTCTTCAAACTTGCAAGCCATTGATTCCTACATATAGGAAACCAGATATTTTATTAATAAAATCATCATGGTGGTGTTGCAATAAGTGCATTAATCATAATGAATAAGCACATAACAATTATTCATTTTTGTCCAGCCAAATCTTGAAAAATGGCATATCAAAATGAATAATTCAAGGTATAATTTATTCTCAATAAGGCCACTATATAAATGGCCAAATAAAAATAAAGCATTTACATTGTATGTAGAGATGATTCATGCTTGTATTAAGTCAAATATGCTTAAATGGCTTAATTAAGGTAAATCAAATCACTTTTTATTTATGTGTAATCACATTGTCTCATCATAAGCCAAAATTTTAAAATTTTCTTAAATGATGGTACATGTAAATATTCAAAATATAGTTAACAAAATTCTATTACTTTTGGACCAAAATTTTAAATAATGGCCTGAATAAAAGGAATTTTGGGCAAAGTATAAATGATTGAATTATTTTAAACTTATTTGGCCAAAATATTATTTTTAGCCAAATTTGGTGAATTCAACCATAAAAATGCAAGAAAATATTGCAATACAACACTTGTCATAATCACAATATAATATTGATTATAAGTATATTTACATAGTATTTACAATAATATACAAATTTGTAGAAATTAAATTCAAATTCAAATTTAAACTAAATTAAACTGCAAATTAAATAAATAGAGAGCAGAAATAGGGTAGAATTTAATAGCAAATTGCCTTTTAGCCCGTTGTGGCCCATTGCAGCGTGCGGCCTTGCGGCAATTCGCGCACGGCCCAGCGGCCCATTCGGCTTGGAGGGTAGAAAAGGGGGATAGAGTGAGGGGCAGTTAGGGTTAAACCTAGCCGCACTCCCCATTTCGGCTCGGTTATCTCCTCCTCGGTACCTTTGTCGCCGCTGCTCTTGACTGAGTGTTGCCATCTATCCACTTTCTTCCTTCTCCTGTCGGCCATAGAAACCGCCTCCCGCCAGCATTGCACTGATGTTCCAATTCTTGTCGGCGTCACTCACCCTCAATCCCACCAATCTGTGGCTTGAACCGGCGGCCGAGGTCCAAGATTCGGGTGTCTGACCGCTTCCGGTTGAGGCTGCGAGGTGCGCAAAATGTCAAAGTATCCGGTTCCCACTTTGGCTCGTAAGCACCGTTGTGGATCTGGGTCTCGGCGTCTCGGTTTCGCCTTGAGTTGTCGCCAGCATGGGAACATGTGCGGCGATGGTTGAAGGTGGTGCCGACAAGGGTTCTGTGGTCCACGCGGTCAAAGGTCCTCGAGGAAGATCACGTAGGCCGATTCGAATACGTGTTGTGCGCCGTATCGCCGGTGGCGTCACAGATTCGATAGCCACTGTGATGTTTTGGCCGGCGATTTTTTTTTCCTTCTTCCTCGTCCCCCTATTCGTTCGATGATGAAGGATCAAGGTCTGGTGTAACCCGGATTGGGATCTCCCCTCCGAGGACGACACTCGGACCACCTCAAAGACCCGGTTGATGGGTGTCAAGGTCTGAGAGACGGACGGTGAAAGGGGTTGGAGACCCATCCCCGATGCGACGGTGCAGTTTGCGTGGATCTGTTGGCGGTAGCACCAGCGGAGCAACCGCCGCTCGACGGTGATGCCAGCCTCCATGGCGACGCGTTTTGTAGCGATGGTCACTTCCATTGTTGTTGTATGTTCTTGCAGGATTCAACCAGTGGTGGTGATGGCGTGTGCAGCGGCAGACACCACGGCGTGCATGGCGACTCCAGCAGGAAGGATCTTCAACTTCGAAAAATACAAAAACTAGATTGGTAAGTTCAGATTACAGCATCTTACCAGTGGTTTCTGATCTTGCTTCTCTCTTGTTTTTAGAGACAAAATGCCGATAACGTATTGAATTACATAATTTGAGAGACGCAAAATATAAATGTTCTTTAATTCTTTCATTCATTCAATCAATCTCTTTTTATATATTTTGCATAAGCGGACGCGTCGGTCGGGCGATCGGGCGCAAGTGTGAGGAGTTGTCGTCCATGCGCAGATAACGGTTACTTCATTTAAGTGATCACGTGTAAAAATATACTACCTCCCGATTTTAATTTTTGTCGTTCGGACAGATCAAAGCTACTACGTCAATTAAAACGATCCACGAGTATTTTGTAACTGAGGCAGAGGTTGTATGAACCAGGGCATCTCGTCACCACACCATGACCGGCACGGCGGCGGCGGCGAGGGTGCTGCCGAAGGCGGTGACCTTCGTGACGGGCAACGCCAAGAAGCTGGAGGAGGTCCGCGCCATCCTCGGCGCCTCCGTCCCCTTCCAGTCTCTCAAGCTCGACCGTGAGTCCTTCCTTCTCTCCCCCGCTTCCATATTTCCGTGCGACGAGACTAACCTCGTGGTAGATTAGATTAGATCGTGTCGAATCGTTTATGGATGAATCCTTTGCGATGGGTTGTGGCCTGCTCGCTCCAGTTATGAACTTGGATTTCGCGATGGGAGATTCAGGGCGACAACAACCTGTACCCTTGTTTCACATGAGATTGTCAAAATAGAGCATCGTCCTGGTAGTACCTTCTAGATAACGCAAATGTGCGAGCATGAGTGAATGCAATCAGTGCGTGTTATCTTCACACAGACTGAGTATTCTTTTCTTTTTCATCGTAATAGTACTGCCTGTGAGCTTGGAAACAAGGAACTCCACCTTTTAAGATTCTCATCGGGGGTACACAGTGATGGGCGTCTTGGTAGAATAGACGGATGCTATTTGGTTTTTAGAAGTTCAGGTCCCTACACTAGAGTCTAGAGAAGTGAGATTCTAATTGAGCTGAAATGGATTTATATATCCATTTTTCTGTCAAATGACCAGAATAATGAAACTCGAAATCAATTCTTAAATTACATATCAAATTTTGTTTATCCTGATGCAACTCATACAATCTGCATATACCCATCGCAATCACATCGAAATTTAGTAACGAATAAATGAATTACAAAGTATTGTTCTGTAAAAAAATAACAAGGGCGTTGTAGTCATAGTAGTATTTATATGCCTAGTATTTTCTCTTGCAATACAAAATGTGTGATATTTCTGTAATTATTCTCTGTTACATTCAAATTAGGCAGTGCCTGAACTGCAAGGGGAGCCAGAGGACATATCCAAAGAGAAAGCGAGAATGGCTGCATCTCAGGTACTTCAATGATTCTTACTGCTAGCATATGGAGATAAACATCATATGAATACCTTTGGAGTCTGGTTAAATCTGCACCTGGTTCGTTATGTAGGTGAATGGGCCTGTGCTGGTTGAGGACACCTGCTTATGTTTCAATGCGCTCAAAGGCTTACCAGGTGATTAATTTTCCTTTTGACATCTAAGTGAATATATTATGCATGGTTTGACATAAATTACCTTACTTTTGCAGGGCCATACATGTAAGTCCTATTCTTGCCAAGACATTGGATCTCCATGATCTTATCTCCAAGTTACAGATACCAAAATTCCTTCACCCATAACTCATTGAAGCCCTATTTTCTACATTATATACTTATCTTTTGATTGCTTAATCTTTAAGCCTTCAATACAATACTAACATATTTGTTCTCTATTTGGATTTCTTGCATTCATGAATGAACAGAAAGTGGTTTCTTGAGAAGATTGGACATGAAGGTTAACTAACTCTTATCTCTTTTCTTCCTGGATCTGTCATGTTTTACCAGTTTAACTCATATGTGCAAATTTTGTAATTGTTAGGTTTGAACAGCCTATTAAAGGCATATGAAGACAAATCAGCATATGCTATGTGCATTTTTTCCCTGGCTCTTGGACCAGGAGAGGAACCAATCACCTTTGTTGGAAAAACTCCGGTAAGATTTCATATTCTGGTCATGGAGTTCTATTCTGATTTCAGGTGTTACTGAAGTTGAATGCATTTGGTGGAAGCCATACTGCTCTAGTGATATTAGCATAACTGTATAAGAGTTTAAAAGCGGAACTGCATTTTAGAAGTTAGTAACTTTGTTGAATGGAAGGATTTTTTTTCTCACTAGACTAGAGCAGAAAGGGGGAAAACAGAGGATCATTAACTGTGTCATGTTATCACATTCTTTGGGGGTCAAATGTATGTTCGTAATTTAGCGTCAGTCCGACCTCTTTCAGACCATTTAAGTACTGTGACGAATTATGTAGTAAATCATGTTGTTCATACCATATTACTCTGATGAACTATGCAGTATTTTTATCAGCTTGGGGACAAACTGTGCTTAAATGTTTATGTTTACTATTGTAAGTTCCTCAAGGAAATGCCATGTAATATTTTGATATGGCTTTCATTATGCAGGGAAAAATTGTGCCTGCTAGAGGACCTACTGATTTTGGATGGGACCCTGTATTCCAACCAGATGGGTTTGAACAAACGTAAGTTTCATGATCGTTCCTACCTGTCTTGCATACTCTTATCTCTCTTTTTCTCTTTTCTTTCTTTTTAAAAAATAAAAAATAAAATTTCCGGGACCTCAACGTGTTTGGGACAAATGTTTTGTTGTTCTACTTGTCTTGCATCCCTCTTCATCTCTGTACTGCTGACCACGTGGCATGTGACGCAGCTACGCGGAGATGCCCAAGTCAGTGAAGAATAAAATATCTCACAGAGGGAGAGCTCTTGCCCTGGTGAAAGAGCACTTTGCATCGGCCAACTATACAGTTCAGAACGATGGTCCAGCTTGAATTTGTTCTCCATTCTAAGATGAAGGAATTACAACTATCACATTCTGGAATGTAAACTGAACTATTAATATTAGTGACAATTGTGGTTGGTTCTTAAAGTTATCCAGAGATGTTCCCAAATTAGTTTTATTGGGCAATACGTTCAGGGACACATTTCCACGTCAAGAAGCAAGAAGCAAACGTAGAGGTGGCCAAATGGGCCGGGTTAGATGGGCCGGTTCGAAGACTTTTGACTCGGCACGAGCATGACCCGACATGGAGGGGCCGGGCCTGGGCTGGCCCGAAGCACGACTCGGGTTGTGCTTGGGCTCAGCCTCTAGCTCGTTGGGTCAGCTCGGCACAACCCGATTAAGAGGTAGCCTGACAGACCCGATAGTACGCCCGTATAGCCCGGCATGGTTGCGCCTCTGCCCCTCCGAGGGAGGGCGGCGCCCACGGGTCTCGACCCAGCGGCTAGCGCGGCGACGGCCTCTCCCTTGGCCAGCAATCATCGCAGTCCTTGATCCTCCTGTCGCGGCCTCGCCCTCCTCACTCCACGTCGGCTCCCGGCGATGCAGATGCGCCGCATGCCCGCAGATCCGCCGTCGTGCCTCGGGCCAGCCCGGACGTTCAGCCCAACATGGGCTGGGCCCGGCCCAGTCCGTTTAATCGGGCCGCGTGCCGTGCCTGGGCCTAAGGAAATGGCTATCGGGCCGGCTCGACACGGCTGAGGTTTGTTTAACAATCGTGTCGGTCCGAGCCCCGGGCTGGCCCGCACGATCCATTGGCCATCAAGCAAACGATCCATTTATGTCAAGAATTAGCAGATATATGGGAAAGTAGGTTTTATCTTCAATATATTTTAACCCTAGAATTGGAAGTGCACCAATCAATCCTGCCGTACATTATGCTGCACCAGAATCTCATTAACGTACTAGAATGGCAAAATACAGTGCCATTTTGACAGAAAAAGCCGAGCGACAGCACTTAAAACACACACACGCACACGCATATCCAGATTTTTATTACACTATCTGCACTTAAGCAGCTGCAGAAGACAGCAAATAATCATTGCAACTCGTAATCTAATTTCCCATTCTCTATGACCTCCGGAGCTTAATGTTGAGGGGCACCTCCTTATAGGTGCCTACTCTTTCCCTGGCCTGCCGGAGCGGCCTCCCGAGAGACGATCTTCGCAGGAACTGAGCTGGCGCTTGCCCAGGCCTCTCATTGTCAGAAGCACTCTCTGGATCAATCTTGCAGCCGCCAATGGCGAGCTGAACGTCCTCTAACTCGAACAGGTCCTCCCTGCGGTCGCTGGGCTGTGGAATTCTCATGGACTTCCTGCAGAGACAGGTTAAATGACCTCAGCAAACTCGGTTGCTGAAATGTTCGTATGCTCAAAATGTTGACAAAGAGTTTCGGGATCTTTGTTTACCGTCTCTGTGTCGTTTCCTTCGGGAGCGCTAGTTTCGTCGCTGACCCAGGTCCGAGAGCTGCGAAACATTAGGAAATCAGTCAAGCTTCCGAACGAAATCATAACAGGTCGTTTGAGCAAAATGTCTAGTGCAGGTTTTTGGGGGATTACATCTAGATCTCAGCATCCGTTTCCTGCTGGCATTCCCAGGCCTTTGGATGCTTCCCGCTTTCGTTGCATCTGAAGCGGGCTCTGGATCAACTACATCTCCATCCTTGGTCTGTGCAGCCCTGTCAGAGCCCAAATGCTGCCCAGTTTGGTTAGCTGTCTTCTCTTGCGGGTGTGCAATGCGGCGCCTCACCATCTTCTTCGCATCCTATTTACAATGTTCAGCATTCCCCTTGATAGAATATTAAGACCACTCTGATGAGGAAGCAAGTGTCCCGGTTTGTACATACCTCTAATTCGGATGTTTTCGCTTTAAGGGCGGCTCTTGAGCACGTAAGCTCATGCTGCAACGTTTTGAGCTTCAGGGACAAAGAGAAGCAGAGGCTAATCAGATTCTTGCTGAATCCATAGGTCAAAAACGGAGTGGGTCTAAAGATTCATGGGAGATCAAAGTGTGGACTCACCTTGTTTCTTCCTAAATTAAGCTCCTGCGAGATCAGAAAAAAAAAGAAGGTAATCATCCGCAACTAATTAGCTACATGACAAACGTGCCTAAATGCAAATATTTGCACCGAGGATTTTAAAGTTTTTTCTCGATAATTTTTTCTTTAATTGAGAAGAACATACCGCCACCATCTGGGAATTGGCCCGCGCAAGCTCCCAATTGGCGAGCCGCAGCTTCTGGATCTCGGTCCCGCTCAGCTCTATGATCTTGCTGCAGATACCAAAACCAAAGATATGGAGTCAGACCAAACCGCACATAACAAGAAACCCAAAGGATGCGACAAAACAGCGGCGCGCAGTGCAGGGGCTCACTTCCTCTCCTCGAGAAGCCTCAAGAGATCCGCGTTCTCCTGAAAAAAAAAATAGTCACGAGATATTGGAGGAAACAAAAGCAAAAGGACAGCGTTAGACACACACGCTAGGATAGTTAGAAAAGAGACGGCGGTTGCGGCGGATCGGCGATCTTGCCTTGGCCAGCTGCGCGAGCGCGACGCCTCCGTCCACGCACGCGGGATCGTGAGGCTCCTCTGCAGGGGCGCGTCTGCTCAGGTTGGTGATGTCACAGAGCGTCTTCCTCCTCCCGCCGGCTGCAGCGGCGGCGCATCTCGGCTTGGGCAGCGACCCCGGCGCCGCATTCCTGGCAGGCGTGGGTTCGTGGGGCGGGACGGCCTGGTGGGGCCCGAGGACGGCTGCCTCCATGGTGGCCGGTTATCTACCAATCGCGGCGAGCGGTCCACGATTCTAGGAGAGATGGAGAGCGGCGAAGGAAGAGGCAGAGGAGGGTAACGGCGGCGAAAGAAGGATTGGTAGATTTGGCTTGGGATGTTACGGGGTTGGAGACGGGAGACGGGAAGAGAAGGCGCAACGGCTAGTTGGGATGCAACGGCTATTTGAAGAAAGCGTGGAGCGGTTCGGGGGGAAAAGCGGTGGGGACGACGCGTTCAAACTCGTGGGATAGGCGACTATAATACGAGATCAGGACTCACGAGTGGAGGTTTAAGACAGTCCGCGGTGGCACACTCAAGTATATTAGATACTGTATTGCGGTGTAATTTAGAGTACGTATTGTAAAAGTAGAAGAAGAATAGTGTATAGAGTATGTTTTAGAGGACGTTGGTATTGATAGCCTAAGCTCCTAAGACTGTGTTGCTGGGAAGATTGCTGGATAGTGTAAATCTAGAATAAATACCGTAAAAATAGAAGAAAAATAGTGTATAAAGTAGTGCATAGAGTAACGAGTGTGGATAGCCTAATACATCATTAGTATAGTGCACCGTACCCAAATAATTGTTACTTCTTAATTCATTTTCAAATTAAGAAGTCACAATTATTTGAAGACGCAGAGAGTATATCCTCTATACTAGCCTAATGTTTATGTGTGCTACTAAAAGTAGCATGAGATTAGGGATGACAATCATACCCACGAGTTAAGGTAACCGACAAGTATTGCATCTGACGGTTGCGGGTGGGAATTTTTATCTGCGGGTATGATCCGCACTCGACCCGATTTTTTGCAGCAACGGTGCAGGTTTTATTTTTTACCCTTGGGTACCCGATGGGTTATCCGAAACAAATAAATTCAGCCCAACAGATGAGCAGGTCGTGACCAGCCCACAGACCAGGACGAACTGCATCATGTAACCCTAGGCAAGCCGCAAGAGCGCCCCCATCACACTGTCAGGCGTCTCTCTCGGCCCTCCCCCACTCTCGCCGACTCTCACCGGAGCATCCGATGCCCCCGAGCGCCCTTGTCGCCCCCTCCTTCCCGATTCGACTGTCTCTCGAGTGCCCTCTCTGCTGCCTTCCTCCCCCCTGATTCAGCCGCCTCATGAGCACCGTCACCCCCTCCCGATTCGACCGCCTTCGAGGTATGGCCACTGCTTGTGCTTCGATCTGTTTAGGACGAGGCGTTAAAGTGGGCACTTGAAAGCCGCCCAAAAGGTCGAAACGCGTCGGGAACGGGTACCATTTTTTACTCATGTGTATAGGTATGAAATCCTACCTATGCACTATTTCAATCCGGGTTAGGTTTTTCTTTACCCGATCTGAACCTAACATGTTGACATCCCTAATGAGACCAATTCTAAACCGACCGATAATAAAAAGATTCATTCTTTTCAAAAAAAAATCAGTAAGTGACTGAAGAAATTAAAAAATGTTACATATATTGTTTCAACTCTATGACTATGGAAGCATGCTAACAACGTCAGCAACTTGAGGTTGTAAGTCAGACAAAGGGACTAATCATCATCAGGGGCATGCTCTAGGCAAAACTAACAATCCAAGCAACTGGACGAGAATATATCAAAGAAACAAAATCTGGTTTACATGCAGCCACAACTGGGATCGATTCTGTTGGCTTGTATTTGCCTGTGCCCTTGGATAAGGTAGTGTGCAGAAGAAAACTATACCAGGGGAAGTACTATGCCACACTCAATATCCTGTCAAGTGGGACGGGGCGGTGTTTGTGCAGGCGAGCCTAGGCAGTTGTCGGTACCTTGGATACAAGGTACTCTCTGGTACCACACTTAAAATCAATGAGTTTTTATGTCTGAGTTGAAGTTTTTCGAAGGCAATACACATGTAATAACACTGGACCCACATCCCTCGTTTGAGTAGCTCCGGTGCTATCACGTGTCCTGCGGGACCGGACCTACCTCCCTTCACATGGAACTTCCGATACGCCACGTGTCCAGCAACCCCGGACCTAACCTCTAGTAGAGGGAAGCTCCGGTGCTGCCACTTGTTGAGTTGCTCCGGATCTACCTCCGCACAGAGGGAAGCTCCAGAGCTGTCACGTGTTGGACCTCCGAACCTAAGCCTACAACGGGAAGACTACAAGATATCTAATGGTGCGAACATTTAAGAGACTGTTAAACAACCGTTACAATATCTGATTAATGTGTTATTAATTCATTATTAATGACACACGATTAGAGGATTTGGACAAGTAACACCGCCATTATGGTAGCAACATCACACTATTAATCACAGATTATGCATGTAGATCGTGTATAGGTGGTTAATTACAGCCGGAGCCACCGGTCGGGCCAGGCACATACTGTAATGGCCAGCTCTTAGCATATAAAAGGGTTGTGTCGCACGGTAGAAGACAACTATGCTCACACGCATACAAGTCACCACAGACACTCGCCATACAATCAACAACCACCCTGTGGAGTAGGGTATTACGCTCAGGCGGTCCGAACCACGTAAGAATCTCTGTGTCATCATCTTGTTCTTGATCTTACGCGCCCCATCCAAATACAAACCTCCGCAGACTGCACTTTAGTAGTATCGGGGGAAATATCGTTTCCACACTTCGACATTTGGCGCGCCAGGTAGGAGCAGCTAAGATCTCAAGATGGTGAACTCTGCCGCAGCATCGTCCAATGGTTTGGCTGAGCAGCCTGCTGGAGGAAATCCCTCCAATGTGCAGCAGCCATCCAATGTTGTTGTCCCGGCGGGTGTCGTTCCATCACCACCTCCACCATCTCAGCGAGATGGTGTATTCGTGTCGGTTACTGCATTGACGAACAATCCTGAGAATGTGCTGAACGCAGCGCGAACTCTTCTTCAGCGTCCACCGGCACTCGGAGCACCTCAGGGTGCGATGGAACAGTGGTGTGCTAATTTGGAGTATTTGGTTGTAGTCGCAACCGATGCAATCAACAACCAAGGTCCGACCCCTACTGGGCAGGCACCTTCAACAAACAGGACCTTGTCTGGTAGACTTGGTCCTCAAGCGTCGCAGCACAGGAGACGTGTACCCTCCCAGCAAGTGATGTCACTGCCCTCCGGGGCACGTCGCACTCATACGACGTTGAGAATCCCGACGCAGGATCTCCGATTGGAGCTCGACCGCCGATACATAAGGCAAGATGGTCGCGTCCTTATGGAGCGCGCCCGCGAGAGGCGGGAGGCTCGGGAAAACCCTTCTCCCATGGGAGTGGGGGGTGGCTATTTGGCCCTTGCTATGCATCTTCGCATGGCCAACTGGACACCTAAGTTTCAGCCTCATTTGCTGGAGAATTAGACGAGACAGTTAACCCCGTCGAATTTCTTCAAATCTACTCCACCGCCATCCTTGCAGCTGGAGGCAATGAGGCTGTGATGGCCAACTACTTCCGGATGGCTCTAACCGGGACAACAAGGTCTTGGTTCATGAGTCTCTCTCCTGACTCCATCTATAGTTTGGGGGAACTTTGTCGCCAGTTCACTGCCAACTTCGGGAGCTCCTACACCCGACCTGCCACGGAGCAGGATCTGTTCGTTGTACAACTGAAGGCGGGAGAATCGTTGCGATCATTCATCCAACAGTTTTCTTGGGTACAGACACTATTCCTTCTATCTCTAACGCCTCTATCGTTGTTGCATTCTAACAGGGAGTTAGAGACAAGAAGATATAAGAGAAGCTGACAACCAAAGATGTCAGCAGCGTCACGCAGCTCTTGAGCCTAGCCGACAAATGTGCTAGGGTTGCGGAGGGCCGAGAGATGCACTCCAAACCAGCTGTGGAGGTTGGTAAGTCATCGTGCAAGGATGAAGCTACTGCCTCTAGCAGTGGAAAGAAGAAAAAGAGTCTAACGGCAAGAGAAAGTCGTCGGCTGGCACACCTATTGCAGCTGCAGATCTTGGTGGCCAGGGGCCACGCCCCGAAAAACGACCTCAACCATCGACTGAGGATGGTAATGGTGAGAAGATGTGGTGTCCGATCCACAAATCAAACACCCACAATCTTGAAGACTATCGTGAGGTCCAGCGGCTTATTGAACACAACAATAAGCGCCAAGAAGAAGCCCATACCACCAACGGGAGGGAAAACAGAAGTCGAAGAAGATCCATCAGAGCAGGAGCTTGGCTTCCAGGATGCCAAGAAGTCCATGAAGGTCATCTACAACACTATGGATGATGACTCCGACATCTCTGACAATGAGCGTCGATAGACTCTCCATATGACATATGGAGGGTCCTGGGACATCACCTCCCAATGTATACTCAATACAATGCATCGGGAGATGGCTGCCGTAGCTCCCACCGTCAAGGCAGAACCTCATCAGAAGTTGATGGATACTTCCATCACCTTTGATGCTTCGGATTTTCAGAAGAACATGACCGTAACTAGTCAGTTGCCCCTGATGGTATCTCCTACCATCAACAACATCCAACTCTATCATGTACTGGTGGACAGAGGCGCGACACTCAACCTCCTCAGCTTTGCGGCTTTCACGAAGCTCCAACTCATCCTATTGGACCTTAGTCCCTCACGTCCTTTTCTCCAGAGTAGGTCCGGGAGCTATCACTCCTCTTGGATCAATTACACTCCTGGTGACCTTTGGGACCAGGGACAATTATAGGTCCGACAAGCTGGTGTTTGATGTGGCACACATCAGACATCCCTTCAACGCCATCCTAGGCAGGCCAACCCTACATAGATTCATGGTCGTAGCTCATTACAGCTATCTGGTGTTGAAGATGCCGCCTCCTTCAGGCGTCCTCCGAATTCGTGGGGGTCACACTGTTGGGGTCACTGCGCTGGAGGAACTTCATGCACTTGCAACGGCGCAAGAAGAAGAATCTGGCAAGGAGCGACCAACTCAACAACCTTCGAGCTAATGTCAACGTGGCTCAACTTCTGCACCTCGTGTGCAACCAAGTGGCGACACCGATATCCCCGTCAAAGTCGTCCAAATAGGTTCTGATGCTGCATAGACCACTCGTATATTTGGAAGTCTGGATGACACATGGGAACTCATGCTCGTTACTTTCCTCTGGGCAAATGTTGACGTGTTTGCATGGCAACCGTCACAGATGCCTGAGATCCCTAGGGAGGTGATCGAGCACAACCTGAAGATATACCCTGATGCACGACCAGTACATCAAAAGCCTCAGAAGCAGTCCGTTGAGTGACATAACTTCACCAGACAAGAAATTAAGAAGCTGCTCGACGTTAGTTTCATCTGGGAGGTTCACCATATTCGGTGGCTGGCAAACCCAATCGTCGTACCAAAGGTTGGAGGGAGGCTTCAGATGTGCATCGACTACACCACCTTGAATAAGGCATGCCCAAAAGACCCATTTCCACTTCATAGAATAGATCAGATAGTGAATTCTACCTCCGGGTGTGAGTTATTGTGTTTCCTAGACGTGTATTCTAGGTATCATCAGATTCAAATGTTTAGAGAAGATGAAGAGCATACTACCTTCATTACAGTAGATGGGTTATATTGTTACACTGTCATGCCTTTCAGTCTCAAAAATGCTGCTTCAACTTTTGTGCAAGCCATGCATAAGACATTTGGAGAGCTCATTAGGGACTTGGTAGAAGTCTACATCGATGACATTGTCGTCAAGGTGAAGAACAAGGAGTCACTCCTTGACAACCTGCAAGCCGTCTTCGACAAGCTGCGCTTGACACACACGAAGCACAACTCGGACAAGTGTGTCTTCGGGGTCAATTCTGGAAAGCTCCTTGATTTCTTGGTGACCCACTGAGGAATTGAGGCAAATTCAGATAAAGTCAAGGCCATTAAAGATATGCGGCTCCCTGCCCACGTCAAGGACGTCCAGAAGTTAATTGGGTGTCTAGCTGCGCTCAGCTAGTTCATTTCAAGGCTGGCAGAGCTTGCACTTACCTTCTTCAAGCTATTGAGTAAGTCTAGGCCATTTCATTGGTCCAAAGAAGCAAATAAGGCGTTCCAAGAGCTCAAGTAGCTCCTCACCACACTACCAGTTCTGACAGCTCCGGAGCCTAGTGAGCCTCTTTTGCTTTACATTTCGACAACTATGGAGGTTATCAACATGGTCATTGTCGCGGAGAGACCAGAGCCATCTTCAGCTCAGGAGCTTTGACCCCTCTGGGAGGGTCCGGAGCTACCTGAAGGCGAGTCTGGGTCCCAACCTCCAGGCACGAATCCTAAAGCCAAGAGGCATGAGGATCAACCTTTCTCAATCGAGGGAGTTCCCGCAGTACAAGAAGAAGGTTTGGACCCCTCTGAGGAGGTCCAGGTGATGAAGAACAAGATCCAAATCCCTCTGGGAGGGTCCGGGTTGCTCAAGAAGAAGATCTGGACCCCCCTGAGAGGGTCCAAATTGTTAGAGAAGAAGCTCCCAAGAGGGCCCGGACTGTCCAGAGGTCAGTGTACTTCATTAGTGAAGTACTCCACGACACCAACACTCGCTACAATGAGGTGCATAAGCTGTTGTATACAGTCCTTATTGCCTCAAGAAAGCTACATCACTACTTCCAGGCCCACAAGATATCAGTGGTAACCTCCTTTCCACTATGTACTATATTGCATAACCCAAATTTTACTAGAAATATTTCCAAGTGGGTTGCGGAGATGGCAAAATTCGATCTCGAATTCCTTCCTCGACATGCTATCAAGAGTCAGGCACTGGCTGACTTTGTGACGGAGTGGACTCCTTCTTCATCAACGCCAGGGGGCCTCAGTGAGCAAAAGTCGGAACCTAAGGTCCTGGTCTTCACTGAGCCTCACTGGACACTTTACATTGATGGCTCTATGCAGAAGCAGAGGGCCGGAACTGGAATCCTTCTCCTTGCTCCAACCGAGGAGAAGGTTAAATACATGGTACACCTTGACTTCAAGACAACCAACAACATGGCAGATATGAAGCACTCATCTACGGACTCAAGGTGGCACTCTCATATGGCGTCAAACAGCTACTGGTGAAGGGTGATTCACAACTCATCATCAAACAAGTCAAAGGTCAATGCAGTTGCAACAATCCCCAACTCGTTGCTTATTTACACGAAGTCCAGAAGTTGTGGAAGGACTTCCACATCCTGGATCTCTGTCATGTCTAGCGTCTCAACAACACTAAAGCTGATGATCTCTTGACGAAGGCTTCAACAGGAGCTCAAGCTCCGGACGGAGTTTCCGTTAGAAGATTGTCAGGACCTGCCGCTCAGCCTGCCCCACTGAGTGATCGGGGCGAGACCAGCACCTCGAAGTTGGCGGTCCCGGTGGCCCTCTTACCATGGCGTCCACCAAGGATCGTAGGCGCTGTGGGAAGCTCCGAGCAACCCAGCGTGCAAGATCCAGAAGCTCAAGATGGCTCCAATGCATGGATCTCAGAGATCTGGGTCTACTTGAAGGATAATATCCTTCCTGAAAACGGTGCTTTTGGTGATCAAATTGCCAGATTGGTTAAAAGATACATGTTGGTAGAAGGGAATCTTTACCAACGTGGTGCCAATAACGTTCTAATGCGGTGCATTTCCCGAGAAGAAGGTCGTGAACTTCTCACAGAAATCCATGGAGGAGAGTGCAAGAACCACACGTCTTCTCGCACATTAGTCGGTAAAGCCTTCCGGCATGGCTTTTACTAGCCTACAACTCTCTAGGATGCAGTTGAGTTGGTAAAGAAGTGTGAAGCGTGCCAGTTCCATGCGAAGCAGATTCATACACTGACTCAGTCACTACAAATGATACCTCCCACGTGGCCATTCGCTGTGTGGGTGATGGACATTCTGGGACCTTTTCCAAAAGCCGTCGGAGGTTACAGGTTCCTGTACGTCGCCATCAACAAGTTCACCAAGTGTTCGGAAGCTACCCCAATTGTGATAATCAACAAACAATCAGCTATCAAGTTCTTGAAGTCCATAGTATGAATATTTGGAGTTCCGAACAAAGTCATTACTGACAATGGAACCCAATTTACAAGTGCAGCATTCCAAGAGTACTGCAAAGATCTCGGTATACAAGTCAGCTACGCATCAGTAGCTCACCCGGCAAGCAATGGCCAAGTTGAGAGAGCTAATGCAAAAATACTCAAAGGACTCAAGACACACTGTCGGAGTCTGGTTCCGGCAATTCTCCCGGTACTACGGTTAGTAGCCCGCGGAGTTTGTAGTTCGGTTAGGGCGCGTGGAGATTCAGAACAAGATGGTGATTTGGACTTGAGGATTTACGTGGTTTGGGCCGCCTGAGCGTAATACCTTACTCCACAAGTGTGTGTTGTTGTTGTATTGAGCATATGAGCGCTAGTGGGTGTCAGACCAGAGTGTGTGCCAGCCTTAACCGCGTGTGTTGAAGTGCCCCCCCCCCCCCCCCCCCCCGTGTATCGCTCAGCCTGTCCTTTTATAGTACAAGGACTGTCCGTTACAGCATCAGCCTGGCCCGACATGTGGCCCTGACGGTTACTGATGTCTAATACACAGTTAATGTACTTAATTCCCCTTAATAGCGTAGTAACACCCCTTAATGTTGGCGTTACTGGTATTAAGGGTCGTCTGATCGTGTGTCATTAAAATAGCATTAATGACACTTAATGGGTCTTGAAGTATTTAATGTTCCTTGAAGGTCTGAGCCGTTGGAGGTCCACCAATCTGCCTGTTGAGGTTGAAGGTGCGGCGGTTGGACGCGTGGCAGCTCCGGAGCTTACCGTCTTGGACGAGTAGGTCTGGAGCTGTTGTACACGTGTCGGTACCAGAGCTTCCCTCTGTCGGGGGTTAGGTCCGGGGGTGCTACACATGTATCTGGTCCGGAGCCATCCCATGTATGGAATGTAGCTCCGGTTTTTTGATACACGTGGCGGCACTGGGACTAACCATAGAAGGGGGGCAAGTCCGGTTCCGAGTGACACGTGGGGCCTTCGGAGGTCTTCAACTCATATAGGTGGAGTTCCTTTGCACTCTTCGCGGTTCCAAGGGGTATCCGGTACGAAGGGTATCGACAGTGGCCCCCTGGGCCAACCCCTGGCAGAGATCTTTTGGATTATGTCATTCTGCCGGAGGTGGGTCCATCTTTCGATTTCTGCGTCGTGTCTTCAAGGGTTTTTGGATGTGCCGTTGAGGTGGTGGTTCGCAGTTAAACCATCACCGCGTGGCATCTTCAGGATGCGGCAGGTGAGATCTGCGCGTGCGGATCTCACGCAATTGAATGTCGCCGGTTCCCAAAACGAAAACTGTATCGGTTCCGCGTGCCCTGTCAGGCCGCTGCCCTCGGGTTTCCTGCCTCTCATGATGACAACTGTTCGTCTGGGGTAAGGACCTCGACTTGATCGTTAAGGTGGCCCCGGGCCCCCTTGTCATTGGCAAGGTGAAATTTTTGAACGACCCTTCTGCGGTTTCCATCCAAGTGTTGCGGGGGCCTACTTAAGAAGGAAAGCGCGCACTATTTGGGGATTCCTTACGCCTTCATTTGAACTTGCGCTCGAATCGTCCAAACTTTCGCTTGCTTTTCCTCTCTCGCCCCGCCGTGTTGCGATGGAGTTGGGTCTCCGCAAGAGCCATCTCACAACCGATGATGATTTGAAGAAGGTCCGAACCTACATGGGGTGGTACAGCGACTCCTTCAACCACCTGGTCCGCACTGACAAGCTCCCATTCAAGAAGAAGCGTGCCGGCGACATGGTGTACTTTTCTGCGTACGCCATGGTGGGACTGATCCCACCTTTCTCAAATTTTCTCTTGATGCTATTAGACTTCTATGGTCTGTAGTTGTACCACCTTGGCCCCCACTCCATTCTTCTTATGTCAACATTTGTCCACTTCTGCGAGATGTGGGTGGGTATTCCCCCCTGTGTTGAGCTTTTCCGTACCTTCTTAACCATCCACACTACCGGCAAGAGTGACGAGTATCTTGGCTTCTAATATTTTGTGAAGTGCAAGAAATGCCCGTACAAGTACTTGAGGTTGTTCCCTTCCGGCAAGTGGGACGACTGGAAGAAGGATTGGATTGTCATCACGGCAGAGGAGCACGAGAAGCTGGAGCTGCCCGAAGGCCTTCCCAATGTTGACACTAATGCCTGGAGTGAAGCTTTGGTGCTGTCGGAGGCCTTCAACCCTGCCTTGACCAGGATCCGCCAATGTGTGGAAGGAGGAGTGACCCCCCAGGCGGTCTTCAGCAACTTCCTGTTCAACAGGTGGGCTCCGCTAAAGAAGAGGGAGAAGCTCGCCTGGGCCCTCTACAGTGTGATGGAAGATGATCGGATCAAGACCAGTTTGAAGTCCAATTTGGAAGGCGCTGCTTTGGAGCTTCATCTCAAGAAGTTCCAGCATGGCATCAACGTCGAGGGCGATGACTTAACCCCGCCGGCGGCTTTCCTCCCTCTGAACATGGAGGTGGAGTTCAGCAGGGAGCTCCAGCAGAAGATGTTGGTGCTTGTCGACCTCGATGAAGTTGAGAGGCATCCGACCACCAGGTTGGCGATCCCTGGAGCCTTCGAGGGTGGCCCTGATTCTGCCCCGAGATAGAGAGCTGAAGTTGTAGGCAAGGGCAAAGAGTTGGTTGAGCCCTCCAGTCGAAAGAGGAAGTTGAAGCACTCTGACGGGAGGCCCGTCAGACCTGCTCCTTCCACAATAGCTCCCTCTCCCCGGCGGGGTAGGTCTTCAACGGCGACGACGACTCCAGCGTTGGCGTCTCCTCGGGGCGCCAGCTCTGACCGTGGGATTCTGACACCAGGGCCAGCTAAGGGCTCTAGGTCCGAGGGTCCTTCTCAATCGAGGAAGGCCCGAACCAAGGTGTCACTGATGGCAGCAGTAAGCTCCGAAGGGCCTTCCGGAGCTACTAACCCAGTTGCGATCGGGTCAGGCTCCGAGCGTCCGACGAAGAGGTTCCACGCTAGCTGGAGCGGAAGTCTCCCAAGGTAAATTTGCTTTTTTACCTCAGTTGATTGGTTTTGTTGTAATCATATTCCGAGTTTCTTTGTCCTTCATCCATAGGGTCTCCAAAAAAGGGGTTGAAGCTCCAATTCCTGTGACAGTAGCTGATGCTGTGCAAGTGAAGGCTCCGGCTCCAGTTCCAGCGCCGCCCCAGGTGGTGGCTGAGGTCTCGGTAGCTCCGGCGCCGGCTGTCGAGGTTCTGGACGTCGAGTCATCTCCTGAAGCTCCCGTGGTAGCACCAGACTGCAGGAATGAAGATGTACTAGCAGTACCAGCTCCGGAGGTTGAAGCTCTAGTTTTGGATGCTGTGATGATGGATGCTCCGGCCTTAGAGCTGGAGGTAGCTGTAGTTCCGGCCTTAGGGCCAGATGTTGTTGAAGCTTCGGCGGCAGAGCCGGTGGTTGATGAAGTTCCGGCGCCTAAGCCGGTTGTCGTGGAGGTGCCGGCACCCGAACCAGTGGAGGTTGAAGCACCGGCGCCTGAACCGGAGGTGGAGGAGGCACCAGCGTCGGAGCCGGAAGTGGCCTCAGCTCCGGCTAAATCTTCAATGCCTGCCCTGGAGGTAGCAGTTTCGGGCTATACACGAACAGGCTGTGGCTGCTAATGAAGCAGTGAACGATCGCTAGGAGAAACTCAGCACTATCCACGAGAGT
The DNA here is from genome assembly GCA_036927565.1 of Tuctoria greenei. Classification (NCBI taxonomy): domain Eukaryota; kingdom Viridiplantae; phylum Streptophyta; class Magnoliopsida; order Poales; family Poaceae; genus Tuctoria; species Tuctoria greenei. Next base: position 150,526,808 of record JAYESD010000007.1, read on the forward strand.
CTCGTCAAGCGTCGGGAGGCTCTTGAGGAGTGGGAGAAAAGCACGAATATGAAGAGCAAAAACTCGTGGAGCTGAGGGATGACCTCGTGAAGAGGGAGGAGTAGCTCGCCCAAAGGCTGGCTCTGGGTGACAAGAGCCTTGGAGAGCGCACCAAGAAGCTGGAGGCGCTCTGCGAGAGCGAGGAGAAGAGGGCCTGGCAGCGGGGACAGGACCTCACCAAAAGGGAGAACGAAGTCGCTGCCAGGGGGAAGAAGGTGTGGGGCCGAGAGAAAGACCTGGTTGACCGCCGGAACAAGATCCACGTCCGGGAAGAGGAGCTTGCCAACCTCGAAAGGCAAGTTGCTGAAAGGATTCAACAGCACGCCAAAGAGGTCGAGCGCCTTGCCCGGGAGGGTTCAAAACTTGCGGCTACCAAGAGGTCCTTGGAAGAGATGCGAGGCTCAAGGTTTGCGGAGTCCCAACAAGTATGGGACTTCTTGGGCAAAGCCAATGACGCGCTGACGCCACTGGACTTTAGTCCCGTGCGTCCGGACGTTCCGGAGCCAGAGCTGGACCATGCACTGAAGGCGTTGAGCTCGGCTAGCAACAAACTCAACAAGATGGGCGATGTCATTGCGGATCAGTTGGAGACTCAAGGAAAATCCCTTGCGCAAAATGTCGCAGAATAGATGCTGACGTGCTACACAAGCCGGGATCCTCACTTCCCACTAGATCCGATGCTTGAAGATCCCATCGATGGAGAGGGAGATGCCGCCAAGGCCAGCGTGTCGGGTTGCCCAGAAGGTTGCCTCGTTCTTCCGTAGGATTTAGGACTTTCTCCTTGTAGCTCCCACTTGTATCTTCTCTTCTTTTCTCCAATTTTTGTAATCTCTTGTCCTCAGATGAATGAAATCCAAGAAATTTATGCATTTCATTTTTCGTCTTCAACCTTTGTCTCACTTGGCCCCTGGTAGATGTACACAATTTGATTGCAAAAATGTACCAAAAGGATGTAGCATTTTGTTGAAGACTTGCTGCTTCGAACTTGTAGATTTTAGGTCAGAAGTCATCGACAGCAGGGGCCCCCTGAGGTTGTCGGAGATTAGTAGCTCCGGCAGCGACCACTGTCAACACGTAGAGCGTCGACAGCAGACCCCATTGGGGTGTCCTTCTACCATCTTTTCTTCACGTTGACGGCTGGCTCCCTAGATTTTCCGGAACTTGATAGCTCCAGCGACGCCTACTATCAATGTTTAAAACATCGACAGCGGGCCACCTTAGGGGATGTCGAAGCTTTGATAGCTCCGGCATCATCCACCAGCATCATGAGATTTTTATTTTTCCTGCACACTGAAGTCAAGAAATATAGTAAATACATTTCTTATCTATAACTCGTTTGCGGCTTACTATTCCCGAAAGAAATTTTTAGGTCGACAACAATTCTATATACAATCAAGTGCATTTGCTTATCTTCTCTAGGTCCGATCGTTTCCTGGACTCACCTTACTCAGGCCTGCTGGTGTGTAGGTAGAGTGGCGTACTTAGGGTGGTGGACCAGGCTAAGTCGATAGCGCACTCTGGACCTAGATTGGCTTGGCGTTCAGGCGAGTAGGCCATTCAACAATGTTAAGAACCGAAAGAATTAACAATGCAACTTGAATTATATATGAGATGTTCGAGCTAAAGTTTCTTGAGAATTTCACAACTTTGTTATAGACAAGAAAGAGAAAAATAAAAAAGAATGAGCCTGCACAAAATAAATGCACGTGGAGTCTGTCTTCACATAATGATGTCTTTCATTATAGGTATGGGGTACAGGAGAAAGAAGTACACTCTTAGGGTATGGAACCAGGCTAAGTGTGTTGCATTTCTTGTTTGACCCAAGGTAACTAGCTACACTTTTAATTCTGAGACTGTGTCAAGTGTTGCTTGAACTTTGCGGACCTTCCAGGAAAGGTCCGGCTGTCCTCTCGTAGGAGCTACCCGACTCTGTATAATGACGCTATAACATACATCATATGTAATTACAGACTCACCTCCGTGATATTAAGCGTAGAACTTACGAAGGTGCTCAATGTTCCAAGGATTAGGGAGCGGGGTCCCATCCTCGGTTGCCAAGTGAACGCATCCAGGACGGGATACTTTGATCACTCGAAAGGGTCCTTCCCAGCTGGGGGAAAGTTTGTTTAACCCTTCTCGAGTTTGTATTCTCCATAGCACCAGATCGCCTTCCTCGAGCTATCGGTTATGCACATGCCTTTGGTGATAGCGCCAAAGCGCTTGGCGGTATTGTGCATTATGAACAGCTGCTCGGCACCTTCCCTCTTCAACGAGGTCAAGGTCTTCATGCCAGAGCTGGTCCTTTGTGGCTTCGTCGAAGGTTCGGACCCAGAGTGACCCCAAGGTGATTTCCGGAGGAAGGACTGTTTCAGCTCCGTACACCAGGAAAAAGGGTGTCTCTCCAATTGACCAGTTTGGAGTCGTCCTGTTTGCCCACAAGGTGGGCGGAAGCTCTTCAATCCAGTTGGATCCATGTTATTTTAGGCGCTCATATGTGCGCATCTTGAGTCCTTTTAGGATTTCTGCATTTGCTCTCTCAGCTTGGCCATTGTTTGTCGGGTGAGCTACGGAAGCATAGCTGACTTGAATGCTGAGGTCTTCGCAATATCCTTGGAATGAAGAGCTTGTGAATTGGGTCCCATTGTCAGTTATGATCTTGTTTTGGATTCCAAATCTGCATACTATGGACTGCAAGAAATTGATAGCTGATTGCTTGTTTATTGTCACAACTGTAGTTGCTTCCGGCCACTTGGTGAACTTGTCGATGGCGACATACAGGAACTTGTAACCTCCGACGGCTCTTGGGAAAGGTCCCAAGATATCCATACCCCACACGGCGAATGGCCATGTCGGAGGTATCATTTGTAGAGGTTAAGCTGGTGTGCGAATTTGCTTCGCATGGAACTAGCATGCTTCACATTTCTTCACTAGCTCAGTTGCATCCTGGAGTGCTGTAGGCTAGTAAAAACCATGTCAGAAGGCTTTACCGACCAACGTGCGGGAAGACGCATGGTTCCCACACTCGCCTCCATAGATTTCTACGAGGAGCTCGCTGCCTTCTTCCCTTGTAATGTACCGCATTAGACGCGGTTGGCACCACGCCGGTAGAGATCCCCTTCGACCAGTGTGTATCTTTTAGCCAATATGACTATCCAGTCAGCAGATACATTGTCTTCAGGAAGGATGTTGTCTTTCAAGTAGCTCTGGATCTCCGGGATCCATGCATTGGAGCTAACTTGAGCTTCTGAGTCTTGCGTGCTGGGTTGCTCGGAGCTTCCTGCAGCACATACGACCCTTGATGGACGCCATGGTAATAGGGCCATCGGGACCACCAGCTTCGAGGTGCTGGTCTCGCCTCCTTCGCTCAGTTCGGCGGGCCGAGCTTTTGGTCTTGACAATCTCGGGACGAAGGTTCCATCGGGAACCGGAGCTCCGGTTGAAGCTTTCATCGAGAGTTCGTCAGCTTCAGCATTGTTGAGACGCTGGACATGGCAAAGATCCAAGACTTTGAAATCCTTCTGAAGCTTCTAGATTTCAAGAATATAAGCAACTAGTTGAGGGTTGTTGCAGCAGCATTCACCTTTGACTTGTTTTATGATGAGCTGCAAATCACCCTTTACCAACAGCTGCTTGACACCATATGATAGTGCCACCTTGAGCCCATAGATTAGTGCTTCATACTCCGCCATGTTGTTGGTTGCCTTGAAGTCAAGGTGAACCATGTATTTGAATTTCTCCCCAGTCAGAGCGAGGAGAAGGATTCCAGCTCCGGCCCCCTGCTTCTGCACGGAGCCGTCGAAGTAGAGAGTCCAGTGAGGCTTAGCGAAGACCGGAACCTTAGGTTCCGGCTTCTGCTCAATGGCGCCCCCAGGATTTGATGGAGAGGGGGTCCACTCCGCCACAAAGTATGCCAGTGCTTGACTCTTGATCGCTCTTCTTGGGACGAATTCACTGATGAAGTACACTGGGCGCTGGACTGTCCGGACCCTCCCAGAGGGGCCCGGAGCTTCCTCCTCATCAACCCGGACCCTCCCAGATGGGTCCGGTCCTTCTTCGGGGACCTCCAGGTTCTTGCTAGAGGAACCCGGAGCTTCTTCTGAAGTTACCTGGACCTTCCCGGAGGGGTCCGGATCTTCTTGTTCAGCAACAACAATTCCTTCATTTGAAGGAGGTTGATCCTCTAGCGTCTCGCCTTGAGGATCCGGGTCTTGGGGCTGGGACCCAGACTCGCCTTCAGGTAGCTCCGGACCTTCCCGGAGGGGTCTGGATTCCTGAACTGGAGATGGTTCTGGTCTTTTCGCAACCAGGACCATGCTGACAACTTCGTCAGTTGCTGAAATGTAAAGCAGAAGTGGCTCACAAGGAATTGGAGCTATCAAAGTTGGTAGAGTGGTGAGGAGCCGCTTCAGTTCTTGAAATGCCTTTTCTGCTTCTTCAGACCATTGAAATGGTCCGGACTTCCTCAATAATTTCAAGAAGGGTAGCGCCCGTTCCGCCAGTCTTGAGATGAACCGGGTGAGGGTATCTAGACATCCAGTCAGCTTCTGGACATCCTTGATGCGAGCTGGTGGCCGCGTGTCTTCAATAGCTTTAATCTTCGCCGGATTTGCCTCTATTCCTCGGTGGTTCACCAAGAATCCAAGAAGCTTTCTACAGCTAACCCCTAAGACACACTTGTCTGGGTTCAACTTTGTGCATGTGATTCGCAACTTGTCAAAGACAGCTTGCAAGGTGTCATGAAATGACTCCTTGTTCTTGATCTTGACAACGATGTCATCAATGTACACTTCCACTACATCTCTGATGAGCTCTCCAAACGTTTTGTACATAGCTCGCACAAACGTTGAAGCAGCGTTTTAAGACCGAATGGCATGGCAGTGTAAAAGTACAATCCATCTACTGTGATGAAGGCAGTATGCTCTTCATCTTCCTTAGACATTCTGATTTGGTGATACCCAGAATATGCGTCTAGGAAACACAATAATTCGCACCCGGAGGTGGAATCCACTATCTGATCTATTTTAGGTAGTGAGAATGGATCATTTGGACATGCCTATTCAGTGTTATGTAGTCGATACACATCCGAAGCTTCCCGCCGGCCTTGGGTACAATGACTGGGTTTGCCACCCATTTTGGGTGGAAGACTTCCCGGATGAATCCAGCTTCGAGCAACTTCTTCACTTCTTGACGTATGAAGTTTTGTCGCTCTATCGATTGCTTTTGAGGCTTCTGATGTACAGGCCGAGCGTCGATATAAATCTTCAGATTGTGCTCAATCACTTCCCTAGGGATCCCAGGCATTTGTGATGGTTGCCAGGCAAACACGTCGACATTAGCCCAGAGGAAAGTGATGAGTGTGAGTTCCTATTTGTCGTTCAGACCTCCCGATATACGGGTGGTCTGAGCAGCATCGGAACCAATTTGGATGACTTTGACGGGAATGTCGGTGTCGCCGCTTGGTTGCACACGAGGTGCGGGGGTTGAGCCTCGATGACGAATGCTCGGGGGCTTCAGAGCTTGCTCCTTTCTAGATTCTTCCTCTTGCGCTGTAACAAGCGCGTGGAGTTCTTCTAGAGCAGTAACTCTGGCAGTGCGATCCCCGCGGATCCAGAGAACACCTGAGGGTGTTGGCATCTTCAACACCAAGTAGCCATAATGAGCAACAGCCATGAATTTGTACAAAGTTGGCCTGCCCAAGATGGCGTTGAATGGCAAGTTGATATGTGCCACGTCGAAGACCAACTTCTCAGTCATGTAATTCTCCCGAGTTCCGAAGGTCACCAGGAGAGTAATGGCACCGAGTGGAGTTATGGTCCCCGGACCTACTCCTAAGAAAGGTCACGAGGGGCGAAGATCCAAAGGTCGGAGCTGAAGCTCGACGAAGGCTATGAAGCTTATGAGGTTCAGCCCCGAACCTCCGTCCACCATTACGCAGTGGAGATGGATGTTATTGATGGTTAGAGATACCATCAGTGGAAGTTGGCCTGCTCCGATCATGTTCTGAGGGCAGTCCGAAGCATCGAAGGTGATGGTAGTATCCATCCATTTCTGATGAGGCTCCGCCCTAGCGGTGGGAGCTACAGAGTCCATGTCCTGCCGCATTGTCTTGAGGACACGGCGGGAAGTGATGTCCCACGAACCACCAAAGATGGTGTTCATGGTCTTCCGACGCTCGTTGTCGGAGACGTCAGAGTTGTCATCAACGTAGGTGTAAACAGCCTTCAAGACCTTTTGGGGGTCCTGAAATCCTAACTCCCCTTCAGCCGGAGCATCGTTGACTTTTTGTTTTCCCTCCCTTTGACGGAAAGGAACTTCTTCCTGGCGCTTGTTGTAGCGCTCGGCGAGGTTCTGGGCCTCTCGGCAGCCTTCCAGGTTGTGGTTGTTCGTCTTGTGTATGGGACACCACATCTTGGAGCTACCACCGTCTTCAGATGACGGCCGAGGTCGTTTCTCAGGGCGTGGCCCCCGGCCACCTGGAGCTGTGGTAGCAGTAGCAGTAGGTGTGCCGACCGACGGCTTCTTCTTGCTGTTGGACTTTTTCTTCTTCTTACCACTCCTGGAGGTAGTGGCTTCACCATTGGAGGACTTTTTGTTGGCCTCCGGAGGTGGTTGGGAGTGCATTTCACGGCCCTCAGCAGCCTTGGCACACTTGTCTGTCAACCTGAAGAGTTCCATGACACTGGTGACTTCCTTGGTCGCTAGCTTCTCTAGCATCTTCTTATCTCGAATGCCCTGTCTGAATGCTACAATAACAGAAGCGCTTGAGATAGAAGGAATGGTATTTCGTACCTGGGAGAACCACAGGATGAAAGATTGCAGGGACTCTCCCCCCTTTTGCTTGACAGCAAAAAGGTCCAGTTCCGTGCCTGGTCGGGTGTATGAGCTCCCGAAATTGGCGGTGAACTGTTGGCACAACTCCGCCCAACCGTTGATGGAGTCAGGCGGAAGGCTCATGAACCAAGACCTGATGGTCCCATTAAAGCCACAAGGAAATACTTGGCCATCATGGCCTCATTGCCCCTAGCCACAAGGATAGCGGTGGAGTAGATTTGGAGAGATTCAGCGAGATTGACTGTCCCGTCAAATTTCTCCAGCAGGTGAGGTCGGAACTTCTGCGGCCATCTGACCATGCGTAGGTGCATGGCCAAGGCAGAACAACCTCCTCCTACTCCCTCACGAGCGGGACTGTCCCGAGCCTCTCGCCTCTCGCGAGCATGCTCGATGTGGACGCAGCCGTCCTGTTGATGGTAACGACGATCAAGCTCCGCCCGGAGGTCATGAGTCGAAAGCCTCGTTATCGTATGAGTACGTCGCGCCCCGGAAGGCAGCATCGTCGCCTGTTGAGATGCAGCATGCCTCCCGTGCTGTGAAGCTTGCAGACCGAGTCTACCCGACAAGGTCCGATGCTGCGATGGGGCCCGCCCCAAGGGAGGAGGACCTTGATTGTTGATGCGATTGGCTGCTGCTGGAACCAGATGATCCACATCAGCTCTCCACTTCTCCATCGCACCCTGGGGTGCTCCTGGAGGTGGTGGGCGTTGGAGAAGAGCACGCGCAACATTAAGCGTGTGTTCGGGGTTGTTGTTCGCCGATGTAGTGACCAACGCGGTCGCCCCATCTCGCTGTCCAGCTTGATTCACTGGAGCAGACGGTGGCGGCGGTGGCATGACTCCTGCTGGAGCCACATCAACGGTGGCTACTGCATGTTGGAGGGATTGCCTCCAGCAGGTTGCACAGTTTGGTTACCGTTGGATGACCCAGCAGCAAAATTCATCGTCTTCGAATCTCAGGCGCTGCCCCTACCTGGCGTGCCAACTGTCGGAGTCTGGTTCGGGCATTTCTCCCAGTACTATGATTAGTAGCCCGCGGAGTTTGTAGTTCAGTTAGGGCGCGCAGAGATCAGAACAATATGGCGATTTGGACTCGAGGATTTACGTGGTTCGGGCCGCCTGAGTGTAATACCCTACTCCACGGGTGTGTGTTGTTGTGGTATTGAGCGTATGAGCGCTAGTGGGTGTCATACCAGAGTGTCTACCAACCTTGAGCGCGTGTGACGAAGTGTCCCCCCCCCCCCCCCCCCCCCGTGTATCGCTCGACCAGTCCTTTTATAGTACAAGGACTGGCCGTTACATCATCAGTCTGGCCCGACATGTGGCCCTGGCGATTACTGATGTCTAATATACGGTTAATGTAATTAATTCCCCTTAATAGCGTAGTAACATCCTTTAATGTTGGCGTTACTGGTATTAAGGGTCGTCCGATCGTGTGTCATTAAGATAGCATTAATGACACTTAATCAGGTCTTGAAGTCTTTAATGTTCCTTGAAGGTCTGAGCCGTTGGAGGTCCACCAATCTACCTGTTGAGGTTGAAGGTCTGGCAGTTGGACGCGTGGTAGCTCCGGAGCTTATCGTCTTGGACGAGTAGGTCTGGAGTTGTTATAGACGTCTCGGTACCGGAGCTTACCTCTGTCGGGGGTTAGGTCCGGGGGTGCTACACAGGTATATGATCCGGAGCCATCCCATGTATGGAATGTTGCTCCGGTTTATGATACACGTAGTGGCACTGGGACTAACCATAGAAGGGAGGCAGGTCCGGTTCTGAGTGAGACGTGGGGCCTTCGGAGGTCTTCAACTCAGATAGGTGGAGTTCCTTTGCACTCTTCGCAGTTCCAAGGGGTATCCGGTACGTAGGGTACCGACACACGCACATATGAGCGCTTGAATAAACATGGAGCCAACTAGATAGAGGAGCTTCTATCTCCATTGTAGGCATGCAGGACAACACCTAGTCGGGCAAATGGAGAGACACCTTTCTTCTTGGTGTACAGAGCTGAAGCGGTCCTTCCTCCGGAGATCACCATAGGTTCACTCCGAGTCTAGACCTTCGACGAAGCCACGCAGGACCAACTCCGGCGTGAAGACCTGGACCTCGTGGATGAGGCAAGGTGCCAAGCGGTTGTTCAGAACGCACGATACGACCAGGTGCTCCGGTGCTAACAACAAAGGTTCATGCGCAACCAACAGTTAGAAGAAGGCGATCTGGTGCTGCGAAGAATACTGACTCGAGAAGGGATGAACAAGCTCTCCCCAGGATAGGAAGGTCCCTTCCGAGTTATCAAAGTTTCCCACTCCGGATGCATTCGCTTGGCAACAGAGGATGGGACTCCGCTTCCCAATCTATGGACATAGTCGGGAAGGGTCTTAGAGCACTTAACTTGGTCCTGTACTTTTAGGTGTGACTTTACCCTCCCTAGGATAGATCAAGACGAATAACACACTTAACTTGGTCATTGTACTTTAAGTGTATCCTTGTCTTCCCCTGTAATTCGTACCTTAATGAGAAATATTTTATATGGATAGACTCTTCGTGCATTTTAATTGTACAAGCTCGGTACTTTTATTATTTTTTACCTTCTTGTCTATAACAAACTTGTGCAACCCTCTTGAAACTTAGTCCAAGGTATTTATGTGATATATAAGTTGTATTAGTAATCTTCTTTTGGGTCTTACCATTGTTGCATGGTCTACTTGTCTGAAAACCAAAGCAAATGACGGGCCCGGAGTGTGCTATCGACTTAGATTGGTTATACCCCCTAAGTATGTCACTCTACCTATATCCTGGCAGGTCCCAATAGGGCGGGTCCAGAAGGCGTTCAGATCTAAAGAGATTTAATTAATACACTTATGTCGTCATGTTAAATTCCTCAGGATCTAAAATTCAAGGAAGGACAATAAGCCACAAATAAGTTATAGACAAGAGGACGAATTTTACTATTTTTCTTTTTTTTTGCGCGGGAAAAATGAATATTCCATGGAAATTCGCTTGGTGATGGTGGATGCCCGCCATCGACATTCTAAGCGTTGATTGTAAGCGCCGTCGGACCTACCAAACTCTGAAACCTCCCAGAGGGATTGCTGTCGACGTTCTATACATTGACAGTGGGCGCCGTCGGGCCTACCAAGCTTTGGAAAACCCCAGGGGGCCTGTCATTGACGTTCTAAGCATTGATAGTGGGCGTTGTTGGATCTACCAGGCTCCGACAACTCCCAGGGGGCCCGGTGTCGACGCAACAAAGGGTCCCTGAAGATGTTAGAGGGAAGACTCGGAACTCGGAGCTATCATACTAGCTACGAATTCAGAGATATCGAGTTTTCAAGACATTGTCTAAATCCTCATGGTAGATGCATTCAATTCATTAAACACATCTACCAAGTGGCCAACAATATAAAAGGCAATGCATTGAAGACATAAAAAAATGGAATTTGGAAGGATTTCAGATTTCATTCATTCAAAATGAGAATTACAAGATAAGGGAAAAAATGGAAAAGTACTAAATATTGTAGTTCCTATTGAATAAAGAGGCAACTGTATAGGCAGCTTCTTGAACCCTGGCCCTGGCGGCTTGTTCCTCCTCGGCAACAGGTCCTTGGAACACCGGAGCTAAAGACATCTGGTGGTCCCGACTTTTGAAACATGCCAATGCATATTTGGCAACATTCTTTGCCAGGGTCCTTCCTTCAGTCTCTAGTTCGTCGACGACTACGTCAGCCACGACATCAAGCTTCTTGCCAGTGGAGGTCAACGCCACCAGCGCCTTCTCCATCTTTGGCTCCGGGTCAGCCGGTCGTACCGGGCTGAAACCAAACGACAACAAAGCTTCATTGGCGTGCCCTAGGAAATCCCAGACTTGCTGGGACTCAGTTGCTCTCAAGCTCTTTAGTTCCTCTAGGGACTTCCTGGCAGCCAAAAGTTCCGCATAACCTTCCTTGGAGAAGCACTCGACTTCCTTAGTGTGTTGTTGAATACTTTTAGCCATCCGCCTTTCTTGGTCACTGAGCTCTTTCTCTCGAAGGTGGATACGGTTCCTCCGCTCTGCCAAGTCCTTCTCCTTCGCCTTCACCTTATCCTCCCTGGTGGTGATATCAGTCTCTCTTTTAGAGACGTCTAACCCCACTTGCCATATCCTATCCTTCTCCTGACTGCACCACAGATCAAACTGTTTGGCGCGATCAGCCAAGCTCTGCTCTCCCAGCAACAGCTTTTGGGCGATCTCCTCTTCCCTCTTCATGAGGTCTTCCTCTTTCTCCAGGAGCTTATCCTACTTTTGATCGATGGCTTCCCTGCGCTTGAGTAGATGCTCATTTAGCTCATTGAGGCTGTTCGAATGGTCGTCAGCTTCCTCATTGACTTCCATAGCATGCTCAAATATTTCCCGAGTCTTATCATCGAGGGCCTTAATCATGGTCTCTCTCTCTCATTTAGCGTGCGATCCAACCGCGCCAGTCAGGCCTTCTCCTTGGCCACCCACTCTTTCTGGTAAGCCAGTCGGGATTGCATCAGCTAAGTCTCAAAATGAAGTTTGTTGCGCAAATGCCTCAAGGTGTTGCGCTCTTCTTCGAGGGTCTTGCTTTCGTGGTTGAAGGTGAGCTGGACCTGACGGAGACTTGAGCAAGCGTTGTTGATAGACAACGCCAGGGGGATCGGCTCTGGGCCCGCTTGAAGTGCCTCAGCAGGCTCCAGTGGGTCTTCCAAAATAACAATTGTATCCCACGACACGAGCATATTATCCAACAGCTCCACATCGCCGAGCCGACCTCCGGGAGCTCATCGATATTCACCGTGGCAAAAGAAGGTTCCTCCGCAGGAGCTTCAACCTCCGGGGATGATGAAGAGGGTCCCTTAGCCGGATCTTCAATCATTGGCTCAGAATATGAAGGACCCGCAACCGGATCTTTGGGTTGCACTGGCTCAGGCGTAATCACCTCCAGAGCTACCGCTTCTGGAGCTGACACCGAAGCATTGGCCGGAGGTTCACCCTTTTCTGGCACCGATTCTGGAGCTTCTAAAGCAGGCTTCGGGACTGCCGGAGCTTCAAAAAACTCTTCCTCCATGTGGTTCGGCACTACCACGGGGGTTGCCAGCTCTGGACTTGTTTCTGCAACAGCCGGCGCCGGAGTTATCGTGTCATCTGCCACCTCCACTGAGGGAGAGGCAGGAGCCGATGCAGGAGCTTCAACCGATGCAACCTCCAGAGCCGCAGTAGGCACCGGAGTTGTTGTGCTTGTTCTCGACATTCTGGAAACAGAAAATAGGGAATTTAAGACAAAGTAAGGAACAAAATCAAAATGAAAACTAAAGAGCCGATCTGTACATAGGAGTATTGTTGCTCCAATCGGCACAAATCCTCTTCTTTGGGCGTTGGGAGTTAGAGCCCGCCGTCGTCGGTGTGGCGGATGCTCCAGGACCCGAACCTGGACTTGAGGAGGCCACAGGCACTGCCACCTCTGGGACCTCCGTCATTTGAGGTTGTACTCCGAACCCAGAGCCACCACCTAGCATCAGGGCGGGATTTAACTTGCTAGAGCCAGCGACCTCTGCGGGCACTGGAGCCGAAGAACCAGCCGGAGTTGGAGGCACGATCACCACATACCTAAGTCGAGGTGGAGGATTCACTTCTGTCGAAGCTTCCCTCACTCTGCTCCCATTGCTCCTCGTCAGCTTTCGCTTGCGACTCAGAACCTCACGAGAGCCTTCTCCTTGCCTCGGCCGGAGGTAGACTTCTTTAGAGGGGAAGCAGCGGGAGCTTTGCCATTTCCACTGACTGGCGCAGGTCAAGAGCTTTCATGGGAGCAAGGAGCCCCGGGGATAACAATCACGGCTGGAGGAGTGCTCTCCACCGAACGCCCAGGCGGGCCACTCCCTCGTCTTCAGCGGATCCCACCGGTTAGTCAGGAAGTTGGCGATGACCATCAGAGGAGTCACTCCTCCTTCGACACACTCCCGAATCCTTGTCAAGATCGGGTTCTACTCCTCTGACAGCGTCGGAGCTACCTCCAAAACATCGGTGTCGATGGCCGGAAGGCTGTCAGGCAGCTCCAACATATCATGGCGATCCACCGTGATGGCCACCCAATATTTATTCCAACTGTCTCACTTCCCGGAAGGGAAGGTCTTCAGGTACTTGAGCAGCGAGTTCTTGTGCTTCACGAAGTAGTAGAAGTCAAGGTACTCGTTGCTCTTCCCAGTTGTGTGGACCGTGAAGAAGGTCCAGAAGAGATCGATGCAGGGCGGCACACCCACCCACATCTTGCAAAAGTGGACGAAGGTCGCCACTAGCAAGAAGGAGTGGAGGCCGAGGTGATGAAGCTGTAGATCGTAGAAGTCCAACATCATCAGCAGGAAGCTTGAGAATGGTGGAATGAGCCCCACCATGACATATGACAGGAAGTAGACGATCTCGCCAGGGTTCTCCTTCTTGAAGGGAAACTTTCTGATGCGGATCCGGTTGTTGAAGGAGTCGCTCGACCACCCCATGTAGGTGCGGACCTTCGACAAGTATTCATTTTTCTTGATCTGGCTCCAAGGAAGTCCCAACTCCATCGCCGCAAAGTGGAGTAGAGGAGGAACAAAGGTTGCAAGGGCGGATAGCTCTAAGCGCAATGTCAGATGAAGGCGTAAAGAGTTCTCTCTCTCTCTGTGAACTTCCCCCTTTAGTAAGCCTCTGCAACGCATGGATGGAAACTACTACCGAACCCGAATCGTAGATGACCTCGTCAATGACAAGGGAGCCCAGGTCCACTTTGCTTAAAAAGTTATACCAGGCGAACCATTTTCATGATGAGAAGTTGGAAGCCCGAAAGCGGCCGCCTGACAGGGCTACAAAGATTACGCTGAGAAACAATAGGAATTTCATATTGGTAACCGCAAACTTCAATTGCGTGAGATCTGCACGCCCGAATCCCACGTGCGGTGTCAAAAAGGGTCACGTGGCGATGGCATAACTCTTTGTCATCGCTTCAACCATCCGGAAAAAGACATTAAAGCTGCAACACGAGAATCGAAGATGGCCCCACCTATGATAATATAACTTCACTAGAAAGTTTCTCCCAGAGGTGGGCTCAGGACCACTGTCGGTACCCTAGACACCTCTATGTCCGAGTTGAAGACTTCCGAAGGCAACACACGTCTAACAATACTGGGCCCGCATCCCTCGTTTGGGTAGCTCCGGTGCTACCACGTGTCCCGCTGGACTGGACCTACCTCCGTTCACAAGGAAGCTCCGATACCGCCACGTGTCCAGCAACCCCGGACCTAACCCCCAGTAGAGGGAAGCTCCGATGCTACCACGTGTCGAGTGGTTCCAGATCTACCTCCCCACAGAGGGAAGCTCCAGAGCTGCCACGTGTTGGACTTCCGGACCTAAGCCTGCAACGAGAAGACTACATGATCTTTAACGGTGCGGACATTCAAGAGGCTACTAAACAGCCGTTACAAGACCTGATTAACATGCCATTAATTTAGTATTAATGACACACGATCAGAGGAATATTAAGACAGGTAACGCCGTCATTATGGCGGCGTTATCACACTATTAATCACAGATTATGCATGTAGATCGTGTATAGGTGATTAATTACAGTCGGGACCTGTCAAGTCAGCTATATAATGTAACGGTCAACTCTTAGCATATACAAGGGTTGTGTCGCACGGTAGAAGACATTTAAGCTCACACGCATACAAGCTACCACAGACACTCGTCATACAATCAACAACCACCTTGTGAAGTATGTATTACGCTCAGGCAGCTCGAATCATGTAAAAACTGAAAGTGCATCTAGGTTCCCTGTGGGTTTTGGATGATTGATGACGACAATTAAGTTGCTAATGAGCTCAAGTGATCTTAGCACAGGTGAAGACTCAATCGGAGACGCAAACCCTCAAAAAGGAAAAGGAAGTAAACGGAGTCAACTCGAAGCGTAGAAACTAGGGTTTCTAGCGTGATTGAGTTAGACTAGCCGTAGTAATAGGAGGGTGTGTGTGTAAAGTGCATTGAGATCAAGTTTGGGAGCTCAAAGTGGTTTAGAGGTCAAACCTATGAAAGAAATGAGTGAATGAGTGGTCTGGCCGTAGGGCCGGACTAGTCCGTGCAGGAGGCCGGACTAGTCCGCCCCTGGCCGGCCAAGTCCGTTATCGGCCGGACCAGAAGGGTCTGACCGAGATAGGACTAGTCCGTTTGTGACCGGACTAGTCGGTTAGCTGTGAGTGGGTTTTGGGGATGAAGTCCCAAAATCACGGACTTGTCCGTTTTGGACCGGACCAAGAGGTCCTGAGTGAGAACGGACTAGTCCGCCCGTGGGGCCGGACTAGTCCGAGTTGGCTAGGAAAAGGTGCTTCTGTGGCTAAGTCTGGGAGGACCGGACTAGTGCGCCCTAGGGGCCGGACTAGTCCGTGGTCCTCAGACTAGTCCGTTTTCACACGGAGCAGAAGGCTCTGTGTGAGATCGGACTAGTCCGGTGTTGACCGGACTAGTCCGTTCTGGAAGTGACCGTTTGAATTTGAAGTTTGGCGGGTAGCGTGACGATAGTGTGTCAGCTGTCGGGACCTGACAAAGGGGTCAGTGGTCCCCTAGGCTGGACTAGTCCGGGCCAGTAGCCGGACTAGTCCGCCCTTTTGCTGAAGTCAGCAGATTGGGCTTGGGACCCCTATAAAAAGGGGACCCCCGGCCTCATTTCGAAAACCTTTGGAAAAACTCAAACCCTAGCGCCGCCACAGCCAACTTGGAGCACTCCTAAGCCTCCTTCTTGCCTACTTTCCCTCTAAAACTAATTCTTGAGTGGATTAGGGTTTAGTGAGGTGGAGAAGAGGAAGAACATCGCGCTTGTGCTCCCGGTTTGATCTCTTGCACTCGTTGAGTCTTTGTGGGCTGTGTATTGAGTTTGTTTTATTGTGTTGATCACCTTTGTGGTGTGGGACCCTCAGTTTGTGAGAAGCCCCAACGAACTTTGTAATCACCGTTGTGATTAGTGGAGAACCAAGTTAGGCCCGTGCGGTAAACTTGGTGAGGGTAGGGTTGTTGGACCCGGTCCTTTGTGGACTCCTCAACGGGGACGTAGATTCCTTGTGTGGAATCGAACCTCGGGATAAAATCCTTGCCCCCTTGTGTTCTTCGCATTCATTCTATTGATTACTTTGTTCTAGGGTTGGTAGTCTCGTTTCATACTCCGCATTGCTACAAACTTGTGGAAACTTGACTTGCTCTTGTGTAGGTTGTTGCTCAACTTGACTTAAACATATACTCACTTGTAGCAACGAGAAAATTCCCTAAAACTTGCTAGAAACATTTTTTTAGGGTTATTCACGCAGGCTGACCGGACTAGTCCGCCCCCTGACCGGACTAGTCCGCCCCCTGTAATTTAATCTCGTTTTATTGTGTCATTTGCAGGTCAATTAGCCTATTCACCCCCCCCTCTAGGCAACTTTCAATTGGTATCAGAGCCGGACTCTCCACAAAGAGTCTAACAAATCGGAGAGATGGCCAGAGTGGTGAATGACGATGCATCGAGCAGCAACTATGAGGCGACCCGTGAGGAGACGTTGGCTTATCAAGATAAGCCAACGGACGATGAGGAGACTCGCCAACTCAAGGCGAAGCTCCGGGAGAAGTTGAACATCTCCAAGATTGATCCGTCAAACCAATCAAGTGGTGGTGGCGGAGCCAACTACAACCGGCAAGGGTTCAACTATGAACGCCTTGCCGCCAACAACCACTACCTGTCCATCCCATTGGGGAAACCTCCCCAATTCAATGGAACGAACTACGGTATGTGGAAACACAACATGAAGATCCACCTCGTGTCACTCAACCCAGCGTTGTGGCAAATTGTCATGACCGGGGTGGAGATTCCAAAGGATGAGGACAACATAACTCAAGAACAAGCCATCCTCATCCACCGCAACGCTCAAGCTGCGGGTGTGATCATCTCATCTCTCTCTAGAGATGAGTTCAACCGTGTCGATGGCCTTGAAGTGGCCAAAGACATATGGAACACCCTCAAGACGGCGCATGAGGTAAACCGAGTGGTCAAGGAGGCCAAGATCGAGCTCATCGAAGGAGAGCTTGGGAGATTCGCCATCTTGGATGGTGAATCCCCCCAAGACATGTACAACCGGCTGAAGGTGCTGATCAACAAGAGCCGATCATATGGCTGCACCAAGTGGACCGACCACGAGGTGGTGAAGAGGATGATCCGGGCATTCATGCCTAGGAACGTCTCTCTGTGCTCCATGATTCGGGAAAGCCCGGGGTTCACTCAAATGACCCCGGAGGAGGTCCTTGGGAGGATCATCAACCATGAAATCATGGAGAAGGAGGCGCTCTTCTACAACGACCTCCAAAAGTTCACCGCCTCCAAGATGAAGAACGTTGCACTCAAGGCAACGCCCTCTTCAAAGGAGCAAGAAGAAAGTGATGAGGAGAGACTCGACACCGATGAGGAAGAGGCCTTCTTCATCAACAAATTCAAGAGAATGATGAGGAGGAAGAAAGGGGGGCACAACTATGAGGGCAAGGGAAAGGAAAGAGCAAGGCCCAAATCAAAAAGGTCTTGCTACAACTGTGGCGAGTATGGGCACTTCATCGCTGATTGCCCACACGAAGAAACGAAGAAGAAGAAGGAAGGGAAGCCTCAAGAAAGGAGATTCTTCAAGAAGAAGAGGCCCTCCGGACAAGCCCATTTGGGGAAGGAGTGGGACTCTAACGATGAGTCCTCCTCCGAAGAAGAAGAGGAGAAGATGGCCACCATAGCCATCGGGAGGAACTCCAAGGGAGGCAAGCTCTTCCCCAACCTCAACAACGACCACAAGCCTACTTGCCTTATGGCAAGGGAAGGAAAGAGAAAGGTAACATCTCATCCTTCCTCCCCAACTTCCTCACATGATGATTTTGATAGTGCTAGTGAAAATGAAAGTATGTTTAAGGACATAAGTAAAAGCACCCTACGAAGGATGAAATTGCTTATGGATGAGATCTTTGAGAAGGAGGATCTCATCAATAGACAAGAGGACATGCTCATCCTTGAGAAGGAGAGATGTCAAGAGCTTGATGAGCTCCTTGAGCTCGAAAGAGAGAAGAGCAAGGCATTGGAACACGAACTTGCTCTTTGCAAGAAAATGTGTTCAAGTCTTGAGGAGAAGTCGATTGAGCTCAAGGATGAACTTGGAAGCTTGTCAAAAGCTAACAAGATCCTTGAGACTCAAGTTGAGTCACTCAAGAACAATGTAGCCTCTTCCTTCAAGAGCTCAACCCCCTCAAAGGCCTCATCCAAGGCAACATCACCTTGCAAGTGCTCCAACTTGATCCTTAAACTTAAGGATGAACTCAACCTAGCACAAGGCAAACAAGCACCTAAGGGTGCCATCTTTGACAATTAAAAGGTGGCATATGCACGAAGTGCATTCACCAACACAAGACCACCCCATGTCAAGGATGGTCTTGGCTATACTAGAGGTGCAAGGCATAACGCCAAAACCTCCAAGTATGGCAAAGACATGATTGTCTTTGTTAAGGGGAGTTCATCCCAAACTAAAAATGAAAAGAACTCACCCTCTAGCAAAAACTTGCCTAAATCTGAACCGCATCATTTATTTCATGATTTTGATGCATCTTATGTGTTGAAGAAGAACAAACACGGCAAGGTGTTTGCTAGATATGTTGGGCCACTCCGCAAGAGCCCCAAGCCTTGCGTGTGGGTGCCAAAATGCCTAACCACTAACGTCAAAGGACCCAACTCCGCTTGGGTACCTAAAAGAAAGGCATAAAACTTGTTTTGTAGGCTTACTCCTCCGGTGGATCGAAATGGGTATTGGATAGCGGATGCACCAACCACATGACCGGAGAGAGAAGCATGTTCATAGAGTATGAGGAGAATAAGGACCCAAGTGAAGGAATCTTCTTTGGGGACAATAGCCAAGGGAAAATCCTTGGCTCCGGTAAAATTTCTATCTCCTCATTACATACTTTATCAAATGTCTTGCATGTTGATTCTCTAGACTATAATCTCCTATCCATATCACAACTATGTGATAGAGGATATAAATGTGTGTTTACTAGTGAGGGAGTGAGTGTCATTAGAGAAGGTAATGACTCGATAGCCTTTAAGGGAGTGCTCAAGGGAAAGCTCTATCTTGTGGACTTCACCGCGGATAAAGCTCAACTTGACACATGCTTAATGGCAAAAGCCAACATGGGATGGCTTTGGCACAGAAGGCTAGCCCATGTTGGAATGAGAAACCTTCAAAAGCTCCTTAAGGGTGAGCATGTTCGTGGCCTAAAGGATGTAGTATTTGAAAAGGATAGGCCATGTAGTGCTTGCCAAGCAGGAAAGCAAGTAGGAGCTCAACACCCCTCTAAGAATGTCATGACGACAACTAGACCTTTGGAGTTACTCCATATGGACCTTTTCGGCCCCATTGCCTATATTAGCATTGGTGGCAGCAAGTATGGTCTAGTTATCGTTGATGATTTTTCAAGGTATACTTGGGTGTTCTTCTTGCATGATAAAAGTGAAACTCCCGGTGTCCTCAAGAAATTTCTAAAGAGAGCTCAGAATGAGTTCACCTTGAGGATAAAGGCTATAAGAAGTGACAATGGCACCGAATTCAAAAACATGCAAGTAGAAGAGTTCCTAGATGAGGAGGGCATCAAGCATGAGTTTTCCGCTCCCTATTCTCCACAACAAAATGGCATAGCCGAAAGAAAGAATAGGATGCTTATTGAGATGTCAAGGACGATGCTAGATGAGTACAAAACATCAGACCGGTTTTGGGCGGAAGCGGTTAACACCGCTTGCCATGCCGTGAACTGATTGTACCTTCATCGCCTCCTCAAGAAGACTCCTTATGAGCTTCTCATTGGTAAGAAACCCAATGTTTCTTACTTTCGGGTCTTTGGTAGCAAGTGCTATATCCTCAACAAGAAGCCTAGGACTTCGAAGTTTGCTTCAAAGTCCGATGAGGGTTTCTTGCTTGGATATGACTCAAACACTCATGCGTACCGTGTGTTCAACAAATCCTCCGGAATTGTTGAAGTAGCACGTGACGTAGTGTTTGACGAGACCAATGGCTCTCAAGTGGAGCAGGTTGATCAACATGCCCTTGATCAAGAGGAACCTCCACTAGAAGCTCTAAGGAAAATGGCACTTGGAGATGTTCGCCCACAAGAACCATCTCAAAGTTCAAGTGACCATCCTCTCTATGAAGTAGGTCAAAACCCCATTGGACAAGTTGAAGATCCTCTAGATGCTCCCCAAAGTGATAATGAGAATGAAGATCAAGGGGGAGGCATGAATCAAGGGGGAGACCAAAGTGAAGAAGATGAACCAAGTAATTCAAGAGGTCAACCCCCGCATCCTCGTGTTCATCAAAGTGTTCAACGGGACCATCCCGTTGACAACATTCTAGGAGATATCACAAAAGGAGTAACAACACGCTCACGTGTTGCAAACTTTTGTGAGCATTTCTCTTTTGTCTCATCCTTGGAACCACATAAGGTTGAAGATTGTAAGGATCGAAACGCCCAAGAGGGGGGGTGAATTGGGCTTTCTTTCAAATTTTAAGACAGTTAAACACTCACAACTTAAATCCCAATTCCCTATGCAATTAAACTATGCAATCAATGTAAATTAAAGTTGCGGAATGAAGATTGCATAAGAGTAAAAGGGAGAGGGATGCAAACGCTCGAAGGGACACGGAGTTTATCCCGTGGTTCGGTAAGATCACAAGGATCTTCCTACGTCCACGTTGTGGCACCCACCGAAGGGTTTTGCCACTCCCAAGTCACCGAGACTAGGGGCTTCTTCACTATTCTTCTCCGTTCGCCAACCTTGGCAAGGTGGAGCTCAAGCCTTGTACACTTTTGGGATCCTCCGGGCTTCCACAATCCTCTTGGCAAGCTCCGGAAGTTGCACACACCAAGGGTCACTCCCTTTGGGCTCTCACTACACTAGAGACTCCAATCACCAAGAATGGAGGCACCCAAGCACTATCTCTAGCTAGTTCTACCCTAACTCTTGGTGTACAAATGATGAACAAATGATGTGAAAGTGATTGCTCTATTGCTTGAATGCTCTAGGATGTGTAGAGTATGTCTGGGCTTCAAGTCTTGTCGATTTGACAGGTTGAAGGGGTATAAATAGCCAGCCTCCACGAGATAGCCGTTGGAAAAGTAGGCTGACATCACTTCTCTGCGAACACCGGATGATCCGATGTCTCCCCTTCAGTTATCATCGGTCAAAGCCAAATTAGCTGATGTCACTGTGTCAGATATGACCGTTGTTAGACCGATGTTGATCTGTCTTCTCATCGGATGATCCGGTGGCTCTTTCTCCAGAATTTTGCTTGATCTTGAGGCATACTGGAGTAATCGACCGATGTGTGTAAGTCTGCACATCGGATGATCTGGTGCTTCACTTAGTCCAATGGTATTGCAATCTGTGATGATGGACCGATGTCACTGAGCCACTCACATCGGATGATCCGGTGAGTGCATTTTTCTGAGGTCTTCTTCTTCAGTTGAACCAACTCGACCGATGTAGTCAACTCATAGAACGTCGGTTGATCCGGTGTGTTCAACTTGTTGACTTCGAGTTGTTTTGAGTTGTTATTTTGGAATTTTGAACTTGTGACCTCTTTGACATTTGTTTGAAATGTTGTTTTGATTGTCTTCAAGCATTGAGTGATATCAATTTAGGGCTATCACTTCTTGTCTTCATATGATTTGATTTGATCTCATTCATTGATTTTATATGGGTCTCCAATGTAATTTTGATTTCGTTTGATTGAGTGTTATTGAGACCTTGCATTCACAAATTCATTAGTAATACCGAATGGTTGTCATTAATCACCGAAACCGTACCTCATGGGGCCTAGATGCTTTCAATCTCCCCCTTTTTGGTGATTGATGACAACACAATAATTTAAAGCGCAATAGTAATGAATTTGATGAAAATACTCAAGTAGATATGCAATGAATACAATATCAGACACATTAATCTTGTAAAAAGGAAATGAAAATTATGGTGCAAAAAAGCTCAATCGATTAAAATCATAAACAAATGAGACAAGCGAAAGAGTGCTTAATTAAAATTACAAAAGAGTACTCAAGCAAGAATACAAAAGATAAACACACACTCACACACTCCCCCTAAACACGTACTCCCCCTGAGACTGCTACTCCCCCTGACTCTCCTACATCTTCTCCCCCTTTGGCATCAAGACACCAAAAAGGGATCAGAACGCCTACTGACCCTGAGAGCTAGGCGCGAGGACGAACTGAGCACCGTCGCAGTCGTCGGAGCTGGAGTCGCCGGTCGAAGGAGCTGCCGGAGCGGTGGGAACTGGAGGGTCCGCTGCCGGTGCTGGAGGAGAGGGAGCAGGTACTGAAGATGCTGGAGGAGCTGGAGGAAGTGAAGCGCTCACCACGGACGCCGGTGTCTGCTGGAACAAGGTCGTCACCGGCAGTGGTGAGTGAATCGGTGCGCTAGGTGCCAGAAGTGGTGACATGCTGATCGAAGGGATAGGAGTAGTAGGCACCTGAGCGACACCTGGAGCCAGTCCCAGTCCAGGCTGCTGTGAAGGAAGGGCGATCCCGGTCTGAGTGTATAGGTTGGTGATCAACCCTAGGATCCCCATCATGGCCTGCTGGGTCTGCTGCTGCTGGTCGAGGGTACGGCGGTGCATCTGATCGACCAGGTTGGTGAACCGGTCCGTATCCTCTCGCCTCTGACGGGCGATCTCCAGCTGGAGCTCCTGCTGCTGCCGCTGCAGCTGTGCCAGGTGAGCAGCCTGCTCCGCCCTGGCCTGCTCAGCAGCGAGCCTGTCCTGGCGCTGCTGCTCGATCATCTGCTGGAGAAGGGAGGACAGCTCCGACGGCTGTGACACCTGCGCCTCGGACACAGGAGGTGGTGTCGGTGGAGGAGCAGCTGATCCTCCTGCCTCGGCGTCGTGCTGTCTCGGTGAGGGTGGGGGTGGAGGAAAGTACTCCTCAACACTCTCGTCTGTGTCGCTCTCGGACCAGACGTGCTGCAAGTCTCCACCTTGAGCTTCTGCCTCAGCCAGACGCTCATCTTCCTTCTCGAGGTCAGACCAATCCTCCTCAGTCAAGCGGGCCCTGACCTGGCGCTCAACTGGACGGCCAAGGCGGCGGTCTCCAGGAGCGGACGCACGGTAGTGACTGAAGCGAGTCACACTCTCGTCGGCTAGTCGGGCTTGTGCTGAATGTCCCTCAGGCACCACCATAGAGCAAATGAAACTAATCCAGTGCCCGTAGACCATCTGCCTCATCATCCCAATCCCATCCGTGATCACGTCTTCCATCTCACATAGGAGTATGTCCACTATATCAAAGTCCATCCCGTTCATTATGTAGAACAGGAGGGTCTGCTGGAGACTCGTGAACCCCTCCAAGTATCCTGACCTCGGCAGGAGCGTGCGGCGCAAGGCGAGGTGCACAATGCGCACAGCTGGGGTCAGGAGTGCTGGGACTCTCGGCTGATCTGGAGAGAACGTGGGGCCAAACAAGGAGCGGATCTCGTCCAGCTGTGGTGCTATCCCTCCAGTAAGTGGCCTCCTTGGTGGATCTGCCTGCCCATAGACCTTCTCGTGTATGCTGGTGTCGTGCAGGTCCAAACCAAGAATGTGCCCCAGAGTCTGCCTCGAGAGATGGTAGTGCTGACCATTAAACATGAAAGCAATTGATCTTCTGCCCTCTGAGATGTACAGGGTCGCGTAGAAGACACGGACCCATTCTTCCACATACGCACTTCTCTCATAATCCAATAGCTCCACCAAGCCTCTGTATCGCTCAAAGAAGGGGCGGACATCAGTTTCCGCTGCCACTGCAAGCTGCCTCCAGTCCAAGTGGTTGTGCTGAAAGAGCTTGTGCCCCCGGCGCTTGTAGGTCTCATAGAGAGACGCCTGGGTGACAGTCCAGAAGCGACTGTCAACAAGAAGCTCTCGGGGCTGTGGGAACCACTCCTCAAGAAGAATACTCCATCTGAGCTTCCGGAGTTGCTTCGCCTTCATCTTCCGGTAGTCCACAAGACGGACTCCTTCACCGACCCGGACGGCCGTGTCCATCTCATGGATGTCCCTCTCAGCCTCCCTGTCCTCACGACGGTCGGCAGCCGTCGGTCTCGGACGAGGAGGAGCCTCGGCGTGACCTCCTCGAGTCCGGGCTGAGCGCCGGCGGACGAGAGGCTCGACTGGCTCCTCTTCGGCGTCGGAGTCGTCGACCACGGGAGGCGGCCTTGGACGGGCCTCGCGAATCCTCAACGAACCCCCACGGCCGCGCTCACGCTCCTCGGCGGCGCGAGCGGCCATCAAGGCCTTCTTCTCATCCTTCGAAAGTTTCCGCTTTTTCGCGGCGGGCTCCGCGATCGCCTTGCCCTTTCCTTTGCGATCACGACCCATCTAGATGGAAGGGAGAGGTGGGGTTAGCGACGATGAAGGAAGAACGGCGAGAGAAGCAACGAGAGACGTCGCGCGGCACAAAGCTCACCTTAGCGACGATGATCAACCGGGCCGAGAAACCCTAGCGAGGAGGAGATGGCCCGGAGATGGCGCACGTTGGTGGTGGAGAAGGGCGGTGGCGAGGCTTGAGCGCGGTGGTGAGTGGCGGCGGTGATGTTTGGGCGCGAGGGTGGAGGAGGCGGCGCGGGCGTGCGGCGGCGGCGCTGCGAATGGTGGCGGTGCTGGGCGGCGGCGCTGTGGGCGGCGGCGGCCGGGGACGGCGGCGGCGGCACCTAGGGAGGCGGTGCTTGGGTGCGGCGGCGGAGGTGGCGGCGAGTAGGGCGAGCGGCGGCGGCGAGAGAGAAGGATCGGGGAGAGAGAGCGAACGGCGGCGGCGCGGGTGTTTAAATAGTGGGGCCCAAACCCTAGCCGTTTTTTAAACACCGGATGGACCGATGATAGATGCAGTGAACATCGGTCAATTGCAACAGTAAGGATATTCAAGAATTGCTGTTGACATCGGATGAACCGATGATTAGGGTTTTGAACATCGGTCGAATAGCACAGTAAGGATGTTCAACCGAGTGATATTGACACCGGATGATCCGACGTTAGAGGGAGGTAGACATCGGTTGAATAGATCACAGCTCCAGAAGAGTGAACATCGGATGGACCGATGTTTTTCGGAATGAACTCGTCGGATCATTATTAATTCAGACAGAATTTGGCTTTGAAGATTGAACACCTATTGGACCGATGAGGGTTTGACATAGGCATCGGATAATCCTATGACAACAGAACGAAAACATCCCATATATGTCCTTTGACCAAACAAACAAACGAGGAGAAACACATGTCTTAGGACTTTTTGGGCAACCCCTTACCCCTCAAGAAGCTAATATGCCAATAGCTTGGCTGGACCTTAACACAAACGGAACACCAAGAAAAAATGGAGGAAAAATATCCAAATAAAATGTAAGGCCCATGCTTTGTGAGGTAGAGTATGAAGACTACTATCTCAATGAAGCATGTTCCTCTAGGCATTAACGTACCTAACATTTTGTTCTTTCCACCTTATATGAGTTGAGATATTGCATTTCAAACAAGTCTCCTTCTCATGAGGTGGGTTCCCCTTTGTGACAATCTACCGTTATGCAATGCCAAACAAATTATAATGCAAGATATTAAATGAGTGCAAGTTTATATGGCAGGGATCATGCAAGGCATAAAATACATCTATCTTGCCAAGTTTGAACCTTCCAAAGGCTTCCTCAGGGAAAACTACTTCTAGCTTGCCCCTATCCTTTGGGAGTTAGACAAGACCTATATGATATGCATCCTTACATGAACATGGCAACTTACATGACGTTAGATGCATCTAGCACATTTAATTCACTTCTAAGTCTAGAAAAAGTTTTCTCATCAAGTGGTTTTGTGAAGATATCCGCCAATTGTTCTTCGGATCTAACACCTTGCAAAGAGATGTCTCCTTTAGCCTCATGATCACGCAAGAAGTGATGGCGAATATCAATGTGCTTAGTGCGGGAGTGTTGAACGGGGTTTCTAGCTATCTTAACCGCACTTTCATTGTCACAAAGGAGAGGCACACAACCAATTTTAATTCCAAAGTCCAAAAGGGTTTGCTTCATATATAGAATTTGGGCACAACATGCACCGGCCGCTATATACTCCGCTTCCGCGGTGGACAACGCCACGGAATTTTGCTTTTTGCTCGACCAAGATACTAGGGAACGCCCAAGTAAGTGGCACCCACCGGAGGTACTCTTGCGATCCACACGACATCCGGCAAAGTCCGAATCCGAGTATCCCAAGAGATGGAAACTAGCGTTCTTGGGGTACCACAAACCTACACTTGAGGTATGCTTGAGATACCGAAGTATCCTAAAGACCGCCTTCTTGTGCGATTCTTTAGGTGCCGCTTGAAAGCGAGCACACAAGCACACACTAAACATAATATCGGGCCTAGATGCGGTAAGATATAACAATGAGCCAATCATGGAACGATAATGAGATTGATCAATAGGTTTACCGTCCATGTCCGCGTCGAGATGGCAATTTGTCGCCATTGGAGTGCTTCTTGAGCTACAATCTCCCATCTCAAATTTCTTCAAGAGGTCCTTTGTGTACTTCTCTTGATAGATGAAGGTCCCCTCTTGAAGTTGCTTGATTTGGAATCCAAGGAAGAAGTTGAGCTCTCCAATCATTGACATCTCGAATTCCCTAGACATCATTTTGCCAAACTCATGGCTAAGAGATTTGTTAGTTGAGCCAAAAATAATATCATCGACATAAATTTGACAAATGAATAAATCCCCGTCGATGTGCTTGGTGAAGAGTGTAGTGTCCACCCTCCCGATCTTGAAACCTTGCATGACTAGGAAATCCCTTAGTCGTTCATACCACGCTCTAGGTGCTTGCTTGAGCCCGTAGAGCGCCTTGTGTAACCTATACACATGGTTAGGATTCCTCGGATCTTCAAACCCGGGAGGTTGCTCAACATAAACAAGTTCGTTAATATAGCCATTGAGAAAAGCACTTTTAACATCCATTTGATAAAGCATTATATTGTGATGTGAAGCAAAAGCGAGGAGTATGCGAATAGCTTCTAACCGAGCAACCGGAGCGAATGTTTCTCCAAAGTCTAGTCCTTCAACTTGTGAAAAACCCTTGGCCACAAGTCTTGCCTTGTTGCGGACCACGACGCCATTCTCGTCTTGCTTGTTCCGGTATACCCACTTCGTACCGATGACGTTCTTGTCCTTGGTCGCTCCTCCAACACCCAAACTTCATTGCGGGTGAAGTTGTTGAGTTCTTCTTGCATAGCCATCACCCAATTTGGATCTTGGAGTGCTTCCTCTACATGAGTGGGTTCTACACACGAAACAAAAGAGTAGTGCTCACAAAATGAGGCGACATGGCGGGAACGAGTACTTACGCCCCTTGAAGGACTTCCAATGATTTGGTCCATTGGATGCGCCTTGGAGATGCGTCCATGCCTCATAAGTGGTTGTGAGTCACTTGGCGGTGGTGAAGCTTGTTGTTCCTCTTGTGGTTGGACTTGATCATGGACTTCTTCTTGTCGTTGGTGTTGAGTGGCTTGTGAATCTTGCATTGGCAATGGATCATCTTTTTCTTCTTCTTCTTCATCAACTTGAGGCATCATGGAGGTGTTGATGTTGGAACTTGATGCTCCCCCTTGATCATGGCCCTCTTCAACTTCCGGCTTGATGTCTCCAATGGTCATGTTTTTCATGGCTTCTCGTAGAGGCTCATCATCGAGCCTTTTCTTGCGGTAGATGTAGCATTTGCACCCAAAGACTCTAAAGTAGGAGATGTTGGGCTTTCTCCCAATGAGAAGCTCATATGGGGTCTTTTGGAGTAGTCGGTGAAGATAGACCCTATTTGCGGCATGGCACGCCGTGTTGATTGCTTCGGCCCAAAACTTCTCCGACGTGCCATAGTCATCAAGCATTGCTCTTGCAAGGGTGATAAGGGTCTTGTTCTTCCTTTCAACGACACCGTTTTGTTGAGGGGTGTATGTGGCCGAAAACTCATGCTTCACTCCTTCACGATCACACCACTCCCCAATGTTGTAGTTCTTGAACTCGGTGCCGTTGTCACTCCGGACTTTGATGATGGGAAGTTGAAATTCCCTTTGAGCACGTTTGGCGAAGGTCTTGAAAACTTCCGGAGTTTCACCCTTGTCACCTAAAAACAAAGTCCAAGCATATCGAGAATAATCATCAACGATAACAAGACAATAGAAGTTACCACCAAGACTTTGATATGTGGATGGCCCGAAGAGGTCCATGTGGAGTAGTTCAAGCGGCTTGGAGGTTGACACCATTGTCTTCATTGGGTGGTGTGAAGCAACTTGCTTCCCGGCTTGACAAGCACTACAAAGCTTGTTCTTCTCAAACGTGACATCCTTCACGCCGGTCACCATCCCAAGCTTGAACGACTTCTTAAGCTTGCTCATCCCAATGTGAGCAATGCGTCGATGCCATAGCCAACCCAAGCTTGTCTTAGTGAAAAGACAAGTGGTCAAGCTAGCATCCTTGTTGGAGAAGTCCACCAAGTAAAGATGTCCATGCCGAAATCCTTTGAAGATTAGTTCTTTGCTTGATTCACTAGTTACTACAACACCATTCTTGTCAAAGGTGCACGTTAGTCCAAGATCACATAGTTGTGCAATGGAAAGTAAATTGAAACTAAGTGACTTAACATATAGTACATTAGAAATGGACAAATCATGCGAAATAGCAATTTTACCTAAACCAATTACCTTCCCCTTTGAGTTGTCACCAAAGGTGACTTGTTCATGATTAACGGGGTTCTCTATGGTGGTGAACATACCATCATTGCCGGTCATATGTTGAGTGCACCCGCTATCGAGTACCCAATGTTTTCCTCCGGCTTTGTAGTTCACCTACACACATGAAGTTAGTTTTTGAGTTTAGGCACCCAAGCTAACTTAGGTCCTTGTATGTGTGATACAAGTGATTTTGGGACCCAAAGTTGCTTGGGGAGCTTCCCCTTCATGCCCTTAATGTCTTTGCCGATGAACCTTGCCTTCACCTTGCCACCTACTTTGCTTAAGAGATAGTGATAATCATGGAAAGTAGATTTGTAGTTAGGAGGCAATTTGGGAGAAGGACGGTTGGGAAGAGGACACTCCCTCGTGTGGTGTCCGGTGACCTCACAATGTTGGCAATAGGATCCAACTTCTTTGATGAAGCTCGTCCTAAGCTCCGGTGAGGGCACCTTTCCTTTGTTGAGCACCGGGAAGGATCCAAGTCCTCTCTTGTTGAAGCCTTTGGCTTGTTGGTAGAGGATTTCCTTGTGCTTGTCCTCTCCCTTGGAAAGTCTCACCACACTAGTGCGGAGACTTTCAATTTCGTCCATCAATTCCTTCTCCCTAAGGCTTGCTTTCAAAGGCAAAGACTTATCCAAAGTGTTAGTGGCATGTGAAATAGTTGATACTTTGCCATCAAGGGTTTCCTTTTTCATGTTTTTCATTTTTAGTTCAATTTTCTCATAAGCAAGGTTAAGCACTTCATGTTTTTGAACCAAGTCATTGTGCTTTCTCAAGAGTGCTTGGTTTGCTAAGTCAAGCTCATGATGATCAAGCTTGATTTGAGCATTTTCCTTCTCGATTTGCTTGACATGTGTTTTGAGCGTGTCATGCTCTTTGAGTATGGTTACATACTTGTCATGCAAATCGAGCTTCGCACTCTCAAGTTTAGCACAAGCTTGTTCAAGTGCTTTGACCTTGCTCTTTTCCCTTTTTATGATGACATGATATTCATTAATCATTGATGCTAGTTCATCGGGGGAGAGCTCATTATCATCATCGCTAGAATCATCACATACCTTAGAGGTACCTTTAGCCATGAGGCACATAGGAGGTGGATGAAGAGGTGAGTTGTCTTTGTTGACGACGGCAAGGCCCGCCAAGTTTTCTTCATCTTCACTCTCTTCATCGCTTGACTCTTCATCCGTGATCCACTCATTGGCCTCGCACATGAAGACTTTTTGAGGCCCTCTTCTCTTCTTTGGAAAGAGCTTGGTTTTCTTGCCCTTGTCAAATTTCTTCTTTCCAAAGGCGCGCTTGGGTTTGACCTCTTCTTCATCTTCATCACTTTCTTCTTGCTTTCTATACTTTTCTTTGTGGTTGTCCTTCCTCTTGTCGGGTCTTGGACAATCATATGATATGTGGCCTTGATCTCCACAATTGTAGCATGTTTTGTTTTCATCTTTTCTTGGGAGGAAGGCTTTCTTCTTTGGATCAAAGGAGTATCCCTTCTTTGCGATTTTGGAGTTTAGACGTGAGAATTTTCTCATCATCAAAGCAAGCTCATCATCGTCATCTTCGCTTGTTGCTTGCTCTTCTTCGCTTGAGCTAGGCTCAACCACTTTCTTTTTCTTGGGAGTTGTCTTCTTGGTTGAAGCCTTGAGAGCAATAGTTTTTGATGATGACTCCTCCATCATTCCAAGTACGCTCATCTCATGAGCGTGTATTTCTCCAATGAGCTCCGAAACTTCAATGTTGTCAAGTGATTCCTTTTGGAGCATGGAGTTGATGATGTTGTACTTAGGCTTGGGAAGGAGCATGAGGATCTTTCGGTTGATAAGTCCCTTGCCAAGAGATGCAATGTCAAGAGCATTAATCTCCTCAATAAGAACATTTAAGCGTGAAAACATTTGGTTAACATTCTCATGAGGAAGCATTTTGAATTCATCATACTTGGATTTTAGCAAGTGATATTTGAGTTCTTTAACACGAGAGGAACCCTCATGAATTTCAATTAAGCATGCCCAAATTTCACAAGCCTTTTCTTTACTAGCTATTCTTGCAAATACATCTTGACTAATGCATTCATAGATGGCATTTCTAGCCTTAGCATCCCATTTTAGTTGATCCCCAACATAGTTAAGATCTCCAAATCCCGCATGGGTCGCTTCCCACACTTCGGGAGCAATGGCCTCTAGGTAGGCACGCATGCGTGCTTTCCAATAGGCAAAGTTTTTGCCCTCGAAGATAGGAACCGAACCCCCATTCTTGGCCATTTTAAGCTCTCTAGCGGTGAAGCTAGAATGATCCAATGAGCAACAAGGCTCTGATACCAATTGTAAGGATCGAAACGCCCAAGAGGGGGGGTGAATTGGGCTTTCTTTCAAATTTTAAGACAGTTAAACACTCACAACTTAAAGCCCAATTCCCTATGCAATTAAACTATGCAATCAATGTAAATTAAAGTTGCGGAATGAAGATTGCATAAGAGTAAAAGGGAGAGGGATGCAAACGCTCGAAGGGACACGGAGTTTATCCCGTGGTTCGGTAAGATCACAAGGATCTTCCTACGTCCACGTTGTGGCACCCACCGAAGGGTTTTGCCACTCCCAAGTCACCGAGACTAGGGGCTTCTTCACTATTCTTCTCCGTTCGCCAACCTTGGCAAGGTGGAGCTCAAGCCTTGTACACTTTTGGGATCCTCCGGGCTTCCACAATCCTCTTGGCAAGCTCCGGAAGTTGCACACACCAAGGGTCACTCCCTTTGGGCTCTCACTACACTAGAGACTCCAATCACCAAGAATGGAGGCACCCAAGCACTATCTCTAGCTAGTTCTACCCTAACTCTTGGTGTACAAATGATGAACAAATGATGTGAAAGTGATTGCTCTATTGCTTGAATGCTCTAGGATGTGTAGAGTATGTCTGGGCTTCAAGTCTTGTCGATTTGACAGGTTGAAGGGGTATAAATAGCCAGCCTCCACGAGATAGCCGTTGGAAAAGTAGGCTGACATCACTTCTCTGCGAACACCGGATGATCCAATGTCTCCCATTCAGTTATCATCGGTCAAAGCCAAATTAGCTGATGTCACTGTGTCAGATATGACCGTTGTTAGACCGATGTTGATCTGTCTTCTCATCGGATGATCTGGTGGCTCTTTCTCCAGAATTTTGCTTGATCTTGAGGCATACTGGAGTAATCGACCGATGTGTGTAAGTCTGCACATCGGATGATCTGGTGCTTCACTTAGTCCAATGGTATTGCAATCTGTGATGATGGACCGATGTCACTGAGCCACTCACATCGGATGATCCGGTGAGTGCATTTTTCTGAGGTCTTCTTCTTCAGTTGAACCAACTCGACCGATGTAGTCAACTCATAGAACGTCGGTTGATCCGGTGTGTTCAACTTGTTGACTTCGAGTTGTTTTGAGTTGTTATTTTGGAATTTTGAACTTGTGACCTCTTTGACATTTGTTTGAAATGTTGTTTTGATTGTCTTCAAGCATTGAGTGATATCAATTTAGGGCTATCACTTCTTGTCTTCATATGATTTGATTTGATCTCATTCATTGATTTTATATGGGTCTCCAATGTAATTTTGATTTCGTTTGATTGAGTGTTATTGAGACCTTGCATTCACAAATTCATTAGTAATACCGAATGGTTGTCATTAATCACCGAAACCGTACCTCATGGGGCCTAGATGCTTTCAAAGATGCCTTAAGGGATCCGGATTGGGTAGTTGCCATGCAAGAGGAGCTCAACAACTTTGAAAGGAACAAGGTTTGGGAGCTTGTCAAGCGCCCTCAAGCTAATGTTGTTGGAACCAAGTGGGTGTTTCGCAACAAACAAGATGAGCATGGCGTGGTAACTAGGAACAAGGCACGACTTGTGGCAAAAGGATACTCACAAGTTGAAGGATTGGATTTTGATGAGACATTTGCCCCCGTAGCTAGGCTTGAGTCAATTCGGATACTATTAGCCTTTGCTACTCATCATGATTTCAAGCTCTACCAAATGGAGGTTAAGAGCGCATTCCTAAATGGTCCAATCAAGGAAGAAGTTTTTGTAGAGCAACCTCCGGGATTTGAAGACCAAGACTATCCTAACCATGTGTACAAATTGCGAAAGGCCCTTTATGGCCTCAAGCAAGCTCCTAGAGCTTGGTATGAGTGCCTAAGAGACTTTCTAGTTGAGAATGGTTTTAGGATAGGAAAAGCGGATTATACCCTTTTCACAAAGCACTTCAACGAGGATCTTTTTGTGTGCCAAATATATGTGGATGACATCATATTTGGTTCCACAAATAAGGTGTTTTGTGACGAGTTCTCCAAGATAATGACGGAGAGGTTTGAAATGTCCATGATGGGTGAGTTGAAGTTCTTTCTAGGATTTCAAGTGAAACAACTCAAAGAAGGGACGTTCATAAGTCAAACTAAGTATACTCAAGATATTCTAAGAAAGTTTGACATGGACAAAGCAAAACCCATCAAAACCCCTATGGGGACAAATGGACACCTAGACCTAAATGAGGACGGTCCAAGTGTGGATCAAAAGCTATATAGGTCTATGATCGGATCACTTCTCTATCTTTGTGCATCTAGGCCCGATATCATGCTAAGTGTGTGTATGTGTGCACGCTTTCAAGCAGCACCCAAGGCTTGTCATTTGACCGCCGTTAAAAGGATCTTGAGATATCTTGTACACACACCTACCCTAGGACTTTGGTACCCCAAAGGATCCAAGTTTAACCTCATCGGATATTCCGATGCGGACTATGCGGGGTGCAAAGTTGATAGGAAGAGCACATCGGGTACGTGCCAATTCTTAGGTCGATCTCTTGTGTCTTGGTCCTCTAAGAAGCAAAACTCTATTGCTCTCTCCACCGTCGAAGCTGAATACGTTGCAGCCGGAAGTTGTTGTGCACAACTTCTCTGGATGCGACAAACGCTTGGGGATTATGGGATTAACCTGCGTAAAATTCCACTCTTGTGTGACAACGAGAGTGCAATCAAGATAGCCCATAATCCGGTGGAACACTCTAGGACCAAACATATAGACATTCGACACCATTTCTTGCGAGATCACTCAATGAAGGGAGACATTGAGATTTCGCATGTGAGGACGGAACATCAACTTGCGGACATCTTCACCAAGCCTCTTGACGAGAAGCGTTTCTGTGAGCTAAGAAGTGAGCTCAACGTGTTGGATTCTCGGAACGTGGCTTAAACCACATTCCTCATATATTTTGAGCCACATTTCGAAAAACTCCTCTCTATGTCGATTTCTCCTCAAATTTGTTTGAGAAATCTATTTTCTTCATGAAAATGTTCATAAGTTGTTCTTTATTGACTCATAATCATGTTTGTCATGTTTTCCTTGCTATATCTGTCCAAAAGGACTTATCTTTATGGGCAAAACCCAAATATATTGTTTTTCAGCCCAGCTGGACCGGACTAGTCCGCCCCTATGGCCGGACAAGTCCGGGTCAGACTAGTCCGCGGCTAGTCCGCACACCGGACTAGTCCGGCCTTCCACCGGACAAGTCCGGACCCGGACTAGTCTGGGTCTGGTCCGCAGACCGGACTAGTCCGGCCCCTCAACCGGACTAGTCCAGCCCTTGGGGACTTAAACCCCCAGGCGGCCCGGACCCCCTCTCTCTCTCTCTCACTTGACTCTCAAGCTTCCACGCGCGCACAACCGCCCCCAAATCGGCGATTTTGCGCTCCAACCACCAAAACTCAACTCCAATCCGCGCATCGAAGTCCTTGGGAGTGAGGGATCACTTCCCCGCGCTCCACCTTCGAGATCCACGCCGATTTCGACGACTCAAGCAGATTTTTGAAGGTATTTCACCGTTCCTAAAAAACTAGCCCCATTCTTGATTCTTCAAGTTTTTGATAGGAACACCTTCATTAATGTTGTTCTATACACCCTTGCGATCATAGCCTAGGAGTATTGCGCATTGGTTCACAAATTTTTCGATGAATCGATTAGGGTTAGGGTTCTTCCTGTGTAACCCGGACTAGTCCGGCCACCAGGCGGACAAGTCCGGCCGGCGGACTAGTCCGCCCCTGGGGTGGACAAGTCCGGTTTGCACAGGGCAAACCCTACTTCTAGTTGGTTCTCGAGATCTTTTCGGCAATACTTCTTCTTCCTAGGCTCATATCTTCCTCTCTCCATCCTTTGCACAGAATGTCGAACTCCGAGCGCTCTCCTCCGCGTGTCAACCTCGAGGGGCGTACCAAGGCCCAAATTGCCGAGGCTCGGACTAAGGCTGCGCTAATGGAGGCGCAGAAGGCCAAGGAGGAAAGAAAGCTCAAGGCACTCGAAGCATACAAGGTGGCTGCGAGCATCTACAATGAGGATGAAGCCATTGCCCGTGCCACCGCAGAATCACTGAATGAGCTGCGAAAGAAGAAAAGAGAGGATAGGGAGGCCCATAACTCCAAGGCCGCTGAGGCCAATGCCCCAAAGAGGAAGAAGCTCGTCACTCTTGGCGAGAAGGCTAAGGGCAAGGAGCCAGCCCAAGAAGAGGCTGTCCCTAGGGTCGAGCGTGACCCGAAGAAGGGAAAAGCTCCGGCTCCTATCGAGCCAAAGAAGAAGAACCCCGCAGTCAAGATATCAGCTAAGAGGGTTGCTGGTGGGGTTGTGATCAAGGAAAAGGGGAAGGCCACCTCTATTGGCCCCCTTGAAGTCCACACACCGGAAAGGAATCCCAACCGGCAAAAGGAACTGTCGGCAAATGTGTTCCATGGCAAAGGGGCTGAAAAGGCCCGAAGGCTAAGGACCGAGAAGGTCTATAAATTTGAAAGGAGCACAGCTGATCCCAGGTTTTGGTGTGACTTCCACTGTGACTATTACAGGCTAGTCTACCAACAAATGAAGAAGCCAGTGATAGAGGCTCAGTGGGTGGACTGGGACTATATGGCGAAGAAGGAGCACTCGGCCTTTGATGCCGTGATTGAAGCTGCCGAGCGCCATGATCTCAAGAAGATCATGGGCTTCAAATATGATTGGAATGTGGAAGTTATTCTACAATTCTACTCCACAATCTATTTCACAAGCTCAGGTGACAGGAGGATAATTTGGATGACTC
Organism: Tuctoria greenei; assembly: GCA_036927565.1. Taxonomy (NCBI): domain Eukaryota; kingdom Viridiplantae; phylum Streptophyta; class Magnoliopsida; order Poales; family Poaceae; genus Tuctoria; species Tuctoria greenei. Next base: position 150,562,551 of record JAYESD010000007.1, read on the forward strand.
ATGGTGAACAATACTCTGTCACCTATGCTGAGTTTGCAAGGATCCTTGGTCTTGAGGCTCACATGGACCACGAGATCATTATCTCGAACCTCAAGGCAGTGGATCGTGAGGAGCTGGCTTACATGTATCCAAGCCATCTCCCGTTTGATGTCGGACTAGCTCGGAACATCAAGCCATTCTACAACATCATGAACCGGATACTTAGGAGGACCATTGCACCCAAGGACGGTGATGCAGGGGTCATTCAAGGAAACCTAAGGCACCTGCTCATTCTGATTGATGGGGAAGAGAAGTTCAATCTCGTCGACTACATCTTCGACGACATCTTCAACATCTCGCATACCCCCAACAGGGCGTGCGGGTATGCCCCTTACATTATGTGCCTTATTGAGAAGGTGTCGGGCGTGTCCTTTGTCAAGGATGTATCGCACCGACCTCTGCGCCCCCAGAAGCCGCCAAATGTTCTGGTGCCTCCAAGACGCAAGAATGCTGATCCTCCGTCTCGCCCAGTGGCGCCTCCGTCTCCGCCTCCGCCTCAGTCCATGAGTGCGTTCTTCAAATGCTTCAAGGCCATCTTCACCTCGTGCCGGAAGCAAGAGATTCGCGCTCAGAGGGCACACAAGCGCCAAGAGAAGTATCTCAAGGCGGTGTGTGAGAAGCTTGAAGTTCCGATGTCATCTCCTGAGGAGAGTGATGGGGAGATCACTCCTTTCCCCGTCTTCACTGCCGATGAGCTTGCTCAGCTCCAGGAGGATGGAAGCTCCTCTCGGGCAGCTCCCTCGGCAAGGGAATCCTCCGACAACGACGACAACGACGAAGAGCCAGAGGCAAACATTGAAGACTCCGAAGCCACTGAGAGCGAAAGTGGAGAAGATGAGGACTAGGTTTAGTTAGTTGTTCCCCCTTCTTTTCCTTTTTGGTGCCTTGATGCCAAAGGGGGAGAGTTAAGGGAGTTTAGTGAGTTTAGTCCTTTTGTGGGTGTGTTTTGTGATGTATGACTGTCATGTAAGTGTGTTTTGTGATGTATGACTGTCATGTAACATATTTATGCTCTTGGATGTTTGCATTTGTGCAAGACTCGTTAATGTTGCTTACTATCAATATATTGCTCTTATTGTCAATCTTATGAATGTATTGATGTTATTCATGTCTTGTCACAAACTGTTGAGCACATCACGTAGGCACCCCACCATAACGTGTGTGGGTATGAAAGAACTTCTCCATCTCTTTTACATGTTGCATACATTGAGGGGGAGTCATTCATACGCACACATGTTATGAAAACCAAAACTTTATACTCTTATTTGTGAAGGACTTAATGTGTTGTCATCAATCACCAAAAAGGGGGAGATTGAAAGTGCATCTAGGTTCCCCGTGGGTTTTGGATGATTGATGACGACAATTAAGTCGCTAATGAGCTCAAGTGATCTTAGCACAGGTGAAGACTCAATCGGAGACGCAAACCCTCAAAAAGGAAAAGGAAGGAAACGGAGTCAACTCGAAGCGTAGAAACTAGGGTTTCTAGCATGATTGAGTTAGACTAGCCATAGTAATAGGAGGGTGTGTGTGTAAAGTGCATTGAGATCAAGTTTGGGAGCTCAAAGTGGTTTAGAGGTCAAACCTATGAAAGAAATGAGTGAATGAGTGGTCTGGCCGTAGGGCCGGACTAGTCCGTGCAGGAGGCCGGACTAGTTCGCCCCTGGCCGGCCAAGTCCGTTATCGGCCGGACCAGAAGGGTCTGACCGAGATAGGACTAGTCCGTTTGTGACCGGACTAGTCCGGGTAGCTGTGAGTGGGTTTTGGGGATGAAGTCCCAAAATCACGGACTTGTCCGTTTTGGACCGGACCAAGAGGTCCTGAGTGAGAACGGACTAGTCCGCCCGTGGGGCCGGACTAGTCCGGGTTGGCTAGGAAAAGGTGCTTCTGTGGCTAAGTCTGGGAGGACCGGACTAGTGCGCCCTAGGGGCCGGACTAGTCCGTGGTCCTCAGACTAGTCCGTTTTCACACGGAGCAAAAGGCTCTGTGTGAGATCGGACTAGTCCGGTGTTGACCGGACTAGTCCGTTCTGGAAGTGACCGTTTGAATTTGAAGTTTGGCGGGTAGCGTGACGATAGTGTGTCAGCTGTCGGGACCTGACAAAAGGGTCAGTGGTCCCCTAGGCCGGACTAGTCCGGGCCAGTGGCCGGACTAGTCCGCCCTTTTGCTGAAGTCAGCAGATTGGGCTTGGGACCCCTATAAAAAGGGGACCCCCGGCCTCATTTCGAAAACCTTTGGAAAAACTCAAACCCTAGCGCCGCCACAGCCAACTTGGAGCACTCCTAAGCCTCCTTCTTGCCTACTTTCCCTCTAAAACTAATTCTTGAGTGGATTAGGGTTTAGTGAGGTGGAGAAGAGGAAGAACATCGCGCTTGTGCTCCCGGTTTGATCTCTTGCACTCGTTGAGTCTTTGTGGGCTGTGTATTGAGTTTGTTTTATTGTGTTGATCACCTTTGTGGTGTGGGAGCCTCAGTTTGTGAGAAGCCCCAACGAACTTTGTAATCACCGTTGTGATTAGTGGAGAACCAAGTTAGGCCCGTGCGGTAAACTTGGTGAGGGTAGGGTTGTTGGACCCGGTCCTTTGTGGACTCCTCAACGGGGACGTAGATTCCTTGTGTGGAATCGAACCTCAGGATAAAATCCTTGCCCCCTTGTGTTCTTCGCATTCATTCTATTGATTACTTTGTTCTAGGGTTGGTAGTCTCGTTTCATACTCCGCATTGCTACAAACTTGTGGAAACTTGACTTGCTCTTGTGTAGGTTGTTGCTCAACTTGACTTAAACATATACTCACTTGTAGCAACGAGAAAATTCCCTAAAACTTGCTAGAAACATTTTTTTAGGGTTATTCACGCAGGCTGACCGGACTAGTCCGCCCCCTGTAATTTAATCTCGTTTTATTGAGTCATTTGCAGGTCAATTAGCCTATTCACCCCCCCTCTAGGCAACTTTCAAAAACCTCTGTGTCATCATCTTGTTTTTGATCTTACGCACTCCATTCGAATATGAACCTTCGCGGATTACGCTTTAGTAGTACCAAGAGAACTGTCGTTTCCACACTTCTATAGCAGTGGGTGGCGCATGGTGCCATAGCTAGGTGGTAGCGACTGGTGGTGCTCAGTTGACAGACGACGACACCCCTAGGACTAAATGATGGAGGCCCTCTCGGAGAAGACGGAGTCCTAGCGAGAAGATGTGGAGGCGTGCGCGAGTGGTCGAGATGATCTTGAAGAGACTAGTGGTACGTATTGCAGTAGAAACCAATCAATTAATCTTTGGTACTGCTAAACTCTGAGCCGCACCAACAACATTTTCTTCTCTTAATTGGACTCGCACGTATGCCCTTGTTGCCAGTGTTTCATTTCATCCTTTTAGATTCGGAAGGTCAGTTCAAAGGTCTCAAAGAACAACACCTCAAAAGAATCCAGAAATTGATCGACGAGAAGTGGTTTGGGTAGGATAGCCAATAGCCTCCCTTCAGAGTTCAGTCACACCCCGTACGTAAAGAAAAGCACCAGAGTTCAGAGTAGGGATGAAAACGGAACGAGAAAATCTCGTTCTGATCCAAACCGTATACCGTTTTTTCCCGATTGTTTTCTAATAATTCGGGATACATTCGAAAACGGTACATAAACGGGACGACGCAAAACGGGATCGGTATCGAAATGGTTGAAGCATTTTCCCGACCGTTTTTTTGGTTCCCGTTTTTAATTCGGTTTATCCCGTTTTCATCCCGAATCAATTTGTATTCGGTATTACCTATTAGGCCCAATTGGCCCAGAGCCCAGCGCGGGAATGAATCCCAGGCTCCCAGCCGGCAGCCGCTGGCCCGCTCCTCACCGCTTAGGCCAGTGGCCAGGCGCTCACGAACCCTAGACCCTAGTATGCTGCTCCTTACTCACGAGCCATCAACATCACCGAAGCGGCGGTGCATCACGCCATCAGTCCATCACCGAACCCTAGTCCTCCATCGACCGGACCGCCGCCGTCCGCATCTCTGTCGACTTCATCCAGGTCTTCCCGCCGCCGCCCGCCTCCTCTCCTAGCCTCCGCCTCCGCACTAGTTCTGTAGTTCGTTTGTTCCTCTCCTGGGTGCTCAGGCGCCGCCGCCGCCGCTCACGGTGCTCGGTCCTCAGTGCATCCTAGCCGTCCGACCGCAGCGGCCAGCGGCAGTGCAGCACTGCACCCACACGGCTAGGACCAGCGGCTGTTTAGTGGTCAGTGCTCACGGAGTCACGGTAAGGACTAAGGAACTGTTAAATATATCTTCTGTTTTTCATCTTCATCTAGGATGGCAGGATTTGCTTGCTGATTGTTGTATTCTATGTTATTTGTATGCTCTGTTAACTGTTAACTGCCTCACTGATTGCTTGTTGATTTACTTTTGCAATCATATTATGAACCCGGTTGTTGACTTATGATTGTTTCAGCTGAATAAGTGAATATGGGACCACCCACTGAAGAGGAAAGAGCCACTGTTGCTCGGTTGCTGTTTGGACCGGCACCTGCACCAGCTCCACCACATCCCGACATTGGTAGGAGCAAGAACAAAGTTAGTGAAGTGACTAGACCTGCTGCACCTAATCCTCCAGGTATACATATGTCCTCGTATTTTTTGTGTTATCATTTCATAAAATTAATCATAGCACTCTATTAAGCTTATGTGTTGTAACTTGTAGGTTCTAAAAGGAAGACAAATGAAGAGGCATCATCTTCAGCACCTGCAGCTAGGAGGGTTGCTGCTGCAACTAGTACTAGCGTAGCATCAACATCTGTTGGTAATGACGGTGGCACACAAGCTAAGGAGCAAGGTAATGACGATGACGGTGCTGCAGCCATTGAAAATGATGATGCTATTGAACTTGATGACAACAATCAACCAAAAAAGAGAAAGAAGCACACATCTTGGGTATGGGACTACTTTGAGAAGAAGACTATTGAGGTTGATGTAAATGGGAAGATTTACAAGCAAGAATGGGGTTTTTGTACATTTATTAGATGCAAGACTAAGTACAGATGTGAAGGCAGGTATGGAACTACTAGATTTCTCAATTACTTAAGATCAGCACATAGCTTAGTTAAAGGGCAGCAACAACTCAATTTGGTTCAGGATCATGAAAAAGATAGTGTTGTGGTGGAGCCTTTCAAATGTGACCAAGCTGTCAGTTTAAGGAAGTTCAATATTGCAATAATCATGCATGAGTATCCCTTTAACATAGTTGAACATGGGTACTTTGTTGAATTTATCAAATCATTGCGTCCCAACTTCCCTATCAAGTCTTGTATCACACTAGAAAAGATATTATGGACATATATTTGGAACAAAAGGATTTGTTGTATGACTGTTTAAGAAAAAATAATTGTCGCTTTAGTACAACAATGGATATGTGGACCTCATGTCAGAATAAGTCCTACATGTGTGTTACTCTCCACTGGGTAGATGATGAATGAAATATGCATAAGAGAATTGTGGGTTTTTTCCATGTAGAAGGCAGCCATACAGGTCAAAAGTTATCACAAACATTTACTGAATTGATGGTTAGATGGTATGCTGAGAAGAAATTATTTTCCTTAACTTTAGATAATGCAAGTTCAAATGAAGTGGCGGTTCATGACATTATTGTTGAATTAAATGACAACCATTCTTCTTTAGTTTGTGATGGAGTATTTTTCCATGTGAGGTGTGCATGTCATATACTAAATTTAGTTGCTAGAGATGGCATGGCTGTAATTTTAGGAACTATTGAGAATATTAAGAAACTTGTATTCACAGTAAAGGGATCTCCCTTGCAATGGGAAGAGCTCATTAATCGTGCAAAGGAGTGTGAGCTTGATACATCAAAAGGGCTTTCATATGATGTTTCAACTAGATGGAATTCAACATACTTGATGTTGAAAGATGCTTTATATTACAAGGCTACATTTATGAGGCTTAAATCTTCTGACCATCGTAAGTATGCAAGTATAACTCCTCCTCCCGAAGAATGGGACATGGCTTTAAAACTTTATCAATTTCTGAAAAAAATTTATGACCTCACTGAAATTCTCTTTGGTACTTCTTATCTCACTGCAAATCAATTTTATAGAGGTTTTGTGATATAAAAGAATTGATTGATAAGTGGTGCTATAGTGATGACTTTATTATTAGTAAAATGGCAGCCGCAATGAGTAAAAAATTTGAGAAGTATTGGAAAAAAATCTAGTACTGCTCTTGCTGTAGCATGTTTTCTTGATCCAAGGTACAAAAAAAGGCTCAGGGTACTATATGAATAGATTTTATGGTGCTATGGGTCGGGAGAAACTTGATTATTTTTTAAGCATTATGAAGAAACTGTACAAATCTTATTCTAGTTCAGTTTCTGCACTTCCAAAGGAAAATATTAGTGCACCTAGATCTGTTATCACTGATGACCTATTAATGGATTCTCAAAATGAGGACCTTGATCGTTTTTATATGATGCAACTGATGCTGATTTGGATGAGTTAAATGAATTGGATAAGTATATGACAACACCTCTTTTGAAGCATAGTGGTGGTCAGTTTGGTATTTTATCTTGGCGGCAGTCACATACAAGAGAATATCCTATTCTTTCACAAATTGCACGTGATGTTTTAGCCATACAAATATCAATTGTTGCTTCTGAGCCTGCATTTAGTGTCGGTGCTCGTGTGGTTGACCCTATCCGTAGTCGGCTTGATCCTGAAATGGTACATGCACTTATTTGTACAAAAGACTGGATCGCTGTAGCAAGAAAAGGTATATTTAATCTTGTTGTTACTTACAATTTTGCAAAAGAAATATTTCTTACACATGCGACTTTGCATATTCAGATTCCAAGCATATTACTTCTCTCGTGACCGATTCTGAAATCTTAGATGACTTGGCTAAATATTTCAAGCATGTGAATGAAGAGGTATGGATTCAGTTGCTGGTTGTTTCCTTGGTACTACAGACTTGTACAATGCTGTTTTTTACTATTGATTTATACAATTCTATTTTTATTTGTCTGTTTTCTTGCTGTTATAGGTGAATGAAGGGGATTATGAATCTGATCCAGATAAAATGAATGATGAGGAAGAGCTTTTTAGATTATAATTTATGAACCTGTATGATTTTGTTGTTGTTTCCTTGTTGCTATTGCTGCAAGTAAATTCTTTGTTGTTTTCTCGCTGCACATAAATTGTTTCAGCTGAACTAATATGCTTATAATCTGTTTCTGTTTTATAATAATTTGCAGTTGATTACATATGCAGATGATGTGATGAAGAAAAGTAGTATGCAAGCAGGATGGTGCTTATTTTGCTGCTATGGACGATTATTTTGTTGTTATAGCCGACTATTTTGCTGTTATGGACTACGTATTATTATGTAAATGTGATGTGGACTACGTACTATAATGTGATTGTGGTTGTGTATGAAATTATGATGTGAGCTATGCATGACGTATTATTATGAGGTAAACTACTATGATGTATGACTATATTAAGTGAACTAAGTTGATATCATCATCCCGACATAACTATCATTTTTCGACTGTTATCGATATATTTTTGTTCCGATTTGTTCGTTTTCGAATAATCGATAATCTCGATACCGTGTCCCAATCGTGTTTTTTCGTTTTCGTATCGTTTATAAAATATGAAAACAAAAACAATATTGCTATTTTTTCAACCGTTTTCAATCGTTTTCATCTCCCAGATGTGTTGCACCCCCGTTGTGGGTTGAAATCCTCTACATTACTGCTGGTACAGTAGTGGTCACTGACTGGTGGCCATCTTTGCATGGTGGGTCGGTGAACCTACGGAAACGAAGGAGTCCTTCTGTAGTGGCGCCGAGGAGAACCGAGGTGGAAGAAGAGAAAGTGGAGGACAAACCCGAGACTGCACGGAAGGAGGACGAGGTTTCTTGCCTGCCGCCACGGAAGTCCCTGGCCGTGGGATGATTACAGCAGCAAGCATGCTGTTAGCAGGTAGTACTAACAGGATTGACTGGTACTGACAAAGGAGCAGGCCAGGAGTTTCGGACCCCCTTTTGCACACGAAGATCGAAGACCTAGGTAGAATACGAAATGGAAAGGTCCAGAAGTCAACAGGTTCACGCTCCAAAGAAAAGCACTGGAGATATCCCGACATTCAGACGGATGGACGTCCTCTTTTACCAGCTTGTTTATGGACATAGATAAACTACTCGTGACTTTGTCACTGACATGTGAGACCTACTAATTGGTCCCACATGACAGTGACAAAGTCACGGGTAGTTTAATGTCAGCGATCCCCTTCCCTTGTTTATACGGCGTTGAATGTGAATGTACGGAAGCGAGGGGTTTTGTAGCCTGGGCACCCGCCGGCCGCCGCAGATTCTTGGTCCTCGGCAGAAGGGAAAGGGAAGCTTATGGTCAATAAAAAAGGGGAAAGGGAAGCTCCCGCGGAAACCTTGGCCGCGCGGAAGCGGGATAGTACTGACACAATGGTAAGAGAAATTCTGAAATTGTGTTGTGTTTGCAAATTTTTTCTGGCCTCTCAGTCAGTTTATCCTTTTCTTTGATCTGCTTATCAAGATACGCGAAAATCAAAAGGAGAAACTGTTTACGCACGAACAAGAAATGGATCACTTCCTTAAAAAATAAACGAGATATAAATCGTTTTCACACTTCGTCAATGCAGGCAGGGAAACGAGACAATCCTCGACATTTCCCTAAACACCCGCCCTGAACGCCACCCCGTTGCATCTTTTAACAAGCAAAGAAGCAATCTCCCTCACCCCCAGGTGATTCCAAATCACCTCATCCTCCTCTCTCTCTCTCTTCCCCTCACCAGTTCCTCCCTCCTCCCCTGCTCGGAGTTCATTCACGCCCTTTTCCTCATCCACACCACTTCCCCCATTGGCGCGTGCCCCTCCCAAGCTCGAAATCTCAGGAGCTCGTGCCAAGGCTCCGAATCCATGTCCCAGCTAGTCTCACTCCGCTGCCACTCTCCTGCATTGCTATAAAATCCACTGCATCTTCACTCCGGTCCATCTAGTAATTCGCCAAGAAACCATGGCCGGAGCACCCAAATCCACCTGCATTGTCCTCTTCCTCCTGCTGCTCGCGGCCACCGCCAGGGCCCCGTCTCCCTCCTTCCTCAACTCCTCGCTCCTGGACCCCGCCGCCGTCGTCGCGGACTTCCACAGGTATCTTTTTTTTTTCATTCCCCGGCCGCGAGAGTAGATGCGCGGTGATTGGGTTCTTGGCGCTGCTAAAGGTGCAGGCTTGCGATATACTGATTCGGAATGTGATGGGGGGTGGGCAGCAAGGTGGCGACATCGCGGCGGCGGATGCAGGAGGCCGGCGGGGGCGGCGGGTGCATGACGGGCAACCCGATTGATGACTGCTGGCGGTGCGCGGGAACGGACTGGCGCCAGGACCGGCAGCGTCTGGCGGACTGCGGCATCGGGTTCGGACGCAACGCGCTGGGCGGCAAGGGCGGCCCTATGTACGTGGTGACGGACTCCTCGGACCGCGACCCGGTGAACCCTGTCCCGGGCACGCTCCGCCACGCCGCCATCCAGGAAGGCCCCCTCTGGATCGTGTTCGCCTCCGACATGACCATCCGCCTGAACGAGGAGCTCCTGGTGAACAGCTTCAAGACCATCGACGGCCGCGGCGCCAACGTGCACATCGGCGCCGGCGGCGCCTGCGTCACGCTGCAGTACGTGTCCAACATCATCATCCACGGCGTGCACGTCCACGACTGCGTGCCGGCGGGGAACGCGAACGTGCGCTCGTCGCCGACGCACTACGGGTGGCGGACGCGGTCGGACGGCGACGGCATCTCGCTGTTCGGCGCGCGGGACGTGTGGGTGGACCACTGCGCGCTGTGGCGGTGCGCCGACGGCCTCGTGGACGCCATCATGGGGTCCACGGCCATCACCGTGTCCAACAGCTACTTCGCCAGGCACAACGAGGTGATGCTGCTGGGCGCCAGCGACGCCTACCTGCCGGACTCCGGGATGCAGGTGACCATCGCGTTCAACCGGTTCGGCCCCGGGCTGGTGCAGCGGATGCCGCGTTGTCGGCGAGGCTACTTCCACATCGTGAACAACGACTACACGTCTTGGGAGATGTACGCCATCGGCGGCAGCGCCAGCCCCACCATCAACAGCCAGGGGAACCGGTATATCGCCCCGGGCAACCCCGACGCCAAGGAGGTGCTGCTCTGCCTGTTCTTCGTCTTGTTGGGTTTCGGTTTATTGCTGCTCTGTTCTTCGTCTTGTTGGGTTTCGGTTCATTGCTGCTCTGTTCTTCGTCTTGGGTTTGGGATATTGCTGCTCTGTTCATTGCTTGGGCGAGCAGAGCACACCTTTCTTGGCCCGCCCTGGCCTCGCCTCAGGGACAACGGCTGTTTTGATTTTTTTTTCTGGTTTGTTAATCTTTTGCCATTTTATAGTTTGTTCTTCTCCGTGTCGCTGTGAAACACTTGTACCATTGTCCGTGGAATGTCTGGAGCATCCTGTCATCTTTGCGGAACAGAAAACTCGCGTCGTGTTTTCCCCAAATTGCCCACCCAACTGGGTCGGGTCCGCCTCAGCAGCAGCAGCATCCGAGGCACGTGCGGGCGGGGTGGTTGGCGTGTGGCCGTGCCGGAACGCGGCGTGGCCTGGATAGGCTAAGCTTCTGCGCCCGTGCGGTGTGTGTGTGTGGCGCATGACAGCACGAGCGAGCTGGTGAATGCGACGGTGCGGTGCGTAACAACATGAATTTTTTTTGCAGGTGACGAAGCGGGTGGACACGGCGGAAGGGCAGTGGTCAGGGTGGAACTGGCGGACGGAGGGGGACATGATGGTGAACGGCGCCTTCTTCGTGCCCTCCGGCGAGGGCCTGGAGGCCATCTACGAGAAGGCTACCAGCGTGGACCCCAAGTCGGCAGCGCTCGTCGACACGCTCACGCAGAACGCCGGCGTCCTCGGCGAACCCAGGTACCCTCCTCCCCGCCGTAGTCTCACTTGGTTTTTTCCGAAACATATTCTTGTTCATCGTTGCACGGTCCGGCGTCCAACGTCCAGCCTGGCCGTCCTCTCAGTCCTCTGTGTGTTGGACTTGGAAATATCTCAGACGGCTAGGCCTCCTACCATTGTCACTCGCTGCTAAGTGGCCCCGCCTATGCATTTTTGTTTGCTTTTGGGGTTCCGTGTTTCTAAAAGGTGCGGCGCCTTTAGTTCACTTTTCCTGCAACGGCTACCATCATCGGCCGCCGGAGCCGGACCATGCGCCCGCTGCTCGATCGACGACCGCCGCGCGGTTCACGCACCATCGGTCGGGAGTTCATCTTCTGCTCGGCGCAGAAGCCCGTCTTTTCTGCTGCTTGCCACCACGTACCGTAGACGTGCATCGGCAGTGGACTCCGCTAGCCAGCCGTCCGTTTAGGAAAAGACCATGGCTCTAGATCAGACTGGGTACACTCATCACCTCACCAGGATCGAGTCGAGGCTGGAGCCCGAGCGGGCGGAACCCGAGGTTGTTCCGGATCCTCGTGTCTTCCGCAAGTCCGTCTCCGTCATGTCAGACCAAGTGGCCATTCGCTCGCTCGGCCTGCCAAAAGGATTTAAGGAACGGACGGACGCAAAAAGATCGTCGCGTGGTTAGCATGCATGCCTCTTCGAGCACAGTACCTAGAATGAACCCCGGTAGTATGGGACCGTGGGTCTGCTGCGTCTCCACTACACATGGACGCCACTGATCGCTGCTCTTGTCGCCGAATCTTAGAACCGCCCGCTCCCCTTCTTCGCATAAATAATAATCTTACGCTGAAGACCACCAATGCTCCGAGGAGGCACGTTCGCGGAGAGAGCTAGGCAGTAGGGACTACTACGTTACGTTCTGCAAGTTCCGTCATTCTTTCGACCACCACCGCGTGAGCCAGCGCGAGCGCGAGATACCACCGTGCCCTTTTTCACGTCCCAGATCTCAATAGTGCCCGTTGCCGTGAGCCGAGGAACTCCGGGGCGATCTGCTGCTCAGTCACGCAGACACCCGCTCCGTGAAACCACGTTCCGCCGAATCGAATTCTTATTCCCCGAAGGCCCGAACAAGTTGTGACAGCAGGCGACGGTAGATCTCTGGGCATTCGAGGACAACTCACTCTCCTCCAGCTTGATCTACTCAGTCTCATGGCGCGGCGCACGAGAGATGTCGTTTGTTTCAACTAAAATAACGTCGAATTTTTTCCCACATGATATGCTGCTTAACCTTATTCTTTTCCTCTTGGCAGAGACAGCGCGGAATACACCGGGGCCAACTACGCCGGGGTGGGAACCGCCGGCGGCGGCGGCAGGGGCGGTGGCAGCGACGGGTACGGCTACCTCGGGATGGTCTACGCCAACGGCGGCGGTCGCGTCCGTGTGTCACGCTCCATACTGTCACTGACAGCTTGGTGTCTTATTGTTACCCTTAGTGCTCTCGGACGCTCGCTGTTGTTGTAACATACGCTCGGATGAGATGCTTCGTTATGATTCGACTGGAAAGGTAGTAAGGAAAAGAAAGGAGGAAACGCAATTAGGGAAGGTAGCAGTAGTAGGGAGGTTAGGCAACAGTGATGCCCACAACCATGTGTAGAAGTTGCACATGGGTGGGAACATTGTAACCGCTGTAGTTCTTACAAAAGGAAGGGAAGAATCACATTCATTCTATATTTGCTAACCCTGACCTGTCGTCTCAAAGGGGTAATAATGAGCAAATACAAGCTTAACAGAATACATTAGTATCTGAGTGAAAATCTTTCACAGGCTGTAAAGATATGGGATTAAGGCTGTATATTACCGTTCGACCCCATTTCTTATGTAGCTACTATCAGTTTACGCAACCATGATTGAAGGGCGAAGGACATGTTCTGTTGATAGTCTAACATTGTCACAGTTCTGTCAAATATTGCCAAAAAATATGAACAAAATGCTCCACACATTTTTGGCAAAAGCTGGCAAATATTAGTCTATGGCCTGTGGGCTACCAATATGGCAAGCCGCAGTTGTGCAACCAAACACTAGTTGTAGAAATTATGGCATGACTTAAGTCAAGCATGGCTATGTTCGGTAGCCAACCAAATACACCATAGTGCCAAAAAAGCAGCAACCCGTTGCCTTACGCAAATTCTTCGGTTCCCAGTTCAACATGGATGGTAACTGTAATAGACAGTGCGCAACAGCGGAAAAGCACAAAATCATGGTACATATAATCACAAAATTCATTCAGCTTTAACAGACCACAAAAAATGTTAATTTCAAGAGTTTGTGGCATTGTCAGCTCAACTTTCAGTTCTGATCATCCAGTGTCTGCCTGTTACAAGGTGATATATGGAAGTCACATCTTCAGCCTACAGCTACAGCTTGCACATTGATCAAAAGGTACCCCCCCCCCCCCCCCCACCCCCCGGCATAAGTCTTAAGCAGAAGGTGGTGGAGGTGGCAGCGGCATTGACATAGGAGGTGGAGGCATTCCACTACCCTGTTGAGGTGGTGGCGGCGGCATCCACATATGTTGACCTGGCATACTGGAAGGAGGTGGCGGTGGCCTTACCATACCAATCGGAGGGGGCATCATGTTTGGTTGTGGTGGTCTCATTGGAAGCCTGTACTGGAGTTGCATAGGTGGTGGCATAGTTTGGGGAGGTGCAGGCCAAGTAGGCTGCCCATGCATCTGCATTGGAGGTGGGAATTGCCCAACAGGTACTGCTGGAGGTCGAATTTGTGGAATCTGCCCTGGAACTGAACCATTGCCAAAAGGTCGCGGTACAGGTTGAGCACCGTTAACAAGACCTCGAGTCGGCGGGCCACTTGCAAACATCGTGTGTGGTCTATTCTTCTGAGATCCTGGGTTGTTTGCTGCCAGCAGTCGCTCTGTCAACAACAAACAACAGATTTCATTATTACGATTGTCCATACGCCGCAAAAGAACTCTAGAAAGTAAAGGGCGATTCAGTTTGAAGGAAAATGTTAGCCCACTCAGGTATAGGCTGATATAGTGACAAGCAAATATAACTTCAGTGATATATATTTCATTGATATGAACAAATAACAGTTTCAATGCCTCAGCTAGAATTTCAATATTCGTAATATCTTCTAAGCTAAATGGGAATCTGATACTCAATCCAATTCATCCATCTTTCAGCAATAAGAATAACTAATAACTGAAAGCGCAAAGAATGAAGGTAAGGGACCCTGAAAGCAGAATTCCAAAAGAAAAGGAATTAATCAAAGTTAACATGATATTTCAGGGCTAAAAGAAATGGATTCCTAGGAAATAATCCATTTTCAGAATGTCCTGTTCAAAAAAGGCCGCTTGTCTGCTTGCGACCAGGCTGACAAATACATTCGTCGCATTTTGGTTGCATGTTCGTTCATGGGGTAAGTATGGCACACAATTCTGCTGAAAGTTGTGCTGCACGTGATGGCACCTTAGTGGGACACAGGAATTTCTTCACTCGGTGGTGTTGGAAAATCAAACAAGTTGGCAAGAAAAGTCGAAAAGTCCTTTACTTACTGATAATTCTCAATGCTTGGGAGCCCATGAAAGCATCATAACGAGTTTGTGCACAGAAGTGTGAACTGTGTTGGAAGAGGGCTCCCTTGCATCACGGTCGTTACCAAATAACTCAGGCGTTTAGTTGCTGGTAGTGCCATTTAATCCAGCATTAGTAGGTTTTCATTCTTTTCTGATTTAAATTAGGTGTGGTGGCAGGTGAAATGACATGCAACCCTCCCTAGCTTTAAAGTAAAACAATTTGCTTCCGACCTAGAGTGGAAATTCGACTTGGATACATAGCAACAAATAAGAAGTGAATAAAGAACAATAATAAAGCAAGGAAACCAATGGCCAGGGAATCAACTGTCTCTAATAAAATTGCAACAGATTCTTACCTGCTGGAGTGCCATGGCGCTCTCCTTTGGTATCTTTCTTGTAAGCATAAGAGACTGTGATTGGTCGATTACATAAATGTTGATTGTTCATGGCCTAGAAAAGAAAAGTAAAGAAAGTAACGATTGAATCACATGCTAGAATCTCTGCAAGCAAAATAAAGAAAATTATCTTAGTAATAACATTACCTCTATTGCTTGATCAGATGATTCAAAGGACTCATAGCTCACGAAGCCAAAACCTCGAGAATTTCCAGTTTCAGGGTCTCGCATTATCTTTAAGGAAAGAAAAGAATATTCAGTGGGGGTATGTGACATACAGGCTCCAGAGAGTAACATGCAGCACATAATTGTAATAACAAGGTATTTTATTTTTGACCAAAGATAGCCGGTACAAAACGAGTTGATCTTAAGAACGAGCAAGCATGGAATGACATTAATGCACAAAATAAGTTTGTGTAATATCAAAAGGTGCATGATTTTACTTCACCCCATCTCTCAAGTATCATGCTACAAATGAAATGATAATGATGTCATATTTTGAACTTGACAAAACAGTGTCCCTTAGATGTGGGCCTGTCAGAAGTTGGCTTTGATATGTACTCCCTCCGTCCCAGAGCGGTTGTCTTTCTGGGCTTTTGGTCGTGTCCCACAAAGATTGTCGTTTTGGGCTAATCAATGCAGTAGTTAAGATGAGAACACCAATGCATGCTTTCCTTCCTTCACTTTGCCCCAAAACTCAAGGAAAGTAACGCGAACTCCCAAAAAAATGCAGCCTCACCTTAATGAAGACCACTAAACTTGCCAGCTTTATGAAGGCACATGCGTCATTTACCATCTCCTCTATTATGTCTAAGAAATGCTAAAACGACAATCCTTCTGGGACGGAGGGAGTAAAGTATAGTGACCTTCGTTTACTCTAAGCACAAATATCACTTTTATACTTCTGAGGTTAATATAAGACTACTTTCCAATTTCCATAAATGAAATACTGCTAAATTGTTTGGTAGAAAATTATGAAGACTTCCTAGTTGCATGTGCAGATAAAAAGCTTTTATGTGTTACCTTAGGGTTCGTCACAATCACACCAAATGCACTGAATGTATCATAGAGGAGCTTCTCATCAACATCCTGCTATAAAGCAAATATGAAACCATTAGTTGCTGATCAATGCACAAATGATCAGCTGACAGAAGGTAGTAGGCTTTAGTTATTACCGGATCAAGATTACCAATAAAAAGATTTGCTCCGACATCCAAGCTCTTCTTATCTTGGGAAGCCTGGAATAAGGAAACATACTCATCTTATTTTCAAATGATACTCACAAACTAAATATATTATAAGTCATAATGATTAAATACTATAAAGGAACAAAACATACCTTGTTTACTCTTATTGGCTTTCCGTACAGTTTGATCATGTTCAAAATCTTAATAGCCTAAAAAATCATACATTTTAGATAAACTAATGACTGCTAGAAGGATCTAGGTACCACTGCTGGAAGAAATAGAAGGGAAGGTTTGGCTTTCACACGACAATATACTTACATAATCCGCGTCTTCCTCACTCCTGAATTCTACAAATCCATATCCCTGATGTAGATTTGTAACTCGGTCTTTTGGGACGTAAACATTAACTAGAAATGAAACAGAGGAAAAAACATAAATAAAGCCCAACAAGAATGTATGAACTTCAATTCCATGAGAAGGGAAGATCAAAATAGACCATCCGAATTCCCCAAACAACAAACAGAAAATACACATCCCAAGATAGAGTAAGAGTAAGAGCCGCATACATCATAACTTTCACTATCAGAAATGTCCACATACCAACAGGACCTGCTTGAACAAACAGTTCCCAAAGCAGTTCTTCGGAAATCTATAAGATATTGGATAGAAAAGTTAGATTCCAGTTCACTGATATAATCTTACAGATAAACAGTATCTCAAAGCAATACTGCAAGGAAACAACACAAGCTACAAATTTTGGTTCACTGATATAGTCTTACAGAAGAAACAATACCTCAAATCATATGCAAGGAAACAACACAAGTTCCACGTTTAATTTCTCAATAACAGGAATAGTATGAGCTGTTAAAATCATTCTAAAGCGCCTATAAAACTTCACGGGTTCCACATTTCCAACTGGAAGGAGCAAAACCATGCTCCATTAGGTAACTCTCAATCATTCGATGCAACTGCTGTGTAGACTCAAATACCCAGTAAGAACTAAGGCTGACTCCAACGCAGCGACTCAAATTCGAGCACCAATATCGCTGTTTTGGGTAGTATACACGCCAGATTACCGTACCCAGATCGGAACATCTCCAACGCACGGGACGCAGATCATTCTTTTGGCTGCTCCCGACAGAAACTCACGGCTGCCGCCAAAAGTTGGACACTCCCGCCAGAAATCTCGATGCTCACGGCGAGCGAGGAAGCGGGAGAGAGAGGCTGGTGCGCGGCACGCGGTATGCAGGAGTCGGCGCGGGCGGCTGCGCGGGAGTCGGCACGGGCGAGGGCGAGCGTCTGTTCCAGCTCGGAGAAGGCGCGAGCATCCTCCGTCGTGTCCACATCGTCCTTCTATTCCTCGTTGGCATCCGCTCGAGGGCGGACTGACTCCGACCACCGCTCTGCATCACGCATCCTCCTTGGCCCCTACCGTCTACGTCGCGGACTCGTCCCACCATCCGTGCCGCGGCGTGCCACAACCTTCAGCTTCCCGATTGGATCTCGCTCCATGGCATGTTGGCGAGGGTGGCCGGCGCGAGCAAGACGGCGACGTGCTGGCGATGGTGATTGCCGCGAGTAGGACGGCGGAGCCGGCACGGGAGGAACGACGCCCGTTGCGCGGCCGGTCTGCACGAGCAGGTCGGCATCATGCTGGCGAGGGCGGACGGCGGCGTACTGGCGAGGACGGCAAGCACGAGAGCAATAACGCTAGTAGGCTGCAGCGGGAGAGCTGTAGGGAAGAAGACAAGGTTGCAGTGTTGAGCTCGATGAAAAAGGTGACCCATATCTGTGTCTCCATTGAGTGAGTACGAAGAATGTGTGGCCGTATGCATCTCTCGGTTGGAGGTCATTTTTTAAGATTTGACTACCTATTTCTGCGTTGCGTAGCTGGATGCGTAGTGTGTTGGAGTCAGTCTAAGAACCATAGAACAGCATAGTGAAATATAAATAGAAGAGTTGAATCTGAAGGATGACATGGAAATTTCATGTTCATTTGGATATCACACAAAAGCAGAACATTTAGCAAAGCAATATACTTGACCCTTGGACACACAACCATACTACCTGAACACAATGTGTGGGAGCTTTCAGCACTAGGTACGCCCTTTTTGACACACGAACATACTACCTGAAAGTGTGTCAGATTTGGTCAACAACTCTTCCATGGTAATCACAAGCAATGCGAGCTAACTTTTATAGACTTGTTCACTAACGCAATCCTCTGAACAGGGGTGCACCATTTCACCTTTGAGTAAGCAGTGGCATACTGACCCAGAGAGCGGTGCAAAAAACAACTCATATGCATCGAGGACTCGACAATTCCAGAACTACATTGCCTACATCCGACCAACCGCCCCCAGCCAACATCCAGCTATCGCGGCAGCGGTACCAAAGCTACACTCATCTGGAGGATTTCTCCGTGCGGCAGGGATCTAAAGGGTTGAACAAACGGGAGGACCGATAAGGGTGACGAGGGCAGGGCTGGGGTGCGGAACCCTAACCTGCGGATCGAGGTTGCCCACGTATGCGGTGGCGTCCTGGTTGCGCTCCGCCGAGTGCTGCCCAAGCAGATTTGCACCCACGCCCGGAGCGATGCGCGTCGTCATGGCTGACTGGCTCCGGGGACGTAGTGGCGGCGACGGCGACGGCGACGGCGAGTTCTGGAAGGGGACCAGCGCGGCGGTGGTGGTTTAGTTGAGGTTCTCGGGTCGGGCCAGGACCTTCCCCTGCTCGCTGGCCCGGGGCCTCCGAGTCGGTATGGCCCTGGGGCGAGAGAGCCGGGCCTGATCGGCCAGTACGTATGAAGTTATCAGCAGCGGCCTGGACTGCAAATTTACGTTCCAGCCCAAATTTCATCCCCACCGGCTGACTGTAAAGCTGCCTCCACCCTTGCATTTCCTATGCAGAATCTAGGAAGCTAGTAGCACGCTGTAAAACATATTGTATACATTGTAGTATAATGTTGTCTCGCGCTCTGATTCATACTGATCTAGCGATTCTAACAGCCCTGATTAGAAGAAACAGAAGTTTAAGAAGAAGAAAGTACTAGGAAAGTACACCCGTACCACTTGATTTCAGTACCGTTGATCCTATTTTGATCTCAGTACTGTTGAAAAAGTATTATGTTTTTAAATAAAAAATCTTTGCCGCAATTAATTAGAAAAAATTACGTGGTACAACAGATTTTGCATGAAAAGTGAAAAGGATGGTGATGAAATGATAAACAAATAAATAATAGTTGATATAGAGATCCGATTTAGAAGTCAACTAGTCCAGGATAGTGAGTTGTAAAACTGAGAATCTATTAGAGTTGACTGTAAATAAGAGTTTAGAGGTCGGTTTTAGAGGTGACCAGTGCAGATAGCTGCCGAAACAGAGGAACTGAACTTATTTTTTAGGAAAAAACGCTAAAAACATTATGCTTCTTCTAAAATCTATTGTCACCTTTTGAAATTGAAAGATTATTGGATTTAAAATGAGATTATCCATAAGTCTACTCACTATCCAATCCATGGGAAGGCGAGCAGCGCCAGAAGGGGGAGGCGTGCAGCGGCTCTGAGAGGTGACGAGCGCGAGGAGTAAGGAGGGGGTGCAAGTGGTGCGAGGAGAGGAGAGACGAGCACCATGTCACATGTATTCTAAACAGAAAGAGGATGATTGCATACGTTCTCCTGGATAATCCCGAGTATTCTATTATGAATCTGGAGCAATCAAGCTTTTTTTCAAAAACTCCCAGACAACACCGGCGGCGAGTAAATTTCATTAAGAAGAACTAAATTCAACGTACAAAATACAAGTCCAATACAAGCACGAGCAGTGTGTGAACTACTCGATCCGCTTCGAGTCAGATGCGCGTCAACTTTCGAAACCCTCCTCTCACCTTTCAATCATCACACCATGAAGACCGAGACAATGACTCGTCCTACCCAAGACTGAAACCGGCCGCTAACGCCGGTGCCTACAAGCCTCGCCGCTCAGATCTGCTGTCGCAAGCATCCCGCAGGTCTTGTCGCTCAGACCTGCCGTCGTAGGGACCTCACTGGCCCTGCCGCCCAGATCTGCCATTGCAAGCATCCTCGAGACCCACCGCTCAGATCCGCCGTAGCGATCCCCTGCGAGCTTCATAGTCGCCGCTTCCAGAGAGGGGGGAGGTTCACCGTCGTTAGACACTCCAGTGGTGAGCGATACATCCGATCTGACCACCTTCATCCCAGAAATCACCGTCGTTGCCACCATCACCGTCACCAACCCAAAACACAATTGATGAGTAGTTTAGGCCCGATCTTCCGAAAGGTAAGTTGATTGGGATGGAGAACTCGACGTTGATGATCCGCGACACTCGAGCAGTTCGAGTATCCCTGCAATCACTACACCACTGCTCCATTGGTTATCAACCATGCTGCACACACTTGACCTCACCAAGAAGGCTAATCCCTGCAAGTGCAACCGAGAACACAAGCAAGAACATCGAAGACACGATCTGAAATCGCAAAATTGGGGTCTCACAAACCGTAGAACGGCGATATTATTGATCTAAGCAAAACCCATCGAATATGACCGATGACTGCAGTATTTAAAGGCTAGGATTCGACCAAAACACAATTAGACACGTCCCTAATGGACTCGTACGGGATACAAGGCCCAAAGGCCCGACTCGGTGGCGCAGCACCGGACAGAAATCTGGACTCAACTTGTTTCAACGATTCCCAATTACTCCAGAGAAATTTTGAGGTGAGATCAGATCCATTGGAAAGTTTATCTTCTCCTCTTTCCATGAATATGTGGAACGTTAAAAACGGAGTCCGTATGCATCCTGGGCATCCGTTTTAAGGTGGATTGCTCCTAGACTTCGAGTTGAACTCAAGTCCGAGTTGCAAACTGATTCCATCAACTTGTGGACGTTCTAGCAGGTTCTCCATGTTCCCAAGGCCTCTTCCCTTCACTTGTTGATCTTCTCCATTGTTCCTAATAACAATTAAATCATCACATAGCAATCTATTCTCAAACTCACATGCAAAGGAAGTTAGGAACTAATTCACTTGCTGATTTATTATCCGTGCTCGTGCTCTTGTGATTGATCCTTGCAGTTCAATGTGCGTCTCTGCTGTTGTGATGTCCTCATCAACGATGGGAGAAAAAGCACCCCGATGCAAGGGTGCATAAGGTAGCATGAGCACTGGATCGACAGCCGTCGACGACAACCCTGAGATCGCCCATATCCAGAGACTACCTTCGTGAATGCACGATCCATGCCATCGCCATAACATGCGACCGCCTCTGGCCAGCTGCCGTCGTGCCCGCTCCCCACACTCGGACGAGGAGCGTCGCGCCCGAGCTCCACCTGCTCCGTGACGCGCCAAGCTCACAACGCAGCACCGAGCTCCGACCTTGCTCCGCCTGGTCCTTCACCGCCGAGCTCACGTCGCACCGCGATGAGCTCCAACCGCTTTGCGTTGTTGCTAGCTCGTGCTGCACCACATCACGCCATCTTGTGTCATCGATCGCGTCAATCTAGCACCTCACCAGTTGCGCTGCCATCGTCGCTCTGTCGAGCCCGGAGGCGCAACCCTGGCGGCGACCCCAACCAGATCTGCCGCTCCCAGCTGCGGAACCATCGAGTCGGCTCGCGCTCGCCGGCACAGACCTCTTCGTCGACACTTCTTTCACCAGCTTCGCTCCCTTAAAGTCGCACGAGGCCCCGCAATATAGGTAGTCAGGTGGGCTGACACAAAAGCCCGCAAAAAACCACGGTCGAACCCGGGAGGGCCCGAAAAAATCGAGCCTAGGCCAACCTGAAGTCCCATGTGGGCCATGCTCGAGCCTTGACCTCCATCCCATTAGGCTTGCTGACACAGTTGGCCCATTGGGCTTGCCGGCATGGCCCGCCTGTTGGGCTGGCCTGACCTATTTAGGCCCAAATGATGATTTTTTTTCACGTTTTACTGTATTTTTAACTTAAACAAGCCACCTGTGGGCCGGCCTGGCACAACACGTTTATGGCCCGACACGGCCCAACACGCATAAAATGAACTCGTGCCATGCCCGAGCCTTGACCCTTGGAACTTGAGCACAAACTGATCCGATGAAGTTTCTGGCCTAAGCATCGGATAATCCGATGACTAAAAAACAGCAACATCCCATATATATCCTTTGACTTAAACACACAATGAGAAACACAAGTCTTAGGACTTTTTGGGCAACACCTTACCCCTCAAAAAGACTAATTGCCAATAACTTGGCTAAACCCTAAATCTAATAGAACACGGAAAGATAAAGGAAAGAATCCAAATAAAATGTAAGGCCCATGCTTTATGAGCTAGAGGATGAAGCCTTCTATCTCTTTAAGGCATGTTCCTTTAGGCATTAACGTACCTAACACTTTGTTCTTTCCACATCATATGAGTTGAGATATTGCATTTCAAACAAGTCTCTTTCTCATGAGGTGAGTTCCCCTTTGTGACAATCTACCGTATGCAATGCCAAAACAATTTTTAATGCAAGAAATTAAACGTGAGTGCAAGTCTATACGACAGGCATAATGCAAGACATAAATTAAATATTTCTTGCCAAATTTGAAACTTTCAAAGACTTCTTCAGGGAGAGTCACTCTCCAAGTCTTGGGGAACCCAAAAGAACCTCCATGCCAAGCTAACCCTTGCTTGCCCCTATCCTTTGAAAGTTAGACAAGACCTATATATGATGCATTCTTACATGACCATGGCAACTTACATGACGTTCGATGCATCTAGCACATTTAATTCACTCCTTAGTCTAGAAAAAGTTTTCTCATCAAGTGGTTTAGTGAAGATATCCGCCAATTGTTCTTCGGACCTAACACCTCGCAAGGAGATGTCTCCCTTAGCTTCATGGCCCCGCAAGAAATGATGGCAAATATCAATGTGCTTAGTGCGGGAGTGTTGAACGAGGTTTTTAACAATCTTAACCGCACTTTCATTGTCACAAAGGAGAGGCACACAACCAAGTTTAACACCAAAGTCCAAAAGGGTTTGCTTCATATAAAGGATTTGGGCACAACATGCACCGGCCGCTATATATTCTGCTTCCGCAGTGGACAAAGCAACGAAGTTTTGCTTCTTGCTAGACCAAGATACTAGGGAATGCCAAAGCAAGTGGCACCCTCTGGAGGTACTCTTGCGATCCACACGACATCCGACAAAGTCTGAATCTGAGTAACCCAAGAGATAGAATTTAGCACCTTTGGGGTACCACAGGCCTACACTTGGGGTATGCTTGAGATACCGAAGTATCCTAAAGACCGCCTTCCGATGCGATTCTTTAGGTGCCGCTTGAAAGCGAGCACACAAGCATACACTAAACATGATATTGGGCCTAGATGCGGTAAGATAAAGCAATGAACCAATCATAGAACGGTAATTAGATTGGTCAACAAGTTTACCGTCCTTATCCGCGTCGAGATGACAATTTGTTGCCATTGGAGTACTTCTTGAGCTACAATCTCCCATCTCAAATTTCTTCAAGAGGTCCTTAGTATAATTTTCTTGATGGATGAAGGTACCCTCTTGAAGTTGCTTGATTTGAAATCCAAGGAAGAAGTTGAGCTCTCCAATCATCGACATCTCGAATTCCCTAGACATCATTTTGCCAAACTCATGGCTAAGCGCTTCGTTAGTTGAACCAAAAATAATATCATCGACATAGATTTGACAAACAAATAGTTCTCCATTGATGTCTTTGGTGAAGAGTGTAGTGTCCACCCTCCCTACCTTGAATCCTTGCATGATCAAGAAATCCTGTAGTCGTTCATACCACGCCCTAGGTGCTTGCTTGAGCCCGTAGAGCGCCTTGTGCAACCTAAACACATGATTAGAATTCCTCGGATCTTCTAACCCGGGAGGTTGTTCAACATAAACAAGCTCGTTAATATAACCATTAAGAAAGGCACTTTTCACATCCATTTGATAAAGCTTTATGTTATGATGTGATGCAAAAGCAAGAAGTATACATATGGCTTCTAGTCGAGCGACCGGAGCAAAAGTTTCTCGAAAGTATAATCCTTCAACTTGCGAGAAATCCTTGGCCACAAGTCTTGCCTTGTTGCAGATCACAACGCCATTCTCGTCTTGTTTTTGTGGTACACCCACTTTGTCCTGATAACGTTCTTGTCCTTGGGTCGCTCCTCCAACACCCAAACTTCATTGCGGATAAAGTTGTTGAGTTCTTCTTGCATGGCCATTACCCAATTTGGATCTTGAAGTGCTTCCTCAATGTGAGTGGGTTCTACACATGAAACAAACGAGTAGTGCTCACAAAACGTAGCAAAATGACGAGAACGTGTACTTACTCCCCTTGGCGGACTTCCGATGATTTGATCAATCAGATGCGCCTTGGAGATGCGTCCATGCCTCATAAGTGGTTGTGAAGCACTTGGCGGTGGTGATGTGTGTTGCTCTTCTTGTGGTTGGACTTGATCATGGACTTCTTCTTCTTCTTGATGTTGTGTAGCTTGTGAATCTTGTGTCGGCAATGGATCATCCTTTTCTTCTTCGTTAATTTGAGGTGCCATAGATGTGTTGATGTTGGAACTTGAAGCTCTCCCTTGATCATGGCTCTCCTCAACTTTAGGCTTGATGTCTCCAATGGTCATGTTCTTCATAGCTTCTCGTAGAGGCTCATCATCTATTTCATCATGACCAAAACTCTCCTCTTGGGAGCCATTAGTTTCATCAAACTCAACATCACAACTTTCCTCAACTAAACTGGAGGTTTGGTTGAATGATCGATATGCTTTTGAGTTTGATGCATAACCAAGAAAGATACCAACATCACATCTTCTTTCAAACTTACCGAGCCTTTTCTTGCTGTAGATGTAGCACTTGCACCCGAAGACTCGGAAATAGGAGATGTTGGGCTTTCTCCCAATTAGAAGTTCGTACGGGGTCTTTTGAAGTAGTCGATGTAGGTAGACCCGATTTGCGGCATGACACGCCGTGTTGATTGCTTTGGCCCAAAACTTCTCGGACGTGCCATAGTCATCAAGCATTGCTCGTGCAAGAGTGATGAGGGTCTTGTTCTTCCTTTCAATGACACCATTTTGTTGAGGAGTGTATGTGGCTGAAAATTCATGCTTCACGCCTTTACGATCACACCACTCTCCAATGTTGTAGTTCTTGAATTTGGTGTCGTTGTCACTCCGGACCTTGATGATGGGTAGTTGAAATTCCCTTTGAGCACGGTTAGCGAAGGTCTTGAACACTTCTGAAGTTTCACTCTTGTCACCTACAAACAAAGTCCAAGCATAGCGAGAGTAGTCATCAACTATAACAAGACAATAGAGATTACCGCCAAGACTTTGATATGTGGACGGTCTGAAGAGGTCCATGTGGAGCAACTCAAGTGGCTTGGAGGTTGACACCATTGTCGTCATCGGGTGGTGGGAAGCAACTTGTTTCCTGGCTTGACAAGCGCTACAAAGCTTGTTCTTCTCAAATGTGACATCCTTCACGCCGGTCACCATCTCGAGCTTGAATGACTTCTTGAGCTTGCTCATTCCAATATGAGCTATGCGTCGATGCCATAGCCAACCCAAACTCGTCTTGGTGAAAAGACAAGTGGTCAAGCTAGCATCCTTGTTGGAGAAGTCTACTAGGTAGAGATGTCCATGCCGAAACCCTTTGAAAATTAGTTATTGGCTTGTTTCACTAGTCACAACAATATCATTCTTGCTAAAGGTGCACGTTAGTCCAAGATCACATAATTGTGCAATAGAAAGCAAATTGAAACTAAATGACTTAACATACAATACATTGGAAATAGATAAATCATTTGAAATTGCAATCTTACCCAACCCAATTACCTTCCCCTTAGAGTTATCACCAAGGGTGACTTGTTCATGATTGCTGGGGTTTTCTATGGTGGTGAACATACCATCGTTGCCGGTCATGTGTTGAGTGCACCCGCTATCGAGTACCCAATGCTTTCCTCCGGCTTTGTAGTTCACCTACACACATGAATTCAATTTTTGATTTTAGGCACCCAAGCCAACTTAGGTCCTTGTATGTGTGATACAAGTGTTTTTGGGACCCAAAGTTGCTTGGGGAGCTTCCCCTTCATGCCCTTCATGTCTTTGCCAATGAACCTTGCCTTCACCTTGCCATCTACTTTACTCAATAGATAATAGTGATCATTAAAGGTAGACTTGTAGTTAGTAGGCAATTTTGGAGAAGGCTGGTTAGGAAGAGGACACTCCCTTGTATGGTGAACGGTGACCTCACAACGTTGGCAATAAGAACCAACTTCCTTGATGAAGCTCGTTTTAAGCTCCGGTGAGGGCACCTTTCCTTTGTTAGGCACCGGGAAGGATCCAAGTCCTCTCTTGTTGAAGGCCCTTGCTTGTTGGAAGATGATTTCTTTGTGCTTGACTTCTCCCTTAGATAGTCTTGCCACACTAGTGCGGAGACTTTTAATTTCATCCATCAAATCCTTCTCCCTAGCATTCTCTTTCAATGGAAAAGACTTATGCAAGACATTAGTGGCATGAGAAATAATTGATACCTTATCATTAATGGTTTCTTTCTTTATAGTTTTTAATTCTTAATCAAGAACTTCATAAGCAAGGTTAAGTACTTGATGCTCTTGGATTAACTCATTGTGCTTTCCCAAGAGTGCTTGGTGTGCTAAGTCAAGTTTATGATGATCTAGCTTGATTTGAGCCTTATCCTCCTCACTTTGCTTGACATGAGATTTGAGCGTGTCATGCTCCTTAAGTATGCTTTCATACTTGTCAAGCAAATCGAGGTTAGCACTCTCAAGCTTGGCACGAGCTTCTTCAAGAGCCTTGACCTTACTCTTTTCCTTTTTAATGATAGTGTGGTATTCATTTATCAATGAAGTTAAGTCATCGGGGGAAAACTCATCATCGCTAGAGTCATCACATACCTTGGTGTTACCTTTGGCCATGAGGCACATGGGAGGTGGATGAAGAGATGAATCATCATTGCTGGCAATGGCAAGACCGGCCAAGCTCTCTTCTTCCGCTTCACTCTCTTCATCACTAGATTCTTCGCCGGTGATCCATTCATTTGCCTCACACATGAACACCTTTTGTGGACCTTTTCTCTTCTTTGGGAAGAGTTTTGCCTTTTTGCCTTTGTCATGCTTCTTCTTCCCAAGGAGTCTTGGTTTGGGCTTGTACTCTTCATCATCCTCACTATACTCAAGCTTGCGATGCTTGCCCTTGTGGTTCTCTCTTCTTTTGTCCAGTTTTGGACAATCATAGGAGATGTGGCCTTGATCACCACAATTATAGCAAGTCTTGTTGTCATCTTTTCTTGGTAGGAATGCTTTCTTTTTGGGATCAAAGGCGTATCCCTTCTTGGCAATCTTGGAGTTCAAGCGAGAGAATTTTCTCATCATCAATGCAAGCTCATCATTGTCATCTTCACTTGATGCTTGCTCTTCTTCACTTGAGCTAGGCTCGACCACTTTCTTTTTCTTGAGACTCGTTTTCTTGGTGGAAGCCTTTAGAGCAATTGTCTTTGACGATGATTCCTCCATCATCCCAAGTACACTCATCTCATGAGTGTGAATCTCTCCAATAAAATCCAAAACTTCAATGTGATCAAGAGATTCCTTTTGAAGCATGGAGTTGATGATGTTGTACTTTGGCTTAGGAAGGAGCATAAGGATCTTGCGGTTGATGAGTCCCCTGCCAAGAGAAGCAATATCAAGAGCATTAATTTCCTCAATAAGCACATTCAAGCGAGAAAACATTTCATTGACATTTTCATGAGGTAGCATTTTGAATTCATCATATTTGGCTTTAAGCATATGATATTTTAGTTCTTTAACACGAGAAGAACCCTCATGAATTTCAATCAAGCAAGCCCAAATTTCACAAGCTTTTTCTTTGCTAGCAATCCTAACAAACACATCTTTACTAATGCATTCATAAATAGCATTTCTAGCTTTTGCATCCCACTTGACTTGATCATCGATATAGTTCTGCTCACCAAACCTTGCATGGGTCGCTTCCCATACCTCGGGAGCAATAACCTCTAGATAAGCATGCATGTGTGCTTTCCAATAGGCAAAGTTCTTGCCCTCGAAGATGGGAACTAAACCCCCAATCTTGGCCATTTTAGCTCTCTAGCGGTGAAGCTAGAATGATCCAATGAGCAACCTTGCTCTGATACCAATTGTAAGGATCGAATTCCCAAGAGGGGGGTGAATTGAGCTTCTTTTAAAAAATTAAAGCAATAAAAACTTGACAACTAAAAGCCCAATTCCCTATGCAAACAACCTATGCATTTAAGTGAATAGTAAGATTGCAGTATATGAAATGCATAAGTGTAACGGGAGAGGAAGAAAGCGCAAACTCCCGAGGAGACAAGAAGACACGGAGATTTATCCCGTGGTTTGACAAGATCATCAAGACCTTCCTACATCCATGTTGTGGCACCCAACAAAGGGTATAGCCACTCCCAAGTCACCGAGACCAGGGATCTTCACTAAAGGTCTCCGTTCGCCAACCGCGGCAAGGTGAAGCTCAAGCCTTGTACAAGTTTGATCCTCCGGGCTTCCACAACCGACTTGGCAAGCTCCGGAAGGCTCTCTCCAATCACCGACTGTTACACGATGAATACAATCACCAAGAGACACCCCCTTACAGCTCTCACTACACTAGAGACTCCAATCACCAAGAATGGAAGCACACAAGCATAATCTCTAGCAAGTTCTAGCCTATCTCTTGGTGTACAAGTGGTGTAAATGATGTAGAAGTGGTAGCTCAATGTCTTGAATGCTTGGTAATGTGTAGAGTAGCTCTGGATATCAAGCCTTATCGAAATGACTGGTTGAAGGGGTATAAATAGCCAGCTTCCACGAAATAGTCATTGGAAAAGTAAGCTAACATCACTATTGTGCGAACACCGGATGATCCGATGTTCTCCCTTTAGTTGTCATCGGTCGAATCCAAATTAGCTGACGTCACTGTGTCGGATATGACCGTTGATCGACCGATGTAACACTTGCCTCATCATCAGATGATCTGGTGATACTTCATCCAGAATTGTTCAGAAATAATGCTTACTGGAGTGATTGACCGATGTGTTATCAATTATACATCGGCTGGTCCGGTGTTACACTTGGTCCAGGGTAATTGCTTACTGGAATGATCGACCGATGTAACACTTGCTTCATCATCAGATGATACGGTGTGTACTCAAGTCTGAGGTCTTTTTCCGCTGTTGAGCCAACTCGACTGATGTAGTATTTTATGGAAACATCGGTTGACCCGGTGAGTTGATTTTGTCTGCTTCGAGTTGTTCTAAGTGATTCTTTTGGAATTTGTTCGAGTGACCTCTTAGACACTGGTTTGAAATGTTCTTCTGATGATGACCAAGTCTTGAGTGCTGTCAATTTTGTTGGAACAAATTTGACATATGAGCTTTTTCTTTTAGTCTTCATAAAAATCGATTGACCTTATAAAGTAATTTGCTTAGGGGTCTCGAATTGTATCCAATGAGCAGTAGATGATATACATATAGATTTCATTAAGTGTGATGATTGATATGAGAGACCTTGCATCCACAAACTCATTAGTAATATCCAACGGTTGTCATTAATCACCGAAACCATACCTCATGGGGGCCTAGATGCTTTCATCTACTCAAGGCGCAACTTCATGAGAAGTTGAATCTTCCCAATAAGTAGAACAACGACACCAATGGGAGTGGTTCACAAGACTACTCCCGATATCCTTACAATTATGAGTGTAACTTATAGCAATCATTATTTATCTATTCTTATTGGGAAACCTACCCAATTTGATGGAAATGATTACTCTATGTGGAAGCATAACATGAATATGCATATCATTTCCTTAAACCCTAGCTTGTGGCAAATTGTTTTGACAGGTGTTCATCTCCCCAAGAATGAGGAAGACGTTACCCCGTAACAAGCCGTCCTACTCCACCACAATGCTCAAGCGGTTGGAGTTATCACCTCCTCCTTGACTCGATAGGAGTTCAACCGAATTGACGTGTTGGAGGTGTCCAAGGATATATGGGACACGCTCAAGACAGTACATGAGGGCAACCGTGTCATTAGGGAGGCGAAGATCGAGATGACTGGGGGAGAACTTGGGAGGTTCATTATCATGGATGGTGAGACCCCCCAAGACATGTGCAACCGCCTCAAAGTCCTCATCAACAAGAGTCGCTCTTATGGATGCACTCAATGGATGGACCACGAAGTGGTAAAGTGGATGATTCGGACATTCATGCCACGGAATGTCGCTCTTTGCTCCTTAATTCGTGAGAGTCCGGGATTTCATAAGATGACTCTGGAAGAAGTGCTAGGGAGAATCATTAACCATGAGATGATGGAGCGAGAGGCCATGTTCTACAACGACCTCCAAGAGCTCACCTCCTCCAAGAAGAAAGATGTTGCATTCAAGGCAACATCATCAAGATCTCAAGAACAAGGTAAAAGTGATGAAGAGAGCCTCAACACCGATGAGGAGGAGGCGCTCTTCATCAACAAATTCAAAAGAATGTTGAGAAAGAGAAGGAGAAGCTATAATCATGAAAGCAAGAAAAAGGACAAGTCCAGAACTAGATCAAAGAGGACTTGTTATAATTGTGGGGAATATGACCACTTCATTGTGGATTGCCCACATGAAGAAAACAAGAAGAAGAAGGAGGGCAAGTCCCAATACAAGAAATACTTCAAGAAGAAGAAGCAATCGGGACAAGCTCAGCTCGGAAAGGAGTGGGATTCAAATGAAGACTCCTCCGATGAAGAAAAAGAGAAGATGGAAACAATTGCCATGAAGAGATCTACCATGGAGAACAAGCTCTTCCCCAAATTGGAGAGATCTAGACCAACATGCTTCATGTCCAAGGAGAAAAGAAAGAAGGTTAAATCTCTCTTCAATTTCATCACTCGATAATTTTGATAGTGGTAGTGAAAATGAAGACATGCTTAAATATATGAGTAAGAGTACATTGAAAAGATTGGAGATATTGTCAGATGAGATACTTGAGAAGGAAGGGCTCATCAATCGTCAAAAGGACATGCTCATCCAACAAAAGGAGAGATGTTAAGAGTTTGAGGAGCTCTTGGAGCTTGAAAGAGAAATAAGCAATGCACTTGAGCGTGAACTCGCTTTGAGCACGGAAACTTGATTAAATAATGAGAAGACTACAATTGTGCTAAAAGATGAACTTAATAGCTTGACAAAAGTTAACAGGACTCTTGAAACACAAGTGGAGTCTCTCAAGGTCAATGCACCTTCTTCCTCTAAAAGCTCACCTTCCAAAAATGTCAATTTCAAAACACCTCAAGCTTGCAAATGCTCTAACTTTATCCTAAAACTAAATGATGAGCTTAAAGTGGCACAAAACAAGCAAACACTGAAAGATGGCATCTTTGACAAGTAGAAGATGGCATATGCACGTAGTGCATATACCAACACAAGACATTCTCTTGTCAAGGATGGTCTTGGCTTTTCTAGAGAGAAGAGACAAAATGCAAAAACTCCCAAGAATGGCGAAGACTTGATTGTTTTTGTCAAAGGAGGTTCATATAACAATGACAAAGGAAAGATCATTGCTACTTCACATGGCATGCCTAAAAAGGAACCTCATCCACTGTTTCATGATTTTGATGCTTCATATGTTTTGTTAAGGAACAAGTTTGGAAAGCCTTATGCTAGGTATGTTGGACCACACCGCAAGAGTCCAAAACCTTACGTGTGGGTGCCCAAGTGCCTCTTGACTAACATCTAAGGACCAAACACCACTTGGGTACCTAAAGCCAAGGCTTAATTCTATTTTGTAGGCATACTCCTCTGATAGAACCAAGTGGGTTCTTGATAGTAGATGCAAAAATCATATGACTGTAGAGAGGAAGATGTTTGTGGAGTATAAGAAAAATGAAGATCCAAGTGAGCGAATTTACTTTGGGGACGATAGCCAAGGGAAAATTCTTGGCACCGGTAAAATTGCTATATCCTCTAATCATTCTCTTTCCAATGTTTTACATGTCGATTCACTTGACTATAACCTATTTTCCATATCACAACTATGTGACAAAGGTTACAATTTTCTTTTCACTAATGAGGGTGTGACTGACACAGGAAGAAACAATGACTCAATTGCTTTTAAGGGTGTCCTAAAGGGAAAGCTCTATCTTGTGGATTTCTCCGCGGATAAAGCCCAACTTGATACACGCTTAATTGCAAAAACCAACATGGGATGGCTTTGGCAAAGAAGACTAGCCCATGTTGGGACGAGAAATTTGAAAAAACTTCTTAAGGGTGAGCACATCCGTGGTTTAAAGAATGTTGTGTTTGAAAAGGATAGACCATGTAGCGCATGTCAAGCCAGAAAGCAAGTTGGAGCTCAACATCCATCAAAGAATATCATGACAACAATAAGACCATTGGAGCTTCTACACATGTAATTGGTGGTAACAAATATGGCCTTGTAACAAATATGGCCTTGTAACAAATATGGCCTCTTCGGTCCAATTGCCAACATAAGCATTGGTGGTTACAAATATGGCCTTGTAATTATTGATGATTTTTCACGTTTCACTTGGGTGTTCTTTTTGCATGATAAGAGTGAAACTCAAGGTGTCCTCAAGAAATACTTGAGAAGAGCTCAAAATGAGTTCTCCTTAAGAATCAAGACTATAAGGAGTGACAATGTGAAAGTCACATAGAGGGGGTTGAATAGGCAAAATGACCTGAAATCGCTTAATCAAATGAGATTAAATTCCTGAGGCCGGACTAGTCCGCTCAGCACAGGGTGAAAACCTAAAAAATTGATTTCTACAACTGATTTGCGGAATTTAAGTTCACGAAATGTAGATGCAATGTCTAGTAACCTAGCAACTTTGATTAACAAGTGTAAGCAGTAAGGATACAAAATTTCAACAAAGATCAAAGTGAAAACAATAAGAACCCAAAGAGCAATTCTAGTGATTACCAAATGTAAAGCGACAAGTGAGACAAGGTTTATCCCGTGGTTCATCTCCACGAAGAAGCCTACATCCACGTTGAGAAGTCCACACAAGGACCGAGTCTCACTTGACCCTCTTCTCACCAAGCCACCACAATGGTCGGCTTGGTTTCCACTATATCAAAGGGTAATCACCAAGTTTGATTGGGGCTCCTCACAAGTTGAGGCTCCCAAGAATCAATACATCAAGGAGCACTTGAAGCTCAACTCACACAAGCCACAAAACACAACACAAGTGCAAGAGATCAAACCGAGAGCCAAAGCACGATGATCTTCCTTCACTCCCCTTCCCAAACCCTAATCTCTTCAAGATTTGATCTTTGAGGGCTAGAAGGCGAAGTAGAAGGTTGTGGAAGGCTCTAGGTTAGTTGTGGCGGAGCTAGGGTTTGAGAGTTGTCAAATAGGGGCCAGGGGTCCCAACAACTAACCGTTGCCACAAGGGCAACCCTGGGCTAGTCCGGCCCTATGCCACGGACTAGTCCGACCTTCTGGGACCACCAACAATCTCACGTCATCGATCGACAAAACAGGTAACGTGCGCGCCAAATGTTTGAATTTCAAACCGTCATGGCAACCTAGACTAGTCCAGTCAACAACGGACTAGTCCAAAGTTGATCATTGAGGTTTAGTACGGATCAAAATGGACTAAACTGGGCAGGCCCGGACTAGTCTGGCCAACAGTGGCGGACAAGTCCGGCCTCCTGGCTTGACTTGGTTTTCCCACTAAGTCCCATATGGACTAGTCCATGCCACAACGGACAAGTCCGAAATCATCCAGAATGCTTTGGTCTGTCCCAAAACGGACTTCTCTGGGGGTCCGGACTAGTCCAGCCTCTGTGGTGGACAAGTCTGGCCTCCCAAGACGTAGCTGCAAACTCACTCACCAAGAGAAGAACAAACTAGTTTGTACCCATATGGACAATTCCGAACTCGAACAAAGACAGTTAGTCCGACCCAAAACGAACTATTCTGGCGGACCGGACTAGTCCGACTTGAAGCCCGAAGAAGTCCGGCCGCACCAAGTTTTCTCTCATTTTTGGCTTCTCACTTAGGTTTTTCTCTCAACCACCACTTTAAGCCCTCTAGAACAATCTCAATGCACATGATACAACCACCCTCACACATGATACGACTCGTCTAAACTCAACACCACAGAAACTCTAATTTCTACGCTTGAGCCTTTGACGCCCGTTTAAACCTTTTCCTTTTTGAGGGATTTTTTCTCCTTTCGATCATCACACCTGTGCTTAAAATCAACTTAGCTTATTATTCTCTTAATTTTCGTCATCAATCATCCAAAACCCACGGGGAAGCCTAGATGCACTTTCAATCTCCTCCTTTTTGATGATTGATGACAACACATTAAGATCCAACAAAAAGGATAATAGTTTTTTTTCATAACATGTATGTGTATGAGTAACTCCCCCTCAATGAGTAAGGGAAATTGAGAGAGTTATCATACATATACATGTTATGGTGGGGGTGTCTAAGTGATGTGCTCATAAATGTGATAAGACAATAAATAAGCATGATAGACATGTCAAGTTAAGCATAACATCACAATTAAGAATATTACATGTGAAACATTGATTAAGTCTTACATAACTTGAATGAGAGTTTTAAAACTGTCGAAGTGTGGAATATGACACTTCTCCCGGACCCGTTGAGAAACAGCTCGCGGAGGTTCTTTTGTGGTTAGGGGACACAAGATCCAAATCAAGATGGTGACCTCAGAGATTTACGTGGTTCGGTCCGCCTGAGCGTAACACCCTACCCCATGGGGTTGGTGTAATTGTATTGAGTGAGTTCGCTATGGTCCGGTTGCGATAGCTTTCGCCTCTTGTACTCGCACGGTGCAACCCTTTTATAGTTCTAAAGACTGACTATTACAAAACTAGCTTGGCCCGACATGTGGCCCTGGCGTGCTTAATGACCTAATACATTGTCTAAAGAGTATTAAGTACAATTAATGGTGTGGTAACATGCCTTCATGGCAGCGTTGCCGCTATTAACAGTATGCTGATCATGTGTCATTAATATGGTATTAATGGCACATTATCTGACTTTGTAACTTCTGCCTTAACCATCCTTGAATGTCTGTAATGGTCATGATCGACTTGTATTTCCGATAGTGACGAAGGTCTGGAGGCTCCTTACGTGGCGGATCCGGAGCTTTCCCTTGGGAGAATAGGTCCGGGGTCGCTGTACACGTGTCAGTACCGGAGCTCCCCTCCGACGGGGGCTAGGTCTGGGGCTATTGTACACGTGTAGTCGCTGGAGCTTCCCTTGGTTGGGAGTTTTGTTCCGGGCTGATTTTACACGTGTTAACCCGGGAGCCAGTCATATGAGGGGAGCGGGTCCGGTGCAACGTGACATGTGGGGCCAGCAAGGGCCTTCGACTCTGACGGGTAGAACTTTCTTAATCTTGTTGCGGTATCGTGGGGTACCCAGTACGTAGGGTACCGACAGTGCCCCCCGAGCCCACCTCTGGAAGAAACCCCTTGGATGAAGTTGTTGTGCTGGAGGTGGGGCCATTCTTGTTTCCCGCGCTTCAATTTTCAAAAAGTCCCCTGATGCGCTGATAGAGTGGCGGTTTGGGGGTGAACCTTCGACGCGTGGCTTGTCATGAATACGACATATGAGATCTTTGAGTGCGGATCTCACGCAATTGAAGGTCGCCAATTCCCAATACAAAAACCGTATCGGTTCCGCGCGCCCTGTCAGAGCGCCGACTTTGGGTTTCCCGCCGCTCATCATGGCAAGGGTTGGCCTTAGGTAAGGACCTCGATCTCTTCATCGGGGTGGCCCCAGGCCCACTCGCCATTGACGGGGTATATTTTGGAAAAGTACTCTTGATCTCATTGCGGTTTCCATCCAAGCGTCGCAGAGGCTTATTTAAGAAGGAAAGTGTGCACAGGTTGAGGACTCTTTACGCCTTCGATCATCTTTGCGCTCAGAGCCTCCCAAACTCTGCCTAACTTTCCATCTTTTGCTTCGCTTTGCCGCGATGGAGTTGGGTCTCCCCAAGAGCCGCCTCAAGAGCGATGATGATCTGAAGAAGGTCCGGACCTACATGGGGTGGTCCAGCGACTCCTTCAACCATCTGGTCCGCGTTGGCGAGCTCCCGTTCAAGAAGGAGTGTTGCGGCGACATGGTGTACTTCTCTGCGTACACCATGGTGGGGCTGATCCCACCTTTCTCAACTTTCCTTTGATGCTGCTGGACTTCTATGGTCTGCAGTTGTACCACCTTGGCCCCCACTCTCTTCTTCTTGTGTCAACATTTGTCCACTTCTGCGATATGTGGGTGGATATTCCCCCCTGCATCAAGCTCTTCCGCAACTTATTCACCATCCACACCACCGGGAAGGGGTCCGAATTCCTTGGTACTACTATTTCGTGAAGCGCAAGAAATGCCCCTTCAAATACTTGAGGTCGTTTCCTTCCAGCAAGTGGGACGACTGGAAGAAAGATTGGATCATCGTCACGATAGAGGAGCACGAGAAGTTGGAGCTGCCCGAAGGTCTCCCAAATGTTGACACTAACGCATGGAGTGTGGTTCCTGTGCTGTCAGAGGCCTTCAACCCTACTTTGACCAGGATCCGCGAATGCGTGGAAGGTGGAGTGACCCCCCAGATGGTCTTCTGCAACTTCCTGGTCAACAGGTGGGCTATGCTGAAGAAGAGGGAGAAGCTTGCATGGGCCCTCAATAGCATGATGGATGAAGACCAGATTGAAATTGGTCTGAAATCCAATTTGGAGGGCGCAGCTTTGGAGCTTCATCTCAAGAAGTTTCAGCATGGAATTGACGTCGAAGGCGACGACTTAACTCCGCCGACGGCTTTCCTCCCTCTAAACATGGAGGCACAGTTCAGTAGGGAGCTCCAGAGGAGTATGTCGGTGCTTGACGATCTTGGTGAGGTGGAAAGGCTTCTGACCACCAGATTGATGATCCCCGGAGCTTCCAAGGGTGGTCCTGCTCCCGCCCCAAGCCGAAGGACTGAAGACGTCGGCAAAGGCAAGGGCAAAGAGCCAGCTGAGCCTTCCAGCTGGAAGAGGAAGTTGAAGCACGCTAACGGGGGGTCCGTTAGGCCTGCTCCTTCCACGACGGATGCTTCTCCCCGGAGGGGGAGGTCTTCTGCTACTACCCCTTCTTTGGTGCCAGCTCCTTCAAGAGGCGTCAGCTCCAGGCAGTCGACTCCTGCTACAGTGCTGGCTAGAAGCTCCAAGTCCGGGAGTTCTTCCCGTCGAAGGGAAGCTCGGGCTGAAAGAACTCCAGTGACTACAAGTGTTCCTCAACCGAGGTCTGAAGCATTGTTTCACCAGATTTGGTGGGCTCTAGCTTCGGGCCTTAGAAGAAGAGGTTCTGAGGCGACTGGGGTGGTAGCATCCCAAGGTAAGCATTGATTGCTCACTCTAAAATGTTAATCCTGCTTTTGGATGTGTATTTAATCTTCTCTTCCCTTTATTTATAGGGTGTCAAAGAAAGGACCTGGAGCTTCAACACCTGTTGCAACGGCTGAGGCTGCTCCTGCTGAAGCTCCGGCTTCGATTGTTGAGCCTCCTCATCAAGTGGAGGTGGAGGTCGCGGCAGCTCCGGCGCCAGCTGTTGTGAGCCTGGACTTGGAGTCCTCACCTAAGGTTCCTGTGGTAGCGCCGGACCGCAGGAAGTAAGTTGAAGAGGTGCCCCTGGTGATAGAGGCTGGCGCTCCATCACTGGCGGCGCCAGAAGTTCTGGCTCCCGAGCCGGAAGTTGCTGAAGCCCTGGCTGTTGAGCCTGAGGTAGCTGAAGCCCCGACTGTTGAGCCGGAGATCGTCGAGGCTCCGACCCTTATGTCGGGAATGATTGAAGACCCGACAGTAGAGCCGAAAGTTGTAGAGGGTCTGGCTGCTGAGCCGGAGGAAGTTGGAGGTCCGACAATTATGCCGGAGGTGGTTGAAGGTCCGGCGGCTGTGCCGGAGGCAGTCACCGCACCGGGGCCCGAACCAGTGGAGGTCGAGGCCCAGTTGAATCTACTCCTGCTGCTCCAGAAGTGGTGGTCCAGGAGGTACCAGCGTCGGAGCCAGAGCAGCTCGCAGGACCGACGGCAGGTCCTTCGACATCGGAGTCATCGATTGAAGACCCAGAAATGGTGCCTTCACCTACTATGGAGGCGGAAGTTCCCCCCGTAGGTTCTTCTGCTACCACTGAAGGACTCCAAGAGAGCGGCCCCAGCGCCGTGGGAGTACAGGGGACCACTATTGTAGAGTGGGATCCAATTTTTGTTACGGAGAACCCGCTTGAGCCTGCGGAAATGGTCCCAGCAGGCCCGGGACCTATCCCCCTGGCGTTGTCCATAGACAACGCCCGCTCGAGCCTCAGGTAGGTCTAGCTCGCCTTTGACCATGAGAGCAAAGCTTTGGAGGAGGAGCACAACACCTTGAGGCGTTGGCACGACAGACTCCATTTTGAAACCAAGCTTGCTCAGACGAGGCTAGCTGACCAGAAGGAATGGATCAAGGGGGAGAAGGCCCGGTTAGAGTACTAGGACAAGTTGATGGAGGAGAAGGAGGCCGCCATCAGGGAGCTCTATGCTAACTCCAGGGAAATCCTGGAGAAAGCTAAAGAGAGACGTGACGCTGCTAACGAGCGTTACGAAAAGCTCACAGAGTTGTATGAAACTCTCATGAAGCGTCGAGCAGACCTAGAGGCGAGGGAGGAAAAACTCCTTGAACAGCAGGAGGATGTAGTGAGGAGGGAAGCGGAGGTCACCTAGAAGTTGCTCTGGGTGAGAAAAATTTGGCGTATCGTAGCAAAAAGCTGGATCAATGGAAGGAGGAAGAGAGGAAGAAGAGCTGGAAGGTGGGGCAAGAGCTCTCGAAAAGAGAGTCTGACATTGCCGCTAGGGAAGATAAATTCAAGGGAAGGGAGAAAGACCTTGTTGAGAGGCGAAACCGCATCCACCTCCGGGAGACGAAGCTGGCCAACCAGGAGAAGCAAGTTGCTGAGGTCAAGCAGCAACATGCCAAGTTGGCTGAGCAACTTGCTCGTGAAAGCTTGGAGCTTACGGCCTCCCGGAGGTCACTGGAGGAGTTGCGGAGCTTGAAGGAGGCCAAAGCTATTCAAGTATGAGACTTCCTCGGACGAGCAAATGATGAGCTAACACCGCTGGGTTTCAGTCCAGTACGTCTAGACAACCCGGAGCTGGATCTGGAACGAGCGCTGGTGTCCCTCAACGGTGCTAGCGGCAAATTTGATGCAATGGGCGACATCATCGCGGATCAGCTGGAGACAGAGGGAAAAATCTGGCTACAAACATCGCAGAGTATGTGCTGACGTGTTATGTAAGCCGAGATCCCCAGTTCCCACTAGACCCGGTGCTCGAAGGTCCCGTTGCTGAAGAGGAAGACACCACCAAAGCCAGCGTCCAAGAGGTTGCCCAAAAGTAGCTTTGTTCTTCCATAGGTCTTAGGTCTTCCAGTAGCTTGGACTTTTCTCCTTTTGTCCCTTGTAATCTCAATTTTGTAATCCAGTTCTTCTGATTAATGAAATCCTCCTTTTTGCCTTGAATTTCACTTTGTATTCAATATACTATGTCGTGTCTTGTTGGCCCCCTGGTACATGTGTACAATTGAGGTGTGTACATGTACCAAAGGTTATGCCAGTATATTGAACTCTTCAATTTCGAAGCGTCGGAAACAGGCCCCCTAGAATGGTCGGAGCTTGGTAGCTCCGGTGTCAACATATTGGAGTTCGACGACGGACCTATCTTGGGAGATGTCGGAGCTTAGTAGCTCCGGTGTTGTCCATCATCACTATTAATTTTTTATTTTCCTGCACATTAAAGGCTAGAGAAAAAGTAAAATCCGTCCTCTTGTCTATAAATTGGATGTGACTTATTGTTCTTATTTGAACTTTTAGATTCGAAGAAACTCAATATGATAACAAGCGTTTTGATAGAATCTTCTTAGATCCACGTGCCTTTCTAGTACTCACCCTACTGAGGCCTGTCGGGGTGTAGGTAGAGTGGCGTACTTAGGGTGCAGGACCAGGCTAAGTCGATAGCACACTCCAGACCTAGATTGACTTGGTGTTCAGGCAAGTAGACTATGTAGCGGTGTTAAGATCCAAAAAGACTATCAATAAGGCTTGTAATGCATGTGAGTTACTTGGAACAAAATTCAAAAAGATTTGCACAACTTCATTATAGACAAGCAGGGTAAAAATAATTTAACATATTGAGCCTTGTACAAAAAGTAAATGCACGTGGAGTCTGTTTTCACACAACAATGCTTTTCATTATAGGTCCGGATTACAGGGAAGACAAGGACACACTTAGGGTGCTGGACCAAGCTAAATGTGCTATACATCTTGTGCTAGCCCAGAGCAAGTAGTTACACTTTTAGTACTGTGACTGTGTCAAGTGTTACTTGAACTTTCCAGACCCTCTCGGAGGGGTCCAGATGTTCTCTCAGAGGACTCGCTCGACTCTGTATAATGACTCTATAACATGCTTTGTGTGTAATTACAGACTCACCTCTGTGATTCTAAGCATAAAACTTATGGAGGTGCTCGATGTTCCAAGGATTAGGGAGTGGGATCCCATCCTCAGTTGCCAAGCGAACGCAGCCTAGTCGAGATACATTAATTACTCGTAAAGGACCCTCCCAGCTGGGGGAAAGTTTGTTCATCCCTTCACGAGCTAGTATCTTCCAGAGCACCAGGTCACCCTCTTCGAGCTGTCGGTCAAACACATGCCTTTGATGGTAGCGCCGGAGCGCTTGGCGATAACGTGCATTTCGAACAGCTGCTTGGCACCTTCCCTCGTCGATAAGGTCAAGGTCTTCACGCCGAAGCTGGTCCTGCGTGGCTTCGTCGAAGGTCCGGAACCGGAGGGACCCCAAGGTGATCTCCGGAGGAAGGACTGCTTCGGCTCCGTACACCAGGAAATATGGAGTCTCCCCAGTTGACCGATTAGGTGTTGTCCTATTCGCCCAAAGTGTGTGTCGGTACCCTAAAAACCATACACCCCCTGAGGTTACAAAGATCTCAAGGGAAGGACGTCTACTCAAATTGAAGACCCTCGGAGGCCCACTTGTCAGACATAACCGGACCTGCTTCTCCAAGATGGTTAACCCCTAGGTTGCCACGTGTACTGCCAGACCGGAGCTACTACCCACAAGGGTGAAGCTCCGGGCTAGGTACCGAAACGGCACCTCCGGACTTAACCCCTGACCGAGAGAAGCTCCGGACCTGACACGTGCCACGCCACCCCGGAGCTTCCCGCTTCCCACAAGCAAGCTCCGGAGCTGCCACGTGTCCAAACGTCGGAGCTGGCCGCCTCAAACCTCCGGAAGACATTGTAACGACTCCGGATCTTCAAAGGATAGCCGCGGACTTCAAGACCCGATTAATTGTCATTAATTCCATGTTAATGACACTTAATCGGACAATCTTAACAACTGTAACGGCACTGTCGGAGCCCGTTACAGGGTTATTAACAACAATTAATCGTGTATCAATACTAGTAACCGCCGGGGCCACATGTCGGGCCAGGCTAACTTGTAACGGTTTGTCCTTGTACTATAAAAGGACAGACCGACGATACAGGAAGAAGGCTCTCGAACGCTCTCAGGCACACACGCATTGACGTGAGCTTTCATACATAAACTAATACAACACCACACACCCGTGGAGTAGGGTATTACGCTCAGGCGGCCCGAACCACGTAAACCACTGTGTCTCTCGTGTCCAATCGTGATTCACCTTCTTGAGTCTCCGCGCGCCCACACCGAACTACAAACTCCTTCAACACTTTAGTAGTGTCAGGAGATCTGCCGACTCCAACAGTCGACAGTTGGCGCGCCAGGTAGGGGGTGCCTGAGATTTTCAAGAATGGTGAATTCTGCGGCTGGATCATCCAACGGGCAACCTGCTGCTCAGGCTGTCGGGGGCAATCCCTCCAACATGCAGCCACCAGCAGGAGCCTCAGCACCAGCAGGAGTCACACTCCCACCACCACCATCTTCTCCGGCAAAACGTGCCGGGCAACATGATGGTGCGTCGGCGTCACATACTGCGCCAGCAAGTCATGACAACCCAGAACACGCGCTCCACGCAGCGCGTGCTCTTCTCCAGCGACCACCACCTCCGGATGCATCTCGAGATGCCATGGAGCAATGGAGGGCTGATGTTGAGCATTTGGTCGTAGCAGCGGCCGAACGCCTCAACAACCAGGGTCCTCCTCCTTCAGGGTGAGCCCCGTCGCAGCGACGGACGTTGTCTGGAAGACTTGGTCCGCATGTCTCCAACAACCGAAGACGAGCTGCGTCACAGCAAGTGACGTCGTTGCCCTCTGGGGCACGACGCACCCATACGGTATCTCGGCTTTCGACACATGACCTCCGGGCGGAGCTTGATCGCCGATACCGCCCACAGGATGGCCGTGTCTATATCGAGCGAGCTCGAGAAAGACGGGATGCTCAAGACCTTTCTACTCTGGAAGGAGTAGGAGGAGGCTGTTCCACCCTAGCCATGCACCTGCGCATGGTTAGATGGCCACAGAAGTTCCGGCCACACTTGCCGGAAAAATTCGACGGGACTGTCAACCCCGTAGAATTTCTGCAGATATACTCCACTGCAATCTTAGCAGCTGGAGGAAACGAGGCCGTAATGGCCAACTACTTTCCAGTGGCCTTAACTGGGACCGCCAGGTCTGGTTTATGAGCCTTCCACCCAACTCTATCGACAGTTGGGAGGAGCTGTGCCGTCAGTTCACTGCCAACTTCGGGAGTTCATACACCCGACCGGGCACTGAACTAGACCTTTTTGCGGTCGTGCAAAAAGGGGGAGAATCTTTGCGGTCATTCATTCAGAGGTTCTCTCAGGTACGCAACAC
Source organism: Tuctoria greenei (assembly GCA_036927565.1). NCBI lineage: Eukaryota > Viridiplantae > Streptophyta > Magnoliopsida > Poales > Poaceae > Tuctoria > Tuctoria greenei. Next base: position 150,605,589 of record JAYESD010000007.1, read on the forward strand.
AATCCCTTCTATCTCAAGCGCTTCTATCATTGTGGCATTCAGACATGGTGTACGAGACAAGAAGATGTTGGAGAAGCTGGCGATCAAAGAGATCACCAGCGTCACGGAGCTCTTCAGCTTGGCAGACAAATGTGCCAGAGCTGCGGAGGGCCGTGAAATGCACTCCAAACCAGCCTTGGAGGATCACAAAAAATCCTCCAAAGAAGAAGCCGCTACCTCCGGGAGTGGCAAGAAGAAAAAGAAGACCAACGGCAAGAAGAAGCCGTCGGCCGGCACATCCAACGTTGCAGCCACTGCAACTCCTGGTGGCCGGGGGCCACGCCCCGAGAAGCGACCTCGACCGTCTTCCGAAGACGGCGGCAAATCCAAAATGTGGTGCCCCATTCACAAAACGGGCAGCCACAGGCTGGAAGACTGCCAGGAGGTCCAAAACCTTGTCGAGCGCTACAACAAGCGCCGGGAAGGGTCTCCTTTCCGACAGAGGGAGGGAAAACAGAAGGTTGACGAAGCTCCGGCTGAAGAGGAGTTAGGGTTTCAGGACCCCAAAAAGGTCCTGAAAGCCGTCTACACCTCCGTCGACGATGACTCCGACATCTCCGACAACGAGCGTCGGAAAACCATGAACACCATCTTTGGTGGATCATGGGACATCACTTCTCGTCGTGTCATCAAGACTATGCGGCGGGATATGGCTGCTGTAGCTCCTACTGCTAGACCGGAGCCACATCGAAAGTGGATGGACACACCCATCACTTTTGATGCTTCGGACTGTCCTCGAAGCATGGTCGGAGCTGGCCAATTACCCTTGATGGTATCTCCCACCATCAACAACATCCAGCTCCATCATGTTATGGTGGATGGAGGTTTGGGGCTGAACCTTATAAGCTTTGAAGCTTTTACCAGACTTCAGCTTCGACCTTCGGATCTTCAGCCCTCTCGACCATTCTCCGGAGTAGGTCCAGGGGCCATTACCCCACTCGGAGCTATAATTCTCCCCGTTACCTTCGGGACACGGGAGAAGTACCGCACCGAGAAGTTGATCTTCGACGTCGCTCAGATCAACTTACCATTCAACACCATCTTGGGTAGACCTGCCCTATACAAATTTATGGCAGCTGCTCATTATGGATACTTGGTGTTGAAGATGCCAACACCAGCAGGCGTTCTCCGGATTCGTGGAGATCGCACCGCCGGAGTAACTGCTCTGGAGGAGCTCCATGCACTCACCACTGCGCAAGAGGAGGACTCCAGACAGGGGCAAGCTCTGAAACCTCCGAGCATTCGGCAACGAGGCTCAACCTCTGCTCCCCGTGTGCAGCCAAGCGGCGACACCGACATCCCCGTCAAAGTCGTCCAAATTGGTTCCGATGTCACTCAAACCACCCGCATATCGGGTGGGTTGAATGACAAATAGGAACTCGCGCTCATCACTTTCCTCCGGGCTAACGTTGACATATTTGCTTGGCAACCGTCACAAATGCCTGGGATCCCCAGGGAAGTGATTGAGCACAATCTGAAGATTTACCCCGATGCTCGGCCTGTGCATCAGAAACCTCGGAAGCAATCTGTAGAGCAACAGAACTTCATCCGACAAGAAGTGAAGAAGTTGCTCGAAGCCGGATTTATCCGAGAAGTCTTCCATCCAAAATGGCTGGCGAACCCAGTCGTTGTGCCCAAGGCCGGCGGGAAACTTCGGATGTGCATCGACTACACCACACTGAATAAGGCATGTCCAAAAGATCCATTCCCACTACCTAGAATAGATCAGATAGTGGATTCCACCTCCGGGTGCGAGTTACTGTGTTTTCTAGACGCATATTCTGGATATCATCAAATCAGGATGTCTAGGGAGGATGAAGAGCATACTTCATTCATCACAGTGGATGGATTGTATTGTTACACAGCCATGCCGTTTGGTCTCAAGAATGCAGCTTCAACTTTTGTACGAGCTATGTACAAAACTTTCGAAGAACTCATCAGAGACATAGTGGAAGTGTACGTCGATGACATCGTGGTCAAAGTCAAGAACAAGGAGTCCCTCTTGGACACCTTGCAGGCTGTCTTCGACAAGCTGCGGGCCACCCGCACGAAGCTAAACCCAGACAAGTGCGTCTTTGGGGTTAGTTCCGGAAAGCTTCTTGGTTTCCTGGTAAGTCACCAGGGCATAAAGGCTAATCCGGCGAAGATAAAAGCCATTGAAGACATGCGGCCACCAACCCGCATCAAAGACGTCCAAAAATTAACTGGATGTCTAGCAGCCCTCAGCCAGTTCATTTCAAGACTGGCGGAAAGAGCACTTCTCTTCTTCAAGTTACTGAGGAAGTCCGGACCATTCCAATGGTCTGAAGAAGCAGAGAAGGCATTCCAGGAGCTGAAACAGTTCCTCACCACCCTACCAGTCCTAGTAGCTCCGAACCCTGGTGAGCCTTTGTTGCTTTACATTTCAGCTACTGACGAAGTCGTCAGTATGGTTCTGGTTGCGGAGAGACCGGAACTACCCAATACTCAGGAATCCAGGCCCCTTCGGGAGGGTCCGGAGGTTCCTGAAAGCGGGTCTGGGTCCCAGCTCCCAGACTCAAACCCACAAGAAGCCACTTCAGAGGACCCGGACCCCTCTAAGAGGGTCCAGGTCATTTCTGAAGAAGCTCCGGGTTCCTCCACCCAGAACCCGGAGGTCCCCGAAGAGAGTCTGGACCCCTCCGAGAGGGTCCGGATCAATGAAGAGGAAGCTCCGGACCCCTCCGGGAGGGTCCGGACCATTCAACGCCCGGTATACTTCATCAGTGAAGTGTTACATGATGCCAAGACTCGATACCTAGAGGTGCATAAACTGCTTTATGCAGTTCTTATTGCCTCAAGGAAGCTTCGACAATATTTCCAAGCTCACAAAGTCTCGGTGGTGACCTCATATCCACTTCGAGCGATCCTGCATAATCCCAATTCAACTGGGAATATTGCAAAGTGGCCAGCGGAATTGGCTGAATTCGATCTTGAATTCATTCCGAGACAAGCAATCAAGAGTCAAGCGTTGGCAGATTTCGTGGCAGAATGGACTCCCTCTCCATTAAACCCTGGGGGCCCTAGCGAGCAGAAGACGTAACCTCAAGTTCCAACCTTCACTAAGCCTCACTGGACCATTTACTTCGACGGCTCCATGCAGAAGCAGGGAGCCGGAGCTGGAATCCTCCTCCTCGCACCAACTGGGGAGAAGGTGAAATACATGGTACACCTTGACTTCAAGGCAACCAACAACATGGCGGAGTATGAAGCACTCATCTATGGATTAAAGGTGGCACTATCATACGGTGTCAAGCAATTGCTGGTCAAAGGAGATTCACAACTCGTCATCAAGCAGGTGAAGGGTGAATGCTCCTGCAATAATCTCCAGCTGGCTGCTTACCTCCTTGAAGTCCAGAGGCTTCAGAAGGACTTCGAAGTCCTAGACCTTCACCATGTTCAGCATGCTCACAACGCTGAAGCTGACGAACTCTCGACCAAGGCGTCAACTGGAGCTCCGGCTCCTGATGGAACCTTTGTCCGGAGGTTGTCAAAACCCACAGTTCAGCCTGCCGAACTGAACGAAGGGGGCGAGATCAACATCCCGAAGCTGACGGTCCCGATGGCCCTGTTACCATGGCAGCCATCAAGGGTCGTAGGTGCTGCCGGAAGCTCCAAGCAACCCAGCACGCAAGACTCAAATGCTCAAGTCAGTTCCGATGCATGGATCTCGGAGATCCGGAGCTACTTGAAAGACAACATCCTTCCTGACGATGATGTATCCGCTGACCGGGTAGTCAGATTGGCTAAAAGATACACGTTGGTAGAAGGGGATCTCTACCGGCGCGGTGCCAACGACATCCTAATGCGGTGCATCATAAGGGAAGAAGGCTGCGAGCTCCTCGCAGAAATCCATGGAGGCGAGTGTGGGAACCACGCATCTTCCCGCACGCTGGTCGGAAAAGCCTTTCGGCACGGCTTCTACTGGCCTACAGCGCTCCAGGATGCCACTGAGCTGGTGAAGAAATGCGAAGCGTGCCAATTTCATGCAAAGCAAATTCATACACCTGCTCAGTCCTTACAAATGATACCTCCCACATGGCCTTTCGCTATGTGGGGGATGGACATCTTGGGACCCTTCCCTAGATCCGTCGGAGGTTACAAGTTCCTGTACGTCGCCATCGACAAGTTCACCAAGTGGCCGGAAGCAACTCCCGTTGTGACGATCAACAAACAATCTGCAATCAATTTTCTACAATCCATCGTGAGCAGATTCGGAGTCCCAAATAAGATCATCACTGATAATGGGACTCAATTCACAAGCTCCGCATTTCAAGGATATTGCGAAGACCTCGGCATACAAGTTTGCTACGCTTCCGTAGCTCATCCTGCCAGCAATGGACAAGCAGAGAGAGCAAATGCAGAGATCCTTAAAGGACTCAAAACACGCACTTATGAGCGCTTGAAAAAGCACGGAGCCAATTGGATCGAAGAGCTTCCGCCCTCTCTATGGGCCAACAGGACTTCTCCAAGTCGGGCAACCGGAGAAACACCGTTCTTTCTGGTGTACGGAGCTGAAGCGATCCTTCCTCCGGAAATCACCTTGGGTTCCCTCCGAGTCCGGACCTTCGACGAAGCCGCGCAGGACCAGCTCCGGCGCGAAGACCTAGACCTCCTCGAGGAGGGAAGGTGCCAAGCAGCTGTTCGGAATGCCCGATACCGCCAAGCTCTACGGCGCTATCACCAGCGGCATGTACACAACCGACAGCTCGAGGAAGGCGATCTGGTGCTACGGAGAATACTATCCAGAGAAGGGCAAAACAAACTCTCCCCCGGCTGGGAAGGGCCCTTTCGAGTGATCAAAGTATCCCGTCCCGAAAGCGTTCGCTTGGCTACCGAGGATGGGACACCTCTCCCAAATCCTTGGAACATCGAGCACCTCCGTAAGTTCTACACTTAATTCCACGGAGGTGAGTCTTAAGTAACTTGAAATGTATGTTATAGAGTCATTGTACAGAGTCGGGTAGTTCCTCCGGGAGAGCAGCCGGACCTTTCCCGAAAGGTTTGAAAAGCTCATGCAACACTTGACACAGTCTCCGGACTAAAAGTGTGGCTAACTACCCTGGGTCAAACGAGAAACCAAACACACTTAGCCTGGTTCCGTACCCTAAGAGTGTACTTGTTTCCCCTGTACCCCGGACCTATAATGAAAGACATCTTCATGTGAAATAGACTCCACGTGCATTCATTTTTGCATAGGCTCGACATTTTTATTTTTCTCTTTCTTGTCTATAACAGAAACGTGCAATTCTTAAGAAGTTCTAGTTTGACCGGTTTACATACGATTCGAGTTGAATTGTCAGATTTTTTGGATTTAAATATCGTCTGTGGCCAACTCGCCTGAAAGCCGCCAAGCCATTCTAGGGCCGGAGTGCGCTATCGACTTAGCCTGGTCAAGCACCCTAAGTACGCCACTCTACCTACATCCCGGCAGGCCAAAGTAAGGTGGGTCCATGGACAATTGGATCTAAAAGAAAAGACAATTCATCCAGTCATATTAAAAATCGTGTTCAACTTAAAATTTTCTTGAGAACCGTAAGCCGCGACGAAGTTATAGACAAGGAACGAATTTTACTATTTTTCTTGGCTTAAGTGTGCAGGAAAAATGAACCCTACGTTGATGGAGAAAAACCGGAGCTAACCAAGCTCCGACTCCCACCAGGGCGTCAACCGTCGGCGTTGACTAAAAGATGGTGAGAAGACCCCGTCACTGGAGTCTGTTGCCAACAAACCAAGTGTGGCAAAGGTCATTGCCGGAGCTGCTAAGCTCCGACACCTTGGAGTATTAACTACCGACGCTCAACGTGTTGATAGAGGCTATTGCCGGAGCTACTAAGCTCCAGCGATGGACAGTGCCGGAGCTTCTAAGCTCCGACAACTTCAGGGGACCTTCACTATCAAAAACTTCGGACCTAAATTCCACAAGTTCGAAGCAAATTCGTCTTCAAGAAAACTCAACATCCTTTTGGTACATGTCCACAATCAAATTGTGCACATCTACCAGGGGGCCAAGTGAAGATAAAGATGTTGAAGACAAAAAAAAATGAAATTCACAAAAAATTGGGGATTTCATTTCATCTGAAGACCGGAGATTACATCTGGAGACAAGGGATTACAAAATTGAGGAAGAAGAGAAGATACAAGTAAAGGCTAAAAGAGACGGTCCTAGACCCTATGGAAGAACTCGGCGACCTTCTGGGCGACCTCCGACACGCAGGCTCGGGTAGCTTCGCCTTCTCCTTCGACGGGGCCTTCAAGCACCGGGTCCAGAGGAAATCGAGGGTTCCGGCTGGTGTAGCACGTCAACACATATTCTGTGACGTTCGAAGCCAGGGATTGCCCCTCGACCTCCAGCTGGTCCGCGATGACGTCGCCCACCTTGGAGAGCTTGCTGCCTGCGGTGCTCAACGCTTGCAACGCAAGGTCCGGCTCCGGCTCCGGATCATCCGGGTGCACGGGGCTCAAACCCATCGGCGTCAGCGCGTCGTCGGCCTTGCCCAGGAACTCCCAAATCTGCAGGGAGTCCGCCTTCCTCAAGTTCTTCATCTCTTCCAGGGATCTCCGGGCCGCCGTCAGCTCTGAATTCTCGCGGGCGAGGCGCTCAACTTCTTTGGCGTTTTGCTGGATCTTCGCAGCAACCCGCTTCTCAAGTCTTCCGAGCTCCTCCTCCCGGAGGTGGATCTTGTTCCGGCGGTCGACCAGGTCCTTCTCCCTAACCTCCACTTTCTTCTCCCGGGCGACAAGGGCACACTCGTATTCGTAGAGTTCCTGCCCCCGCACCCAGGTCTTCTCCCCTTCCTCGAGGCAGCGCTCTTCCAATTTCTTAGTGCGCTCCTCGAGGCCCTTGTCCGCCAGAGCTGTTTTCTCGGCGAGCTCTTCTTCCCGTCGCAAGACGTCATCCCGTAGCTCTAGGAGTTTTTGCTCCTCGTCCTCGAGCCGTATTTCCCTCCCTTCAAGTGCCTCTCGGCGCTTGATGAGTGCGGTGTTGATGGCCTCGAGCTGATCAAACCGAGCATTGGCCGCGTCGTTAGCAGCCTTAGCTCAGTCGTGGAACTCCCGGGATTGAGCATCGAGGGCGTGAGTCATGCTCTCCCTCTCGTCCAGCAGCTTATCCCAGAGCTCCAGGCGGATCTTCTCCCGCTTGATCCACTCCCTGTCATCCGCAAGCCTCGACTGCGCCAGCTTAGTCTCGAAGTGGAGCCGATTACGCCACTGCCTAAGGGTTTGGCGCTCCTCTTCAAGAGCCTTGCTGTCGTGGAAGAAGGCCAGTTGGACCTGACGTAGACTGGAGCAGGCGTTGTCGATGGACATCGACAGCGAGATGGGCTCCGGACCTGCTGGGATCTCTTCCGCTGGTTCCAGCGGGTCTTCACATACAAAAATTGGGTCCCACTCTACGAGAGTGGAACCCCGAGCTTCCAAAGCGCTAGGGCCTTCCTCTGGGACGGCCTCAGTCGCCATCGAAGGAGGTCCCGCCACCAAGTCTTCATTCGCCCCCTCAGGCGGGGGGCCGGCGACTTCGTTCAGGCACTCTGGCTCTGCCACAGGTACCATCGACGTCGTCGCCTCCGGAGCAGGAGCCGCTACTGGCTCCGGCCGGGACACCTCTTCTGAGGGAGGCTCAAGCTCCCTCGCCTCTTTAACCGCCGGCTCTGTGACCGGCGCTCCAACAATCACCGGCTCTGCGGCCGGAGCTTCGGAAGTAACCGGCTCAACTGCCGGAACTACTTCGACTTCCGGCTCGCATGGCGGGGCTTCAGCCACCTCCGGCTCAATCGCCGGGGCTTCAGCACTTTCCGGCTCCGAAGCCGGGACTGCTACTTCCTTCACCCACCTGTTGGACAGGAAGTTGCAGAACACCGCCTGGGGAGTCAATCCTCCCTCCACACATTGGCGGATCCTGGTCAGGGCAGGGTCGAAAGCTTCCGCCAGCACCGGAACTTCGCTCCATACCGACGTGTCAATGCTGGGCAGACCGTCTGGCAACTCCAACCGCTCATGCTCCTCCACCCGGACGACTATCCATTCTTTCTTCCAGTCATCCCACTTCCCGGAAGGGAATGACCGGAGGTACTTGAATGGGCACTTCTTGCGTTCACGAAGTAGTAGAAGCCAAGATACTCATTGCTTCGGCCGGTGGTGTGGACGGTGAAGAAGGTTCGGAAGAGCTCGATGCAGGGAGGGATGCCCACCCACATCTCGCAGAAGTGGACAAAGATGGACACAAGGAGAATGGAGTGAGGGCCAAGGTGGTACAGCTGCAGACCATAGAAGTCCAGCAGCATCAAGAAGAAAGAAGAAAACGGTGGGATCAGCCCCACCATGGCGTACGAGGAAAAGTACACCATCTCGCCAGCGTGCTCCTTTTCAAAGGGGAGCTCTCCGCCGGCGCGGACCGAGTGGTTGAAGAAGTCCGAAGACCACCCCATGAGGGCCCGAACCTTCTTCAGATCGCTGTCAGTCTTCAAGCGACTCTCACGCAGACCCAACTCCATCGCAGCACAGCTAGGCAAGAGAAGAGGAGCAAAGTACGAGTTGGGAGTTTGAGCGCAAGAACAGATGGGAAGCGTAAAGAACTCCCGACGGTGCGCTTTCCTTCTTAAGTAAGCCCTCGCAACGCTTGGATGGAAACTGCAGGGGAGTCAAGGATACTACTCAAGAATTCAACCCTGCCGATGACAAGAGGGCCCGGGACCACCCTGACGATCAAGTCGAGGCTCTTACCCAGGCGAACAGTTGTCATCACGAGGCGGGAAACCCAAAGGCGGCGACCTGACAAGGCGCGCGGAACCGATATGGTTTTCGTATCGGGAACCGGCGACCTTCAATTGCGAGAGATCCGCACGTCAAAGATCTTATCTGCCGCCTGAGGTGCGCCACGCGTCGGGATTTAACCGTAAAGCCCCGCCAACGGCACCTCCGAAGACCCTTGAAGACCCAGTTCAAGAGTCGCGAGTATGGACCCACCTCCGACGAAATGACTTCACCCCGGTGACTTTCCCCGGAGATAGGTCCAGGGGGCCACTGTCGGTACCCTAAAAACCATACACCCCCTGAGGTTACAAAGATCTCAAGGGAAGGACGTCTACTCAAATTGAAGACCCTCGGAGGCCCACTTGTCAGACATAACCGGACCTGCTTCTCCAACATGGTTAACCCCTAGGTTGCCACGTGTACTGCCAGACCGGAGCTACTACCCACAAGGGTGAAGCTCCGGGCTAGGTACCGAAACGGCACCTCCGGACTTAACCCCTGACCGAGAGAAGCTCCGGACGTGACACGTGCCAGGCCACCCCGGAGCTTCCCGCTTCCCACAAGCAAGCTCCGGAGCTGCCACGTGTCCAAACGTCGGAGCTGGCCGCCTCAAACCTCCGAAAGACATTGTAACGACTCCGGATCTTCAAAGGATAGCCGCGGACTTCAAGACCCGATTAATTGTCATTAATTCCATGTTAATGACACTTAATCGGACAATCTTAACACCTGTAACGGCACTGTCGGAGCCCGTTACAGGGTTATTAACAACAATTAATCGTGTATCAATACTAGTAACCGCCGGGGCCACATGTCGGGCCAGGCTAACTTGTAACGGTTTGTCCTTGTACTATAAAAGGACAGACCGATGATACAGGAAGAAGGCTCTCGAACGCTCTCAGGCACACACGCATTGACGTGAGCTTTCATACATAAACTAATACAACACCACACACCCGTGGAGTAGGGTATTACGCTCAGGCGGCCCGAACCACGTAAACCACTGTGTCTCTCGTGTCCAATCGTGATTCACCTTCTTGAGTCTCCGCGCGCCCACACCGAACTACAAACTCCTTCAACACTTTAGTAGTGTCAGGAGATCTGCCGACTCCAACAGTCGACAGTGTGCATGGAAGCTCTTCAATCCAGTTAGCTCCGTGCTTTTTCAAACACTCATATGTGCGTGTCTTAAGTCCTTTTAAGATTTCTGCATTTGCTCTCTCAGCTTGGCCATTGCTTGCTGGATGAGCTACTGAAGCATAGCTAAGTTGAATGCCGAGGTCTTTGCAATATTCTTGGAATGCAGAACTTGTGAATTGAGTTCTGTTGTCAGTTATGACTTTGTTTGGAACTCCAAATATGCATATAATGGACTTCAAGAACTTTATTGTTGATTGTTTGTTGATTGTTACTACTGGAGTTGCTTCTGGCCACTTGGTGAACTTGTCGATGGTGACATATAGGAACATGTAACCTCCGACGGCTTTTGGGAAAGGTCCCAAGATGTCCATGCCCCACACAGCGAATGGCCATGTAGGATGTATCATCTGCAGTGATTGAGCCGGTGTGTGAATCTGTTTTGCATGGAACTGACATGCTTCACATTTTTTTCACCAGCTCAACCGCATCCTGTAGTGCTGTAGGCCAGTAAAAACCATGCCGAAGGCTTTACCGACCAACGTGCGAGAAGATGCGTGGTTCCCGCACTCACCTCCATGGATTTCTGTGAGGAGATCGTGACCTTCTTCTCTTGCAATGCACTACATTAGGATGCCATTGGCAACACGTCGGTAGAGATCCCCTTCTACCAACGTGTATCTTTTAGCCAATCTGGCAATCCGGTCAGTGGATACACTGTCTTCGGGAAGGATATTGTCTTAGTAGCTCCGGATCTCCGAGATCCATGCATCGGAGCTAACTTGAGCTTCTGAGTCTTGCGTGCTGGGTTGCTTGGAGCTTCTGACAACACCTAAGACCCTTGGTGAACGCCATGGTAACAGGGCCACCGGGATCGCCAGCTTCGAGGTGCTGGTCTTGCCCCCTTCGCTCAGTTTGGCAGGCTGAGTTGTTGGCTTTAACAACCTTCGAACGAAGATTCCGTCAGGAGCTGGAGCTCCGGTTGAGGCTTTTGTCGAGAGTTCATCAACTTCGGAGTTATGAAGGCGCTGAATATGATGGAGGTCCAGGACTTCGAAGTCCTTCTGAAGCCTCTGGACTTCAAGGAGATAAGCAGCTAATTGAGAATTGTTACAGAAGCATTTACCTTTCACTTGCTTGATGATGAGATGTGAATCTCCCTTCACCAACAGCTATTTTACACCATAAGATAGTGCCACCTTGAGTCCATAGATGAGGGCTCCATAAGATAGTGCCACCTTGATTCCATAGATGAGGACTTCATACTCCGCCATATTGTTGGTTGCCTTGAAGTCAAGGTGTACCATATACTTGACCTTCTCTCCGGTTGAAGCTAGGAGAAGGACTCTAGCTCTGGCCCCCTGCTTCTGCACAGAGCTGTTGAAGTAGAGGGTCCAGTGAGGTTTAGTGAATACCAGAATTTTGAGCTCTAGTTTCTACTCACTGTGGCCCCCAGGGTTTGATGGAGAGGGGGTCCACTCTGCCACAAAGTCAGCCAATGCTTGACTTTTAATTGCTTGTCTTGACACGAATTCTAGATCGAATTCTGCCAGCTCCACTGCCCACTTTGCAGTATTCCCACTAGAATTAGGGTTATGCAAAATTGCACGTAGTGGAAAATAAGTTACCACCGATATTTTGTGGGCTTGGAAGTAATGATGAAGCTTTCTTGAGGCAATGAGAACTGCGTAAAGCAGTTTATGCACCTCAATGTATCTTGTCTTGGCGTCGTGGAGTACATCACTAATAAAGTACACTGGGCGCTGGACTGTCCGGACCCTCCTGGAGGGGCCCGGAGCTTCCTCTTCATCAACCTGGACCCTTCCGGAGGGGTCCAGACCTTCTTGTGGAATTTCCTGGTCCCTTCCAAAGGAACTTGGAGCTTCTTCTGCAGTGACCCGGACCCTCCCAGAGGGGTCTAGATATTTTTGTTCAGCAGCAGTTGCTCCTTCGTTTGAAGGAGGTTGATCCTCCAGCATCTCGCCTTGAGGATATGTGCTTGAGGGTTGGTCCCCAAACTCGCCTTCAGGTAGTTCCGGACCCTCCCGGAGGGGTCTAGAATCCTGAATTGGGGATGGCTCTGGTCTTTCCGCGACCAGGACCATACTGACAACCTCTGTAGTTGCCAAAATGTAAAGCAGTAAAGGCTCACCAGAGTTCGGAGCTACCAGGATTGGTAGTGTGGTGAGGAGCTGTTTCAGCTCCTGAAACGCCTTTTCTGCTTCTTCGGACCAATAAAATGGCCCAGACTTCCTCAAGAGTTTGAAGAAGGGTAGCGCTCATTCTGCTAGTCTTGAGATAAACCGACTGAGCGCAGCTAGACATCCAGTTAACTTTTGGACATCTTTAATGCGGGCTGGGGGCCACATTTCTTCTGTAGCCTTGATCTTCGCCAGGTTTTCTTCAATTCCTCGATGAGTCACCAAGAAACCCAGAAGCTTTCCGGAGCTAACCCCGAATACACACTTGTTCGGGTTCAGCTTAGTGCGTGTAGTACGCAACTTGTCGAAGACGGCTTGTAAGTTGTCAAGGAGTGATTCCTTGTTTTTAATCTTCACGACGATGTCATCAACATACACCTCCACCAAGTCTCTAATTAGCTCTCCAAATGTTTTGTACATAGCTCGCACAAATGTTGAAGCAGCATTTTTGAGACCAAATGGCATGGCAGTATAACAATACAATCCATCTACTGTTATGAAGGCAGTATGCTCTTCATATTCCTTAGACATTTGGATTTGATGATATCCATAATATGCATCTAAGAAACACAGTAGTTTGCACCTGGAGATAGAATCCACTATCTGATCTATTCTAGGTAGTGGAAATGGATCTTTTGGACATGCCTTATTTAAGGTGGTGTAGTCGATACACATCCGAAGCTTCCCACCGGCCTTGGGTACAACAACTGGGTTTGCCAGCCATTTTGGATGGAATACTTCCCGGATGAATCCAGCTTGAGCAACTTCTAGATTTCTTGTCGGATGAAGTTTTGTCGCTCGATTGATTATTTCCGGGGCTTCTGGTGTACAGGCCGGGTGTCTGGGTAAATCTTCAAATTGTGCTCAATCACCTCCCTAGGGATCCCAGGCATTTGTGACAGTTGACAGGCAAACACGTCGACATTAGCCCGGAGGAAAGTGATGAGCGCAAGTTCCTATTTGTTGTTCAGACCACCCGATATACGGGTAGTCTGAGTAGCATCGGAACCAATTTGGACGACTTTGACGGAACCGTCGGCGTCACCGCTTGGCTGCACACGAGGTGTGGAGGTAGAGCCTTTGTGGCGAATGCTTGGAGGATTCACAGCTGGCTCTTTTCCAGATGCTTCCTCTTGCGCTGTGGTAAGCGCATAGAGTTCTTCCAGAGCTGTAACTCCTGCGGTGCGGTCTCCACGGATCCGAAGAATGCCCGTAAGTGTTGGCATCTTCAACACCAAATAACCATAATGGGCAGCATCCATAAATTTGTATAAAGTTGGCCTGCCTAAAATGGCATTGGAAGGCAGACTGATCTGCGCAACGTCGAAGATCAACTTCTCGGTTCTATAATTCTCGTGGGTCCCGAAGGTTACCGGGAGTGTAATAGAACCAAGAGGAGTGATGGTTCTCGGACCTACTCTGGAGAAAGGTCGGGATGGACGGAGGTCTGAAGGCCAAAGCTGAAGCTTAACAAAAGCTTCGACGCGTATGAGGTTAAGCCTGGAACCTCCATCCACCATTACATGGTGAATTTGGATATTGTTAATGGTGGGTGATACCATCAATGGGAGTTGAACAACCCCGATCATGTTTCGAGGACAGTCCGAGGCATCAAAAATAATGGGTGTGTCCATCCACTTCCGATGTGGTTCTGCCCTAGCAGCAGGAGCTACCATGGCCATGTCCCGCCGCATTGTCTTGAGGATGCGACGAGAAGTGATGTCCCAAGAACCACCATAGATGGTGTTCAGGGTTTTCCGATGTTCATTGTCGGAGGCGTCAGAATCGTCGTCGACAGTGTTGTAGATGGATTTCAAGACCTTTTTAGGGTCCTGGAAACCTAGCTCTTCATCAGCCGGAGCTTCGTCAACTTTTTATTTTCCTTCCCTTTGACAGAAAGGAGCTTCTTCCCAGCGCTTGTTATAGCACTCGGCAAGGTTCTGGACCTCCCGACACTCTTCCAAGCTGCGTCGATTTGTCGTGTGAATCGGACACCAAGCTTTAGAACTGTTGTCGTCCTCTGATGAAGGACGAGGTCGCTTCTCGGGGTGTGGCCCCCAGCTTCCAGGAGCTGCAGTAGCAGCAGCCAGAGCGCCGGCCGACAGCTTCTTTTTGCCGTTGGACTTCTTCTTCTTCTTGCCACTACCGGAGGTAGCAGCTTCAGTTTTGGAGGACTTTTGGTTGGCCTCCGGAGCTGGTTTAGAGTGCATTTCACGGCCCTCCGCAGCTCTAGCGCATTTGTCGGCTAGGCTAAAGAGTTCTGTGACGCTGGTAACTTCCTTAATAGCCAGCTTCTCTAGCATCTTCTTATCTCGAACACCCTGTCTGAATGCAACAATAATAGAGGAGCTCGAGATTGAAGGAATGGTATTGTGTACTTGAGAGAATCGCTGGATGAAGGACCGTAGCGATTCCCCCGACGTTTACTTTACAGCAAACAGGTCCATTCAGTGTCAGGTCGGGTGTAGGAGCTCCCGAAATTGGCAGTGAATTGCTGGCATAGTTCCGCCCAACTATTGATGGAGTCAAGTGGTAGACTCATGAACCAAGATCTTGCAGTCCCAGTTAAGGCCACAACGAAGTAATTGGCCATTACAACCTCATCACCCCCCGCTGCCAGTATGGCAGTAGAGCAGATTTGCAGGAATTCAGTGGGATTGACTGTCCCATCAAATTTTTCCAGCAAGTGAGGTCGAAACTTCTGTGGCCACCTGACCATACGTAAGTGCATGGTCAGGGCAGAACAACCTCCTCCTACTCCTTGAGGAGCAGGGTTGTCTCGAGCCTCTTGCCTGTCGCGAGCACGCTCGATGTGGACTCGATCGTCCTATTGCCGGTAACGACGATCCAGTTCCAACCGCAGGTCATGGGTCGGAATCCTGGTGATGGTGTGGGTGCATCGTGCCCCGGGGGGCAGCGAAGTCACCTGTTGGGAGGTGGCACGCCTCCTCTGTTGAGAGGCTTGCGGACCAAGCCGACCGGACATGGTCCGTCATTGTGAAGGTGCCCTTCCCGAAGGAGGAGGACCTTGGTTACTGATCCCTGCAGTCGCAGCTGTGACCAGATGGTCAACATCAGCCCTCCACTGCTCCATAGCACCCTGGGGTGTGCCTGGAGGTGGTGGATGTTGCAGAAGAGCTCGTGCGGCAATGAGCGCGTGCTCGGAGTTGTTTTTTGCCGATGCAGTGATCGATGCAGATGTTCCATCTTGTTGACCAGCATTATTTGGCGAAACAGATGGTGCTACAGCGCCAGCTGGAGCATTGGCACCAGTTGGTTGCTGAACGTTGGAGGGGTTGTCTCCAGCAGGTTGTTCAGCATGATTGTCGTTGGATGATCCAGTAGCTGAATTCACCATCTCGTGATCTTGGAACAAATCGCCCCTACCTGGCACGCCAAATGTCGAAGTGTAGAATACGACACTTCCCCTGGACCCATTAAGAAACATCCCGCGGAGGTTCTTTTGTGGTTAGGGGACACAAGATCTAAATCAAGATGGTGACCTCAGATATTTACGTGGTTCAGGCCGCCTGAGCGTAACACCCTACTCAAAGGGGTTGGTGTAATTGTATTGAGTGAGTTCGCTATGGTCCGGTTGCGATAGCTTTCGCCCCCTGTACTCGCACGGTGCAACCCTTTTATAGTTTTAAAGATTGACCGTTACAAAACTAGCCTGGCCCAACATGTGGCCCTGGCGTGCTTAATGACCTAATACACTGTCTAAAGAGTATTAAGTACAATTAATGGTGTGGTAACGTGCCTTCATGGCAGCGTTACCGCTATTAACGATACACTGATCGTGTGTCATTAATATGGTATTAATGGTACATTATCAGACCTTGTAACTTCCACCTTAACCATCGTTGAATGTCCGTAATGGTCATGATCGGCTTGTATTTCAGTTGGTGATGAAGGTCCGAAGGCTCCTTACGTGGCCGGTTCCAGAGCTTTCCCTTGAAAGAATAGGTACAGGGTCGCTGTACACGTGTCAGTACCGGAGCTCCTCTCCGACGGGGGCTAGTTCTGGGGCCGTTGTACACATGTAGTCGCTGGAGCTTCCCTTGGTTGGGAGTTCTGTTCCGGGCTTATTTTACACGTGTTAACCCAGGAGCCAGTCATATGAGGGGAGCGGGTCCAGTGCAACGTGACATGTGGGACCGGTAAGGGCCTTCGACTCTGACGGGTAGAACTTTCTTACTCTTGTTGCGGTATCGTGGGGTACCCGGTACGTAGGGTACCGACAAAAACCATAATGCATATCCGTGAGGATCGAAAGATACAACGACTAGTAAAACTCTAAGTGCCACCTTTCAATCTCTCCCCCTTTGGTATCAAGACATCAAAAAGGAAAAGAGAAGGAGATCCCTAAGATATACTCTTCATCATCGTCGTCGTCATCATCGTGTCGCCGCTCACTATCACTCTCTATGGTCTCTGGATCATCGCCCTCTTTCTTGTATGGAGCCGCCGTGGAGGTGCTAACATCACCAAATTGGGCTAGTTCTTCGGCGGTGAACTCCGGGAATGGAGTCAGCTCTCCATCACTCTCTGCGACGGGAGACATGGGGACTTTGAGCTTGTCGCACACCGCCTTGAGATATTTCTCTTGGCGATGCTCCATGCGATGATGCCGAACTTTTGCCTTCCTGCAAGAGGCGAAGATTGCCTTGAAGCACTTGAAGAATCCACTGTCGGATTGTGATGGAGGAGGAGGTAGAGGTGGTGAAGGCACAAAGTGAGAAGATGAAGCAGGAGGATCCACATTCTTCCATCGAGGTGCAGCTGGCTCCAGAGGTGGGATTTGAGGACAAAGTCTTCTATGAACAATGTCCTTCTTGAAAGTGAGCCCAGACACCTTCTCGATCATAAACATGATATAAGGAGAATAGCCACATGATCGGTTAGGAGTGTGCGAGATGTTGAAGATGTCATCAAAGATGTAGTCAACCATCTTGAATCGAACATCTCCATCAATGAGCACCATTAAGTGCCTCAAACTTCCTTGAATAATGCCCGCATCTCCATATTTGGGGGCAATGGTCTTCCGGAGCACACGGTTGAGGATACTATAGAAGGGCTTGATGTTGCGAATATAGCCCGCCTCATATGGTACATGACTTGGATACATGTAATCCAAGGTATCACAATCAACTGCCTGGAGGTTGGAAATGATGATCTCGTTCTCAAGTTGATCTTCCAAGTCAAGATTGAGCAAACCCCCAGTAGGTAGTAGAGTATTGATATCCATGGGTCAACCACATGATCCGTCGATCTCCATCGGTGTGGAAGTAGACGGTGGAGTGGAGCTGGGCAATAACTTCCACATTCCAGTCATATTGAAATGCCATAAGCTTCTTCAACCCATGGCGCTCTATGGCCTCAATCACAGCATTGAAGGCCAAGTGATCCTTTTGTGCCATGTAGTCCCAATCGATCCATTAAGCATCTGTCACTGGAGTTAGCTTTGACATATAAACGGTCCGATAGTAGTCGTAGTGAAAGTCACACCAAAACCGAGGGTTCGTGGTGCTCCTTTCCCGTTGATATATATTGACCATTCAAAGCTTCCTTGCTTTCTCAGCCCCTTTCCCTCTAAAGATGTTCGCTTCAAAAGCAGCTGAACGGTTGGGGTTCCTTGTGGGTGAGGACATCCTCAAGGGGCCTATGGGTTGAGAGGGGCCCTTCTTGGCTTTGCTCGCCGGCTTTTTGATAGTGGTTGCTCTCTTCTTGGGTGCCTCAGCCACGGGTGTCTTTCCCTTATCTTTGGAACTCCTAAGCTCCTGAGTTCTGGCTTTTTCTCCCATGGTGACAAGTCTCTTCTTCTTTGGAGCTGCCTCAGCTGCAGCTGAGTTGTGTGCCTCCCTTTGCTTCTTCTTAGCATTCCTATCCTCCGACTGCGATTCCAGGTATGCTATGGCAAGTTCGCGCTCCTTGCGAGCACGACAATGAACTTCTCGCCTTCCCGCCTCGGCCTCGGGATCGGAAAGGGGAACATAGTCGGAATCCGACAATATCACTGATAAGAGATGTAAAGAGAGAGTATACGAGTCCAAGGAAGTGGAACAATGTGTTAGAATTCATAAAATTGATCAAGATTGGAGTTTTTACTGTGTAATCCGGACTTGTCTGCCCTGTGGCCGGCTAGTTCGGTGCACACAATAAGAACCCTAATCTTGAGAAATTCTGTAAAATATACGGATCCGACCACAAAATTCGATGGACATGATCACAATTATATAAAGAACAACTTTTGTGAAGAAGTTTATATCAAAAGACCTTAAAGAATTGAATTTTGAAGGATTTAGGGTTAGGTCAAGAATACCTCTTCAAATCTTCGAATCGATGCAATGTGGATGAAGAATCACCTTATGAAGCTTGGGGAAGAGTTCCCATGCACCTTGGAGCTTCATCCAGAGATTGGAATCGAGTTTTGGTCGTTGGAATAAAAAAATGTCGATTTGGGGAGCGGTTTTCGCGTTGTGAGGAGAGAGAAGTTTTGAAAGGAAGTGAGGATGACGAGGGCTCCCTGGGGAAGTTAAGTCCCCAGGGGCCAGAATAGTCCGGTTGGAGACCTGGACTTGTTTGTCCAACAGACCGGGTCTGAACTTCTCTGAAGTCGGACTAGTACGGTCCAGGAGCGTACTAGTCCGGTTCAAAGGCTGAAAATTCATATATATTGAGTTTACAATGGAGATTTGATCATTTTTGGACTAGATTTTCACAAAAGATCTTTGTAAACATGGTCAATAAGAAATCAACAACCAAACTATGACCATAATTCACAAAGATTCAATAATCTCAAATAATTTTGTAGAAAATTAAGGAAAAAGAGTTTTTCGCAAACATGTATGAATTTTGAAGTGAATACAAGTAACAATCAGATGTGCAAGACTCGAGCCACATTTCGAGAATCTAGGATATTGAGCTCACTCCTAAGTTCACAAAATCTTTTCTCATCTAAGGGCTTCGTAAAAATTTCGGTCAATTGTTTTTCAGTTCTCACATGGGAAATTGTAATGTCTCCTTTGATGTAGCGATCTCTCAAGAAGTGGTGGCGAATATCGATGTGTTTGGTCCTTGAATGTTCAACTGGATTGTGGGCTATTTCGATGGCACTCTCATTCTCACATAGGAGGGGGATATGTCGAAAGTTTATGCCATAGTCCCTAAGAGTTTGTCGCATCCAAAGAAGTTGTGCACAACAACTTCCGGCGGTGACATACTCCGCTTCGGCTGTGGAAAGAGCAATGGAGTTTTGTTTCTTTGAGGACCAAGACACTAGGGATCTACTGATGAGATCATGCACGTTATCATTGCACCTACAAACATGACACAATGTTTATTTTTTTGGGATCCTAGCTCAAGTGAATGTGCACTCTTATTTGATGGACAAGATCAAGATGGCGCACTATGTCGTCCACCACCTTGGCCTCCTCCATTCATGCATACAAGAAGATTTGATGGCGTTGCACATTTAGACCAACACATGAGAGGAGATGAACTTGAGTCGAGGACGACTCCAATTCAAGAAGGGGAGGATGATGAGTACATCACTTCTATGGATACAAACAACACTCCATTGAACATACAAGATGCAATCAATAGATTTCATACACAACAATTAATTTCAGAGGTGAACTCGTTCTTATATATTTCCTTATATGTTTTTGAGCATAGATTGCTACTTAATGATTTATTTGTGATTAGGATCCATGAAGAGGTTCAAGGAGTACTTGGAGGGAGTATTAGGGATGTGGAAGACCAGAGAATTCGTTCAAATAAGATGGAAACCGAACCAAACTCCAAATCGTATCCAGCTCGGAGTCCAGGAGCAGTACGCACTAAAACGGATGCCCAGGACGCATACGAACTCCGTTTTGGACGTTCTACATATGCACGGAAAGGGGAGAGGATATCCTTTCCAATGGTGCCGGTCCCATGTCAAAATTCCGTCGGAGTAGACGGGAATCGTCGAAACGGAATCAAGTACAGAATCTGTCAGGGTGCTGCGCCACCGTATTGGGCCATTGGGCCTTGTATCAAGTCTAAGTCCATTATTTTCGTGTCTTAGGGTTAGGTCACGACCATAACACCCCCTTGGACGTCCTCCCACCTATATATACTCCATGGTAGCCGCCATAGACAATTAGGTTTTACTTAGATCAATAATATCGCCGTTTTTTCGGTTTGTGAAACCCCAATTCAGCAATTTCAGATTGCTTCTTCTACGTTCTTGCTTGTGTTCTCGGTTGCACTTGCAGGGATTAGACTTTTTGGCAAGGTCAATCGTGTGAAGCACGGTTGATAACCAATGGAGCGGTGATGTAGTGATTGCAGGGGCTGTTCGTGTTCTACTCGAGAGCCTCGGATCATCAACGTCGAGATCTCCATCAATCGACTTACCCATTACCTTTCGGAAGATCCGGCCTCATCTTTTACCTATTAATTGGTATCAGATTTCCAGGTTGACCGTTAGGTAATTCATCTATCCATTATATTAGTTTTGTTTTTCATACCTAGAGTCCACAAAAAAAGTCACAAAAAAACTTGTAGTTTAGTAGATCTGTTCATTACTTTGTCCAAACCACATTGAGCTTTTGCAACTTTGTTATTCAGTTTGGTTTTGTTGAGTTTGTGTCCATTGTTGAGTCATATTGCTGGTTTAGAAAGTGTTTTTGGTCTTAGTTTGAGTTTTGCATTGTGTGATTCATCCTTTTGAATCACGTCATCACGTCCAGATTAGATTCACCTCTGTGCAGTTTGGTATTTTCATCATATCTCGCATATACGAACTCGGATTTTGGTGTTCTTGTACTTTCTATTAATCTTAAGAAATGCTCTATAACTTTCATATTCATCATTTTCCCAGAAAATATAGTTATCGATGTCTAAATTGCATTAGATCCGAATCTGTTATTGACCTAAAAATTCTGAACAGTCTGTATTTCGTGGTCAGTATATCCTATTGTTCTTTTCCAAAATAGGTCTTCCATATATTGCAATTAAAGAGGAGAGATATATCTACAATCTTGCTGTTCTAAGTTTTCCAATTTAGAGCCTATAAGTGTGCCTATTTGTCCTTGGAAGATTGAGCAGAAAATCTGCAACAGACACACGAGATATCTCGGGTTGATTTTCATTGTGTTCTTCCCTTGCAACACATTCTGAAAAAAAAGGAAGAAAAAAGAAAAAGGCAAGTGCAAAACAAGAAACAAAAGCCGCACAAAAAATAGGAAAAAAAACAAAAAAAAAAATAGAAGTGTTTGCATTCTTTGTGTCATCTAGTTTTGTCTCATGTCTTGCTAGCTTGAACTACTAGGAACACATTTAGGCCAGCAACTTTGACAAATACTTTGGACACTTATTCAACTTTACTATCTGATTTCATTGTTGCTAATCCTTGCTACATAGAAAGTGCCATCCAAGCTACACCTTACTCTTGAGCAGAATTGATACACCTTTGCAATCATCCCACGCTTCATTGGTTTCTTCATACCGTCCACCGTTTGCCACCTGCAGTGTCGGTGAGAACACTTGTAAGAGCGTGGTAAGATGCTTGAGAGTGTGTGACTCCACTTCCACTTTGCCATTATCCTTTGTAGTTGATAGGGATAACATATTTTTTGTGTTGTCTTCTGTTTGCTACTAACAATGTCAGGTAAAAGCAAGAATCATGCATTATATGCTGAGATGATGGACATGATGAAGACGACGATGGAGTTGCTCAGTAAGAATCAAACATCAATCAAGGATTCACATGACAATCAGACCACCTTTACAACACCTTCCATAAGAAGTAATTACATTCGCCCATCTCTTCCTTCTTATGATGGTTTTGGTTATGATAAATATATTACTTGGGAAATAGAGGTGGATAAAATTTTTGGACAATGTCATATGTGTGAGAGGAGAAAGATTAGAAATGTTGCAAGTGCATTAGTAGATTGTGCATTAACTTGGTGGAACAATTTAAATGAATTAGAAAAACCTCGAACATGGAAAGAAACAAAAATTCTTATGCGGGAAACTTTTGCTAATGTATCTATGTGCAAAGAAGAAATTCAGCAATTTGAGGAGAAATTTCTTGTTGTACCTTCTTTTGTGGCTAACGTTTTGCAGGACACTGTAGAAAATAATATAGATGATGCAAAAGAGAACGAGGCTCTTGACAACACTTGTGAAATTTTTGATGAATCAACTCATAATGCATTTGAATCTCTTGCTGAAAATGAGAGTAGTGTTAATGGACAATGCTATATAGTTAACCAAGGTATGACATTTTTAGATGTGCTGAATTTTGCTATCAATCATACTATCGATGAGCAGCAACAAGATGAACCTTTTCATAATACACCTTTACTATTAGTTGATTTTCCTACTGATTCTTATAACAAAAATGAGTTGTGTGCTGATAATTATATTATACCTATGCTAGAACAACCAAATCAATTTGATACTTTATCACTCACTTGTGCTGAAATTAAGCATTTGATCCCAACTACATGTGAAAGGGATGAGCTGAAATTGTTATCTTCTCTAAATACTTTGGGCTATATTGAATTTGACACTCTTTGTGATCTAGATATCATAGAGAAGATAATATTTTTTCAATCTGAATTGCCTTTGTTAAGTAGAAATATTTTTCATGCTATAGGCAAATATGAACATAGTGGTATGTTTATGGTGCATAAAGTTTACATATGTTCAAATGAGGAAGCTCCTTTTGTGCTGCAACAACATGGTCAAGTAAATGAATATACTAACGCTAATAATATCTTGTCAAGTTTTTCTAGTATTTTTTCCTTGCAGCAGGGACAACAAAAGCATTACTCACTGCGGTTGTGCAATATGGATAGTGCTCACTCTATCCCCAAAAGCCTCTTTGCTGGACATACAAGCAAGCCGAGGACGGCTTGTCATAAAGAAGGGGAGAATAATGAGATCATGCACGTTATCATTGCACCTACAAACATGACACAATGTTTATTTTTTTGGGATCCTAGCTCAAGTGAATGTGCACTCTTATTTGATGGACAAGATCAAGATGGCGCACTATGTCGTCCACCATCTTGGCCTCCTCCATTCATGCATACAAGAAGATTTGATGGCGTTGCACATTTAGACCAACACATGAGAGGAGATGAACTTGAGTCGAGGACGACTCCAATTCAAGAAGGGGAGGATGATGAGGACATCACTTCTATGGATACAAACAACACTCTATTGAACATACAAGATGCAATCAATAGAGTTCATACACAACAATTAATTTCAGAGGTGAACTCGTTCTTATATATTTCCTTATATGTTTTTGAGCATAGATTGCTACTTAATGATTTATTTGTGATTAGGATCCATGGAGAGGTTTAAGGAGTACTTGGAGGGAGTATTAGGGACGTGGAAGACCAGAGAATTCGTTCAAAGAAGATGCAAACCGAACCAAACTCCAAATCGTATCCAGCTCGAAGTCCAGGAGCAGTACGCACTAAAACGGATGCCCAGGACGCATACGAACTCCGTTTTGGACGTTCTACATATGCACGTAAAGGGTAGAGGATAAAATTTCCAATGGCGCCGGTCCCATGTAAAAATTCCTTCGGAGTCGACGGGAATCGTCGAAACAAAATCAAGTACAGAATCTGTCAGGGTGCTGCGCCACCGTATTGGGCCATTGGGCCTTGTATCAAGTC
The DNA here is from genome assembly GCA_036927565.1 of Tuctoria greenei. NCBI lineage: Eukaryota > Viridiplantae > Streptophyta > Magnoliopsida > Poales > Poaceae > Tuctoria > Tuctoria greenei. The sequence continues at coordinate 150,629,428 of JAYESD010000007.1, forward strand.
TAAGTCCATTATTTTCGTGTCTTAGGGTTAGGTCAAGACCCTAACACCCCCTTGGACGTCCTCCCACCTATATATACACCATGGTAGCCATCATAGACAATTGGGTTTTGCTTAGATCAATAATATCGCCGTTTTTCAGTTTGTGAAACCCCAATTCAGCAATTTCAGATTGCTTCTTCTACGTTCTTGCTTGTGTTCTCGGTTGCACTTGCAGGGATTAGCCTTCTTGGCGAGGTCAATCGTGTGAAGCACGGTTGATAACCAACGGAGCGGTGGTTTAGTGATTGCAGGGGCTGTTCGTGTTCTACTCGAGAGCCTCGGATCATCAACGTCGAGATCTCCATCAATCGACTTACCCATTACCTTTCGGAAGATCGGCCTCAACCTTTTTCCTATCATCTACCAAGGAATTGGCAATTTCTGGAGGTACTCTTCCTATCAACTTTGCAACCCGCATAATCCGCATCGAAATATCCAATGAGGTTAAACTTAGAACCTTTGGGCTACCAAAGTCCTAGGCTTGGTGTGTGAACCAAATATCAAAAAATTCTCTTAACAACAGTCAAATGACACACCTTAGGAGCAGCTTGAAATCTCGCACACATACAAACATTAAGCATGATATCAGACCTAGATGCACATAACTACAACAATGAACCTATCATGGAGCGATATACCTTTTGGTCCACACTTGGACCATCTTCATTAAGATTGAGATGCGCATTGGTTCCCGTTGGAGTCTTGATGGGTTTGGCTTTGTCTATGTCAAACTTCTTGAGTATATCTTGTGTGTACTTTGTTTGACTAATGAATGTGCCTTCCTTGAGTTGCTTCACTTGAAAACCTAGGAAGAACTTCAACTCCCCCATCATGGACATCTCAAATCTCTCGGTCATTATCTTTGAAAACGCATCACATAAAGCTTTGTTAGTAGAACCAAATAAAATGTCATTGACATGTATTTGACAAACAAACAAATCATCATTGAAGTGTTTAGTGAATAAAGTGTAATCCGCCTTCCCAATTTTGAAACCATTTTGAGTTAAGAAGTCTCTAAGACACTCATAGCAAGCTCTAGGAGCTTGTTTGAGGCCATAGAGAGCCTTACTCAATTTGTAGACATGGTTTTGGAATTCTCGATCTTCAAAACCGGGGGTTGCTCCACATACATCTCTTCCTGGATTGGACCATTGAGGAATGCACTCTTGACGTCCATTTGACATAGCTTAAAATCAAAGTGAGTAGCAAAGGCAAGTAATATGCGAATTGATTCAAGCTTAGCTACGGGAGCAAATGTTTCATCAAAATCCAAACCTTTGACTTGTGAATAACCTTTGGCCACAAGTCTTGCTTTGTTCCTTGTAACCACCCCGTGTTCATCTTGCTTGTTGCGGAACACCGACTTGGTTCCCACAACATTCGCATTTGGCCTCTTCACTAGCTTCACACTTGATTTCTTTCAAAGTTGTTGAGCTCTTCTTGCATGTCAATCATCCAATCCGGATCTTGTAGTGCTTCTTCAATCTTGTAAGGATCCAAGGAGGAAACAAAAGAGTAATGTTTACAAATATTTACAACACGAGATCGAGTATTTAACCCCTTGGATATGTCTCCTAGGATGTTGTCAACGGGGTGATACTATTGAACGCTTTGATGTACTCTTGGGTGTGGTGCTTGAGGTCTTGAATCTTCATCTTCGTTTTCCACATTTTCATTATCTCCCTCTTGATTGATGCCTCCATTTTCATCTTGTTGGAGCGCATCTTGAGGGTCTTGAGCTTGATTATTTGAGGAAGAGCTTGCTTGATTCATGGGATGATCACTTGGGTCTTGAGATTGTTCTTGTGGTCGAATGTCTCCAAGTGTCATCCTTACTATCACCACTTGTGGAGCTTCTTCTTGATCTAGCACATGACGATCAACTTGCTCCACTTGGGAGTCATTAGTTTCATCAAACAGTATGTCACGTTCTACTTCAACAATTCTGGAGGATTTGTAGAAGACACGATAGGCGTAAGTGTTTGAGTCACAACCAAGCAAGAAACCTTCATTGGACTTAGAAGCGAACTTCAAAGTCCTAGGCTTCTTGTTAAGAATGTAGCATTTGATCCCAAAAACTCGAAAGTAAGAAATGTTGGGTTTGTTACCAGTTAAGAGCTCATAAGATGTCTTCTTAAGAATGCGGTGAAGATACAACTGGTTTATGGCATGGCAAGCGGTGTTAACTGCTTCCGCCCAAAACTGGTCCGACGTGTTGTACTCATCAAGCATAGTTCTTGCCATCTCGATGATAATCTGATTCTTCCTCTCGGTGACCCAATTTTGTTGAGGGGAGTAGGGGGACAAGAACTCATGCTTGATGCCTTCTTCATCCAAAAACTCTTCAACTTGAGTGTTCTTGAATCGGTGCCATTGTCACTCCTTATGGTCCTAATACTTAAGGAGAACTCATTTTGAGCTCTCCTCAAGTATTTCTTGAGCACACCTTGAGTCTCACTCTTATCATGCAAAAAGAACACCCAAGTGAAGCGTGAAAAATCATCAATAATTACAAGACCATATTTGTTACCGCCAATACTAATGTAGGCGATTGGACTGAAGAGGTCCATGTGTAGAAGCTCCAATGGTCCTGTTGTCGTCATGATGTTCTTGGATGGATGTAGAGCTCCAACTTGCTTTCCGGCTTGGCATGCGCTACATGGCCTACCCTTTTCAAACAAAACATTCTTCAATCCTCGTATGTGCTTGCCCTTAAGGAGTTTTTGCAAATTCCTCATTCCAACATGGGCTAGCCTTCTATGCCAAAGCCATCCCATGTTAGTTTTTGCAATTAAGCATGTATCAAGTTGGGCTTTATCTGAGGAGAAATCCACAAGATAGAGCTTTCCCTTGAGTACAACCTTAAAAGCAATTGACTAATTGCTTCTCCTTGTGATGGTCACACCTTCATTAGTGAATAAACAGTTATAACCTTTGTCACTGTTGACGGCTATTATACACCAATTTCGCCCGTCAATATAACTCAATTATGTGAAGGAATTATCATTTCTTGCACATATCACCTTTATATTTAACCAATTTTCACTTGTCCTTGGAGAAAGTAGTGCATGCAGCGATTCTATGCAGAAATGAAATGAAACAAGGGGATGGATCCTATAAAATATCATTCCAGTCAATCAAGAGATGACATGTGACACCACATGGATCAAATGGCCCACAAATAGAAGTATCTGAGGCCATCCAACAGTGCAGAACCCATATAAAGGAATGGGACCCACCTGGCAGAGACCTGGAAGAAGCACAACCCAAATAATTAAGCAAACTCTTCCTCAAATAATTAAGCTCAAGACCCTCAAGATGCGCTTCAACAAGATGAAAATGGAGGCATCAATCAAGGGGGAGACGGAGAAAGTGAGGAAGAAGATGATGAAGTTCCAAAAACTCAAGCACCACACCCAAGAGTACATCAAAGTATTCAATGAGACCATTCCGTTGACAACATCCTTGGAGACATCTCCAAGGGGGTAACTACTCGATCTAGTGTTGCAAATTTCTGTGAACATTACTCTTTTGTTTCTTCTTTGGAGCCTCACAAGGTTGAAAAGCACTACGAGATCCAGATTGGGTGATGACCATGCAAGAAGAGCTCAACAATTTTGAAAGAAATCAAGTATAGGAGCTCGTGAAGAGGCCAAATGTGAATGTTGTAGGCACCAAGTGGGTGCTCCGCAACAAACAAGATGAGCACGGAGTGGTTACAAGGAACCAAGCATTACTTGTGGCCAAGGGGTACTTACAAGTCGAAGGTGTGGATTTCGATGAAACTTTTGCTACCGTAGCTAGGCTTGAATCAATTCGCATATTACTTGCCTTTGCTATTCACTATGATTTTAGGCTATACCAAATGGACGTCAAGAGTGCATTCCTCAGTGGTCCAATCAAAGAAGAGGTGTATGTGGAGCAACCCCCCGGCTTTGAAGTTCAAGACTTTGCAAACCATGTCTACAAATTGTGTAAGGCTCTCTATGGCCTCAAACAAGCTCCTAGAGCTTGGTATGAGTGCCTTAGAGACTTTCTATCTCAAAATAGTTTCAAAATTGGGAAGGCCGATTACAATTTATTCACTAAGCATTTCAATGATGATTTACTGTTTTCCAAATATATGTCGATGACATTATATTTGGTTCTACTAACAAACTATTTTGTGATGATTTTTCCAAGATAATGACTAAAAGGTTTGAGATGTCTATGATGGGGGAGTTGAAGTTCTTCCTTGTTTTTCAAGTGAAACAACTCAAGGAAGGCACGCCCATTTGTCAAACGGAGTACACACAAGACATAATCAAAAAGTTTGACATGGACAAAGCCAAGCCCATTAAGACTCTAATGGGAACCAATGGGCACCTCGACCTTAATGAAGATGGTCCAAGTGTGGACCAAAAGGTATATCGTTCCATGATAGGTTCATTGCTTTACCTATGTGCATCTAGGCCCGATATAATGCTAAGTGTTTGTATGTGTGCTTGATTCCAATCTACTCCTAAGTTGTGTCACTTGACCGCTGTTAAGAGAATTTTTAGATATTTGGTTCACACACCAAGCCTAGGACTTCGGTACCCCAAAGGCTCTAAGTTTAGTCTTGTTGGATATTCTGATGCGGATTATGCGGGGTGCAAAGTTGATAGAAAAAGTACCCCCGGGACTTGCCAATTTCTTTGTAGGTCCCTAGTGTCTTGGTCCTCAAAGAAACAAAACTTCACTAATCTTTCCACATCTGAAGTGGAGTATGTCGCCGCCGGAAGTTGTTGTGCACAACTTCTTTGGATGCGACAAACTCTTAGAGACTATGTCACAAACTTGTGCCATATCCCTCTCCTATGTGACAATGAGAGTGCCATCAGAATAGCCCACAATCCAGTTGAACACACAAGGACCAAACACATTGATATCCGCCACCATTTCTTGAGAGATCACACAATCAAATGATACATAGTGATTTCCCATGTGAGAACCAAAAAACAATTTGCCGATATCTTTACCAAGACCTTAGATGAGAAAAGATTTTTTGAACTTAAGAGTGAGCTCAATATCTTAGATTCTCGAAATGTGGCTTGAGTCTTGCACATCTGATTGTTACTTGTACTTGACTCAAAATTAATGCATGCTTGCCAAAAACTCATCTTTCATGATTTTATACAAAACTCTTTGAAATTATCAACTCTTGGTGAATTATGGTCATAGTTTAGTTATTAATTGCTTACTTACCATGTTTGGAAAGATTTTTTTGTGAAAAACTAGTCCATAAGGATCAAATCTCCGATGAAAACCCATTATATATGTGTTTTCAGCCTTTGGACCGGACTAGTCCGCCCAACTGTCCAAACAAGTCTGGAGTCTAGTTTCGTCGGGCTCTAGTGGACAAGTCCAAAACGGACTTGTCCATCCTCGGCCCGGACAACTCCGGCCCATCCAAGTAGTCCGGATCTAGTATGCTAGACGAACAAGCGGGTTTCTGACCGGACTAGTCTGGCCCTGGGGACTTAATGTCCCCAGGGGACCCCCTGACCCCTCACTTTCACTCCAACCTCTCTCTCTCTCTCCTCAAAACGCGAAAACTGCACCCCAAATTAGCAATTTTCGATTCCATCCACCAAAAACTGATTTCAATCCGTGGATTGAAGCCCCAAGGTGTGTGGGAACTCTTCCCCAAGCATCCTAGGTCGATTCTTCATCCACATTTCATCGACTTGAAGATTTGAAAAGGTATTCTTGACCTAACCCTAAATCCTTCAAAACTCAAATATTTTAGGTCTTTGATAGAAACCTCTTAACAAAAGTTGTTCTATATGTCATTGTGATCCTATTATTCGAATGTTGTGCCTGGATCAGTAGTTTTTATAAAAATCCTCAAGATTACGGTTCTTGCTATGTAAACCGAACTAGTCTAACCTCTGGCGGACAAGTTTGGCCCTTGAGCGGATAAGTTCGGGTTTCACAGTGGAATCCCTAACCTTGATCACTTCTGTGAATTCTAATGCAATATTCTACTTCCTTAGACTCATATACTCTCTTGTGTATCACTTCTCAGGGACGATGTTGAACCTCGACGACTCGCCTCTATCCGATCCCGTGCATGAGGCAGCAAGGCAAGCAACCTATCGTCGAGATCGTGAGGAGCGAGGGCTCGCTATAGCTCTCCTTGAATCGAGGTTTGAAGCAAGGAAGGCCAAGAAACAGCAACGAGAGGCTCATAACTCAGCTGCAGCCAAGGTAGCCCCAAGGAAGAAGAGGCTTGTGACCATGGGTGAGAAAACAAGAACTCAAGAGGCTAGGGTATCAAAGGACAAGGGCAAAGCTCCAGTTGAGGAGGCACCGAAGAAGAAAGCACTTGTTGTTAAGAAGCCAACCAGCAAAGCCAATAATGGATCCTATCGACCCATAGGTCCCTTGAGGATGTCCTCACCTGCAAGAAATCCCAATGGCCAAGCTACTGTTGAAGCCAATATATTCAGAGGCAAAGGGGCTGAGAAGACCAAACGACTTAGATTAATTGGTGTGTATCAATGTGAGAAGCACACCGTCGACCCTCGCTTTTGGTGTGAATTCTATTGTGATTATTATCGGACTGTCTACATGACGAAGGAGACTCTAGTGTCGGATGCCCAATGGATTGTCAGGGATTACATGGCAGAGAAGAACCATGCTGCATTCAATGCCGTGATTGAGGCCATAGAGTGCCATGGACTGAAGAAACTTATGGCGTTCAAGTATGATTGGAATATTGAAGTCATTGTGATGTTCTACTCAACCATTTACTTTCAGAGTGATGGAGATCGCAGGATCACTTGGGTTACAAATGAAGAGCAATACACTATTACTTTTTGGGAGTTTGCCCGGATCCTTGATTTGGAAAGTCAACTTAAGAATGAGATTATCATTTCTGTAAGACCTATGTGTGCTGAATACATTGGCTTGTAGTGAATACACTTGGCTTTGATGATAAAAGTTTTGAATATCACCAAAACACCTTTTTATCAAGGTCCGACTCTAGCTCTGAGCTACAGCAAGGTCCGAAGGTAGGTCCGGCTTGGTTTGGGTAGCTCCGGTTACGTTCGTTGCTAGGTCCGACTTCTTGGTAAGGTCCGACCAGCTTTGGTAAGCTCCAGTGAGCTTTATCTTTAGCTCCGGCATGTCTTTGATAGCTCCGGCATATATTTGATAGCTCCGGCATGCTTTTGCTAAGCTTCGACGTACTTTTTCTAGCTCCGGCTTTTGGGATTACTAGTTCTGGTTAGCTCCGGTGCTAGGTCCTGCTAGTTTTGTAAGCTCCGGCGGGAGCTTGGTTGTACTAGTTTTGGTAAGCTCCGGTGCTAGGTTCTACTAGCTTTTGTTAGCTCCGGCTCAGGGTTCGGGTTGCTCTGGCAAAGTCCCGAACTTGAACGCAGTGCCTCTGCTTTTCATTTGCAATGTTTTGTACTTGCTTTACATTGTTGGAAAGATTGCTTAGTATTCATTTGCTAAGTTTTTGGTGCGTTTTGGTTGATATGGATGATATCGTGTTACTGTGGTTTTGCAACATGCTTATGTGACGTTCTCACGTAAGGTGTTGTGTTCGGAACTAACTTGAGTCAAGTCGAGGACTTGGGCTCGTATGGATTGGTTGTTTATTCATTTGCAGGTGTTGCTTGAGTTCAATACATGGCTGGTGACGGGATCCATTGGACTAGTCTCAGGGAGGAGATGAGGTTCCAACAACCAAGTTCGGGAGGAATTGTGGTTGAGCTGATCAGGAGGTTGCGCAGCATGATTGAATCAAGAACAATGCATATGAAGGTATCATGGACGTCATTGGAAGATGTTTGCACGTGTGCAAGGAGTGCATGGACGTGGCTACATGGTTCTGAGGCATGTTGAAGAGATGTGGACGTAAAGAATTGGTCGAAAAGGTCCAACCGACTAGGTTATGGACTCAGGCTGCGGCTGAGTTGGGTTTGACTCAAATATGGAAAGATTTGAGTTGGTTACGATAGGATTTCGTGTGGGTCACGAATTTGAGTTGTTTAGGAATGTGGGATATGTTACTAAGGTGTTTGGAAGTCATAAGATTGTTTCTATCTGCGTATAGAAGAATCTTGAGCAGTTATGGAAAGTTGCGATTCGTGATCTGAGTAGGATTAGAGTCCAAGTTGATATTGGGTTGGTCTAAGGGCTGGTTATATAAGCAAGGGAACCCAGAGCTCGTGGTGCACGACTTTGGGGCTGTTCCTCTTGTGTTCTATTGAATAAAATTCGTAGTTTGAAGGAACTTTTGTGTCTTGTTCGTCCGACTTGTTCCAGACAAGTTTTACTCGTCGAGTTTCTGGACAGCACTACCTTTCATCGGTTATTTTATCATAACTCGAGTTTTACTGATCCAATTGACATGACTCCTTTTGAATTGTCTTCACAACTTGATTGTCTATCATCTGTCAAAATTTCACGGTCATTGGATTTGTGGTTTATGATCTACACGAGTTTCTTTGCAGCGTTTCAGAACTGTTTTTTTTTTTGGGTAGGGCAGATTGACCATTGTTTGATCTTTTGATCATAACTTGAGTTTCTCTCAACGGATTTGAGTGATTCTTTTTGTGTTGTCTTCGTGACTTGATTCTCTCTGATATCTATCACTTTTTTCACGGTGAAACACGTTTAGATTAGTCTCACACATGATTTCTTTAACAAATCGTTTTTCTGCCAAAGGGATTGGGGTTTAATTGTTTCTGCTGCGTAAGATTTTTAAATCTACCATTCACCCCCCTCTGGTAGCTTTTCACGTGCTCTTCGATCCTACAATTGGTATCAGAGCCACAGTGCTATAATCTTTGTGATTTGCGTGTGTTTTTGACTAGTCATCATGGAGAAGTACTCCGCCAAACCTTTTGTGTTTGCTGGTATTGATTTTCAGGTTTGGAAGGCACGCATGGAGGCTTTCATCCAGGCACAAGGCTTTGCAATATGGGAGAAGGTATACAAGCCTTACGAAGTGCCATCAAACGATCAAGTTACAGCTACAAATCTGAGAGATGTCGACAACAACAACAAGGCTCGGAACTTGATCATACAAGGATTAACACAAAGTGACTTCGACCGTGTTGCACACCTCCGATCTGCATACGATGTGTGGAAAGCACTTTGTGACTACCACAAAGTATCCAACACGATCAAAGAGGTAAGGCAATACATGTTCAAGAAAGAATACATGCGCTTCGAGATGCAATCCGGTGAGTCTATTGATGACCTTTTTGCTCTCTTTAATAAGATTCTCTACAACTTGCTTTCTGTTGCACAATTGCTAGATGAAAATCTAGAAATTATTTTCAATAAAAACTGCTGCAAAGTTGTAGGTTCAAATAGTGAGCTTATTTTTAACATGTCTCGGTTTGGAAGAGTTTTTAAATCTGATTTTGATATGTCTTCCTCTAAGCATAGGTGTCTAGTTGCTAATGATTCAAAGGACTTATATTTTTGGCATCGTAGACTTGGTCACGTAGGCTTTGATCACCTAACACGTGTTAGTGCTCTTGATCGCATACGTGGGCTGCCTAAGCTTAAAGGGGACAAAGATATTGTGTGCTCTTCTTGTAGACATGCTAAGATGGTTGCAGGTTCACATACTCCTCTCACAATGATCATGACAACTAACCATGTCAACTTTTGCATCTTGACACCGTAGGACCTTCACGTGTTCAATCCTTCGGAGGTAAATGGTATGTTCTTGTGATTGTTGATGATTATTCTAGATAATCTTGGGTTTACTTTATGGCGTCTAAGAATGAAGTTTTTAGTCACTTAAGAACTTTATTTCTTAGATTATCAATTGATCACCTAGGATCATTAAAAGCAATTAGAAGTGATAATTGAACTGAATTTAAAAATCAATCTTTTGATCACTTTTGTGCTGAAAATAGAATAGATCATCAATTCTCTTCACGATGTGTACCTCAACAAAACGGTGTTGTAGAAAGAAAGAACAGAACCTTAGTTGAGATGGCTAGGACTATGCTTGATGAATATCAAACTCCTAGGAAATTTTGGGCTGATGCGTTAGCAACCGCTTGTTATGTCTCAAATCGTGTTTTCTTGCGTACTAAGCTAGGTAAAACACCATATGAGCTTCGGTTTGGACATAGGCCTAGTGTTACACACTTTCGGGTCTTTGGTTGCAAATGCTTTGTTAAGAAACATGGTAATCTTGATAAATTTGAACCTAGATCCATTGATGGCATGTTTCTTGGTTATCCATCTCATACTAGAGGCTACCGTGTGCTTTTACTTGACACTAACAAAATTGTGGAGACTTGTGAAGTGTCTTTTGATGAAGCTAGCCTAGGTACTAGCTCCGATGTTGCAGGACCAGATCCGTATCCTCAGGGGGAGGGTATTTTCGAAGATGAAGAAGAGCCGGTGATACTGCCTGATAGTTCCGAAGTTGACATGTGTCCAGCTCCGGACATTGAACAAGCTCCGGCTATCACCTCTACTGGTCCTGATCGTCCACAAGACACAAGCTCATCAATCTACGATGAACCTAATGAAGAAGAAGCTTGTGAGACATCTGGCCCCCTACGTTTTTACAAAGATCATCCCCCACAACAGATGATTGGAAGCTTGCACGAACGAGTCACACGGTCCAGGTTTTGCGATCCAAACTCTCATGCTCATTCTGCATTTGTTGCTTCTTTTGAACCCAAAGATATATCACACGCACTCACTAATGAATCTTGGATTATTGCCATGCAAGAAGAGTTAGAAAATTTTGAAAGAAATAATGTTTGGAAACTTGTACCTCCACCTCTAGGTCACACTTTAATTGGAACTAAATGGGTATATAAAAATAAACAAAGTGAGAATGGGGTTGTGGTTAGGAATAAGGCTAGGTTGGTTGCTCAAGGTTTCACTCAAGTTGAAGGTCTAGATTTTGATGAAACTTTTGCCCCTGTCGCTAGATTAGAAGCCATAAGAATTTTGTTAGCTTTTGCAGCATATAAAGGTTTTAAGCTATATCAAATGGATGTTAAAAGTGCTTTTCTTAATGGCTACATAGATGAGGAGGTTTATGTCAAGCAATCACCGGGTTTTGAAAATCCAGATTTTCCTAATCATGTTTACAAACTGTCCAAAGCCTTATACGGTCTCAAACAAGCCCCTAGAGCATGGTATGATAGGCTAAAAACATTCTTACTTGAAAAGGGGTTTACCATGGGCAAGGTTGATAAAACTCTTTTTGTGCTTAAACATGGCAATGAATCATTATTCGTTCAAGTGTATGTGGATGATATTATCTTTGGTTGTGCTTCTCATGATCTTGTGTCCAAGTTTTCAGCAATGATGAGTTCCGAATTTGAAATGAGTATGATGGGTGAACTCACTTACTTTTTGGGGCTGCAAATCAAGCAAACCAAGGAGGGTACCTTTGTGCATCAAACGAAGTATACCAAATACCTCCTAAGGCGCTTCAACATGGACAAAAGCAAGCCTCTTCGGACACCAATGGGAACAGCAACAACACTTGAACTTGATGAAGATGGTGAACCCGTGGATCAAAAAGAATATAGAAGCATGATTGGATCACTTTTGTACCTTACGGCATCAAGACCGGACATACAATTCAGCGTATGTCTTTGTGCACGGTTTCAAGCCTCCCCACATGTTTCACATCGTCAAGCCGTCAAAAGGATTCTCAGGTACTTACATGGAACCCAAGAATTTGGCATTTTTCTTCCTTCTTCCTCAACCGTTACTCTGAAAGCTTTTTTGGATGCTGATTTTGGGGGTTGTAGGATTGATAGGAAGAGTACTTCCGGTGCTTGTCATTTTCTTGGTAATTCTCTTGTTGCTTGGTCCTCTAGAAAACAAAATTCAGTTGCACAATTCACAGCCGAATCTGAATATGTAGCTGCTGCTAGTGCTTGCTCACAAATTCTTTGGATTGTTCAAACACTTAAGGACTATGGGGTTGATCTAGATAGTGTTCCACTGCATATATTTGATAGCTCCGGCATGCTTTTGCTAAGCTCCAACGTACTTTTTCTAGCTCCGGCTTTTGGGATTACTAGTTCCGACTAGTTCTAGTTAGCTCCGGCGCTAGGTCCTGCTAGTTTTGTAAGCTTCGGCGGGAGCTTGGTTGTACTAGTTTTGGTAAGCTCCGGTGCTAGGTTCTACTAGCTTTTGTTAGCTCCGACTCAGGGTCCGGGTTGCTCTGGCAAAGTCCAGAACTTGAACGCAGTGCCTCTGCTTTTCATTTGCAATGTTTTGTACTTGCTTTACATTGTTGGAAAGATTGCTTAGTATTCATTTGCTAAGTTTTTGGTGTGTTTTGTTTGATATGGATGATATCGTGTTACTGTGGTTTTGCAACATGCTTATGTGAGGTTCTCACGTAAGGTGTTGTGTTCGGAACTAACTTGAGTCAAGTCGAGGACTTGGGCTCGTATGGATTGGTTGTTTATTCATGTGCAGGTGTTGCTTGAGTTCAAGACATGGCTGGTGATGGGATCCATTAGACTAGTCTCAGGGAGGAGATGAGGTTCCAACAACCAAGTTTGGGAGGAATTGTGGTTGAGCTGATCAGGAGGTTGTGCAGCATGATTGAATCAAGAACAATGCAAATGAAGGTATCATGGACGTCATTGGAAGATGTTTGCACGTGTGCAAGGAGTGCATGGACGTGGCTACATGGTTCTGAGGCGTGTTGAAGAGATGTGGACGTAAAGAATTGGTCGGAAAGGTCCAACCGACTAGGTTATGGACTCAGGCTGCGGCTGAGTTGGGTTTGACTCAAATATGGAAAGATTTGAGTTGGTTATGATAGGTTTTCGTGTGGGTCACGAATTTGAGTTGTTTAGGAATGTGGAATACATTCCTAAGGTGTTTGTAAGTCTTAAGATTGCTTCTATCTGCGTATAGAATAATATTGAGCAGTTATGGAAAGTTGCGATTCGTGATCTGAGTAGGATTAGAGTCCTAGTTGATATTGGGTTGGCCTAAGGGCTGGTTATATAAGCAAGGGAGCCCAGAGCTCGTGGTGCACGACTTTGGGGCTGTTCCTCTTGTGTTCTATTGAATAAAATTCGTAGTTTGAAGGAACTTTTGTGCCTTGTTTGTCCGACTTGTTCCAGACAAGTTTTACTCGTCGAGTTTCTGGACAGCACTACCTTTCATCGGTGGTTTTATCATAACTCGAGTTTTACTGATCCAATTGACGTGACTCCTTTTGGGTTGTCTTCACAACTTGATTGTCTATCATCTGTCAAAATTTCACGGTCATTGGATTTGTGGTCTATGATCTACACAAGTTTCTTTGCAGCGTTCCAGAACTGTTTTTTTTTTGGTAGGGCAGATTGACCATTGTTTGATCTTTTGATCATAACTTGAGTTTCTCTCAACGGATTTGAGTGATTCTTTTTGTGTTGTCTTTGTGACTTGATTCTGTCTGATATCTATCACTTTTGTCATGGTGAAACACGTTTATATTAGTCTCACACACGATTTCTTTAACAAATTGTTTTTCTGCCGAAGAGATTGGGGTTTAATTGTTTCCGCTGCGTAAGATTTTTAAATCTACCATTCACCCCCCCCCCCCCCCTCTGGTAGCTTTTCACGTGCTCTTCGATCCTACAATTTCCAAACTCAAGGCAGTTGATCGAGATGTCTTGTATTACATGTATCCAAGTCATGGAGTTCATTATGAGGCAGGACACATTCGGAATATCAAGCCTTTTTACAGTGTGCACAACCGTGTGCTCAGGAAGACAATAGCCCCCAATGATGGAGATGCGGGCATCATTCAAGGCAATCTAAGACATTTAATGGTGCTTATTGATGGAGATGATGTCAGATTCAATGTGGTGGACTACATCTTTGATGACATCTTCAACATTTCTCACAGCCCCAACCGATCATGTGGTTATGCACCATATATTACGTACTTGATCGAGAAGGTGTCCGGGCTAACCTTCAAGATGGATGTCACTCATAGAAGACTTCATCATCAGATTTCTCCTCCAGAGCCTGTTCCACCAAGAAGGAAGAATGTTGATCCTCCTGCCTCCTCCTCTCATCCCTTGACTTCTCCACCTCCTCCTCCTCCTCCATAACACTCTGGAAGTGGCTTCTTCAAGTGATTCAATGCACTTTTTGCCTCTAGTCGTAAGGTGGAAGTTCAGAGTCGTCGCATGAAGCTTCGCCACGAGAAGTACCTCAAGGCGATGTGTGACAAGCTCGAGGTTCCCATGTCTCCCGCTGTGGAGAGTGATGGAGAGTTGACTATTTTTCCCGAGTTCACCGCCGAAGAACTCGCTCAATTTGGTGAAGTTGGCACCTCCAGGGTGGCACCCTCCGAAGAATAAGACGATGATGAAGACGCCAAAGATCCGGAGGCTACAGAGAGCGACCATGAGCAGCAACAAGACGAAGACGACGATGAAGAGTAGATCTTAGGGATCTCCTCCTCTCTTTTCCTTTTTGGTGTCTTGATGCCAAATGGGGAGAGATTGGGAGGAGGTACTTAGAGTTTTAATGTCGTTGTCCTTTTGATCCTACTATGGACTTGTATTATTTTATAAAACTCTTGCATTTCAATTTGTTTAAGACTTAATCTATATTATGGCTTGTATGCACTTTATAATGTTTGCTATGCATAATTGTGATGTGATGCTTGAAATGACTTATTTATCACTCATATTCATTGTCTTATCACAAATTATGAACACATCACTTAGGCACCCCACCATAACATGTATATGTATGATAACTCTCTCAAATTCTTCATTCTTAGTGCATACATTGAGGGGAGTTACTCATACACACACATGTTATGAAAATCAATTAATACCCTTTTTGTTGAAGCTTAATGTGTTGTCATCAATCACCAAAAAGGGGGATATTGAAAGAGCATCTAGGCATCCCCGTGGGTTTCTGATGATTGATAATGATAATTAAGAGACTAATGAGCTGAGTTGATCTTAAGTACAGGTGTGACAATTGAAATGAGACAAAATCTCTCAAAAATTAAAAGGTTTAAAAGGGTGTCGAAGACTCAAGCATAGAAATTAGGGTTTCTATTGTGTTGAGTTTAGACTAGCCATATTTGTGTGAGGGTTTGTGTACCAAGTGCAATGAGATCATCGAAGAGGGCTCAAAGTGGTGGTTGAGAGGAAAAACCTAAGTGAGAAGCCTTTGTGAGAGAATTCCCACGAGGTCGGACTAGTCCGGGTGGGCCAGGTTAGTCTGTTTTGGAATGAACTAAAGGTCTCTGTTCCAATTCAGACTTGTCTGTGTGGATGCGTACTAGTCTGTTCTGCGTTGGTGAGAGTTTCTTGAGCTAAGTCCTGGGAGGCCGGACATGTCCACCACGGAGGTCAGACTCGTCCGGACCCCCAGAGTAGCCCGTCTTGTGCCGGACTAAAGGTCTCCGTTCCACTTTGGACTAGTCCATTTTTGGCCGGAATAGTTCGGGTTGCCACGACCGTTTGAAATTCAAACGTTTAGCTGGGACGTCACCTCTTTTTTCGACGTGTGACGTCGAGTTGTCAGTGTTACCAAAGGGCCGGACTAGTCTGTGGTCAGGGTCGAACTAGTCCGGACGTTAGTGGTTGTAGCAGTTAGTTGTTCGAACCTCTATAAAAAGGAGACCCTCGGCTCCCATTTAAAAGATCAGGAACCCTAGAGCCGCCACAACCATCCTTGAGCCTTCCAAAGCCTTCTACTCTTCCTACTTACCCTCTAAGACCAAATCTTGAGTAGATTAGGGTTTGGAAAGGAGAGTGAAGGAATATCATCGTGCTTTGGCTCTCGGTTTGATCTCTTGCACTTGGTGTTGCGTTTTGTGGCTTGTGTGAGTTGAGCTTCGTGTGCTCCTTAGTGTATTCATTTGTGGGAGCCTCAACTTGTGAGCAGTCCCAAAAACTCGATGATTACCCTTTGTGATAGTGGAAATAAAGTTAGTCATTTGTGGTGGCTTTATGAGAAGAGGGTCAAGTGAGACCCGGTCCTTGTGTGTACTTCTCAACGTGGATGTATCCTTCTTTGTGGATCTGAACCATAGGATAAATTGTGTCTCTCTTCTCGCTTTACTTTTTGGTATTCACTAGAATTGCTTTTAGGGTTCATATTTATCTTTGCATTGTTCTTCATTGAAATCTTGCGACCTAATTGTTTAAATTTGTTAATCTAAGTTGTACTAGGTTTCTAGACCTTGCATCTATCTTTCATCGACCTAAATTCTGCAAATAACTTGTAGAAATCGAGTTTTCAGGTTTTCACCACGTGCTGAACGGACTAGTCCGGCCCAGACCAGACTAGCCTGGCCTCAGAGTTTTAATCTCATTTAATTAAGCAATCTCAGGTCATATTGCCTATTCACCCCCTCTAGAAGACTTTCACTTAACCCTACCTGCACGGGCCATGCGCCAAGCCCATTTCACCATTTCAAGCGCACACTTTTTCTCACCTCGTTGTGCCGCCTTCCTCCGCGCTGCACCGCCCTTCCTCCACGACGTGTTGTGTCGCCTCCACGTTGCACCGCTATCGTGTCGCGCTGCCCTCACCCCACCGCTCGCCCCACCGCATCGCCGCCACCCCACCGCATCGCCCTTCCTTCACACCGCGCCGCCCTTCACCACTCCATCGAGCCGGAAAGCTGCCGTTAGGTAACACCGCCACCCCACCGCATTGCCCTTCCTTCACGTCGCGCCGCCCTTTGCCACCCATCGAGCCGGAGCGCTGCCGCCAGGTAACACCGCCACCCGTCTCCCCTCCCCTCCTCGCCTCGTCTCCCCTCCTCCACCACCGCACCGCCACACAGCCTCGCCACTGATGCCCCCCACCCCACCCCAACGGGCACCCCACTCCACCCCACCCCGACACCCATCACCCCACCCCGAGGTTGGCCACCCCCATCCCGACGCTGCCCACTCCACTCCGACGCCCCCCACCCCCATCCCGACGCCAACATCCAGATTTCCCCATTTTTTGTTCATTTGCCTTTTCCCAATGTATGCAAGCAATTGGAAAATGTTATATGTTCCTCAATTAGCATTTGGATAATGTTATATGTTCATATATTTGTAGCCAAGTTGGGATTGACAAATCAATTTGTAGTCAAGTTGGGATTAATATGCATTTGGAGAATCCACGGGCCATTTGATTTCTTATTTAAAATGGCACAATGATTATATCTTGGACACATAAATTTTTTCTTATTAGTTTTGAGTAAGGAAAATTAATTCATTAATGTTATTTAGTTAGTTTTGATTTCATGATTAATGTACATGTGTTTTGTTAATTAGTAGTTAAAATGATTAATTGTCTAATTAGTACTTTGATTGATTAATTGTTTAATTAGTATATGTAAACAAATGGGCTTCGGGTCGACAGGCCCAACACGGCCCATTTAGGCTCTGACACTGCCATTTAGTAGTCACTTATGCGTATAGACGGGCACGGAGACGAAAAGCGATGGTGATGACGGCAAGCTCATGCGCATGGGTGGAGCATAAAGTATGACCCTAAAGCTTGAAGAACTACACCATTTTTGGGGGTGTAGTGTAAAACAAGCGAGGTTATGCTGCTGAAATTTTGTTCGGATTCAGGTTATGTGTCTCGTTATAAGCTGGATAAATCCTGTATAAATTAACAATAATTTCTTCGGTTTTAAACTGCAGAGTCAAACATGGGTGATGATCGCAGTTGGATGTATACTGGTTGGAAGAGTAGTACTGGTGGTTGCTCAGATGAGTGGTACGCCAAGACAGAAGCTTTTGCGGAATGAGCTTTTTTGTTGTCAAATAGTGATAAGGCGCGGTCCCTATGTACGAAATGTCGAAACGGGACGTTTTTGGACAAAGTGGAACTTTCGATGCACTTGTGTCAAAACGATTACGTGTCACATTTTGAGTTGTGGAACTTCCACATCGAGACAACTTCTCAAGTTGTACAAGAAGTGGAAGCGGACAGTGATGATGACACGGAGGTTGATATGATGGATGAGATGTTGGAAGCTATACGAACAAAGCTTACGGAGGATCCTCCTACAACGGAGGTTAAAAAGTTCTTCGAGCTTCTCAAAGATTCAGAACAACCACTGCATGGACACACTGAAATGATAATCCTCACTTTTGTGACTAGACTGATGGCAATTAAGTCTAAGTACTTCTTTTCTAATAACTGTTACAACAACCTCGTCAATTTGTTCATCGATGTCATTCCACATCCCCACAAAGTGTCTAAAGATATGTATATGTCAAAGAAAATTCTTTCCGGTCTCGGTATGAACTACGAGTAGATTGATGTGTGTCCGAACAACTGCATGGTTTTCTGGAGAGAGCATGCCAATGAGAACAAATGTTTAAAATATGGTCAACCGAGGTTTGTCGAAGTTGTTAATAACGATGGTGATACTCTGATGACGGAAGTCGCACGTAAGCAACTTCTTTACTTACCCGTGACACCTAGGTTGAAGCGGTTGTTCCTTTCAAAAAAAAGCCGCTAGACACATGACATGGCACAAAGAAGGTGAGCGTCAGAACAATGGAGTCATGACGCACCCGTTTGACGGTGATCCATGTAAGGCGCTGGACCAGTTTGATCCAAATTTCGGTTGTGAAGCGAGAAATTTTCGCATCGGGTTGGCGACAGATGTGTTCTCGCCGTTCAACACAAATACCACACCATACACTTGTTGCCCTATCTTTGTCATTCCGTAAAACCTACCACCGACTTTTTGCATGAACTATGAGTTAATGTTTCTTAGCCTCATTGTACCTGGGCCAGATCATCCTGGGTCACATCTCAACGTGATGTTGAAACTATTAATCGAAGAGTTGAAAATGTTGTGGACAGGAGTCGAAGCGTACGACTGTTACAAGAAGCAGAAATTCAACCTTTGAGCTACTTATTTATGGTTCGTCCATGATTTTCAGGCATATGATATGTTTTCTGGATGGAGCACTCACGGTCGATTGATGTGTCTGATATGTGCTTCAGACACCGATTGCTTTCGACTTACCCATGGAGGCAAGATATCTTACTCCGATTTTCACAGATGTTGGCTGCCTCCAAATCACGTGTTTAGGCAATGAAGAATGTCTTCAAAAAGGACATCGTTGTCACTAAAGGACCACTGAAACATCTTAACAGGTCAAAAATATCTGGTATGTTGTACAAAATGGTGCCAGATGAAGGTAGTCCTAGATATTTTGAAGGTTATGTAGACGAACACAATTGGAATCACATATGTGGACTTTGGGAGCTATCGTATGTGAAGTCGTTGATTCTAAGGCACCACATTGATGTCATGCATCAAGAGCGTAACATGGCTGAATGTATCATAAGCACATGCATAGACATGATGGGCAAAACAAAAGACAATTTAAAGGCTCAAAAGGATCTCACTGAGCTTTGTAACTGTCCAAATATTGAGCTCTCCGAAAATGGTTGTAAACCACGCGCTTCTTTCTGTCTTTGACCTAAAGAAAAGAAAGAAGCTCTCGAATGGTTGCAAAGTTTGAAATTCTCATATGGTTATGCAGCTAGCCTTAGACGAGTCATGAATGTGAAAACGGAAAAGCTCATTGGGTTGAAGAGTCATGATTATCACATAATCATGGAAAGACTTCTGCCTATTATGTCTCGGGGCTACTTTGACGATACGGTGTGGAAGGTGTTAGGCGAGCTTCGCCACTTCTATAGACAACTTTGTGCTAAAGAAATCACGACAGAGATGATGAGTAAGTTCGAGAAGGAGATTCCAGTACTATTGTGTAAGATGGAAAAAAATTCCTACAAGGTTCTTCAATCCAAAGCAACATCTCCTAATACATCTTCCATTTGAAGTGAAAGTGGGCAGTCCCGTGCAATATAGGTGGATGTATCATATTGAAAGAGCACTAAGATATCTGAAACCAATAGATGGTAACAGTGCAAAGGTTGAAGGGTGCATCGCCGAAGCTTTTACTCTTAAGGTAGTAGGATACTTCTCAAGTGTTTACTTTGTAGAGGAACACAATCTCAATACTTCGGCAATGCAGTACAATATGAATGAGCAACCTCCTTGTAGCGATCTCTCCATTTTTGCAACAAGAGGCACTGTTGTTGGTAGTTACACTTCCTACAACATTATCGAAGAAGAAAGATGTGTTGCTTTTCTCTACATGTACGCTAATATGGATGATGGAGAAATATTTTGAGTAAGTGTTTGTCCTCCATTTAAGCTAATCAGCATATTTTGCAACACATCTATTCTAAAAGGTTCTCTTTTCGTACAGTGAGTTCGACAAGCAAAATTGGAGACATAGACAACAACCTATGAGCAACCAAATAGAAAGGATGTGACAGGAAGGAATAAACGGAGGACCTAATTTTCTTTCCTTATTTCGAGATCATGTAACTGTTTGTCGCTAACTTATCAGTATTAAAAATGTTTTCTTATAACTTATGAATATTTACAAATTTTTCTAATAACTTCATATCTTGGACAGTGCAATAAAGATTTTCGACAACTATCCTATGAAGTGGTTAAAGTTAGAAGCTATGGTCGATATGACGTTAACAGCTTTCGATTCCGTACAACTCATTTTGAATCTCTTCGTTCTCTCGCGAGAACATGTAACATCAGAATTGTGTTGAGGGCGGTCGATTCTCAAGAATGTAATACTCATTACTATGGAATTATTAAAAAAATCCTTCAATTTGCTTTTGTCGGAAACAAGGAAATTCAAGCAGTATTATTTGATTGTGAATGGTTTGATTCCAATCGTGGAATTCGACTAAACCAATTTGGTATGGTCAAAATAAAACACAAGGAACAGTTCAAAGGATTCGATTCATTAGTTCTTGCACACCAAGTGGAGCAAGTGTATTATCGACCTTATCCATGCAATAAACTCAAAGCTTGGTGGGTGGTACATAAGGTGAATTCTCATGAGCGGTTATACGCTCCAGGAGATGATGATTACCATGACGAAGCTGAGGTTGATGAGGTCTACCAAGAGAAAGAGTTGCATACTCATTCTCAGTTGAGCCCGGTGTAGGACTCAATGACTTAGTTGGAGACGCTCAAGATATCGAGACGGGCACAGAAACGGAGCCGAAATGGAAACTGAAGATATCAATGACTTAGTCGAGCCTACTGCTATGCGGAAATGAAAACAAAAAGCAATTGAGATGGTCACGAAAGAAGAAGATCGATGGGCTGGTTTAAGGAGTAGGGTGCATGACCGTGACGTTGATGAATTTTGAAATTTATGAAGCAACATTTTCTTCACTAACTTAATATGAATCTTGTATGTTATCTTAGCATATTAATCAATTATTTCGTCCAATAGGATGTCGTCAAAGGGGAAGGGGAAGGGGAAGGCAGTGAGAGCGTTTGTGGTAGCACGAGACCCTTTCTCAGGTGGCGCAAACAAGACCCTTTCTAAGGTACCTCGTTAGCTAGGAGTAGACGTTCCCAGCTGCTGGCCCACGTTTCAGAGTTTGCAGCTCGGGTCCAGTCTGGTGACGTGCGCACGGAGGTAAATTTCAGTTGGCAATCACATTATTTTAAAGTGCACTTATAAATAATTATTTCTTATCAATCTTTTTATTTTTGCAGTATGACTCAGAGTCATATGAGTCGGTGTCAGAGGCAAGCGGGCCGCCACAGGAGCCGACTAACCTCCCTTCGGGCTCTGGTGGTGACCAGCGTTACGGGTCACAGGACGCGGTGGCACCGCAGAGGCAACGGACGAGGAGGACCCACTTTGCGGCTCCTCCTCCAGTTTCTGCTCAGCGGATCACTATCCGTCCTGTCAGAGACAGGTAAAAAACTGTATAGTATATTAAATATTAGATTTTGTCTTCTGTTACTTAATGAGTTAACATATTTTGCAGATGTTGGTATGACCTTTCGTTTACAGGGGCCCAGAAACACCATGGGCAGGTTAACGGTGTCTTGGGGGCTATAGTTAAGTTGCACTACCCCGGTGTCATTGACGATTTCTCTGCCCTGTCGTGGGATGACTACGCTTGTGTCTCTCACGAGGTCCATGGCACCCTTCAGGGAGCCGTGTGGAACAATTTTATAGTAAGTTTAACTATTTAATTTTTTTCAACTCGTTTAAAGTGTTAATGCTTATCAATTAAATGTTTGTTTGCTTATAATTGAGGTACTAGGTAGAAGAACCGGACATGGAGGAGCATGCGCGACGCGTGTTCCACTACAATGCTCGGAAGCTCACGACGGTGGCGTTGTCGAATGCCCGGATTCAGGCCGTCAACGCGTACAACAAGCTGCACCCCTGGGAGCAGCAGCCGGAAAGGGGTCCATTTAGGAAGAACTACGACATGTACTTGACAGAGAGCAATACACGGAGGTAAGTTTTTATTGTAAAATATTTACAATACCTATGTATGTTAACTGCATTGATGAGTTATGAAATATGTGCAGATTAGTATTTCAGGTTACAGGGTCGACCTGAGGCATACTTAGCTCTCTGTCAGCACTGGGCTAGCGATGCTTTCGTCCCTAGGTCCATAAAGGCAAGAGTGTCGCGTGGGGTCCGAGGGAAAGCGCAACTACGGCGAAGACATCTACTTTCATTTGGCTAAACACATGGTTAGTACACTTTAAGTTCATTTATGTGTACATAATATATTTGTCTCACTAACACGGTTATACAGGAGCGAGAGACCGGTCAAGAGCCGACCCCGACCCAGGATTATAAAAGAGGTCAAAAGGGAAGTGACCCTTCTCAGCCAGGGCAGTGCAGTCAGGTCGCGACCGATCGACTGGTAAGTTTTCAAAATCCATCAATTTTATTGTAACTAATACAATTATTGATACGCTTAGAATATTTCTTTGTATTTCAGGAAAATTATGTGCAGGAGGTCACGAAGATATACAACGAAGATTACGATTGGAAAAATGTGTCGATCAACCCCCAAGCCGTGTACACGAGCGGAGGCGGGAAGGCCCATGGACAGTGAGTTGGTCATTTGTTTAATTTCCTTTTCAATCTATCTTCTTCTACTTAGTATTTTACATTCTTTGGCAGGTTTGCTGTTTTCGATGGAGTTGTCGACTCGAGGTCGGCGCGACCTCTGAGAGGCGCTTCATCGATGCAGGCCTCATCCGTTGGGCCGTCAAGTGGTCGTCTCTCACAAACCCAGTTTGAGCTCAATGCCTTGAAGGAGACGCTGGCGTAGACCCAGACAGAGCTGGAGAGGTCGAGGGCGGAGCAGGAGAGGGCGAGGCAGGAGCAGGAGTGGTCGAGGGCCTTCCAGAAGGTCAGGAGCTTGTACATGGACCAGATGCAAGCAACAGTGGCGGTAAGTAATTAAACTTCTATAGTTTAATTTCATAGCATTTCAGTAACATATATCTTCTAATATTTTCTAATAGCAGACACTTGCTCGATAGAGCGGTCAACATATCGAGATTCCTCTATTTCCACTACCGCAGGTGACCCCGGCATAGACGCCCCCAGCACAGATGCCCTGACGCGGGTAATAAATATTTTCTTTAATATTATTGTATTCATTTCAGTATTTGACATAGGGAGAGAAGGTAGAACATATGGTGAGAGAGAGTGAGATAGATGTGGAGTAAGAGAGATAGACATAGGTTGAGAGAGAAAAGTGAGATGGAGGTGGAGTAAGAGAGACATAGATAGGAAGAGATGGAGTGCAAGAGAGAGGGTACAGTGAGAGAGAGAGGATGCTAGAGAGGGAGAGGAAGAGAAAAAAGTGATGGAGAGGAAGAGAAAGTGAAGGAGAGGAAGAGAGAGAGAGAAAGAGAGAGGGAGAGGAAGAGAGTGTGAGAGAAAGAGAGAAAGAGATAGAGGGAC
Source organism: Tuctoria greenei (assembly GCA_036927565.1). Classification (NCBI taxonomy): domain Eukaryota; kingdom Viridiplantae; phylum Streptophyta; class Magnoliopsida; order Poales; family Poaceae; genus Tuctoria; species Tuctoria greenei. The sequence goes on from JAYESD010000007.1 coordinate 150,653,292, forward strand.
AGGGAGAGAAAGAGAGTCAGGGAAAGAGAGAGGGAGAGAAAGAGTATGATATGAATTTGTAACATGCCTAACTCTAATGTTCTTTTGCAGGATTCGGCAACAACGGCGCAAACTCCTTCGACACAGCTATCAGCATCCAGAAGGACGCGCGGAGATGACCTTTTCGGCTCCGGAGGTAGTCGAGGTGCTAGTGTGTAGCTTGGTCAGAGTTTGTGTTGTGATTTGATGTGTGTCTCGTATAGTTTGAGATTGTGTTTGTTGTTATATATATATTTGTCTGTTCTCTGATCTCGCCATCGTGCGAGGCATGCAATTCCTGTTTTTTTTTAAAAAAACATAACTTACGTCGGCTATGGTAAGACCGACGTAAATTAGCCCAGGTTAACTTACGTCAGCCAGACCATTCCGACGTAAGTTAGACATCAAAACTTACGTTGGCCCGTCCATAGTCGATGTAAGTTAGACCATGTAACTTTCGTCGACTGCGGACGGCCGACGTAAGTACTAACTTACGTCGGATACTGACGGCCAACATAATTAAGAGTTGACCGACATAATTAAGTAACTTACGTCGGTGACCGATATAAGTAATATTAATTACGTCTAAACTGTCATATCGGCCAACAACCAACGTATAGGTGGCCAACGGGCTGTGTTGGGCCGGCCCGGCCCGAGCCCGACCGGGCTTGTGCCTAAAAAACTTGGGCCCGACACGACCCAGAAAAAAATTGGGACGTGTCGGGCCGGCCCACGGGTCGGGGGTCCAGGCCTGGGCACGACCCGAATCCATTTTAAGCGTGTCGGGTCGTGCCGGGCCATAACGAGTCGTGTCAGGTCGGGCCGGCCCGTAGCCAATTTTAGTTAAAAATATAATAAAAATAACCAAAAAATCACTATTCAGGCCTAAACGGGTCGTGCCGGCTGGGCTATCCGGCGGGCCGATCGTGCCGGGCCTAATCGGGCCGTGCCGGCAAGCCCGACGGGCCGGAGATCCAGGCTCGGGCACGGACCGTGTCGTGCTTCGAGCCGGCCCGGGCCCGATTTTTTCGGGCCGGGCCGTGCTTGTGCCTGGCCATTTCTGTCGTGCTTCGGGCTGGCCCGGTTGGCCCGGCCCATATGGCCACCTCTGAACTGACGTAATTAGAGAAAAACCGACGTAATTAAGCAACTTATGTCGATTTTAAGCTTAATTACTAATCGCGATTCCAGTAGTGTATACCCCGCCACCACCATCCTGGCGAACCGTGCTAGGCCGGAGCTCGCCCACGGTGGCAGTAGTTGGCGGATTTCGGAGGGCGGTGGCGCTAGGTTTAGATGTCGTCCCTGTCGTTCCTGGGAGCGACGCTGGGCTTGAGGGACTTTTACTTAAGCCATCAAGCTTTGAGAAAAGATGTTGGGTTACACCTTGAAAAATACATTGTTCCTTTCCGTTCCCGTACTATGTATGTTATGCTGAATAACTTTGAAGCACTTCCTCGCACACAGACACAGTACCTTGTAAATCAATTATGAGAAATGGCCGCGTCAAAAGAAAAGAGAAATTCTGAAAATATCATTGAATTTGTGTGCTAACTTAGCGTTGGTCTTTCATGTGATTTGTGAATGTTTTCTTTTTGTGCTGACTGTCAGCAGCCCAACTGGAAGTGACTGCAAGCCTAACGTGTCAACCTTTCTCTTAACGGCAATTATATATAATCAGCATTACGTTGCGTGTTCAGTGTTCATCGCCGGAATACTAGACGGATTCGGAGAATATTTTCGTTTGATCGCTGGAAATATCGGGGAGTACGACCACACCAACTTTTTGTTTGGAAGATTGTTTGTACACAACTTGTGTTCGTTCACCTCATCACTTCCCAGCTCTTGTCACCTTACTGGTGCATTTCTTCTGTTTCCTTTTACACTTTTAGGCTATGTTTGGGAACACGATATTCTTGGAGTTTTAGAGCAATACTGTGGAATTTGAGATTACTATGCTATTTTTTACATAATGGTGTCTGGCAACCAGCTCAAAAACTATGTATTGAAAACCACGGTTTTGTCTATACTATGGTATTTTTAGGTATAAAAAACTTTGGTCTGACCAAAGTTTTTCTCTTCTTGCTTGATTTTGATGTTTGCTACTTTGCTTCTAAACAGTTATATGTATTGCAAAACTGTGATATTACAAAACTGTGGTATTGAAATACTTTGGTATTGCTATGTCATTTTAAAAATTGTGGTTTCTAAAACTTTAGTATTGAAATACTGTGCTTCCAAACACAGCCTTAGAGTGCATTTGGTTTGACGTCGTAGTTGGATTGAATAAGATTATCTATGTTGGATCATCTAAGTTAATGTTTAGTTCGATGGATTGGACGGTTCAATTTTTTGTTTGGTAGGTTGGATGAAACTTGAGTGGATTGGATTACCTAAGCTGATAATTTCACATGAGATTAATTATTTATATATTAATTATCATGTTACTAGAAAATATTAATGTTAATATTATAATTATAATTATTAATCAATAATAAACAAGTTGATTATCACTAATTATATTACTAAAAAAACATAATTAGATAAGATGGATGGACTCATCCAACCAAATTTACTGGACTACCTCATCCGGCATCTGTAAGAAATATTCCTCGAACCTGTATCACTCTGTCCATCTGACCGTGAAACAAACACAAGACTGGATCATTCAATCCAATAGAACCAACCAAACACACCTTTAATTAGGACGTGTTTAGGCCTTTCAAAAAAAGACGTGTTTAGTTCCTGACCATCATTCGACATACCGCAGGTAAAACAGCTTAGGCGGCCAGACTTTTCATATGAACCGAGCGCACGCCTCAGACGTCGAACCTTTGGCGACTTGGCGTGACAGGTTGCAGAGTGGAGCCAAACACGGCCGACTCACATTTTACTCACACTTGTTTCTTCTTGATTTCTAATAGGGTCTCCCATGATTTCTTAAAGTTGTTTTTAGATAGTTTGACTTACAACGATGTTATAATGACTTTATTTCCAGGACAGAGGGAACTTGCACGGGAGACGAAACTGGAATCTATTTTCTTTGACACCGGTTTAATGAGGAGACACCTGTGGATGATAAGCCCAAGTGGGTGAGCTGGCGACGTGATCCGTCCGCCCCATCCGACGCGTAATCATGATCCACTGCAGCCGCATCTAACGGCCCACGCCCGCGCTCCCTTCCTATTCCGCCGCCGACTTTTCTTGTCCCGAACCAAACCGCGTCCTTGTCATTCCGTGGGCGCGCGCATCAGCTCACCGCAGATCAGCATGTTCGTTAATCAACTTGACTTGTTTTTCTATCTTTTTTTGTCCAGAGAAGATTAACTTGGCCAATTGGTGGATGCAAAGGCGGATCGGTTCGTTTAACCCGGCGCCAGCTGCGCTGTGACTGTGAAGGGTCAAATCAGCGTGTTGAACCTGGCGCGGCGGCGGTATCTTTGCCCCCCGCTTATTTTTTATTTTACTTCAATTTCAGAAAAAAAAAAGAAACAAGTCCCTGTTGCTTGCCGCGCCGTGCGTCCACACAGAAGAAGCATGGACGGACGGAGGAGGACTCGTGCGCCAAGCCGATGGCCTTCTATATAATCGGCCGGCCTTTGCGGCTCTCCTCGTTCCCAGCCACCCGTGTCCTGCCCACGTGCTGCTCTCGCTGCTCGGGCGGACGGGCGTGAGCTTCTCTCACGGACTCTGCTGTCATCCGCTGCCCGCCGAGGCACGACCGTCTCCGAGCTCCCTCGTCTCATCGGAGGAAAGGAAACCGGTGGCGCGGATGGAGTCCGGGGCGCAGCAGCACGGGTAAGCAGTCAAGGCGTCGCCAGCGCGTCGTCCGTCAGCCCGTCTGATGCGAGGCATCCGCGGCCGACGCTCTCGCTTCAATTATTTACTCACAACAATCATAAAGAAAAAAAAAAGCATCTGATCTTCGTTCGGTTTCACGGCTCATTCTCTTCCCGGGGGCGGGGCGAAGAAGCAGCTGCGCGCATTACAGGCGGGGCTGCAAGCTCGTCGCACCCTGCTGCGGCGAGGTCTTCGGGTGTCGGCATTGCCACAACGACGCCAAGGTCGTCCTCCATATCCCTCTCCGTTCGTCCCTGCTGTTTATTTATTTCGCTTCGGCTCCTGCGTAACAGAGATGCATCTGAAACGTCCGGCTAATTCTGTTCCTCCGTTTCTCGCAGAACTCGCTCCAGGTCCACCTGCGCGACCGGCACGAGATCCGTCGCCACGACATCGCAAAGGTCGGTGTCCCTTGCCTCCTTCTTTGATTCCGTCCGTCTGCTTGTTTTCAGCATTTTTTAAAAAAATTGTAGATATATGTTCATATGAAAATCTGGATTCATGGCCAAATCGTGCTATCAGCTATCTTCCTCTTCTTCCCCCGAATTATTGTTTGGGTTTGCCGGCTGCCTGGCCATCTGATTCCAGCCCACAATTAGCGCTTAGACCGTCTGCATTGGGCTACTGGAGTCCCTTACGGGACTGTAAATTTACAGGTGGGATTCACTCCGGTGCTGGAAACTTAGAGTATGCTGGAATATTAGAGGTAACACTTATGAAAATTGTGCTGTAAAATTAGAGGATCCTAAAAGTTTATAGGAAGTTGCTAGAAATCTATGCAACCCACGATTTAGAGCAAATTTTTAAAGTAGACGAAACGCCATCTGATAAGAGAGAACAGAAAATACCCAAGTTCGAGACCTCTTAATTTCCCTCCTGGAAATCCACTGTCAGCATCAGAGATGCAACCCAATAGGTTGTTATGGGTTAAGCAAGCCCCTATTTTATTTGTTCCACTAGCTTTATAAGATGGTGGGGGATTTAGTTCATGTTAGAGAGTTTTAGGCCGACCTATTTATTGGTGACTAAAAAACAGAAAACTTGCATTCCTAATCAGCATCTCCGACCCATTCTCACTTTAGCCCAGTCCATGAGAATGGTGGCATGGGAATGGAAACGGAAGCACGCAACCATCAGATGCAGCGAAGAATCCCAGGTCACAAGATTCTTTTCCGCACCATTCTTCCGTCGGCATGGTGCTTCAGTAACCACCAAGATTTTTCTCGCCCTCCTTTAGATAAGGCTATTCCCAGTGGAGAGTTTTATTTCGTTGTTTTTAAGAGATTTTGTTTATTAAAAACGAATTTTTTTAATGGGAGTTGCTAAGGCCACGTAGCTTAGTGCTCCAGGTGCAAAGGGGAATCGTTCTTCCTTGATATTTTCGTCCTGCACTCCACCACTTCCACTAAAAATTTTGACCAGTTCTGCCGCCACCTGCAAAGTGGCCGGCACCGGGGTCCACAAGTTTCTTAGGTCCACGTGACTGTGCCATTACAAGCAAATCGGCTAGGATAGATAGGAAAGAAGGCAAAACGAGAAATTGAGAAGGCAAAAGCGTATTTGATATTTCACTCTATTAGGAATTCACCGTCTTCCTCGGCTTAGTTTTGCATAATATTTTAAGGCGTGAACATGATTGGTGCTGTTATTAGACGTCAAACTCCACTGATGTGGACGAACAGGTGCCCTGGTTTAGTAGTACTGCTGAATTGCTGTCAATTGGCTAGAGCAATCATACTTAATAATTGGGCGTAGCGTATTTATGCCAGATCTGTATTATTTCCTCGTGAATGGGGCCGTAGGACGGTGATAGGCGTTCTTATCCTGTCTTGGAAACACTGATGGTTTTTTTCTTCTTCTGAAATTCGGAACAATCATTGATGATAGGAGTATATCATCCATTTCTTCTTTTTAACCAAACCATATGTGTGGATAATGACACATCATTTTTTTGACAACCTACTCTCTCTGTTCTCATTTAATTGACGTTGGGAAAACCAGTTTAGTTACTGCAACATCAATTAAAAGAGAACAGGGAGAGTATTTCAGTAACTGTTCTTTTTTTTTCGAAACTGGTTTCAGTAACTGTTCTATTTTAGTGGAATCACATGAATTCCCCCCTTGGATTGCGTACTTACTGAAAACTGTTCTACTTTGGTGTGTATCGCAGGTTATCTGCTCTTTCTGCAACAACGAACAGGATGTAAGTTGTCTGTTGAAATGCACACCAGTTTTTTTTCCCAGAACGTTTACCGATTACCTGAAAAACGCTTCTTCCATCCTTCAACAGGTGCAGCAGAATTGCTCTAACTGTGGAGCCTGCATGGGAAAATACTTCTGCAAAGTATGCAACTTCTTCGATGATGATGTAAGAACATATGAATTCTGAACGATGGTTCACCGTGACCTGATGCAGCAATTGTTATGCCAGTAACAATAATACTATTTGATGCTTCCCAATCTGACAGACGTGCTCTCCTGTTCCAGGTCTCAAAGGACCAATACCACTGTGATGGATGTGGCATATGCAGGCAAGTAGTGCCATACTAACAGTTTTGATCTGCATTTTCATATATTTTCCGTTTCTATTTTTTTCGAAAAGATAATATTTTCTGTTTCTTCAAAGTTATAATCTGGGTGCTTTTGTTGCATCTTCAGAACCGGTGGAGCAGACAAATTTTTTCACTGCGACACATGCGGTAATTTTCTGCATAAATTTTCGTGACGTGGTGTGTGATAAAAAACACTATCACGTTCATCGAAAATGAATAGATTTCACTAACCCTCGTCGTTTCCCCCGTTGTCTTCCAACAGGTTGTTGCTACAGCAATGTCCTGAAGGATTCTCACCGCTGTGTGGAAAGGGCAATGCACCACAACTGCCCTGTCTGCTTTGATGTAAGAGACAACCTTTGTGCCATGAACTTTGCATCACGACATTACTCTGAACTTTCATTTCTCGTTCTTAGAGGATATAGATATATTGTTCCTCATCTCTGTTTTTTTTTCTTTGTTCCTTCACAGTATCTGTTTGACTCAACGAAGGACATCAGTGTGCTGAAGTGCGGGCACACGATTCATCTGGAGTGTATGAACGAGATGAGACTGCATCATCAGTAAGTTCACATTCACAAAAGATATCTTAAATCTTCTCGATCCGTGGATGCGATGATCGGTTGGACTCCGACCTCCGCAGCTTCTCGTGCCCGGTGTGCTCGAGGACCGCCTGCGACATGACGGACACGTGGCGGAAGCTGGACGAGGAGGTCGCCGCGACGCCGATGCCGGAGATCTACCAGACAAAGATGGTAACCACATAACATTGCCTCTCTGAACCTTGTACTGGCCACCAACGCCGGGCTTTGCAGCTGCCGTGACGTGACGTGACGTGCTCCTTCTTCCTCCTGCAGGTTTGGATTCTCTGCAACGACTGCAGCGCGACGTCGAACGTGCGGTTCCACGTCTTGGGGCAGAAGTGCCCCGGCTGCAGCTCCTACAATACCAAGGAGACGAGGGGCGGCCCGGCCACCGCCGCACCGTGCTCTAGAGTCTGAGAAGGCGGGTCGTCCAGGTCACAAAAGGCCGTGGAGATTTATTTAGTTAGAGGTGCCCACTGCCCAGTCCAGACGGTACAGGATGGTCGAGGATGCAGCAAAGCGACTGCCTTGAAGCTGCAGCAGAGCTGCTGTCCTCGCAATCCATGATCCGAGCTTGCTGGGAAGGGCTTTGCCGTCGGCCGCCGCGCGCGCTGGCTGCAACTGGAGGAAAATTTACGAGGTCACATGCTTTGCATGTTCAGAGAATTACTGTTTCGCCAATCGCCTCATTGTATTATCCATATAGCTTATAATTGGATCCAATTGAATGAATCACAATTCGACGTTCCCTGTTAATCAGAAGCGGTCCTTCAACACTTCGGCTCTGTTTTCACCTAAATTTGGAGCAAGCCTTTTTGGTCCCTTGAATAGACATATATAGACATAGTTTCTTTTCAGAACCAAGCATAAATGAGACTTGTGATTCAGACAAAATCTGGGCCTCACACCCCACGCATCAAGGGGCGAATTGTGAACTCCGGAATGGGCCTCTTGTTAGCCAACTCCGTTCCATTTCCAAGGACAGACAAACAAAAAGAATGGCACGAACTTTCTGAACTACGCTCCGTGCAACTAGCTTTTCAAGTTGCTACAGCTTTTGTTTCGTCCTTTGATATTATAACTTGGCTCGGCTGAAGGAGCAGCTGGCGTTTGCTTTTGTTTCTTGGCAATGAGACTGCTGCTTTTTTTCCGGTACACTGCTGCCACGACCAAACTGACAACGGAACGGTGGTGGTGGTAGATGGCTCGATGATGGGGCCCTGCCGCCCTGGGCTAACTGGTGAAGCGTATGATCTGGTTCGCCGAAAAGGATGGTTCAACAGAAACCGGCGCCTTTCTTGCCTTTACAAATCATCCGTCCTGTGAGGCACGTCACTCTGTCATGTGTGTTCCCTTCCTGTACGTCAGTACAGCGGATAAGTGGAACTCTCTTCTGTTTTCCATTCATATGTATAAACCGAGCTGGTGGTTCCCGGCAACACGCGTGTAGTTTAGTCTTGTTGTGAAAGCGACCGATTGGTTGCAATTGCGATTTTGCGTCGCATCTTGCTGAACGTGTACACAGTCGTGAAAGCTACAGTATCACGCTGCTGCTCCTGCTGCCGTATACAAATAACGCCTGGACGCCGTACGCAGATGGTCGCTGTCGCCGTCGTACCCACACACAAACAAGCATTATACTTATTACGTGCCGGACGAGCCGTCCGGCGACCATGTGTCCCGTGTGATTGGTGGCCCTCGATACGGCGTCCTGTATTTCTATCGCTATCTTGTTGATGAAGTAGGGTAATCGGCGAATGCGATCTTGTATATCTCGTTTTCTTGTTGGTACGTACACGTGTCAGCTGGCGACCTCGGTACAGCACTACAGTACAGGACGAGTAGCGTACTACCAGAAGTCGCAACCCCAGTCCGGCGTCCGGCTCCGGCAAACCCACCTGAACCCGTAACGGTATTTTCCGCGGCGTCGGCAAAATCCATTTCTCTCTCTTTCCCCGGTCAAACAAAGGAGCCAACACAGCACAACACACACCAGTCTGGCTGCCCGCCTGTCTCTTCTCCTCTCGTCTCCTCTCCTCGGTTCGCACTGTCCTGCCCCTACCGCTGCCGGCCAGCCAGGCCCTCCCCTCCCCGGCTGCTCCCATCTATCTATCTACTCTTCCGCCGCCATCCTTCCAAGAGGCAAGGGCCGACCCCGAGTCGCATTTCCGATTCGAATCCGAGGGAGGTGAGGACCGCGGTGGGGGAGTCGCAATGGGTTCACCGGGGGCGGGGAGCAGCGGCGGCCACGAGTGCTCCTTCAAGATCCTGCTCATCGGGGACTCGGCCGTCGGCAAGAGCAGCCTCCTCGTCAGCTTCGTCACCGCCGCGCCCCTCGACGACGACATCGCGCCAACCATCGGTACGTACGTCACGCCTCCTCCTCCTCCTCCTCCTCCTCCTCCTCCTCCTCCTCCTCCTCGCTACGTACGTGCGCCCCACTCCCTTGCCCCCGTTCGTCGCACGCCCATGGCGCCGGTCCTCCAAACCCTGTCCCGATCAGGCCTATTCGGAGTCTGCTGCTGCTGTGTCGGAAAAAGGGCCACAGTCTCAGCCGTAGTACGCTCGTAGCTGCATACCGCGATAACCCTGGGACGGCGGCGTGGTATCTACCTGTAGACGGATCAATTATCGCTTCCGATTTTCCACGCTACACCTCTGCTTGCGTCCGGCGCGCCCATTTAGTGATTTAGATCAGTTATTGAGTCCGTGCGGACGCGATCCTGGTGCGGAAATTGTTCCAATTCGGTGTGACGTTGTCAGAAATCCAACCGACCAGCAGAGTGAAGTGGTAGCTGGTTTGAGGATCAAAGGATATGCGCTGCTTTTCCAAGAAGACTCAATGAACGGACCTTCAGCCTATTTAATAGCCAAGCTGTTTTCTGCTCTTGCTTGTACTGGGATTGACTGCCATAGTTCCAGAGTTCTTGTCGTCGGTTGGGGAAAGTTAGATGACCAAAACTTACAAAATTATGTTGGCTGGCTTCTGGCTAGATTTAACTCCCTAACCCTGCTTTCGCTTCCCTCAGGATCACTAGTGCTATAAAAGGGTAGGGTGGCCATGATTAAGATAATTCAGAAGAAGGGATCATCCTAAATGATTGTATAACACATACATCAAAAAATATGTTCTACAGCTTATGCCAGAATGCCTGATTGTGAACATTACTAAAATACAAACAGGTGCTAGCCTATGAGCTATTTAGTTGTCAACCTACTGTTTTAGGAAATCGCTGTTACACTATTGTAGCTTATATCTTAGTATCAAGATCATCAGTTTTGTTTGCCTTCACAATTCCAGTTTGATATTATGATTTTTTTTCCCGTGTTGCATGTTTGTGACACATCATACTCTATTATTTTTTTGTAATAATATCCTGTGTCTTCTGACTTTAGTTGCACACTTGTTGGCAGGAGTTGATTTTAAGATCAAGTTTCTCACAGTTGGTGGAAAGAAACTCAAATTGACAATATGGGATACTGGTGAGCTAAGTACTTCATGGAAGATATCACTGATGTTTTCTTATGATATATTTGATTGCTGGTTGTAATATGCAATGCTTCCAAAGCCCATTTGGCACGGTTTTATCCATCAGAATATGCTTTTCTATTGAATAGTTGATGATTTGTTACTTCTACAACAATAAAAATCACTCCTAATAAATGACATTAAACTGATATTTGTCTGCATATTCGACTACATCTCGTGCTCCTTATGTTCATCAGTTAAAATATGTTTTACCATTATTAAATACAATTTTAGTAAGTGATTAGTCAAAATTTGTTTGATGGGGAAAGAAAAAAGTGGTTGAAAGTTGCTCATAGATTTGATAATGATCGAACAACTTGAGCTAGCAGAGACTAAAGCATGCATCAATTATGAGGATCCATCCCAATAAAAAGAAATGGAAAAGGCCATGACTCGACTCATTGGACATATTTGAGCCTCACTCCACCCTTTGCGGCTGAATACTTATGTTTCTAGCCCTTTTACAACTCCACCCTTACGTGCTCCCATTACTGTTAGTGGTTTGAGGATCATGATTAGCTTTTCTACTAGCATATTTAGATTCTTCATCCTTGCCTGCCCTAACATCATGACTATTGTAGTTTCATATTCACATACTTTTAGCTCTGCTTTGCTGCTTACTGCCTAAATATTTGAATACTTTCACCATGTTATCCCTTGCGTTTCTAAAATCATTGCCACGGGAGGTTCCATTAATATTTAATGTTTTGATGTTGCCCCACATAGTCCTTGTCCTGAATAGTTCTCTGTTTTATCGTGTAACCTATGCCTACTACTGCTAGAAGGTTTTTGAGTTATATATGTGCAGCATGAATTAGGTTACATCGTTCATGATGTTTTAAATATCCTAAAAGCTCCCTTTTTTACTTTGCAGCTGGCCAGGAGAGGTTTAGGACAATTACTAGTTCTTACTACAGAGGTGCTCAAGGGATTATTCTGGGTATGACATGGTTGACTGCTTTCCATTGTCCTCACTGGTGTCTTGTTTTGTTGCTCTTGAATTGTATTGTTGAAATATGTCATAGAGTCATGTAACTGATATATTTAGTGTACACTCACTGTATAGTTGGGACCAAATCTTACTTTAAGTTAGATGTTGATTACTGTTAATGTTTCTTTATATTAATGATTATTCTTGTCTACTTCATTAGCACGGCAATTCGTAGAAAAAAGTTCTAGAGAAACATGTTATACTATTTTGTAATTTCATACGTTTCACCGGCCGGCGCCCATGGTTTCCCCTCTGAGGCTTGGAGGGATTTTCCACCTTAAATATGTGTCTCATTCTATGCTTGATCTGCTATCTTTCATCATTAATCTTCTAAAAACAACTTTAAATTAGTAGAAAATTACGATAGCCTGGATTGGCAAATGCTTTTAGAATTTCCCTCTGTCTAAGCCATTCCTATTGTTATGTCCGTGCTTGCAAACTAAAGACCTAATGATATATATATTTCACTCCTAGTATATGATGTCACAAAGAGGGAGAGTTTCACAAATTTGGCTGAGTTGTGGACTAAGGAAATAGAAGCAAACTCAACAAACAACAACTGCGTAAAACTTCTCGTGGGAAACAAGGTTGATAAGGTACTGTCTGTTCCAGAAATTAAATTGTTATTTGTTACTTTGGAAATGCAGTTTTCTCACCCAAACCTTACCTGAACCATCTGTTGCGAGTTTCTAGAAAGTAAAACTGATTTGCCTTTATTTGAGAGTAACGGCAGTTTTTTACATTTATTTTGATGGCCTTATCTTGCAGGATGATGAAAGAATGGTCACAAGAGAAGAAGGACTTGCCTTCGCCCAAGAATCTGGATGTCTGTTTCTCGAGAGCAGTGCAAAAACACGAGAAAATGTCAATAAATGTTTTGAAGAACTTGCTTTGAAGGTATTCTTCTAGAATGATGTTAAGTGCCATAACGTTAGCTTCTTAGTTTTGTTAAAAAAAAGCATTAGCTTCTTAAATCTCCTTTTGTAGGGGTTATAGGGATATTAAAAAAACCTAGATGGGGGGGGGGGGGTGTAAGACAGCCCCCGGACATTGAATTTAAGAAGACCTTATGCAGGCTCAAAAACCCCCCGAACCCTATCCACCCTTACACAGCGACCCGTAGCCCATGTGAGAATGACCTGAGCCGGTCTCTTAGAACTGTGCTTTGGTTATGGGACAGGTGAGGAGATTTTTTTAACCTCGGTCTGAAATTTGCTCTCACGGTTAGTCGAACCCAGGATATGAAAAGTTCTTAATCAATAAGCTAAGACCCCTTTCGCATTATAGGGATATAATACAGACATGAATTTTATAACTTGTTTGGGAGCCATATTCCAACGGCATGTCCGCCCAAACAGCTCTTAAGCTACTGGGATTGGATGATTTGAAGTTTAGACTTTCTGCATGGACTTTGGACTACCACTTCTCACGTCTTCAGTTGATAGCACGTTTGACACTTGAAGCTTTAGACGATTGTAAAGAATCTGATTAAGCTCGTAATTTTAAGTAATATAGATAAAACTATTTTAAGCCTGAGGGTTGTAAAATTGTGCGGTGAGGCACAAGTACCCTGCTAAATAAGCAAATGCAATCACTGCATGTTACTTGTAACAGGGACTTAGCTGTTGTTCCTCGATGGCTGAAATTCTTGATTACTTTCCCCGCTAAAAACTTGTTTTATGCATATCATGAACTAACTCAAAGTCCTGTTTTCATGCAGATTCTTGAGGTTCCGAGTCTTCTGGAGGAAGGATCTTCCTCTGTTGTTAAGAGGAATATCCTGAAACAGAAGCAGGAAAGCCATGCTAAGCGCGGTGGTGGGTGCTGTCAATAGATGAGTCAACCCATGCAGCATGCTTTGTTCTTCGTGCGAGCTTGTTCATTTGTTCAGTTGTAAATGAATTGTACTCACTCCATCTCTAAAAGTTTGTCAATTTCTAATTTATTTTTAACTAGAAAGATACAAACTTTTAAAGACGGAGTGAGTATCTAAATATTTGTGAGTAAAAGGGGGTTCATGCGTCATCCTGTGATTGGCGGGGGGGTTGGGGAGTGGTTAAAATTGGTTTGTACAGAGAACGTGTGGTCTTTTGGTGTTTACCTTGGGCACTAATTTTTTATCTCATTTCTTTCTGTTCACTTAGAAATCCGAATCGAGTTTGCAGGTGCTTATTTTTCAAATTCATAAAAAGTGGCTAGGAAAGCAGCACTCACTCATTTCATATAAAAGACGTGGCGAATAAAAGTTCAGTCGCACGACATCATAATCGAAATCAACCCTTGCTACAGTATTTATTCTGCTGCCTGGTCTGTTGGGCATTTCGTTCTTTAGTCCTAGTAACGGTGGATGAGATCGTTGAAGGCCCCAGGATTCTTGGCGTAGTGATCGATCTCAGCCTGTGAAACACGGAATAGAGCTAAATGATGAACTTATCCAGTTCAAATAAAACATTTTTTTTCAAAAAAGAAGGTAAAAAGAGGTTCTTTATAGATAAAACAAAAGAAACGAAGCATACCTTCCGTATAGCTATAGCGGCTGTAACAAGTTTATCTCCAATTAGTTCATGCAGAACACTGTCTGCAGAAAGTGATTCTACAGCTTCCTGCAGGTTCTGTGGTAGCCTTTTAAGTTTGGAACCATAATCGGCAGGGTTTGATTCTGCAAACAACGGAAGCCAAATGAGATTGAAAAATTGCGGAAGCAAAAGGGACTGCCAAGCAGTAACAGAGATTCATACCGATAGGTTCAGGCAACTTCAGGCCTTTCCTTAACCCATCAATGCCGGCAGCAACGATAGCAGCAAGACCCAAGTGCGGGTTTGCGCACCCATCAAAGGATTTAATCTCGAAGTTACTGACTAGATCAAGAGGCACACCAGGTGGGCATGCGGTTCTCAATGGGGCCTCCCTGTTCTCTTTCCCCCAGCACAGGTAGGCTCCACTCCATGTATTTGGCTGAATCCGATCATAGCTATGCACAGAAGATCAAATAAATGATACACCAAAATAGAGGTGTACATTTCTGAGTTGAAATGGCTGCACCAGTATTCTGGCATTTCTCAAACAGAATTAGCAGTTATGTTCTTTAAATTATCTATATGTCATATGCATTAACGTCTTGTAAATACCATGCAGCTTATACAAGAAATAAGTACCAAGCTGCGTACTCAGAATTTCAATTGAACTCAGGGGCGTTCATAGAAGCATTGCTAGAAGTTTTTACCTGTTAGGGTGGGGAGCAGTAAATCCCAATATTGATGGAAGATGATGATACACTCCAGCAAGGAACTGTTCCCCTTTTTTGGACATTCCATAGAAATTGTATTCATTTGATCCCATGAAAACGTTCTGATCATTCTCCCATAAACTCAGATGCACGTGTGAACCAGATCCAATGTCATTCAAGTCGGGCCTAGAAAGTGTCAGAGTACAAGAAAGTATTAGTTACCTGATACACGATCTTTCCATAAATTTTGAAACAATGCAACATATTGAATTTCCTGAAAAGAATCCTTCTTTGGAGCATACTAGTTATTATAAAATGACTAGCTCTATAACGAATTAAATTGTTACTTTACAGTTGTTTACCATGATCACAAATACTTTGCTGAAAAGTGATCTCTGCTAACGGACTATGATATGTTGAAAATTAAAATTGGCCAACCTATGATATTTCAATCCAGAAACTTACTTTGGAAGAAATGTTGCCAACAGTCCATGCTTTCGAGCAACTGATTTAATAATCTCACGGGCATATATAAGATTGTCAGCCGCAAGAGTGCACAAGGTATACTTTAAGGCTACCTCAAACTGCCCTTTCCCTGCTTCAGCATGCAACTGTAAATATAAAAAAAATATCAATCGGGGTATCATAGTACATGATTTAATCAGTTTCCCATCAAAGTTGATACTTTTAACAACAATTGCCTGAGTAAAAAACTTACCTGCTCTACCACAATGTTTGAAGCTTTAAGACAAGAATATACTTCTTGTAGTATAGATGTTGCGCCATCAAATGCTGAAGTTGAACAGTAATTGGTGTTATCATAGGAAACCCACTGCTCATGTCCATCACTGCAGAGGTTTTATAGTTACGACATAATTTAAAGAACAGTAAGCATCTGACAGTCTCAATTAATGAGAGTCAGACAAAGTTACCTTACTAATTTTCTGCGAAGATAAAATTCATTTTCAAAACCTGCCTTCATATTCTGAAAGGATAAATAACTAAGCATAAATACAAAAATAAATGCAGCTATAGAATCCGAAATGGAAAATAGTCTTAGAAATTCAAAAGGGTGAAAGAACGGATTCATTCTTACCACATTGAACTCATCTAGCAGAACTTTTGTGACTTTCCTTAAGGCATTTCTAGGACAGTATTCCCAGGCTTCTCCAGGCCTTATGTGCATGTCAGCCATCACCATTTCCTCACGTCTTGACCTTGCAAACAAAAGAATCAACCATTAACATAATCTGAAACGAAGTTTTCTAGAAACCGAACTTATTATTGTATAATTACGCCAGCTTTAGTAGATACACTACAAAAACTGTGGGAACAAAAGAAACTTGGTGTCTTAATGTATTCAATGAACTAACATGTCCTCAATAAATGGGAAAATAGAATACTTGTAGCTATGAGATAGAAATAGATTCTTACGAGTTCTAACATAGTCAGCAATTAGATTTTTGTTTCATAAGAAAAACTAACTAGACAGCAATTAAATTTTTATTTTCAAAAGAAAAGTGATTTATAGCTAAGGAAGATATGTGTCATGACAGTATGAGAAACGCTATCCCTCGTTCCTGCAGCAGATACAAATAAAACTAGCAAAATAAAATTAGTACCTCTGACAAAGACGAATAAAAGATAATGTAAATAGTCATTTTCATCAATATGGCAACAAGCCTAAGCTTTAAGACAAGAAAGAAAACCAGAATTATGATGAACGAATAAATGAAGAAAGTGCAGTCGAAAATGTTTAAGCAATCAAATATACCATGGGAGCCTCAGAATTGTTGACATATCTGGTACAAGTCTTATCTCGCCTACACCAGTAAGATTAGTTCCATCTGCTGGGCCATCACAAAAAGAAGTCATCCCCATCGATGCAAAAGTCAGGCCAACACCCTTATCCCTTGTAATCTCATTAAATCTTCCAGCTGGCACAACCTGGAGGTACAATTCTTTTATACGTGAATAAAATATAACTGTACCATTTTATCAGAAGTTGGTAAGAGAATTGTCATTTTAACAGCAACATAAGTTACTAATCAGTCTTGCAAGTGAGGTTGTGATTTGGTATTTTTGCAAAATGAAAAGAAAAAAGAAAATGGCAACAAAGTTAATTACAACTACTTTGTATGTGGTACATCTTATAGTTCCAAGACAAAATATGCAACAGATAACCACTTTTAGGAAAACTAAAAGATAACTTTTAATTCAGTCTATAAGAAGTGATCAATGACAACTGCTTCACATGATGTTGACACTGTAGTATGTGGTTAGAAAAGTTATACTTACACGGCATCTATTTTGACCAGAAGCATCATTCCAAACAATTCGAACAAAGAGCATCTCTCTCTCAACAGAAGATGGCGACATGCTGTCACCAGCTATGGGGGTTTCATGATTAATTGACTCACTGGCAATATTTAACTTGTACAGATGCAATGAATTTCGTCTAAAGATGTCCTCAACTGCTTCAATCGCTTCCTGAATGCTAAGATCACCATCTTCACATGCAGCTGACATGACATTGTAAACAACATCGCGTGCCCTCCTTACACCTGTAAATCAACTCAAGGTATAAATTATCACCGAAACATAAAGCCAACTTTCTAAATGTAGACTATTTAGGAAAAGACTTCCATGTTTGCTGTATAGACATTAGTAAGCATGTAAGTATCGAAATTCCATTCACCAAATGGTTTTCTATTTGTTGGTCAATCCTTTTTTTTAGTTTTATTTATCCTAAGTGGACGAAAGGGATCTTAGCCTAGCGGTTAGGACTCTTAGTAGCACCCCAGAGTCCTGGGTTTGATTCCCCATGGGAGCGAATTTTCAGGCTGGGGTACAAAAAGTCACTCGCTAGTTTCCCTAGTCGTGTGCACACGAGAACGAGATGGACTAACCTGTGTGGGGGCGGCATGTAGGGGCTAGGGGGCTCAAAGCACGGGTAAAAGATCCGGCTCATAGGGGGCGAACCCTCATGTTGCAAGGAGGGCAGCTTTCGCGGCCTTTCTCGGTTGGGCTCCGGTTGAGCTTTTCTTAATTATAATACCGTGGGACGATCCTTCCCCACCGGCCGAGTTTTTTATCCTAAGTGGAGAAGCTACCATTCTTATTCCTAGATTTCTTCTAAGATACTTAACATTTGTACATACTTTTAATGATCCTCAATCATATTATGAATTAGTCTAAGTTGATGAATCTACCTAGGTAATACGTCTCTGGAAAAGCGTATCCATCTGTGCTGAACATGACCTGCAAATGGTTACAAATTAGAAATATGAAGGAACCTGTATTTTCAAAAGTGGAGATAATTGGGTCGCTCAAACATGAACAGCAATCACAGTCACATTCCTCAGAGTATATATAAATGGATAAAAAATAGAGTTGTGTAACAAAGGTGACATGATATTGAACATTACAGGAAAGGACTGGCACAAGTAAATGATATGTATTTGTTAGAGTATATCTAATACTTTTTCTAAAAAATGGGGGAATCAACATTTTCTTTTGTTTGTTTCTTTAGAAACAGTTATCTGATGGGCACTTTACCTTCTTAGTGGAAGCTAGCTCCAGAAGCTCTTTCAGTGACGATGTCATCCCATGAACACTAAGTTTCGGAATTGCCAGGCCAAAATCAAGATAAACCTAATTGGAATTTATTTAGAATGGTTAAACTTCATGAATCCAAACGGATATTTCATGAGAAATTGAGGGCCTTACCTGGGAGTAAACAGATGCAAGATAGGATGCTTCCTTAGAAAATGGGTATGAAGCATGTAACAGGACAATTTGGCACTTAGCGAATCGATCATCCTCAAGAACAGCACGCAAATGTAGAGGGTTGCACTTTCGCAAGTCTAGGTCCTTATCTCCAAATCTGGAATATGGGAATATATGTACTTGAGATATCGAGACATCCAAAGTTGAAGGAAAAAACACACTAAAAGGAAAAGTGTCATCACCCTGTGTGAATTTGGACTGGCAAGTTAAGTGAGGCAGCAATTTCAAGACTGCAGGTGAATAGATAGTCAATCAGATTTTTATTTGTAATCCGGAATGGCCTCCGACCTGAAATTCATGAGAGCATATGGTTGCATAAATCATGTGAGATTGTTTTGTTTGTTTAGGACCTGGAAAAATACCTGATAGCTCCTTATGAAGTCCATCCTCTGCATCCATCTTGCTAACATTTGGATTGATCTCCAAGCCACTTCTATATGCAGCTATGCTTTTCAATGCCACAATTTGGTTAGAAACTGTGAGAAATAAGTTAAGGATATTTGTACACCAAACAAAACAAAAAGTAATAATAATCCAATTAGCCTGGAAAGGGAATTGGGAAATCTAGAGGATATGATTTCAACTTGGCTACATATTTTTCAATGAATGAGTCCAGCGTCCAGCTTGATCCACTGAATGATTCCTGAAAATAGTAGTCACACAACTTAACCCATGTATCACATGTCAATGGTGAAGCAGAAATGGATCGTTCTACTATATTAGTTGATCTGCTATTTCAGGACCGAAGTTCCCTCTAGTTCTCAGATACTTTTTTGAAGTACATACAGCAAGGGAAGCACCTGTGTGGTAGATATATATTAATATAGGAGAAAACTTAAAAAGAGGTACACCATGCCAATTGTGTGTTGTGCAGGTAATAGCTTGAGGAAGCAGTTCTCTGATAATTGATAGTGCTTTTGTCAAAATATAAATTCTAGTTAAACACTGTTTTCTATTTTTTGGATAATGAAACACTGTTTACTATTGAGTTTCCTAAACTAATTTTGAAAGAGAAAAAGGAACAAGAGAAACACACTCACGTCGTTGAGGATAGTTTGCGCTAGCCATTCTATTCTTAGAACTCTGCCTATTATAGGAGCAAATTCCTTGAGAGTTTCCAAGTCGAGCATTTTGTCAAACGCTAAGCCATCATCTATAAGGATGGCAGATATGTTGGCAGCTTGGAAACACTTGGAGCTGATGGATCGAAACCCCTCAGCTCTTCTGAATTCCTCCACCTTCTCAAGCGAGGCTTCGCAGTTGTACAACGCAGCAATGTCCCTCAGGCTCCTCTGCAATTCATGAGATTAATCAATAATGAGTTCTGAAAGTGCACAAATGACATGCAACTACTGTTTGGTACTACAGCAGTACAGCAACGTAAGTATGCTTTGCATTTTATTTCCACAAGCGTTACGGAAAGGAAACAGACAGTTTGCAAGTGGTACGGCAGTCTATGGCAATGACAACGACAGTTGGGGCACAAAGCTACGAGGCTGACCCCGCTCTGTAAATCGGACAGCTGACAAAACGGTCCACATCACATGACGGCACGGACACCTGCATGAACAGTTAGCAAGTAGCAACACACCGTCCCAGTTTACAAGTGCGCGGGGCACCCACTCCCCAGCACGTTCAAATGTTCATCAACAAGACAAGGAGACGTGCAAACAAAATGGGCGTGCTGCTGCACTAGTGCACTACCCACTACACAATGGCATGGCAGACCATAAATTCGTGCTGCCATCTGCACGCGAAGCTCTGCATAGTCTGCTACATTTTACTGCCAATAACAGTAAATTGGCATTCCTCTTATTCTCAGCGAGCCGTGCCCTGAAACCGCACCTAACATCCAAAACCAAGCATCAGCAGCGTTCAGTTAGCATTACCATATGCAAATGCGTTGAAATCAATCACGGCTCGTCGACAGTTTTGAAGAGTTCATCCGAAGCACTAGTGAAACTGGTGGACACGAATGTGGGCGCAAGCACATCAAAAACTGCCAAAATTAAAATATGCTCACGCTGAACACAGAACACCCCAAATAACCGACAAAATCTAGCACGGTAGAGCCCAGGCCTCCCTCTCATTTATGACACAATCTCGCGAGGAGGTTGGAAAGCTGCAAGCGCAGAGGAGCGCGATCAAAGCAGAGGAGTAGGCGACGCGGTGGCGGCGGTCAAAGCCGGGGAGCGGGAAGCCTTGAGGCGCGCGCGGGGCGTACCCTGAAGGAGAGGGAGTGGAGCGCGAGCGCGAGCGCATCTCCCTCGGCCTCGACGAAGCAGCGGGTGAAGGGGAACGCCGAGGTCGGCGCCACCAGGTTGTGCGCGTGCGCGTCCACCACCGGCACTTCCTCCACGGCGCGCCGCAGCGCCGCGTATCTCGCCTCCATCTCTGCGTGAGCCAAGGAAATGATTCCAGGTCCCTCGTTTGACCGGGCAGGCAGTTTCCCTTGTTTGTTTGGGGATGGGCGGAGGCAGCGAGCGGCACTGGCCGCCGACTTTTTATATCATGGGAAGGAGGTGGCGCAGAGACGGGAGGACGGATGGGCGATGTGCCGGGCAAAGATGCTTGACTTTACTGTAACCATAACTTTGTCACTGCCGTATGGAACCCACCTATCGCCGGTCCCACCTGCCAGTGATCAAGTCATAGGTGCAGTAAAGTCAGAGGATTCGTGTTGCGGTGCCCTGCCACGCCCCCGCGCGCCTCTCGCGGCTCCCAACTCGTGGTGACGAGTAGTTGGTGTGTGTCTGGTGTGCGGGCCCCGGCTGTCAGAATCGGGCAATGAGTGTGCTCACTTGCACCGTAAACCTGGAAGGTTTGGGAAGACGTGCCCCGGCCCCTGGGTGCGAGAAGAAGCAAATTCAAAATATGAGTCGTGTTATTTTAGGTCACGTTCCTCCGCGCTCCGCCTGCCGGTCGGGCGTCCAGAGCTGCGATTTTTTAGATGGGTATCAGTTTATGCCAAAAACAGGAACTCTTGTGACAGCTTCTAGTTTAAGAAGAGAAACCGAAAACGGTTCTAGAAAACTGTTAAAAACCTGGGTTTTTTAACACAATTGTCATAGGCAAGCTATGAAACTCAATCACGTACTGCCTTATGTGTTTGTTGGTGGCAACTTAACAATATTAATAAAGCTGGGTGTAAACTCTCCAAAATTGTATAGGTTTGATGCTAATAAGTATAATAAAAGCGTCCTTGCATTGATCGGAGAAAAAACAGTATTATAAAGTCGTCTTATTGCTATAGCTGATTCCAGAGTTTTAGATGTGCTTACACCGAATCCACAGTGGTGATAGAGTTTAATATTCTCGTGCATTGGATGTCGTCCGTGCTCCCATCCATGTGTTTTGCCGTAATTAAAAAGAATTTTTACTTTCACGGCCAGCAGAACTTTGGCTGAATGAGGTCCACATATACGTGCATGATCAATTGATCATGTGTATCCTCCCTCTCGCAACCCGTCTCGGTCTCAATCCATACCCATAAATACGGATGGGTAATGGATACCTTCAAACGGATGGTGCTGAAACCAACTTAACCAATGTCTGTTCGTTTGTCGCAGTCGTCACCTGTTGAAATGTCCGGTTGGGCCGGGTTGATGTTGCTTGGATATATTGCTATCAGGTACTACTTGCACACGTGTCAGAGACGACCGATCCATCCACACAACGCTGCTGCTTCGTTACGTTCCAACCACTAATGATAATGCATGAAAGCGTGGTTGGGAGAAAAATGAGCGAACGGTACGACGTCGACTAGACACACGCCAGACCCAGACGCCACTATACCTACTGCATGCTGCATAAGTTGACTTCAAGGAGTATAATTTCTTTTCGGTTGTCTAGCAACGTAAGATAGGTCCCTTTGATATGGTTCTAGATTCACATAGGATCAGAAATAATTCTGTTTCAACCCATAATCGGTTTCAGACAATGGAATAGAATCACATTAGAACTGTTTGGCTAACATTCTGTTTCAATAACAGTAACAATAAGAGAAAGAGTGCATTGACCCATTTACTCTTTACTGTTTTGTGGGTTTTCTTTGTTCTATTTAAACCTGTTAATGGGTTAACAACTGGCCCAAAACTGAAACCAAAATGAAAGTTGTCTAGAGGGGGATCAATAGATGGATAACCTAAAATTTAACTCAATAAAAATTAATCAGTAGACAGCATAAGGACTAGTCCAGTCCAGCTTGGGGGCAGACTAGTCCGGTTAGGGTGAATAAAGTGATGAAAGGTGAGATTTTTTTTGCGATTCTAACAGATCAACTTGATGAAATGTAAATTATATTAACCTAACAATCTAGTAACGGAGATGCACGAAAAAAAACAACTAAATCGAGGTGAATCGTAAGATTACGATGAAGAACGTGTGAAACCCTAACTTGATCTAGTGAAGAACGAGGAAGGCAAATGAAAGTCACAAGACACACGATTTATCCCGTGGTTCAGCTTCACAAAAGTATCCTACATCCACGTTGAGGAGCCCACGGAAGGCTGTGTTTCACTTAACCCTTTCCTTAGCTAGCCACCACAAAGGTCGGCTAGCTCTTCCACTAAATCTCGGGGGTAATCACCAAATTCGTGGGGCAAATCACAATCTGATGCTCTCACAAGATTACAGCTCGAAAGGATCAGAGATCAACACCCAAACGAACTCAAATCAACGAATCAAACCGAGAGAATCAACCAAGAGCTCAAAGATAAGCAAACACTTCTCTCTTCTCTTCCAAGACTCACAAATCCTCAAAGATCGCTCTTAAGACTCCGAGAATGATTGAGAGAGGGCTAGGAAGGCTTTGGCGGTGCTAGGGTTTGAGAGTTGTCCTTTGAGAGCCGGAGGATCCCTTTTTATAGAGGTCCCGACAAATAGTCGTTGCTACTAGAAAAAGTGCGGACTAGTCCGACCTTTGATGTTAGACTAGTCTGACATGTGGAGACCAGTGATGTCATCCTTGACCAACTACAAAGTCCTCTGCCACTTTTTGAATTCAAACGGTCACAACACGAAGGACTAGTTTGTCCTAGAACGGACTAGTGTGATCTCACAGAGAACCATTTGTTCCGGTTGAGAACGGAGAAGTCTGGTCCACCGGACTAGTCCCACTCCTGAGGACGGTCAAGTCCGACCATCTAGGACTTAGTCCTAGCAGCCACTTCCAAGTCCACAACAGACTAATCTGACTTAGAGCGGACTAGTCCGATCTCACACAGAAACTTTTTTTCGATTAGAAACGAACTAGTTTGACAGAGCGGACTAGTGTGGCCTCCTAGGACGGACTAGTCCGCTCCTTCAGGACTTAGTCTTAGAAGGACTCAGATAAACTCACCACAGATTAGTTCATCCCTAAACAGACAAGTTCGAACTCACACAGAAACTCTTGATTAGCCTAACATCGGATCAGTCCGATGTGGCCGGACTAGTCCGGCCTTCCAGCCCGGACAAGACATGCCCTGTACTTAGGGCAACCTCAACTCATATCTCAAACTAATCTAACTTGGACTATGAGCTCTTAGGAGATTCTCAATACTTTGACACATTGAACACACTCAATCTATGTGGCTAAACTTGACAGATAGAATTTAAAAACCTAAATTCTACTCTTCGAGTTTTTCGTCTTTTCCCTTCTTTTTCCTTTTTGAGTGTATCCAACGTCGTCCATCATTCAATAACATGTACTTACACTTGTAATGCTCATTGATCCCTTAAGTGTTGTTATTATTGATCAAAATCCACGAGAATTAGCCTAGATGCACTTTCACAAACCATTATATTTTGAAAAAAATCTCAACCCAAACCAGTCCACTAATAGTCTTATATAAACCAAACAAATAAGAAATCAACCTAAACCCAACCCAACCCAGTCCAATCCAAACCGGTTCCAACCCGTTTTGTAACCGTTTGAGCCCAAACTACCACACTGGCCCACCGGTCTTAGCCTACCCGCCCAACCCTAGAACGACGAAGCCTCCGCTACGCCATGATGGAAACGCGGTTCACCCGCAGCTACCCCCCCCCCGCCCCCCCCCCCCCCCCGGCTCCTCCTCCAAGCCCGACCTGGTGACGTCAGCCTCCCTTGGCAGTGCTGATTTGCGGCTCCACCTCCCTGCCACGCCGGCGAGGCCTGACTTTGCTGCGGTCCCCGCCTCCACATCGGCGGCTCCTCCTCCCTGCCTGGCGAGGCCATGCTTCACGGCGGTGCTGCTGGTGGCTTCCGCGACGACGCTCCCATGTCGGTGGCTCCTCCTCCCCGCCCATCCCGACGAGGCCAAGCTTTGCAGCGGCATGGCTCGACCTCCCCCGTTGGCTTTGGTGGCGGCCCTACTCAGTGCTCCGCCCTTGGCGGTTCATCCTCCCCGCCCCGCCCAACGAGGGCAGGCTTCGCAGCGGCACTGCTCGCCCCCCCCCCCCCTCAGGCGTCTCCTCGTCATCGGACGAGACTCGATTTTGCAGTGGTGCTGCTCGCCCCAGACCCCTCCCCTCATCTGTTCCCATGGTAAGGAACCATGAGACTTTCAACCATAGTTTCAAACTGAAATCTAACCAGTAGAACCCAAACCATACAAAACCACACCAAACCAACCCAAACCATTTAGACTGAAAAACCAAACCAAACCAAACCATTAGGTTAATCAACCCATTTCCACCCAAACCAATGCAGGACCAAAATAAAATTGATCCATTGGAACCAGTTTGAAACCAAACCGTTACCACTTTTAGTTTTATTTGTGTTTATGTAATCACATTGAATATTAAAAAATTGCCCTATGATCATCCCTTCTGATTTTCTTTTTTTTCCCCTTTTTTCCTTCCATTTTCTTTTTTCTTTTTCTCTTCCAATCCATTCTTTCTAGAACATTAAGGGGAAGTTTGTATCTTTTGTAAGGGAGTACCGTGAATTCCGAGAACCTTCTTGGGGAAAGTTTCACCCGTATCGTGGGCGCATGGCATCCCGCATAATTTTGTCCAACTTCCTGTGCTTTCACGACGCGGTTGACGTTTCGCCCGCTAAACATCTTTTTCGGTGATTCGGCCTTCTAGTTCATTTTTCTATCCGTTTTGTTTCCAATATTTCACCATTTGGATGAGATTTTATTGATTCACTAGTGAATCGGAATCGATTCACTTATCCAAACCGACCGATCTTGTATTATCAAAAGAAATTCTGTTTAATGTAATATAAAATTACAATCGCAACTTTATTTGACAAGCAATATACTACTCCATCCATATCAAAATACTTGTCATTTAGGACAAAAAAATTAGTTCATTTTGAACTAAAATTCTTGTTGTAAGTGACAAGTATTGTGAGATGGAGGAGTAAGTATATATACCCCTTCCAGTTTTACTTTATTGTTAGGAGAATATTTTTGTTTTAAAAATAATTCTAACTATAATAAACGAAAGCTTTCGCAGCTCGCTTTCGATCAGTCGGTTGGGTCGTGGGGCAAAAGCAGAGATGTAATCCATCGCACTCGGATATCAGATTTTGCTTTAGCTACGTGCCTTTTTCGAACCCATAAAACCTGCGACCCTACAGGGCCGCGTGTACGTTTACCGATAGCAATAGGCACGCGCGTGGTGTGATGATGAATGATGAATCGAGTGTCTTGCAACGTTACAGCTACCCGACCAGCTGCGCCATCGAACCTCACGCGTAACTCCTGTGCCGACGAGGGTTTGCGCCGCGCGCTCTTGCCGTGCCGCGTGCCTGTCGTTCGCCGGCGACTGGCCGTCGCGAGAGCATGCGCGTATAGAGGCACCGTGCTGAGGTGGCATTTGAGCTTGTGATCGCCAGCCGTGGCGCGGGGTCGCTTCCCGGACGTGGGCAAATCGGTTGGAATGGACGTGGTAGCTGTAGTGTCATGCGGCGCGGGAGCACGTGCCATCGTGCCGCTTTTGACGCCGGTGAATTATCGGTCCAATTCGTGCGGCCCTCCTCTGTCGGCCAGCCTTGGTGGAGCCGGAGGCTCGGGCACGCGCAGCGCACGCCGCTTCAGAACGTTTGTCTGGGCACTATGCTCGCCAACGCTGGTACAAGTTTACCCGTGGACTCGCGGTGCCCGGACACGACGGACGCAGCGGCTCCTGCCAAAAACAACTGAAAGAGGCCACCGGTGCAACTGTAACAGAAAAACGCCGAGAAGTGAAACGTAAAAATAAAAATGAGCCTGTCAGACAACCTGTGAGCCACCCTAAGCCAGGTGTAAGCACCTGGCCAGGAACGATCATCTACAGCTGCAGGTCATGCTCCAGGCATAATCTTAGACGTTAATCACGCTCTGGCCCACAAGTCATGAGTCATCAACCAAGCTTGAGTGCTTGCCTCCTTTTTGGTAAAGGATGAAGCGGTACGATCCTATAGAACAGATCCTGTTCAAGTAAGGTCGTGCTGCAGAACGCATGGCTCTGCAATATAACCTAGCGGTAACTCGTCTAATTTACCGAGGTGGTACTTTGTTTCATCTCTAAGCGCTCGATCTCCGCCAGGCTATCCTATCCTAGCGGGTTTCTACTCTATGCTGGGCCGCAGTTCACGGGCCTTTTTTCAGTGTGAAAAGGTGGTCAAGACTTTTGGATGCAGCAATCGCGCGCTCCTGATTCTTGGGACGAAAAAAAATGCTTGCACTGGTCAGTGTCAAACATCAGCCAGATCTCATCCTCGGGAAGCGGGAGCCCATACGGCTCAAAACTCGTTCACTACCGATGCGAGGCGTCAGAAAATTCAGGCAAGCCGGCGAGACAAAGCTCAGCTAAAGGACGAGAGGAAGCTATCATGCAGCCAACAAAGGCACAACGATAACATCCCTGACAAGGGGGGTGCTGGGTGCTAATCCTGATACCTGATCGGCTGATCCAACACGCCCAATACACACACCGGAACAGGTAATTAAGTTACTTGCCCGATGTCACGTAGCTAAAATGTCGTATAATGCAATAAGTACACGGCAAGGCAAACCGGTTCACATAGTTTATCTCAGAATCAGAGGTGACGTGGCATGACCAATCCATTTTCGCAGTTATAAAAGTTACAGTTCAAGCATCGCATTAGTGCAACTAACCAACCCCCTTGAATAATTACTAGTCTAGAAGGTTTTCAGTTCGTGCAAGAAAGGTCCTAACAATTGTTTTTTTTTCCAAGTTTTCAGCATCGTGCAAGAAAGGAACCAAAGCATTACTTCGCCTGTCTCAAAATATAAGAATTCTAGGGTTAGTTAAAGTCGAATTTTCTTTCCCGTTAACTGTTAACAACAAAAGATTCATGAACAGTGACAAATTAAAAATGATATTATTAGATTCACCATAATATGAAACTTCTTTTATTAAATTATTTTTTATAGATATTGTTGGTCAAAGTTTTAAAAATTGACTTTTACCAAACCTAGAATTCCTTATATCTTAGAACGAAGGGAGTAACATTTTCTTAATCAATGATCCGACTGCATAACAAACTTGCAGTGACTGCCAAGGCGCTCAAAAAATGAAGCAGGGGTCTGTTCGGCAAAGCTCGCATGCAGCTACTCATTGCAAATGAAGTGATTGGTCGCTTTGATGTGGCGCAAGACTCTCGGCCCTTATCAGATGAGGAACATCTACTACGTAAAGACCTTAAACTTTCTGTTCATGGGTTAGCACAATTGAGAGGACAAGGAGGAGGCAAGCGTGCAGTGTAAGGATCGAATGCCCAAGAGAGTGGTGAATTGGGCTTCTTTTCAAAAATTAAAGCGATAAATTTAATTACTAAAAGCCCAATTCTCTATGCAAACAACCTATGCATTCAAGTGAATAGTAACTTTGCGGTATATGAAATGTATAAGTGTAAGAGGAGAGGAAGAAATCGCAAACTCCCGAGGAGACACGAAGACATAGAGATTTATCCTGTGGTTCGGTAAGATCGTCAAGATCTTCCTACATCCACGTTGTGGCACCCACCAAAGGGTATAGCCACTCTCAAGTCACCGAGACCAGGGATCTTCACTATACTTCTCCGTTCGCCAACCTCGGCAAGGTGGAGCTCAAGCTTTGTACAAGTTGGATCCTCCGGGCTTCCACAATCGTCTTGGCAAGCTCCGGAAGGCTCTCTCCAATACAATCACCAAGGGACACCCCCTTACAGCTCTCACTACACTAGAGACTCCAATCACCAAGAGTGGAAGCACACAAACACTATCTCTAGTAAGCTCTAGTCTATCTCTTGGTGTGTAAGTGGTGTAAGTGATGTAGAAGTGGTAGCTCAACGTCTTGAATGCTTGAGAATGTGTATAGTAGCTCTGGTTGTCAAGACTTGTCAAATAGACTGGTTGAAGGGGTATAAATAGCCAGCTTCCACGAAATAGCCGTTGGGAAAGTAGGCTGACATCACTGTTCTGCGAACACCAGATGATTCAATGTTCTCCCTTCAGTTGTCATCGGTCGAATCCAATTTAGCTGATGTCACTGTGTCAGATATGACCGTTGTTAGACCAATGTTACACTTGACTCAGCATCAGATGATCCGGTGGCACTTCATCCAGAATTGATTCAGAATTAATGCTTACTGGAGTGATTGACCGATGTGTTTATAGTTGTATATCGGATGGTCCGATGTTACACTTGGTCCAGGGAGATTGCTTACTGTGCTGGTGGACCGATGTAACATTCCCTTTATCATCGGATGATACAGTGAGTACTTAGTTCTAAGGTCTTCTTCTTCTGCTAAACCAACTCGATCGATGTATTGTTTTCTATAAAATCGGTTGATCCGGTGAGTTGATTTTGTTTGCTTCGAGTTGTTCTAAATGATTCTTTTGGAATTTGCTCGATTGACCTCTTAGACATTGGTTGAAAATATTCTTCTGATGATTATCAAACATTGAGTGCTGTCGATTTTGGTTGAATAATTTTGACATATGAGTTTTTTCTTCTATTCTTCATAAAAATCGATTGACCTCATAAAATGATTTGTTAAGGGGTCTCCAATCATATCCAATGAGCGGTAGATGATATTCATATATATTTCATTAAGTGGATAAGTGATATGAGAGAACTTGCATCTACAAATTCATTAGTAATATCCAACGGTTGTCATTAATCACCGAAACCATACCTCATGGGAGCCTAGATGCTTTCAATCTCCCCCTTTTTGGTGATTGATAACAACACAATAAGTAAAGCATAATAGTAATGAATTTAAGAATACGATACTCAAGAAGATATGCAATAAGTACAAGACTTAGCATTCTTAAATTTGAAGGCTCAAAAATGATCAATAACTCGAAAGCTCAACAATCAATAACTCAAGAGAATTAAGTGGCACACAAATACTCAATGAATAGCAAAAGAGTAGCAAATCAAATCTCCCAAATTACAAAAGACTCCTCAAAAAGATAAGCTCCCCCTACAGCTAGGACTCCTCCTGGGACTAAGCTAACCCCCCCTCACTATTCTCCCCCTTTGGCATCAAGACACCAAAAAGGAAGCCGAGTGCCTAAGGATCCTGAGCGCTCGCGGCGATGACGAACTGGTCACCGTCGGAGGTGCTGTCGTCGGAGCTGCTGCCTGCTGCTGCCGAAGCTGGAGTGGAGGTGATGGGAGCTGCTGTCAGTGCCTGCTGAGTCTGAACTGCAGGTAGAGGGGCACTGACAACAGAAGTCGGGGTCTGCTGAAAAAGAGTCGAAGCCGACAAGGGAGAGTGGATAGGAGCGCCTGGAGCAAGCAGTGGGGACATGCTGATCGTCGGGATCGACGTGGTCGGCACTGGTGCTGAGACTGGAGCAAGGACAGGCGGGCCTGGAGCTAGGCCTGGAAGCTGCAACGGTAGGGCAATCCCGGTCTGCGTGTAGAGGTTGGTGATCAACCCCAGGATGCCCATCATAGCCTGCTGCGTCTGCTGCTGCTGGTCGAGAGAACGCTGGTGCATCTGATCAATCAACCCAGTCAGCCTGTCAGTGTCCTCTCGCCTCTCGCGGGCAATCTGTCACTGCATCTCCTGCTGCTGCTGCTGGAGCTCCAAGAGACGCGCAGCCTGCTCAGCTTGGGCCTTCTCAGCTGCAAGCCGGTCGAGATGCTGCTGCTCAACCATCTGCTGGAGTAGAGAAGTCAACTCATATGACTGAGAAACCTGTGCCTCAGACAGCGGAGGTGGAGTAGGAGGTGGCACAGTCGAGCCTCCAGCCACCGCATCGTGCTGCCTGGGTGAGGGAGGAGGTGAGAAGTACTCCTCGACACTGTCGCTGGTGTCACTCTTGGACCAAATGTGTTGTAGATCCCTACCCTGAGCCTCTACCTGTGCTGGTATCTCATCTTCCTTCTCCAGGTCTGACCTATCTTCCTCTGAGAGACGGGCACGGACCTGACGCTCAACTGGACGTCCAAGGCGGCGTTCTCCAGGAGCTGGAGCACGGTAGTGCCCGAACCGTGTGACGCTCTCGTCGGTGAGAGTGTCACGAACGGCGGACCCCTCTGGAGCTATCATGTAGAGCAAGTGACTGATCCAGTGACCAAACACAAGCTACCTCATCATCCCAACTCCATCAGTGATGACGTCCTCCATCTCACAAATCAGGATATCCACAATGTCAAACTCCATCCCGTTCATAACATAGAACAGGAGAGTCTGCTGCAAGCTGGTGAACCCCTCAAGGTATCCGGACCTCGACAAAAGTGTGCGGCGCAAGGCAAGGTGCACAGTGCGCGCAGCTGGAGTGAGAAGAGCTGGTACCCTCGACTGGTCAGGAGAGAAAGGCTGAGCGAACAGTGAGCGTATCTCCTCGAACAGTGGTGCCACACCTCCAGTGAGTGGCCTCCTCGGTGCGTCAGCCTGTTCATACACCCTCTCGTGCAGGCAAGTGTCATGGAGATTCACTCCTAGTAGTTGTCCCAAAGTCTGCGTGGTCAAGTGATGATGCTGGTCCATGAACATGAAATCAATGGATCTGCGGCCCTCAGAGACGTAAAGTGTGGCATAGAACACTCGGACCCAGTCCTCCATGAAGGCACCCCTCTCGTAAGACATTAGCTCCATGAGCCCTCTATACCTCTCAAAGTAAGGGCGAATCTCCGTCCCGGCTGCAAGTGTAAGCTGATCCCAATCCAAGAAATTGTGCTGGAAGAGCTTATAGCCCTGACGTCTGTAAGTCTCATATAGTGACGCCTGTGTCAAGGTCCAAAAGCGGCTGTACACAAGAGACTCTATGGGCTGCGGGAACCACTCCTCAAGTAAAATGCTCCACCTGAGCTTCCTGAGCTGCTTGGCCTTCATCTTCCTATAATCGGTCAGGCGGACACCCTCACCAACACGGACGTTGGTGTCCATCTCATAGACGGCTCTCTGGGCTGCCCTATCCTCTCGAAGGCCAGCTGCTGACGGTCTCGGTCTCGGTGCTGCAGCTGGATGACCCCCACGGGTCCTGACTGAGCACCGGCGAACTAGCGGCACTTCGGGCTCCTCTTCCTCCTCTGGCTCCTCAGGCACCTGAGGCTGCCTCTGTCGGGCCTCGCGGATCCTCAACGATCCTCCTCGGCCTCACTTTCGCTCCTCAGCGGCGCGAGCGGCCATCAAGGCTTTCTTCGCCTCCTTCGACATCTTCTGCTTTTTAGCGGTCGACTCCTCAATAGCCTTGACCTTTCCCTTCTTGTCGCGGCCCATGACGACGATGAGGATGAGCACGCGGGACAAACGAGCTCGGGCACACGGGATGGCGACACAAAGATCATCGCGGCCGGGGAACCCTAGCGGTGAAGCCACGACGACCGTAGAGGGGGGGGCACCACGGTGGTGCATAGGGCGGCGGTGCGGTGTGGGCGGCGGCAGAGGTACGGCAGCGATGAGGCGTGGGGAGTAGTGGTGGCGGCTGGACAGCGGCGGCGGCCAGAGGGTGGCAGCGCTAGAGGGCAGTGGTGGCGGCGGCGGTGCGGCAGCGGCCGGAGGGCGGCGGCGGTCGGAAGGAAGCGGTGGCCGAAGGCGCGGAGCGGCGGCAGAGGTGAGGCGTCGGGCTCTGAGCGGCAGATTCGGGGAGAGAGAAAAGAGAGTGAAGGGGCGCGCTAAAAAGGTGGGGCCCGAACCCTAGCTCAAAATTTAACATCGGATGAACCGACGTTAGATGGGGGCTGCATCGGTCGAATGGTACAGTAAGGGTATTCCAAAAAGTACCATTGACACCGGATGATCCAACGTGAAAATGATTTGCATCGGTTGATTTTGGCACAACTTCAGAAATGTGAACATCGGATGCTCCGATGTTTCTCAGAATGAACTCGTCGGTTGATTTGACTTTCTGACTGAGCTGACCCTTGGCCCTTGAGCACAAACTGATCGGATGAAGGTTCTGTCCTAAGCATCGGATAATCTGATGACTACAAAACAACAACATCCCATATATGTCCTTTGACTTAAACACACAACGAGAAACACAAGTCTTAGGACTTTTTGGGCAACCCCTTACCCCTTAGAAAGACTAGTTGCCAATAACTTTGTTAAGCCCTAAAGCAAATAGAACACCGAAGAAAATAAGGAATAAATCCAAATAAAATGTAAGGCCCATGCTTTGTGAGCTAGAGGATGAATACTTCTATCTCTTTAAAGCATGTTCCTTTAGGCATTAACGCACCTAATATTTTGTTCTTTCCACATCATATAGTTGAGATATTGCATTTCAAACAAGTCTCTTTCTCATGAAGTGGGTTCCCCTTTGTGATAATATACCGTATGCAATGCCAAACAATTTTTAATGCAGGAAATTAAACGTGAGTGCAAGTTTATATGGCAGGCATCATGCAAGACATAAAGTAAATCTATCTTGCCAAATTTGAACCTTTCAAAGGCTTCTCCAGGGAGAGCCACTCTCCAAGCCTTGGGGAAACCCAAAGGAACCTCCATCCCAAGCTAACCCTTGCTCACCCCTATCCTTTGAAAGTTAGACAAGACCTATATGAGATGCATTCTTACATGATCATGGCAACTTACATGACGTTCGATGCATCTAGCACATTTAATTCACTTCTTAGTCTAGAAAAGGTTTTCTCATCAAGTGGTTTAGTGAAGATCCGCCAATTGTTCTTTGGACCTAACACCTCGCAAGGAGATGTCTCCCTTAGCTTCATGGTCCCTTAAGAAATGATGGCGAATATCAATGTGCTTAGTGCGGGAGTGTTGAACAGGGTTCTTAGCAATCTTAACCGCACTTTTATTGTCACAAAGGAGAGGCATACAACTAAGTTTAATACCAAAATCCAAAAGGGTTTGCTTCATATAAAGAATTTGGGCACAACATGCACCGGCCGCAATATATTCCGCTTTCGCCGTGGACAAGGCAACGGAATTTTGCTTCTTGCTAGACCAAGATACTAGAGAACGCCCAAGCAAGTGGCACCCACCGGAGGTACTCTTGTGATCCACACGGCATCCGGCAAAGTCCGAATCCAAGTAACCCAAGAGATGAAATTTTGCACCTTTAGGGTACCACAGGCCTACACTAGGGGTATGCTTGAGATACCGAAGTATCCTAAAGACCGCCTTCCGATGCGATTCTTTAGGTTCCGCTTCAAAGCGAGCACACAAGCATACACTAAACATGATATCGGGCCTATATGCGGTAAGATAAAGCAATGAGCCAATCATAGAATGGTAATTAGATTGGTCAATAGGTTTACCGTCCTTATCCGCGTTGAGATGACAATTTGTTGTCATTGGAGTGCTTCTTGAGCTACAATATCCCATCTCAAATTTCTTCAAGAGGTCCTTGGTATACTTTTCTTGATAGATGAAGGTCCTCTCTCGAAGTTGCTTGATTTGAAAGCCAAGGAAGAAGTTGAGCTCTCCAATCATCGACATCTCGAATTCCCTAGACATCATTTTGCCAAACTCATGGCTAAGAGCTTCGTTAGTTGAACCAAAAATAATATCATCGACATAAATTTGACAAATAAATAATTCTCCATCGATGTCTTTGGTGAAGAGTGTAGTGTCCACCCTCCCGATCTTGAATCCTTGCATGATCAAGAAATCTCGTAGTTGTTCATACCACGCCCTAGGTGCTTGCTTGAGCCCGTAGAGCGCCTTGTGCAACCTAAACACGTGATTAGGATTCCTCGGATCTTCAAACCCGGGAGGTTGTTCAACATAGACAAGCTCGTTAATATAACCATTAAGAAAGGCACTTTTCACATCCATTTGATAAAGCTTTATGTTATGATGTGATGCAAAAGCAAGAAGTATACGGATGGCTTCTAGTCGGGCGACTGGAGCAAATGTCTCCCCAAAGTCTAGTCCTTCAACTTGCGAGAAACCCTTGGCCACAAGTCTTGCCTTGTTGCAGACCACAACGCCGTTCTCATCTTGTTTGTTGCGGTACACCCACTTTGTTCCAATGATGTTCTTGTCCTTGGGTCGCTCCTACAACACCCAAACTTCATTGCGAATGAAGTTGTTAAGTTCTTCTTGCATGGCCATCACCCAATTTGGATCTTGGAGTGCTTCCTCAATGTGAGTGGGTTCTACACATGAAACAAACGAGTAGTGCTCACAAAACGTAGCGAAATGGCGAGAACGTGTACTTACTCCCCTTGATGGACTTCCAATGATTTGATCAATCGGATGCGCCTTGGAGATGCGTCCATGCCTCATAAGTGGTTGTGAAGCACTTGGCAGTGGTGATGCGTGTTGCTCTTCTTGTGGTTGGACTTGATCATGGACTTCTTCTTCTTCTTGATGTTGTGTGGCTTGTGAATCTTGTGTTGGCAATGGATCATCTTTCTCTTCTTCGTCAACTTGAGGTGCCATAGATGTGTTGATGTTGGAACTTGATGCTCCCCCTTGATCATGGCTCTCCTCAACTTTAGGCTTGATGTCTCCAATGGTCATGTTCTTCATAGCTTCTCGTAGAGGCTCATCATCTATTTCATCATGACCAAAACTCTCCTCTTGGGAGCCATTAGTTTCATCAAACTCAACATCACAATTTTCCTCAACTAAACCGGAGGTTTGGTTGAATACTCGATATGCTTTTGAGTTTGATGCATAACCAAGAAATATACCAACATCACATCTTCTTTCAAACTTACCGAGCCTTTTCTTGCGGTAGATGTAGCACTTGCACCCAAAGACTCGGAAATAGGAGATGTTGGGCTTTCTCCCAATGAGAAGTTCGTACAGTGTGTTTTGAAGTAGTCGATGTAGGTAGACCCGATTTGCGGCATGGCACGCCGTGTTGATTGCTTCAGCCCAAAAACTTCTCGGATGTGCCATAGTCATCAAGCATTGCTCGTGCAAGAGTGATGAGAGTCTTGTTCTTCCTTTCAACGACACCATTTTGTTGAGGAGTGTATGTTGCCGAAAACTTATGCTTCACGCCTTCACGATCACACCACTCCCCAATGTTGTAGTTATTGAATTTGGTGCCGTTGTCACTCTGGACCTTGATGATGGGAAGTTGAAATTCCCTTTGAGCACAGTTAGCGAAGGTCTTGAACACTTCCAGAGTTTTACTCTTGTCACCTATAAACAAAGTCCAAGAATAGCGAGAGTAGTTATCAACTATAACAAGACAATAGAGGTTACCGCCAAGACTTTGATATGTGGACGGTCCAAAGAGGTCCATGTGGAGTAACTCAAGTGGCTTGGAGGTTGACACCATTGTCTTCATCAGGTGGTGTGAAGCAACTTGCTTCCCGGCTTGACAAGCGCTACAAAGCTTGTTCTTCTCAAATGTGACATCATTCACGCTGGTCACCATCCCAAGCTTGAATGACTTCTTGAGATTGCTCATTCCAATGTGCGCTATACGTCGATGCCATAGCCAACCCAAACTCGTCTTAGTGAAAAGACAAGTGGTCAAGCTAGCATCCTTGTTGGAGAAGTCTACTAGGTAGAGATGTTCATGCCGAAATCCTTTGAAGATTAGTTCTTGGCTTGTTTCACTAGTCACAACAACATCATTTTTGCTAAAGGTGCACGTTAGTCCAATATCACATAGTTGTGCAATAGAAAGCAAATTGAAACTAAGTGACTTAACATACAATACATTGGAAATAGATAAATCATTTGAAATTGCAATCTTACCTAACCCAATTACCTTCCCCTTAGAGTTATCACTAAAGGTGACTTTTTCATGATTGCCGAGGTTTTCTATGGTGGTGAACATACCATCGTTGCTGGTCATATGTTGAGTGCACCTGCTATCGAGTACCCAATGCTTTCTCCGGCTTTGTAGTTCACCTACACACATGAATTCAATTTTTGACTTTAGGCACCCAAGCCAACTTAGGTCCTTGTATGTGTGATACAAGTGTTTTTGGGACCCAAAGTTGCTTGGGGAGGTTCCCCTTCATGCCCTTCATGTCCTTGCCAATGAATCTTGCCTTCACCTTGCCATCTACTTTACTTAAGAGATAATAATGATCATTGAAAGTAGACTTGTAGTTAGTAGGAAATTTTGGAGAAGGCCGGTTAGGAAGAGGACACTCCCTTGTATGGTGACCGGTGACCTCACAATGTTGGCAATAGGAACCAACTTCCTTGATGAAGCTTGTTCTAAGCTCCGGTGAGGGCACCTTTCCTTTGTTAGGCATCGGGAAGGATCCGAGTCCTCTCTTGTTGAAGGCCTTTTCTTGTTGGAAGAGGATTTCCTTGTGCTTGACTTCTCCTTTAGATAGTCTTGCCACACTAGTGCGGAGACTTTCAATTTCTTCTAACAAGTCCTTCTCCCTAGCATTCTCTTTCAAAGGCAAAGACTTATGCAAGACATTAGCGGCGTGAGAAGTAATAGATACCTTATCATTAAGGGTTTGTTTCTTTATATTTTTCAATTCTTGATCAAGAACTTCATAAGCAAGGTTAAGTACTTGATGCTCTTGGATTAACTCATTGTGCTTTCCCAAGAGTGCTTGGTGTGCTAAGTCAAGCTCATGATGATCTAGCTTGATTTGAGCTTCATCCTCCTCAACTTGCTTGACATGAGATTTGAGCGTGTCATGCTCCTTAAGTATGCTTTCATACTTGTCAAGCAAATCGAGGTTAGAACTCTCAAGCTTAGCACGAGTTTCTTCAAGAGCCTTGACCTTACTCTTTTCCCTCTTAATGATAGTGTGATATTCATTTACTAATGAGGTTAAGTCATCAGGGGAAAGCTCATCATCGCTAGAATCATCACATACCTTGGTGTTACCTTTAGCCATGAGGCACATGGGAGGTGGATGAAGAGATGAATCATCATTGTTGGCAATGGCAAGGCCGACCAAGCTTTCTTCTTCCGTTTCACTATCTTCATCACTTGATTCTTCGTTGGTGATCCATTCATTTGCCTCACACATGAACACCTTTTGTGGACCTTTCCTCTTCTTTGGGAAGAGTTTTGCCTTCTTGCCCTTGTCATGTTTCTTCTTCCCAAAGGATCTTGGTTTGGGCTTGACCTCTTCTTCATCATCTTCACTATCTTCAAGCTTGCGATGCTTGCTCTTGTGGTTCTCTCTCCTTTTGTCCGGTTTTGGACAATCATAGGAGATGTGGCCTTGATCACCACAATTGTAGCAAGTCTTGTTGTCATCTCTCCTTGGTAGAAAAGCCTTCTTCTTGGGATCAAAATTGTATCCCTTATTGGCAATCTTGGAGTTTAAGCGAGAGAACTTTCTCATCATCAATGCAAGCTCATCATCGTCATCTTCACTTGATGCTTGCTCTTCTTCACTTGAGCTAGGCTCAACCACTTTATTTTTCTTGAGACTTGTTTTCTTGGTGGAAGACTTTAGAGCAATTGTCTTTGAAGATGATTGCTCCATCATCCCAAGTACACTCATCTCATGAGCGTGAATCTCTCCAATAAGTTCCAAAA
Organism: Tuctoria greenei; assembly: GCA_036927565.1. NCBI lineage: Eukaryota > Viridiplantae > Streptophyta > Magnoliopsida > Poales > Poaceae > Tuctoria > Tuctoria greenei. The sequence continues at coordinate 150,691,638 of JAYESD010000007.1, forward strand.
CTTCAATGTGATCAAGAGATTCTTTTTGAAGCATGGAGTTGATGATGTTGTACTTTGGCTTAGGAAGGAGCATAAGAATCTTGTGGTTGATGAGTCCCTTGCCAAGAGAAGCAATGTCAAGAGCATTAATTTCCTCAATAAGCACATTCAAGCGAGAAAACATTTTATTGACATTTTCATGAGGTAGCATTTTGAACTCATCATATTTGGCTTTAAGCATATGATATTTTAGTTCTTTGACACGAGAAGAACCCTCATGAATTTCACTCAAGCAAGCCCAAATTTCACAAGCTTTCTCTTTGCTAGCAATCCTAGCAAATACATCTTGACTAATGCATTCATAAATTGCATTTCTAGCTTTAACATCCCACTTGATTTGATCACCAACATAATTATGCTCACCAAACCCCACATGGGTCGCTTCCCATACCTCGGGAGCAATAGCCTCTAGATAAGCATGCATGTGTGCTTTCCAATAGGCAAAGTTCTTGCCCTTGAAGATAGGAACCGAACCCCCATTCTTGGCCATTTTAGCTCTCTAGCGGTGAAGCTAGAATGATCCAATGAGCAACCTCGCTCTGATACCAATTGTAAGGATCGAATGCCCAAGAGGGGGGTGAATTGGGCTTCTTTTCAAAAATTAAAGCGATAAACTTAATTACTAAAAGCCCAATTCCCTATGCAAACAACCTATGTATTCAAGTGAATAGTAACTTTACGGTATATGAAATGCATAAGTGTAAGGGGAGAGGAAGAAAGCGCAAACTTCCGAGGAGACACGAAGACACGGAGATTTATCCCGTGGTTCGGTAAGATCGTCAAGATCTTCCTACATCCACGTTGTGGCACCCACCAAAGGGTATAGCCACTCCCAAGTCACCAAGACCAGGGATCTTCACTATACTTCTCCGTTCACCAACCTCGGCAAGGTGGAGCTCAAGCCTTGTATAAGTTGGATCCTCCGGGCTTCCACAACCGTCTTGGCAAGCTCCGGAAGGCTCTCTCCAATACAATCACCAAGGGACACTCCCTTACAGCTCTCACTACACTAGAGACTCCAATCACCAAGAATGAAAGCACACAAGCACTATCTCTAGTAAGCTCTAGCCTATCTCTTGGTGTGTAAGTGGTGTAAGTGATGTAGAAGTGGTAGCTCAACATCTTGAATGCTTGAGAATGTGTAGAGTAGCTCTGGTTGTCAAGACTTGTCGAATAGACTGGTTGAAGGGGTATAAATAGCCAACCTCCACGAAATAGCCGTTGAAGAAGTAGGCTGACATCACTGTTCTGCGAACACCGGATGATCCGATGTTCTCCCTTCAGTTGTCATCGGTCGAATCCAAATTAGCTGATGTCACTGTGTCAGATATGACCGTTGTTAGACCGATGTTACACTTGGCTCATCATCGGATGATCCAGTGGCACTTCATCCAGAATTGGTTCAGAATTAATGCTTACTGGAGTGATTGACCGATGTGTTTATAGTTGTACATCAGACGGTCCAGTGTTACACTTGGTTCAGGGAGATTGCTTACTGTGCTGGTGGACCGATGTAACATTCCTTTCATCATCGGATGATCTGGTGAGTACTTAGTTCTGAGGTCTTCTTCTTCTGCTAAACCAACTCGACTGATGTATTGTTTTCTGGAAACATCGGTTGATCCGGTGAGTTGATTTTGTTTGCTTCGAGTTGTTCTAAGTGATTCTTTTGGAATTTGCTCGATTGACCTCTTAGACATTGGTTGGAAATATTCTTCTGATGATTATCAAGCATTGAGTGCTGTCGATTTTGGTTGAATAATTTTGACATATGAGCTTTTTCTTCTATTGTTCATAAAAATCGATTGACCTCATAGAATGATTTGTTAAGGGGTCTCCAATCATATCCAATGAGCAATAGATGATATTCATATAGATTTCATTAAGTGGAATAAGTGATATGAGAGACCTTGCATCCACAAATTCGTTAGTAATATCCAATGGTTGTCATTAATCACGGAAACCATACCTCATGGGGGCCTAGATGCTTTCAGCAGGGTCACTTGGCTGCAACAAGGGGATGCAAGTACAAATTTTTTCCACCTCAAGATGAACAACCGCCGCAGGAAAAATTACATCCACTGCCTTAAGTGTCAAGATGGAGCTTGCCTCTGGACTCATAACGAAAAAGCGAGTGCACTATGTTAAACATTTTGAAGCAGTCATTGGGACAAGGAAATTCAGAGATACCACTGTTAATTGGGAGCACCTACAGGTTCAGCAGTTGGAACATGGCCTAGATGCACCCTTCAACGAGTCTGAAGTTTGGGCAGCTATTCAAGATTCCTCTTCAGAAAAAGCGATGGGTCCCGATGGGTTTACCGGTGCTTTTTACAAGTGTTGTTGGTTCATTATCAACCCTGAAATTATGGCTGTCTTCACTCAGTTCTACAACCTAAGGACCAGATCTTTCCATCTACTGAACCAAGCAAACATCACCCTTCGCCTTAAACATGAAGCCGCAGAAACCGCCAATGACTACCGCCCAATAAGTTTGCCACACTCCACTGGGAAGCTTATATCCAAGGTTCTTTCCAGACGTATGTCTTTAGAAATTAGCAACTTAATCTCTGTGGGAGACGGAGGCAGGAACCGTGACAATTCCCCACGCCACCATCACAGAGGGGGGAGATCGTGGACGGCGGACTCCTACAGGGAGCAAGGCCGCTCCCTGAGCCCAGGGGTGCGCTGCTCCAAGGCCTGCTCCCTGGATCGTCTGTTGCATCGTTTCAACAGACAACAGGCCACTGCTAACTTAGAGAAAATCCAGGGCCAGGAAGTCGCCCCAGTGAAGCCAAAGGACACAAACATACCGAAGGTTCCTGTCTCTGTTTCAGGTGATGACAGCGTGCACCTCATCCTTTTATCATCTATGCAGATGTCTCAGGAGGAGAAGGTGGACACTATGACAGAGGAGAGGGTATCCCAGCCAATGTCCCTCGGAGTGGCGCTTGTTCTAGGCATAGGGGATGAGCAGGCGACTCAATCGTAGGTCCTTACAGTGACGGCCACCCCACATGACAACCCGTTGATACAATAATTAGTAGTGCCGGAAGAGCATTCCCTGGTGATGCAACAGCAACCCTTTCTGGACCTCATCACCAGCAGCCTCCCCCCACCACTCCTCGACATGCCGTGTCCCCAGAAGAGGCCTCCGCCAAAGGCCTCTGGGATTTGCAAGACTGCAAGGAGAAGTGGCAGAATCGCCGACTTAAAAGGGGCGGCCAGGGATGTAAGCATGGAAAAGAAAGCGCAAGCTGTGCTGAAAAAGAAGTTGGGTCAGCTGGGTAAACTGGATGGCAGTGGTAGGAAGCCTGCTGCTATAGCCCAGCTTTTGAAGGAACCACTGCCCCTTGAGTCCATGAAGACGATGGAGGCTCTACTCCAGTCCATGAACATAGACATCAACGCAGGGGCCAAGACCAGGGGCAGGCCGAAGAAGGCAAATTAGGCTATGGAAGCCAGTAAGCAGTCAACTTAGTTGAAGATGAAGCTTCCAATGAGGACATGTTCTTTTTTTTTTCAATGTGTCTATGTTGTAAGAGTTATTTTCTCCTTGCTCAAGGCATATGAGTCATGTGGCTCAAGTGTGTTGTTTGTTCTGTGGTGTGTTTGCGTGCCTGGAGGCTTCCCCATGAAAGCCAGGGCGCTGGTTATCTGTTGTGGTCAGTGATGCTCCCTCTGTACTGGTGTGTGGCCATAGAGCCAAGGTCAGAGAAGTCTCCTTTGTACTGGAAGCTTTGTAGTTCGTCAGCTATCTTCTATGAATGCAGAACCCAGTCGTGTCTTTGGGATTTCCATGAGTAAAGCAATCTGAGAGTTCTCAACTGGAACGCGAGGGGGTTCAACAGCCCTGTTAAGTGCCTTGCACTCAAAAACATTGTGCAATTAGTGCGAGCGACCTTGATATGCTTGCAAGAAACAAAAATGCAGTTGATCGATGACTCCACTGTAAGAGATATGTGTGGAAACCAGTTTGTGGCGAATTATTCCTTCCTCCCTGCTAATGGTACGAGGGGAGGTATGCTCGTGGCTGCCTCTGATTCTTTTTTTTCGCCTCTTGCAATCCAGCAGCACATCAAATACTCTAACAGTCAAGCTTCAGAACCTAGATGAAGGTCAAGAATGGTTTTTAACGACGATTTACAGTCCGCAAACACACCACCAGAAGCTGCAGTTCCTGGATGAACTAAAAATCAACTTGGTCGCGCCATCGGAGGAAAAGCACCTTATAGCGGGAGACTTTAACCTCATATACAAGACTGAAGATAAGAACAACAACATACTTGACAGAGGTCTCATGAATAAATTCAGGGAAGCGATTGACCTTCTGCAGTGGCGAGAACTTAAGCTTCGCGGCCGCAAGTTCACTTGGACAAATGAGCAAGAACCCCTGGTCATGACTAGGATCGACAGAGTCTTCTCCTCGACTCAGTGGGAGGAGGAGTTCCCGAAGGCACACTTGCAGGCGCTACCGTCTACCGCCTCAGATCACTGCCCGTTGTTCCTTATGGGAAACACTGACCAGGGGAAATATACGGGGTTTAGATTTGAAAGCTACTGGATCCACATGCCAAATTTCCAGACGGTAGTCCAAGAATCATGGAGTCGGCCAGTACTGGACACGAACCCCATGAGAAGTCTGCATATCAAATTATGCAGAGCAGCCAAGGCTCTAAGAAGATGGAGTCGGGAGAGCATAGGGAATACCAAACAACTGTTGGAGATAGCCAAAATCATCATAGGCGCGCTGGATAAGGCTCAGGAGGACAAGGTGCTAAGTACTATGGAAAGGCAGTTCAAACAGAGAGTGCAACTTAAGTTCCAAGACCTCCTAATAATTGAGAAAATAAAGGCAAAACAGAGAGCGAGGCTTACTCATGTCAGGACGGCAGACACAAACACCAAGCTATTTTTCTTGAGAGCCAACGGCAGAAGAAAAAAGAAATACATCCAATCTTCGCAGACGGAGATGGGGACGCTGTTCCTGCATGAGGATAAGGAGATGCATGTACACCAACACTTCAGCAATTTATACGGACCTCCACCACCCCGTCAGGTAACTCTTAATTGGAGTCAAATTGGAGTGCACGAATATGATCTGCAAGACTTGGAGGAGGAGATCAGTGAGCAGGAAGTGAAGGAAGTTGTTTTTGGTATGCCTAAAGATAAGGCACCCGGACCCGATGGTTTCAATGGTTTATTCTTTACTTCATGTTGGGAGATAGTCAAAGTTGATATCCTACAAGTCCTGCGCCATCTTTCTCAGTTAAGGGGGCACCGCTTTGACCTGTTAAATTCCGCGCACATCATTCTCCTTCCCAAAAAAGATGGAGCGGCTAAAATAGGGGAATATCGACCTATCAGTCTAATCCATAGTGTTCCCAAAATTTTCTCCAAAATACTTGCGAATCGTTTGACGCCAAAGCTGCAAAGCATGATCTCGATCAACCAAAGCGCATTCATAAAGGGACGATGCATTCATGACAGCTTCCTATTTGTACAGGGGGCTGGTAAGAGACCTACAAAGAAGAGCGAAGCCAGCCATATTCCTCAAGTTGGACATTGAGAAAGCCTTTGATTCCGTCCAGTGGAGCTATTTATTTGACCCGTTGCATAAGCTTGGCTTTGGATCAAAATGGCGAGAATGGATCTCTATTCTCCTTTCGTCCCAGGGTCTTACTTAATGGATCACCAGGCCATATAATCAAGCACAGACGGGGCCTGAGGCAGGGAGACCCGTTGTCGCTATTACTCTTCATTCTAGCGATGTACCCGCTGCAAAAAATCTTGCAGCTCGCTGCTGATAGCGAGATCATGTGATCTATGCGCAATGTTGCAGGAGGGATACTGCTATCTATGTACGCGGACGATGTTGCGATCTTTCTTAATCCCGAACCTGCAGAACTCAATGTACTGCAATACATCTTACAACACTTTGGGGAAGCCACGGGCATGCGAGTAAATTTTACCAAATCTGATATGTATGCCATTCGGTGTGAGCAGGTGGATAAACAACAACTACTACAAGCATTTCCTGTGAACATCAAGGAATTCCCATGCAAATACTTAGGCCTCCCCGTCCATACCAGAAAGCTACGGCGGATTGAATTTCAACCGTTGTTAGAAGAAGTTGGTGGAAAGCTAACTGCATGGAAAGAGAAATACATGACAAAGGTCGGAAGGGCTACACTAACCAAGGCTGTCCTCACATCCACTGTGATGCACCATGCTGCAGTCATACACTTTCAACCACACCAACCAGATGTTATTAGGTGGAAGTTCACAGCCTCAGGAGAGTACATCGAGAGGTCTGCTATAATTTGCAGTTTCAAGGCTCAACCAGGTTCCTCCATCCAGCAAAGCTCTAGAAAGTTTGGGCATCTCGGCGCTACAAGCCTTTTGTGTGGTTACTCCATCAGAGACTCTGGACATCGGACCATCTACAACGCAGGCAAACCAGTATTTCTGCGCCATGTGTTTCCGGAGCCTCGAAACACATCTCCACCTCTTCTGTCTTTGTCCGGTCGTTCGGCAGGTTTGGACTCTCGTTGGTACCTGGCTTGAGGAGAGCAGTCTGCTCCCTGACGCTTGGAGCCATCAAGGCCGTCTAACGCTACGGTATGACAACCTCTCAACCTCTACCAAGGCGCCCTCGACAGAAGGGAATCAGGTCAGTGATTATAGCTGTAATCTAGGAAGTTTGGAAAGAAAGGAACGCGCGGATTTTTCAAGCTAGGGAGCGCTCGGTTCGGGACATTTTCTCTGTCATACGGGAGGAAATAAAGTTATGGGACTTGGTTGGCTGCAAGCACCTCTCGGTTCTGTTCCGACGTGAGTATTAAGGCCCGCGTCCAATCGCTACTTGTATTCTTTCCTGCTTCTTTTCCTTTACTTGCGTTTCTGGCAAGTTTGTAAATTGTCATACCTGTGCATGACCATCTTTTGCTTATAATATAAGGCCAATGGCCTCGTTTTCGAAAAAAATATTTTCTTAATGAAAGGAAAGGGGAAGACGATCCATGCACTAATTGCTAATCCGAAAACTTATACAGCTCCTCATTGCGGCCGCCCTGTTGACAGCGCCTCGCTTGCGGCCCCGGAATTTTCGGCCTGTTCATTGCCTGAGTTGGGCCTTGTTTAATGCTCAATTTGTATACCGCTCGGTTGGGAGTCATTATGATTTTTTTTTGCGATGAGTGAGCTCTTGTGAAATCCTACGTGCTTTGGAAGATGCTAACTCAAAAAAATTAAGATCATACCCATAAATATGGGCCATTAACTTTTTCAGACAACAAACTTTTTCAACTCTCGAGGTATACATGGCACCGGGCCGAACATGTTGTTACATGGTAACAGATCATACTAGACGAAACATGCAGTAACACCTGGCGGCTAATAGCCGATAAATCATATTGGTCATGCTCAAGCGACCCCTAATAGCCAAAAAATCATATTGGTCTTGCTCAAGCGACGCCAGCACATGGCGGCTAATACCAAATCATACTTGGCGTGCTCAGGCTCAGGCGACGCCGCCGTTCACCCTAATGACCTGGCCGTTCACCCACCCCGCGGCGTCGCTTACCAGGAATGCCACCGCCGGCGCAATTTCCGTCGTCTCGGCGATGCGTCCCATGGAGCTCTGCTCCACCTTTCGTATGAACGCCTCGTCCTTTCCAGCGAGGAAGAGCTCCGTGCGCACGGGCCCAGGCGCCACAACGTTAGCCGTGATCCCCTTCGCCGCCACCTCCTTGGCCAGGATCTTCGTCATCACCTCCACGGCGGCGTTGGACGCTGCGTAGGCCGCGTACCCCGGCACGAGCGTGCCCACGATGGTGGACGAGAACGTCACTATGCGTCCGCCGCTGTTGGCCGGGATGCGGTTCGCCGCCTCCCGGCACACGAGGAACTTCCCGCGCGTGTTCACGGCGAACATCCCGTCGAAGTCCTCGACGGCCGTGTCGGCGAGCTTGGGGTACTTGGGGTCCAGGATCCCCGCGCAGGCCACCACGACGTGCGGCGGGGACGCGAAGGCCTCCTCGGCTTTGTCGAAGAGCGTGCGCACGGCTTCGGAGTCCGACACGTCCGCCTTGACGGCCACGGCACGGAGGCCCCGCGTGGCGAGCTCCGCGACGAGCTCGTCGGCCCTGGCCGGGTTGGAGGCGTAGTTGACCACGACGCGAGCGCCGAGCGCGGCGAGGTGGGACGACACCTCGCGGCCGATGCCGCGGGAGCCGCCGGTGACGATCGCGACGCGTCCCTCGAGCGGGAGCGGTGCGATGGTGGATGCTGCCATGGCGAGCTTCTTACCGTCTTGTTTGCGGTGCTACAACTGCTATGCTAAGTGGCCGTGGGATTTTATACGAGTTCATTCGCCTGTGCTCGGACGTCACGGCTCTCGTCAAACGGCCTTTTCGTGATGAATGATGACGTGAGGACTGACCGCACAGAGGTGGACTCGGTCGTGTGACAAAACGTGCAACAGCACGGACGGTAGAAACATGGAATCCACAGTCGCAGGAATCTTACGGCATTTCTCAAATCAATCAGGGCCCCGCTGTTGATATATGGAATTACTTAGCACAACTCTTAGCTTCTGATTCTCGGTTGAAAATGCTACATGATTTGTCAAATGTGCCCACGGTTGAAAATATGAAATGCTACCCAATTCACGAAAGTTAGTGTCCTCTGGATCATCTTGTTTCTAGTATTTTGACCGTGTTAAATATGGATCATCACCAAACTAAAAACATGGTTTCAACGGGTTAAATTCATGTGAGAAGTAAATGTGAGGGCTCTGTGGTCACGAAAAACAAGAGAACTTTGTATCACGAATATAATGGTAACCCAACTATTATCGCTTGTAATTTGCCAACACGCATTATAGACTCGTACATAATCTCTCGGTTGAATTAGTTAGCATCAAATATAAAAGATCAAAAGGGATTACTTCTTTCGTTTCATTTTATTTGACACTGGTATGATCTAACCAATGTAGACGGAGGGGATAGTATTTAAGAACGTACACCACGCTTGTTCAAAATACCTTTTCATCTAAAAATGCAGTGGCAAAACCATAAGTACAGGAACAACTCGCGCACTCGTTGTACATTATTCAAAATTTATCCTCTGACAACACACGGTACATTCCACTGGCCCATAAATTATGAACACACGGCCAGCGCTTTTAAGCAAAGCCACCGTTGACCCTGATGACCTGACCATTCACCCACCCAGCGGCGTCGCTCACCAGGAACGCCACCACCGGCGCGACGTCCGCTGTCTCGGCGATGCGTCCCATGGACTGCTCCGCCACCCTCCGCAGGAACGCCTCGTCCTTTCCGGCCAGGAACAGCTCGGTGCGCACAGGGCCTGGCGCGATAACGTTCGCGGTCACTCCCTTCGGCGCCACCTCCTTGGCAAGGATCCTCGTCATCGCCTCCACGGCCGCGTTGGTCGCCGTGTACGCCGCGTATCCCGGCAGGAGCGTGCCGACGATAGACGACGAGAACGTCACGATGCGGCCGCCGCTGTTGGCCGGGATGCGGGTCGCCGCCTCGCGGCACACGAGGAACGTCCCGCGCACGTTCACCGCGAACATGGCGTCGAAGTCCTCGACGGCCGTTTCGGCGAGCTTGGGGTACTTGGGGTCCAGGATCCCCGCGCAGGCGACCACGATGTGCGGCGGGGAGCCGAAGGCTTCCTCGGCTCGGTCGAAGAGCGCGCGCACGGCGTCGGGGTCCGAGACGTCCGCCTTGATGGACACGGCTTGGTGGCCGCGCGACCCGAGCTCCGCGACCAACTCGTCCGCCTTGGCCGAGTTGGATGCGTAGTTGACCACGATGCGAGCGCCGAGCACGGCAAGGTGGGAGGAAACCTCACGGCCGATGCCGCGAGAGCCGCCGGTGACCAGCGCGACGCGGCCGTTTAGCGGGAGGGGCGCTGACGAGTTTCCCGCGATTGGCGCTGCCATCGCTAGCTGGCGAAGCTAGTGTCGTGTTAGCTCTCCACCTGTTTGACTACTATATTTTTGCCTTCGTTGTTTGTGCTGCTGTGTCCTCCGCAGAAATGGTGCCCATGGGTTTATATAGGATGATCTCGTAGAAAGATGACGTACCTGGTGACTACACGAGGGCACGGCGTCTATGATGCGGGGTTAAAATCTCCTGGAAAACTAAACAGTAAGACACTACCTCAATACAATGTCCCCATGTAAAAGTGAACAAACTGTTAAAATTCTAGCACGTGTCTCGTAAAAAATTCTTTTTTGAAAGATCCGGCGGACCGGCGTATATCAATAAGCAGAAGAATCAGAGTGTAAACACGATTTACAGTTCAGCGCAGCGCACTACATATGCACCCATTTGCTGAAAAGACACAACACCATCTAAAAAAAGAGAAGAGGACACTGCAGTTTGGTTGCCCCAGCCATGGATCATAGCTTTAGAGCATTCGAAATGTCACCAAGAATCTGAGGCACAAACTTCTCTATCTGATAAAAAAACTCTCCTGTTTTTTTTCACACCAAATCATCCTACAAACGAGGAGAACGACTGAATTTGCACCGCACTTCCGCTGACCCGATGTAAGCTGAACAAGCTGCTAGAACCAGGTTGTAATGTCTTGTGTGGGCGCCCAACTCGCCGGGTTTAGCGAAGGCAGACCCATGCCACGAGCTACTAAAGTCCAAATCAGTCTTGACACTAGACACTCCATGAACAAGTGCAAAGATGTTTCCACATTCTGCATGCAAAACACATACGGGTACTGATTATGCCATCCCCTACTTTGAAGCTTAGCTGCGGACCATAGTCTATTTTGTACCATAAACGAACTGAAGAATTTGCATTTTGGCAGCGCCCAACATTTCCAGATCTGCGACGAGAACCAAGAAAGGGTGGTGCCTTCAAACTGCAGGTTATAAGCCGAACGCACAGAGAAATTACCATTTGTGGTGAAGGTCCAAATGATTTGATCTTCCCGTTGCGGATCCTCAACATCCTCAACATCCTGTAGGGATTCCCACAGCAATGTCACCTCCGACCAAAGGTCCATGCTAGGGAGCGACATTAAATCATGGAGCCAGTTTTGATTGCACAATGCCTCTACCACCGTCCTGTTCTGGCGGAACAGCGAGGGGAAGGCAACAGCTAAAGGACGTCCACGCCTCCAGTTGGCGGACAGAACTTCGTACCTCGCCCATTTCGCACTGCGACCCATGTAGCAACTGCAAAAAAGATTCTCGTCGGTAGAGTCCACTGGCAATGCCATGCGAACCCATGGCTCTGAAGGGGAATGCTACTGATGTCACAACCCACTAAAGATGTAGTGCTCTGCCAAACTTGGTTAGATCAAGCAGCCCCAGTCCTCCCGATCTAATGGCCTGCACACCTTGCTCCAGTTAACTTTGCATTTGGCACCACTTGGATTTTGCGTTCCGGCCCAATGAAAGCGACGTCGCAACTTGTCCAGAGCAGTGATGAACTTTTTTGGAAGTTTAAGGGCTGTCATAGCATATACCGGGAGCGTGCTTAGCACCGATCGTACCGACTCTCTTCGTCCCGCCATGGTCAGCAGGCATCCTTGCCATCTCGCTAGACGCTCCTGCGCTCGATCAAGTATGGGTTGAAGGTGCACAAGTGCAGGATGACTCGTAGTCAATAGGAGACCCATATAAGTGACAGAAAGGTTTGATCTATGGCACTGAAAACTTTGAAGGACAGGCTGCAGGTCCAAGTCTTCGCACCGGATAGGGACGACGGAGCTCTTTGCCATATTGACTTGTAGGTCGCGACCTCTCAACCTCTCCTTGTTCCGGATTGACAAATACAATGACATCGTTGGCGTAGAGAGAGACCTTGGTTTTTGCAGTGCGCTCCACAAGTGGCGAGAGGAAACCCTCTCTGGTAGCTGCCTTGAAGACCCTCTGCAAAATGTCACCGTCTTGATGCAGGGGAGGAGGTTAGGATCAGACATCCAACCGAAGAAACCATATTCCTCCGGGTCTGCATGCATTGTAGTGGCACGTCCATATGGTCAAAGAGGCACACATCACCAAGGATTTGCCCAATTTCTTCAGCGGACCGAGCAAACCAAGGAAGGCGCTCGACGACGATCTTCACACGAAAGAGCTAAGCTGTGCCCCTCGTAGTTGCACTCAAGGTCCATGGTGCCGCACGGAACTCGGCGTTGCCAGCGTAGATGCTCCCCAATCGAAGCACAACATCGCGCCAATCACTGTGAGTGAGGCGTGCAATGAAAGCATCGACACCTTGACGTGCTACTGAGATGTCCCAGAGCTAAACACAAGCTTGTTGCTGTATCGCATGGCGGATGTCCCCAACAACAGCACCGTGACGGCCACCCACAACAGAGAGGAGGACAAGGCGATGGTGAAGGCAGGCCATCTCAGTCGCCATCGTACCGCTGACGAGGGCTGCCACTTGGCCGCGGTACGACCGCCCCACAAGAGCATCCGTCACACTCACCATCGCAGCTCGGGATCCACAGAGCACGTCCCGGAATGAGGTTCCTGGTCGGACCTGACACTTATCACCCATAGCCGGTGAGAGGGTCAGGAAGAGAAGCCGACTCTTAAGGACAGGAGGTTCACCGAGTAGCCTCAGGTGGATGGCGTGCTTTCCGTCAGAGCCAGAAGGAAGGGGGCACTGACGAGCAGTGTGGCCAATGTGGAGGCAGCAAACACACCTTGGCGGCTCACGACATCGAGCAATGAGATGGTTTCTTGCAAGGCACTGGAAGCAGCGCCCAACCAGTGCCTTCTTAAGCACATTGGCAGGGAACGGAGCCTCTGTCATCACAGGACGACCTTATGCAGTTTTGGAGTGGTCAAACTGACAACGCCGATGCCTGCGGCTCACTAGTGCAGGGCCGGCTCTGGCCCTAGGCGGGAGGGGCGACCGCCTAGGGCCCACGCCAGAAGGGGGCCTAAAATTTTTGTTAACATGTATATGTATATAATGGAACCTTAATCTATGTATTAACAGCTAATGAGCTAAAGTCCAAACCAGACCAACTGCCCATTGGAATGCAGTCTGGAAGCACTCAATATATTAGTATTGGACCTGCGCCCACATCTGTGTACGTAAGGATTAAGGATAGAATAAGCCAGCCGCGAGGAAGTTGATCCGTTCTTTGCTTCTATTCCACCAGGTGCAGCGGTAGGGCAGAAGATGGAGCCGCCGCTGCTGCTTGTCTTCTCTGTGTCTTCGTAACTCACCTGATCATCTCGTCTCGGCTGGACGCCAATCGAATTGAGGGAGGGAAGCTGCATCGTGACATCAAATTGTGAGTGCACCACTGCAGCTGTGTGGCGCCGATCAAAAGGTAAAATAATTTGATTTTAAATCAGAAATCTCTTAATTATATATGTCATTGAAGTTATCATAATTTGGTACTTATTTGAGATAAGTGTACCTTCATTCTAGCATATTTTTGATACTTTTATCTTTATATCAATATATCATAAGTATATTTTCATATTCTAGGGGCCCATGCTCTTAATTTCGCCCAAGGGCCCTCAAAAACTTAGAGCCGGCCTTGACTAGTGTCCACTCTGGTGAAAGCAATGAGTCCTTGGCACCCTTGGCAGCAATCCGTGGAGTGAAGCCCTTGCTCTGGTTACTCACCAGCCTTCCATTTTGAGTCGAAGCACCAGCACTTGATGAGGAGTAAAGATGCTGCAGAGGAGGGGCACACTTTATCGTCGCCGGCGTGGGCATGGAGCTTTGCGACATCTTCAATACTTGGGGGTCAAGCAAGTCTAAAATGATATCTTTTCCATGTTGCGTCTTCAATGCAACAAGATCTCGAGCCGACGAGACCACAAACTTCTTCAATGGCGTGTCTTTCATCTCCAACATAGACACTTTTGAGGGGAGGGGGTGTGCCTACCTTTGTTGATATATTTGACGGGGGGATATGCCGGCTACCATCCCATTTCCTCAGCGAGAAGGACATGTCGACAACCACCGGAGTTAGGAGAGGCGGAGACCCCTTGTTGCTCGCCGTGGAGACCAGAAGCAGTGTCTTGGGTTCATCCTCTTTGAGGCGGGCAAGAAGACAGGGGGAGGGTGACTGCTCTGACGACCAAGATTGCCCATCGTCAGCAGACCTGAGCGAATCACCATTGATGAGAGGGCAGAGCGAGAACTCGTATTCCTCATTGGAGATGAAGTCGCCGGCCTCCAAGGACGGGCTCAACAGAGCGAAAAAGGAGGGCACTCGAGATGGGGTCGCGGCGGAGCGACCAACGAGAAACCGAGATGGGCAGCGAACCAAGGACAAAGTGGGATGGGGGGTGGGGACGGTAGTGTTTGGAGGGGAGTGGAGAACGTGGCGGTGGGGATGCCGCCGACGGGATGAGGGTGGTGAGTTCATGGGTTCGCTCCCTCTCGCTCTCCATTCTTCGCTTGAGCTGCCAGTTTCATAACAAGCTCGACTTTTTCAGGTTGCTCATCTGGCTCGGGAGGACAAACACCGCGACGCTCGAGATGACCCAGAGCGTCGCATCGATGGTGAGGAGGGACCTGAGGCGACGGCTGTTCCACTTGATCTCCTGCAGGATAACGGACACGAAGAAGCTGCAGCCTTTCGTAAAAAAATGGGTTTCTTCTTTGTCCATGATACTCTCTCCATCCTCAAAAGTTTATCAACTTTTAGTCTAAAAATGAATTAAAATCTGACAAATTTTAGAAACGGATAAATAACTTATTAAATTATTATTACAATGTCGATGATAAGGGTGTTTCCATTTTTTTTTATGACGCGACCACGATGTGCAGCGGGGACCCGAAGACCTCCTCGGCTTTGCTGAAAAGCGCGCGCTTGGCCCCCGGTTTGATACGTCTGCGTGGACGGCCACGGCGCGGTAGTGGCGCGAGCCGAGCTCCGCGACCACGTCTGATGACGCTTTCGCTGAAAGATCAAAGATGATGTACCTGATGACAGCACGATCGAGCACGCCGTGAATGATCCGGTATCAAATTCTCCCATTACTACATAAAACAATAAAAAACTGACTCACCTTCTAAAAGCGTACCAGTAAAAATAAGATCCAAGACATTGAACACCTTTTCTTGTACGTACGCTAGTCTAGAAAGAACAAGAGAAATTTTGCTATAGGACACTCTATATTCGGTTTTGGCAGTAAGACGGAGCAAAGTCAATTTTAGCTGCAGTAGACTGAAAAATCATAACTTCTGTCCCTAGGACACTATAACAGGAAAAAATAATTGTCATGAAATTTTTTATCTCAACGCACAAGATACATTTATACAAATATACAATACAGTTTTTTTAGAATTTCTTTTGTTTTATGCATGGTTTGATTTAAAAAATAAATAATTTTCTAGCTAAAAGGTTACACAAACAATCAGATATTTTTTGGCAAAAAAACACATACATATATAATTTAGCAATTACTTATTGCGTAAATTTTCAAGTCGTCATGTGTTTTGTGTATCGAGATAAAAAAGTTTTGAACTTTGACCGGTGTTGCACAAGATAGGATTGCATGATTGAACTATAAAGAGTGTCCTATAACAATAATTTCCAAAGAAAAAAAACACATCTTATTGCAGATCTGATGATAGGCACTTCCGCAAGATATGACAGCATGACCGAACGAATATCATGGAGTGGCTGCCTTTGTCAATGTAGTATATATATACACACTCTATAATCCTTCTGTTTCCTTTGTCTTGCCGTGTGATCTTCTCTTGAAGTGGATCGAAAGCGTTGCGCACGATGCTGGGCTAAGATGGTACCGGTAAAAATGCCGAATAAAGTTTAAGGCCCATTTGAACATCAAGTCCGTTGGGCATCTCTACCCGTTTTCCGGTCCATGATATGCTTGCGTAGGGCTGTTAATAAAGCTGAAGGATCATAACTCGCTCGTGTTCGATTCGTTTTGGACTCGATTCGAATTCTAAATGAGTCAAGCTTGAGTTTGCGTATAAGCTCGCAAGCTCGAGCTCGAAAAGATCGAGTAAGCTCATTTATTATTGTCGTCTATTTTTTTAGATGATGGAAAATTCTGATCTTTCCCTCCAAGGAGGTTATAGTCAATTTATTACAAGCGAGTACAAATGCATACACTCACAACCTATTGTCTAGAACAAGACAACAATAACTGGATAGCTAAGCAGACGACTGTGGACCAGACTTCGTAGGCCAATATTACGGCACGTTCATCCCTTCACATTTTCCATAGTGCACCCCAGATCTAGCGCTCATGACTTCCTCTGTAAAGTACCTGCATTTAGTACTATAAAATTCAGCCTAAAATTCGCTTCCACCGAAAATCGAACTCAGGACATGAGTAGTGCTACTCAGAGTACTTAACCACTATTATTGTCTATAAGATGTATGATTAAATATATCATATAATCTTATTAAAAATGTTTTCAGTGATACATTTTTGATATACGCTAGCAACAAATGATGTGCAACGTCGTTCACCTCCTTACTTTATTAGTTGTGAATCTGAACTTGGTAGATTCTATTGTATGTACATGAGATTAACAGTTAAAGTATTGTTAATAAAGTTGAGGATCGTAACTCGCTCGTGTTCGACTGAGCTCGGTTCGAATTCTAAACGAGCCAAGCTTGAGCCTGACTGTAAGATCGAATAAATTCTGAGCTCGACTCGAGATCGATTTGGTTTTTTATCAAACTCAAGCTCGTTGACATCCCTATGTTTGCGCATTGCGGCGTAGCAGGCAAAATGTCTTGATCAAAGAACGTGGCCCATGCTTCAATGTAAATTTTGCAGCCTAATAACGTCAAGTAGGCCTAGCTTCGAGCACCTGAGCAGGCCTCAACCATAACGGACAAACGTAGATAGTATCAAATGGGCCAGATGAATGCGTGTTCATTCTTTCCATGTGCAAACAGGGCGCTTCATGTCGGTAAATCGTATAGGTAGGTGCTCGACAGGAGTATCTGTCTACTGTTGTCTTCCTCCTCAATGTCAAATTAGTGCTGTTTCCTCCTCTGTCAAATTAGTGTTCTCCACATTCATTATACTCCCTTCGTTCATTTTTATATTTACTAGTTTTTTTTTCCTTTCAAATTGAACTAACTAGAAGGAGGAGTATTCTATACGGCACAGCTCGGTCTGCAGGAGGCATGGGAGGAATTATTGATGTCTCTTACCCGTAATGCATCGGTATATACCCCTCCATTTTTGAAAGTTTGTCACTTCGTAGTTCACTTTTGAACTACAAATTGACAAATTTTTGAGGATGGAAGGAGTACGTGCTATGAAGCCCCAGTGTCCACTACAGAAAATGCGCAATAGAGCATTGGCCATATAGCCATCGATCGCTACAGTAATCGACACATATACTGTATCGGCGTCGGTAACTCGACGGCCTTAGCTGTCGTCCCTGGGTCGACGTTCTTAACTGACATGACCATCGGTAACGACGGTTTTAGACCATATGGCCATCAGGCCCATGTGCCAGATGCTTTTAGGTCGTATGGCCGTCGGCCTCAATTACCAACGCGTTTAGTCGTTATAACCGTCGGGCGAGTGATCGACGCCTTTAATCCCCATAAGATCATCGGGGCCGCACCAGCCGATAGCTCTAAAGCTTTAGGGCCGTCGGCTACCGATGCCATTAATTCCATTAAGCCCGTCGGCCAGCCGTAGATACCAACGCCTTTAGGGTTATAACCGTCAGTCCCCACATAACCGACAGCTATAGTTACCTTTTCTTTTTTGTAAACCACGTCTGTTTTTGCTACCTCCCCGAGTGGGAAGCCTCCATGCATCAGGATCATACACCACATATATAGTTCATACAGCACATAGTCCATATAAAAGCAGCATACAAGTCCGAATATAAGCACATAGTCCATACAATCGCAAATTCATACAGCGCATAGTTCATACAACACATACTTGAATGATAACACAATGCAAATGACATTTCGACGATCAATCCGTCTCTATGTTGTTGTTTGAACCTCCACCACTCGCACCTCCACCGTTGAAATTGAGAAAACCATCGCAACCGTCAGTTGTTCCTTGACAAGAACCCGCGACAATCAAATACAAATTTAATTTTGCATTGAT
Organism: Tuctoria greenei; assembly: GCA_036927565.1. NCBI lineage: Eukaryota > Viridiplantae > Streptophyta > Magnoliopsida > Poales > Poaceae > Tuctoria > Tuctoria greenei. Next base: position 150,709,780 of record JAYESD010000007.1, read on the forward strand.
ATATATATATATATATAGTCAAATTGCTAAGTATTGTTGAAATTAACCTACGTTTTTATGAGAGTTAATGATATAGAAGTCATACCGCTGCGATCGGAGGTGTTGATGGTTGAGTCTGCCTTGGAGCGAATGATATCAGTGGGAAAAATACTGGATAAGGTTGCAATCCAGGGACCAACATCGACATGAATCCCTGAGGTTGTTAAAAATATGCTTGACCACTTTCAGAACCCTGTGACATATATGGTTATGATTTTGTATTATAACTTGAATTAATAAGACATGCAGTTGTATCTGTGACGAGGAGTCAACATGTTGTCCTGACTGCATTGGACAAGGTATACCAAACTGCAATCCAATACCACCTCGAGCGAAGAACTACATAAAGTAAATATATTCAATTAATTAATTTAACACATATATAATAGGGAGTATTCTAACTTGAATAAAACAGACAAGTGTATCTGCGATATCATGTCGAATTGAGATTGTTGCGGCACACCGAACTGAGAACCGGTGTTACCTTGAGCTAAGAACTGCATCAAGTAAATTATTTGTGAGATCTTAAGTATAACTATTTTGGAATCGAATACATTGTTCAATAGTTAAGATTACATGTTATATGTGCCATATACAAATATTGCACATGCTGCCGCATCTGTAGCATCTGCATTTGTGTGACACCCGGTTCCGAAATTGAACCAAGCGTGATGCATATGTGTGCCCAAGATGTTCAACTCACATACACAAGTGATCCATAAATGATAAACAGATTATAACCATGTCTCGAATAGTAACACTAATAATAGTACCTTATTACAAGTCAAATAGTCTCGAATACAAGCTCTAATAAAACTGCAGCGGAAAATACTAAACACTAAGACTCCAAACTCCACAGACAAGCTTGACGGTAACACGCACGCTTAGTACTCCTCGAAGACCTCCTGATACTCCAAAGTGTCGCCTGCACATGAATTTGTTGGGGGAATAGCAAGGGTGAGCACATGTCGCCCTCATCAAGTGTGAGAAAGTATGATATGTCCCTTAATCAAGTAATGATTATAAAATGGCTAATTGCATAAAAGTGCATTCAAAATACTTAAAAATTCAATTATATGATCATTAAGTGTGGTCCTTCCCAAAATAACCCAAATAACATTAATTTCAACTTAGATAACCAATACCAGCAATATTAATCCATAATCAACTCATAACTGCTCATATGTCTCAATTTCATCAATTCCATATATCAAAGCCAATTATTGAACCAATACCAATTCCCAATTCAATTCCTGCCATTAAACCAATTCAAAGTCCATAACTCTAATCATGTGAGGGTCGAGGTTGCTCATGACCAGGAGCACGACTATCATGATAGTTTTAAACACACTCTGCAGAGTTTGTACTATTTTACCCACAAGTTCGTGATTTCATCATCTTTCGATGGCTATGGAATCTCAATTATGCCGTCTCACACTTCCTTAGGTGTGTGGCTAAGAGATAACAAAATAGCCTTTACAAAGTGATTACTAGCATATTTAGACCCCACTGAGGTTTCAACGGTGGTGATGTCTCTAACTGAGCACATCCAACCAAGGGCCCCCTCTTGAGCCATTCGGATCCCAGGGTAGTCCAACTAATCCCTACAAACCCATCCGACTACCCCTTTCCCGAGCATTCTTAATGGTCCAAATAGTACTGGCGACACACTAATTAGTCAGCTAAGCCGCACCCATACTTGACCCTGTGGTGGCACTGCAAATCCTGGATGGTCGCTCTACGAACTGATCCTTAGATCTAGAGCAAGCAAAACCACCAAAACAATCCAATCCATTCCACATAACTGGCTTGCTTAGATCCCTAGGCACCATGTTGCTAAAGGGTCATTAATATCAATTCTCATCATTCATGTGTCCTTTAGTTCATAATTAAGTAATATGGTTGTTTCCCAAATCCAATTGAGTAATGCGAAGTAAAAGTGTAAAATACCCTTCCCAACTCTCTACATTATGTCCAAGCGACAAGGGTGGTCATACAAAACTAGTAAACCCCTATAATTGGGTTTCCTACCAATTTAACACAAGCATGCAATTTTACAATCAAAATATTTAAAACTTGGATCAAAATGATCAAGGACACTTACCTTGCTCTTGAGCTTGGTTTGGATTGAAATCTTTGAAATTCTGGTTCTGCAGGTTCTTGAAAGCACTATCTACAGCGAGACCTTCTATTCCACGCGACAATCATGCAAAACAAACATTACAATCAATAAATGCTCATATAGTACTCAATATGCCATGATATGCATGATTAATGCAATTGTGAAGTAAAACTTGGTAATGAGTTGCTATTAATATTTACTAACTAGTTACCATAGTTTATGACAAGTTTGAAATTGATTTGAGTCATTTTGGATTCAATTCAACATTAACAGATTCAGAGACTGGACAAATCCGGTATTAGGGCCGGACTAGTCCAACCTGATTAGAACTGAGAATTTAGGGTTTTCTGATCAGCAGAAATTGGGGGTTAATTTCACATGGAAAAGTGGATGTAGAGAGTGTACCACGTGTGTAGAGATCCAAGGGTCGAAGATTGGATGCAACACTTGAATCTTGACGTCTAGGGCTTGATGAAGATGAGTTGATGAAGTTTTGGTGATGAAGAACGTCAATTGTTGAAAGATTGATGAAGATCGATCTTGATTGATCCTTCTCCCTCTTCTCCTCCTTCTCCTTGCTCCTGGGCTCCTTCTTGAAGGCAGCACACGATCAAGGAATGACAGAGAGGGTTTTTCTCAAAGGTTGGAGAGGTGAGGGTATTGGGTTGTTTTTATAGGAATGGAGAGGTAGGGTTTTGAGGTGAATTCCAAGTTGACTTCGGTGGAGGTCGAGTAGGGGCCGAGGTGGGATCCACTTGGGCTTCTCTAAGGTTGGGCACGAAGTTCTTGGGCCCAATTAAGGTAATTACCCAATAACAAATCGTGAAAGAATAATAGAATCCGAGTGGAATTCAGTAGGCCAGACTAGTCCGCAATAGGTATAAGACAAGTCCGTTTTGGAATAAAGGCTATTTCGAACAAGTCCGGTTTATTGGCCGGACAAGTCCGGGGTGGCTAGAACAGGCTGATCTGAACTAAAATTTAGACAAAATCGGACTAGTCCGTTCGATCAATAAACAAGTCCGTGCAAACATCATAAACTCAACTGGACTAGTCCGTGCATTATGGCGGACAAGTCTGTAGTCCTGAAGTAACTAAATCTTCTGAAATAGAGAGGGATGCCGGACTAGTCCAGATTTGGGGCCGGACAAGTACGTACCCTGACAGACTTGAATTCCTGATTAATCCTAAATTTATTTCAATCTTGTTCCACTTAAGGCTACTTTATGTTAAACATGTATGAGGATGCATGCAATGTATTTTGCATGAAAATGAGGGTGTTACAATTTGTTGCTATTGCATCTTCTACCTGGTGCATCTCAATTCTTCTTTTAATTCTCTCGTCTCCGCAGTAAACCGGGACCGACTAGAACTGGTACTAGAGCACCATCGTCTAACATAAGCCTTGCGCTCCACATACCCGTCCCCCAACCCAAGTCTACAAAAAAGAAAAAAAATACAAGTGTGATGAATCGAAAGTCATCAACCTATAAACCATCAATATCTTTACACATACCTCCCATGTGATACACCTCCACTGGCTTTGTAGTCCGCACTTACATTGAACAGTGCTCTTACAAAATCTTCGTCATCTCCATGAGTTTTTTTAAAAACTCAACATATTATTCATGCGATGATACATTGAGTCCACTAATAGATGTAATAAAATATAAATTGACTTCATGAATAGATGTAACAACACTCAATATACCTAACACTTTCTGTGTTGCCGTCTCGTCACACATCTGCTTCAGGCGATTTAGATCTGTGCCTCTATGCTCCTTGAGGTAAACCTCGGGAAAAAGTAGGAGTAACACCAGTTTCAGCTTCCTACAATACCAAAATCCAAGAGTTCAATCAATGTAAAATTTTGAAACAATCCAAAAATAATTGTAATAGTTTTTTTTGACCAGTGAAAAACTGCAAGGGAGAACCCCAACAGCCATAAAACATATATTTAAAGAGATGAGGTAACATGGAGTTACAATAGCTCTGCAGAGCTTGACTAGGTGTTCCAGAGGGAGGAACGTCCTTTACAAACTCTGAAGCCACAAGAGCACACTGGCCCTATCCTCCGTCTTAAAACGGCAGGCCTGAAGCCTTGTAGAAGCAATGAAGGATCGTTTCCAGACGTTTACAGAGGGAGTATAGTTTCTGAAAATGACATTGTTACGAGCAATCCAGATCTCCCAGGCCGCTATGGAGAAGGTTTCCATGAAGGCGCGACGACCCCAACTGAGCTTGGCTTTTTGCAGGGTATGAAAGAAGGGGATGTCGTGGTCCCAGTGAATCCCAAGGACATTCCAGCATGCCATGCTAAAGGAGCAACTAAAGAAGAGATGGTATGTGAGTTCCTCCACATTTTCAGCACAGAGCACGCAGGTGTAGTCGTTCCCGTCAATCATGATGTTTTTTCTCTTCAGGAGGTTGCGTGAGTTGAGCCGGTCCCGAAACATCATCCACATGAAGATCTTTATTTTCTTTAGCACCTTTGAGGCCCAAATCCAGGTAAAGGGTGTTGGTGGGTTGATGTGTTTGTAATAGTTGTTGTAAATAAGCTTGGAGCTGAAAGTTCTTGTTCCCCCGATTGGAGTCCACTCATCCTGTGCAGCTTCCCTGTGTGAAATTTCCTCCAGCATGGCCTCCAGATTGGCCAGTTCCAACAGTGCTTCCTCCGACAATGGTTGAAAAAAGTGATGTTCATGGTCTGAGCTGCTGAGGTATTGGGCCATTGAGATGTTGGTTCTTTTTGCGAAGGAGTATAAACGGGGCATGTCCCTTCTGAGGAGGTGGCCTTCCCACTGATCCTGCCATAGTCGAATTGTGTCCACTGCGCCAGTTTTGACTTCAAAGTTCCTGAGAAAAGAATCAGATAGGCTCACAACATCCCTCCACCAGAAGGATCCTTTTCCTTTTGTGCTGTGGGGGGGGGGGGGGTTTACCATTTCTGCAATAGCGCTGATGGATGAGGTGAACCCAGGGGATGTCTGCTTTGTTATAGATTTTCCAGAGGAATTTCATGAGCAAGGTTCCATTCATTGCAGTGAGGTTTTTTTAGACCCAGACCTCCATTTTCCTTTGGTGTTGTAACTTGGTTCCAGGCCACTAGGGGTCGACCCTTGCCAGCGATGTCCGAGCCTCTCCATAAGCATTGTTTCCTGGCTTTGTCAATAGCTTGAATGACTAACTGTCTCAATTTGATGGTACACATCGCATAAATTGGGATGGCGGATAGAACGCTGTTGATGAGTGTGCATCGACCAGCCATTGACAACCATGTTGCTGCTCCAGTTAGCATTTTTTGCACCCTTAAGACAATCCCTTCAAAGGCATCTACTTTGGGTCTGTCGAGGCTCATCGGCAGACCTAAGTAAGTAAATGGGAATGAACCAATAGTGCAACCCAGTGTGGCTACTAGAATTGTGGCCTCCTCTTCATCAGTATTTATTGGTGTTAAGCTTGATTTTGCCCAGTTCACTCTTAGCCCTGTAGCTCCCCCAAAGGATTGTAGTAAGTTTTTCAGAAAGAAGAGCTGTCTCTGGTTGGCTTTGAGGATTAGAATAGTGTCATCTGCATATTGTACTACCGGGAAGCCCTCGTTCATTTCTTGATGCAGTGGCAATGATAGAAGCCCAAGCTCCACTGCTTTGTTGATTAAAATTTGTAGAAGATCTGCTGCCAGTACAAATAGCAGGGGGGCTAACGGGTCCCCCTGCTGAACACCTCTTCTGCAGTGAAAAGTCTTTCCTGGCACCCCATTGAGTAGAACTGAGGAGGTGGCAGTAGATAGAATATCTGTTACCCATATGATCCACTATTCAGGAAAACCCAAAGCTCTCAACATGTGTATGATGAAGCCGTGTTCAACCCTGTCAAAGGCTTTTTCGAAGTCTAGTTTGAGTACTATGACACCAGTGTTGTTTTTTTTGCATTGATAGAGGTACTCATAGACCCAAGCCATGCAGTCCTGGATGGTTCTTTTCTTGATGAAACCATATTGATTTTTGTGGATAATGGTTGGGATGACTTCCTGCAATCTAACTGAGAGTATCTTAGTGATGAGTTTGATAGTGGAGTTCAGCAGTGATATCGGCCTGTAATCTGTAACCCTGCAGGGATTATTGATCTTCGGGATGAGAGTGATTAAGGAACTGTTCAGAGGCTGGATACTGATGTTGCCATTAAAGAAGTCCGAGCACAGCAGATAAATGTCTTCCTTAATGATGTGCCAGCATGCCTGAAAGAATTTTGTGTTGAACCCATCTGGACCTGGGGCTTTGTCAGTTGGCATGTTTTTGAGTGTGGCATCAATTTCCTCCCTGGTGACCGAGTTGCATAATGTATGTAGATGTTGTCCAGGCAGCACCCAATGGTGGATTTGTGGCCATTGTTGAGTCGGGGAAGATTGCCCTAATCTTTCAGAAAATTCCTTCCAGAGGGCTGAGGCCTTGTGCCCATGATCCACTAGCTCCACTCCATGGTCATCTTGAATGACTGATATATTGTTTCTCATATATCTTTCTGTTGCTGCAGCCAAGAAGAATTTGGTTGGCTCATCACCAAACATGGCCCAACGCTCTGTATAACTTTGTCTCCAGTAGTCATTCTGTTGCTTTAAGAGCTGATTGAGTTGACGTTTGATCATGTTTCTGAAACATCTTTCCTGCAAGTATAGTGTCCTCTGCTCTTCCAGTGTGTCCATGATCAGAATAACTTCATTGCATCGTTTGATCAGTTTTTTCAGCCCACCTAGTGATCTGCTCCACTTGCGTAGCTTGTATCTCAAGCGTTTTAATTTAGGAGAAACCCTCCTTGCACTACCAACTGTTGGCAGAGGCTGGTCCCATGAGTCCTTGACAATGGTGAGAAACTGTGGATGTCTGAGCCAGTAGTTTTCAAAACGAAAGCATTTTGATTTAGGTATGGTGGTGCATATCTGAGCTACTAGTGGGACATGGTCTGATGTGTCCATGGCCAGTGGCCGAAGTGAGGAGTTGGGAAATGATAGGGACCATTGCGCTGAGGTAAAGCACCAATCCAGTTGCTCAAGTAGAGGCGATTGTTGCATGTTGCTCCAAGTGTAATTCCTACCTTGGAGAGGGATTTCAATAAGTCCCAAGTGTTGGATGATGTCATTGAACATCTGCATGTCCCCTATATTCGCTCCCGTGCGGTTGCGATCACTGGCGTGGCGATAAAAGTTGAAGTCCCCCAATATCATGTAGAGCTCCTGCGGTTGCAACGAGAGATTCCAGAGCCAGTCGATGAACTCCTGCCGGCGAGGTCCCTGACAAGGTCCATAGACTGAGATCAGGTGCCAGACGACCCCATTCTGTCGGGATGTGAACCGCATGAATATGGCAAAGTCCCTGATATCCAGAGCTCCCCCCTGAAGTAAGCTATCATTCCAGGCGACCAGTATACCTCCTCAGGCACCCCTGGATGGTGCAAAGGCGAATTTATTGAATCTTCTGGGTGCCAGTCGTTTAAGGAAAGAAATGCCAATATGTTCCATTTTGGTCTCTTGTATACAGAAGATATTGCACTCTTGGACCTCCTCTATTTTGGATCTGACTGCTTGCTGCTTAGCAGTGTTATTAAGTCCACGAATGTTCCAGTTGAAGACATTCCAGTTACGGTTTATGTTGTGCGCCATAAATAATAGTCAGGGTAGACCGATCAGTCCGGGAAGTAATCCCGACCGAGTGAATGAGGATGTGTCCTATGAAGCTAAGGTCAGTGTGCAACGAGGGACAACGAACAGACCAGTACACAGACAGACAGATGAGCCAAGCAGCATAGAAATAAGTCACAGCCAACAAACTCCAGAAAAGACTAACTGCCATAAACTGAGATTCCAGCCACTGGCCGATCAAAATGCAGAAGTGCTCCCAACAGCGCATGTGCCCAACAGAGCATACCACAAAACAACAACCAGTACTGTTTAAAACAACCACACTACAATTCCAAACAATAGCTTCCCAAAAGACGAACCCATCGACAACATAGCAGCCCATAGTGTGCCCGGTGCCCTCCACTCCCAGCAAGTCAAGCTTGATGTACGACATCATCATTGAGCTCTGGGAGGGACTTCATCCGGCGCACCACCTTAGGGGGAACGCCACACTCGTTTACCGCCGTCGCTTGCAGCACATCAGTGGAGAGTTCAGGGTAGGGATGGCAGGAGTCAAGAGAGTCAAGACTTGGGAATTTGATCAGACCTGGAAAGAGATTGAGTGTTGGCGTATCCTCAGATGTACCAGCATCAGGGCCATCCTCCTGAGCAGGTGGCGGCGTGGTCCGATGTCCCTGCATGAGCATTTGGAGCCGAGGGCTCCGCCTTGGTTTGCTGGGTTCCAGTTATCCGTTCGAGTAAGAGGGTCCAATCATCTCCGCTACTGCCGATTTCAGGGCCTTGCTTTGTTTTCCTTTTATCTTATCTGCAGCAGCAATGGGCTCGGTAGTGATATCTTTGATGACCACTGAGGAGTGACCAGAACTCTGCTCCCTTGTCTGCTGATTAGTGGAGTTAGAGAGCGACATGGTGATGACTTTATTGAACCCCCCTTGTCCATTGGGTTCATTTAACTGGACGTTCCACCATGCAAAGGGGGAGTTCGGGAAGGCCACCTGGAGCATTCTTCTCAGCCCCACCAAGTCCAGGGGGTGAAGCCAGTCTGGTTGCTGCGTAACATCCTCCGGGTTGACCAGTGAGTAGTTTTGTTGCTCCATCCTTGAAGCTCTGACAGCCGGTTCAGTCATGTTCGCGTCACTTGAAGCTTCCTCTTGAGGTGGGGCATCAGAGAGGACGTCCATCTCCTGGTGCGGTGGGGGCGACGGCGGCCCCCATGGTTCCCAGCCATTGTTGTCCTGCTGCTGGTGCTGCTCATCAGGCACCGACCATTCATCATCATCTTCCGACTGTTCCTCAGGTGGTTCTTGAAGAGGATGAGGGTTGCCATTCGGTGGCAGGTCATCTTCCGGGGGGATGCCCCAACCATCTACTTCCCCAAAGCCATTCGAGGCAATCCAGTTGAGAATGTACACTGGGCAAGACCAGGAACACCCGACCCCATCTATGGTGCCTTGACACAGGACTAAACTTCTGGGGCCTAACCTTGCATTGGTGTAGAGACATTTAACCAAGATGAAGCCCAGAGCCCTCGGGCTTGTGTGCCACTGAAGTAACTTGCCAAAACCAGAAACTGCTAACTCAATAGTTTCAACCGTCCTGTAGTCCAGTGGGAAGCCCAAGATCATAAACCAACCAACACAACCAAAGTCATGAGTCCGGCGGTTTCTGCCAAAGTCATGCCTGATGAAGGACACACGGACTCCATCTACCACGATTGGCTCTCTCATCACAAGTAAGTCTCTAAACAAGCTCGTCTGGAATGCAAAAAGAGCTATGCCCAGAGGGGTGAGACAGGAGTGAGTAACGGTGATACCCATGTCTTGCAGAAGGAAGTTCCGAATCCGTAGCCTGAAATCATCGTACTGATCTTCCTGCAGCACGCGGTCAGTGTCCACCGCCACAGCAAATTCTTCATGAGCCGGGTGATGGTGACCAGGAAGGTGCACCACCATCCTAGGCAGCCGGTCCGGGCCTCCATCAGTGAAGTCGAAGAGTTGGTTGGCCAGGAACCTCGATGGATCCACCAGGAAGTTGGCCATGAGGCGAAGAGAGTTGGCCGGCGAAAGAGCGGTGGAGACGGATGTGGAGTGCAGGATGCGGAGGAGCCAGGAAGAGGGAGCGGCAGAGTGGAAGTTGAGGGGGCAGTTGTGGTTGTGAATGACGATGGCGGATGACAGTTCCGTGGAAAGGCCAGAGGCCTTAATGGGGGGCGTGCTTCTCTTGCACCAGACCTGAGAAATTCTGGGGGCCGAGAGGCAGTTCCGTCTAATGTGCCCGTATCTAAAGCAAAGATTGCAACAAATCTTATTGCGGCACTAGAATTTCAAATGAAATGGACTGAGGCATTTATAGCAGCGTTTCCCATCAGGCTGCCGAGCGCCATGATCGCCTGGCCGCCTTCGCTCCCTACTCTGATCGCTGTCTTGTCGACGGAGGGTTCCCTCGGGACCTTGCGAGACTGTGGCCTTAGTAGCACTATCTCCCTTCAGGCGAGAACACTCGCCGACCTCCCACTTAGTAGAGCTAAGCCTAGGGTGGCTACTGCTCAGAGCGGTCGCATCAGAGGCATGCGCCGAGTTGTTGACGCTCCATTGAACCGGAGGCCAGTGAGACATGAATGGAGTGGGACCAGACTTCCCTTTGTCCACCCGCGAATTCAAAATGTTGTATGGTTTATCGCGCAACATACCTTCATTCGCGGTGGTCGGTGAATGAGCTCCGACGATCTTCCGATTAGCCGGAAAGCAGAGTCCGGCAGCACTTGTTGGGGCTTGAAGAAGATTGCAGAAATTTTTTCCCAACCACAACCCTTTTACCGTTGGGGTTGCTTTTTTTGCTAGAGGACCTTGCCGGATTGGGGAGGTGAAGGAGACCCGCCTGTTTGCTGGCTTCTTGCGTGAGACCAATGTCCAGCTTTCCTTCTGTTCCTGCTCGCACTTCTTATATTCAGAGATCCAATCCGGTCCACCCGTGCGCCAAAGATGAAAGTACACCTCAAAGGTTGGTGTGGTGATCCTTCGCTGTGCATTGATCAGCAGTCCCACTTGCTTGCTTGCCATGGAGAAACGAAACGAACGCTCTTGCAATTGTTGGACATGAAAATCCCAAGGAGAACCACCCAGCACCGAGCAAAGAGACCAACCAACGGCACTCTCCGAGAGACGAAAAGTGTACCTTCAAAAGACTGCAATCATGAGGAAGGAACCCTTGAGCGAAGACCCCAGGTGATGAACCGTGGAGCGGAGCTGGCGGTGAACTTCTTGTTGGAATATCTCGCCGGGACGAAGATCCCAGTCACCACTGGTCGGCAGGGGTCGATCATCATCCATGTTGAGCAAGTCGACCAGTCCCCCACAGCACTAGAGGCTATCAACGCGTCCATGGCGGCGAGCAAGGGGAGGTGGTGGCGGTGGCTGAGGCGCGGGGTACGGAGGAGCGGGAGCGAGAGCGAGAGCAAGCCATAACGTTAGTTGTAACAATTGTAATAGTTAATACCATTCTTTGTGCCATCCACGCATGTCCATCTGCCCCATAACAGTGCTTTCCAGGCTTGCTCTTCCGGTTTATTCGATTTCTATCCGAAACATTTCTGAACTCCTTCGACACCCAATACTCGCATAGCCATTCCCAAGCTTCCATATTCGCACAAATCCAATCCACACTGCTTTGCGAGTACTCATCCTTGCGCAGGTGAATTTTAGCTTCTTCCTTGTTGGTAATAGGCTGAAACAACCTGGTCTTATAATACACTTTCATAACTTTGATCCATGCATCGGAGATGTAATCCTTCTTAAGTCTTCTCACTGAATTCTCAAAAACAGCCCTCGCATATGGTCCACTCGCATCATCCTCTAAGCAAAATAAACTCTGCATAGAAACATCAATTAATATGAATAAAATCAAGATGCAACATGATTTAAACAATCAAAACAAACTTACCCAAAATATCTCCCAAACATTGTCTTAACAAGTACCTGAATTGCCACACTATTGCAGGGCATAGTGATCCTAATTATGCGCAACAATTCGTTGACCGCCCACTAGAACCATCTCCGAGAAGCAAAACCGGATGGCATTTTCCAACTCAGTGTTAACTAATCGTCGATGCCCCTTGCCATCCCAACCAGGCTCGATCCAGCACCTAGTACCCTTTGGCCTTGTAATCGTTCGCTCATCCAAGCTTTTACTTGGACTACATAAAAGGTGCCTTCATAGTCTGTACAAATAACATTAGTTAGTTGACAAGAAAATCAATATAAAAGATAGTTTATCGAATAATCGGAAAGAGTACCTGAAGGGAAATCGCCAGTCTGACCCTATCTTGTCTCATCTAACTCTGCCTGTCTTGCCAACCTTGCATCTCGCTTGGGATCATCGACCTAGTCATCGTTGCCCTCTTCATCACCCTCAGAACCATCCTCAGAGGAGGATATCCCAAAGATCTGCTCCATTGTGCCTCCTCCTAACCCTCCTCCCAGCCCCAGCGGTTGTCCGACAACCTCTGTGTCCTCCGGTTGCAACTCCACAACGCCAGACAGTGAGCTGCCACCTGTGTGGGACTCGAACCTCGCGCTGGCTGGCTCGATGCCCACTCTGCCACACACCCAATCAGCTGCCTCTGCCTCTCCGAATTCACGATAGTGCCCTACAAATGCAAACGAACATGTAACAAATATTAAATAGCTGATTATGACATGAAACTAAATAAAATAAACAAGTATCTGAAACAAGGATGCGTGATCCAAACCACTGCTAGGCTGAGACATGGAGGACGAAGTACCACTGCACTTCTTCCCCCTTTTTTTTAAATGCTTCCACATATGCATCTGCAAAAATTTCAAAATAATAATTAGTATACGAGAATATAAAACAATAAGCAATAAATGGTAAAGACTATAACAGTTCAAAATAAGACTCAAAATCTCAAAGAATGCGTACAATAAGAATAAAAATTCATCAGCGTCGGAATCTGATTCTGCCACACGTGCATGAAGATGTTCACGTCTCTCTTCTTCTTCTTCCATATCTTGTTCATACTCTTGTTCTTCACTCTCTTGCTCCAATCTCTCTTGTTCTTCACCAACTCTTTTCCGCTTTTCAATAATCCTTTTCGACTGCCGAAGACATTTTCTCGAAGGGCCGACTTGTTCTTCAGACATTAACTCTAGAGTACCGCTAGCTATTTCTACGAGTCCAGTCCCACAAGATATCAGACCAGTTCCTTTTGGTGCTGAGTTCCTTACAGCCCCGGTACTGTACTGAAGTGGCTTCTTCACTCCAGCACAGAAGTATTCTGGTGAGGTTCCTTTTCCCAAATTTTCCTTTTAACAATCCTGACATTAGAAGTAGCACGTTTCGTGATTAAATCGCGAATTACAAATAGCTGAAAAAGCTTTATTGCTATCTCTAAAGGTAATCCACATTGATGTAATGAAAGCGAAGGACGCAGAGAGCAGCTTAATAGAGAGAAGTAGCAGTGAGGGCACTAAGCTGAAGGAAAAGGTCTTGCCGAACTCGTTCCTTTCTCATTTCAGTCCTCGCCTTTTTCATCTTCCGTAGGCGCCTTTAGTCTTTTGATTAGAGTAGAGGTCGCGAGAGAGCAGAGCGTACCGCCCTGCCATAGTCGCGAGGATCTTAATAGTCGGTCGCGACTGTTGTCATAAAGACTAGTAAGACGTGAACCACATAGGTGGCCCAAGCGTCGATGCCAAGTTTCAAAACTACTAGTGGAGGAAGAGACACTGGTAAGAGCAGTAGCAGGCCTGCCTGCGGTAGTGGGAATTCTCCCGTTCCCTGGTCAAAAAAGGGTTGGTTGGCACTTAAGTTTTATCAGATTCAGACTTACGGTCAGTGCTGAAACCAATGGCCGAACATCCCACTTAAGATAAGAGCCCAACCCACTTCCTTTTTTAGGACTCTGTTTTGTTTTGCAAGGACTGAGGCATCAAAATCTTTAGCAGATCTTCCTTCTGCTTGATCCTTTTTCTACAGGTCGGGATGGCAGGAAAGAAAGTGAAAATAAATAATTACTGCTGCTAGCATTAAGAGAGACTTCGACTTATCTATAGGAAACTACTACTTAAGATAGATAGAGGAATGAGTGCTTTATTTCCTTCTTTGGAAATGCACCTTCACCAGCCCCTCGTGGGCATTTCTTTCAGCCAACATCCAGCCTTAGTGGCCCCTCTCTGATAAGGTTTGAAAGTTTTCAAAACGAAAAAAATGACAAATCTGGTCCGATGGCTCTTCTCCACTAACCACAAGGATATCGGTACTCTATATTTCATCTTCGGTGCCATTGCAGGAGTGGTGGGCACATGCTTCTCCGTACTGATTCGTATGGAATTAGCCCGACGCGATAAGTTCCAAGAAATGGAGGAAATGATGCATTCAAAGTTCGCAGAATTGCAAGAAAGAAAAAATCCTTGAAAGAAAAACCAAACAAGACCAGATGTTCCCTATTGTTATCAGGAACGGGACTAAATGTTCGGCCGCACGGTTCGGAGAGCACTGAAGACGAATGAGAGGTTCACCACCACATCATTGCAAGGGGAGCTCGCTCGATTCGCAGATTGGTCTGACTCGTAATTCACTTTTGACTCCGTGTTCGATAGCCTGACCGGATCAGGGGCCCAGCTAACGCGTGAAACACTCCGCCTGGGGAGTACGGTCGCAAGACCGGGGCGCACTCTACCACTGAGCTAATAGCCCCTCGCGCGGGCCTCCCTTTTGGAGTCCTGCTATGCCAAAAGCGAGAAAACTCCATCCCTTTCCTTTTGACATCCCCATGCTGGAGGCATGCTTCTGACGGGCTGCCACGCGGGAGGTACTGGAAGACTTTTCAAAGGGCTAAGTATAGGCACCGGGAAAGAGTGGGGGTTTGAAGTGGAGTTTCCACGATGATTTCTGGTAAGTCGATTGCGGAGGAACTGAGAGGGAGAAGGCCGGGCTTCCTCGATTGTGCAAATTAGCCATTCCTCAAAATTCTCGGCGTCGAGAGAAAGACGAGATTCAGTAAGTAATTCAGTGAGTACTTTCTTTTATAAGAAGAGCGTCGGCTTGGAAGAAGAAAATGAAATACGAACAACCGCGCTGGTCGTAATAGATCGACTTGAATGCGTGGACATGTTCTGTCTCAGCAAAGCCTAGTTTCGGAAGATTGAAACGTTTCATTGAAACTCGTTTTTGACAGAACTAGTATATAACAACATTCCTTTTCAGATTTGACAAAAATTCTCAAACAAATGGGGGAGAATCAACATCACTGTGCACGAGGCCTCTCTTGCTAGAGGAAATGACTTCTAGCCCTACGCAGATTGGCATAGCTATGTATGTAGCCAACTTGAGTCAAAGCAATTCCATGATAGTAACACATGATTTAGTTTCCTACAATTTTCCACTTTCAAAGTCTTTTAGGTTTAGTGACCAGGATCAGCCCCAAAGTGATTGCACGAGAAATCTTGTGCCCATGCTAGTGTTGCAACAATCAAAACCTTCGTGTCTTCCTTTTCTGTACCATAGAACAAATCAAAAGGATAATAAAATGCTAGTAAATGCACTCAGTCAACCGAGCAAATGTATAAGAAAGAGTGCTCCCAGGCAGGAAGGGGTAGGTAATTCACTCAATCAGTGTAGTTTGCCACTTCGTAAGTGAATGAGCAGAGCCTGTGGACTTTGAACTTCAGGGGGCAGACTCACCAGAAAGGAGCTACAGCTACAAGTCAGATTTGAAAAGACGGCACAACTGCAAATGGAGTTTATTACCTTAGCATTCCCAACTGTAAGGGATTACCTAAAATCTTCTATTCCCTCAACTTCATCTTGATAGACACCACCATCATTCTCTATGTACTCATCGTAACGATGAGGGTGCACTTCACGGTTAATATTTTTATACAACTTACCAATTTTTCAAACTTGGGCGAGGATAACTTAAATAGTACACTTGTTTCACTTGATGTGCGAGTTCAACATTGTTGTCAGGGTTGTATACCATGAGTTGTGACTGACCTCCACCATTCCAAAATCATCCACTCGTGTGCCTGATGTTGGATGAAACCATTGACAGTCAAAAACACAAGTTTTAGTTCTTTTGGACCACCAAATGTGTACTCAATTATTTTTTTGATGAACACCATAGTATTAGTTCACTTCTCCACTACCCTTCGTGGCTGTTAAACATACTCTACTCTTTGATGTGGCCGCAAGTGGACGATTTGCTTCTAAACTTACCGTTCGAAAATGGTATCCGTTGATATCGTATCGGTTAATTTCTCCTGCTTTCAATTGACCATGCAACATCTGTCACAAGTCATGGAGATATTGACATCCTTCATACACTACATATACAATAATGGACAAAGTTAGCATCTTATGTTAAGCATGTGAACTATGATTGAAGAACAAAGGACAAACAGAAAAATTACATGTTCACATAACCCGTTCACGAAGTTTGGGCCACCATTTATGCCATGCTGATGTAGATTATCCAATTCGACTTTGCGTAGGTCTTCCAGAAGATGTCCAATACATGTTGTCAAACACTTCAAAATATGGCAACACTTCCTCCATATTGAAAAAATGTAAAACATGGTTTAGTTCCTCTCATGCCCTGAAATATAATGAGAAGTGGCAACCCCAACACCTTTACCCTGCCTATAAAAAATCTTAAGCTCAGTCATAGGTTGCTCTTCTACATTACGATATAGTATCACATATGCATTCAAATTGTTGGCACATGAGAAATATTTGGTAGAGAAGTTTGTAATCTCTTTAGCTGCAATGACTCTGCAATACACCCCTCAACTATTTCCTTGTTACGCACTGCAGCTCCAAGTTTTTTTAATTCTCTTTCTAAACTATACATCCACTTGAACTGTGCAGGTCCTCCTACAAATGCTTCATAAGGAAAATGCACCAGCAAATGTTGCATAACATTCATAAGTCCAGGCAGAAATACTTTTCCATCTTACATACAAGCACAATGATTTCTTTCTCCCATCATCACATCACCTTCTTCGACACTTGAATGTGGCCTAGAGGGGGGGGGGGTGAATAGGTGCTGAAACTTTTTCCTGCAACACTTAACAGAATTGTCAAATACAGGGAGGACGTACTAGTCCACTGTAGGGTGCGGGCTAGTCCGGTGTGCTAGTTACACCTATGAAAGGATTAACTATTTTTGTGTTTTTCTTCGAACGTTATAGAAGCGAAAAGGTAAATCATCTTTAAAGTGATTAATAGGTGAATATAACAATTAGTTTACTCGAGAAACACAAAATATGAGATGATTACAAGTACGATCAAGTTTAGCCCTAGATGGTGATGATTGCGAAAAGTAAAAATCAAGAACACACGAGACAAAGGACTTTTACCGAGGTTCCATCTCACCAAAGATATCTACTCGTCACTGAGGAGCTCACACAGAGCTGGGTCTCAATCAACCCTTTACCTCGTCAAGTCACCATGTACGCCGACTTGAGTTTCACTATCAGGGGGTAATCACCAAGTCGATGGGGCAACCTTACAACCTGTGGGCTCCCACAAGATTACAGAGCAAAAAATAATTGAATACACTCAAAAGATTTACAAGAAACGTGAGAGTGTATGAGATATCAAACTCCAAGAGTTCATTGATGCACATACATTGCCCCCCCTTTCCCAAATCTTGATTCACAAAAGATTGAACTTTTTAGGGCTTTAGATGTGTGGAGAGGAGTGTTTTTGTGCTCTTGGGATGCGTGATGGTGCTAGAGTTCTTGTCTCTTTTATTTTGGGTTGTGGATCATGTATTTATAGCTATTCAAAAAAGTTACCATTAGGAATCCCGACGACCAGACTAGTCTACTCTGGGGACCAGACTAGTCTGGTGTGTTGTGTGATATGTGCGTGAAATGTGCAGCATACCTGAAACCCTAATTGCTGCGAGTGAACCGAACTAGTCCGTATTGGACCGGACTAGTCCGTTGTGATTCCACTAACCAAATCGGACTAGTCCATATGAAACAGACTTATCTGGTGCAAGTTGAGGTTTGTGTTATGCCGACAGACTAGTCCACAATTTGGGACTCGTCCATGCAAACAGAGAGTTAACCGGACTAGTCTGGCTCACATTCGGACTTGTTTGTTTGGGAACAAAAAGGAAATCGGACTAGTCCGCTGGTGAACGGACTTGTCCAGTGGTTCAGTGAATTGCTTAGCTTATTGATTTTAGCCCTTACTCTCTACACAAAGTCATGAGCTCTTGGGATGTGTCTCTCACGCACATCCTATACATTAACAACTACTTTGTGCAGTCTTCACTTGGTCTCTTCCCGTCTCATTTCTCATTTTTCACCTTTTCTGCACTATTATTTTTATTCTCCGTAGACCTACTTTCAACTCAAAAAATCTCATTAGGATCTCATTTGTTGTTATCAATTGTCCAAAACCCACAAGGGTATGTCTAGAAGCATTTTCAACACTTCCTTAGCATGTATCTGCCTATAAAAGTAGCCAAATTCAACAAATATATTCTATAAATGAAGTTTGAAGTAGCCATAGAACATTAACGGTACAAGTATTTCCATCATAATATGGTAATCATGACTATTCAACCCATTCAATTTATCAGTGCTGAGATTAACAGATCATTTTATGTTAGCCGCATAGCGGTCTGGAAACTTCAATATTTTCAACCAAGTATTTGCTTTCTTTCTTCTGGCTTGACACAGTATGGAGCTCGTGGCCTACTTTCATTTCCACTTGCATTTGTTCTGATGTCAAAACCAAGACAATCACAAAGATCACCTAAGTCTTTCCTCACATTCAAAATATCTTTGGTTTGACCGGTAAAATCAAAACACATGCTTATCATGCTTTCAACAACCTTATGCTCTTGGTGCATCAAATCTATGTTGTCAGTAAAAGAAGCACCATTGCGTATGGTACCTCGCAAAGAAAAGAATTATGAGTCCAGTTGTGTTCTTTACCATACCATTTGGAAAAAAACTAGCTTCTATGGACTCTTTTAAGTTTGCATGCCATGTCATTTTTTGTTCGCTTATCAATCGACGAGGTGGTCCTTTTGTAATTATTATGCCTTTTCGGAATGATTGTGTATCACTCCTGAAAGGATGGTTTAAGGGAAGGAATTGTCGATGACAATCAAAGAAGCTGACTTTTTTTCCACACTTTAGTGTGATGGCATCAATGTTAGCCAAACATATGGAGCAACATAATTGTCCGTGGACACAACAACGAGCTCAAATGCCATATGCCAACAAATAACGGATTGGCTATAGATACGCGACACGTAAGTCAAATTCTCATTTCGAATGACTGTCATATGCCTTTACACTTTGCCATAGCTCTTTCAACTCTTCAATCAACGGCTGCATAATGTAACACCCTCATTTTCATGCATCATGCCCTACATACATTGATATACATGCTTAACATTAGCCCACATAAAGAGGAACAAGTTTAAAATTGATTTGGAACATTTAAAATTGATTTGAAACAAAACCGCACTTAAAATGCTGAAAAGTGTGGACTAGTCCGATTTTGGTGAGGACTAGTACAATTTATCTCTGACTAAAAACAGACTTGTCCGTTTTTGCCGCGGACTAGTCCGATTTTGCCTCCGGGAACTTTCAGACTTGTCCGATTTTGTGCGGACTAGTCCGATATTCCAAGAATCCTTGAAAATTTGCTAAGTCCCTAGACTTTTCCCGACTAGTCCGGTGTTCCAGCGGACTTGTCCGTTTTCCTCTCTGACTAATGTCGTACTTGTCCAATTTTTGGCCAGACTTGTCCGATTTTCTCTCTGGACAACTTCGGACTAGTCCGGTCCTTTTCGGACTTGTCCGATATTTTGCGACTCTGAGTTGATCTTTTGTTTTACGATTTGTTTCTTGGGTTTCATGTTAAGTGGGCCTAGGGACGTCATGCCTAACTCTTTTATAGCCCATGTGGGACTCTAAACCGGCCTCTACTCATCTCAAACTCGAAATCCATCTAACCCTAGCCTCCACCTCTAAATAAACAACCCCACCCCTTGGCTTGACCTCTATTTGCCACTTTTCCACCCCACCCAAACCCTAGTTCGTGGAGAGCCACCACCAAGGAGGGAGGAGGAGATCCCAAGAAAGAAGAAGAAGAGGAGGAAACGAAAGAGGATCAAGATCTCCATCAAGTTTTGTTCTTCATCACCAATTCATCTCCAAGTTCATCCCCAACCCTAGATCATCAAGATCCAAGTGTTACCTCCAAGTTTCTTGATTCATTGGAGTTCTAAACACCTGTTATACCTTCTATTCTATTTTCCTTTCGTGAATTCAACCCCTTATCTCCAAATTCACGTCGATCTAGAAAACCCTAATCTACTGATCTCGCAGAGTGCAGACTTGTTCGGTCCCTAGCGGACTAGTCCGATCTTCCTGGTTAAATTGTGTTGAATTAATTCTAAAATTTGATCTAATCAACTCCAAACCTTTATAAACTTGTTAAAATCTATTAGAACTAGTTAGTGATTATTAAAAGTAATCTATTAACAAGTTCTACCTTGCATTTGCATCAATCATGCATGTCACGTCATATTGAGTAATATTTGTGCACTCTTTGATTGTGTTTCTTGTCTTGTATGTTTATTGTGTGGATTACACGGGTTTGTGCTAGAGAGTGCCGTGGAGGATCTACAACACCA
Source organism: Tuctoria greenei (assembly GCA_036927565.1). Taxonomy (NCBI): domain Eukaryota; kingdom Viridiplantae; phylum Streptophyta; class Magnoliopsida; order Poales; family Poaceae; genus Tuctoria; species Tuctoria greenei. Next base: position 150,730,261 of record JAYESD010000007.1, read on the forward strand.
AGAGTTTGAAGGCTTTGACCCTAATCGACCGCAAGAGCAAGGCAAGTGTCCTTGAAGCATATTGATCCTGTTTTGAAATAAATGTTTTGTTTGCAAAACTGCATGCTTATGTCAATTTGATGGGAATCCTATGATAGGAAGTTTACTAGCTTTGTTTAACCACCCTTGTCACCTGGGACATATGGTAGAGTGTCAGGATGGGATTTTTACCTTTTTGCTTTGCTTAATTAATTGGGATGGAAGAACAACTATACCACTCAACATAATTATGCATTTATGAGATTATGGTTAACATGAACTGGTTAATATGATATGGTAATGGGTGATCTAAGCAAGCCTGGTATGTGGATGGGTTGGATGTATGGTGGTTTTGCTTGCTTTAGATCTAAGGACCGGTTCGTGGAGCGACCATCCAGGATTTACAGTGCCACCACGAGGCCAAGTATGGGTGCGGCGCAGCTGATTAATTAGGGCTTTGCCAGTGCTATTTGGGCCATTAAGGATGCTCGGGGAAGGGGTAGTCGAATTGGGTTTGTTGATGAATGGTGGGACTACCCTGGGATCTGAATGGCTCAAGAGGGGACCCTTGGTTGAAGATGTGCTCAGTTGGAGGCATCACCACCGGTGAAACCTTAGTGGGGTCCAAATAGACTAGTAATCCCTTGGTAAAGGCTACTTTGTGATCTCTTGGCCACACACCTACGGAAGTGTGAGACGGCATAATTGAGATTCTATAGTCATCGAAAGGTGATGAAATCACAAACACGTGGGTAAAGCGGTACAACCTCTGCAGAGTGTGTTAAAAACTATCATGATAGCCGTGCTCCCGATTATGAGCAACCTGGACCCTCACATGATTAGAAGGAACTTGGTATTGGGATGGTATTTGGTAATGATTATGGTTTGGTAATGGTTATGGCTGGTTATGGATTAATTTCTTGTATTGAATATGGTTATTGGCAAATGGTGAAATATGGAATTATTGATGATGGCAATGAATTCAGACTGGTATTATGATATTACTTATGATTATGATGGGTTTACTTCACGTACATATAATATATTGTTTTTTTCAAATGTTTTACTATACTTTTCAGCACTTAGCCTTTATTACATTCGTCATTTGAATTAGCCACATGTCATACTTTCCACACTTGCTGAGTACGACATGTACTCACTCTTGCAACCCCCCCTCCCAATAGTTGCAGGTCAGGATTGGGAGTTTAATGATGATAATGCGGAGTTCTAGGCCGTGTCTACCGTCAGCTTTGCCCGTGGTGTTATTGGAGCTGCGCTATCCCTTATGCTTAGTTTGCTTAGTTGCTTAATTAGTTTATTTCCGCTGCATTAGTTGAACTTGTCATTAATCTTCATTAGAGCTTGTATTTGAGAATATTTTGAATTGTGTAATAAAATTTGGTTAATTAATCTTGTTCTGTGGTAATTTTCTGTATACTCTTTTGTGATGCACTCGTGTATGTGTGTTGAACGTCCTGGGCACACATATGCGTTCACTTGGTTCATTTTCGGAACCGGGTGTCACACATAAACACATTGATGTTCTTCCCTGGATGTTTAGGACCAGGAATGACGATCGTGAGGAATATGTATCTTTCGAAGTGTGTGATCAACATTCCCCCCTGTACTACTAAGAAGTAGTCCTCGGAGGTCATTTTTTAGGAGGGGCGTAACTCGAAGAACTCATGAACAAAGGTGACACAAATATTTTTACGTGGTTCGGGCCACTTGAGCGTAATACCCTAATCTATGGGGGTGTGTTGTATGCTTGAGTGTGTTGCGCATGTTTGAGATCAGATGAGATTGCTGTCTACCGTGTAGCGCAGACCTTTCATATGCCAAGGTTTGGCTATTACAATGAGACCGAGACCCGACAGGTGGCCTCGGACCATTAAGCACCCTGTACATGATCTAAGGCACTTAATAGGGGTTTATTCATGTGTTAACTTGCCCTGATGGCAATGTTACCACACTCCTGATCGTGTTCCCTTAATGCCAAATTAATGATGCATTAACCAAGTCTTGAGACAATTGATTTATAGCCTTGAATGTCCGTGTTGCTATAGATCCCAGAGTCCTTCCCGTTGGAGAGGTAGGATCCGACACGTGGTAACTCTGGAGCCACCCTTAGTATGGAGCAAGGTTCGGAGCTGCAGGACACGTGGCAGCATTGGAGCCATCCTTAGGAAGGAGGCAAGTCCGGGGCTGCAAGACACATGGCAGCACAAGAGCTACACTTAGCAGAGAAGCAGGTCCAACATCGCAAAACACTTGGTAGCACCAGAGCCACCCTTAAGTGGGACGCAAGTCCGACGCCGAGGGACATGTGTCAGCACCAAAGCTACCCTTAGGAGGGAGGCAGGTCCAGCGCTACGGGACACACGACCCCCGAAGGTATTCTCTCCTGGAAAGTAGGACTCGACGCTTCTTCTTCTTGTACACGAGAGTACCTAGTCTACAGGGTAGCGACAGTGGCCCCCAAGCCCACCTCAGGGGAGGTTTTGATCCAACAGGTGGGGCCACCATCACTTCTCGTGTTTCTGCTTCAACTTTTCACTTGGACGATTGAAACAACGACATATTCCTGTGCCACCAACACGTGGACTTTCTTGATTTGGCAAGTGAGATGCATGGCGTGCGGATCCCACGAATTAAAGTGCGTCAGCTCCTAATACGATTTTCGTATCGGTTCCCAGCGCAATCTTTGTAGTCTTATCAGGCCCCTTCGTTATGTTCCCAACTTCTCATCATGACAATGGTTCGCCTTGTGCGACTTTTTTGCCAAGTGGACCTGGGTCCCCTTGTCATTGGCGAAGGTGAGTGTGTGGTGTGTAACCAAGCTTCGTGTGCAGTTTCCTTCCAAGCGTCACAGAGAATAATAAATAAAGGAGTTGCATAGTGAAGAAACTCTTACGCTCAAATCTATATCCTTGCACTTAGAACTCTCTACTTACTTCTCTATATTGTACTTGTGCTTTCCGATCTGCTCCAGTCGCAACCATTGAACCCGACATTCTCCCCTCCAAGCTTGTGAGCAAGAGGGACATCGTGAGAGGCCGAAAGATTATGGGCTGGCAAAGCCCTTCCTTCGACAACACGATGTGCTGCGGGAGCCTTCCTTTCACCAAGAAGAGCTCTAGGGACATCGTGTTCTTCATAGCTTATGCCATGGTTGGGTTAGTCCCGCCAGTTTCCTCCTTCCTTTTGATGCTGCTAGAGGTGCATACTTCAACTCCAACACCTCATCCCTCATTCCATTTTGCTGGTGGCATTGTTCGTCCACTTCTGTGAGATGTGGGTGTGCGTGCAGCCCTGCGTGCCGCTGTTCAAGACCTTGTTCCCCCTCCGACTGACTGGGAAAGCTTATTACTTTGTGAGCCGCAGGAATGCTCTGTACAAGTGCATCCCATATTTCTCCTCTAAAAAGTGGGAGACTTGGAAGAGTGACTGGGTGATAGTTCGGATAGACCATCATGACCGCTTGGAGTTTTCGGTAGGACTTCCCACCACAGACACTGACTTCTGGGAGATCATTCCGGACCTATCGGTGGAGTACAACTCGATGCTCACAAGGATTCGACACCTGGCTGAAGGAGGCTTGACATCTCTGATGGTGCTCGCTGACTTCTTGTCTTGATGCTGGGCTCCTATTCAGCAGCGAGAGTTTCTAGCTTGGTACTATGGTGGGGAGATGGACTTCAACTGGCTTGAGGTCAGCCTAGGAACTGACCTTGATGAGAAGGCTCTGCTATTTAAGCTGTTGAAGTTGTAGATCAGTTCTATCTCCAGAGATGACCTCATGCCTCCATCAGAGTTCTTGCCGGTGGTTGCTATGCCGAAGGTGAGGTCACAGCTGCTGAGGCAAATACCAACTCTCGATGATACCATCATCGATGTGCAACAGTGGGGTGACGTTTCTAGAGGGATAGTCATCTCTCAAGCTTTGGCCCCAGTCAGCAGGAGAGGTATGAGCCTGCCTCTGGTGGTGGCAAATGAAAGTCTGTTGTGGAGCCGAGCCAGCGGAAGTGGTTCGACTCTAGCCAGGGCAAGGGGAAGGAGTCTATCGATTCCTCCAGCAGAAAGAGGAAGCTGGAGCAAGTTGATTCGAGCTCTGTCATGCCAGTTTAGAAAGAAGTAGTGTCATCATCAGTGCCGCGCCCAACCCTGAAGTCAGTGGTGGTCATAACTCTCGTGACTTCAGCTTCGGCCCCGGCGCCAACGGCAAGCACCGAGTCCGGAAAATCTTCAGCTTCGATCCCAGTGCCAATGGTGGGCACTGGGTCTGCAAAGTCAGCTTCGGTCCCAATTCTAATAGTGAGCACCGGGTCTGAAAAGTCTTCCGCTTCGGTGTCGACACCAACATCGGGCACCGGGTTCAGAAAAAAATCTTTCACCAGTAGCTCTGGCGATAGAAGGCGTGGTGTCAGCTTCGGAGGTCTCGACGGCTCCGAAGCTAGTATCTGCTTCGGGGACTCCCTGAGCTAAGTCTGGATCATCTGCATCACCAGCGATGGTGGGATCAGATGACTCCGACCGCCCAAAGAAGAAGTTCCGCGTCGACTAGAGTTGTTGAGCTCCCAGGTATGAAGTGACATCAGAAATTTGCTTTCTTCTTCATTTCTTGCTTCTTTTTGATTTTTTCTATCGCTAAAAGGAGGGCTTCGAGGCCAGATGCTGCTAAGGCGCCAAAAGCAGGCCAAGCCAGCATCATGGCCAAAGACACCAGACGGGCTAATCCAACGGTTGATGTCGTGGCCTCGTTCGAGGTCATGGCGGAAAGTGTAGCGGAACCAGAGTCAACTAAAGCCGGGATCACCTCGGTGCCAACTGGTGATGCCATGATCGTGTCGGACCGATCGGAAGAAGTCACGCCAGTGCTGAAGCTAGAAACAATACCAGAGCCAACTCTGGAGCCAGTGATAAGTGCGGAAGTGATGCCAGAGCTACCGGCTGAGACCTTGGTAGTGCAGAAGACAATGATCAACACCACACTGGAGCTGTCGGATGACGCCACAACGACGCTAGGGCTAGCATCTGATGCCGCTCAGGGCTACCAGCTCACGCCATAGAGGCGCCAGAAGCCTCATCTGCTGTTGTGCCAGTGTTGGTGCCAAGGGAGGACGACCTCCTGCAGATAGGCACAACTGACAAAGACTTGCCAAAGTCCATGCTTGTGCCATGGGCTCCAACAATTGTTCCTGATGCAGTGGGGATGCCGGCGGACCCGTTGGAAGGTTCGAAGCCGATCCCTCTATCTCTCTCCATATAGAACGCCTGCTCAAGTGTTCGTCAAGTGCAACTCGGCTTCGACCATGATTACAATGTTTTGGAGGCAAAGCGGGAGACTCTGAGGCAGTAGCGGAAGCTTCTGAATTTCAAGATGAAGCTGACGCATACCCGCTTGGTCGATGAGAGGGACATCCTTGCAAGTGAGCAGGCGCGCTTGAAGCGCATGGATGAGCTGCTCAACGACAAGCAAGCTTCCATCAAAGTGCTAGATGCCCAGACTCGCAAGGCGCTCGACAATGCAAGAACCGCCAATGAGTTGGCTGATGCTCGCTTCGACTCCTTGAACAAGTTGAGGGAAGAGATCCTCAAGCGCAAAGAGGCAACTGCCAATAAGGAGCAGGAGCTCCAAAGAAGAGACACAGAGATCTCTCAAAAGCTAGAGCGGGGAGAGAAACATTTGGCTCTCCGCATTGATCTATTTATATCCTGCTCCGAAGAGGAGAAGAAGCAAGTATGGCAGGCAGGACAGGAAGTCAACAAGCGAGAGCTTGCTGTCTCTGCCAAGGAGGATAAGGTGAAAGTGGAGGCTAAGAACCTGACAACAAGGAAAGATCGTTTGAACCTCCATGAGAAACAAGTTGCATACCAAGAAAGGCAGCTGGCTGAGCGGATGCAGTAGCATGCCAAGGAGATCGAATTGTTTACGAAGGGAGGCTTCATAGAGATGCAGACCACCAGGAAGTCTTTGGAGGAGCTGGAGGCCACACGTAGAATAGAAGCCCAACAGATTTGGGACTTCTTGGGGCATGCAAAAAATGCACTGGTACCCTTGGGCTTCAGTCCGATCCAGTCGAGTGACTCGGAGCTAGACAGTTGTCAAGCCCTCACAACCCTGAACTCAACCAGAGCCAAGCTAGGTGTGCTAGAAAACGTCATCAGCGACTAGCTTGATACAGAGGGGAGGAACCTAGCCAAGTCAATAGCAGAATATGTGCTGACTTGCTTCCACAGCTGGGACCCCTCTATCTCACTAGCTTCAGTGCTTGAAGGGCCCGTTGACGAGACGGAGGAAGCTGTCAGGGCCAGCGTGCAGGACAATGCCAAGAAGGTCGCCACGTGGTTTCAACGCAACTCCAGCAAAAATTAGATCCTCTTCATCCTCTTGTATCTGCTATTGTATCTTCAATCTCTTTGTAAAAAGTTTGGAACTTGAATGAAATTCTTGTGAACCTCATATTTTGTCTTCATTGTTAAGTCTTCTGAGTTGCCACTGACTTAACTTACTTGGCCCCCTGGTAGATGTACTCAATTGATTGAGGACATCTACCTTCAGGAAATTAGCAATGATTTGAAGCTTTTAGGATAACTCCAAACTTGAATGTGTCCTCCGGAGCACCGACGGGACTCCTTGCAAATGTGCAAAATGTTAGCATTACGCTCCTTGTAAGTGCCGAAGCTTGTTGTCCCAACGTGACCATTAACAATGGGCCCCCTGGAGACAGTTGAGTTTTCAGGCTAAGTCTTTATCACACTCAAGACATGTCATTGGCTTTGGTTTTCAGGTGAGTATACCATTTAGAGAACACTAGATCCCAAAAAAGATGACAAAAAATACTTCAATATGTATCACATGAATTCTCAAAAACCAATTTTCAAGAGGATTGCACAGCTTCACTATCGGCAAGAAGGTATAAGGGAGCAAATACACATGCAAAATTTAAATGCACGTAGAGCCTATTTTCGTGCTACTGTATTTCATAATAGGTCCGAATAATAGGGGAGGCAAGGGTACACACTTAGGGTAAGGAACCATGCTAAGTATGCTAAACATCTTGGACAAACCCAACTTGTTCATAGACACTATGAAATACTACAACAAAAACGGACTCACCTCCATGCTAAGTGTAGAACCTACGAACGTGCTCTATGTTCTATGGGTTGGGAAGTGGTGTCCCATCCTCTGTTGACAAACGTACGGATCTGGGTGGGAAACTTTTGTTGCTCGAAAGGGACCCTCCCAGCTGGGGGAGAGCTTGTTTGCTCCTTCTCGAGAGAGTATACTCCGCAACACCAGATCGCCTACTTCCAGCTACCAATTGCGCACATGCCTTTTCTAATGCAATGGAGCGTCTGGCGGTGCTGCACATTTTGGACAGCTACTCAACATCTTGCCTTGTCAGCAAGGTCTGGGTCATCGCGCCGAAGCTGGTCCTGTGGGGCTTCGTCGTAGGTCCGGACTTGGATAGAACCCATGGTGATATTTGGAGGGAGAACAGCTTCCGCTTCGTACACCAAGAAGAAGGGCGTCTCTCTTGTAGCCCGGCTGGGTGTTGTCCATCTTGCCCACAGTGCAGATGGAAGATTCTCGATCTAATTGGCACCATGCTTTTTCATGCGTTCATAGGTGCGAGTCTTGAGTCCTTTGAGTATTACAACATTTGCTCTATCGGCTTGCCCATTACTTTTTGGGTGTGCTACTGATGTGTAGATGATCTTGATGCCGAGATCTTCGCAATTTTCTTGGAATGCTGCACTTGTGAATTTGGTCCTGTTGTCAGTGATGACTCTGTTCGGGACCCCAAATCGGCAAACTATGGACTCCAAGAACTTGATTGCTGATTGCTTCTTGATTATCACAACAGGAGCTGCTTCTTACCATTTCGTGAACTTGTCGATGGTGACATGTAGAAATCGGTACCCTCCGACAGCTTTGGGAAAAGGTCCCAGAATATCTAGCCCCCACACGGCGACTGGCCATGAGGGGGGAATCATCTGCAGTGACTGCACCAGTGTGTGGATCTGCTTGGCATGAAACTGGCACACCTCACATCTCATGACCAACTCAACTACATTTTGGAGAGCTGTACGCCAGTTAAAACCATGCCGGAAGGCCTTACCGACCAGCGTGCGGGATGAAGCATGATTCTCACACTCGCCTCCATGGATTTATGCGAGGAGCTCACATCCATCTTCTCAGAATATGCATCACAATAGGATGCTGTAGGATCAACGAGCACGTGAAAAGCTACCAGAGGGGGGGGGGGGTGAATGGTAGATTAAAACTTTTTCAGCTGAAGCAACGAAAACCCCTCGACAGAAAATTGATCTGTTAAAGAATTTGTGTGTGCGACTAATATTAACGTGTTCAACCATGAAAACAGTAGTATATATTGTAGATAATCAATTCACAAAGACACGACAACAAGAATCACGGAACGTCGAGAAAAACTCAAGTTACGATCGAAAGATTACACAAAAGTCAATCTGTTCTACCTGAGAAAAATCAGATCTGTAACACTGCCAAGAAACTCGTGTAGATCATAAACCACAAATCCAATGACCGTGAAATTTTCACAGATGATATATAATCAAGTTTTGAAGACAAATAAAAGAGGATCATGTCAATTGGATATGTAAAACTCAAGTTATGATAAAAACACCAAAGAAAGGTAGTGCTGCGCAGAAACTCGACGAGAAAAACTTGTCTGAAACAAGTCGGATGAACAAGGCACGAAAGTTCCTTTCAACTACAAAGTTTATTCAATAGACAACAAGAGGAACAGCCCAAAAGTCGTGCACCACGAGCTCTAGCCTCCCTTGCTTATATAACCAGCCCTTAGGACAACCAAATACTAACTAGGACTCATATCCTACTCAGATTCAACCGAAACTTTCCATAACGGCTCAAGATTCTTCCATATGCAGATAGAAGCAATCTTAAGACTTCCAAGCACCTTAGGAATGTAACCCACCTTCCTAAAACAACTCAACTTCGTGACCCACATGAAATCCTATCATAACCAACTCAAATCTTTCCATATTTGAGTCAAACCCGACTCACCCGCAGCCCGAGTCCATAACCTATTCGGTTGGACCTTTCCGACCAATTCTTTATGTCCACATCTCTTCATCATTCCTCAAAACCATGTATCCACGTCCATGCACTCCTTTCACTTGTGAAAACAGCTTCCAACGACGTCCATGATACCTTCATATGCATTGTTCTTGATTCAACCATGCCGTGCGACCTCCCAATCAACTCAACCACAATTCCTCCCGAACTTGATTGTTGAACCTCATCATCTCCCTAAGACTAGTTCAATGGATCCCATCACCAGCCATGTCTTGAACTCAAGCAACACCTGCACATGAATAAACAAATGATACTTCCGAGCACAAGTCCACGACTTGACTCTTGATAGTTCCGATAACCACACCACCTTACGTGAGCACCTCACATAAGGATGTTGCAAACCATAGCAAAATGATATCAGCCACAACGGCCAAAACACACCAAAAACATAGTAAGAGAATACTAAGCAAGCTTTCACAAATGTAAATCAAGTTTGAATAATTTCAAGGTAAAAGCAAAACCATTGCAATCTAGCTCTGTACCTTGCCAAAACTAACCGGACCTTGAGCTGGAGCTTATCAAGGCTAGCAAGACCTAGCGCTTGTTGGCGACTGTTATATACCAATTTCTCCAGTAAATATAACTCAATTATGTGAAGGAATTGTCATTTATTACACACATCACCTTTCTATTTAACCTATTTCCACTTGTCCTTGCAGAAAGTAGTGCATGCAGGGATTCTATGTAGAAATGAAGTGAAAGAAGGGGATGGATCCTATAAAATTTCCAGCCAATCAAGCGACGACACGTGGCACCACATGGATCAAATGGCCCACAAACAGAAGTATCCGAGGCCATCCAACGGTGTAGCACCCATATCAGTCAATGGGACCCACCTATCAGAGACATTGAGAAAGCACACCGCAAAAGGGGCTAGGACCAGGTCAACCGACCCCCCTAGTCGCCCGACTAGTTCCTAGTGCCTTTCTCGGTCAAACTCCACGTGGTGGCTCCTCCCGGTTTGAAGTGTTCATGGATGACTTATTCACGCACTTTTGGTGGCAGGAACCTACCCTTCTCCAAGCTATAAATAGGACCCCTCACCCCTCACTTCAACACACACCACTTGAGTATTCATCCATTGTATCCACTACTCTCTATAAGTTTAGAGGAGTATAGGCTGTAGAGAGGAGAGTCTCTAGTCTATAGTCCAAGTAGGAGAGGAGTAGGAGTCTCTTTCCAATTGGGAAAGGTATGTCTCCCATATTCCTATTTGTATTTGTGACTTCATTCATGATAAATATGATATCTTTAGTCTTCGATTGTTCATATACTTGGATGAAGCGTTTCTTGTTTGATTGTGGATTCCATGTATGTGGTAGGAATGCTATTTATGATTGTGATATATCATGCTCATTACATTATCATAAACACTATAAACCTCCACTATAGTCGCCTAGTGTTGCTAGGGGTAACCTGTGCCCGATGTGTTAATCCACTTAGCATGAGAGTTCATAATTAACATGATCATTAGTAACTAACTTAGGGTATGTATATGTACATTAGAAGCATAGTAGGAGTATCTACCTAAATCTTAGCCTAGTCTATCTATTACCTCATTTATCCCCTTAGGATACGATGCTCTTGTGTGTGTCACACTACCTCCACTTATCATTAAACCCATCCTTGCTAGAACCCTACCTAGGTCAACCTAACTTTTCCACTTGATGGTTGTCTTACTTCCACCTAGTCTTCCTTTGGGAAAATATAAATGACACCCTTCGGGAATACTCTTTAAAGGGGAAATGCTACATCGATAGTTTCCGTGCGCTTGCGGACGTTCACTTGAGAATTAAAACCTACCAACAAGCATTTCTAGCATCACTGCTAGATATGAATTATTAGTAGTGCATAGGAAATATCAACAAGCATTTCTAGCACCATTGTCGGGGAAGACAACTGAAGTATTACATGATTGAGTGAATAGGATAGGACCGTGGTAGGTTTTAGTAGGATGACCCCTCTTTGTTTTCACATTTTATGTGAAAACAGGGTAGTGTATGTCTAGTTTCTGCTTGTCGGAAAACTTTGTTGAAGATCCCGAATCCCTTCTGAGAGATCGACCTCATGTCATTACTCCTCAAAAACTTCAAGCGGCAAAGCAAGCTAGCACAACCGCACCAACAACGAAACACCAATGGCCCAAAAGACCCTTCGTGAGTTTTTGGCTCCCTCTGCTAACAATGTGCCTGTTGGGCCCACTGTTAACACGGGAAATGTAAACTTCGAAATCAAGACTGGCGTTATCACTATGGTGCAAGCCAACCCATTTTGTGGGAAGGCTAACGAGGATGTAAGTGCTCACCTGCAACAATTCTTTGAGATCTACATCACTTTTAAGATAGAGGACGTATCTCCTGATGTTGTCGATCTTAGGCTATTCCCGCTCTCTCTTCTTGGTAGAGCAAAACAGTGGTTCTACGCGAACCGAAGTTCTGTAGACACTTGGGAGAAATGTTCTACAAAATTCCTTGCCAAGTTTTTCCCGTTGGGCAAGACCAATGCCCTACGTGGAAGAATTTCCAGCTTCTAGCAAGATGCCAAGGAATCTATTCCCGAGACTTGGGAAAGGCTTCAACAGTATATCCTAGCCTATCCCCGCCATGGGATGGATGATAGGCTCATAATTCAAAACTTTTACAACGAGCTAGTCCCTTCCACCCGTGACTATGCTGATTCTGCTGGTGGAGGTGCCTTCTTCTCATTGACGGTGCCCAAAGCCAAATATTTGATTGAGAAGATGGTGTCAAACATGGGTTGGAGCGACGAGCGTCTCCATACCCGCCGCTGCCAAATTGGACCTCCTTACGAAGAAGATTGATGGACAAGACAATGGTGAAGTATGTGGCAATGCCTATGCCTTAGACTCTCACATCACTTGTGAAGCCTGTGGCAACATGGGCCATTTGGGCAATGACTGCCCAGAAACCCGTGAGGATGACTTGTACATAGCCAATAGTGGAAACAATAATGGCTATCGTCCAGGAGGTCAAGGGTGGGTCCAACCACACCCATTCTTTCAAGAAGGGTACAACAACAATGACAACAATGGAAATCAGTCTAACTTGTAAGAACTTGCCATAGCCAGCTGAAGATCAATGATGCCCTATCCATGAAGCTGTCAGCTAATGACAAGACCCTAGAGAGCATCAATGCCAAGATTGAAGGACTATACTCAACCTTCAAGAATAAATTGAGTTTCAACAAGATGTTGGAGACTCAGTTGGCTCAACTGGCAACTGCCGTTTCTCCAATGGAGAATGGCAAGATACCAGGACAACCCGATCCTATTTTTGAAAGTGCCAACAAGATTTCTCTACAAGGAGGCAACTGGCTGAAGGGCCCCGGATGTCCTACAATCTCATGCTCAATTGAGGCACACCACTTTGATAAGGCCCTTTGTGACTTTGGAGCAAGTGTGAGTGTGATGCCCAAGGTGGTTTTCGACTAGCTGAACTTCATGGAGCTTACTCCAACACCAATGCAGCTCCAACTTCCTGATTCCTCTGTCCGTTATCCGGCAGGTATTGTCAAATATCTCTCGGTGAAAATCCGAAACTACTTTATACCCGTGGATTTTGTGGTGCTCGACATGGAGGTCGATAAGGATACACCGCTCATTCTTGGGCGCCCGTTCCTAAGCACCATGAACGCTCACATAGATGTGGGAGTTGGAGAAATCCACTTCCATATTAATGGCAAGGAGGAGAAGTTTAACTTTGGACCAAAGTTGGAGCAATGCTCCATGATCCGCATTGGGGTGAATGTTAAACACATTCAAGAGGTCGAAATCACACCTCCAAAGGTGGACCCGCTCATTGCATTCATGAGGAATTTGATCTATGCGGAAAACCCGTCTTATCGTCCACGCCGACACCCAAAGAGGGCGGAGAAGTACGGGTCTCCTCAAGGGCCCAAGTCCACCAAGCCACCAAAGAAGGTATGGCGGAAGAAGCAAGGCAAGCCATCCGAGCCCATCCCCCCGGGCCCGGATGTCAAGAAATGAAGAAGGAGGAATGTCCATCTCATCGGACGGTGGTGAGACCTAGCTAGTAGGTTAAATTGGTAGTTATCCTTCTCTTTGTTTTTCTTTTCTGTTTATTTGGATTTCCCCATTTAGTTTGATTCTCCCACTGCATATTTGATATTCTTAGCAAGTTGAGAATCTTATATTCTCAACTATCATTTTTATTTCTTTATTTTTCACAAAAAGAAAATTGTTGGGTTTTGAAAAAGGAATTTTTATTTGGAAAACAATTTTTCTGAGCTGCAAAAGTGGTATTTCACCAACGTGCTGATTCCATAGCCGTTGGAGAGCCACCTGCCAAAAGGGAGAACAGGGGGGGCCACCTTTCAGGTCGGCCGACCCCCCTGCTCGGCCGACTAGGGGAAAGAGACAATTTGGCTCTCTCTCCTCCAACGTCTACATTTGGTTCCCTAGTGACCGTTGGGGATTGCACACTATAAATGGTGGCCGTGAGGTGCACTTATCTTCACACTTAACCTCATTTCTTACATCTCCAAAGTCACTCTTGCTCAAATTATTTTTCTTGCTCTTCATTTAAACACACTTGCTCAAAATCCAACCAAAAAAGAGTTGATTTTGTTTGCATTTGCAATTTGCTCTCAAGTTCTTCAAGGGAAAATTCGCCGGGGTTTTATTTTCACTAACATCACCTCTTTCGAGTTTTTGCCTTATTGTGTTCTTGCTTGTTGTGGCCATGAAAGGAATGAAAAGGTTGTTTGGCAAGAGGAAGGAGGCTGCAAGCTCAAGCCATGATGAAGACTCAAGTGCATGCCCCTCTTCTATTGCTACACCAAGTTCACGGAGGAGGAGTGGAGGAGAGGACACTCCCATGGGTGAGAGAAGCAACCCACATCAACTTCTTCACGACGACGACCTCGACATCCAAAGTGAAGTTGAAGATCAAGCATGCAGGCTCCTCCAAGATCGTGAGTTTTCTCATACGAAAGCTTATGATCTGGATTTGATCTCCAAAATAGGTATGGATTCCGAGTTCTTTTCCATTTGGCGTGCATTAGGATGGGAAAACTTTTCTCACATGGAGGAGAAAAGTTCACCCCTTCTCTCCATACAATTCCTTTGCACACTCAAGATAGGATTTGATGGTATTACTTTTAGATTATTTAAAATAAGAATACAACATCCTATGGAAAGAATTAAGTGAAATCCTAGGCTTCCATAAACGTTGTTTGCAAGATTTAAATGCTTTGCCTAAGTTTAACAAACAAAGTTTTTGGCAAGATTTAACTGGTGATGTCAGATGTAGTGCACCTAGGAATAGCCACTTGCAGAACCCTACTTTACTCTTCATGCATAGATGGGTGGTTATGACTATGTTCCCTAGAGGAGATGTAAGGATAGTGCGTGATGACGAGCTGAATTTTTTTTGCCATGATTAAAAAGATAAAAGTTGCTCCAGTTATTGCCATTACGACACAATGGTTAGATTACATTGCAATGGTAGGGACAATTGAATGTACTTCATTGATTACTCGTATTGCTACTAGGGTAGGAGTACTAGAATATTCTTCATTTGAGTACATTGAAAATAAAAAAGAATTAATTGATGAAGAATATTTAGTGCAAGGACATACCCTTAAGCATGATCAAGATGGCTCTTTGATATTTTATTATCCTGACTTTGTCAATGAAATTCGGTTACCTAACCCAGATTATCATTTGTACAAATGCTGGAGGCTAACCATTGACCTACTTCCTACCAAGGAAACCGGAAGAAGTAATGTGTCTGACAGGGTGACTAGAAGTCGTACAAGGAGAGCGGCTATGCCCCCGACAACCTCCAGAGTCCATGAGTATGAAGAGGAAGAGAACCCAACGGGTGATGCACCTGTATGGACTCAACCTCTTTTGTATGAGACCAAAGGTCCGTCTTGGCATGGATGATCCGGTGCTACATGGGAGACACCCCTATCCACTTCAAGCTCTAGCAGTTTGCCTCCGACATCTATGAGAAGATGTCATTCCACTTCGGCTAGAAGTCATCGTGACTATAGCCAAGGAATGACAGACCTCTCTAGACATATGGAGGAGCTTGAAGTAAGGACGGGTGACATGTACAACACTCTCCAAGGGCATGTCCAAGGTACCCAAGACTGGCAACAACACATGGATGCTCTATTCATCAACATCAACTCCACGCTACAACAACAACAAGCCGATCTCGCGACATACTTCCATCATCAAGGGTTCAACCGTCATCACGGAGGTGAGTGAAGAACAAGCTTGGGGAGGACCCCGACTTAAGGTAAATTGTATCGACCCCTTGCATATTTATTTTCCACTTACCCATCATCCACCTTGCATATAAAAAAATAGGATAGTGTTATACTCAAATAAAATAAAAGATGTGCAGTAAGAATGATTTGGAATTCACATAGATGAAATAATGAATAGTTGCTCTGTTTTAATTTTCCTAAGTCCCTAGTTTACAACTTACTACTCTCCAACATATTGCTTTCATTGGCTAGAATTACTTTTGCCTTGATTTAGAAATTGTGGATAGCAAAAGCTTAATACATTCTAAGTTGTTGTGAGATATGATATAGTGATAGGGCTGCTATTCCTAGTTTGATAGTGAAACTTAGATTTCTGGATAAATTCTGAAAAGATTTAAGTTATCCTCATTTGATTGGAAATACCCAACAAAGCCATATGATACATTATATTGATAGACCTTATGCATATGCTATTTGTCCTCACATTGATCTTTGTCAAACTAGTATAGACCTATGTGAGATTTTCTTCATTACTCTTTAAATTCAAGACTTCACTCCCACATGCTGTACTTCTACACTTGAAGTAAGCAAATTTCCATCATACCACCATTCCACAATAAAAAGAGAAACTCCATATCATTCATTCTTAATACCCTCTCCAAAATTCATTGCATAAAAAGGGAGTAGAAGACATGGCTACAAGAAAAAGAGAAAACAAAGAAGAAGTAGCCATGTTTCATCCCTGCAAAATAAGAGAGTCCACCCAAAAAGGAGTCATCTCAAAATATTCACATCTACTCCATTCCATCACACATGCACAAGTATTGAATCAAATTGTTTTGAATTGATTTCTTCTAAGGTTTGCCCTTTTGACTTTGCAATATTATGTATTGCAAACATGCCTACTATATTTCCTACCAAACTCCACATATAATCCTTATGTAGAGGTAGGATGAAATTAGACACAATGCCTTGGTGAGGATATATTTCCACTACACACAAAGGAGAGACTTGAGAGATCAAATTGAGGCACTTAAAATCTAAATTGAACTCTTCGAAATTTGAGTGGAACTTGACTTCTAGGGTATGTGTGCTCAATTTGTTGTTCTACCTTTCAACCACCCACGAATAGGAGATGGCATAAGCCCCATAATGACTTAAGATGGATGAAGTACTGTGACAATTTTTGCAATACTAGGTAGATTATTTTGTTGTGCACATGGTACTTTTGAAAAATAGAACATAGTAGCAACTCTTGATCATCAACCTAAAGTCTTTACTTTGCTCAGGACAAGCAAAGGATAAGCTTGAGGGAGTTTGTTGACGGTTGTTATATACCAATTTCACCCGTCAATATAACTCAATTATGTGAAGGAATTATCATTTATTACACACATCACCTTTCTATTTAACCTATTTCCACTTGTCCTTGGAGAAAGTAGTACATGCAGGGATTCTATGCAGAAATGAAATGAAACAAGGGGATGGATCCTATAAAATATCATTCCAGCCAATGAAGCGATGACACATGACACCACATGTATCAAATGACCCACAAATAGAACTATCCGAGGCCATCCAACGATGTAGCACCTATATCAGTCAATGAGACCCACCTGTCAGAGACCTGGAGAAAGCACACCGCAAAAGGAGCCAGGACCAGGTCGGCCGACCCCCCCTAGTCGGCCGACTAGTTCCTGGCACCTTTCTCAGTCAAACTCCACGTGGTGGCTCCTGCCGGCTTGAATGGTTATGGGTGACTTATTTGCGCGCTTTTGGTGTCGGGAACCTATCCTTCTCCAAGCTATAAATAGGACCCCTCACCCCTCACTTCAACACACACCACTTGAGTATTCATCCATTGTATCCACTACTCTCCATAGGTTTAGAGGAGTACAGGCTGTCGAGAGGAGAGTCTCTAGTCCATAGTCCAAGTAGGAGAGGAGTAGGAGTCTCTTACCAATTGGGAAAGGTATGTCTCCCATATTTCTATTTGTATTTGTGACTTTATTCATAATAAAGATGATATATTTAGTTTCCATTGTTCATATACTTGGATGAAGTGTTTCTTGTTTGATTCTGGATTCCATGTATGTGGTAGGAATAGTATTTATAATTGTGATATATCATGCTCATTACATTATCATAAACACTATAAACCTCCACTATAGTCTAATTAGCTATGATATGACTATGTTAAAATGAATCACTTATGCTATGAATTAACTTTGGTTCAACGATGAATTAGTTCATTGCTTTAGGATGGCTTGTGCCTAGGCTCTTAAGGTAATTACTTAATATGCTAGCATGGTGCTAGGATAGAGAGTAGCATTGAATGTCTCGTAGACCCACAGATTGAAGAGGTAGGCAATAGGTGGTGACAGTCCTATCTGTCCTTTGCAATCCTCCACGATCGGCTATGCCACAGGATCTTGCCGAGAGTCGCCTAGTGTTGCTAGGGACAAACCCGTGCCCGATGTGTTAATCCACTTAGCATGAGAATTCATAATTAACATGATCATTAGTAACTAACTTAGGCTATGTATATGTACATTAGAATCATAGTAGGAGTATCTACCTAACACTTAGCCTAGTCTCTCTATTACCTCATTTATCCCCTTAAGATAGGATGCTCTTGTGCGTGTCACACTACCCCTACTTATCATTAAACCCATCCTTGCTAGAACCCTACCTAGGCCACCTAACTTTTCCACTTGATGATTGTCTTACTTCCACCTAGCCTTCCTTTGGGAAAATACAAATGACATCCTTTAAAAACCCATCCTTGCTAGAACCCTACCTAGGCCAACCTAATTTTTCCACTTGATGATTGTCTTACTTCCACCTAGCCTTCCTTTGGGGAAATATAAATGACATCCTTTGGAAATACTCTTTAAAGGGGAAATGCTACATCGATAGTTTCTGTGCGCTTGCGGACGTTCACTTGAGAATTAAAACCTACCAACAAGCATTTCTAGCATCACTGCTAGGGATGAATTCTTAGTAGTGCATAGGAAATATTAACAGCGTTGGAGCTTACCAAAGCTAGTCAGATCTTGCGTCGGACCTAGCAAAAACTTGTCAGACCTAGCCAAAGCAAGTCAGACCTTACGTCGGACCTTGCCGGAGCTACCCAAAACAAGTCGGACCTATTGTTGAACCTTGCTGGAGTTCGGACCTAGAGTCGGACCTTGTTGAAAAAGGTGTTTTGGTGATATTCAAAACTTTTATCGCCATAGCCAATGTATTCAGCACACATAGGTCTCACAATCTCACCCTTGATGAATGCATTGGCAACACCACTTAGAATCCAAACATTGGCTTATTCACATGAAAAGTTTTGAAAACAAAATTCTCCCCCTATACATATTTCTCCCCCTTTGTAAATAAGAAATAAAATGAGAAGAAAAACAAAAATTCTCCCCCTGAGAAGAATCGTGCCAAACACTTGAAAATGTGTGCAATGTGTGATCAATTTCCCCTCCTTTGACAATGTATTTAGCAAGTTTCAAAAGAGAAATTTTAATTTTTATGAGCATATTGTAACACATACATATAAGACAAAGCTCATCCAAGTCATACTATCAAGTAACTTACACTATCACATCAATGAGATACATAAAGTAGTGTAATCCATGCTAGAGATCAAGTGTAATTTTCAATTTATGCAAGTCATGATTTCACAAAATTAACTATTTCAAAACCTGAAAGCATGACACTTGTTGCTACATTTTTATTATTTTTCATCATCATTTAAAGCACAAATTTTGATCATATAACATTTGCAAGAGATTGTATGCCGCATCTGCCTTATTCTAACCAAGCAATCCAAGCCTATATCATTTGACAATCAGAAGCTTAAAGACATGGTTTTAGTCATACACAACTTCTTCCAAATTCATATCTAAGTGCAATGATAAGCCATCTCAAAAGAAGAAGTGCGCTGCATGCATATTCTCTTTATCTTTTCTCATTTTTATATTTGTTCATAAAAACTCAACATGAGAATAGTTAATTGATTATTTTTTCATGATTAAAAGCACTTGTCATCATCCAACAAGTTCAAAACAGCAAGAAAGTTCGACCATGACCAAATTTAGTGTAAGTAATTAATCCAATTTCTAGTCATATCAAAACTACAAAATGTATAACACTAGTAATGTAGTAAGAACTTTTAGCATGTAAATGGAATCACAAAGTCATATATGTATGAAATAATATGCTCATATTATTTTAACTTTAGATTCACCCATAGACTTCCCATGTTATAAAACTCCCCCTCAATTTAAGCCATGAGGATGCATAACCCCTATTTCACTATGAATGTAACAAAAACGAGTGAAATCGAAAGGTTTTGTAAAAATATCAGCCAATTGTTGTTCGGTATCTACATGGTAAAGCACAGTGTTTCCTTTTTCAATATTATCACAGGGAAAGTGATACCTAATGTAAATGTGCTTTGTTCTAGAATGTTGCACGGGGTTTTTAGCACTGCAAATGGTACTAGTGTTGTCACAAAACAGTGGAACACTATCTAGATCAACCCCATAGTCCTTAAGTGTTTGAACAATCCAAATAATTTCTGAGGAAGCGCTAGCAGCATCTATATATTCAGATTCGGCTGTGGATTGTGCAACTGAACTTTGTTTTCTAGAGGACCAAGCAACAAGTGAATTACCAAGAAAATGACATGCACCTGAAGTACTTTTCCTATCAATCCTACAACCCCCAAAATCAGCATCCGAAAAAGCTTTCAAAGTAACGGTTGAGGAAGAAGGAAGAAAAATGTCAAATTATTAAGTTCCATGTAAGTACTTGAGAATTCTTTTGATGGCTTGATGATGTGAAGTATGTGGGGAAGCTTGAAACTGTGCACAAAGACATACATTGAATTGTATGTCCGGTCTTGATGCCGTGAGGTACAAAATTGATCCAATCATACTTCTATATTCTTTTTGATCGACCGGGTCTCCATCTTCACAAAGTTCAAGCGTCGTTGCTGTACCCATTGGTGTTTGAAGATGCTTGCTTTTATCCATGTTGAAGCGCTTAAGAAGGTCTCTTATATACTTCATTTGATGCACAAAGGTTCCCTCCTTAGTTTGCTTGATTTGCAGCCCCAAAAAGTATGTGAGTTGTCCCATCATACTCATCTCAAATTTTGAACTCATCATAGCTAAAAACTTGGACACAAGATCATGAGAAGCAGAAACAAAGATAATATCATCCACATACACTTGAACGAATAATGAGTCATTGCCATGCTTAAGCACAAAAAGAGTTTTACCAACCTTGCCCATGGTAAACCCCTTTTCATGTAGGAATGTTTTTAACCTATCATATGATGCTCTAGGGGTTTGTTTGAGACCATACAAGGCTTTGGACAATTTGTAAACATGATTAGAAAAATCTGGATTTTCAAAACCCGGTGTTTGCTTGACATAAACCTCCTCATCTATGAAGCCATTAAGAAAAGAACTTTTAACATCCATTTGATATAACTTGAAACCATTAGATGTAGCAAAAGCTAACTAAATTCTTATGGCTTCTAATCTAGCAACAGGAGCAAAATCTTCATCAAAATCTAGACCTTCAACTTATGTGAAAACTTGAGCAACCAACCTAGCCTTATTCCTAACCACAACCTCATCCTCACTTTGTTTATTTTTAAACACCAATTTAGTTCTAATTAA
Organism: Tuctoria greenei; assembly: GCA_036927565.1. NCBI lineage: Eukaryota > Viridiplantae > Streptophyta > Magnoliopsida > Poales > Poaceae > Tuctoria > Tuctoria greenei. The sequence goes on from JAYESD010000007.1 coordinate 150,751,375, forward strand.
AGTGTGACCTTGAGGTGGAGGTACAAGTTTCCAAACATTATTTCTTTCAAAATTTCTAACTCTTCTTGCATGGCAATAATCAAGATTCATTAGTGAGTGCGTTTGATATATCTTTGGGTTCAAAAGAAGCAACAAAAGCAGAATGAGCGTGAGAGTTTGGATTGCAAAACCTGGACCGTGTGACTTGTTCGTGCAAGCTTCTAATGATTTGTTGTGGAGAATGACTTTTGAGGGCTTGGAGGGGAGTAAACACTTCACAAGTTTCTTCTTCTTCATATTCATAAAAAATCGATGATCTTGTGACTTGAGGATGATCTGGACCATCAATAGTGGTTGTCGGTGCTGGTTGTGAATCAACATCAGGAGCTAGAACAATGTCATTCGCTGCTGAATTTTTGGGCAGCAGCACCACTTCTTCCTCATCTTCAACGAAAATACTCTCTCCCTGTGGATATAGATCCAGACCTGCAATATTTAAGCTAGTACTTGGGATAGTTCCATTAAAAGAAACCTCACAAGTCACCACAATTTTGTTAGTGTCAAGTAAAAGCATATGGTAGCCTCTAGTATGAGATGGATAACCAAGAAACATGCCATCAATAAATCTAGTTTCAAATTTACCAAGATTACCATGTTTCTTAACAAAACATTTGCAACCAAAGACCCGAAAGTGTGTAACACTAGGCCTATGTCTAAACCGGAGCTCATATGGTGTTTTTCCTAGCTTGGCATGCAAGAAAACATGATTTGAGACATAAGAAGCAGTTGCAATAGCATCTGCCCAAAACTTTCTAGAGTTTGATATTCATCAAGCATAGTCCTAGCCATCTCAACTAAGGTTCTGTTATTTCTCTCTACAACACCATTTTGTTGAGGTACATAGGGTGAAGAAAATTGATGATCTATTCCTTTTTCAGCACAAAAGTGATCAAAAGATTGATTTTTAAATTCAGTTCTATTATCACTTCTAATTGCTCTTGAAGATCCTGGGTGATCAATTGATAATCTAAGAAATAAAGTTCTAAAGTGACTAAAAGCTTAATTCTTAGATGCCCTAAAATAAACACAAGAGTATCTAAAATAGTCATCAACAATCATAAGAACATACCATTTACCTCCGAAGGATTTAACCCGTGAAGGTCCTACGGTGTCAAGATGCGAAAGTTGACCCGGTTCAGTTGTCATGATCATTGTGAGAGGATTATGTGAACCTGCAACCATCTTAGCATGTATACAAGAAGAGCACACAATTTCTTTGTGCCCTTTAAGCTTAGGCAGTCCACGTATGCGATCAAGAGCACTAACACACGCGAGATGATCAAAGCCTACGTGACTAAGTCTACGATGCCAAAAATATAAGTCTTTTGAATCATTAGCAACTAGACACCTAAGCTTAGAGGAAGACATATCAAAATCAGCTTTAACAACTCTTCCAAACCGAGACATGTAAAAAATAAGCTCACTATTTGAACCTACAACTCTGCAGCAATTTTTATTGAAAATAATTTCCAAATTCTCATCTAGCAATTGTGAAACAGAAAGCAAATTGTATTTCAACTTTTTGACAAGTGCCACATCCTTCAAAGTGTAGTGATCATTTACCCTAACTGAACCCTTAGCAACTATAGGAGTTGAAGAATTATCGGCAAAAGTAACATTCTCTAAACGTGACACAAAAGAGAGAGAGGAGAACCATTCTTTGTTACCGGTCATGTGGCGTGAGCAACCTGAATCCACAATCCAAATGTTCTCCATCCTCAAGCGTGTAACCTACATAGGAGCACAACACATCGATGACTCAATACTTGGGTTAGTCAAAAGGCATTTAGAAATCTAGTACTGAGTCACACGACGTGCTACAGGAAAAACACGAGAAAGCTGAGATAAAACAGCAGGTTTATGAGTCCTACTTGCGAAGAAATGTGTGATGCTATTTCTCGTGACAATATCAAGTATGGAGGATGCAGAACACAAGAGCGACAATGAAGAGTATGTCCTACTTGCGAAGAAATGTGTGATGCTATTTCTCGTGCCACTGTGATAGTTAAGAAAAAGGACAAAAAGCTTAGGGACAATGCTGTTAAAATTGAGTCACTAGAATATGAAATTAATCGTTTAAAATCCTTGATTCCTAGTGATGATTCTTGTTCCTCATGTGATTTAAAATATGAACAATTGTCCTCATTAAGAAGTGCGCACACCTCCACACTTGATATACTTGAGTTAGAAATTGAAAAGAATAGAAATCTTGCTGCACTCAATGATAAAAACTTGAAAGATGCTAGCTGTTCTACAATTGATTTGCATTGTTCTACTTGTGATGATCTTGATAAGAAACTACAAGATGCTATCAATGAAATTTCTATATTGAACAATGCTTTACGTTCTCATGAAGTGAAATATTGTTTCAATTGCAAATTAAAAGGAAAAACTTCATGTGAAAATTGCCTTGATCTGTCCAATAAACTTGATAACATGCATAGGACATTAGATCAGTTTTGTAATGGGAATAAGAACCAAAACTTGCTGCTGAATTCTTCCAAGTATTGCAATGATAAAACTGGTTTAGGTTTTGATTCTCATTCTCATGCTAAGGCACATCCACCTAAAATTGTAAAGTCATTAGGAAGTGGTTTGATTCAAACAGTTCCTAAACAAAAAGAAGTGGTTTTCAAATCTGCAGGAGTATTGTCTCATTCGGTTTCAAATAAAAATGTTGCTTGCGCATCTAGACATGAACACAAAGTTAAATTTCATTGTACCTACTGTGGTAGAGATGGTCATGTCATAGATTTTTGTTATAGGCTAGCTAAAGAACAGAAAAAAAGGAAAGAATGATTGCTAGATCTCATAACTTTCATGCAAAATTTGCTGCACGTACTAAACCTAATGTCAGGAACATGCAACCTGCTATTATGAGTCAAAAAAATTCAAAGTTTACCTCCGAACCTTCTTTTTTTGCCTCCGGATCTACTGATTTTTGTGCTACAAAAGTAACACCTTATAGGTCTGTAGTTAAGAACAAAAAATCTCAAACTGTGTCTCATAAACCCACTGTTTTATCTCAGCTTCCGCGTGTTTTTCCTGCTGCACGTCGTGTGACTCAGTACTAGATTCCTAAATGCCATTTGACTAACCTCAGTATTGAGTCATCGATGTATTGTGCTTCTATGTAGGTTGCACTCTTGAGGAAGGAGAACATTTGGATTGTGGATTCAGCTTGCTCACGCCACATGACCGGTAACAAAGATTGGTTCTCCTCCCTCTCTTTTGTGTCACGTGTAGAGAATGTTACATTTGCCGATAATTCTTCAACTCCTATAATTGCTAATGGTTCGGTTAGAGTAAATGATCACTACACTTTGAAGGATGTGGCACTTGTAAAAAATTTGAAATACAACTTGCTTTCTGTTTCACAATTGCTAGATGAAAATCTGGAAATTATTTTCAATAAAAACTGCTGCAAAGTTGTAGGTTCAAATAGTGAGCTTATTTTTAACATGTCTCAGTTTGGAAGAGTTTTTAAAGCTGATTTTGATATGTCTTCCTCTAAGCATAGGTGTCTAGTTGCTAATGATTCAAAGGACTTATATTTTTGGCATCGTAGACTTGGTCACATAGGCTTTGATCATCTAACGCTTGTTAGTGCTCTTGATCGCATACGTGGGCTGCCTAAGCTTAAAGGGATCAAAGAAATTGTGTGCTCTTCTTGTAGACATGCTAAGATGGTTACAGGTTCACATACTCCTCTCACAATGATCATGACAACTGAACCATATCAACTTTTGCACCTTGACACCGTAGGACCTTCACGTGTTCAATCCTTCGGAGGTAAATGGTATGTTCTTGTGATTGTTGATGATTATTCTAGATACTCTTGGGTTTACTTTATGGCATGTAAGAATGAAACTTTTAGTCACTTTAGAACTTTATGTCTTAGATTATAAATTGATCACCCAAGATCTTTAAAAGCAATTAGAAGTGATAACAGAACTGAATTTAAAAATAAATCTTTTGATCACTTCTGTGCGGAAAATGGAATAGATCATCAATTTTATTCACCATATGTACCTCAGCAAAATGGTGTTGTAGAAAGAAAGAACATAGCCTTAGTTGAGATGGCTAGGACTATGCTTGATGAATATCAAACTCCTAGGAAATTTTGGGCTGATGCAATTGCAACCACTTGTTATGTCTCAAATCATTTTTTCGTGCGTGCTAAGCTAGGTAAAACACCATATGAGCTCTGGTTTGAACATAGGCCTAGTGTCACACGTTTTTAGGTCTTTGGTTGCAAATGCTTTGTTAAGAAACATGGTAATCTTGATAAATTTGAACCTAGATCCATTGATGGCATATTTCTTGGTTATCCATCTCATACTAGAGGCTACCGTGTGCTTTTACTTGACACTAACAAAATTGTGGAGACTTGTGAGGTGTCTTTTGATGAAGCTAGCCCAAGTACTAGCTCAAACATTGCAGGACCAGATCCATATCCGCAGGGGGAGAGTATTTTCGTTGAAGAAGAGTAAGAACTGGTGCTGCTGCCCGAAAATTCAGCAGCTAATGACATTGTTCCAGCTCCTGATTTTGATTCACAGCCAGCACCGACGACCACCACTGCTGGTCCAGATCCTCCTCAAGTCACAAGCTCATCGATTTGTGATGAACATGAAGAAGAAGCTTGTGAAGTGTCCACTCCGCTCCAGGTTCTCAAAAGTCATACTCCCAACAAATTATTGGAAGCTTGCATGAACGAGTCACATGGTCTAAGTTTTGTGATCCAAACTCTCATGCTCATTCTTCTTTTGTTGCTTTTTTTGAACCCAAAGATATATCACACGTCGCTAATGAATCCTGGATTATTGCCATGCAAGAAGAGTTAGAAAATTTTGAAAGAAATAATGTTTGGAAACTTGTACCTCCACCTCAAAATCACACTTTAATTGGAACTAAATGGGTGTTTAAAAATAAACAAAGTGACGATGGGGTTGTGGTTAGGGATAAGGCTAGGTTGGTTGCTCAAGGTTTCACTCAAGTTGAAGGTCTAGATTTTGATGAAACTTTTGCTCCTATTGCTAGATTAGAAGCCATAAGAATTTTGTTAGCATTTGCTGCATCTAAATGTTTCAAGTTATATCAAATGGATGTTAAAAGTGCTTTTCTTAATGGCTACATAGATGAGGGGGTTTATGTTAAGCAACCACCTAGTTTTGAAAATCTAGATTTTCCTAATCATGTTTACAAACTGTCCAAAGACTTGTACGGTCTCAAACAAGCCCCTAGAGCATGGTATGATAGGTTAAAAACATTCTTACTTTAAAAGGGGTTTACCATGGTAAGGGTTGATCAAATTGTTTTTGTGCTTAAGCATGACAATGACTCATTATTCGTTCAAGTGTATGTGGATGATATTATCTTTGGTTGTGCTTCTCATGATCTCGTGTCCAAGTTTTCAGCTATGATGAGTTCAAAATATGAGATGAGTATGATGGGAGAACTCACATACTTTTTGGGGCTGCAAATCAAGCTAACCAAGGAGGGTACCTTTGTGCATCAAACGAAGTATACTCAAGACCTCCTAAGGCGCTTCAACATGGACAAAAGCAAGCTTCTTCGTACACTAATGGGAACAGCAACAACACTTGAACTTGATGAAGATGGTGAACCCGTGGATCAAAAAGAATATAGAAGCATGATCAGATCACTTTTGTACCTCACGACATCAAGTCCAGACATACAATTCAGCGTATGTCTTTGTGCACGTTTTCAAGCCTCCCCACGTGCTTCACATCATCAAGCCGTCAAAAGGATTCTCAGGTACTTACATGGAACTCAAGAATTTGGCATTTTTCTTCCTTCTCCCTTAATTGTTACTTTGAAAGCTTTTTCCGATGCTAATTTTGGGGGTTGTAGGATTGATAGGAAAAAGTACTTCGGGTGCTTGTCATTTTCTTGGTAATTCACTTGTTGCTTGGTCCTCTAGAAAACAAAGTTCAGTTGCACAATCCACCGCCGAATCTGAATATGTAGCTGTTGCTAGCGCTTGTTCACAAATTCTTTGGATTGTTCAAATACTTAAGGACTATGGGGTTAATCTCGATAGTGTTCCACTGTTTTGTGACAATACTAATGCTATTTACATTGCTAAAAATCCCGTGCAACATTCAAGAACTAAGCACATTGATATTAGGTATCACTTTCTCCGTGATAATGTTGAAAAAAGAAACATTGTGCTTCACCATGTAGATACCGAACAACAATTGGCTGACATTTTTACAAAACCTTTGGATCTCACTCGTTTTTATTACATTTGTAGTGAAATAGTGGTTATGCATCCTCATGGCTTAAATTGAGGGCGAGTTTTGAAACTTGGGAAGTCTATGTGTGAATCTAAAATTAAAATATTATGAGCATAGTATTTCATATATATATGACTTTGTGATTCCTTTTATATGCTGAAAGTTCTTACTACATTACTCGTGTTATACATTTTGTAGTTTTTGCCATGTTTAGTAATTGGAATAATTACTTACACTAAATCTGGTTATGGTTGAACTTTCTTGCTGTTTTCAATTTGTTGCATGCTCACAAGTGCTTTTAATCATAAATAATTAATCAAGTAATCAACTCACATGTTGAATTTTTATGAACAAATATAAATTGAGAAAAGATCAAGAGAATATGCATGTATCACACTTCTTCTTTTAAGATGGCTTATCATTGCACTTAAATATGAACTTGGAAGAAGTTGTTTATGACTAAAACCATGTTCTTAAGCTTCTTGTCGGTACCCTGAGTACCGTATACCCCTTGAGATTGCAAGGATCTCAAGGAAATGTCAACTACTTGATTTGAAGACCTTCAGAGGCCCACATGTCAGACGTAACCGGACCCGCTTCCCCAACATGGTTAGTCCCAGGGTCGCCACGTGTACCATCAAACCGGAGCTACCGCCCACAAGGGGGAAGCTCCAGGCTATGTACCATAATGGTACCCCTGGACCTAACCCCAGACCGAGGGAAGCTCCGGAACAGACACGTGTCTGGTGGCACCGGACCTATCTGTTTCCCACAGTATGCTCCAGAGCTGCCACGTGTCCAACCGTCGGATCTTTAGCCTCAAACCTCCGGTAGACTCCACAACGGCTCCGGATCTTCAAAGGGGAATCAAGGACTTCAAGACCCAATTAAGTGTCATTAATACTATGTTAATGACACACGATCGGATGACCCTTATTACCAGTAACGGCGCTGTCAAAGCCCGTAACTCAGTCATTAAGGGTAATTAAACGCATCAAATGTGTATCAATATTAGTAGCCTCCGGGGCCACATGTCGGGCCAGGCTAACTTGTAACGGCCTGTCCTTGTACTATAAAAGGACATGCCGATGATGCATAGGGAGAGATCTGATCTGATGAGATCTGGTCTGATCGGCTCACACACGCTCTCAACTCACGTCACCTGAGTTGAGTTCATACATCTAATACAACACCAACACACCCCGTGGAGTAGGGTATTACGCTCAGGCGGCCCGAACCACGTAAATCTTTGTGTCTCCTGTGTCATTTTACATTTCACCTTCTTGAATCTCCGCGCGCCCACACCAAACTTCAAACTCCGCAAACACTTTTAGTAGTGTCGGGAGATCTGTCGGATCAAAACCAGCGACAGTTGGCGTGCCAGGTAGGGGGCGCCTGAGATTTCAAGAATGGTGAACTCAGCTGCTGAATTATCCAATGGTCATCTCGCTGTTCAAGCTGCTGGGGGCAATCCCTCCAATATGCAGCCACCAGCAGGAACCTCAGTTCCAGCAGGAGTCACACTTCCACCACCGCCGCCTCCACCAGCAAATCAAGCTGGGTAGCGCGATGGTGCACCGACGTCAATCAATGCGTCGGCAAATCATGACAACCCGGAACACGCGCTCCATGCAGCACGTGCTCTCCTTCAGCGCCCACCACCTCCGGATGCATCCCGGGATGCAATGGAGCAGTGGAGGGCCAATGTGGAACACTTGGTTGCAGCAGCAGCCGACCACATCAGTAAACAGAGTCCTCCTCCTTCAGGACGGGCCCCGTCGCAGCGATGGACCTTGTCTGGCAGACTTGGTCCGCACGTTTCCAACAACAAGAGACGTGCTGCGTCACAACAAGTGACGTCGTTGCCCTCTGGGGCGCGACGCACTCCCATGGTATCAAGGCTTTCAACTCATGACCTCCGGGCGGAGCTTGATTGCCGATACCGTAAACAAGACGGCCGAGTTCATATCGAGCGTGCTCGTGAAAGACGAGAAGCTCAGGACATTCCTGCTCCTGAAGGAGTAGGAGGAGGCTGTTCAGCCCTAGCCATGCATCTGTGTATGGTCAGGTGGCCACAGAAATTCTGGCCTCACCTGCCGGAGAAGTTTGACGGGACCGTTAATCCCGTCGAATTTATTCAGATTTACTCCACTGCTATCTTGGCAGCTAGAGGAAATGAGGCCGTAATGGCCAACTATTTTCCAGTGGCTTTAACTGGGATCGCCCGGTCCTGGTTTATGAGCCTTCCACCCAACTCCATCAACAGTTGGGAGGAGTTGTGCCGACAGTTCACCGCCAACTTTGGGAGTTCATACACCCGACTAGGCACCGAACTGGACCTTTTTACAGTCGTGCAAAAGGGGGAGAATCCCTGCGATCATTCATCCAGAGATTCTCTCAGGTACAAAACACTATCCCTTCTATCTCTAGCGCTTCTGTCATTGTGGCATTTAGACAGGGCGTACGGGATAAGAAGATGTTGGAGAAACTGGCGATCAAGGAGATCACCAGTGTCACGAAACTCTTCAGCTTGGCTGACAAATGTGCCAGAGCCGCGGAGGGTCGTGAAATGCACTCCAAACCACCTCCGGAGGATCGCAAGAAATCCTCCAAAGGCGAAGCCACTACCTCCAGGTGTGGCAAAAAGGAGAAAAAGACCAACGGCAAGAAGAAGCCGTCGGCCGGGACATCTAATGCTGCAGCTGTTGCAGCTCCGGGTGGCCGGGGGCCACGCCCCGAGAAGCGACCTCGATCGTCTTCTGAAGACGGTGGCAAACCCAAGGTGTGGTGTCCAATTCATAAGACGGACAGCCACAGTTTGGAAGACTGCCGGGAGGTCCAAAACCTTGCCGAGCGCTACAACAAGCGTCGGGAAGAAGTTCCTTTCCGACAGAGGGAAGGAAAACAAAAAGTTGACGAAGCTCCGGCTGAAGAGGAGTTAGGTTTTCAGGATCCTAAGAAGGTCCTGAAGGCCGTCTACACCTCCGTCGATGACGATTCTGACGTCTCTGACAACGAGTGCCGGAAGACCATGAACACCATTTTTGGTGGATCACGGGACATCACCTCCCGCCGCATCCTCAAGACGATGCATCGGGACATGGCCGCTGTAGCTCCTACAGCCAGGGCGGAGCCTCATCGGAAGTGGATGGACACAGCCATCACTTTTGATGCTTCGGACTGCCCTCGAAGCATTTTTGGAGCAAGCCAGTTACCTTTGATGGTATCTCCTACCATCAATAACATTCAGCTCCACCATGTTATGGTAGACGGGGGTTCGGGGCTGAACCTCATAAGCTTCGAAGCTTTTACTTGGCTTCAGCTCCGACCTTCGGATCTTCACCCCTCCCGACCTTTCTCCGGAGTAGGTCCGGGAGCCATTACCCCACTCAGTGCTATTACTCTCCCCATTACCTTCGGGACCCGGGAGAAGTATCGCACTGAGAAGTTGGTCTTTGACGTTGCTCAGATCAACTTACCTTTCAACGCCATCTTGGGTAGGCCTGCCTTGTACAAATTCATGGCAGCTGCTCATTATGGCTACCTGGTGTTAAAGATGCCAACACCAGTAGGCGTTCTCTGGATCCGCGGAGATCGCAATGCCGGGGTAACCGCTCTGGAAGCACTTCATGCGCTTACTACGGCGCAAGAGGAGGACTCCAGGCAGGAGCAAGCTCCAAAACCCCCGAGCATTCGTCAACGAGGCTCGACTTCTGCACCTTGTGTGCAGCCATGCGGCGACACCGACATCCCCGTCAAAGTCGTCCAAATTGGTTCCGATGCCGCTCAGACCACCCGTATATCGGGGGGACTGAATGACAAATAGGAACTCACGCTCATCGCTTTCCTTCGAGCTAATGTTGATGTGTTTGCCTGACAATCGTCACAAATGCCTGGGATCCCCCGGGAAGTGATTGAGCACAATCTGAAGATCTACCCTGACGCCTGACCCGTGCATCAGAAACCTTGGAAGCAATTCGTGGAGCGACAGAACTTCATTCGACAAGAAGTGAAGAAGTTGCTCGAAGCTGGATTCATCCGAGAAGTCTTCCATCCAAAATGGCTGGCAAACCCAGTTGTTGTGCCCATGGAGGTGGGAAGCTTCGGATGTGTATTGACTACACAACACTAAATAAGGCATGTCCAAAAGATCCATTCCCACTACCTAGAAAAGATCAGATAGTGGATTCCACCTCTGGGTGTGAATTACTGTGTTTCCTAGACGCATATTCTGGGTATCATCAAATTAGAATGTCTAGGGAAAATGAAGAGCATACATCTTTCATCACAGTAGATGGATTGTACTGTTATACAACCATGCCATTTGGTCTCAAGAATGCAGCTTCAACCTTTGTACGAGCTATGTACAAAACTTTTGAAGAACTCGTTAGAGACATAGTGGAAGTGTACGTCGATGACATCGTGGTCAAGGTCAAGAACAAGGAGTCACTCCTTGACACCTTACAGGCTGTCTTCGTGTAGGATCGAAGAGCACGTGAAAAGCTACCAGAGGGGGGGGGGGGGTGAATGGTAGATTTAAAAATCTTACGCAGCGGAAACAATAAAACCCTAATCCCTTCGGTAGAAAAATGATCTGTTAAAGAAATCGTGTATAAGACTAATCTAAACGTGTTTCACCGTGACAAAAGTGATATATATCAGAGAGAATCAAGTCACGAAGACAACACAAAAAGAATTACTCAAATCCGTCGAGAAAAACTCAAGTTATGATCGAAAGATCAGACTATGGTCAATCTGACCTACCCGAGAAAAACAGTTTCTGGAATGCTGCAAAGAAACTCGTGTAGCTCAGAAACCACAAATCCAATGACCGTGAAATTTTTATAGATGATAGACAATCAAGTTGTGAAGACAACCTAACAAGAATCACGTCAATTGGATCAGTAAAACTCGAGTTATCATAAAACCACCGACGAAAGGTAATGCTGTCCAGAAACTCGACGAGTAAAACTTGTCTGGAACAATCGGACGAACAAGGCACAAAAGTTCCTTCAAACTATGAATTTTATTCAATAGAACACAAGAGGAACAGCCCCAAAGTCGTCTACCCGAACTTTGGCCTTCCCTTGCTTATATAACCAGCCCTTAGGCCATCCCAATCTCAACTAGGACTCCAATCCTAATCCGATCACAATCGGAACTTACCATAACTGCTCAAGATTCTTCTATACGCAGATAGAAGCAATCTTAAGACTTCCAAACACCTTAGGAACGTATCCCACATTCCTAAACAACTCAATTTCGTGATACACACGAAATCCTAACATAACCAACTCGATACTTCCCATACCGAGCCATAACCGACTCTGCCGCAGCCAAAGTCTTCAACCGATACGATCCGATCCTTCCGATCAGATCTTCCTTCCATAATCCGTCTCTAGAAGCATATTGCCACGTCATGCACCTCATGCATACGTGCGAACACCTTCCTTCGACCTTCATATGCACTGCCCTTGATTCAATCATCCTGCGCGACCTCCTGACCCGCTCAACCACAGTTCCTCCTGAACTTGGTTGTTGGAACCTCATCTCCTCCTGAGACTAGTCCAATGGATCCCGTCACCAGCCATGACTTGAACTCAAGCAACACCTGCACATGAATAAACAACCAATCTATACGAGCCCAAGTCCTCGACTTGACTCACGTTAGTTCCGAACACAACACCTTACGTGCGAACCTCACATAAGCATGTTGCAAAACCACAGTAGAAACGATATCAACCGTATCATCCAAAATGCACCAAAAACTTAGCAAATGAAAACTAAGCAATCTTTCCAATCAAGTAAAGCAAGTACGAGACATTGCAAATGCAAAGCAGAAGCACTGCGGTCAAGTTCCGGACCTTGCCAGAGCAACCCGGAGCTTGAGCCGGAGCTAACAAGAGCTAGTAGAACCTAGCGCCGGAGCTTACCAAAACTAGTAGATCCTGGATCCGGAGCTTATCAAAACTAGTAGATCCTGGATCCGGAGCTTATCAAAACTAATAGATCCTGGATCCGGAGCTTATCAAAACTAGTCGGAACTAGTCAACCCAAAAACCGGAGCTAGACAAAGTACGTCGGAGCTTAGCAAAAGCATGCCGGAGCTATCAAATATATGTCAGAGCTATCAAGGACATGTCGGAGCTAAAGATAAAGCTCACCGGAGCTAACCAAAGCTGGTCGGACCTTACCAAGAAGTCGGACCTAGCATCAAACGTAACCGGAGCTACCCAAAGCAAGCCGGACCTATCGTCGGACCTTGCTGTAGCTCGGAGCTAGAGTCGGACCTTGATAAAAAGGTGTTTTGGTGATATTAAAAACTTTTATCATCAAAGCCAAGTGTATTCACTACAAGTCAATGTATTCAGCACACATAGGTCTTACAATCTCCCCCTTGATGAATGCATTGGCAACACCATTCAAAATTCCGAACATTGGCTTATTCAAATAAAAGTTTTGAAAACAATTTCTCCCCTTTTTGTTTAAATAAAAAATAAAATGAGAAGGAAAAAAAATATCCCATATTATCTCTCCCCCTTTATTAACTTTCCTTATGCACAATTTCTCTTCATGCTTGTCTCTTCCTTTTTGAATGTGTGATTAATCTCTCCCCCTTTGACAATGTATTCAGCAAGGTAAAAAAGAGAAATTTTAATTGTTATGAGATATAAACAAATTATCTCTCCTTCTTTAGTTGTTATGAGCATATTATAACATATACATATAAACAAAGCTCACCCAAGTCATACTATCAAGTAACTTACACTATCACATCAATGAGATACATAATGTAGTGTAAGCCATGCTAGAAAGCAAGTGTGATTTTCAATTTTAGCAGGTCATGATCTCACACATTCAACTATTTCAAAACCTGAAAGCATGACATTTGTTGGTGCATTTTATTATTTTTCAAAGCATAAATTTAGATAATATGATATTTGCAAGAGATTATATGCTCATCTGCCTTATTCTAACCAACCAAGCCAAGCCTATGTCATTTGACAATCAGAAGCTTAAGGACATGGTTTTAGTCATACACAACTTCTTCCAAGTTCATATCTAAGTGCAATGACAAGCCATCTCGAAAGAAGAAGTGCGATGCATGCATATTCTCTTGATCTTTTCTCAATTTATATTTGTTCATAAAAACTCAACATGTGAGTTGATTACTTGATAAATTCTTAATGATTAAAAGCATTTGTGAGCATGCAACAAGTTCAAAACAGCAAGAAAGTTCGACCATGACCAGATTTAGTGTAAGTAATTATTCCAATTACTAGACATGGCAAAAACTACAAAAAGTATAACACGAGTAATGTAGTAAGAACTTTCAGCATGTAAAAGGAATCACAAAGTCATATATGTATGAAATAATATGCTCATATTATTTTAATTTCAGATTCACACATAGACTTCCTAAGTTTCAAAAACTACCCCTCAATTTAAGCCATGAGGATGCATAACCCCTATTTCACTACGAATGTAACAAAAACGAGTGAAATCCAAAGGTTTTGTAAAAATGTCAGCCAATTGTTGTTCGGTATCTACATGGTGAAGCACAATGTTTCCTTTTTCAACATTATCACGGAGAAAGTGATACCTAATGTCAATGTGCTTAGTTCTAGAATGTTGCACGGGGTTTTTTAGCAATGCAAATAGCACTAGTGTTATCACAGAACAGTGGAACACTATCTAGATCAACCCCATAGTCCTTAAGTGTTTGAACAATCCAAAGAATTTGTGAACAAGCACTAGCAGCAGCTACAGACTCAGATTCGGCTGTGGATTGTGCAACTGAACTTTGTTTTCGAGAGGACCAAGCAACAAGAGAATTACCAAGAAAATGACAAGCACCGGAAGTACTTTTCCTATCAATCCTACAACCCCCAAAATCAGCATCCGAAAAAGCTTTCAAAGAAACGATTGAGGAAGAAGGAAGAAAAATGCCAAATTCTTGAGTTCCATGTAAGTACCTAAGAATCCTTTTGACGGCTTGACGATGTGAAACACGTGGGGAAGCTTGAAACCGTGCACAAAGACATACGCTGAATTGTATGTCCGGTCTTGATGCCGTAAGGTACAAAAGTGATCCGATCATACTTCTATAATCTTTTTGATCCACGGATTCACCATCTTCATCAAGTTCAAGTGTTGTTGCTGTTCCCATTGGTGTCCGAAGAGGCTTGCTTTTGTCCATGTTGAAGCGCCTTAGGAGATCTTTGGTATACTTTGTTTGATGCACAAAGGTACCCTCCTTGGTTTGCTTGATTTGCAGCCCCAAAAAGTAAGTGAGTTCACCCATCATACTCATTTCAAATTCGGAACTCATCATTGCTGAAAACTTGGACACAAGATCATGAGAAGCACAACCAAAGATAATATCATCCACATACACTTGAACGAATAATGAGTCATTGCCATGATTAAGCACAAAAAGAGTTTTATCAACCTTTCCCATTGTAAACCCCTTTTCAAGTAAGAATGTTTTTAACCTATCATACCATGCTCTAGGGGCTTGTTTGAGACCATATAAGGCTTTGGACAGTTTGTAAACAGATTAGGAAAATCTGGATTTTCAAAACCTGGTGGTTGTTTGACATAAACCTCCTCATCTATGTAGCCATTAAGAAAAGCACTTTTAACATCCATTTGATATAGCTTAAAACCTTTAGATGCTGCGAAAGCTAACAAAATTCTTATGGCTTCTAATCTAGCGACAGGAGCAAAAGTTTCATCAAAATCTAGACCTTCAACTTGAGTGAAACCTTGAGCAACCAACCTAGCCTTATTCCTAATCACAACCCCATCCTCACTTTGTTTATTTTTATATACCCATTTAGTTCCAATTAAAGTGTGGCCTTGAGGTGGAGGTACAAGTTTCCAAACATTATTTCTTTCAAAATTTTCTAACTCTTCTTGCATGGCAATAATCCAAGATTCATTAGTGAGTGCGTGTGATATATCTTTGGGTTCAAAAGAAGCAACAAAAGCAGAATGAGCATGAGAGTTTGGATCGCAAAACCTGGACCGTGTGACTCGTTCATGCAAGCTTCCAATCATCTGTTGTGGGGGATGATCTTTGTAAAAACGTAGGGGAACAGATGTCTCACAAGCTTCTTTTTCATTAGGTTCATTGTAGATTGATGAGCTTGTGATTTGTGGACGATCAGGACCAGCAGAGGTGACAGCCGGAGCTTGCTCAATGTCCGGAGCTGGACACGTGTCAACTTCGGAATTACCAGGCAGTATCACCGGCTCTTCTTCATCTTCGAAAATACCCTCCCCCTGAGAATATGAATCTGGTCCTGCAACACCGGAGCTAGTACCTGGGCTAGCTTCATCAAAAGACACTTCACAAGTCTCCACAATTTTGTTAGTGTCAAGTAAAAGCACACGGTAGCCTCTAGTATGAGATGGATAACCAAGAAACATGCCATCATTGGATCTAGGTTCAAATTTATCAAGATTACCATGTTTCTTAACAAAGCATTTGCAACCAAAGACCCGAAAGTGTGTAACACTAGGCCTATGTCCAAACCGGAGCTCATATGGTGTTTTACCTAGCTTAGCACGCAAGAAAACACGATTTGAGACATAACAAGCGGTTGCTAATGCATCAGCCCAAAATTTCCTAGGGGTTTGATATTCATCAAGCATAGTCCTAGCCATCTCAACTAGGGTTCTGTTCTTTCTTTCTACAACACCGTTTTGTTGAGGTACATATGGTGAAGAAAATTGATGATCTATTCTATTTTCAGCACAAAAGTGATCAAAGAATTGATTTTTAAATTCAGTTCCATTATCACTTCTAATTGCTTTTAATGATCCTTGGTGATCAATTGATAATCTAAGAAATAAAGTTCTAAAGTGACTAAAGACTTCATTCTTAGACGCCATAAAATACACCCAAGAATATCTAGAGTAATCATCAACAATAACAAGAGCATACCATTTACCTCCGAAGGATTGAACACGTGAAGGTCCTATGGTGTCAAGATGCAAAAGTTGACATGGTTCAGTTGTCATGATCATTGTGAGAGGAGTATGTGAACCTGCAACCATCTTAGCATGTCTACAAGAAGAGAACACAATTTCTTTGTCCCCTTTAAGCTTAGGCAGCCCACGTATGCGATCAAGAGCACTAACACGCGTTAGGTGATCAAAGCCTACGTGACCAAGTCTACGATACCAAAAATATAAGTCCTTTGAATCATTAGCAACTAGACACCTATGCTTAGAAGAAGACATATCAAAATCAGCTTTAAAAACTCTTCCAAACCGAGACATGTTAAAAATAAGCTCACTATTTGAATCTACAACTTTGCAACAGTTTTTATTGAAAGTAATTTCTAGATTTTCATCTAGCAATTGTGAAACAGAAAGCAAGTTATATTTCAAATTTTTGACAAGTGCCACATCCTTCAAAGTGTAGTGATCATTTACTCTAACCGAACCCTTAGCAATTATAGGAGTTGAAGAATTATCGGCAAAAGTAACATTCTCTACACGTGACACAAAGGTGAGGGAGGAGAACCAATCTTTGTTACCGGTCATGTGGCGTGAGCAACCTGAATCCACAATCCAAATATTCTCCTTCCTCAAGCGTGTAACCTACATAGAAGCACAATACGCCGATGACTCAATACTGGGGTTAGTCAAAAGGCATTTAGGAATCCAGTACTGAGTCACGCGACGTGCACCAGGAAAAACACGCGAATGCTGAGATAAAACAGCAGGTTTATGAGTCAAAGATTGAGGTTTTCTTTTCTTAACAGTTGATTTAGAAGTTGTTGCTTGTTTAGAGTGAAAACCGGTAGCTCCGGAGGTAAAAGCAGAAGGTCCGGAGGCAAAAACTGAAGCTACAGAGGGAACAACAGAAGATCCGGTAGCTCTCGGAGCTATCGGAACTATCGGAGCTGCTTTTGCGGATTTCTTACCAGAAGGTCTGGAAGCTACCTTCTCAAATTTCTGACTCACTAGAGCAGGTTGTGTTTTTCTAATTGCATGAAAGTTATAAGATCTAGCAATTTTTCTTTCCTTTTTCTGTTGTTTAGCTAGTCTATAACAAAAATCTATGACATGACCATCTCTACCACAGAAGGTACAATGAAATTTAACTTTGTGTTCATGTCTAGATGAGCAAGCAATATTTTTATTTGAAACCGAATGAGGCAACACTCCTGCAGATTTGAAAACCACTTCTTTTTGTTTAGGAACTGTTTGAATCAAACCACTTCCTAATGACATTACAATTTTAGGTGGATGTGCCTTAGCATGAACATGAGAATCAAAACCTAAACCAGTTTTATCTTTGCTAGACTTGGAAGAATTCAGCAGCAAGTTTAGATTCTTATCCCCATTACAAAACCGACCTAGTGTCCTATTCATGTCATCAAGTTTCTTGGACAAGTCTAGGCAGTTTTCACATGAAGTTTTTCCTTTTAGTTCGCAATTGGAACAAAATTTAACTTCATGAGAACGTAAAGCATTGTTCAACATAAAAATTTCATTCATAGCATCTTGCAGTTTCTTATCAAGATTTTCACATGCAGAACAATGCAAGTCAATTGTAGAACAGCTAGCATCTTTCAAGTTTTTATCATTAAGTGCAGCAAGCTCTTTGTTCCTTTTAATTTCTTCATCAAGTTTATCTAGAGTGGAGGAGTGTGCACTTCTTAATGTGGACAATTGTTCATAGATTAAGTCACATGAGGGACATGCATCATCACTAGGAATCAAAGTTTTTAAACGGTTAATTTCAGATTCTAGTGATTCAATTTTAGCAGTACTATCCCTAATCTTTTTGTCCTTTTTCTTGACAATAATAGTTGTACGAGAAATAGCATCACACATTTCATTGCAGGTAGCACATACCTCATCATCGTCACTGTTGTGTTCTGCTTCCTCCTGACTTGATCTTGATCTTGCTTTGCCCGCCATGAAGCATAAGTTGGCCAGATCATCATTATCTTCATCACTTTCAAAGTCTACATCACTTGAACTGAGCTCTTGAAGCGCGGTGATGAAGCTGTTGATCATCTTGCGTCCTATGGTACCTTTCTTCTTCTTGTTGGAATTTCCAGAGGAGGTCCGGATCTTGCTTTGTTTTTCTTCCCGGGTGGTCGGACCTGAAAGGTTAGGGCATTCTGTACGAAAGTGTCCTGTTTTACCACATTCAAAACAGCGTTGAGGTCCGGAGCTTCCTCTCCTTCTAGTTCTCACATTTTGCAATGCTTTTGAGAATCTAGTAGAGATGAGTGCCAACTCCTCTTCTGGAATTTCTTCGATCTGCTCCAGGGTTAGTGAGGACAACAAAGCAAGAGTATTGCAGGATGATGATTGGCCGGAGCTAGACATATCACGTTGTGAGACAAATGCAATAGACTTGTTTGGGTTCTTACGTGCTAGGATGTCAATTTCATGAGTTTTTAGTTTAGAATAAAGTACATCTAATGTAAGAGAACTCATGACAGTTGATTCACGAATAGATGTTACTTTCATCTCCCAAATTGTCATGTCTAATGCACTAAGAAGTTGTCTAGCATTCTCAGCATCAGAAAAATTTACATTGACACTACGTAAGTTGCTGAGAATTTTGTTGAAACGAGCAAAGAGGTCATCGATTGACTCACCTGGTTGCATCTCAAAACGCATATATTCTTTCTTGAACATATCTTGTTTTACCTCCTTGATTGTGTTGGAGCCTTCATGATAATCACAGAGAGCTCTCCAAACGTCGTATGCTGACCGGAGGTGCGCGACACGATCAAAGTCGCTTTGAGTGAGTCCTTGGATGATCAAGTTTCGGGCTTTGTTGTTGTTGTCGACGTCCCGGAGGTTCGTGGCCATGACTTGATCATTGGGTGGCACTTCATAAGGCTTATACACCTTCTCCCATATTGCAAAGCCTTGTGCCTGGATAAAAGCCTCCATGCGTGCCTTCCAAACCTGAAAATCAATACCAGCAAACACACAAGGTTTGACGGAGTACTTCTCCATGATGATTAGTCAAAAACACATGCAAATCACAAAGATTAGAGCACCGTGGCTCTGATACCAATTGTAGGATCGAAGAGCACATGAAAAGCTACCAGAGGGGGGGTGAATGGTAGATTTAAAAATCTTACGCAGCGGAAACAATAAAACCCTAATCCCTTCGGTAGAAAAACGATCTGTTAAAGAAATCGTGTATAAGACTAATCTAAACGTGTTTCACCGTGACAAAAGTGATATATATCAGAGAGAATCAAGTCAAGAAGACAACACAAAAAGAATTACTCAAATCCGTCGAGAAAAACTCAAGTTATGATCGAAAGATCAGACTATGGTCAATCTGACCTACCCGAGAAAAACAGTTTCTGGAATGCTGCAAAGAAACTCGTGTAGCTCCGAAACCACAAATCCAATGACCGTGAAATTTTGATAGATGATAGACAATCAAGTTGTGAAGACAACCTAACAAGAATCACGTCAATTGGATCAGCAAAACTCGAGTTATCATAAAACCACCAACGAAAGGTAGTGCTGTCCAGAAACTCGACGAGTAAAACTTGTCTGGAACAAGTCGGACGAACAAGGCACAAAAGTTCCTTCAAACTATGAATTTTATTCAATAGAACACAAGAGGAACAGCCCCAAAGTCATCTACCCGAACTTTGGCCTTCCTTTGCTTATATAACCAGCCCTTAGGCCATCCCAATCTCAACTAGGACTCCAATCCTAATCCGATCACAATCGGAACTTACCATAACTGCTCAAGATTCTTCTATACGCAGATAGAAGCAATCTTAAGACTTCCAAACACCTTAGGAACGTATCCCACATTCCTAAACAACTCAATTTCGTGATACACACGAAATCCTAACATAACCAACTCGATACTTCCCATACCGAGCCATAACCGACTCTGCCGCAGCCAAAGTCTTCAACCGATACGATCCGATCCTTCCGATCAGATCTTCCTTCCATAATCCGTCTCTAGAAGCATATTGCCACGTCATGCACCTCATGCATACGTGCGAACACCTTCCTTCGACCTTCATATGCACTGCCCTTGATTCAATCATCCTGCGCGACCTCCTGACCCGCTCAACCACAGTTCCTCCTGAACTTGGTTGTTGGAACCTCATCTCCTCCTGAGACTAGTCCAATGGATCCCGTCACCAGCCATGACTTGAACTCAAGCAACACCTGCACATGAATAAACAACCAATCTATACGAGCCCAAGTCCTCGACTTGACTCACGTTAGTTCCGAACACAACACCTTACGTGCGAACCTCACATAAGCATGTTGCAAAACCACAGTAGAAACAATATCAACCGTATCATCCAAAACGCACCAAAAACTTAGCAAATGAAAACTAAGCAATCTTTCCAATCAAGTAAAGCAAGTACGAGACATTGCAAATGCAAAGCAGAAGCACTGCGGTCAAGTTCCGGACCTTGCCAGAGCAACCCGGAGCTTGAGCCGGAGCTAACAAGAGCTAGTAGAACCTAGCGCCGGAGCTTACCAAAACTAGTAGATCCTGGATCCGGAGCTTATCAAAACTAGTAGATCCTGGATCCGGAGCTTATCAAAACTAATAGATCCTGGATCCGGAGCTTATCAAAACTAGTCGGAACTAGTCAACCCAAAAACCGGAGCTAGACAAAGTACGTCGGAGCTTAGCAAAAGCATGCCGGAGCTATCAAATATATGTCGGAGCTATCAAGGACATGTCGGAGCTAAAGATAAAGCTCACCGGAGCTAACCAAAGCTGGTCGGACCTTACCAAGAAGTCGGACCTAGCATCAAACGTAACCGGAGCTACCCAAAGCAAGCCGGACCTATTGTCGGACCTTGCTGTAGCTCGGAGCTAGAGTCGGACCTTGATAAAAAGGTGTTTTGGTGATATTAAAAACTTTTATCATCAAAGCCAAGTATATTCACTACAAGCCAATGTATTCAGCACACATAGGTCTTACACTTCGACAATCTGCGGGTCACCCGCACAAAGCTAAACCCAGACAAGTGTGTCTTCGGGGTTAGCTCTGGAAAACTTCTTGGTTTCCTGGTAAATCACCGGGGCATAGAGGCTAATCCAGCGAAGATTAAAGCCATTGAAGACATGCGGCCACCAGCCCGTATCAAGGATGTCCAAAAGCTATCTGGATGTCTAGCAGCCCTCAGCCGGTTCATTTCAAGACTGGCGGAATGGGCACTTCCCTTCTTCAAGTTATTGAGGAAGTCCGGACCATTCCAATGGTCTGAAGAAGTAGAAAAGGCGTTCCAAGAGCTAAAACAACTCCTCACCACCCTACCAACTCTGGTAGCTCCGAACCCTGGTGAGCCTTTGCTGCTTTACATTTCAGCTACTGACGAAGTCGTCAGTATGGTCCTGGTTGCAGAGAGACCAGAACCATCCCATGCTCAGGAATCCAGACCCCTCCGGGAGGGTCCGGAGGTTCATGAAAGCGAGTCTGGGTCCCAGTTCCCAAACTTGAGTCCACAAGAAGTTACTTCAGAAGACCCAGACCCCTCCGGGAGGGTCCAGGTCGCTTCTGAAGAAGCTCCGGGTCCCTCCAGCAAGGACCCGGAGGTCCCCGAAGAAGGTCCGGATCCCTCCAGGAGGATTCGGGTCAATGAAGAGGAAGTTCCGGGCCCCTCTGACAGGGTCCAGACCATCAAGCGCCCAGTGTACTTCATCAATGAAGTACTTCATGATGCGAAGACTCGATACCTAGAGGTGCATGAACTGCTCTATGCAGTTCTTATCGCCTCCAGGAAGCTTCACCATTACTTCCAAGCTCACAAGATTTCAGTGGTGACTTCTTACCCACTTCGAGCAATCTTGCATAATCCCAATTCAACTGGTAATATTGCAAAGTGGGCAGCGGAATTGGCCGAATTCGATCTCGAATTCATTCCAAGACAAGCAATCAAGAGTCAAGCATTGGCAGATTTTGTGGCGAATAGACTCCCTCTCCATCAAACCCTGGGGGCCCAGTGAGCAGAAGTCGGAACACAAGGCTCCGGTCTTCACCGAGCCTCACTGGACCCTCTACTTCGACGGCTCCATGCAAAAGCAGGGGGCCAGAGCTGGAATCCTTCTCCTCGCACCAACCGGGGAGAAGGTAAAATACATGGTACACCTTGACTTCAAGGCGACCAACAACATGGCGAAGTACGAAGCACTCATCTACGGACTAAAGGTGGCACTGTCATACGGTGTCAAGCAGCTGCTGGTCAAGGGAGATTCACAGCTCATCATTAAACAAGTGAAGGGTGAATGCTCCTGCAACAATCTCCAGCTAGCTGCTTACCTCCTTGAAGTCCAGAGGCTTCACAAGGACTTCGAAGTCCTAGACCTCCACCACGTCCAGCGTGTCCACAACGCTGAAGCTGACGAACTCTCGACGAAAGCGTCAACCGGAGCTCCAACTCCTGACGGAACTTTTGTCCGGAGGTTGTCAAAACCCACAGCTCAGCCTGCCAAACTGAGCAAAGGGGGCGAGATCAGCATCCCGAAGCTGACGGTCCCGATGGCCCTGTTACCATGGCAGCCATCAAGGGTCGTAGGTGCTTTCGGAAGCTCCGAGCAACCCAACACGCAAGACTCAAATGCTCAAGTTAGCTCCGATGCATGGATCTCGGAGATCCATAGCTACCTGAAAGACAACATCCTTCCTGACAATGATGTATCCGCTGAGCGGATAGTCAGATTGGCTAAAAGATACACGTTGGTAGAAGGGGATCTCTACCGGCGCGGTGCCAACGACGTCCTAATGCGGTGCATCACAAGGGAAGAAGGCTGCGAGCTCCTCGCAGAAATCCATAGAGGCGAGTGTGGGAACCACACGTCTTCCCGCATGCTGGTCGGTAAAGCCTTCCGGCATGGCTTCTACTGGCCTACAACACTCCAGGATGCAACTGAGCTGGTGAAGAAATGTGAAGCATGCCAATTTCGTGCAAAGCAAATTCACACACCGGCTCAGCCTCTACAAATGATACCTCCTACATTGCCCTTCGCAGTGTGGGGGATGGACATCTTGGGACCCTTCCCAAGAGCCGTTAGAGGTTACAAGTTCCTGTATGTCGCCATTGACAAGTTCACCAAGTGTCCAGAAGCAAATCCAGTTGTGACAATAAACAAGCAATCTGCTATCAACTTTTTGCAGTCCATTGTATGCAGATTTGGAGTCCCAAACAAAACATTACTGATAACGGGACCCAATTCACAAGCTCTGCATTTCAAGGATATTGCGAAGAACTCGGCATTCAAGTTTGCTACGCTTCCGTAGCTCACCCGGTAAGCAATGGCCAGGCCGAGAGAGCAAATGATGAAATCCTAAAAGGACTCAAAACGTGCACCTATGAGCGCTTGAAAAAACATGGAGCCAACTGGATTGAAGAGATTCCGCCCACTCTATGGGCCAACAGGACAACTCCACACCGGTCCACTGGAGAGACACCCTTCTTCCTGGTATAGGGAGCTGAAGCAATCCTTCCTCCGGAAATCACCTTGGGGTCACTCCGGGTCCGGACCTTCGACGAAGCCACGCTGGGCCAGCTCCAGCATGAAGACCTAGACCTCCTTGAGGAGGGAAGGTGCCAAGCAGCTGTTCGGAATGCCCGATACTGCCAAGCCCTTTGGCGCTATCATCAGCGGCATGTACACAACCAAAAGCTCGAGGAAGGCGATCTGGTGCTACGGAGAATACAATTCAGAGAAGGGTTAAACAAACTCCCCCAGCTGGGAGGGAACCTTCCGAGTGATTAAAGTATCCCGTCCTGGAAGCGTTCGCTTGGCTACCGAGGATGGGACACCTCTCCCAAATCCTTGGAATATTGAGCACCTCCATAAGTTCTACACTTAATATCACGTAGGTGAGTCTGTAGTAACTTGAGGTGTATGTTATAGAGTCATTGTACAGAGTCAGGTAGTTCCTCCGGGAGAACAGCCGGACCTTTCCCGAAAGGTCCGCAAAGTTCATGCAACACTTGTCACAGTCTCAGAACTAAAAGTGTGGCTAGGCTACCCTGGGTCAAACAAGAAATGAAACACACTTAGCTTGGTTCTGTACCCTAAGAGTGTACTTGTTTCCCCTGTACCCCGGACCTATAATGAAAGACATCTTCATGTGAAACAGACACCACGTGCATTTATTTTGTACATGCTCAAAATTTTTTATTTTTCTCTTTCTTGTCTATAACAAAGTTGTGCAATTCTTAAGAAATTTTAGTACGACCAGTTCATGTACAATTCGAGCTGTATTGTCAATTCTTTTGGATCCAAATATTGTTCATGGCCCACTCGCCTGAATGCTGCCAAGCCAATCTAGGGCCGGAGTGTGCTATCGACTTAGCCTGGTCAAGCACCCTAAGTACGCCACTCTACCTACACCCCGGCAGGCCGAAGTAAGGCGGGTCCAAGTACAATTGTATCTAGAAGAAAGAAGGCAACACATTCGGTTGTATTCAGAATTGTGTTTGACCTAAAATTTTCTTGGGAATCGTAAGCCGCGACGAAGTTATAGGCAAGGAGCAAATTTTACTATTTTTCTTGGCTTTAGTGTGCAGGAAAAATAAAGAATCCACGTTGATGGAGAAAAGCCGGAGCTAACAAAGCTCTGACTCCCCCTAGGTGGCTTGTGATTGATGTTAAACATTGAAAACGAGCATTACCGGATCTACCAAGCTCCGGCAAAGCTAGGGGGTCAGCCGTCGACGCAGAATAAAAGATGGTGAGAAGACCTTACAAGCGGAGTCTGCTGCCGACAAGCTACGTGTTGGCAAAGGTCATTGCCGGAGCTACTAAGCTCCGACACCCCAGAGGGCTAACTATCGATGCTCTACGCGTTGATAGGGACTATTGCCAGAGCTACTAACCTCCGACGGTAGTCAATGCCAGAGCTTCTGAGCTCCGACAGCCTCAGGGGGCCTTCACTATCGAAGACTTCGGACCTACACTCTACAAGTTCGAAGCAAACGAGTCTTCAACAAAACACAATATCCTCTTGGTACATGTTCACAATCAAATTGTGTACATCTACCAGGGGCCAAGTGAAGACAGAAGTGTTGAAGACAAAAAATGAAATTCATTAACAAATTGTGGATTTCATTCATTTGGAGACAAGGGATTACAAAATTGGAGAAGAAAAAGAGAGAATACAAGTGGGAGCTACATAGATGGTCCTAGACCCTATGGAAGAGCTGGGCGACCTTCTGAGCAACCTCCGACACGTTGGCTCGGGTGGCTTCACCTTCTCCTTTGATGGGACCTTCAAGCACCGGGTCCAGAGGAAATTGGGGATCCCGGCTGGTGTAGCACGTCAGCACATACTCTGCAACGTTCTTCGCCAGGGACTGCCCCTCAGCCTCCAACTGGTCCGCGATGGCGTCACCCACCTTGGAGAGTTTGTCACCCGCCGAGCTCAACGCTTGCAACGCCAGGTCCGGCTCCGGCTCCAGATCATCCAGACGCACGGGACTGAAGCCCATTGGTGTCAGCGCATCGTTGGCTTTGCTCAGGAACTCCCAAACCTGTAGGGAGTCCGCAGTCCTCAAGCCCTTCAATTCCTCCAAGGATCTTTTGGCCGCCGCCAGTTCAGAATTCTCACAATCAAGGAGCTCAACCTCTTTGGCATTTTGCTGAATCTTTTCAGCAACCTGCTTCTCGTGTTTTTCGAGCTCCTCCTCCCGGAGGTGGATCTTGTTCCGGCGGTCGACCAGGTCCTTCACCCAGCCCCTAACTTTCTTCCCCTGGCAGCGATGGCACACTCTTGCTTGAAGAGTTCCTGCCCTCGCACCCAGGGCTTCTCCTTCTCCTCAACGCAACGCTCCTCCAATTTCTTGGTGCGTTCCTCGAGGCCCTTGTCAGCCAGAGCCACTTTTTCTGCGAGCTCCTCCTCCCTCTTAAAGACATCATCCCGCAACTCTAGGAGTTTTTGCTCTTCGTCTTCGAGCTTCTTCTCCCTCTCCTCAAGTGCCTCCCGGCGCTTGATGAGGCTAGTGTTAATGGCTTCAAGCCTTTCTTGGCGATCATCAGCCGCACTATTAGTTGCCTTGGCCTGCTCATAAATGGCCCGGGATTGAGTGTCGAGGGCACGAGTCAAGCTCTCCCTATCATCCAATAATTTGCCCCAGTATTCCAGGCGGACCTTCTCCTGTTTGATCCACTCCTTGTCGTCTACCAGCCTCGACTACGCCAGCTTGGTATTGAAGTAGAGCCGATTACACCACTGCCTAAGGTTTTGGCGCTCCTCTTCAAGAGCCTTGCTGTAGTGGTAGAACGCTAGCTGGACTTGACGCAAACTGGAGCAAGCGTTGTCAATGGACAACGACAGGGGAATAGGGTCCGGACCTGCTGGGGTCTCCTCCGCTGGTTCCAGCGGGTTCTCGCGTACAAAAATTGGGTCCCACTCCACAAGAGTGGTCCCCTGAGCCTCCACGGCACTAGGGCCGTCCTCTGGGATAGCCTCAGTCGCCACCGAGGAGGGTCCTGCAGAAGAAGTTCCGACCTCCGGAAGTGGTTCCGAAGGCCCTGCCACCAGGTCTTCATTTGCCCCCTCAGGCAGGGGGCCAGCGACTTCATCAGGGCACCCTGGCTCAGCAGCAGGCACCTCCACCGTCATCACTTCCGGAGCAGGGGCTACATCCGGCTCCGGCATGGGCTCCTCCTCCGCTGGTGGCTCAGGTGTTGGCGCCTCGACCATCATGGGTTTGAGTGCTGATGCCTCCGCAACGACCGGCTCGGGCGTCGGAAGGTCAACAACAACCGTCCCTGAGGCCGGAGCTTCAACCACAACCGGCTCAGGCGCCGAAAGGACTTCAACTGCAACCGGCTCTGTAGCCGGAGCTTCAGTGGCAACCGGCTCTGGGGCCAGAGCTTCGGAGGTAGTCGGCTCAACCGCCAGGACTTCCTCAACATCCGGCTCGATCGCCAGTACTTCAATAACCTCCGGCTCAACCGCCGGGGCTTCGATAATTTCCAACTCTGGGGCCGGAATCATTGCTTCCCCCGGCTCAGCGGCCGAAGCTTCCAACATCTCAGCATCAAGACCTGGGGCTTCAACCTCCGGGGCAGGTGCCGCTGGCGCATCTTCTCTCCCGTGGTCCGGCGCTACCACGGGAGTCTCGGGGGATGAGTCGAGGTCCATGACCACGACAGCTGGCACCGGAGCTGCCGCAACTTCAGCCACCACTTGGGGCGGCACCAGGACAGGAGCAGGAGCCTCCACCCTCACAGCTTCAGCTGCTGTGGCTGAGGGCGGAGCCTCACTCCTCTTTTTGGGGATGCTACAGATGATGGATGAAGAAACTTAAAAAACAGTTACTACAACAAAACAACTGTCTGAGGTAAAGATTAACAAATTACCTCGGAAGGCTTCCGCACCAGCTTGCACAGAATCTCTTTCCTGGGCGTTCTGGATTGACCATGGCCGCCGCCGGCGTGGTAGCTCTGGAAGTCCCCCCAGAACTTGTTGCAGCCGCGGACATTTCCTTAGTCGAGGCCCCCCTCGACCGGGAAGGACCTCCGAACCCAGAGACCTCAGCTGGCCCTGGTACTGGAGTCACATGCCCGGGGATAGCACCCTGGGATTACACTGCTGCAGGTACAGTCGCCGCAGTTGTAGAAGACCTCCCCCTTCGAGGAGAAGGAGCTGCTGCAGAGGGTGCAGGCCTGACGGACCTTCCGTCGGCATGCTTCAGCTTCCTCTTCCGGCTCGAGGGTTCGGCCGCCGGCTCCTTGCCCTTGCCGATGACTTCGGTCCTTAGCTTCGGGGCAGGGGCGGAGCCACCTTCAGAAGCCCCAGGGATCACCACCCTGGAAGTCGATCGTCTCTCGACGACACTGAGGTCGTCAAGCGCCGGCATCGTCTGCCGGAGCTCTCTGCTGAACTGTACTTCCATGTTCAGAGGGAGGAAAGCTGGTGGCGGGGTCAAGTCATCACCTACGACGTCGATGCCATGCTGGAAATTCTTGAGATGAAACTCCAAGGTTGCCCCCTCCATGTTGGACTTCAGCCTGGTCTTGACCCGATCGTCATCCATCACACTGTTGAGGCTCCAAGCGAGTTTTTCTCTCCTCTTCAGCAGTGCCCACCTGTTGACCAGGAGATTGCAAAATACCGCCTGAGGAGTTAATCCTCCCTCCACACATTGGCGGATCCTGGTCAGAGTAGAGTTGTAGGCATCCGACAGCACCGGAGCTTCACTCCATACTGCAGTGTCGATGTTGGGAAGGCCTTCGGGTAGCTCCAGCTTCTCGTGCTCCTCCACCCGGATGACTATCCAGTCTTTCTTCCAGTCGTCCCACTTTCCAGAGGGAAACGACCGGAGGTACTTGAATGGGCACTTCTTGCGCTTCACAAAGTAGTAGAAGCCAAGGTACTCATCACCCCTTCCGGTGGTATGGACGGTGAAGAAGGTCCGAAAAAGCTCAATGCAGGGGGGATGCCCACCCACATTTCACAGAAGTGGACGAAGACAGACACTAGAAGAATGGAGTGGGGGCCAAGGTGGTACAGCTGCAGACCATAGAAGTCTAGCAGCATCAAGAAAAAGGAGGAAAAAGGTGGGACCAACCCCACCATGGCGTATGCAGAAAAGTACACCATCTTGCCGGTGTGCTCCTTCTCGAATGGGAGCTCTCCCCCGACGCGGACCAGGTGGTTGAAGAAGTCTGGGGACCACCCCATGAGGGCCCTGACCTTCTTCAGGTCACTTTCGGTCTTCAAGCGGCTCTTGCGGAGACCCAACTCCATCACAGCACAGCGAGGCAAGGGAGGAAAATCAAGCACAAGTTTGGGAGTTCGAGCGCAAGATCAGATGAGAGGCGTAAAGAACCCCAGACGGTGTGCGCTTTCCTTCTTAAGTAAGCCCCCGCAATGCTTGGATGGAAACCGCAGGGAAGCCGAAGATACTATTCAAAAATTTCACCCTGCCGATGACAAGAGGGCCCGGGACCACCCCGACGATCAAGTCGAGGTTCTTACCCAGACGAACGGTTGTCATCATGAAAGGCGGGAAACCCGAAGGCGGCGGCCTGACAAGGCGCGCGGAACCGATACGATTTTCATATCGGGAACCGGCGACCTTCAATTGTGTGAGATCCGCACACCAAAGATCTCATTTGCCGCACCTGGGATATGCCACGCGGTGAGGATTTAACTCCAAAACTATCGCCAACGGCACATCTGAAGACCTTTGAAGACTCGACTCAAAAGTCGAAGGATGGACCCACCTCCGGCAGAATGACTTCACCCAAGGGGTCTTCCCTAGAGGTGGGCCCGGGGGCCACTATCGGTACCCTGAGTACCGTATACCCCTTGAGATTGCAAAGATCTCAAGGAAATGTCAACTACTTGATTTGAAGACCTTCATAGGCCCACATGTCAGACATAACCGGACCCGCTTCCCCAACATGGTTAGTCCCAGGGTCGCCACGTGTACCATCAAACCGGAGCTACCGCCCACAAGGGGGAAGCTCCGAGCTATGTACCATAACGGTACCCCTAGACCTAACCCCAGACCGAGGGAAGCTCCGGAACAGACACGTGTCTGGTGGCACCGGACCTATCTATTCCCCACAGTATGCTCCGGAGCTACCACGTGTCCAACCGTCGGATCTTCAGCCTCAAACCTCCAGTAGACTCCACAACGGCTCCGGATATTCAAAGGGGAATCAAGGACTTCAAGACCCGATTAAGTGTCATTAATACTATGTTAATGACACACAATTGGACGACCCTTATTACCAGTAACAGCGCTGTCAAAGCCCGTAACTCGGTCTCTAAGGGTAATTAAGCACATCAAATATGTATCAATATTAGTAGCCGCCGGGGCCACATGTCGGGCCAGGCCAACTTGTAACGGCTTGTCCTTGTACTATAAAAGGATAGGCCGACGATACATAGGGAGAGATCTGATCTGATGAGATCTGGTCTGATCGGCTCACACGCGCTCTCAACTCACGTCACCTGAGTTGAGTTCATACATCCAATACAACACCAACACACCCCGTGGAGTAGGGTATTACGCTCAGGCGGCCCGAACCACGTAAATTTTGTGTCTCCTGTGTCATTTTACATTTCACCTTCTTTAATTTCCGCGCGCCCACACTGAACTTCAAACTCCGCAAACACTTTTAGTAGTGTCGGGAGATCTGCCGGATCAAAACCACCAACACTTCTGATTGTCAAATGACATAGGCTTAGCTTGGTTGGTTAGAACAAGGCAGATGCACATATAATCTCTTGCAAATATCATATGATCTAAATTTGTGCTTTGAAAAATAATAAAATGCAACAACTAGTGTCATGCTTTCAGGTTTTGAAATAGTTAAGTTTGTGGGATCATGACTTTTCTTAAATTGAAAATTACATTTGATCTCTAGCATGGCTTATACTACTTTATGTATCTCATTGATGTGATAGTGTATGTTACTTGATAGTATGACTTGGATGAGCTTTGTTTATATGTATATATGTTATAATATGCTTATAACATTTGAAATTTCGATTTTGAACCTTGCTGGATACATTGTCAAAATGGGAGAGATAATAGATAATATGTGAATTTTTAAGGATAAGTATGCAAGGGGGAGAATTTGATTACACATTACACATATTCACAATTGTTTTGACACGATTCTTCTCAGAGGGAGAATTTGTTTTTCTTCTTATTTTATTTCTGTTTTATAAAGGGGGATAAATCATTTTCAAAACTTTTAATGTGAATAAGCCAATGTTCAGATTTTAAATGGTGTTGCCAATGCATTCATCAAGGGGGAGATTGTGAGATCTATGTGTGCTGAATACATTGGCTTTGACAATAAAAGTTTTGAATACTACCAAAACATCTTTTTATAAGGATTCGACGATAGGTCCGACATGTTTTGGTTAGCTTTGGCAAGGTTTAAAGCTTGATTGCAATGTTCCTGTTTTTGTTGTGAAATGTTTCGAACTTGCTTTACTTTGTTGGAAAGTTTGCTTAGTATTCCTTTGCTAAGTTTTTCATGCGTTTTGGTTGATATGGATGATATCGTTTTACTGTGGTTTTGCAACATGCTTATGTGAGGTGCTTACGTAAGGTGTTGTAGTTTCAGAACTAACGAGAGTCAAGTTGCGGACTTGGGCTCATACAGATTGGTTGTTTATTCATGTGTAGGTGTTGCTTGAGTTCATGACATGGCTGGTGATAGGATCCATTGAACTAGTCTTAGGGAGAAGATGCGGTTCAACAACCAAGTTCGGGAGGAATTTTGGTTGAGTTGATCGGGAGGTTGCACAACATCTTTGAATCAAGAACAATGCATATGAAGGTATCGTGGACGTTGTTGGAAGATGTTTGCACTTGTGCAAGGAGTGCATTGACGTGGCTGCATGGTTCCGAGGCGTGATGAAGAGATGTGGACGTAAGGAATTGGTCAGAAAGGTCCAACCGACTAGTTATGGACTCAGGATGCGGCTGAGTCGTGTTTGACTCAAATATAGAAAAATTTGAGTTGGTTATGATAAGATTTCGTGTGGGTCACAAATTTGAATTGTTTTAGGAATGTGGGTTATGTTCCTAAGGTATTTGGAAGTCTTAAGATTTCTTCTATCTGCGTATAGAAGAGTCCTAAGCAGTTATGGAAAGTTTTGATTCGTGATAGGGGTAGGATTAGAGTTCTGATTTGAGTTGAGTTGGCCTCCAGGCTAGTTATATAAGCAATGGGGCTCAGAGCTCGTGAAATACGACTTTTGGGCTGTTCCTCTTGTGTTCTATTGAATAAAATTCGTAGTTGAAAGGGACTTTTGTGCCTTGTTCGTCCGACTTGTTCCGGACAAGTTTTTCTCGTCGAGTTTCTGCACAGCACTACCTTAGTTCGGCTGTTTTATCATAACTCGAGTTTTACAGATCCAATTGACGTGATTTTTTTGGGTTGTCTTCACAACTTGATTGTATACCATCTGTGAAACTTTCATGGTCATTGTATTTGTGGTTTCTGATCTACATGTTTCTTTGAAGTGTTCCAGAACAGTTTTTTTTCGGGTAGAACAGATTGACCTTTGTTCGATCTTTCGATCGTAACTTGAGTATTTTGACGAATTTGAGTGATTCTTGTTGTGTCGTCTTTGTGACTTGATTCTCTCTGATATCTATCACTTTTGTCACGTTGAAATATGTTTAGATTAGTCTCACATACGATTTATTTAACATATCGTTTTTCTGCTGAGGGGTTTTCATTGCTTCCGCTGAAAAAGTTTTAATCTACCATTCACCCCCCTCTGGTAGCTTTACACGTGCTCTTCGATCCTACAGGTACCCTAAACACTTACGGTTTTTCACACACACACACTGGACTAGTCCGATTTCAAACAACGTACTAGTCCGGACTTTGCAAAACCTAACGGTAACTTTTGGAAACCCTTGTATAAAAGGAAATGCGTGGCCACGTAACCCTAACTCTCGAACCCCTGCGTTCTCAGACCTTCAAAGAGCACAAAGACACTTCTCTCCACTCATTATAAACCCAAAGGGATCAAATCTTTAGGGATTAGGGATTGGATAAAGGAGAGAATTTGTTCTTCATGATCTTGAGCTCTTGAGTTTGATCTCTTGAACACTCTCATTGATAATTGTACATCTTTTGAATGTGTTTGGTGGTGTTCATTCGTTGTAATATTTGGGGGGCCCTCAACTTGTGAGAACGCCCCTTGAACGAGGTATTTACCCTTTGTGGTTAGTGATTGAGAATCGGCCTTTGTGGCAATTCAACAAGGGAAGGGTTAGTGAAGACGTGGTCCTTTGTGGACTCCTCAACGGGGATGTAGATTCCTGTGTGCAATCGAACCTCAGGATAAAATCCTGTCTCATGTGTTCTTGTTCTACTTTTTGATCACATTTTAGGGTTTGCAAATTATTGTTTAATTTGCATCGAAACATTGTATTAAACTTGATAGTTGTAATATCTTACTTCATAATCATAATATACTTAAGTTGTCAATCGCTTTCCGCTGCATAGAATACTAGAAGAAGAATTAAAGATTTACTTTGACAGTTAAGTGCGCATATACCGGACTAGTCCGACCTGTATTTGATATTTTTGCTATGTGTTTCGGGGATTGGTAAAAATTCAAAAAGCCTATTCACCCCCTCTAGGCTACATTCAGCCCCCGACCACCTGGAGCCGTTGCGGCTATAGATGTTGGTGCACTGGCAAGTGACTTTTTCCCGCTTGTCTTCTTGTTTTTCTTCTTACCACTACGGTGGGCAGTGGTTCCCGCCTTGGAAGCAAATGGCGCTCCTACCTCTGCGGCTGGTTTGGAGTGCCAGTCATGCCCTTTAGCAGCCCTGGCACATTTATTTGCCAGGTTGAAGAGGTCCTTGACATCATGGATGTCCTTCATGGCCAGATTCTCCATCATCTTCTTCTCCCTCACGCCCTATCGGAAGGCAACAATGACTGAAGCATTAGAGATAGAAGGAATTGTGTTTCTAACCTGGGAGAACCGCTGGATGAACGAGCGCAGTGACTCTCCTATATTTTGCCATACAGCAAAAAGGTTCATCTTAGTGACAGGGTGAGTGTAGGAACTCCCAAAGTTGGTAGTGAACTGGCGGCATAGCTCTCCCCAACTATAGATGGATTCAGGGGGTAAGCTCATGAACTATGACCGAGCAGTTCTGATCAAGGCTTCTGGGAAGTAGTTTGCCATGACAGCCTCATTCCCTCCTATAGCAAGGATGGTGGTGGAGTATATCTGTAGGAATTTGACGGGATTGACAGTCCCGTCGTACTTCTCCAGCAAGTGAGGTCGGAAATTGGGTGGCCACTCGACCATGCGAAGGTGCAGCGCAAGTGTTGAACAACCACCTACAACTCCTAAAGGAGAGAGATATTCAAGGATGTGTCACCTCTTGCGACTATGCTCGATGGCGACTCGACAATTTCGCTTCGCGTAAAGGCAGTTGCGCTTCACCCTAAGCTCTCCCGTCGGTTGCCTCGACATTGTGGGTGTGAGACGAGCCATGGAAGGAGTGTGCTATGTCACGTGTTGCGACGGCGCATGTCTCCTCTGTGATGTCACAGGACCGAGTCATCTCGACAGGGTCCTGTTGCGGGTTGGAGCCGATCTGGGCTCGAACTGTGGTGGATTGTTGAGTGCCATGGCTGCGGCGGTGACCAGATGGTCAACATCATTCCGCCATTGCTCTAGAGCTGCTGGAGGTGGATCCAACCCTGGTGGACGCTAGAGAAGAGCACACGCTGCAAGCAGTGCATTCTCTGTACTTGTGGTTGATTCTGTGACTGACACTAGGGCACCATCCTGTATCTGAGCAGCGGTTCCTGCTGCACCAGGTGGTGGCCATTTGTTTCCACGCTGATGCGCTGCAGCACCAACTTGTGGATCACTAGCTGGATTGCCACCAAGATGGCTAGAGGTGTCGCCAACTTCATTTCCTCTTCTAGCCTGTGCATACGGGCCAGAGGAAGCAGTAGTAGAGTTCGCCTTGAAAGTCTTTAACGAGCACCCCTAGCTGGCGCGCCAAATGTCGAAGTGTGCGATCGTCATTTCCTCCGGTACTACTAAGAAGTAGTCCACAAGGGTTCTTTTTAGGAGGAGCGTAACTCGAAGAACTCAAGAACAAGGGTGACACAAATATTATTACATGGTTTGGGCCGCCTGAGTGTAATACCCTACTCCACGGGTGTGTGTTGTATGCTTGAGTGTGTTGCGTATGTCTAAGATCAGATGAGATTGTTGTCTATCGTGCAATGCATACCTTTTATATGCCAAGGTCTGGCTGTCACAAGGAGACCGAGGCCCAACAGGTGGCCTCGGACCATTGAGCACATTGTACACGTTCTAAGGCACTTAACAGTGGTTTATTCGTGAGCTAATGTGCCCTGATGGCAATGTTACCACACTCCTAATCGTGCATCATTAATGTGGAATTAATGATGTGTTAACCATGTCTTGAAATGGTTGATTTATAGCCTTGAATGTCTATGCCGCTGGAGATCCCAGAGTCCTTCCCATTGGAGAGGTAGGATCTGACATGTGGCAGCTCTAGAGCCACCCTTAGTATGGATGCAGGTCCGGAGCTGCAGGACACGTAGCAGCACTGGAGCCATCCTTAAGAAGGAGGCAGGTCCGGGGCTGTAAGACACGTGGCAACACCGAAGATACCCTTAGCATAGGAGCATGTCCGACGCTGCAGGACAGGTGGCAGCACTGGAGCTACCCTTAGGAGGGAGGCAGGTCCGGCGCTGCGGGACACATGTCAACACCGGAGCCACTCTTAGTAGGGAGGTAGGTCTGGCGCTATGGGACACGCGACCTCCGAAGGTTTCTCTCCTGGAATGTGGGACTCTACGCTTCTTCTTCTGGTACAAGAGAGTACCTGGTTCGCAGGGTACCGATAATATCCTTCTTTCATGCACAAGTAGGGAGGGAGATTGTAGGACACAATAAAAGGAGGCCAACAAGAGTATGTGCTGTTACTAGTGCTAAAAGGAGTGAAACCATCTATTGATAACACAAGACTAACATTTCTGAGATCTCTTGCAAGCTTTGAATCAAAATGATATAGAGCCTGCCAAGCCACGCCACCCGAAGGATGCACCATAACATCTTTGTCATCACTTTCACGTATCCATTGTGAATGCCACCTCATCTGCTTCGCTATTTCTTGGGACATAAACAACCATTTAATCCTTGACACGATAGGCATGTACCAAAGTTGTTTGATCGGTACTTCACGTATCTAGATGTATTGCAATGCTGAACGTAGCCTAGAGGGGGGGGGGGTGAATAGGCTTTTTGAATTTTTTCCGTTGGAACCTGAAACACTTAGCAATCTGATCAAATACAGAGGAATCGGACTAGTCCTGTAGTGTGCGGACTAGTCCGGTGTATGCGGACTAAATTGATCAAGTTTGATCAGTGATTTCGATCAAAGTACTCTATGCAGCAGAAATTGAGTTACAAATAGAGTGTATTGCTTCAATAAAACTAGATGTGCCACAAGTTAACTTTAGATTCAAAGTTTCAACGCAAATTGAACTAGATTAAGCAAACCCTAGATCACTATGAATAGATAGAACAAAAGAACAAAGGACACAATGATTTTTATCCTGTGGTTCGATTCCACAAAGGAAATCTACGTCCATGTTGAGGAGCCCACGAATGGACCGGGTCTTCACCAACCCTACCCTCGTCGAATTGTCACGGAGGCCGATTCTCTTCCACTAATCACAAAGGGTTAAGATAACCGTGTTCAAGGGGCCTTCTCACAAGTTGAGGGCTCCCCAAGATTTACAATTCAAAACTCCACCAAACACACTCGAAATGTATCCAATGAAACAGCGAGAGTGTGTGAGAGAATCAAACCCAAGAGCTCAAGACGTGATGAACGTGTCTCTCTTTTGATCTAAGGTTAATCCTCAAGGATTTGATCTTTCTTGCGTTGAATTGTGTGGAGAGATGTGTTTTCTAGGCTCTTGGAAGGTGTGATGGCGCAGGGGGTCGAGAGAGTTTAATTAGGGGCCGTACACCTCTATTTATACTAGGGCTTCCAAAGGTTACCGTTAGGGTTTTCAAAGTCCGGACTAGTCCGTGGTGGACTCTGGACTAGTCCAGTGTGCGGCATGTGGGAAACCCTAAGTGTCCTGAATTATCAGACTTGTCCGACAATGGGCAGACTAGTCCGATTTTGTCTCTGGAGATGTTCGGACTAGTCAGGCACATATCGGACTAGTTTGGTATGGTGAAACCCTTAATGAATTGAGGACAAGTCCGCACTTGGAGGACTTGTCCAATTTTAGTCAGAGAGTTTATCGGACTAGTCCAAATGATATCGGACTAGTCCGGTGTCGTGAAATTTTGAGGGGCTAAGGACAAATATGAAATTGGGGGGACTTGTCCGATGTTGGTCAGTGAGGATATGTGACTAGTCTGTGGAATATCAGACTTGTCCGATATTGATCAGAAGGATTATCAGACTAGTCTGGTACGGACAAGTCCGCACTAGGGGGAATTGTCCGATCCTGGACAGAGAGGTTATCGAACCAGTCCGGTGAACATTGGACTAGTCCGGACCTGTGTAAACTTGTGCAGTGAGAGTGATTTCTTTTGCTTGAGCTCTTATGGTGTGTTTCTCCAACACTCTCCATACACAAAAAGTATTCTATTCATCTTCTTGAGCTCTTTTCAACTTGATTCATCAGTCTCCTTTTTTTTTGCGCTTACTTCATAATTTCATCAAAACCTCCGCTCATCTCAACAATTTGGTTAGGATTTCATTTGTTTGTCATAAATCAACCAAAACCCACAAGAGATGCCTAGATGCACTTTCAATCTCCCCCTTTTTGGTGATTGATGCCAACCAATTGAGATTTCAGAAATAAGACTGAAACTACAGATTT
The DNA here is from genome assembly GCA_036927565.1 of Tuctoria greenei. NCBI lineage: Eukaryota > Viridiplantae > Streptophyta > Magnoliopsida > Poales > Poaceae > Tuctoria > Tuctoria greenei. The sequence continues at coordinate 150,789,079 of JAYESD010000007.1, forward strand.
TCATAAAGTGTGCACATATGAGCTTGGAACAAGTTCAACAATGAAAACATAAGATATATGTGCACTCTTTATGGTGGTGTACAAAACTACGTGTGTGTGAGCAAAAATCGTGATGATGATAAGGTGAAAGCATAATCATAGCAACAAAAAGCATATATGTCAATCTTAAAGCATAAACATAGATTGCACCACAAAATCATCACAAACTTCATAAACATGACTTAGAACCATAATAAGAGCATAATAGCAGTTTTACAACCCAAAAGCATAACCGAAACCAAAATATGCGAATGAAGCTCTCATCTCTCAAACTACAGCTAGTCCTAGTGACTCCCCCTGAATCTCTCCCCCTTTGGCATCAAGGCACCAAAAAGGAGAGGAGGGATATAGAGGTCACCTTCGACTCACTCCTCGCCGTCGGTCCTCTCATCGTCTTCATCTTCAGGTTAAGGAGGAGGAGGATGAGAACCACTTGCAGTGCCCCCAACACCAAAATGGGCAAGTTCAGAAGGTGAGAGAGGTGGAAGCTCCGTAAAGTCATAAGGAGAGTCCTCGGAGATGACAGGAGATCCAATAGGCTCAATCTCCAGCTTCTAGCACATGGCTTTGACATTTTGCTTTATGTATCTCATATCCTCTTTCCTTGCCTTGTTTAACTTGTGGACTTTCTCCTTAGCCTTCTTGCAGGAGCCAAAGATGGCATCCAAGTACTTTAAGATGCCACTAGGAGACCTTTTTTGAGGAGGGGCCCTAGTGGTGGGAGCAGTCCTTGCATCTCCTTGAGCTCTCCTTGGAGCCTCTTCACTTGACATAAGAGATGGAGCATCCGGGAGAGTGGCCTGGGAAGGCTTCTGGGGCCTTAGAGGAGTGTGCTCTACATCCTTCACAAACTTGATTCCTGTGGCTTTCTCAATCATAAACATGATATAGGGCGCATAGCCACAGGAACGGTTCGGTGTGCAGGAGATGTTCACCATATCATTCCAAATGTAGTAAAAAACATCAAACTTCTTGTTTTTTTGATCACCTTCATCAATGTCCCTAGGTAACCCTGAACACTTCCTGCATCTCCATCTTTTGGAGCTATTGTCTTTCGAAGCACTCTATGTAGAACCATGAAGAATGGCTTCATGTTCTTGGTGGAAGGGGGATTGAACTTCAGGAGAGTGTCATATAGGAACTCCATCATGTCCTTTTCCAGGACGCCAATGTTGTGGATAGTGAGCTCATTGTTGCTAGTGTCTTCCAGGTGAAGCAATCTTGCAAACTCATCATAAGTAACAGTGTACTTGGATCCGTGTGTCATCCAAGTCACCCTTTCCTCTTCATCACTAGCAAAGTAGTAGGTTGCATAGAATTGGACGATGACTTCATCGTTCCAGTTGCACCTGAAAGCAAACAAGTCCTTGAGGCCATGTCTCTCTACAACCTGTATCACTTCATCAAAGGCTGGACATCTCTTCCTCTCAAAGTGGGTCTAGTCAATCCATTGGCTTCGAACCACCGGAGTCTTCATCGTGAGATACACAGAACTGTAGTAGTCCACGTGGAAGTTGCTCTAGAATCTTGCATCAGCAGCTTTCCTGGAACTGCTGTAACAGTCAATGCCCCTGAGCTTTGATGCGACATCGCTTCCTTTGCCATTGAACCTTTCTTCAGTGGGCTCTCTGTTCCCCTGCCTTGGAGCGCTCATCTGGAGAGGACCAATCGGACCGGTGGTGATCCCTTTCCCTTTGCCCTTAGCTTGGCAAGAAGCTGCCGAGCTAGGGACAGCTGCACCCTTTCCTTTGGATGCAGGCTTCTTGACCACGACCTTTTGCTGCACCTGAGGTGGCGTGTGCGATGGGTCAGCGACACGATGTTGCCGCTTCTTGCTTTGGCCCATCGAGGACCGAAGCAACGACTCTTGCTCCCTCTCGGCCTCATAGTTAGAGATCTCATCATTGGTGCTTGACATGGTTCTGACAAGAGAATTATACAATATGTGGATGAGGATTGATGGCAAAAAAATGCATTGAGTAGTTGGAATTTAGGGCTGAGTTCGGTCAAAAATCGGACTTGTACGGTGCTCAAAAGCGGACTAGTCCGGGATACCAGACTTGTCCATACAGAGACCGGACTAGTCCGGTGTTCAACCGTTCAAACCCTAACTAGCAATTCAATGGTGTTTCTCAATGCAAAAATGGCTCTAGGTAGATGTAATACAACAAGGAGTTATGTATTAACAAGAAGAACTATGCTATTTGGTCCACAACACAAGAAATCGAAGGTTCTAGGGTTTTGGAGAAAGTTTACCAAAATCCTTTGATTCTTGAGGTTGGAGGCGTTGTTGGTGCTGACAAGTCCGTGGTCCTCGATCCCCTTGCGATGAAGATTGTTTTCCATGGAAAGTTGAAGAGATTTTGTGGAGAAATCGCCAAATGACCTTGGGGGCGCTCGAGCGAAGAGAGAGAGTATGAGGGAAGTTGTGAGGATGAAGGAGATTAGGGTTTGGCAGCTCTAGGGTTATGGAGTCGAAAAATCGGACTAGTTCATGGTCAACTAGACTAGTCCGGACTACCGGTTCATTGCGGACTAGTCTGCAGTGTGCAGACTAGTCCGGGTAACCACAGACTAGTCCGTGGTCACCATAACAGAAGCATTTAGCCCATTCGTATATATTTGAAGGTGCTTACAAAGAAAAAGGGGGGCAAAACACACAAATAATCTTGATGAATATGATCAGTAAACATTCAACAATCAAGCTATGACCATAATTCATCAAGATCAAGTAATTGAAATATTTTTTTGGAGAAAATAGAGAGAGATGATTTTCATAACACAATCAATGGATTTTGAAGAATCCATACAGTTATGCAAGTTTTCAAGCCACGTTCCGAGCATCAACGATATTTAGTTCATTTCGGAGCTTGCAAAAATGTTTTTCATCAAGTGGCTTGGTAAATATATCAGCTAGTTGTTTTTCGGTGTTAACATGGGAAATGGCTATGTCTCCTTTTATTGAGTGGTCTCTCAAAAAGTGATGTCGGATGTCTATGTGTTTGGTCCTAGAGTGCTCAACAGGGTTATGGGCAATTTTAATAGCACTCCCATTATCACAAAGGATCGGAATACGGTTCATATTGTAACCGTAATCCCTTAGAGTTTGTCGCATCCAAAGAAGTTGTGCAAAATAACTCCCGGCTGCAACATACTCCGCTTTGGCCGTGGATAAGGCAATGGAGTTTTGTTTCTTGGAGGACCAAGAAACTACGGATCTACCTAGGAATTGGCATGTACCGGAGGTACTTTTTCTATCTACTTTACATCCGGCATAATCTGCATCGGAGTTTCCAATGAGATTGAACTTGGAACCTTTGGGATACCAAAGGCCTAGGTTGGCTGTATGAACTAAATATCGCAAGATTCTTTTTACGGCTGTCAAGTGACACTCCTCGGAATTGGCTTGCAATCTTGCACACAAACATACACTCAACATAATGTCTGGCCTAGATGCACACAAGTAAAGTAGGGATCCAATCATGGAGCGATATACCTTTTGATCCATGTTTGGTCTGTCTTCATTGAGATCATAGTGTCCATTTGTTGCTATGGGAGTCTTTATAGGCTTCGCCTTGTCCATTCCAAATTTCTTGAGAATGTCTTGGGTATACTTGGTTTGGCTTATGAACGTCTCTTCCTTTTGTTGTCTCATTTGGAATCCCAAGAAATATTTCAACTCTCCCATCATATACATCTCGAATCTATCTGTCATAATCTTACTAAGTTCTTTACAAAAGGATTTGTTAGTTGAACCAAAAATAATATCATCAACATAGATTTGACAGATAAATAGATCATTGTCAAAATGTTTGGTAAACAATGTATAATCAGCTTTGCCAATCTTAAAACCATTTTCAATCAAGAAATCTTTAAGGCACTCATACCAAGCTCTAGGAGCTTGTTTGAGGCCATAGGGAGCCTTATGCAGTTTCAACACATGGTCGGGGAACTCTTGATCTTCGAATCCGGGGGGTTGCTCCACGTACACCTCCTCCTTGATTGGTCCATTGAGGAAGGCACTTCTCACATCCATTTGATAAAGCTTGAAATCATGGTGAGTAGCATATGCAAGTAATATTCTAATTGATTCGAGCCTAGCTACAGGAGCAAAGGTTTCGTCGAAATCCAAACCTTCGACTTGTGAATACCCTTTGGCCACAAGTCACGCCTTGTTTCTTGTCACCACCCCTTGTTCGTCTTGCTTGTTGCGCAAGACCCATTTGGTGCCGACGACGTTGAACTTGAGTCTTTCCACGAGTTCCCACACTTCATTCTGTTTGAGGTTGTTAAGCTTCTTGCATTGCCACCACCCAATCCGGATCTTTCAATGCATCCTCAATCCTACGCGGTTCTAAAAAGGATACAAAAGAGTAATGTTCACAAAAATTAGCAATTCGAGATCTAGTAGTTACTCCCTTTGGATGTCACTGATTATGTTGTCGATTGGGTGATCTCTTTGTGAACATTGGTGTACTCTTGGGTGTGGCACTTGCGGCCTTGTATCTTCATGATCGTCTTCTTCTCCCCATAGATGGTTGCCCTCATTGATTTGTTGAACATCTTGATCTTCATGAGGTTTGTCTTGTGTAGAAGCCCTCCCTTGATCATTTACCTCCACTTGTGGTTCATCTTCATCATTTGCATTTGGAGGTGGCGCTTGTGGTCGAACATCGCCCAACGCCATTCATCTCAACGCTTGACAAGGAGCTTCTTCTCTATCTAGCACACATTGATCAATTTGCTCTTCTTGAGAGCCATTAGTTTCATCGAACACTACGTCACGTGCTACTTCAACAAGTCCGGAGACCTTGTTGAAGACACGATAGGCGTAAGAGTTCGAATCATAGCCAAGCAAGAAACCTTCATTGGACTTCGAAGCGAACTTTGATGTCCTAGGCTTCTTGTTCAAAATATAACATTTAGAACCGAAAACTCGAAAATAGGAAATATTAGGCTTGTTACCCGTGTGTAGTTCATATGATGTTTTCTTGAGTAGGCGATGAAGATAGAGTCGATTTATGGCGTGACAAGCGGTGTTAACCGCTTGAGCCCAAAACCGATCCGAAGTCTTGTACTCATCAAACATTGTCCTCGCCATCTCTATGAGGGTTTGGTTCTTCCTTTCGGCTACTCCATTTTGTTGAGGGGAGTACGGTGCTGAAAATTCATGTTTTATGCCTTCTTCATCTAAGTACTGCTCAACTTGGGTGTTCTTGAATTCCGTGTCGTTGTCACTTCGTATGTTCTTGGTCATCAGCGAAAATTCATTTTGGGCACGCTTGAGAAACTTCTTGAGGGTTCCTTGAGTTTCTATCTTATCATGTAAAAGAAAACCCACGTGAAGTGCGAAAAATCATCAACAGCTACTAAACCATATTTGTTACCGTTAATGCTTATGTAAGCAATTGGACCAAATAGATCCATGTGAAGTAGCTCGAGAGGTCTTGTCGTTGTCATGACATTAGTCACGGGATGGGGTGCTCCTACTTTCTTCCCGGCTTGGCATGCGCTACAAGGCCCATCTTTCTCAAAATAACATCCTTGAAACCTCGGATGTGATCGCCCTTGAGGAGTTTTTGAAGATTCTTCATACCAACATGTGCTAGCCGTCTATGCCACAACCAACCTATGTTGGTTTTTGCAATCAAGCATGTGTCAAGTTTGGCTTTATCTTTGTTGAAGTCAACAAGGTAAAATTTTCCCTTTAACACACCCTTGAATGCAACCGAGTCATCACTCCTTCTAGAGACGGTCACACCCTCATTAGTGAACAAGCAATTATAACCCTTGTCGCATAATTGAGATACGGACAAAAGGTTATAATCTAAGGAATCGACATGTAAAACATGAGAAAGAGTGTGTTGAGGCGATATTGCAATTTTACCAGTACCGAGCACCCCTTGCTTGACTGTTATCACCAAAATAGATGCCTTCGCTTGGATCTTCATTTTCTTCATATTCAACAAACATCCTTCTTTCTCCGGTCATGTGGTTGGTGCATCCACTATCTAGCACCCATTTTGATCCATCGGAGGAAGAGGCCTGCAAAAAAAATTAAGCCTCTGTTTTAGGTATCCAAGCTTGCTTGGGTCCTTTGAGGTTAGTCACAAGTGATGTGGGCACCCACACATGGGACTTCTTGTTCCCATGGCGTGGCCCAACATATTTGGCATAAACTCTACCAAAATTGTTTTTTAGAAGAACATAAGATGCATCAAAAGTTCTAAACAATAGTTGTTGTTCATATGTGTTAACATTGTTAGACTTATCAACATTATTAGTCTTTCTAGCTTGAGAGGAGTTTACCTTGAGGAAAGTAACGTGTTCCTTGTTATTCTTGTGGCCTCTAGCATTTTTCTTTTCACCACAAGAATACCCAATGCCATATTTGAGATTAGGAGGTCTTGTGGCCAAGTATGCACTACGTGCATACTTGAACTTCTCCTTGTCAAATATGCCACTACGGGAATGATGCTTGTCCTTTGTCAAGTTTGACTTATCCTTCAAGTTAGTGTCAATTTTAGCACATGCACAAGTAGTAGTAGTTTCAGATTTTAAGTGTTGAGAAGGTGAGCTTGAAGAGGATGAAGGGTCACTTCGCTTGAGTGACTCAACTTGTACTTCAAGGATCTTGTTAACTTTGGTTAAGTTAGCAAGTTCTTCCTTGATGATTACATTTGAGTGGGTTAACTTCAAGCAAGCTTCCTTGCTTGAAGCTAACTCAAGTTCTAGTGACTTGCTTCGTTCCTTTTCAAGTTCAAGGAGCATTTTGATCTTAAGGTATTCCTCCTTTTGAAGGATGATCATATCTTCTCGGCAATCAACAAGCTCCTCCTTATCAAAAAGTTTATCCATCAAGAATTCCATTTTTGCAGCAGTTTTCTTATCTAAGCCAACAAGTATATCTTCATCACAACCATGGTATTCGCTAGAATCATCACTATCACTAGCAAAGGAATACGAGGAGGAAGACTTGGTTGTTACCTTTCTTTTACCTTCCTTCGCCATTAGACATGTGTCATTGTCCTTCCATGCACCAATAGTTGGGAAGAGAGTGGATTTCTTGGTTGTCTTCTTGATGGCTATGCTAGCCATCTCCTCTTCCTCTTCGGATGAGGACTCATCATTGGAGTCCCACTTCTTTCCTAGGTGTGCCTGTCCACTTTGTCTTTTCTTCTTGAACATCTTCTTGGGTTGAGGCTTTGTATCCTTGGTCTTCTTCTTGTTTTCCTCATAAGGACAATCAACTATAAAGTGGTCGTATTCACCACAGTTATAGCAAGCGCGCCTCAACTGGTCTTGATTTGTCCTTGTGTCTTCCTTCATTTGATTTACCACCTTGTCTTCTTTTCATCATCTTTTTGAATTTCTTCATAAAGAGGATCATATCCTCTTCATCTATATCATTGCTTTTGTCATCGCTGTCCTCTTCTTGTTGAGCTCCTCGAGATTATTTTGACATGGGCTTGCAAGTGGACTTCAATGTGACTCCTTTCTTCTTCGCCGAGGTGAGGTCGGCAATTTCTATGACATGTTTTGCTTGCTTTTCCATCATCTCAAAATTGATAATCTGTCCAAGCAGTTCATCCGGGGTCATTTTCTTGTACCCAGGGCTTTCTCTAATAATTGAACATGGAGTCACGTTGCAAGGCACGAATGCTCTAAGTATTAGCTTCACCACCTCGTGATCATTCCACTTTTTGCTTCCTTAGGCTCGAACTTTATTGATGAGAGTCTTCAACCGATTATACATGTCTTGAGGGTGAATCATCTTCTTCTATGGCTAATCTCCCCAATTCGCCTTCGATCATTTCAATTTTGGCCTCTCGCACATGACGATCGCCTTCATGTGCAGTTTGTAATGTGTCCCATATCTCTTTTGCAATTTCGTGTCCATCCACCTTGGTGAACTCGTCTCGACTCAATGATGAAGTTATGACGGCCGCAGCTTGAGCATTCCGATGAATGGCTTGCTCTTGACTTGTTGTGAGCTATTCTTCATCATCCGGGATATCTATCCCTGTACACACTATATGCCACAAACTGGGGTTAAGTGATATTAAATGCATCTTCATATTTTTCCTCCATATTGAGTAATCATTTCCATCAAAGTATGGGGCTTTTCCAAGAGGAATCGATAAATAATGGTTATTGTTTGAATTTAAACGATCATAGTTGAAATAATATCGGGAGTAGTCAGTGTGACTACTCCCCTTCTTTTTCTTCTCATCCTCGATCTTTATTTTCCCTTTGGAGATAGCTTTCTTCCTTAGGAGCGCCTTGAGTTCAAGCGTCTCCTCATTATCATCCTCGAAGTCTTGGATGGTGTCAAGGAGCTTCGCCAATTTCTGAGCCTTTTCATCTTCAACCTTCTCTTGGTTAAAGCTCTTGTGCACATCCTTCATGTCGGACATTTTCTCTTCGAGCGATAAGTCTCTGTCGAAGAGTCCTGCTCTGATACCAATTGAATGTAGCCTAGGGGGGGGGGGGGGGTGAATAGGCTTTTTGAATTTTTTTCCGTTGGAACCTAAAACACTTAGCAACCTGATCAAATACAGAGAAATCGGACTAGTTCGGTAGTGTGGACTTGTCCGGTGTATGTAGACTAAATTGATCAAGTTTGATCAGTGATTTTGATCAAAGTACTCTATGCACGGAAATTGAGTTACAAATAGAGTGTATTGCTTCAATAAAACTAGATGTGCCACAAGTTAACTTTAAATTCAAAGTTTTAACACAAATTGAAATAGATTAAGCCAACCCTAGATCACTATGAATAGATAGAACAAAAGAACAAAGGACACATTGATTTTTATCTTGTGGTTCGATTCCACAGAGGAAATCTACATCCACGTTGAGGAGCCCATGAAAGGACCGGGTCTTCATCAACCCTACCCTCGTCGAATCGCCACGAAGGCCGATTCTTCTCCACTAATCACAAAGGTGTAAGATAACCTTGTTCAAGGGGCCTTCTCACAAGTTGAGGGCTCCCCAAGATTTACAATTCAAAACTCTACCAAACACACTCGAAAAGTATGCAATGAAGCAACGAGAGTGTGTGAGAGAATCAAACCCAAGAGCTCAAGACATGAAGAACGTGTCTCTCCTTTGATCTAAGGTTAATCCTCTAGGATTTGATCTTTCTAGCATTGGATTGTGTGGAGAGAAGTGTTTTCTAGGCTCTTGGAATGTGTGACAGCGCAGGGGGTTGAGAGAGTTTGATTAGGCGCCATGCAACTCCATTTATACTAGGGTTTCAAAAGGTTACTGTTAGGGTTTTCAAAGTCCGGACTAGTCCGTGGTGGACTCCAAACTAGTCCAGTGTGCGGCGTGTGGGAAACCCTAAGTGTCCAGAATTATCGGACTTGTTCAGCAATGGGCGGACTTGTCCAATTTTGTCTCTAGAGTTGTTCAGACTAGTCCGGCACATATCGGGCTAGTCCGGTGTGGTGAAACCCTTAATGTATTGAGGACAAGTCCGCACTTGGATGACTTGTCCGATTTTAGCCAGAGAGGTTATCGGACTAGTCCGGATGATATCGGACTAGTCCGGCGTCGTGAAATTTTGAGGGTCTAAGAACAATTCTGAAATTGGGGGGACTTGTCCGATGTTGGTCAGTGAAGATTTCAAACTAGTCTGTGGAATATCAGACTTGTCCGATATTGATCAGAAGGATTATCGGACTAGTCTGGACTTTATCATACTAGTCCGATACGGACAAGTACGCACTGGGGGGAATTGTCCCATCCTGGACAGAGAGGTTATCGGACCAGTCCGATGAACATCGGACTAGTCTGAACCTCTCTAAACTTGTGTAGTGAGAGTGATTTCTTTTGCTTGAGCTCTTGGGGTGTGTTTCTCCAACACACTCCATACACAAAAAGTATTCTATTCATCTTCTTGAGCTCTTTTCAACTTGATTCATCACTCTCCTTTCTTTTTGCGCTTACTTCATAATTTCATCAAAACCCACGGTCATCTCAACAATTTAGTTAGGATCTCATTTGTTTGTCATAAATCAACAAAACCCACAAAGGATGCCTAGATGCACTTTCAAATGCTAAAAATGAGTATCGTTCTTGTGTTCCTTTCGAATCATCATGCAATTATTCTCGCATGCATCAATCTTCTCATAATTCATTCCCAAGCCGGCCAAAAGCTTCTTAGATTGGTATAGGTCTTTCGACATCTTAAGATTTGACAGAAGGAGATCACTGATCAACTTCAAGATACCATTGTAGCAATTGTTCACAAAATTGTACTTGGACTTCATTGTCATAAGTCATGTGACCGTCTGCAAAATGGTCACATTGGTGCCCTCATGCTCTCTTTCATCTGAGGTGGCAAGAAGCCTGCAAAACTTCTGCACATCCTCCAGCGGTGACTGCTCTTCTTACTCCCTACCAACGTCCGCTATCATCTCATCCATCATTTCCGTTCGACTCATTAGCATGCTCTATCTCCCAATGCTTGTGCCACACCAGGTAGTCGGGCATTAATTCGTGCTTGCAAAGGTGTAGCTCCATGTCAAACTTATTCAAACATCGACGATTCTAGCACTTGCTACATGGACACTTTGCAACACGAGCACCATAAGCAAATGCTTGGTTCATGAAAACATTTACGATACGAGCCCACTCCATAGTGTGCGCACCAGTTAAACTCCATACATCATATATCACCTTACGGTTTTCACCCATTTTCAAAACTACAACCAATCGATATATGTCAACAAACAAAAGTTTAATAGATCAGAATCCATTAGTGGACATAACACATGAAGAATCTATCAAGTTACTATTAGAACCAACATTAGAATAACCGATTTTGTAATAAGACTCTAGGAACAAAAGAATTAATAAGTTATGCTACCACCACCTACTTTATCTATCAAAATTCAGAAAGCATTCTCTAATTAGCAAATAAAAAGACGATGAAGCAAAGTAAAAGGACGAATAAAATCATTTACATGTAACATTAGACGTGACCATCATTTGAGCAGCACAATCCACACTAAACCACATATTTGTAAGTAGAGAGTGCTTTGCAAGTAATACTAAATCCACACTAAATCACAATCCAAACTAAACACTAAATTCCTTTGAGCACATTAAATCATCATTTTAGCAGCACAGGTCACACATGCATATTAGCAGCACATGCACCATCCGAAGAAATTTACCTTGCCCTATATGGGATGACGGAGGCCGAGAAGGCGATGAGAGGGGTGGAGAAGTGCTGCCGGCTGGGACTAGCAGCCTCACCGAGGACTTCCGCGCACAGCTGCCCTTGCTCTCGGGTGAGGCGATGGAGAGAAGAGGATGATGTACAAGAAGGTGCTGGTGAAGACGGCGGTAGAGCTGCAGCAGGTCGGTGGACAGGGAGGTGACCGAGAAGGCAATGGTATGCTACAGACCAGGCCAAGTAACCTCGCCGTCACCGAGCTCACTCCGCTGCCAAGCGCCCTATCCATCGAGCTACCTCCGACGGGGAGAGCAGGGCCACGGATAGGACGACGGATGGGGAGGGTAGCGCTGCGACTAGGTCGACAAACGGGAAGCTGGGGAGGGTAGGGCCGTGGACGGGGCAGGCGACGCTGGTCTGACGGCAACAGGCGGCGGATGGTGAGCCGATGCGCGGCGCGCCGAGAAAAGCAGCAGCAAGAGGTGGTCGAGAAGCACTACCGGTCAGCGGCACGACAGGCGGTAGACAATGGGAGGGACGCTCATGGCTACGAACGACGGGGAGGCGGCGGCACGACACACTTTGGAGCTGGAGCCAGGTTTCACGGACGCATGCAAGATAGGAATTTTCGGTCAAATATGCACGTGCGAGCGCGACGTGGAGTCTTGCGTCGGGCCCACATGTAGATAAGTCGGCCTGGAGGTCGACAACTTTATTACAGGCGTATGATTTTATATGGAGCCCGCACTGCTATAATAAGCCTCATCTCTAGCGGCTCCAAACGTATTATCACACACGATTTCTAAAACCGCCTGAAATAAAGAGCCTATGATAATATGCGATTTCACAGGCAGAAAGTGAAACCGCCTGTGAAATAATTTTATTACAGGCGGTTCTTTACTTATGACTAGCCGCCTGTGAAAAAACATTATCACAAGCGGTTCGTACAGTATAAGTAACCGCCTATGATAATGGTGTTATCACAGGCAGATCTTTACCTATGACAAGCCGCCTGTGGAGAAAATTTATCGCAGCCAGTTTGTACCGTAATAGTAACCGCCTGTGATAATAGAGTTATAAAATGTGGTTCTTTACCTATTACTAGCCGTCTGTGATGATATAATTTAACAGGCGGGTCTAGTCGTAGGTAAAGAACCGCCTGTGATAAAGTATACCCTATGCAGTACTATCTGCTGTTATTTCTTATTTCCAGGTCAATTCAATATAATCACATAAGTCAAGAATATAATCACAGAAGTAAACAATATAATCACAGAAGTTATCTCACAAAAGTCAATTTCACTAAAACAATATACATATGTACAAGTTACACATACAAGTCATCTCATAGTTTACAAGTTCCACTAAAAACTATTTCTATTGTCATAGTTGCAAAGTTCTGGCACACCAGCAATTACACCATCCTCATCGAAGAACACCCCTCTTCAGTGCAAAATTTTGTGAGGCATGAATTGACACATTTCACCGTCAATCTTGTCAGCTTCTCCACCAGGCATACTTCTAGAAACCGGCCATTCTTGGTACACATTCTTCGTGTGCTGAAATGAAACACATAACAAGGTTTAGAATGTGTTGGTTTGAACAAAAGTATTGATCAAAGTGAGTATACAAGAATTTATTTGGTATTTTTGGAGCAGTTGTACTATGAGCAATTGAATTTTGAAGTTGGAATCAAAATCTTAAAACAATGTTTCTGGTAATATTGAACAACAAAGAATATAAGTATTAAAATACGCTAGTTACACTGAAAATGACACTCAAAAGTTAGAAAATAGGATGTCAACATTAAGGATAACTTACATCCTCATGATTCACTCTATATTCGCTGGCGGTCCGAAGATGCTCGCATACATAATACCTGCATAAGACGCTACCAACAAGCTACTTGGGACAAGGATAATATGTTTTAATGTCCAATGCGTCTGTATTAGGAGGTCTCTGACTGCCAAGCTGTTCTACGTAAAACTGCCAAGCACTATAATACAAGAAATGTCATATAAAACTTGTCAACACATTCTAAATGTGTGTAAATTAAAAGTATTGAGTAAATATACAATTTCAAAATGGAAAGAAAATCTATGTAACGATCTGGTGGGTAATCACCTGAGTCCAAGACTGTTGCCAAACCCTGCATTGGCTTGATGAAGATCATTATGTAGTGTTTATTGCACACGTACAAACACATGTGTTAAGTTAACAATTAGCAATAATTGCTATTTCAATGTCATGTGTCAAACTTACTCGAAGTGATACGAAGCCTTTACAAGGTCCTTGCGATCTCTGACAAAGTTAAACATGTCATGTCCTATGTAAGCTACAACCTCTGTCCTTTTATCGTTCTTTTGTTTTGCAGTAGATTTATCAATTTTTTTTCATGTGCTTGTACTGTTCTGAGTCTCGATCCACCTTAACATCGAATAGCATCTTTGCAATCTGTGTAGGGTCAAGGATACCTATCTTGCGTTTCATCTTTTCATTATCCATGTATTGCATCCTATTGAAGAAGTCCAAAATTGTTACAATCTCATGAAATGTGTATGCATGTAGTAAGAAAAGCAAATACAAAATATTAGAGGCACTTACAAGCACCAGATGAGTAGCAAGTTGATTTTGAGCATGTCTCGATGGAAAAGTCTATGTAGATCGTCAAAGAAAAGGACTCATTTATTCGATCTAGAATGCTTCTTTTGGCACATGAAATGTGACATATGAAAGATCATATTTTGTGCTGGTAGTGATGTACTACTCGTGCATTCTTTTGAGCGGGACATGTTGTTTGTTGAGTTGTACCAATGTCATGAATGACTTCCCATTCTTATATTTAGGAGGAACATCCTGAATCTTGTATATTGGAACTCCTAGTTTAACTAAAGTCATCCGCTGATTATACATGACACCATCTTCTTCCCACTCCTCAATATCTTCTAATGCTGGCTCATGTGAAGAACGAGATGCACTTGATTTTCTAATATTTTCCTTCAGATCTTCCAAATATTTTTACACTTCTTTAGAAGGTTTCTTATTTTCGTATGAGCTAACTTTCATAGGAACTGATGACTGAGGAGTAGTCATTGGAAGTTGGCCACTGGCTTGTTGTTGAACCTGTTGTTCAACTGATTGCTCTTTACTACCAGCATCTTGCTCTAGTACTACTTCAAGCTATTGCTCAACTGGTTGCTCTCTACTAACAATAGCTTGCTCTAGTACCGCCTCAAGCTGTTGTCTAACTAGATGCTCTTGGTTATCTTTACTAGCAAGGTTACTATCATCCTTGGTGAGACATAGCGGGAGTGGATCTTCCTGGACTGGGAGTGGATCTTCCTAGACATTCGCCTTAGAAGACAGGTTGCAGTATTTTTAGATGCGATGGGGCTAGAAATCTGCTCATCGTCCAACATGATATCGTGTCAGTGCCAAAGGATTAATAGGTTGACAGCCTACCCCAGAGTCGTGATCCCCTCATGTGTGATGTGGTCTATTTCATAAACTTCATAATCATTATCAATGATCTAAATAACTTGCACCACAACATAATACTATGGAAGTGAATTGTCGTCGAAGTCACGATCAGGCTTTGCCATAGCAGTGGCAACCTGTTTGGTTTTGTTCCCTGCTCTCTTGACCAGGACGAAGTGATGACAAGATTTGTCCTTAACAATATCATCGACAACAAACTTATGGGTTGACCTTGAGCCTGACATATAACCTACGCTGCTAGAGCAGGTAGTTGGACATACCAAATGCTCCTTTGGCATGGGAACCATCGTTGTACTCAATGCCACCAACCGTCCTGATTGTCCAAGTTCTTCCATTATTTCTTGCACATTTTCCTTGAACTTTTGAGCAATTGTTTCATTAAGTGTTTTCTTCAACTTCTCACGCCTTCTATATGTCTCTTTATCTTTTGGGAAACCATCTAGCCAAGACATCTGAGAACAGATTGCTCAAACCCGTCCAATGTGTTTAGGGTTTCCTAGGATAGCAGTAAGTTGGTCATTCCCCCTCTTCAGCTTGAAGAGACCCTTCTGTTGCTTTTCAATTACTTCTTTCATTTTTTGCTCTACTTCGTTCATAGAGTCGGGCTTTTCAAGTTTGCCCTCACTGGTCAAACATGACCGAGCAAAGACCCACCGTGAGTTCTCTCATTGCAGCCTTCTAATAGGTGAGAATTGCCCTTACTGGTAATTTCCTGTAATATCTTATTCCATTTGTAGACTTTGGGGGCATATCCGGCACACCCCACGCGATGATGGTATTTGTCCTTTTTGACAAACTTTGACCTGGTTGCACTTAAGGATTTAGCATTAGATGTGGTCTTTTGACAAACAAATTCTTGCCACTGAGCTTGTGTGATTTTTCGCTTCTTCCTCGGGCTAGGGACCTTATCGGCCTTAACATAAGCATTCATTTCACTCTTCCAACTATGAAACTTCTTGCCGCAAGAGACCAATGTTGCTTTCTTTACAGCTTCTTTCGTGCCCTTCGGGAACTTGAATTGTTTCTTTATTCTCTCCCACAACTCATTCATGTTCTCCTCAGATAATTTTCTCCAATTCTCGGTTGTGATCGGCACGATCTCTCTAACAAGACAACCGCATGCATTTTGGTACTTTGTAACTGAATCCAGTGGTTATCGGGGAAGGCCACCTAGACCGACCCTTGTTATGTACATGATGTGGTTCAATGGACCCTTATTGGGACCTCGTTGCCCCCGTTTTCGCTTGAGTGAACCTGAGAATTCATCCATTTGAGAACCTTCTGCAGTTTTAGGAGCCGAAGTCACTTTGTTGTCTTCGCGATTAAGCTAGGTAGAAAAGAATTATAAGATTTCATATACTTGAGAACCAACATTAACTTGAACTGCTGAAATTAAGATTCGTGATCCATACCTCGTCAGCAGGATCATATTCTAGGTCGAGATCCTCTGAAGTCTTTTTAATTTTTATATTTAGAAAAAGATCCGATGGACTGTGAAAGGAGCCTGGACTGCTGGAGTCACTAAACTTCATATTGCCTTCTTCATTGTTACTATCAGCAACAGTCTTCTTAGGGCTTTCCATGCTAGAACTAATAAGACAAAAAATATTTCTTACTTTAATGAAAGCTACAAAAAATGCTCTCAAAAGTTTAAACTTCATTTTGAATTATACTAGCTAAAAATCCTGAATTTCTCAAAAGGGTGGAAGAGATATGTTCCGAGCCAACCAGAGATAGAGAGGCTTTGAGTAGATTCATGTTCAGATTAAGAAAATTTAAAAAATTCTTAAACATCTGGGGTTATAGGTCTTGTTTGGCACAACTTTTTCTGCAGCTTCTTCATAAAAATAAGTTGAGGGTGCCAAACAGGAAGCTTCTGTAACAGCTTATTAGTTCAGCTACTTCTCAAAATGAACTAAAAGAAGGATATAAGCAGAAGCTGCTTTCCACTAGCTTTTCAAACAAGCTGCTTTTGTAACAAGTTCCAATTGTGCCAAACACATCCATAATAAAGCAGGTCATGATTTTTATGACGGGAAGCTGGATATCAAAAGGTTGAATTATGGGGTGATCACCTTACTTTCAAAAGTTAAAAATGCCAAAAGAATTCAGCAATATAGAACAATATGCCTCCTAAACTGTATTTTTAAATGGTTTACAAAGATATTAACTTTGAGAATGGAGAAAGTGATCGATAAAATAATTCACAAGGTTCAATTTGCATTCTAGGGTTGCATGAATGGCATATTAACAAGGTTCAATCTACATGAACTCTACATGAAGTGTTGCATGAATGACATATTAACTCTACATGAAGTGTTGTATGAAAGAAAAAGATGGAAGCATTCTAGGGTTTGATAAGGAATTCTAGGGTTTAAGGTGACTGACCAAGGCGACTGACCAAGTTCCATTCTGGGGTTTGAGGCGACTGACCAAGGCATTAGCTAGGAATGTGTATTGCTTGTATCAAAGGTCGATAAGAAAATCTAGGGTGTGGCGGCGGCGAGGGCATGACTCGGCCGGGTTAGGTATTGGTATTGCAAATGTAGAATGAGTACAAATATTGGTATTCTGAAAAACAAGGGAAAGTTTAAGATTTATATTTTTAAAAAATAATCTTGACTGCAAGTTCTTAAGTGTGACCATGCATAACTGTGACCTAATGCAATTTCAAATCATACATAATAATATATAGAACCTTCAGCAAGTCATTCAAATCATAAGTGTGACCTAATACAATTTGTAATTACAGTGGTATCAACTAGCAAGTAAACCGATATATAGTGTAAAATCAAAGTCCCCCGAACTAACACAAGTCGCGTGGTGCGGCGGCGAGGACATGACTCGGTCGGCAGCAAGGGCGAGGAGGGAGGCGGCATGGAGACAGAGGTGGGAAGGAATTGATAGCATACCTGGCGGTAAGGTCGAAGCTCGGCGTACCTCAAAGGAAGGGAAGGAAGCGGCGAGGGAGAAGCTCAACGGTGAGCTCGAAGCTCGGCGACAACGGCGAAGCTCGGCGACGATGGCAAATCTCGGTGGCAAGGGCGGTGAAGACTTGGTGCCAAGCAAAATTTCGGTAGCTTGACGGCGTCCAAGTGATTTCGCCAGGGCTAGGTTTTTCCAAGGAAGTCGAGCGCTATATATTGACACCTATCTTCTCAAGTGGTTATTAAGTATCAACCGCCTGAGCAGAGGACTTCTCTCAGGCGGTTATTAATTACCAACCGCCTGAGAAGATGTATTTATCTAAGGCGGTTAGTACGTACTAACCGCCTGAGATAACGACTTCTCTCAGGCGATTATTCATAACCAATGTTGACGGCTGGTTATATACCAATTTCAGCCGTCAATATAACTCAATTATGTGAAGGATTGATCATTTCTTGAAAACATCACCTTTCTACTTGACTTATTTCCACTTGTATTTGGAGAAATATGTGTATGCAAATATTAATACAGGAATTGAGGAAAAGTATGGGGAGCAATACTATAAAATATCATCCTAGCCAATCAGGCGACGACACGTGGCACCACATGGATCAAATGGCCCACAAACAGAAGTATCCGAGGCCATCCAACGGTGTAGCACCAATATCAGTCAATGGGACCCACCTGGCAGCCACCTGGAGGAAGTACGGGCCGTTTGGAGCCCTGACCAGGTCGACCGAACCAGGGGGTCGGCCGACCTGGTCCTGGCGCCAAACGCGGTCAACTTCCACGTGTTAGCTCCTCCCGGCTCCCTGGAGTCAATGATGACTGATTCACGTGCTTTTGGTGGCGGGAACCGACCTCAACACTAGTATAAATATTACCCCATACCCCTCACTTCAACACACACCACTCTAGCATCATTCTACACTATCTTCCATGGTCCTTAGAGGAGTTAGGATGTAGAGAGGAGAGCCTCTAGTCCCAAGTCCAAATTGGGAAAGGAGTAGAAAGAGTCTCTCTTCCCAATTATACATTGGGAAAGGTATGTCTCATGTATTCCTTCTTGTATTTCTCACTTTGTGCTCAATAAAGATATTATCTTTAGTCTTCTTTTATACGTATACTTGGACACAACGTTTCTTGTTTGATTGTGGAGTCCATGTAAGTGGAAGATATAGTCTTTATGATTGTACTCTCATGATCACATCTTATGGTCATAAACACTATATACCCCCACTATAGTCTATGTAGTTATGATATGATTATGTTAATATGAATAACTATGCTATGCAACCTACATTGGTTCAACGATGATTTAGTTCATTGCCTTAGGATGGCTTGTGTTGCAGCTCTTAAGGTATTTGCTTAGTATGCTAGCATGGTGCTAGGGTATTTAAGTAGCATTGGATGTCTCATAGACCCACGGATTGAAGAGGTAGGCAGTAGGTGGTGACAACCCTATCTGTCCTTTGTAATCCTCCACGTTCGGCTATGCTACAGGCTCTTGGCGGGAGTCGCCCTAGTATTGCTAGGGGTAAGCCCGTGCCTAATGTGTTGAATAGCATTGCATAGGAATTCATCATTGACATGACCATTAGTATCTACCTTAGTCTATGTATATGTATTAGGAACATTGTAGGAGCAACTCTCTAACTCTTAATCCAATCTCCCTCTAGGACCCATTTACCCTTTAGAATAGATTGCCTAGGTGTGTGTCACACTACCCCTATTATCAACTTACCCCCTGTCCTGATAATTGATTAGTATCCCATAGCTTGACCATAAGAGTAGTATATACTTTACTCCATTTGCCTTCCTTTGGGATAAATACGATACCCCTATGAATACTCATGGGTGAAATGCTACAGCGGTATCTTCCGTGCACTTGCGGATCTCATCTCTTTATCGGATATTATCTGTGGTGTTGAGAAATACCAAGAAGCATTTCTGGCGCCGTTGCTGGGGATGATTTGTTAGTATATATTAGGAGCCGTCAACAAGCATTTCTGGCGCTTTTGCCAGGGAAGGCAAAGGAAGTGAAGGATAGCTGTCACTTGTGATTAAGCTATAGGTACTAATAGTTATTAGACAAGATTACCCTTGTTTGTTTTCTCCTTTCTGTGAAAACAGGGTAGTGTTGGCCAACCCATTGTATGAGATGGCCAACGAGGACGCAAGTGCTAAACTGCAAGATGATTGAAGGCGTACCTCAACAAATGTTCGCTAGGCAACACCATTTCCTTTTGCGGGAGAATTTCATCTTTCGGTAGGAGCCAAAGTCATCCATAACCAAGCTTGGGGAAGGCTCCAAGAAGTTCTTCTTGGTTTGCCTCCACCATGGGGTGGATAGTTGGCTCTTCATCCAAAACTCGTGTCATGGGTTGGCTCCACCAATACATGACCACATTCATGCTGGAGCTGAAGGAGTCCTATTCTCATTCATCATGGATGAGAAGAAGGTCTCCACTCAAGGGGTGGATTGAAGAATTCTCAAGTTCCCATAGCTTGTCATGCACACCACTTCACAAGGTGGATATGCTAGTTACGGAACTACACCTCCCATTGAAGTATCATGAATAGCCAAGTTGTTGGAGATTTGTTTGGATAATCCAAGTCGTGGATATTCACATGATTTGTGAAAATCCATGTCATCATAGGACGCGTGGGAATTATTTCCCTAAGACCCATGAGGACCTTTTTCAAACAACAACTCCAATGGCTACCATTCACAAGGAGGTCAAGGGTGGAATTAACATCACCCTTGTATTCAAGGGGGCTATGGCTTTCCAAGGGATTTAAGTTCAACTAGCCTACCTTGAAGTATCTTGGCCAAGCAGAAATCAAGATAACATTCACACAAAGATCTTGGCCAAGGAAAAGAACTTAAGGAGCATTCAAAGTCCAAGATATCCCACAACACTTGTTGGGATTCCTGCACTTCGACCAAACCCATTCAACCTAGGGCAAGTGACATTGTGGATGAAGTGTTTCTTGTTTGATTGTGGAGTCCACATGTCATCATGCCCAAGAAAGCCTTCGATCCATGATCAAGGTATGGGTTGATTCAATGGAATATCAATATGGTCAGAGTGGCACCCCTAAGAAGGACAAAGCCTCACCATGCTCATGAAGGAATACATTCAAGAGGGAGAACCCGTCGCTACAACAACATGTCTATATCAATACATCGGGGAGAGGCCAAGGCCACCATGTGGCCCACATGTTCAAATGACAGCCAAATGAGTTTGGCATGTCAAAACAGAAGAAATCGTCCACATCTTCAACTCCGGGATTGGACAACAAATCATCACGCTGAACAAAACGGAGGTAAGTCCTACTCATCGGACTTCAAAAATTCGGTGAGTCCTTGCCAATAGGTTAATTGGTAGTTATCTCATATTTGTTTTCCAAATTGCATCAACCCTTGCATTTGCATGTTTGAAATTCCACACTTGCATGTTGGAAAGTAAAATTTCCAACCATCATAAAACTAAAAATTTGAATTAGGGGAGAAATTTAATTGGATATGAACTACGTGCATGACCACTTGAATTTATCTTCCTAGTTCAAACCAAAAAGATTTGCTTTGACCCTCATTGCATTTACAAGTTATTTCAAGATGGGTAGGACAATTTGAAAATTGGGTTCAATTTGCTTTTGGCTAACGTAACCCATTTTCGAGTTGTTTTGTGTGTTCTTTATTAAAGTGCAGCCAGGTCAAAATTGTGAAGAGGTGGTATGGCAAGAAAGTGGAAGGTTTAATCAAGCTGAAGTCACCACTGGGAGGATTTGAGAACACTTCTCTCCTTCAAACTCATTTTGAGTTTGATGAAGAGAAATTTTCAAGATGATGACCCAATGGAGGAGCCAGAACCAAATCCATTGCCAAATCCAATCTCAACTTGGCATTTGACATCAACCATCAAGCCTATGCCAAAAATCAAGGTTGTGAGTTTCTCACACAAAGACCTTCGTCACCAACTGCTCTTCAAATGAGGTATGAGTTTAGGATTTTTCATTGTTTTGTTTGCTATAGAATTTAATGTATTTGCTTGCATTTGTGAGGAAGGTTGACACTTCCTCATCGTTTAATTCTCATGCATCCTCACAAGAGTAAGTGTGGGTATTGACTTTTGGATCTCCAATAGGAAATCCCACCTTACTTGGAAAAATCTAAAACAAGTACCTAGAATTCTTTAAGCATTATTTTGTAGACTTAGTCATTTTTGTCTAGGTTTAGAAAATAAAACTTTTGGGCATGACTTATTTGGTGAATTGGCATATAGTAACTTGGGCATAGTGACAGCCATCATTTTTAATTGAACTTCATGCATAGATGGTGTCACTAGATTTCAAACTCCTAGGAATAAGTGATATCCTTGCTCTAAAATTGAATTGCATTTTTTGGTGGAGTCACCAAATTTTAAATTCCTAGTGAAGTTTAGGAGGATAAAATTGAGAATCTTGTTTGTCATGGTCTAAATGATAAAATTTGCTCTTGAAAGCTAAGATGGTTAGAAACTTTAAAAGATGTAGGGATCCATATAGTATATTTCTATCACATGGATTGCTATGAGTAGGAGCTTTAGAAAATATGCAACATGAATTATCCATAAAGCTCAACTCTTATCAATGAATAACACATTGATCATGGATACACCTGACATTGGAACCAATGCATCTTTGATTTTTTTCTTCCCCATATGTACAAATGAAAGTTCAGTCACCTAACCTGAACGTTCATTTGTACAAGTATCAGGAGCTAACCATCCCTCTCTATTCAAGAGAGGAAATTTGCAGAAGTAATATTACTATGCAGACATTCAAGAAGCTGATTGTTGGGATCTCTAGAGGATCCCATTTCAACATCTCCTGGCCAAGGAGTAAATGAGGATGGTTGCTACCTATCAGAAATTATGCCCGAAGGTCAATCATAACTATACGAGGCTAGAGATTTGAAATGGGAACCCTCCATGAGCAACCAATGGGCTGCCACGAATGGGTGAGAGCATTATGCTCTCAACTATTCTATGAACTCATTCAAGATCAAGGGATTTGCCACCATCATTGGGTGCAAGTTGTTCCTATGTGGATAGAAGCCAAGGAATGACAAATCATACCCAACACATGGATACCCTGATGTGCGTACGATCAACATCGAGAACACTCTATTCAACCACACTCATGGTGTCCATGGGAGGCAACACAACAATCAACACTCAACCCTCCATTGTCAAAGCCACGCTGCAACAAGGATAGGCCAACTCACGGCCTACCTCCGTCGTTAGGGTTTCAACCCCTATCACGGACCTTGATCAAGAATAAGCTTGGGGGAGGACCCCCTCTTGAGGTAACTTGTATCACACCCACTGCATTTTTATTTCAAATCATCCATTGCATATTTACTTTCCATTCATCCACCATCCACCATGCATCTAAAAAAACATAAAAATTGGAACTTAGATTTGCTTTTCTTATCAAATAAAGATGTGCGGTAAGAATGATTTAGAATTCACATAGATGAAATGATGAATAGTTGCTCTGTTTTATTTTTCCTAAGTCCCTAGTTTACAACTTGCTACTCTCCGAATATTGCTTAAATTGGCTAAAATTAACTTTTCCCTGATTTAGAAATTGTGCAAAAGCTTAATCTACTTCTAGGTTGTTGGGAGATTTGAATTAGTAATAGGGCTGCTATTCCTATTTTGAAAGTGAAACTTAGATTTCCGGAGAAATTCTATCAAGATTTAAGTTTCCCTCATTTGATTGGAAATACCTACCAAAGCCATATGATATTCATACATAGACAACACCTTATGCATATGCTATTTGCTTTCACATTGAGCCTAGTCAAAATAGTATAGAACTATGTGAGAAATCATTCAATTCTTTTTGAATTCAAGACTTCACTTGCACACGCTATACTTCTACACTAGAAGAAAGCAAAATTCCATCATATCCACCATTCCACAACAAAAAGAGAAACTCCATGCTATTCATAGTTAGCACTCTCTTCAAGTTATTGCATAAAAAGGAGTAGAAGACATGGCTACAAGAAAAAGAAAAAGAAAAAGAAAAAGAAAATGCATGCTTATATCATAAGCATGAGGAAAAAATATGCTTACTCCATAAGCATAAAAAAAGGTAGCCATGATTCATCCTTGCAATAAACAGAGTCCACATCAAAAGGAGTCATCTCAATGTTTCCACATCCAACTCCATTCCATCACACATGCACAAGTCTTGATTCAAAAGTTTGAATTGATTTCTCCTAGGGCTTGCTCTTTTGACTTAGCAATATTATGTGTTGCAAATATGCCTACTTACTTTCTCTACCGAGCTCCACATACAAGCCATATTCAAAGAGTAGGAATAGTATAGGCATAATGCCTTGGTGAGGACATATTTCCACTATACACAAAGGAGTGATTGAGAGAGTCAATTGAGGTACTTATAATCTAATTTGAATCTCTCCGGAATTTAAGTGGAACTTGATATCTAGGCTATGCTTGCTCCATTTGCTGTTCTATCTTTCAATTACCCATGAATATGAGAAGGCATAACTCCCATAATGACTTAAGAAGGGTGAAGTACCATAGCCACTTTTTGCAATACTAGGTAGAGTATTTTGTTGTGTACTTGGTACATTCGAAAGGTAGAATATTGTAGCAACTCCTAATCATCAACCTAAAGTCTTGACTTTGCTCGGGACGAGCAAAGGATAAGCTTGGGGGAGTTTGTTGACGGCTGTTATATACCAATTTCAGCCGTCAATATAACTTAATTATGTGAAAGATTGATCATTTCTTGCACACATCACCTTTCTACTTGACCTATTTCCACTTGTACTTGGAGAAATATGTGTATGCAGATATTTATACAAGAATTGAGGAAAAGTATGGAGAGCAATCCTATAAAATATCATCCCAACCAATCAGGCGACGACACGTGGCACCACATGGATCAAATGACCCACAAACAGAAGTATCCGAGGCTATCCGACGGTGTAGCACCAATATCAGTCAATGGGACCCACCTTGCAGCCACCTGGATGAAGTACATGCCGTTTGGAGCCCTGACCAGGTCGGCCGAACCAGGGGGTCGGCCGACCTGGTCCTGGCGCCAAACGCAGTCAACTTCCACGTGTTGGCTCCTCTCGGCTCCCTGGAGTCAATGGTGACTGATTCGCGCGCTTTTAGTGGCGGGAACCAACCTCAACACTAGTATAAATAGGACCCCATACCCCTCACTTCAACACACACCACTTGGGCATCATTCTATTGTATACACTATCTTCCATGGTCCTTAGAGGAGTTAGGATGTAGAGAGGAGAGCCTCTAGTCCCAAGTCAAAATTGGGAAAGGAGCAGAAGGAGTCTCTCTTCCCAATTCCACATTGGGAAAGGTATGTCTCATGTATTCCTTCTTGTATTTGTGACTTTGTGCTCAATAAAGATATTATCTTTAGTCTTCTTTTATACGTATACTTGGACAAAGCGTTTCTTTTTGATTGTGGAGTACATGTAAGTGGAAGGTATAGTCTTTATGATTGTACTCTCAAGATCACATCTTATGGTCATAAACACTATAGACCCCCACTATAGTCTATGTAGTTATGATATGATTATGTTAATATGAATAACTATGCTATGCAATCAACATTGGTTCAACGATGATTTAGTTCATTGCCTTAGGATGGCTTGTGTTGCAGCTCTTAAGGTATTTGCTTAGTATGCTAGCATGGTGCTAGGGTATTCAAGTAGCGTTGGATGTCTCGTAGTCCCACAGATTGAAGAGGTATGCAGTAGGTGGTGACAGCCCTATCTGTCCTTTGTAATCCTCCATGTTCGGCTATACCCCAGACTCTTGGCGGGAGTTGCCCTAGTATTGCTAGGGGTAAGCCCGTGCCTGATGTGTTGAATTACATTGCATAGGAATTCATCATTGACATGACCATTAGTATCTACCTTAGGCTATGTATATGTATTAGGAACATTGTAGGAGCAACTCTCTAACTCTTAATCCAATCTCCCTCTAGGACCCATTTACCCTTTAGAATAGATTGCTTAGGTGTGTGTCACACTACCCCTATTATCAACTTACCCCCTGTTCTGATAATTGATTAGTATCCCATAGCTTGACCATAGAGTAGTATATAATTTACTCCATTTGCCTTCCTTTAGGATAAATACGATACCCTTGGGAATACTCATGGATGAAATGCTACAACGGTATCTTCCGTGCGCTAGCGGATCTCATCTCTTTATCAGAGATGATCTGTGGTGTTGAGAAATACCAACAAGCATTTCTGGCGCCGTTGCCGGGGATGATTTGTTAGTATATCTTAGAAGCCGTCAACAACCAACCGCTTGAAAAAATCTTTATGTAGGCTTAGTTAATATTCTTGATTAAAATGAGGGGTCTTTTAAAATCCCAAATTCCACTTTCTTGTAATATGCTGGAATATTAAAGGTTCCCATTAAATTTCACTTGGGAAAACCTTTGAAATTTGTCAGAACATAAAAAACAACACTAGTTATTTGTCATTTTTCTATCTTGATGAATATAATGATTTTTTCATTGAGTTTTTCAATAGAACTTTTCCAACATCTATGATTTTTTTTACAGATTTTTATAATTTTTTTTCGAATAAATGTGTATTCAAAATTGGAAGAATGCCTCATATGTATGTGAGCATTTGATTAGGATGATGGATAATTTGAATTTTGACATGTTGGAATGCTTTAAAAAAATTAACAAAATTCATACATGTACAAATAAGACAAATATGTTCATGCAAACCCATTTTAGTGAAGGATCCCTTTTTTAGGAGATACATAAATGTGAATAATATGTGAGTATAAATTAATTTGATATTTACCAAAACATTACAATGTTAGCTATACAAGTTTTAAAATATTTGGTCTAGGTGGTAGATATTAATTTTTGAAGAATATAGAAAAGAGAATCATCAAATTTGGACTCAATTTGCATAATCTGTACATGTTTGAGTATTTATATTAGAACAGGCTGGGCCATTATCATAGGCAGTTGTTTAGCAACAACCACCTGTACTGAACTTAATTGATTTTTATAACTGGCAGTTTTTTCATTAAAATCCGCCTGTGAAAACGTACGCCTAGATAAAGGGCCCCTCAGGCAACGCAGAAAATCTATCCCGGGAGATTTTCCATCAATGCCGCCAGGCTGCCAAAATTTTCCAGCGTGCGCACGCTGATCCTTTATTCATCAATTGATCAAGCTTTGAACAAATAAAAGGTTAGAAGATACTTCTTCTTCACTGTCATGTTTTCAGTTTGTTGTAAATCTTAATATGAGACAAGAGCTTCAACCAATAGAAAAGGCAAACGAGAAGCATCACCTTCCCCCAGCAAGCTACAACTTGACACTACATGAGAAAAAGGCAATTTGCGAATGCTTGCATGAGATCAAAGTGCCCACGAGTTTCTCAGCCAATATTCGCAAACTAGTCTCGATAAAAGATTTATCTTTATTCGGCTATAATTCTCACGACTGTCTATGATGATGACAGTGTTCCTTGTCATTACAATAAGGGTCATCAAAACAGAGCATATAAAAGTTTTCATCACACGTTTGTGTTACATCGTCAATACAATATCACAAAAGATGATAGCACGTGAAGATTTAGACTATTTGAAAATGTACATCATAGAGACTATGTGCAAGCTTGAGATATTTAAGTACACCTAATCATACATCTTGTTGACCAGATAAAAGCATTGGGGCCACTATATTTATATCATATGTTTCTGTTGGAGAGGTATTTAGAAGTACTAAAAGGTTATGTGCGGAACTGTGCTAACCCAAAGGGTTCAATTATGGAAGGATACACCACTGAAGAAGTGATTGAGGGTTGCGCTAATTACATCAAAGATGGAAAACCGATAGGTGTGCCTATACTAGTACAAGAGGGTAGACTACGTGGGAGAGGCAAAGTGGGTAATAAAACTTTTATCGTTCAAGATTATAATAATGTACACCGTGCACATTTTGGTGTACTACAACAGCTCGCAATAGCTGGGTCGTACATTGAGGAACACCAAGTTGAGCTTCGCGAAAAAAACCAAGACCGCAGAGAGGACTAGATCATGAAAGAGCACAGAAGATGTTTCACTGAATGGTTAATTTACAAAAATATACCATACAGAAACTCTATAGAATAGGCAACAATAAAGAAGTTAGCTTCTGGCCCATATGCTTTGTTGACATCATGGCAAGCATATGACATCAATGGTTACACATTTTACACTAAGGAAAAAGATTGTAAGAGTGTTGTACAAAATAGTGGTGTTCGTATAGAGGCTTATGATCTACAACGGCAGAAGCCCACATGCTTCGGGTTCATAGAGAAAATATGGGAACTTGATTATGATGAAAGAATGGTAATGCCCGTATTTATGTGCCAATGGGTCAAACATCCTTATGGTGTGAAAGTGGACAACTACGAGCTGACACTATAGACTTGAACAAAGTGGGTTATAAAGATGACTCGTGGGTTCTCGCCGATCGTGTTGCACAAGTTTTTTATGTACAAGATCCAGAAACTAAGAAGATGCACGCACTTTGTTCCGGAAAGCAAAATATTATGGGGTTGAAAATGTGGGAGATAATGAAGAGGAATATAATCAGTATGAAGAGATGTACCTTTTCGTCAAACCAGAAAACATGTATGAAAAAATGCGAGAAGATGTCAATGCTAGAAAAAATGTATGATACATATTGTATTTATTTGTATCATCTGAAATCAACTTAGAATAATGCTCCATTTCAGCTTTAGATAGCATGTTTTGAACATTATTAAATTCATCTTCTGTAGAGAAGACTATTTTGGACAAGTGATCCTTTTCGGCCTAGCTAGCATATTTATCACCTTCACCTGTTCCATAAGTTATCACATTGTATGTGTATATAAATTTCTTCTGACCTATGATGCTGATGGCTTGCCTTCCAACAGCTGGGTTCCAAACAACATCTAGAAGCACAACTCTTGAAGCTTTTGTCAAGATAATCTCTTCACAACAAGCTCTTGTAGATGCAAGTAACACCCGAGATTCATCATTTGGATTATTAAAAGCTTCAATTGAAAGTTGATGATACCTTGGAAGGATTTTCCCATCCATTTGAAGGCTTGTTTAGATAGGAGTGGATCCACATCAATCTAAGTGATTGAGGAGAAAATCAATTCATTTCCACTCCAATCCACTTCAATCCAATTAGATTGAGTACACCCAAACAAGCCATGAAGGATTTCTTTCTCTTCTTTCTATTTCAAAAACTTACAAAGATGCTACTTTAGCATTTCTAATGGCTGAATATATTGATTAAAAATCAGTACCATCTCTCTTAGTGCTTCACACAAGCAACGAAGTGGACAACTTCAATCACAAATCTTGTTTTTACCCTTTTCATAGGAATTTGACCTTAATCTTTGAAAGTGCATCTAGGTATCCCTGTGGATTTTAGATGATTGATGACAACAACTAAGGGACTAATGAGCTGAGTTGATCTTAAGCACAGGTGTGATGATTGAAATGAGACAAAATACCCAAAAAGGAAAAGGTTGAAATGGGCGTCGAAGGCTCAAGCATAGAAATTAGAGTTTCTATTGTGTTGCGTTTAGACTAGCTGTATCATGTGTGAGGGTAGTTGTATCATGTGCATTTAGATCATCCAAGAGGGATCAAAGTGGTGGTTGAGAAAAAAACCTAAGTGAAAAGCCTTAGAGAGAGAAAAATTCCAGTGACCGGACTTGTCCGGGTGTCAGTCCGGACTAGTCCGGATGGCCAAGTTAGTCCATGTTGGGACGGACTAAATGTCTCTGTTGGAGTTCGAACTTGTCTGCATGGGTACGGACTAGTTCGTTCTAAATGTAGCCTGGGGGGAGTGAATAGGCTTTTTGAACATTCATCGGACCCTGAAACACTTAACAGATGGATCAAATACGGGGAGGCCGGACTAGTCCAGTCGGGTGCGGACTAGTCCGTTGTGCGCGGACTAAAAGATCAAGTAAATTGACAATTCTACTTCCAGCACACTATGCAACAGAAATCAAATTACGAGTAAATTGTATTGAGCCAATGAATTGATATATTGCAATGATCAAGTATAATACAATGTTTCAATATGAATTTTACAATACTACGCAAAACCTAGATTATGATGAAACATAAACAAGAATACTCAAGACAGAGTTTTTATCCCAAGGTTTGATTCCACGGAGGAAATCTACATTCCCGTTCAGGAGTCCACAGAGGATCGGGTCTTCACATACCCTACCCTCGTTGAATCGCCACGGAGGCCGATTCTCTTCCACTAACCACGAAGGGGCAAATACTTGTTCAAGGGGCCTTCTCACTAGTTTAGGGCTCCCTAAGAATTACAACGATGAACACCACCAAACACACTCAAAAGATATACAATAAAACAACTAGAGTGTGCGAGAGATCAAACCCAAGAGCTCAAGATGTGTAGAACAAGTTTTTCCTTTGTTCAATTGCTAATCCTCAAATATTTGATCTTTTTAGGCTTAGGATGTGTGGAGAATGTGAATTTTAGGCTCATGGAAGGTGTGACAGCGCAGGGAGTCGAGAGAGTTTGATGTATGGCCGTACACCTCTATTTATACTAGAGTTTCCAAAAGTTACCGTTTGGATTTGCGAGTCCGGACTAGTCCGTGGTGGACACCGGATTAGTCCGGTGTGCGTGTATGCGAGAAACCCTAAGTGTTGATAGATACCGGACTGGTCCGTTAAGGTGCGGACTAGTCTGTTAAGGTGCAGACTAGTCCGATCTTAGTTAGAAACTTTTCGGACTTGTCCGGTAGTTATTGGACTAGTCCGGTGTGATGTACACCGTGTAGGTCTAAGGACAAGTCCGCACTTGGAGAGACTTGTCCGATTTTAGTCAAAGAGTTTTCAGACTAGTCTGTTTGATATCGGTCTTGTATGGTATAGTGAAAAACCGTAGAGCTGAGGACAAGTCCGGAATTGGAGGACTTGTCTGATTTTAGTCAGAGGATTATCAAACTAGTCCGGTTGATATCAGACTTGTTCGGTGTTGTGCAGATGTGAAGGGCTGCGAACAAGTCCGCACTGGGGAGTCTTGTCCGTTTTTAGTCAGAGAGATATCAGACTTGTCCGTACATGTTGATTTTTGTGCAGTGAGTGTAATCTCTTTCACTTGAGCTCTTGGGGTGTGTTTCTCCAACACCCTCCAAACAAAATAATCTAATATTTTCAGCTCCTGAGCTCTTTTCACTTTAAATCCTCATTCTCTTTCCCTTTTGTGCTTTCCTTCTCATTTCTTTAAAACCTGTGCTCATCTCAACAATTTATTTAGGATCTCATTGGTTTGTCATTAATCAACCAAAACCCACAAGGGATGCCTAGATGCACTTTCATGTTCTGCCATGGTGAGCGACTGTGGAGCTAAGTCCTAGGAGGCCGGACTTGTCTGCCCCAGAGGTCGGACAAGTGCAAACCCCCCAGAGTAGCCCGTTTTAGAACGGACCAAATGGTTCTGTTTGAGCTCGGACTTGTCCTTTGTTGTACAAACTAGTCTGTGTAAGCCTGAGTGTGAGATCTCGAAGCCAAATCCTGGGAGGCCGGACTTGTCCGCCCCATTGGCCGGACTAGTCTGGGCTTTCCTAGAGTAGTCCATTTTCAGTCGGACTAGAGTGTTCTGTCGAACTTCAGACTGATCTGTTTTGGGCTTGACTAGTCCGTGTTGCCAGTGACCGTTTAAAATTTAAATGTTTGGCGGGGTCGTCACCTGTTTTGTCAGTCGGTGACGTTGAATTGTCGGTGGCCCCGAAAGGTGGGACTAGTCCGTGGCCCAGGGCTGGACTGGTCTGGGGTTGCATTGGTGGCAATGGTTAGTTGTCGAGACCCCTATAAAAAGGGGACTGAATATGGCCTAGAGGGGGGTGAATAGGCTTTGAAAATTTCCTGCACACTTAATCAAATAGTCAAATTCTTGATACACCGGACTTGTCCGGTTGTATGTGCAAACTAGTTCGGTGTGCTAGGTGTGTTATGATTTGACTAAGTGTTGATTCAGGATTTAAACTGTTATAGCAATGGGTATGTGAATAAAAGATAAGATCACTTGAATTAACAATTGATATTGTGAAGTTACACGTGAGAAGCAATTTGCAATTCAAGTAATAATATTGATAAACTATGAGCCTTAGACAATTAAGATGCAAAAGTAAAGAAGCACGTAAGACACTGATTTTTACCGGGGTTTGATCTCACCAAAGATATCTAGTCCTTGTTGAGGAAGCCCACACAGAGCTGAGTCTTTTCAAACCCTTTCCCTCATCAAGTCACCACACAAGGCCGACGTGATTCCACTATCACAAGCAATCACCGAGTTTATGGGGCAACCTCACACGTCGAGGGATCCCACAAGAATTACAATGAAAAGATGATCAAATACACTTGAAAAGATTACAATTAAGAGCACAAGTCTAAAGAGATCAAACCCCAAGATCTCAACGACATGTGGACAATGATCTCCCAACCCCAAATCTGAGCGTTCAATTCATTTTCACCTTTTTAGAACTTTAGATGCGTGGGAAGATGTGTTTTTGGGCTCTTGTGACAAGTGGCATCACTAGGGTTTGAGTTCTGAACAGTGGAATTCGTGAATTGTCTTTGTGGGGTCGTAGGTCTCCTATTTATAGGGTTTCCAAAGAAGTTACCATTAGAGGTCCTAACTACCGGACTAGACTGTACTGGGGACCAGACTTGTCCACTGTGCTATGTAAAAGTCGGCGTGAAATGTGCAGCACACTAGAAATCCTAATTGTGTGAGGTATACCAGACTAGTCCGATTTGTGTTCAAACTTGTCTGGTTCCAAGTGAAATTGAACTCCAGAGAGTTCAACAGACTAGTCCAATCAAATAACAGACTCGTTCAGTGCTATGTGTTATTGAACATCAGAGAGTTCAACAGACTAGTCCTATCCTGTGGACGGACTTGTCCGGAGTGTAGTGAAACGGATTTACAGAGACTTGAATGGACTAGTCCGGTCCAAGATTGGACTAGTCCGGTGCAATGTGTTATTTGGTTCTAGAAAGTATGTCGAACTAGTCTGGTCGATGGTCGGACGAGTCCGGTGCACAGTGCATTTGGAGAATAGAGAGTTAAACAGACTAGTCCGTTCCATGAACAAAACTATTCTGGTGTTCAGTGAATTTTTAGGGGTTTTTAAGCCATTACCCCTATGTAAAAACTTGAGCTCTTGGGATGTGTCTCTCACAAACATCCTATACATTTAAATCTGCTTTGTGCTTCTGTTGTCAGTTGGGATTTTCTCTTTTGTACACCATTTCATTTTTCACCTTTTTGAGTGCTTGATAATATCTCATTTTGCTTAACCTGCAGTCATCTCAATAAATTCATTAAGATCTCATTTGTTTATCATCAATCGTCCAAAACCCATAGAGGATTGCCAAGATGCACTTTCAATGTCCCCGTTTTTTGTGATTGATGACAACCAATTGATATTTCACAATTAAGAGTAAAAAATAATTTTTATAAAGTGTGCATATATGAGAATAATAAATGAGAAACAAAAACTTCTCACATATATGCACTCTTCATGGTGGGGTGCCTAACAAGTGTGTGATCAAAAGATGTGATGATCAATACATAAGCCTTTGACAGTTATAGCAACAATCATCACATTAACATTAACTAAGCATCACACAATAAGTAAATTAAGCACATCCAAAATAAATTACAAATGTTTGAAAATGATTACATGTCCTTGATCACAAGTCCATGATGGCTTAAAAGCTATAAACTAGACAACTAGTCTCAATCTCTCCCCCTTTGGCATCAAGGCACCAAAAAGGAAAAAATTGAGTGGAATCACTCATCGTCACTATGTCTCTCACTCTCAGTCCTCTCTTCATCTTATTCTTCATCTTTAGGTGCTTGAGGAGGAGGAGGAGGAGCAGAGGCACCAGCTAGTTCAAATGAAGCCAACTCTTGCTCAGTTAGAGGAGCCATCACAATAATATCTTCTCCTGAGGCCTCTGAAATTTGAGGTGACCCCACTGGCTCAATCTCCAGCTTGTCACAGATGGCTTTGATGTTGGCCTTCACATATCTTTGATGCTTCTTTCTGGCCATACTCTCCTTAAGATGCTTGATTTCCACTTTGTGACAAGAAGCAAAAATGGACAAGTGCATCTTCAGTATTCCACTGGAGGATCATGTGGAAGGTGGAGGAGCAGGGGAAACATCCTCAGGTCTTGTGCCTTCATTAGCCCTATTGGATCTTCTTTCTTCTGCAGATGAGGCAGGAGCAGAGGGTATAGTGTAGATTGTAGGCATCTGAGGCCTGAGTCTAGTATGAGGCACATCCTTGAAAAATTCCAGTCCTATCACCGTCTCAATCATGTACATGATGTAGGGTGCATAGCCGCAGGACCTATTGGGAGTGATAGAGATGTTTACAATGTTGTTGTACATGTACTCAAAGACATTGAAAGTCCTTTTTCTTGCTAATGACCTTCATTAATATCTTGAGGGTGCCCTGAATAGTCCCTACATCTCCCTCCTTGGGAGCTATGGTCTTCCTCAGGATCTTGTTAAGGATAGCAAAGAAAGGCTTCAAGTAGTTCGTAGTTGGAGACTTGAATGTCATCTTTGTATCATAGAGAAAGTTAAGCTTATCTTTCTCCAGAGGCTTCAAGTTGTGGATATTGATGTCATTCTCCAAAGAATTTTCCAGGTGAAGGATTCTTGCAAACTCCTCATAAGTGACACTATACTGTGCTCCATGTGTCATCCAAATCATCCTGTCACTGTCAGCACGAGCAAAGTAGAGAGTTAAGTAGAACTGAGTGATCACCTCATTGTTCTAGTCCCACTGGAAAGAGACTAGATCCTTCAGTCCATGAAGCTCCAAAGCTTCCAAAACCTCCTGATAGGCTTGACATCTCTTGGACGGGAGGTAAGTGATGTCTATCTATTGACTCTCGATAACTGGGTTCCTCATCTTCAGATACATATGCTCATAGTAGTTAGCATGGAAATTGCTCCAGAATGTGGGATCAGCTGATAGTTTGGGTTGACCATAGACTTCTACCTTCCTGAACTTGTCAGCCAGCTCACCCCTTTGCCAGTGAAATCATCACTTGATGG
Source organism: Tuctoria greenei (assembly GCA_036927565.1). Classification (NCBI taxonomy): domain Eukaryota; kingdom Viridiplantae; phylum Streptophyta; class Magnoliopsida; order Poales; family Poaceae; genus Tuctoria; species Tuctoria greenei. The sequence goes on from JAYESD010000007.1 coordinate 150,823,936, forward strand.
TTGTCTATTGTGGTGAGTTGGTGCTTTCATCTTCAAGGGGCCAGTAGGTCCACTAGCAAGTCCTTTTCCCTTGTTTAGGGCTCTCTTGGGCCCCGTTGAACTCCCAACAGCGTCCTTGCCCTTTGCCTTCATCACTACCACTTTCCTTCTCTTAGGAAGAGTGTCATCGGAATAAGGGGAGTGAACATTGACATCATGCATTTTCTTCATCATCTTCTCTTTGGCTCTTTGCACTCGAGCACGCTCAACCTCTTCATCATAGTGAAAGGAGCAGTCCTCTGAACTTGAAGACATCGTCCTGATTAGAAGGTTCAAGGATTAGATATGGATGGATTGGAGACTATGTGCAGATAGGAATTTATAAGTTCAAATGTCAGATACCAAACTCGTCCATTTTCATAGTGCGGACTTGTCCGATGTACCGAACTTGTCCGTACCTGAACACCGAACTAGTCCGATCTGGCATAAGAACCCTAACTTTCCTATTTGAACCAAATCTAGCTCGAATCGGTTCACAAGGACTAGGAACCAGTAGGAATTCATCTAGAAGAGTAATTCATGCCCTTAGAGAAGTAAACTAAGCAAGAATCAAGGAAAGTTGAGAGCTAGTGTTTGATGAGATTTTACCAAAAAGTTGAAGATTCGCGTCGAAGGAGCGAAGTGGGGGCCGGATTAGTTCGGGGTGGACAAGCTCCGCATCAAGGAGGAGATTTCCTTTAGATAAATCCGTGTTTTTGGTGGCTAGATGTGGAAATCCCCTTTGAAGCTCACGGATGAAGAGAGAGAAAGCAAAGGAGGTTGTGAAGGGTGGAGAATGAGCTCCTGGCGGCAGATTTGGGATAACCCCGACAAATCCAGACTAGTCCGGTCGACACCGGATAAGTGTGGTGTATCGGACTAGGGCCGAACTAGTCTATGACAACGGACTAGTCCGGTGCTGAAGCCGGACAAGTCTGGTGTCAGCAGGACAAAACTGAATTGAAACAACTAAATTTTGGTTGTTTGATCTAATAGTGATCTAAATGACATTATTTCATAAATAATCTTGATGAATATGACCAGTAAGCAATCAACAATCATACAATGGCCATAATTCACCAAGATTTACTCATTTAAATGGTTTTCAAGAGAAAATCAAGATAAGGGGTAAAGTTTTGCAAAAATGAGTAAACTTTGAAATCACAACCAGATATGCAATGTTTTAAGCCATATTTATAGAGTCAAGTATATTTAGCTCGTTTCTTAGCTCACAAAACCTCTTTTCATCTAGTGGCTTTGTGAAAATGTTTGCAAGTTGTTTTTCAGCCCTAACATGTGAGCTTACTATGCCACCTTTTAATGAATGGTCTCTTAGAAAATGGTGATGAATATCTATGTGCTTAGTTCTTGAGTGCTCTACTGGGTTGTTTGCCTTTTTTATAGCACTCTCATTATCACATAGGAGTGGAATATGGTTCAAATTGTAACCATAGTCCCTTAGAGTTTGTCGCATCCAAAGTAGTTGTGCACAACAACTACCGACTGGAACATACACCGCTTCGACTGTGGAAAGAGCAATGGAGTTTTGATTTTTAGATGACCATGAAACTAGGGACCTGCCAAGGAATTGACAGGTCCTCGACGTGCTCTTTCTATCGACTTTGCATCCCGCATAGTCGGCATCAGAATAACCTATCATGTTGAACTTGGATCCTTTTGGATACCAAAGGCCTAAGTTGGGTGTGTGCACAAGGTATATTAAGATTCTTTTTAGAGCTACTAAATGGCACTCTTTAGGTGTGGTTTGAAACCTTGCACACATACACACATTAAGCATAATATCTGGCCTAGATGCACATAAATAGAGTAATGAGCCAATCATAGAGCAATATACCTTTTGATCCACATTTGGACCATCTTCGTTGAGATCGAGATGTCCGTTAGTTTCCATGGGTGTCTTGATGGGCTTGGATTTGTCCACATTGAACTTCTAGAGGATGTCTTGCGTGTACTTGGTTTGGATTATGAACATGCCCTCTTGTAGTTGCTTCACTTGGAATCCCAAGAAGAACTTCAATTTGCCGATAATCGACATCTCGAACCTATCTGTCATAATCTTGCTAAACTCTTCACAAAATGACTTTGGTAGAACCAAAGATAATATCATCAACATAGATTTGACATACAAATAGATGATCATCAAAGTGTTTTGTGAACAGAGTATAGTCAGCTTTTCCAATCTTAAAACCATTTCGAGTCCGAAAATCTCTAAGGCACTCATACCAAGCTCGAGGAGCTTGTTTGAGGCCATAGAGAGCCTTACACAGTTTATAAACATGGTTGGGGTACTCTTGATCTTCAAATCCTGGTGGCTGCTCCATGTACACTTCCTCCTTAATTGGACTGTTGAGGAAGGCACTTTTGACGTCCATTTGACACAACTTGAAATTATGGTGAGTAGCATAAGCCAATAAAATACAAATGGACTCAAGTCTAGCTACGAGAGCGAAAGTTTCGTCGAAATCCAAACCTTCGACTTGTGAGTAACCTTTAGCCACAAGTCTCGCTTTTTTTCTCGTCTTGCATTGCAATCACCCAATCTGGATCCTTTAAGGCTTCTTCTACACTGTATGGTTCCAGAAAAGAGACAAAAGAGTAACATTCACAAAAATTTTCTATGCGAGATCTAGTAGTTACTCCCCTAGCAATATCTCTAATGATGTTGTTGACAGGATGATCTCTTGTACACTCTTATGTACTCTTGGGTGAGGGACTTGTGAAGTTGCTTGCTCTTCATTGTCTTCATGTTCATTGTCTCCCCCAAAATCATTGCTTTGGTGCTTATATGGATCTTCTTGATCTTCCTGATTTTGATCTTGTGCATGAGCTCCCCCTTGATCATTGCTTTCTTGTTGAGGTTCATCTTGTGCACTTGAGTCTTGTGGTTGATCTTGAGGTAGATTATCACCAAGTGCCATTTTTTTCAATGCTTCACATGGGGCTCCTTCTTGATATAGCACACACTTTATCAACTTGCTCGCCTTGGAGCCGTTAGTTTCATCGAATACTACATCATGTGCTACTTTAACATGGCCATAGACTTTGTTGAAGACACGATAGGTGTAGGCGTTTGAATCATAACCGAGCAAGAACCATTCATATGATTTTGAAGCGAACTTCGAAGTCCTCGGTTTCTTGTTCAGAATAAAACATTTACAATCACATACTTTAAAATATAAAACATTTGGTTTGTTACTGGTAAGAAGCTCATATGGCGTTTTCTTCAAGAGTCGGTGAAGCTACAACCAATTTGTGGCGTGACAAGCGGTGTTCACCGCTTTAGCCCAAAACCAATTTGATGTCTTGTATTCATCCAGCATTGTCCTCGCCATTTCAATTAGTGTTCTATTTTTCCTTCTTCATCAAGGTACTCCTCAACTTGTGTATTCTTGAATTCTGTCCTGTTGTCACTTCTAATGTTCTTCACGGACGAGGAGAATTCGTTCTGAGCTCTTTTCAGGAATTTCTTCAGGATTCCCTGAGTTTCTAATTTATCATACAAGAAAAATAACTAGGTGAATCTTGAAAAATCATCAACAATGACTAAACCATATTAGTTACCGCCGATGCTTATATAAGCAATTGGACCGAAAAACTCCATGTGAAGAAGTTCCGGCGGTCTTATAATAGTCATCATGTTCTTGGCGGGGTGCGGTGCTCCAACTTGTTTTCCTGTCTGGCAAGTGCTGCACGACCTGTCTTTCTCAAAAACAACATCCTTTAAACCTCGGATGTGACCACCTTTTAGAAGTTTCTGCAGATTTCTCATCTCAACATGGGCTAGCTGTCTATGCCACAACCATCCCATGTTAGTTTTAGCAACCAAGCAAGTGTTTAGTTCAGCTTTATCTTTGTTGAAGTCAAAAAGATAAATCTTTGCCTTAAACATTCCCTTGAATGCAATCGAGCCATCGCTTCTTCTAAAAACGGTCACACCCTCAATAGTGAATAAACAATTATAACCTTTGTCGCATAGCTGAGAAATTGATAGAAGATTATAATATAAAGAATCTACATGTAAAACATTCGAGAGAGTATGTTGAGAAGAGATTTCAATTTTACCGCTACCAAAGACATTTCCTTGGTTGTTGTCTCCAAAGTATATCCCTTCACTTGGATCTGTGTTGCACTCATACTCCACGAACATGTTCCTCTCTCCGGTCATGTGATTGGTGCATTCGTTGTCTAGCACCAATTTTGATCCCCCGGAGGAGTAGACCTACAAAACATAATTATTCCTTGGTTTTAGGTACCCAAGCTTGATTGGGTCCTCTCAGGTTAGTCACAAGAGTCTTGGGCACCCACACATAAGTTTGTGAATTCTTGTGCCATGGCCCTGCATATTTAGCAAAGACATTTCCAAATTTGTTTTTCATAAGGACATAGGAAGCATCATAAGTACGAAATAGTATTTGCAAGTCAGATTCATGCAAATTTTCCTTAACAAAAGTGGTCTTCTTCTTAGCATGAACATTGGGGACATGTGTTTGTTCTTGTTAAACCCAAGACCATCTTTGATGTTAGGAGGTCTAGTGACCATATATGCACTACGTGCATATTTGATCTTCCCCTTGTCAAAGATGCCACTTTGGGAAGGATGCTTTGCATGAGAAGTAGAAGAATCAGATTTGACAACATTTTCCTTAATAGAACATGTGCAGGTTGCAATTCTTGTTGGACTTACACCTTTGGAAGGTGAGCTTTTCGAGAAGGAGGAGTGACATTGCTTGAGTGACTCAACTTGCACTTCAAGAATCTTGTTAACTTTTGACAAATTATCATGTTTGTCGGTACCCTGCGTACCGGATACCCCTTGGAATTGCAAAGATCATAAGAAAACTCCATCTACCAGATTTGAAGACCTCCAAAGGCCCCACATGTCAGCCGTAACCGGACCTGCTTCCCTGACATGGTTAGTCCCAGGGCCGCCACGTGTATCATAAGACCGGAGCTATTGCCCACACATGGGAAAGCTCCGAACTGGATACCAGTATGGCACCCCCAGACCTAACCGTCCACAACGGTAAGCTCCAGAGCTGCCACGTGTCCTAACTGCTGGACCTTCAACCTCAACAATTAGACTGGTGGACCCCCAATAGCTCGGACCTTCAAGGGACAATCAAGGACTTCAAGACCCGATTAAGCGTCATTAATACCATATTAGTGACACACGATCAAAAGGCCCTTAATACCAGTAATGGCACTGTTAAGTCCCGTTACGACGCTATTAAGGGTAATTAACCTCATTTATTGTGTATTAAACATTAGTAACCGCCAGGGCCACATGTCGGGCCAGGCTTACAGTGTAACAACCAGTCCTTGTGCTGTAAAATGACTAGTCGACGATACACACGGGCTCTCGGACTCAGAGACCTCTCTGGGCTCTCAAGCACACACAATCACTGAAAGCTATTAGACGCTCAATACAAGAACAACACACCTCGTGGAGTAGGGTATTACGCTCACGCGACCCGAACCACACAAACCTCTGTGTAAATTTGCCACCATCTCTTGAATCTCTGCGCGCCCATTGCCAAACAACAAACTCCGCGGACTACTAACAGTAGTGTCGGGAGATCTGCCGAATTCAACCACCGATAGTTGGCGGGCCAGGTAGGGGGGTGCCCAAGATTTCAAGAATGGTGAACTCTACTACTGGATCGTCCAACGGCAACCTCGCTGTGCAACCTGCTAGAGGCAACCACTCCAACATGCAGCAACCCGCGGGTGCCACAACTCCAGTAGGAGTCATGCCTCCACCTCCACTGCCTGCACCAGCAAATCAAGCTGGACAGCTAGACGGAGCATCTGCGTTGGTCACCGCATCGGCGAATAACAACAACCCTGAACAAGCGCTACATGCAGTGAATGCTCTCCTCCAACGCCCACCACCTCCGGGTGCATCCCAGGTTGCAATGGAGCAGTGGAGGGCTGATGTGGAACACTTGGTTGCAGTAGCAGCCGGTCGTATCAGCAACCAAGGTCCCCCCTAGGGGCGGGCCCCATCGCAGCATCGGACTTTCTCGGGCAGACTTGGTCTGCACGCTTCCCAAAATAGGAGGCGTGCTGCGTCTCAACAAGTGACGTCGTTGCCTCCCGGGGCACGGCGCACCCATACGGTAACCAAGCTCCCGAGGGAGTAGGAGGAGGCTGTTCTGCCCTGACCATGCACTTGCGCATGGTCAAATGGCCACAAAATTTCCGGCCTCACCTTTCGGAGAAATTTGACAGGACTGTCAATCCCACTGACTTTCTTCAGATTTACTCCACTGCAATCCTTACAACCGGAGGTAACGAGGCCGTAATGGCTAACTATTTCCATGTGGCTTTAACTATGACCTCCAGGTCCTGGTTCATGAGCCTCCCACCCAACTCCATCAATAGTTGGGTGGAATTGTGCCAACAGTTCACCGCCAATTTTGGGAGTTCATACACCCGACCAGGCACTGAACTGGACCTTTTTGCTGTAACGCAGAAGGGGGGAGAATCCCTGCGTTCCTTCATCCAGAGGTTCTCCCAGGTATGAAACACTATTCCTTCTATCTCCAATGACTCTGTTATTGTGGCATTTAGACAGGGCGTACGAGACAAGAAGATGTTGGAGAAGCTAGCGATCAAGGAGATCACCAGCGTCACGGAGCTCTTTAGCTTGGCAGACAAGTGTGCTAAAGATGCGGAGGGCCGTGAAATGCACTCCAAACCACCTCCGGAGGATAACAAAAAATCCTCCAAGGGCGAAGCCACTACCTCCGGGAGTGGCAAAAAGAAGAAAAAGTCCAACGGCAAGAAAAAGCCGTCGACTGGCACACCTACTGCTGCAGCTACTACAGCTCCGGGTAGCCGGGGGCCACGCCCTGAGAAACAACCTCGACCTTCATCTGAAGATGGTGGCAACTCCAAAATGTGGTGCCCTATTCATAAGTCAAACAGCCACAACTTGGAAGACTGCCGAGAGGTCCAGAACCTTGCCGAGCGCTACAACAAGCGCCAGGAAGAAGTTCCTTTCCGACAAAGGGAAGGAAAATAGAAAGTCGACGAAGCTCTGGCTGAAGATGAGTTAGGCTTTCAGGACCTAAAAAGGTCCTGGAGGCTGTATACACCTCCGTCGATGACGACTCCGACGTCTCCAACAATGAACGTCGAAAAACCATGAACACCATTTTTGGTGGTTCATGGGACATCACCTCCCGCCGTGGCCTCAAGACCATGCAGCGGGACATGGCCTCAGTAGCTCCCACCGCCAGGGCGGAGCCGCATAAAAAGTGGATGGACACTACCATCACTTTTGATGCATCAAACTGCCCTTGGAATATGATTGGAGCTGGCCAACTCCCATTGATAGTATCTCCGACCATGAACAACATCCAACTCCACCATGTAATGGTCGACGGAGGTTCGGGGCTGAACCTCATAAGCTTCGAAGCTTTTGTCAAGCTTCAGCTCTGACCTTCGGACCTTCGCCCCTCCAGACCTATCTTCGAAGTAGGTCCGGTGGCCATAACCCCACTTGGTGCCATTACTCTCCGGAGGTATGAACGACAAATAGGAACTCACGCTCATCACTTTCCTTCGGTCTAATGTCGACGTGTTTGCCTGGCAACCATCACAAATGCCTGGGATCCCTAGGGAAATGATCGAGCATAATCTGAAGATCTATCCTGACGCTCAGCCTGTACATCAAAAGCCTCAGAAGCAATCAGTAGAGCGACATAACTTCATACGACAAGAAGTGAGAAGTTGCTCGAAGCTGGATTCATCCGAGAAGTCTTCCACCCAAAATGGCTAGCAAACCCAGTCGTTGTACCCAAGGCTGTCGGGAAGCTTCGGATGTGTATAGACTACACAACACTGAATAAGGCATGTCCAAAAGATCCATTCCCACTACCTAGAATAGATGAGATAGTGGATTCCACCTCCGGGTGTGAATTACTGTGTTTCCTAAACGCATATTCTGGGTACCATCAAATCAGAATGTCTAGGGAAGGTGAAGAGCACACTTCTTTCATCACAGTAGATGGATTGTATTGTTATACTGCCATGCCATTTGGTCTCAAGAATGCAGCCTCAACATTTGTACGAGCTATGTACAAAACCTTTGGAGAGCTCATCAGAGACATAGTGGAAGTGTATGTTGACGACATCGTCGTCAAAATCAAGGACAAGGAGTCACTTCTTGACACCTTGCAAGCTGTCTTCGACAAGCTGTGGGTCACCCGCACAAAGCTGAACCCAGACAAGTGTCTTCGGGGTTAGCTCTGGAAAGCTTCTTGGTTTCCTGGTAAACCACCAGGGCATAGAGGCAAATCCGGCAAAGATTAAAGCCATTGAAGATATGCGGCCACCAGCCCGCATCAAGGATGTCCAGAAGCTGACTGGATGTTTAACCGCCCTCAGCTGGCTCATCTCAAGACTGGCGGAATGGGACTACCCTTCTTCAAGCTATTGAGGAAGTCCAGACCATTCCAATGGTCTGAAGAAGCAGAAAAGGCGTTCCAGGAGCTAAAGCAGCTCCTCACCACCCTACCAACCTTGGTAGCTCCGAACCCTGGTGAGCCTCTACTGCTTTACATTTCGGCAACTGATGAAGTTGTCAGCATGGTCCTGGTTGCAGAGAGACCAGAACCTTTACAAGCTCAGGAATCTAGACCCCTCAGGGAGGGTCAGGAGGTTCCTGAAGGAAAATCTGTGTCCGAGCCCCCATACTTGGATCTACAAGGAGTTACTCTTGTTGAACAAGAGGATCCGGACCCCTCCGGGAGGGTCCGGGTCACTCCAGAAGAAGCTCCGGGTTCCTTCAGCAAGGACCCGATGGTCCCCGAAGAAGGTCCGGACCCCTCCGGGAAGGTCCGGGTCGATGAAGCGGAGGCTCTGGGCCCCTCCGGGAGGGTCCGGACAGTCCAACGCCCAGTGTACTTCATCAGCAAAGTACTCCATGACGCCAAGACTCTATACCTAGAGGTGCATAAGCTGCTCTATGCAGTTCTTATCACCCCCGGGAAGCTTCGCCATTACTTGCAAGCTCATAAGATCTCAGTGGTAACCTCTTATTCACTGCGTGCGATCTTGCATAATCCCAATTCCACTGGGAGCATTGCAAAGTGGGCAGCGGAGTTGGCCGAGTTTGATCTAGAATTCGTCCCAAGACAAGCGATCAAGAGTCAAGCATTGGCGGACTTCGTGGCGGAATGGACCCTCTCTCCATCAAACCCTGGGGGCCCTAGTGAGCAAAGGCCGGAACTCAAGGCTCCGATCTTCACCGAGCCTCACTGGACCGTCTACTTCGACGGCTCCATGCAAAAGAAGGGGGCCAGAGCTGGAATCCTTCTCCTCGCTCCGACCTGGGAGAAGGTTAAATACATGGTCCACCTTGACTTCAAGGCAACCAACAACATGGCGGAGTATGAAGCACTCATTTAGGGATTAAAGGTGGCACTATCATACGGTGTCAAGCAGCTGTTGGTCAAGGCGCAGCTCATCATTAAACAGGTGAAGGGTGAATGCTCCTGCAACAATCCCCAACTAGCTGCTTATCTCTTTGAAGTCCAGAGGCTTCAGAAGGACTTCGAAGTCCTGGACCTCCACCATGCCCAGCGTCTCCATTACGCTGAAGCTGATGAACTCTCGACGAGAGCGTCAACTGGAGCTCCAGCTCCTGACAGAACTTTCGTCCGAAGATTGTCAAAACCCACAGCTCAGCCTGCCGAACTGAGGGAAGGGGGCGAGACCAGAATCCCGAAGCTGGCGGTCCCGATGGCCCTGTTACCATGGCAGCCATCAAGGGTCGTAGTTGCCGCCGGGAGCTTCGAGCAACCCAACATGCAAGACTCAAATGCTCAAGCTAGCTCTGATGCATGGATCTCGGAGATCCAGAGCTACTTGAAAGACAATATCTTTCTTGATGATAATGTATCCGCTGACCGGATAGTGAGATTGGCTAAAAGATACACATTGGTAGAAGGGGATCTCTACCGGCGCGGTGCCAACGGCGTCCTAATGCGGTGCATCACAAGGGAAAAAGGTCGTGAGCTCCTCACGGAAATCCATGGAGGCAAGTGTGGGAACCACGCGTCCTCCCGCACGCTGGTCGGTAAAGCCTTTCGGCATGGCTTCTACTGGCCTACAGCGCTCCAGGATGCAACTGAGTTGGTGAAGAAATGTGAAGCATGCCAGTTTCATGAAAAACAAATTCATACATCGGCTCAGCCTCTACAAATGATACCTCCTACATGGCCTTTCGCTGTGTGGGGGATGGACATCTTGGGACCTTTCCCAAGAGCCGTCAGAGGTTACAAGTTCCAGTATGTTGCCATTGACAAATTCACCAAATGGCCGGAAGCAACTCCAGTTGTGACAATAAAAAAGCAATCAGCTATCAACTTCTTGCATTACATCGTATGCAGATTTGGAGTCCCAAACAAAATCATAACAGATAATGAGACACAATTCACAAGCTCCGCATTCCAAGGATATTGCAAAGACCTCGGCATCCAAGTCAGCTACGCTTCCGTAGCTCACCCGGCAAGCAATGGCCAAGCCGAGAGAGCAAATGTAGAAATCCTAAAAGGACTCAAGACGCGCACTTATGAGCGCCTGAAAAAACATGGAGCCAACTGGATCGAAGAGCTTCCGCCCACTCTATGGGCCAACAGGACAACTCCAAACCGGTCAACTGGAGAGACACCCTTCTTCCTGGTGTACGGAGCTAAAGCAGTCCTTCCTCCGAAAATTACCTTGGGGTCGCTCTGGGTCCGGACCTTCGACGAAGCCACGCAATACCAGCTCCGGCGTGAAGACCTTGACCTCCTTGAAGTGGGAAGGTGCTAAGCAGCTGTTCTGAATGCCCGATACCGCCAAGCTCTTCGGCTCTATCACCAATGGCATGTTCACAGCCGACAGCTCGAGGAAGCTGATCTGGTGCTACGGAGAATACAATCCAGAGAAGGGTTAAACAAACTTTCCCCCAGCTGGGAAGGAACCTTCCGAGTGATCAATATATCCCGTCCTGGATGCGTTCGCTTGGCAACCGAGGACGGGACACCTCTCCCAAATCCTTGGAACATTGAGCACCTCTGTAAGTTCTACGCTTAATATCACGGAGGTGAGTCTGTAATTACATGTGATGTATGTTATAGAGTCATTGTACAAAGTCAGGTAGCTCCTCCGGGAGGACAGCAGGACCTACCTCATTAGGTCCGCAACGTCCATGCAACACTTGTCACAGTCTCAGAACTAAAAGTGTAGCTAGATACCTTGGGTCAAACGAGAAACGAAACACACTTAGTCTGGTTCCGTACCCTAAGAGTGTACTTGTTTCCCCTGTACCCCGGACCTATAATGAAAGACATCATTGTGCGAAAACAGACTCCATATGCATTTACTTTGTACATGCTCAATATTTTTTACTTTTCTATTTCCTATCTATAACAAAGTTGTGTAGTTCTTAAGAAACTTTAGCTCGACGAGTTCATGTTCAATTCGAGTTGCATTGTCTATTCTTCCGGGTCCAAACATTGTTGATGGTCTACTCGTCTGAATGCCGCCAAGCCAATCCAGGGCTGGAGTATGCTATCGACTTAGCCTGGTCATGCACCCTAAGTACGCCACTCTACCTACACCCTGGCAGGCCGAAGTAAGGCGAGTCTAGAAACGATCGGACCTGAAGGAAACAAGACGGTGCACTTGATTGTATTTAGAATTGTGTCCGACCTAGAACTTTCTTGGGAATAATAAGACGCAATGAAGTTATGGATAAGAAATGGATTTTATTGTTTTTCTTAACTTCAGTGTGCAGGAAAAATAAATATTTCATGATGATGGTGAATGAAGCCGGAGCTGCCAAAGCTCCGACATCCTCTAGGCTGCTTGTGGTCGATGTTCAAACATCGATAGCGAGCGTCGTTGGAGCTACTCAGCTCCGGTAAAGCTAGGGGGCCAGCCGTCAACGTGAAGAAAAGATGGTGGGAAGACTCTATAGTGGAGTTTGCTGTCGACACACCACGTGTTGACAGAGGCCAGTCACCCCAGAGGACTAACCGTCGATGCTTTACGCGCTGATGGAGACTACTGCCAGAGCTACTAAGCTCCAACGATGGTCAATGCCGGAGCCACTAAGCTCCGACAACCTCAGGAGGCCTTCACTATCGAAGACTTCGAACCTACGTTCTACAACTGTTACATCCTCTTGGTACATGTTCACAATTAAATTGTGTACATCTACCAGGGGGCCAAGTGTGGGACAAAGGTGTTGAAGACAAAAAATGAAATTCACAAAAAACTTGGATTTCATTCATCTGGAGACAAGAGATTACAAAATTGGAGAAAAAGAAGAGAGGATACAAGTGGGAGCTACAAAGAGATGGTCCTAAACCCTATGGAAGAATGAGGCGACCTTCTGGGCAGCCTCCGATATGCTGGCTTGGGCAGCTTCTCCCTCTCCTTCGATGGGGCCTTCAAGCACCGGGTCCAGGTGGAATTGAGGGTCCCGGCTTGTGTAGCACATCAGCACGAATTCTGCGACGTCCTTCGCCAGGGATTGTCCCTCGGTCTCCAGCTGGTCCGCAATGACATCACCCATCTTGGTGAGTTTTGTTGCCTTCCAAACTCAATGCCTACAACGCCAGGTCCAGCTCTAGCTCCGGATCATCCGGACGCACAGGACTAAAACCCATTGGCATCACCGCGTCGTTGGCTTTGCCCAGGAAGTCCCAAACTTGTTGGGACTCCACAGTCCTCGAGCCTCGCATCTCCTCCAAGGATCTTCTGGTCACCGCAAGCTCCGAATTCTCACGGGCAAGGCGCTCAACCTCTTTGGCGTTCTGCTGAATCTTTTCAGCAACTTGCCTTTCGAGTTTTCCGAGCTCTTCCTCCCGGTGCTGGATCTTGTTCCCGCGGTCAACCAGGTCTTTCTCCCAGCCCCGCACTTTCTTCTCCCTGGCAGCAACGGCATTCTCCCTCCTGTGGAGTTCCTGCCCTCACTCCCAGGCCTTCTTCTCCTCTCTCTCACAGCGCTCCTCCAATTTCTTGGTGCGCTCCTCGAGACTCTTGTCACCTAGAGTTAGCCTCTGTGTGAGCTCTTCCTCCCTCTTCACGATGTCATCCTGCCTCCAGGAGTTTTTGCTCTTCATCCTCGAGCTTTCTCTCCTGCACCTCAAGAGCCTCCCGGCGCTTCACGAGACTGGCGTGGATGGCGTCGAGCCTCTCCTGACGATCATTCGCTGTGCCTATTAGCAGCCTTGGCCTGTTCATAGATGGCCCGAGACTGGTTGTCAAGGGATCGCGTCATGCTTTCCCTCTCATCCAGCAGCTTACCCAAGTATTCCAGGTAGACCTTCTCCCTCTGCACCCACTCCTTGTCGTCAGCCAGCCTCGACTGCGCCAGCTTGGTCTCGAAATGGAGCCGGTTGCACCACCTCCTAAGAGTTTAGCGCTCCTCCTCGAGGGCCTTGCTGTCGTGGTAGAAAGCCAGTGGACCTGACGAAGACTGGAGCAGGCGTTGTCGATAGACAATAACAAGGGGATCGGGTGAGGACCTACCGGGGTCATCTCCGTCGATTCTAGCGGGTTCTCCGTGACAAAAATTGGGTCCCACTCTACAAGAGCGGTCTCCTGAGCTTCCACGGCACTAGGGCCATCCTCCAGGATAGCCTCGGCCGCCGCCGAGGAAGGTCCTGCAATAGAAGTTTCGACCTCCAGAATTGGCTCCGGAGGTCCTGCCGCCAGGTCATGAACAACTGGCCCCTCAGGCGGGGGGCCGGCAGCTTCATCTTGGCACCCTCGCTCAGATGCGGGCACTTCTGGGACCACAGCTTCCGGGGCGGACGTAGAAGATTATGCCGGAGCTGAAGTCACGTTCGGCTCCGATGTTGGCGCCTCCTCTACCGCCAATTCCAGTGCTAACACCTCGACCACCATGGGCTTGAGCGCAGGCACCTCTACAGCAATCGGCTCAGGCGCCAGTACTTCTTCAATGACCAGCTCCACCGCCGAAACTTCTGCAGCAACCGTCTCTATCGCCAGAGCTTCCTCGACAACTGGATCAGGCGCTGGACCTTCATCAACACCCGTCTCTACCGTCGGGGCCTCATCAACCACCGGCTCGACTGCCGGGGCTTCAACAACATCTGGCTCCATGGACAGAATCGCAGCTATCTCCGGCTCTGAGGCCGGAGCGTCCATCATTTCAGCATCCGAGCCCGGAGCATCAACCTCCGGGGCTGGTGCCACTGGTACATCTTCATTCCCGTGGTCCGGCGCTACCACGGGAACTTCTGGGGATGAGTCGAGGTCCAAGACCACGACAGCCGGCGCCGGAGCTGCCGCAGCCTCAGCCACCTCTTGGGGCGGCACTGGAATTGGAGTCGGAGCTTCAGCCTACACAGCCTCAACTGCTGCTACAGGAACCGGAGCTTCAACCCCTTTCTTGGGCACTCTGTGGATGAAGGACGAAGAAACTCAAAACATAGTTACAACAAAAAATAATTAACTGAGGTAAAAAATCAAAAATTACCTCAGAAGGCTTCTGCACCAGTTAGCACGGAACCTCTTTTACGGACGCTCGGAGCCGGACCCTGTTGCCACTGGCATGGTGGTTCCGGAAGGTTCCCCGAAGCTCGTTGCTGCTGTCGGTGTCAATTTTGTTGAGGCCCCCCTCGACCGGGAAGGACCTCCGGACCCAGAGCCTTCAGCTGGCCCAAGTACTGGAGCCGCATGGCCGGAGCTAGCATCCCTGGGAGATGCTGATGTTGGAGTAGTTGCCGCCGATGAAGACCTTCCCCTCCGGGGAGAAGGAGTCACTGCGGAAGGAGCAGGCCTGACGGACCTCCCGTCAGCATGCTTCAGCTTCCTCTTGCGGCTCGATGGCTCGGCCAACTCTTTGCCCTTGCCCACGACTTCAACTCTCTGTTCCGGGACAGAAGGGGGACCACCCTCGGAAGCTCCGGAGATTGCCAACCCGGTGATCGAACGTCTCTCAACGACACCAAGGTCGTCAAGCACCGGCATCGTCCGCCGGAGCTCCCTACTGAACTCCACCTCCATGTTCAGAGGGAGAAAAGCCGCTGGCCGAGTCAAGTCATCATCCTCGACGTCGATGCCGTGCTGGAACTTCTTGAGGTGAAACTCCAAAGTTGCACCCTCCATGTTGTACTTCAAACTGGTCTCAATCCGGTCGTCGTCAAACACACTGTTGAGAGCCCAAGCAAGCTTCTCCCTCTTCTTTAGCAGAGCCCACCTGTTGGTCAGGAAGTTGCAAAATACAGCCTGAGGAGTCACCCCTCCTTCCACGCACTGGCAGATCCTGGTCAGAGCATGGTTGAAGGCGTCCAATAACATCGGAGCTTCACTCCAAACTGCAGTGTCAACTTTGGGGAGGCCTTCGGGCAACTCCAGCTTCTCATGCTCCTCCACCCTGATGACGATCCAATCCTTCTTCCAGTCGTCCCACTTCCCAGAAGGGAACGACCGCAAGTACTTATACGGGCACTTCTTGCGCTTCACAAAATAATAGAAGCCAAGGTACTCGTTACTCTTGCCGGTGGTCTGGACAGTGAAGAAGGTGCGGAAGAGCTCAACACAGGGGGGAATGTCCACCCACATCTCGTAGAAGTTGACAAAGATCGACACTAGAAGAATGGAGTGGGGGCCAAGGTGGTACAGCTGCAGACCATAGAAGTCTAGCAGCATCAAGAAGAAAGAGGAGAAAGGTGGGATCAGTCCCACCATGGCGTACACGGAGAAGTACACCATGTCGCCGGCGTGCTCCTTCATGAAAGGAAGCTTGCCGGCGCGGACCAGGTGGTTGAAGAAGTCTGAGGACCACCCCATGAGGGCCCGAACCTTCTTCAAATCACCGTCAGTCTTCAGTCAGCTATGGCGAAGATCCAACTCCATCGCAGCACAATGAGGCGAGAGATGAAAAGCAAGTGAAGGTTTGGAGGGTTTGAGCGCAAGTTCGAATGAAAGGCGTAAAGAACCCCAAACGGTGCGTGCTTTCCTTCTTAAGTAAGCCCCCACAACGCTTGGATGGAAACCGCAGAGGAGCCGATGATACCATTCAAAAACTTCACCCTGCCAATGACAAGGGGGCCCGGGACCACCCCGACGATCATGTCGAGGTCCTTACCCCAAGAGAACGGTTGTCAACGTGAAAGGCGGGAAACTCGAAGGCGGCGGCCTGATAGGGCGCACGAAACCGATACGATTTTCGTATCGGGAACCGGCGACCTTCAATTGCGTGAGATCCGCATGCTAAGATCTCACCTGCCGCATCTAGGATATGCCACGCGGCGGTGGTTTAACTGCGAACTACCACCAAGGGCACATCCGAAGACCCTTGAAGACACGGCTAAAAAACTGAAGAAGGGACCCACCTCCAGCAGAATGACTTCATCCAAAAGGTCTCTCCCAGAGGTGGGGGCCACTGTCGGTACCCTGTTTACCGAATACCCCTTTGGATTGCAAAGATCACAAGGAAACTCCATCTACCAGATTTGAAGACCTCCGAAGGCCCCACATGTCAGCCGTAACCGAACCTGCTTCCCCGACATGGTTAGTCCCAGGGCCGCCACATGTATCATAAGATCGGAGCTATTGCCCACACATGGGAAAGCTCCGAACTGGATACCAGTATGTGAAAGTGCATCTAGGACTCACTTGTGGGTTTTGGATGATTTATGACAAGCAATTGGGATCCTAACCTCTTTGTTGAGATGAGTGCAGGCTTATGATAGAAAAATGAGCAAAGTACCAAAAAGAAGGAAGAATGAGGAGCAAAGTGGAAATGAGCTCAAGGAATAATAGTAGTAGATTATTGTGTATGGAGTGTGTTAAGGAAACACATCCCAAGAGCTCAACCACATTTAAACACACACATTGCACAAAGTTACACAGGACCGGACTAGTCCGACAGACACCGGACTAGTACGATATCCTTTCTGCACGGAATCGGACAAGTCCGATATCCATCGGACTAGTCCGATATCCTTTCTGACCAGAATCATACTAGTCCTCCCCAGTGCTGACTAGTCCTCAAAACACTTCACAAGTCACACAAAATCGGACAAGTCCGATCATATCCGGACTAGTCCGATATTCTTTCTGATCCAAATCGGACAAGTCCGATGTTTGCATAGACTAGTCTGAAAAACCCTCTGATCTGAATCAGACAAGTCCTCCAAGTGCGGACTTGTCATCCTATACACTTTGGGTTTCACATGTCCGGACAAGTCCGATGACTATCGGACTAGGCCGAAGATTTCCAGTAGCGAAATCGGAGAAGTCCGCTCCTAGCCAGACTAGTCCGATATTTCGGGACACTTAGGGTTTGCTACACACAGCACACCGGACTAATCCGGTGACCACCACGGACTAGTCCGAACTTTATGGACCCTAAGGGTCACTTTTAGAAACCCATATAAAGAGTTGTACAGCCATATTTTTCCCTCTCTCGAACCCTAGCGCCATCACACCTCCCAAGAGCCTCAAAAACCACATCTCTCCATGAAATTAAGTGCAACAATGATCAATCCTTTGAGGATTCACTCTAGATCATTTTAGAGACACGTTCAACACCACATTGAGCTCTTGGTTTGATTCTCTAACACACTCCTGCGATTTAATTGTAATCTTTTGAGTGTGTTTTGGTGGTATTTCGTGTTGTAATTCAAGGGAGCTCTCAACGTGTGAGAAGGCCCCTTTGAATTCGGTTATTCACCCCGTTGTGATTAGTGGAAGAGGATTGGCCTTTGTGGCGATCCGACGAGGGTAGGGTTGGAGAAGACCCGGTCCTTTTGTGGACTCCTCAACGTGGACGTGGGTTGCCTTTGTGGGAGCCGAACCACAGGATAAATCCTTGTGTCTTGTGTCTTTGGTGTTCATCGTTCTTATTCATCAATATAACCTAGGGTTTCATAATCATTGCTTATCACGTTAAATTGTTAAACATAAGATTTAATTGTGACATAATCTAGCATATAACATGGAAACCTTTATTTGATTCTATATTTCCGCTGCATACATAAAAGAATCAATCTAATCGATCAAGCAAAACCAACTTAGTCCGTGAACACCGGACTAGTACGCACTTTACCGGACTAGTCCGCTATCTCTGGTATTGAACTCGTTGTTAAGTGTTGTAGGATCCGAAAATTTGCAAAAAGGCCTATTCACCCCACTCTAGGCCACATTCAATTGGTATCAGAGCGGGTTCTTCAAGAAAGAGTCTAACCACTCGAAGAGATCATGTCGGAGATGAAGGACATCCACAAAACCAACAACCAAGAGGAGGTTAACAACGACAAGACCCAAAAGATGGAGAAGTACCTCGAAGCCATTCAAGACTTCGAGGACGATGATGAGGAGACGCTGGAGCTAAAGGCGCTGCTCAGAAAGAAGGCACTTTCCAAAGGGAAAGTGAAAGTTGAAGAGAAGAAGAAGGGGAGTAGTCACACCGACTACTCCCGATATCCTTTTAACTATGATCATCTAAATTCCAATAACAATCATTACTTATCTATCCCACTTGGAAAAGCGCCACACTTCGATGGAAGTGATTACTCAATGTGGAGGCAAAATATGAAAATGCATCTAATTTCCCTCAATCCAAGTTTGTGGCATATCGTGTGCACAGGGATAGATATTTCGGACGACGACGAAGAGCTCACCCCAAGCCAAGAGCAGGCTATTTATAGAAACGCTCAAGCCGCGGCTGTAATCACCTCCTCACTCAGTCGGGACGAGTTCACCAAGGTTGATGGACTCGAAATTGCTAAGGAGATATGGGATACACTGCAAACTGCACATGAAGGTGACCGACATGTGAGTGAAGCAAAGATTGAGATGATCGAAGGCGAATTGGGAAGATTCGCAATTGAGGAAGACGAGTCACCCCAAGATATGTACAACTGATTGAAGACACTCGTCAACAAGGTTCGATCATATGGGAGCAAGAAGTGGAATGACCACGAGGTGGTAAAGCTCATCCTTAGAGCCTTTATGCCTCGCAATGTCACACTATGCTCCATGATTAGAGAAAGCCCCGGATACAAAAGGATGACTCTAGATGAATTGCTTGGAAAGATCATCAACTTTGAGATGATGGAAAAACAAGCAAAGCACGTCAAGGAAATTGCCGACCTCACCTTGGCAAAGAAGAAAGGGGTTGCTTTGAAGTCCACCCTCAAGCCCCTATCCAAAGAAGCTAGAGAAGCACAACTAGAGGAAGACAGTGACGACAAGAGCAGTGAACTAGATGAAGATGACATGATATTATTCATGACAAAGTTCAAGAGAATATTGAAGAAAAGACAAGGTACAAAATCAAGTGAAGGAAAGTACAAGGACAGAACAAAGGCAAAGTTGAGGCGGGCATGCTATAATTGTGGTGAGTATAGCGACTTTAATGTTGATTGCCCGTATGAAGAAAACAAGAAGAAGACAAAAGAAGCCAAGCCTCAACCCAAGAAATTCTTCAAGAAGAAGAAACAAGCTGAACAAGCTCACATAGGGAAGGAGTGGGACTCAAATGATGAGTCCTCATCATCCGAAGAAGAAGAGATGGCTAGCATAGCTATCGAGAGCATGTCCAAGAAGTCTACTCTCTTCCCTACACTTGGCACAAGGAAGGGAAATGGTACTTGCCTCATGGCAAAGGAAGGTAAACGCAAGGTAACCATCAAAGCCCCTTCCGTGCATTCCTACTCTAGTGATGATGAAATAAATAGTGATAATGAGGATATGCTTATTGGACTAGATAGGAAAGCTGCAACAAAAATGAAATTTTTACTTGACCAACTTGTTGAGAAGGAGAGGTTAATTCATCGTCAAGAGGACATGATTATCTCCCAAAAGGAGGAGTATGTCGAACTTGACAAACTTCTAGAACTTGAAAAGGATAAAAGCAATTCACTAGAGCTTGAGTTAGATTCAAGAAAGGAAGCTTGCCTGGAGTTATCCAACTCAAATGTTGCAATCAAGGACCAACTTGCTGACCTGATCAAGGTTAACAAGATCCTTGAAGTGCAAGTTGAGTCACTCAAGCTGAGTGAACCTTCCTCCTCTTCAAGTTCACCTTCTTAACCCACTAAAACTGATTTCGCTCATGCTTGTACATGTAGGAAAGGTGACACCAGTTTGAAGGAGAAGTCAACCTCCACAAAGGATAAACACCCTTCCCAATGTGGCATATTTGACTAGGAGAAGATCAACTATGCACGTAGTGCATACTTGGTCCAAAGACCTCCAAACGTCAAATATGGCATTGGTTACTCTTATGGTGATAAGCAACATGCTAGAAGTCATAAGAATAACAAGGAGAGGAATACCTTTGTAAAAGGAAGGCTCTCTCAAACTGGAAAGTCACAGATTAAGACTGTACCTGCACAGGAACATCACACTAGTCCGGTCGATGTCCGGACAAGTCCGGCCCCCCAGACTAGTCCTGTACATAATCAGCGATTGTTTAAAACTTTTGATGCCTCCTATGTGTTAATGAGAAATAACTTTGGCAAGGTTTATGCTCATTATGTTGGGCCACGCCATGGGAACACTAAATCTCATGTGTGGGTGCCTAAATGTATTGTAACTAACCTCCAAGGACCCAAGCAAGCTTGGGTACCTAAAACCAAAGCATATTTTGTTTTTGTGGGCCATTCCTCCGGTGGATCTAAATGGGTGCTAGACAGCGGGTGCACCAACCATATGACCAGAGAAAGAAGAATGTTCGTGGAATATGAAGAGAATGAGGACCAAAATGAGGGCATCTACTTTGGAGATAACAGTCAAGGAAGGGTGCTTGGTACCGGTAAAATTGCTATATCATCTAAACACACACTTTCTCATGTACTACATGTTGAATCCTTAGATTATAACCTGCTATCCATATCTCAACTATGTGACAAAGGTTATAATTGCTTGTTCACTAACGAGGGTGTGACCGTCTCTAGGAGGAGTGATGGTTCCATTGCATTCAAGGGCATGTTGAAGGGAAAGCTTTACCTTGTTGATTTCAACAAGGATAAAGCCGAACTTGACACATGCTTGATTGCAAAGACCAACATGGGTTGGCTGTGGCATAGACTGCTAGCGCATGTTGGTATGAGGAATTTTCAATAACTCCTCAAGGGCGATCACATCCACGGTTTGAAGGATGTTGTTTTTGAGAAAGACAAGCCTTGTAGCGCGTGCCAAGCCGGGAAGCAAGTTGGAGCACCTCATCCCGCAAAGAACGTCATGACTACAACAAGACCGCTCGAAATACTACACATGGACTTATTTGGTCCAATTGCTTACATAAGCATCGGCGGTAACAAATATGGTTTAGTAGTTGTTGATGACTTTTCTCGCTTCACTTGTGTTTTCTTTTTGCATGATAAGTCAGAGACACAAGGAACACTCAAGAAGTTCTTCAAGCAAGCTCAAAACGAATTCTCATTGACAATCAAAAATATTCAAAGCGACAATGGCACGGAGTTCAAGAACACGCAAGTGGAAGAGTACCTTGATGAAGAAGGCATAAAACATGAATTTTCAGCGCCGTACTCCCCACAACAAAACGGAGTTGCCGAAGGAAAGAATCGAACACTCATAAAGATGGCAAGAACAAAGCTCGATGAGTACAAGACATCAGATCGATTTTGGGCGGAAGCGGTTAACATCGCTTGCCACGCCGTAAATCGACTCTACCTTCATCGACTACTCAAGGATACATCATATGAGATACTCACCGCTAACAAACCAAATATTTCATATTTTCGTGTTTTCGATTCTCCATGTTATATCTTGAAAAAGAAGCCTAGGACTTCAAAGTTCGCTTCAAAGTCTGATGAAGGTTTCTTGCTTGGTTATGATTCAAACACTTACAACTATCGTGTTTTCAACAAGACCTCCGGACTTGTTGAAGTAGCACGTGACGTAGTGTTCAATGAGACTAATGGCTCCCAAAAGGAGCAAGTTGATCCATGTGAACTAGGTAAAGAAGAAGCGCCTTGTCAAGCATTGAAAAGAATGGCTCTAGGTGAGGTTCGACCACAAGAGCCACCTCCACATGTACATGAAGAAGATGAACCACAAGAGGAGATCAACGATATAGGGGGAGCTTCAACACAAGATCAACCACAAGGATACGAAGATGATCAACAAGTCAACGAAGGAAATGACTTAGGGGGAGAAGCAGATTACCATGAAGATACAACTCCTCAAGTGTCACACCCAAGAGTACACCAATGCATCCAAAGGGATCACCCAATCGACAACATCATCGGTGACATCCAAAAGGGAGTAACTACTAGATCTCGCATAGCTAACTTTTGTGAACACTATTCTTTTGTATCTTTTTTGGAACCACGCAGGGTTGAAGATGCATTGAAAGATCCGGACTGGGTGGTGGCAATGCAAGAAGAATTGAACAATTCAAGCGGAATGAAGTGTGGGAACTTGTGGCAAGACCCAATGCAAACATGGTCGGCACCAAGTGGGTCTTCCGCAACAAACAAGATGAACACGAGGTGGTGACAAGGAACAAGGAACGACTTGTGGACAAAGGGTACTCACAAGTCGAAGGTTTGGATTTTGATGAAACTTTTGCTCCAGTAGCTAGGCTTGAATCTATTAGAATATTACTTGCATATGCTACTCACCATGATTTCAAGCTGTATCAAATGGATGTGAAAAGCGCCTTCCTCAATGGACCAATCAAGGAAGAGGTGTACGTGGAGCAACCACTCGGATTTGAAGATGAAGAGATCCCCGACCACGTGTTTAAATTGCGTAAGGCTCTCTACGGCCTCAAACAAGCTCCTAGAGCTTGGTATGAGTGTCTTAGAGATTTCTTAATTGAAAATGGCTTTGAGATTGGCAAAGTAGACTATACACTGTTTACAAAGAATTTTGATGATGATCTTTTCATTTGTCAAATTTATGTTGACGATATAATCTTTGGGTCAACTAACCAATCTTTTTGTGAAGAATTTAGTAAAATCATGACAGACAGGTTTGAAATGTCAATCATGGGAGAGTTAAAGTACTTCTTGGGATTCCAAGTGCGGCAACAAAAGGAAGGGACGTTCATAAGCCAAACCAAGTACACGCAGGACATACTTAATAAGTTTGGTATGGACAAGGCCAAGCCCATAAAGACCCCCATGGCAACAAATGGCCACTTGGATCTCAATGAAGATGGACCTAACATTGACCAAAAAGTATATCGCTCCATGATTGGATCTCTACTCTATTTATGTGCATCTAGGCCAAATATTATGTTGAGTGTATGTTTGTGTGCAAGATTTCAAGCCAACCCTAAGGAATGTCACTTGACAGCCGTAAAAAGGATCTTGAGATATTTAGTTCATACACCCAACCTTGGTCTTTGGTACCCAAAAGGCTCAAAATTCAATCTCATTGGTTACTCCGATGCAGATTATGCCGGGTGCAAAGTAGATAGAAAAAAGCACCTCCGGTACATGCCAATTCCTAGGGAGATCATTAGTTTCTTGGTCCTCCAAGAAACAAAATTCCATTGCCTTATCCACAGCCGAAGCGGAGTATGTTGCAGCCGGGAGTTGTTGTGCTCAACTCCTTTGGATGAGACAAACTCTAAGGGACTATGGTTACAATATGAACCATAGTCCACTCCTTTGTGACAGTGAGAGTGTCATTAAAATTGCCCACAACCCAGTTGAGCACTCCAGAACTAAACACATAGACATAAGACATCACTTTTTGAGAGATCATGCCATGAAAGGAGACATAGATATTTCACATGTCAACACTCAAAAGTAATTGGCCGACATATTCACCAAGCTACTTGATGAAAAACGTTTTTGGGAACTCCGAAATGAACTAAATATCCTTGATGCTCGGAGTGTGGATTGAAATGTTGCATACCTGTATGAATTCTTCAAATATGTTGATTGGATTGTGAAAATCATCTCTCTCATTTTTCTCCAAAAAACTATGTCAATTACTAAATCTTGGTGAATTATGATCATTGCTTGATTGTTGTATGCTCACTGATCATATTCAGCAAGATTATTTGGTGAGTTTTGCCTCCCTTTTCTCTAAATATGTACCTTCAAATATATATGAATGGGCTAAAAATTTTTGTCTGGTGACCACGGACTAGTCCGTGGTTGCTCGGACTAGTCCGCCCATGCAGACTAGTCTGCAGAGTGCCTTGTTAGGCCGGACTAGTCCGGTAGACAACAGACTAGTCCGATATAGCCCCTAGAAAAGTTCGGACTAGTCCGGTCATCTCCGGACTTGTCCGATTTTTGTGTCCATAACCCTAGCCGTCGCTAAACCATGCATTCCTCACCTCCACTCTAGCCTCACACGCTCTCTCTCTTCGTGCTCGAGCCCCCAAGGCGATTTCTTGATTTCTCCATTGAAACTTCGCAAGTTTGGGTGGGATTTGATCGACATTGCATCGGGATTGAAGTTCTCGGACTAGTCTGGACTTCAACGTCCTCTTCTTCAAACTCCAGTCGATTTCTTCGGTAATTTTTCACCCTAACCCTAGAAATCCCAAATTTCTTCGTTGTTGATCAAATAGCCTAGCATATTTCACTATGTACATGCCTCCTTGATGTATTGCTACTCCTGTTGTACATTAGGAATCACCATTTGTCTAGTTTCCTAGGTTTTTGAGTTTGAATATCGGACTAGTCCGGTCCATGCACGGACAAGTCCGATATCCCGGACTAGTCCGTGCCTGGACACCGGACAAGTCCGACTTTTCTGAACTCAAAACCTAACTTTTCAATTCCACAATGCATGTCCTTGCTATACTTTCACACCTATGCATTGTACCATTCATTATCAATCAAGCCACTCATTCTCAGGTCATGTCGAGCTCAAACGATGAAGTTTCTGATTTTGAGGCCGAGATGGACCACGAGATGGCACCTCGGACCTCAACGAGTCTCTGCAAGAAGCGCCAAGAGAGACCTACCGAGCCAGCTCCGTCTCCTCCAGAGTTCGGAGGAAAGTGCTGGCGAAGAAGCCAGCCTCCAAGGTGCCAGTTTCTAGGACTACCATCGGTGGTGGTCCTAGCTCAGCAAGTGCCCGCCAAGCAAATGGCAAGGGCAAAGGGATTGCTACGGGTCCAGTTGGCCCGTTGAAGCTACATGCTCCGAGGGAAGGGGCCCGGGACCCCACTGAAGAGAAGTTTAATGGAATGGGCAATGACTCAGCGGCCAAGTTCCGCAGTGTGGATTGCTACAGTCATCCAAAGCAAGCTGCAGATGGAAGATTCTGGAGCAATTTTCATGCTGACTATTACAATGCTGTTTACCTGCAGATGAAGACACCGGTGGTGCGCAGTCAGTGGATTGACTAGG
The DNA here is from genome assembly GCA_036927565.1 of Tuctoria greenei. Classification (NCBI taxonomy): domain Eukaryota; kingdom Viridiplantae; phylum Streptophyta; class Magnoliopsida; order Poales; family Poaceae; genus Tuctoria; species Tuctoria greenei. The sequence goes on from JAYESD010000007.1 coordinate 150,849,306, forward strand.
CACATCTTGAGAAGAAGAGATGCCCTGCATTTGATGAAGTGATTGCAGCAGCTGAAAGACATGGCTTGAAGGACCTCTTTGCCTTAAAGTACAATTGGAATGATGAAGTGGTGGCTCAGTTCTATGCCGCTTGTTACTTTGCAAGCGATGAAGAAGAGAGAGTGACTTGGATGACTCATGGATCCATGTACACTATCACATATGAAGAATTTGCAAGGATGTTGCATCTTGACACCTCAAGCGATGACAATATGATTATTCACAATGTTGGTGTCATCGAGAAGGAAAAGATGAAGTTTCTCTATGAGCCCAACTCAAAGTTCATCCCTCCTTCGACAAAGAACATGAAGCCTTTCTTTGTGGTGCTAAACAGAGTCCTGAGGAAGACAATAGCCCCTAAGGATGGGGATGAAGGGAGTGTGCAAGGATACCTCCGAACTCTGATGAGGGTCATAAGCAAAAACCGCCCATTTGATGTGGCGGAATACATTTGGAATGACATGATGAACATATCCTGCACTCCTAACAGATCTTGTGGCTATGCCCCTTATCTCATGTTCATGATTGAGAAAGTCACAGGGATCGAGTTTGTCAAAGATGTGGAGCACACACCTCTGAGGCCTCTGAAGCCTCAACAAGTAAATGTCCAGGCTGCTCCCTCGCCGGCCTCCAGCCCTGAGGCACCGGCAAAAACAAGAGAAGATGCAAGTGCTGCCCCTGCTGGTAGGGCAGCCCCTCAAAAAGGTTCAGCCAGCGGAATTCTCAAGTACCTGGTTGCAATCTTTGCCTCCTGCAAGAAGACCGAAGTGAAGGCTCACAAGCTCAATCAGAAAAGAAAGGAGGACATGAGGTACATCAAGGCAAATGTGAAGCAAATTTGCCAGAAGCTGGAGATTGACCCCATTGGATCTCCAGTGATTTCTGAGGACTTCGACCCGGACTTCACTGAGTTCGGGCCCTGGACCCCCTCCGAGCTTGCCTACTTTGGCGTTGGGGACTCGAGTACCTCCGCACCTCCTCCCCCTCCTCCTCATCAAGCGGAAGATGAAGATGATGAAGACGACGATGAGAGGACCAACAGCAAAGAGTGAAGACCCTAGGATCCTCCTCTCCTTCTTTTTGGTGTCTTGATGCCAAAGGGGGAGAGATTGAGGGGAAGTCTTAGTCTTAGCTGTAGTTTGTGAGGAGAGAGTTCTATGCTTTTCTTTTTAACTCTTTTGTGGCTTGTAATGTTTTAACAATGATCTTATCTTAATTATGGTTCTGTGATGCAATGAGTTAATCCTTTGAGTAGTATTTATGAGAACTATGATTTTGCTCTAGAATGTCATATATGCTTGCTATTTGGTAATTAATGTCAATTATATCATTATCAATGTTTCCGTGTACTTAGTTATGCATCCCACCATATAGAATGCACATATGGATAATATAGTTATGCATCCCACCATAAAGAATGCACATATGGATAATACTTCTCATCGCTTGATGTATTTTGGATTCATATGTGCATACTTTATGAAAATCTCAATTTTTTTATCACATTTTGTGAAATCTCAATTGGTTGTCATCAATCACCAAAAAGGGGGAGATTGAAAGTGCATCTAGGACTCCCTTGTGGGTTTTGGATGATTTATGACAAGCAATTGGGATCCTAACCTCTTTGTTGAGATGAGTGCAGGCTTATGATAGAAAAATGAGCACAGTACCAAAAAGAAGGAAGAATGAGGAGCGATGTGGAAATGAGCTCAAGGAAGAAAAGTAGTATATCATTGTGTATGGAGTGTGTTAAGGAAACACATCCCAAGAGCTCAACCACATTTAAACACAAACATTGCACAAAGTTACACAGGACCGGACTAGTCTGACAGACACCGGATTAGTCCGATATCCTTTCTGCACGAAATCGGACAAGTATGATATCCATCGGACTAGTCCGATATCCTTTCTGACCAGAAAGGTACTAGTCCTCCCCAGTGCGGACTAGTCCTCAAAACACTTCACAAGTCACACAAAATCGGACAAGTCCGATCACATCCGGACTAGTCCAATATTCTTTCTGATCCAAATCGGACAAGTTCGATGTTTGCACGGACTAGTCCGAAAAACCCTCTGATCTGAATCGGACAAGTCCTCCAAGTGCGGACTTGTCATCCTATACACTTAGGGTTTCACATGTCCGGACAAGTCCGATGACTATCGGAGTAGTCCGAAGATTTCCAGTAGCGAAATCGAACAAGTCCGCTCCTAGCCGGACTAGTCCGATATGTCGGGACACTTAGGGTTTGCTACACACAGCATACCGGACCAGTCCGGTGACCACCACGGACTAGTCCGAACTTTTTGAACCCTAACGGTCACTTTTAGAAACCCATATAAATAGAGTTGTATGGCAATATTTTTCCCTCTCTCGAACCCTAGCGCCATCACACCTCCCAAGAGCCTCAAAAACCACATCTCTCCACGAAATTAAGTGCAACAATGATCAATCCTTTGAGGATTCACTCTAGATCATTGGAGAGACACGTTCAACACCACATTGAGCTCTTGGTTTGATTCTCTAACACACTCCTGTGATTTAATTGTAATCTTTTGACTGTGTTTTGGTGGTATTTCGTGTTGTAATCCAAGGGAGCTCTCATCGTGTGGGAAGACCCCTTTGAATTCGGTTATTTACCCCTTTGTGATTAGTGGAAGAGGATTGGCCTTCGTGGTGATCCGACGAGGGTAGGGTTGGAGAAGACCCGGTCCTTTTGTTGACTCCTCAACGTGGACGTAGGTTGCCTTTGTGGGAGCCGAACCACGGGATAAATCCTTGTGTCTTGTGTCTTTGGTGTTCATCATTCTTATTCATCAATATAACCTAGGGTCTCATAATCATTGCTTATCTCACGTTAATTGTTAAACATAAGATTTAATTGTGACATAATCTAGCATATAACATTGAAACCTTTATTTGATTCTATATTTCCGCTGCATACATAAAAGAATCAATCTAATCGATCAAGCAAAACCAACTTAGTCCGTGAACACTGGACTAGTATGCACTTTACTGGACTAGTCCGATATCTCTGGTATTGAACTCGTTGTTAAGTGTTGCAGCATCCGACAATTTTCAAAAAGGCCTATTCACCCCCCCTCTAGGCCAAATTCAGTATGGCACCCCCAGACCTAACCCAGACAGAGGGAAGCTCCGGTACCGACACGTGTCCAACAGCACCGGACCTACCCATCCACGACGGTAAGCTCCGGAGTTGCCACGTGTCCTAACTGCCGAACCTTCAACCTCAACAATCAGACTAGTGGACCCCCAACGGCTCGGACCTTCAAGGGACAATCAAGGACTTCAAGACCCGATTAAGTGTCATTAATACCATATTAATGACACACGATCGGAAGGCCCTTAATACCAGTAACAACACTGTTAAAGCCCGTTACCACGCTATTAAGGGTAATTAACCTCATTTATTGTGTATTAAACATTAGTAACCGCCAGGGCCACATGTCAGGCCAGGCTTACAGTGTAATGACCAGTCCTTGTGCTATAAAAGGACTGGTCAACGATACACACGGGCTCTCGGACTCAGAGACCTCCCTGGGCTCTCAAGCAAACACAATCACTGAAAGCTCTTAGACGCTCAATACAAGAACAACACACCCCATGGAGTAGGTTATTACGCTCAGGCGGCCCAAACCACGTAAACATCTGTGTCAATTTGCCACCATCTCTTGAATCTCTGCGCACCCATTACCGAACTACAAAATCCGCGGACTACTAACAGTAGTGTCGGGAGATCTGCCGGATTCAACCACCGACAAAGTTCATCCTTGATTGCAAAGTGTGAGTCTTCTTGCTTTGAGAAATTTTCCTTACTCAAGGCTAGCTCATGCCCAATTGACTTGCTCTTCTCTCTTTCAAGCTCAAGAAGTTTCTCAACCTCTTAATACCTTTTCCTTTCACAGATGAGCATATTTTCTTGTCGGTTGACAAGTTCCTCCTTCTCAAAGATTTCATCTGACAACATTTTCATTTTCTTTAATGCAGTTTTACTCAATCCCCTAAACATCTCCTCATTTTCTCTAGAACTGTCAAAATCATCAATACAGGAATTTAGCGAGGGAGGAGTAAGTCGAACCTTTTTCTTACCTTCTTTGGCCATAAGGCAAGTGTGATTGTGTGTCTCCTGTCCTCTCATGTTCGGGAAGAGCGTAGACCTCTTGGTGGGCTTCTTGATGGCAATGGTGGCCATCTCCTCTTCTTCGTCGGAGGAGGACTCGTCGTTTGAGACCCACTCCTTGCCAATATGTGCTTGATGAGATTGCCACCTTTTTCTGAAGATCTTCTTTTCTTGAGGCTTGGTTTCCCTTTTCCTCTTATTCTCTTCATAGGTGCAGTCAACCATGAAGTGACTGTACTCACGACTGTTATAGCAAGTGCGTTGAGCCTTGGACTTTCCCTTATCTTTGCTCTTCCCTTCATTTGAGTTGCTTCCATGTCTTCTTTTCATCATGCGCTTGAATTTCTTGATGAAGAGTACCATCTCTTCATCATCTAGGTTAGTGCTCATGTCACTTGTATCTCCTTCGTCTTGAGCTTCACGAGTTTCCTTTCCTTTAGGCTTGCAGGTTGCTTTGAGAGCAACTTCCTTCTTTTTGGAGGAGGTGAGCTCAGCTAGATATTTGACGTATTGGGCTTCCTTCTCCATCATCTCATGGTTTATGATTTTGCCCCGTAGTTCATGTGGGGTCATTTTTTGAAACCCAGGGCTTTCTCAGATCATTTAGCATAAAGTGACATTTCTCGACATAATGGTTCTAGTCATCCTTTTGACCACCTCATGGTCAGTCCACTTCTTGCTTCCATAGGCGCAAATCTTGTTGATAAGTGCCTTCATCCGGTTATACATGTCTTGAGGTGATTCGCCTTCCTCAATAGCAAATCTCCCTAACTCACCTTCAAGCATCTCAATTTTGGCTTCTCGGACTGACCTATTTCCCTCATGAGCTGTTTTAAGTGTATCCCAAATTTCTTTTGCGCTTTCCAATCCATCGATCTTGGTGAACTCCTCCCTCCTCAGTGATGAGGTGATCACTGCAACAGCTTGTGCGTTCCGGTGAATTTCTTGTTCTTGTTCCGGAGTGAGTTCTTCATCCGTATCCAGGATATCTACACCTGTGCACACAATATGCCAAAGACTAGGATTCAAAGAGATTAGATGCATTTTCATATTGTATTTCCACATGGTGTAGTCGTTTCCGTCGAATTGCGGAGCTTTTCCCATGAGAATAGAAAGATAGTGATTATTTGAATTAAGACGATTGTAATTGTAAGGATATCGGGAGTCGTCATGATGACCACTCCCCGTTGTCTTCTCGTCCTCTTTTCTCTTTTGTGCCAGAAGTTTTTCCTCAGAAGTGCCTTCAATTGACGCACTTCTTCATCATCATGTGGATTTTCCCTTAGTACATCGAATGCTTTTGTATCTTGCTCTTCCTCAATGTTGAGCACCTTCGAGATGTCGTTGTTCTTCTCATAGGCCATTGATCTCTCCGAGAGGTGAGTCTCCTTGATGGAGAACCTGCTCTGATACCAATTGAATGTGGCCTAGAGGGGGTGAATAGGCTTTGAAAATTTCCTACACACTTAATTAAATAGTAAACTGCTTGATAGACCGGACTTGTCCGGCTGTATGTGCAGACTAGTCCGGTGTGCTAGGTGTGTGTTGATTTGACTAAGTGTTGATTTAGGATTTAAACTCTTATAGCGGCGGAAATATGAATAATAGATAAGATCACTTGAATTAACAATTAATATTTTGAAGTTACACGTGAGAAAAATTTGCAATTCAAATTATAATATTGATCAACTATGAGCCTTAATCAATTAAGATGTAAAAGTAAAGAAGCACACAAGACACCGATTTACCGAGGTTCCATCTCACCAAAGAGATCTACTCCTTGTTGATAAAGCCCAAACAGAGCCGGGTATCTTCAAACCCTTTCCCTTGTCATGTCTGCACACAAGGCCAACTTGATTCCACTATCACAGACAATCACAACCTCACACGTTGAGGGCTCCCACAAGAATTACAATGAAAAGATGATCAAATACACTCGAAAATATTACAATTAAGAGCACGAGTGTAAAGAGATCAAACCCCAAGAGCTCAACGACATGTGGACAACGATCTCCCAACCCCAAATCAAGTGTTCAATTCATTTTCACCTTTTTGGAACTTTAGATGCGTGTGGAGATGTGTTTTTGGGCTCTTGGGACAAGTAGCGGCGCTAGGGTTTGAGTTCTGAACAAGGGAATTTGTGAATTGTCTTTGTGGGGCCGTGGATCTCCTATTTTTAGGGTTTCCAAATAAGTTACCGTTAGAGATCCCAACTACCAGACTAGTCTGTACTGGGGATTGGACTTGTCTGGTGTGCTATGTAAAAGTCGGCGTGAAATGTGCAGCACGCTAGAAACCCTAATTGTGTGAGGTATACCAGACTAGTCCGATTCCAAGTCAAATTGAACTCCAGAGAGTTCAACGGACTAGTTCGATCAAATAATAGACTTGTCCGGTGCTATGTGTTATTGAACATCAGAGAGTTCAACGGACTAGTCCTGTCCTGTGGACTGACTTTTCTGAAGTGTAGTGAAAAGGGTTTACAGAGACTTGAACAGACTAGTCCGATCCAAGATCGGACTAGTCTGGTGCACTGTATTATTTGGTTCCAGAAAGTATATCGGACTAGTCCGACCGATGGTCGGACTAGTCCGGTGAACAGTGCATTTGGACAACAAAGAGTTAAACGGACTAGTCCGGTCCATGAACGTACTAGTCTGGTGCTCAGTGAATTTTTAGGTGTTTTTAAGCCCTTACCCCTACGCAAAGACTTTAGCTCTTGAGATGTGTCTCTCACACACATCCTATACATTTAAATCTACTTTGTGCTTCTGTTGTTAGTTGGGCTTTTCTCTTTTGTACACCATTTCATTTTTCACCTTCTTGAGTGCTCGTAACTATCGCATTTTGCATAACCTACAGTCATCTCAATAAATTCATTAGGATCTCATTTGTTTATCATAAATCGTCCAAAACCCATAAGGGATTGCCTAGATGCACTTTCAGGGATCTCATTTGACAAGACTTGAACCCTAGCGCCGCCACAACATTCCTTGAGCCTTCCAAAGCCTTCTACTCGCCGTACTTGCCCTCTAAGACCAAATCTGGAAGAGATTACGGTTTGGGAAGGAGAGTTAAGGAAGATCATCGTGCTTTGGCTCTCAGTTTGATCTCTTGCACTTGGTGTTGTGTTTTGTGGCTTGTGTGAGTTGAGCTTCATGTGCTCTTTGCTCTATTAATTCGTGGGAGCCTCAACTTGTGAGCAGCCCCAAAATACTTTGTGATTACCCTTGATATAGTGGAAACCAAGCTGACCGTTGTGGTGGCTTGGTGAGAAGAGGGTCAAGTGAGATCCGGTCCTTGTGTGGACTTCTCAACATGGATGAAGGCTTCTTTGTGGAGCTGAACCACAGGATGAATCGTGTGTCTCTTGTCACTTTACTTTTCGTAATCACTAGAATTGCTATTAGGGTTCATATTGTTCTTCATCTAGATCATTGTTGAAATCTTGTAACCTAATTGCCTACACTTGTCATTCCAAACTGTAGTTGGTGAGAAGAGGGTCAAGTGACACCCAGTTCTGAAAATGAACCAAGTGCAGTATATGTGTGCCCAGGATGTTCAACACACATACACAAGTGCATCACAAATGATATATAGATAATTACCACAACACAAGTTAATAAAGAAGGACTTTTATTTCAATATTCAAGTGATCCTCATATTATAACCTCTAATGATCATTATAATAAAACTACTAATACTGCAATGGAAATACTCTAATTAAGCAACTACGCAAACTAAGCATATAAGCATAGGGGATAGCGCAGCTCTAAGCAACACCACAAACAAAGCTGACGGCATCACGCAACCTAGAACTCCTCACTATTGTCGTGATACTCCCAATCCTGACCTACAACTGTTGGTGGGAGAATTGCAACGGTGAGTACATGTCGTACCAACAAGTGTGGGAAAGTATGACATGTAGCTAATACAAATGACGACAATAATAAAGGCTAAGTGTTGAAAAGTACATTAAAACATTTGAAGAGCAGTATATTGTATGTATGTGAAGTAAACCCATCATATCCCACATAATTAACACAAAATAAGTCCATATTCCATATCCATCACCATTATACCAGATTTCATCATTATCATTAACCATATTCAATACCATCCACAACTAGCCATAACTATATTACCAACCATAACTAGTACCAAACCATTCCAATACCAAAACCATAACCAAACCATCCCAAGTCCCGTCTAATCATGTGAGGGTCCAGGTTGCTCATGACCGGGAGAATGGCTATCATGATAATTTTAAGACTCTGTAGAGTTTGTACCTCTTTACCCACGGGGTCTTGATTTTATCACCTTTCGATGACTAAGAACCTCCATTATGCTGTCTCACACTTCCGTTGGTGTGTGGCCAAGAGATCACAAAATAGACTTTACAAAGGGATTACTAGTATGTAAAGACCCACCGAGGTTTCACCGGTGGGGATGCCTCCAACTGAGCACATCTTCAATCAAGGTCCCCCTCTTGTGCCATTCGTATCCCAGAGAGTCCCGCCACAAATCCCCAGTGCGCCAAATGATCTGCTCAATACTAGCAATACTCTAATTAATCAGCTACGCCGCACCCATACTTGGCCTTGTGGTGGCACTGTAAATCCTAGTTGGTCACTCCACGAACTGGTCCATAGATCTAAAGTAAGCGAAAACACCATACATCCAACCCATCCATGTACCATGCTTGCTTATATCACCCATTACCACGTTACCATTAACCATGTTCATCAATGTACATTATCTATAATCTCAATAATTTATAATTAAGTAACTTGGTTGTTTTCCCATCCCAATTAATTTGAGCGAGTCCAAAAGGTAAAAATCCCTCCCCAACTCTCTACAAGGTATCCCAAGCGACAAGGGTGGTCAACAAGTCTAGTAAACACATATCAATGGGTTTCCCATCAATTTGACACAAGCATGCAGTTTTGCAAACAAAACATTTAAAACATAGGTTCAATATGTTCATGGACACTTGCCTTGATCTTGGGCTTGATTGGGATCACAAACTTCAAAGTGCTGGTGTTGGAGGTCTTCTGCAACACCCTCTAGCGCAAATCCGTCTAATCCGCGCAACAAACATATAAAACAATAATCACAATCAACAGATGCTCATATGTTACTCAATATGACATGGCATGCATGCATGATTAATGCAAATGTGAAGTAAAACTAGTTAATGAGTTATTATTAATGTTTACTAATCAGTTACAATGGTTATTTACAAGTTTTAACAGGTTCAAGTTGATTCAATTAAATTCAAAGTTAATTTAACACTAGTTGGATCTAGAGGCCGGACAAGTCCGCTGTAGGGCCGGACTAGTCCGCCCTACGTAGAACCAGCGAGCTAGGGTTTTCTAGATCAACGTGAATTTGGAGAAACGGGGTTGAATTCATCTGAGAAAGAGAAAGTAGAAGGTATACTAGTTGTTTAGAACTCCAAAGAATTAAGAGTTTTGGAGGCAACGCTTGGATCTTGATGATCTAGGGTTGAACAAGAAACTTGAAGGTGACTTGTTGATGAAAAATGAAAATTTGATGGAGATCTTGATCCCCTTTCGTTTCCTCCTCTTCTTCTTCTTGCCCGGGATCTCCTTCTCCTCCTTGGTGGTGGCTCCCATGAACTAGGGTTTGGTGGTCTTTCAGTTGAGGCAAAGAGGTAAAAGGGTGGGGTGTTGGGTTGTTTATATAGGGGTGGAGGTGTAGGGTTTAATGGATTTCAAATTTAGGGTGGGTATATGTCGGTGTGGGGTCCCACATGGGCTCCAAAAGGGTTAGACACGACGTCCTTAGGCCCACTTAAGGTAAAACCCAAAAACACGTCGTGGAAGAAAAGATCAACTCGGAATCGCGATCACCGGACAAGTCCGCACTAGGCCGGACTAGTCCGATATTAGTCAGGGAGAAAACGGATAAGTCCGGACCAAATCGGACAAGTTTGAACTTAGTGAGAGAGGAAAACGGACAAGTTTGGCAGAAAACAGACAAGTCCGGACAAGTCCGGGGACTTAGCCAAAATTTCCAAGGATGGGATGACCGGACTAGTCCGCAATAGACCGGACAAGTCCGAAATTTGTTGAGAGAGAAAAAAGGACTAGTCCGTAGGAAAACAGACATGTCCTAGAGAGGTCAGAGAGAAATCGTACTAGTTCGCACCAAAAATGGACAGTCCGCACTTCCCAGAATTCTTAAGTGCAGTTTTGCTTCTAATTAGTTTTAAACTTATTTCTTTTTATGTTGCTTAATGCTAAACATGTGTAAAAATGTATGCAATGCATGATGGATTAAAATGAGGGTGTTACAAACCTACCCCCCTTAAAATGAATCTCGCCCTCGAGATTCGATGTAGAAGGAAAGAGATAGGGAAAGTCTTTCTTGAGATCATCTTCTAGTTCCTAAGTTGCTTCTAATTCTATATGATGCTTCCAGTGTACTTTGCACCATCGAATGACCGGGTTTCTTGTGACCCTTTCCTTGGTTTTTAGGATTTTGACCGGTTGCTCGGCATAAGTCAAATCTGCCTCTAGTTCCAATTCTTCTATTGACACTTGTTCTTCTGGTACCCTTAAACACTTCTTGAGCTGGGAAACATGAAGCACATCATGTACTTCTGAAAGATGAGCTGGCATCTCAAACTTATATGCTATCTCTCCTCTTTTATCCAAAATCTTGAATGGCCCAATGTATCGAGGTGCTAACTTACCCCTGAGATTGAACCTCTTGTGACCTCACAATGGTGACACTTTGAGGTAAATGAATTCTCCCACTTCAAAGGCTAGGTCTCTCCGTCTATTATCCGCATATCCTTTTTGCCTTGATTTAGCAGCCATCAAATTCTCACGGATGATCTGAACTTGTTTCTCAGCTTCTTGCAGCATGTCAGGTCCAAACACTAGATTTTCTCCTGTCTCATTCAAGAACAAAGGTGTCCTACACTTCCCCCCATATAGTGCTTCATAGGGTGAAATTTTAAAGCTTGTTTGGTAACTATTGTTATATGAAAATTCTGCATATGGCAAGCTTTTGTCCCAACTTCTTCCATGCTTCAAAGCACAAGCTCTTAACATATCCTCCAAAATCTAGTTGGTCCTCTCAGTTTGTCCATCCGTTTGAGGGTGATATGCTGAGCAAAAATTCAACCTTGTTCCCAATGCTTCATGCAATTTCTGCCAAAACCTGGAGGTAAATTGAGAACCTCTATCCGACACTATATTCTTTGGAACCCATGCAAACACACTATTCTTCCCATATACAGTTCAGCCAACTTCTCCTTGTTAAATGTGATACCCGGTTCCGAAAATGAACCAAGTGAACGCATATGTGTGCCCAGGACGTTCAACACACATACACGAGTGCATCACAAAAGAGTATACAGAAAAGTACCATAGAACAAGATTAATTATCAAATTTTATTACACAATTCATAGTATCCTTGAATACAAACTCTAATGAATATTAATGACAAGTTCAACTAATGTAGTAGAAATACTCTAATTAAGCAAACTAAACGGCTAGGCAGCATAAGCGATAGGGCATAATGTATGAAAATGAGGGTGTTACAAACCTACCCCCTTAAAATTAATCTCGCCCTCGAGATTCGATGCGAAAGAGAAGAGATAGGGATATTCCTTCTTGAGTTCATCCTCCAATTCCCACATTGCTTCTTTTTCTGTGTGGTGCTTCCATTGAACTTTACACCATCGAATCACCTTGTTCCTTGTGACTCTCTCCATGGTTTCCTAGATCTTGACCGGTTGCTCGGCATAAGTCAAATCTTCCTCTAGTTCCAATTCTTCCATTGGCACTTGTTCTTTCGGTACTCGCAAGCATTTCTTGAGTTGGGAGACATGAAAGACATCATGAACATCTGAAAGATGAGTTGGCAGCTCCAACTTATACGCTACTTCTCCTCTTTTGTCCAATATCTTGAATGGTCTAATATAACGAGGTGCTAGCTTGCCTCTTATGTTAAACCTCTTATGACCTCTCATTGGCGACACCTTGAGGTAAACAAAATCTCTCACTTCAAAGGCTAATTTCCTTCTCCTATTGTCCGCATAGCCTTTTTGTCTTGATTGGGCAGCCCTCAAGTTTTTCACGAATCATTTGGACTTGCTTTTCGGCTTCTTGCAACACATCCGGGCCAAATACTTGAGTTTCTCCTGCCTCATTCTAGAATAAAGGTGTCCTACACTTCCTTCCATAAAGCGCTTCATATGGTGACATTTTGAAGCTCGCTTGGTAACTATTGTTGTATGAAAATTCCGCGTATGGCAAGCTTTTGTCCCAACCTTTCCCATGCTTTAAAGCACAAGCTCTTAACATGTCCTCTAAAATCTGGTTGGTCCTCTCGGTTTGTCCATTCGTTTGAGGGTGATATGCCGAACTGAAATTCAACCTCGTTCCCAAAGCTTCATGCAATTTTTGCCAAAACCTGGAAGTAAATTGAGAACCTCTATCCGAGACTATCTTCTTCGGTACTCCGTGTCGACACACAATATGCTCCATGTATATTTCGGCCAATTGTGCAACTGTATATTTTGTCTTCACAGGGACAAAATGAGCTGACTTGGTTAAGCGATCCACAATTACCCAAATTGAGTCATACCGAGACTGAGTACGTGGTAACCCAACTATAAACTCTATTCCAATTTCTTCCCACTTCCATTCCGGGATCTTCAATGGTTGCAATAATCCAGCTAGCTTTTGATGTTCCGCCTTGACTCATTGACACACATCACACAATGCCACATATTCAGCTATGTCCTTTTTCATGCTATCCCACCAATAGCAAGCCTTCAAGTCTTTGTACGTCTTCGTACAACCAGGGTGAATCGAGTACGGGAAGTCATGTGCCTCGTTTAATATTGTCTCCCGGATATGCTTTACATTCGGCACAACGATTCTCTTTCCAAGCCATAAGGTACCATGTTCGTCTTCATCAAATCTGAATTATCTCCCTTCTTCGGTCCTTTCCTTGATTTCCTTGATCTCTTCATCCATGACATGTGCTTCTTGAATTTCTTGCTCCAGGGTTGGGTTTAACTCCATCATCTCCATCTCATTTACAAATCCAAGGTTCAACCGTTCAAACTCCTTACATAACTCGGATGGTAACTCTCGAACTGTGAGTTGATGACTTACTCCTTTTCTACTCAAAGCATCAGCCACTACATTGGCTTTTCCCGGATGATAGTTGATCCCCAAATCATAATCTTTGATGAGCTCCAACCATCTTTGTTGTCTCAAGTTCAGATCCGTTTGTGTGAAAATATACTTCAAACTCATATGATCTGTATAGATTTCACACCTATGTCCAAGGATATATTGTCTCCAAATCTTCAACGCATGTACCACAGCTGCAAGTTCCAAATCATGCGTTGGGTAATTCTGCTCATGTTTCTTCAGTTGTCTCGATGCATACGCAACTACTTGACCTTCTTGCATCAATACACATCCAAGTCCTTGTCTCAATGTGTCGCAATAAATATCAAAACTCTTGCTCACATCCGGCAGTACCAAAACTGGGGCTGTTGTCAACCTCCTTTTCAACTCCTCAAAACTATTTTGACAAGCTTGAGTCTATTGGAAAGCCTTTCCCTTCATTAGCAACTCCGTCATTGGCTTGGCTATCTTGGAGAAGTCCTTAATGAACCGACGGTAATATCCAGCCATCCCAAGGAAACTCCTTATTTCCTTTACATTTTGCGGCGGTTCCCACTTCAACACGTCTCTCACTTTTCCGGGGTCAACCGATACTCCTCCTCCTGAGATTATATGACCCAAAAACGACACCTACCTCAACCAAAACTGACACTTGTTGAACTTGGCATACAATTGATGCTCCCTCAATTTCTGTAATGTAAGCCTCAAGTGTTCCTCATGTTCCTTCTCATCCTTCTAGTAGATCATAATGTCATCAATAAACACCACAACGAACTTATCCAAGTACTCCATGAATACCTTATTCATGAGGTACATAAAGTAGGCAGGCGCATTTGTCAATCCAAAAGACATCACGGTGTACTCATAAGATCCATACCGTGTTCTAAAAGCTGTTTTGGGTATGTCCGATGGTCTAATCTTCATTTGAAAATATCCCGACCTCAAATCGATCTTAGAGAAGGTACAAGCACCCTTCATCTGATCAAACAAGTCTTCTATGCGTGGCAAGGTGTACCTATTCTTGATTGTGACCTCGTTGAGAGCTCGGTAATCCACACACATCCTTTGGGTTCCATCCTTCTTGTCCACAAACAGCACGGGCGCTCCCCCAGGTGAAGAACTAGGGTGAATAAAACCTTTCTCTAGTTGCTCTTGAATTTGTTTCTTGAGCTCTGCTAATTCCATAGGAGGCATCCTATACGGCCTCTTAGCTATAGGTGCAGTTCTAGGTATTAAATCAATAACAAACTCAATGTATCGATAAGGTGGCATACCTGGCAACTCATCCAGAAAAACATCCAAAAATTCACACACCACCGGAATCTCCTCAATTGCGGCACCGTCCATATGATTCAGCTCCAATTGCTTCGTTGCGGTTTGAGATGCTTCAAACTCTACGGTGATCCCTTCCTCATTGGTCAACTTCACCGTTTTTGTGGCACTCAATAACTCCATTGTGCTTCCTCAACTAGTCCATACCAAGTATAATGTCCAATCCTTGTGAATCCAAAACGATGAGGTTGGCAGAGAAGTCTACCCCCCTTATTCTAAGGCTTACTTTTGGACATACTATATATGTCCTCATCTCTCCTCCAGGAGACTTAACCAATAGAGTAAACTTCATATGAGAGATAGGGAAACTATACTTGGCAACATACTTCGATGCAATGAATGAATGCGATGCTCCGAAATCAAACAACATAGTCGCGGGGTTGGAGTTGGCGAGAAACATACCAATGACCACGTCATTCGCTTGTTGAGCATCCTCCGTAGAGACATGGTTCACGTTGCCACGAGAAAAATTCTGCTGTCCACGGTTTCCTTGCGGCTGTCCTCCATTGGGTCTTGGGTTTTGCCTCAGTGCATTACTTCCTTGACCAAGGCCTGACTTAGGCCATTGATGCGCAAAGTGTCCAACTTCTCCACAAGTATAGCACTTCTTAACTCCACCAGAATTATTGGGGCGAGCTTGGTTCTGAACATTTGCACCAGGAAAGTTGGCGCGAGGTGCATAAGTCATTGGAGGCCTAGGTGCTTGCATGACAGGGCACTGCTGCACAAACTGAGTTGGGTGTGGTGATAACCAGGTCGTTGAGCAGGAATAGAAGAGCCGTAATATGGCGCATTAGGAGGCGCAAAGCGAGGGCACACATTACTTCTTTGTTGCTGTCCTTGATATGGCACCTTCCTCTTCTTGTCTTGCTCCATCTCACGGACCTTATTTTCCACCACAATTGCTTTGTCCACAAGCTTCTGAAAATTGGCATAATCACAGTTGAGCAATTGCACTTGAATTTCATTGTTCAAGTCCCTCATGAACAAGTATTGTTTCCGGCTGTCCCGACTAACATCCTCAGGCGCATATCTTTAGAGTTGAGTGAACTTATTGAGATATTCACTCACGCTTGATCTTCCATGCCTTAAGTTCTCAAATTATTGCCTCTTCAAAATCATAACACCTTCCGACACATAATGAGAATGAAAACTCTCCTTGAATTCGACCCAAGTAATCCTCTCTTGATTCTCATGAGCATTGCAATAAGCATCCCACCAATCCACAGCTACTCCAATGAGTTGATGAGAAGCAAATAGAACCTTCTCCTGGTCGCTGCATTGGACAATAACATGTTTCTTCTCCACAGACTTGAGCCAATCATCCGCATCCATAGGGTCAGCAGCTTGAGCAAAGGTTGGCGGCCTAGTCCTCATAAACTCTCATAACCGGTTATGAGGTGGTGGGGGTGGCGGTGGAGGCATGTGGGGCTGATTGTTGTTATTGCCAACCTGCAGCTGTCCCATAGTTTGTATCATGGTCTGCATGAGCTAGTTTTGCATAGCCAATAGCTGCTCAATGTTGATAGCTCCCTGAGTAGATACTTGTCCAATGTTGTTCTGAGGCACTCCATTGTTCTCCTCCTCATCATTGTCGTCCCTCTGGTTACGGGTCCTCACCATCTGGAGAAAAAGCAATAGGTAAGAATTAGAAAATGTCCCCAACTATATGCATCAAGGGATATGAAACTAAACAACTAGCTACACTAGCCTAGGTAGATATGGCAATGCTAAAGCATCCCAAAATCCTCTATTAAGCACACAATCAAACAATATATAGCAAACGACATACCAACCAAAATACATCGATTCCTGAGTGCTCCTATGTGCTCTAAAGTGTCCATTCTATCTAGGCTGCATCCTACGGTCAACCTGTGGCTCTGATACCAATCTGTGACACCCGGTTCCGAAAATGAACCAAGTGAACGCATATGTGTGCCGAGGACGTTCGACACACATACACGAGTGCATCACAAAAGAGTATACAGAAAATTACCACAGAACAAGATTAATTATCAAATTTTATTACACAATTCATAGTATCCTTGAATACAAACTCTAATGAATATTAATGACAAGTTCAACTAATGCAGCGGAAATACTCTAATTAAGCAAACTAAACGGCTAGGCAGCATAAGCGATAGGGCATAATGCATGAAAATGAGGGTGTTACATTAAAGGTGGTCTTGATGGGAATAAAGTGAGCTAACTTAGTTAACCGATCCACGATTACCCATATGGAGTCATAACTAGACTTGATACGTGGTAAATCAACTATAAAGTCCATTCCAATCTCTTCCCACTTCCACTCCGGAACCTTTAACGGTTGCAATAATCTAGCTAGCCTTTGATGTTCAGCTTTGACTCGTTGGCACACATCACACAAAGCTACATTGTTGAACACATAGCTGAATATGTAGCTTTATGTCCTTTGATGTTTACTGCGACGCATTAATTTCAAGGTTGACTCCCTCATCATTGTCAATTTCACTGTTCTTGGTGACACACTGAATTACTTCATCGTGCTTCTGTAGCCAATCCACCCCTCATTAGAACTCTGACGTCCTCGTCGGTCAAACTTCTGAATGTTGCCTAGAGGGGGGGGGGGTGAATACGCCTTTTGAATTTCCTGCACACTTAATAGAATCATCAAAACTTGGTTGGCCGGACTAGTCCGGTTGTGTGGGCGGACTAGTCCGGTGTGCCAAAATTATGTGTGTTGATCAGGTGTTAATTGGGAAAATAAATTTCTTTAGCAACGGAATTGAGAACAACTGATATTTGTACTTGAGATTAATATAAGAATGCAGGTGTAACTTCTAATTGCCTTATGTTGAAGTTTAGCACTCAAATGATCTAATGAAAAAAATTTAACGTAAATGAGACACAAGACACACAAATTTTTCCCGAGGTTCGATCTCACCACAAGATCTACGTCCTCGTTGAAGAAGCTCACACAGAGCCGGGTCTCCAACCCTTTCCCTCCTCAAGTCACCACGAAGGCCGACTTGATTCCACTATCACGGGTAATCACCAAGTTTGTGGGGCAACCTCACACGTTGAGGGCTCCCACGAGAATTACAATGAAAAAGAGATCAAATACACTCAAAAGTATTACAATGCAGAGTATGAGTGTAGAAAGATCAAACCCCAAGAGCTCGCAATGAAAGAATGACGATCTCCCAATCCTGAATCCAAGTGTTCAATTGATTTCACTTTTTTTGAACTTTAGATGTGTGGGGATATGTGTTTTGGGCTCTTGGGACGAAGTGGCGGCGCTAGGGTTTGCTCTTTGATCAATATTCGACGTGTGTGTTGATAGGAAAGTCGTGGACTCTCTATTTATAGGGTTTCCAAAAGCTAGCCGTTGAAAAACCCTAACACCGGACTAGTCCGGTGCAAGTTCGGACTTGTCCGGTCCCAATGTGTTTTGAAGTCCAGAAAGTTTGCCGGACTAGTCCGGTCCAACCTCGGACTAGTCCGGTGCTCTGTGAAAGTGACTCCAGAAAGTTCATCAGACTAGTCCACGGACTAGCCCGATCTCCACGAATGGGAAATTACAGAAAGTTCAACGGACTAGTCTGGTCCATGATCGGACTAGTCCGGTCCCTCAGTATGAGAGACTCCGGAAACATCAACGGACTAGTCCGGTGGATGCACAGACTAGTCCGGTCTCATTGTGAGTGGGATTCCAGAAAGGTGAACGGACTAGTCCGGTCCATGATCGGACTAGTCTGGTGCTTTGTGGAAGTTAGGTTAATTTTAATCCCTTACCCTCACGCAAAGTTGTGAGCTCTTGGAGTGTGTCTTTCATACACTCCCTATACATTCAAAATCTATTTTGGTCTTCCAAGCTTCATCAAAGTATTTCTCTTTGAACACCACTT
This sequence comes from Tuctoria greenei, assembly GCA_036927565.1. Lineage (NCBI taxonomy): Eukaryota > Viridiplantae > Streptophyta > Magnoliopsida > Poales > Poaceae > Tuctoria > Tuctoria greenei. The sequence goes on from JAYESD010000007.1 coordinate 150,867,886, forward strand.
CATTTTTCACCTTTTTGTGTGCACCGAAATGTTTCACTTGTTTGTCCTGCAATCATCTCAGTAGTTTCATTAGGATATCATATGTTTGTCATCAATTAGCCAAAACCCACAAGGGATATCCTAGATGCACTTACAATCTCTCCCTTTTTGGTGATTGATGACAACCATTTGAGATATCACAATTGAGAATAAAATCTTGATTTTCATAAGGTGTGCACATATGAGAATAATGATAAGTCCACAAAAAGCTTCTCACATATGCACACACCTTATGGTGGGGTGCCTAACAAGTGTGTGATCAACAAGGTGTGATGAAGTAAAGATAATCAACAATGAGTATAAAGATAATCATCCAAGCAACAATAAGCATCACACATAAGAGAAGAAATAGTGCATTACAAGGTTTTAAATTAAGTACACATGTCCTTGATCACAAAAACATAAAGACACCAACTACTCTCAAACTATTAGTCTTAATCTCTCCTAGTCTCAATCTCTCCCCCCTTTGGCATCAAGGCACCAAAAAGGGAAAAATTGAGGGGAAGTTTTAGTAATAAAATGTAACATTTGAAGCATCAACCAGATGTGCAACGTTTCAAGCCACATTTCGAGAGTCAAGAATATTAAGTTCATTCCTAAGTTCACAAAACCTTTTCTCATCCAATGGTTTGGTAAAAATATCTGCAAGTTGTTTTTCAGTTCTAACATGTGAAATAGCAATGTCACCTTTTAATGAATGATCTCTAAGGAAATGATGACGGATATCTATGTGCTTAGTTCTTGAGTGCTCTACTGGGTTGTGTGCAATTTTTATAGCAATTTCATTGTCACATAGAAGTGGGATATGGTTAAGGTTATAGCCGTAGTCCCTAAGGGTTTGTCGCATCCAAAGTAATTGTGCACAACAGCTACCGGCTGCAATATATTCTGCTTCTGCTGTGGAAAGGGCAATGGAGTTTTGCTTTTTAGATGACCAAGATACCAGGGACCTACCAAGAAACTGACAAGTCCCTGACGTGCTCTTTCTATCGACTTTGCATCCTGCATAGTCGGCATCGGAATATCCTATCAAGTTAAATTTGGATCCTTTGGGATACCAAAGGCCCAAGTTGGGTGTGTGCACAAGGTACCTTAGGATTCTTTTTACAGCAACTAAATGACACTCTTTAGGTGCAGCTTGAAACCTTGCACACAAGCAAACACTAAGCATAATATCTGGCCTAGATGCACATAAATAAAGTAAAGAGCCAATCATGGACCGATATACCTTTTGATCTACATTTGGATCGTCTTCATTGAGGTCGAGATGTCCATTAGTGGCCATGGGTGTCTTGATGGGCTTGGCTTTGTCCATATTGAATTTCTTGAGAATGTCTTGTGTATATTTGGTTTGGCTTATAAATGTACCTTCTCTTAGTTGCTTCACTTGGAATCCCAAGAAGAACTTTAATTCGCCCATCATTGACATCTCGAACCTATCTGTCATAATTTTGCTAAACTCTTCACAGAAGGATTTGTTAGTTGATCCAAAGATAATATCATCAACGTAAATTTGAGATACAAATAAATGATCATCACAATGTTTAGTGAAAAGTGTATAGTCAGCTTTACCAATTTTGAATCCATTCTGAATTAGAAAATCTCTAAGACACTCATACCAAGCTCGAGGAGCTTGTTTGAGGCCATAGAGAGCCTTACGCAGTTTGTAGACATGGTTGGGATACTTCGGGTCTTCGAATCCTGGTGGCTACTCCACATAAACTTCCTCCTTGATTGGGCCGTTTAAGAAAGCGCTTTTGACGTCCATTTGATACAGCTTAAAATTATGGTGAGTAGCATATGCCAATAAAATACGAATGGACTCAAGTCTAGCTACAGGAGCGAAAGTTTCATCGAAGTCCAAACCTTCGACCTGAGAATAACCTTTGGCCACCAGTCTTGCCTTATTTCTTGTTACTACTCCATGTTCATCTTGCTTGTTCCGAAAGACCCATTTAGTTCCGACTATGTTCGCCTTTGGTCTCTCCACTAGCTTCCATACTTCATTTCTCTTGAAGTTGTTCAGCTTCTCTTGCATTGCAATCACCCAGTCTGGATCCCCTAAGGCTTCTTCTACCCTGTATGGTTCCAGAAAAGACACAAAAGAGTAGGATTCACAAAAATTTGCAACTCGAGATCTAGTAGTTACTCCCTTTGCAATATCTTCAATGATGTTGTTGACAGGGTGGTCTCTTTGCACGCTCTGGTGTACTCTTGGGTGTGGAGCTTGTGTAGTTGCTTGTTCTTCATTATCTTCATGTACATTGTCTCCCCCTAGATCATTGCTTCCATGATGGTCCTGATCTTCTTGACCTTCCTCCTCTTGATCTTGTGCAAGGGCTCCCCCTTGATCATTGCCTCTGCGTTGAGGTTCAACTTGTGCATTTGAGTCGAATGTTTGCTCTTGTGGTAAGATATCGCCAAGTCCCATTTTCTTCAGTGCTTCATATGGAGCTTCCTCTTCATCTAGCACACACTTATCAACTTGCTCCACTTGTGAGACGTTAGATTCATCGAACACTACGTCACGCGCTACTTCAACAAGGCCGAACACCTTGTTGAAGACACGATAGGCGTAGGCATTCGATTCATAACCGAGCAAGAATCCTTCATCGAACTTCGAAGTGAACTTCGAGGCCCTCTGTTTCTTGTTCAGAATAAAACATTTGCAACCAAAAACTTTAAAATAAGAGACATTTGGCGTTTTACCGGTAAGGAGCTCATATGGAGTTTTCTTCAGTAGTCAATGGAGGTACAGTCGATTAGTGGCGTGGCAAGCGGTGTTCACCGCTTCTGCCCAAAAACGATCTGATGTCTTGTATTCATCCAACATAGTTCTCGCCATTTCGATTAATGTTCTGTTCTTCCTTTTGGCCACTCCATTCTGTTGAGGGGAGTAGGGTGCTGAGAATTCATGCTTTATTCCTTCTTCATCGAGAAACTCTTCAACTTGGAGATTCTTGAATTCTATCCTGTTGTTACTTCTGATGTTCTTTATGGTTGATGAGAATTCGTTCTGAGCTCTTTTTAAGAACTTCTTGAGGATCCCCTGAGTTTCTGATTTTATCATACAAGAAAAATACCCAGGTAAATCTTGAAAAATCATCAACAATTACTAAACCGTATTTGTTACCGCCGATGCTGATGTACGAGACTGGACCAAAAAGATCCATGTGGAGAAGTTCCAGCGGTCTTGCGGTAGTCATCACATTCTTGGCGGGGTGTGGTGCTCCGACTTGTTTTCCTGCTTGACAAGCGCTGCACGGCCTGTCCTTTTCAAAAACCACATCCTTAAGACCATGGATGTGACCACCTTTTAGAAGTTTCTGCAGATTTCTCATCCCAACATGGGCTAGCCATCTATGCCACAGCCATCCCATGTTGGTCTTAGCAACCAAGCAAGTGTTGAGTTCGGCTTTATCTTTGTTGAAGTCAACTAGATAAAGCTTGCCCTTCAACATTCCCTTGAATGCAATCGAGCCACCGCTTCTTCTAAAAACAGTCACACCCTCATTAGTGCATAAGCAGTTGTAACCTTTGTCACATAGTTGGGATATTGACAAAAGGTTATAATCTAGAGAATCTACGTGTAAAACATTTGATAAGGTATGTTGAGAGGATATTTCAATGTTACTGCTACCAAGGACCTTTCCTTGGCTGTTGTCTCCGAAGTATATGCCTTCACCTGGATCCTAGTTGTACTCGTACTCCACAAACATACCTCTCTCCCCGGTCATGTGATTTGTGCATCCGCTATCAAGTACCCATTTTTTTCTACCGGAGGAGTAAGCCTGCAAAAAAGAATTATTCCTTGGTTTTAGGTACCCAAGCTTGCTTGGGTCCTCCTAGGTTAGTCACAAGAGTTTTGGGCACCCACACACAAGATTTCAAGTTCTTGTGGCATGGCCCTGTATATTTGGCAATGACTCTTTCATTTTTGGCTTTCATAAGAACATAAGAAGCATTAAATGTATGAAACAATGTTTGTGGTTCAGATTCATGAGATTTTTCCTTGACAAAGACAATTCTATTCTTAGCATGATTAGAAGTAGGCATGTGTTTGTTCTTATCAAAACCAAGGCCATCTTTGACATTAGGAGGTCTAGTGACCATATATGCACTGCGTGCATATTTGATCTTCTCCTTATCAAAGATGCCGCTTGGAGGGGCATGCATATTACGAGAAGTTGATGTATTAGAAATAATATTCTTCTTACTAGAGCAAGTGCAAGTTCCGATTGTTGTCGAACTCATATCTTTGGAGGAAGAGCTCTTGGAGGAAGAAGAGTCACTTTGCTTGAGCGACTCAACTTGCACCTCAAGGATCTTGTTAACTTTTGACAGGTTGGCAAGTTCTTCCTTGATTGCAATATGCGAGTCTTTTAGCTTTGAGTAAGTTTCCTTACTCAAGACTAGCTCAACTTCAAGCGACTTGTTCTTCTCTCTTTCAAGCTCGAGAAGCTTTTCAACTTCTTGATATCTCTTCCTTTCACGGATGAGCATATCTTCTTGTCGATCAATAAGTTCTTCCTTCTCAAAAATTTCGTTCGACAACATTTCCATTTTCTTTAGAGCAATTTTACTTAGTCCTCTAAACATTTCTTCGTTATCGCTAGAGCTGTCAAAGTCATCAATAGAGGAATTTAGCGTAGGAGGAGTGAGCCGTACCTTTTTCTTGCCTTCCTTAGCCATAAGGCAAGTGTGGTTGTTCATGTCCCGTCCTCCCATGTTTGGAAAGAGTGTGGCCTTCATAGTAGGTTTCTTGATTGCAATAGTGGCCATCTCTTCTTCTTCATCGGAGGAGGACTCGTCATTTGAGTCCCACTCCTTGCCAATGTGAGCTTGATGGTTTTGTCTTCTTTTTCTAAAATTTTTCTTTTCTTGGATCTTGTTTCCTTCTTCTTTTTGTTTTCTTCATAGGGGCAGTCCATCATGAAGTGACCATACTCTCCGCAGTTGTAGCAAGTGCATCGAGCCTTGCATTTTCCTTTGTCCTTGCTTTTGCCTTCATTTGAGTTGTTGCCGTGTCTTCTTTTCATCATTCGCTTGAACTTCTTGATAAAGAGTACCATTTCCTCATCATCAAGATCGGTGCCTTTCGTCACTTGTGTGCCCATCGTCTTGATCTTCACGAGCTTCTTTGAGTTTGGGTCGGCATGTAGCTTTGAGAGTGACCTCTTTCCTTTTGGAGGAAGTGAGTTCGGCCAAGTCTTTGACGTATTTTGCCTCTTTCTCCATCATCTCATGATTTATGATCTTCCCCAACAACTCATCGGGGGTCAATTTGTGAAAACTGGGGCTTTCTCTAATCATTGAGCAATGTGTGACATTTCTTGGCATGAAGGCTCTAATCATTCTCTTGACTACCTTGTGATCCGTCCATTTCTTACTTCCATAGGCACGTAACTTGTTGATGATTGCCTTCATCCGGTTGTACATGTCTTGAGGTGATTCGCCTTCTTCAATAGCGAATCTCCCCAACTCTCCTTCAAGCATTTCGATTTTTGCTTCACAAACAGATCTATTTCCTTCGTGAGCTGTCTTAAGTGTATCCCATATTTCCTTTGCACTTTCTAAGCCATCAATCTTGGTGAATTCCTCTCTGCTTAATGATGATGTGATCACGGCGACGGCTTGTGCATTTCTGTGAATCTCTTGTTCTTGTTCTAGGGTGAGTTCTTCATCCGTGTCCGGGATATCTATGCCAGTGCAAACGATGTGCCATAGACTAGGATTTAGGGATATTAGGTGCATCTTCATGTTGTACTTCCACATTGTATAGTCGCTTCCGTCAAACTGTGGAGGTTTTCCCATAGGAATGGAAAGATAATGGTTGTTGGAGTTGAGACGGTTGTAGTTGTAAGGCTGTCGGGAGTAGTCGTGATGACAACTCCCCGTCGTCTTCTCTTCTTCCTTTCCTTTTTGTCCTAGCAGTTTCTTTCTCAGAAGTGCCTTCAATTGTCGCACTTCTTCATCATCGTGTGGGCTCTCTTTCAGCACATCAAGAGCTTTAGTTTCTTGTTCCTCCTCATTAATGTTCATCTTCGAGATATCGTTGTTCTTCTCAGAGGCCATTGATCTCTTCGAGATGTGAGTCTTGTTGGTGGAGAACCTTGCTCTGATACCAATTGAATGTGGCCTAGAGGGGGGGTGAATAGGCCTTTTGAATTTCCTGCACACTTAATAGAATCGTCAAAACTTGGTTGGCCGGACTAGTCCGGTTGTGTGGGCAGACTAGTCCGGTGTGCAAAAATTATGTGTGTTGATCAGGTGTTAATTGGGAAAATAAATTTCTTTAGCAGCGGAATTGAGAACAACTGATATTTGTACTTGAGATTAATATAAGAATGCAGGTGTAACTTCTAATTGCCTTATGTTGAAGTTTAGCACTCAAATGATCTAATGAACAAAATTTAAAGTAAATGAGACACAAGACACACGAATTTTTCCCGAGGTTCGATCTCACCACGAGATCTACATCCTCGTTGAGGAAGCTCACACAGAGCTGGGTCTCCAACCCTTTCCCTCCTCAAGTCACCACGAAGGCCGACTTGATTCGACTATCACGGGTAATCACCAAGTTTGTGGGGCAACCTCACACGTTGAGGGCTCCCACGAGAATTACAATGAAAAAGTGATCAAATACACTCAAAAGTATTACAATGCAGAGTATGAGTGTAGAAAGATCAAACCCCAAGAGCTCGCAATGAAAGAATGATGATCTCCCAATCCCGAATCCAATTGTTCAATTGATTTCACTCTTTTTGAACTTTAGATGTGTGGGGAGATGTGTTTTTGGCTCTTGGGACGAAGTGGCGGCGCTAGGGTTTGCTCTTTGATCAATATTCGACCTGTGTGTTGATAGGAAAGTCGTGGACTCTCTATTTATAGGGTTTCCAAAAGCTAGCCGTTGAAAAACCCTAACACCGGACTAGTCCGGTGCAAGTCCGAACTTGTCCGGTCCCAATGTGTTTTGAAGTACATAAAGTTTGCCGGACTAGTCCGGTCCAACCTCGAACTAGTCTGGTGCTCTTGGAAAGTGACTCCAGAAAGTTCATCAGACTAGTCCGCGGACTAGTCCGATCTCCACGAATGGGAGATTACAGAAAGTTCAACGGACTAGTCCGGTCCATGATCGGACTAGTCCGGTCCCTTAGTATGAGAGACTCTAGAAACATCAACGGACTAGTCCGGTGGATGCACAGACTAGTCCGGTCTCCTTGTGAGTGGGATTCCAGAAAGGTGAACGGACTAGTCCGGTCCATGATTGGACTAGTCTGGTGCTTTGTGAAAGTTAGGTTAATTTTAATCCCTTACCCTCGCGCAAAGTTGTGAGCTCTTAGAGTGTGTCTTTCATACACTCCCTATACATTCAAAATCTATTTTGGTCTTACAAGCTTCATCAAAGTATTTCTCTTTGAACACCACTTCATTTTTCACCTTTTTGTGTGCACCGAAATGTTTCACTTGTTTGTCCTGCAATCATCTCAGTAGTTTCATTAGGATCTAATATGTTTGTCATCAATTAGCCAAAACCCACAATGGATATCCTAGATGCACTTACAACTTCCAAGCCAGGAACATCCCCTCTTGTCCAATCCTTGTAAATCCAAAACATTGAGGTTGGCGAGGAATTCTACCACCCTTATGGAAATACTTACTCCTGGACACACTATCTTTGTTCTCATCTTCTATACAACTTCATCTGATATAGGGAATCTTCTAGTTGTGTCCTTCTTCCATTGAAGTAGAGGTTGAACGAGATAGAAAAGAGAGATATAATGAATCCCCAACTATATGCATCAAGGTAAAGGAAACTAAGCATCTACCTATATAAAGCTATATGGATGTTGCAAGTGCTAAACACGCCACAATCCTCTACTAAGCACACAAGCAACAATACATAGCAATCAGCACACCAAACAAACCACAATGTTTCCTGAGTGTTCCTATGTGCTCTAAAGTGTCCATTCTATCTAGGCTGCGTCCTACATTCAACCTCTGGCTCTGATACAAATTTGTGACACCCAATTTTGAAAATGAACCAAGTGCAGTATATGTGTGCCCAAGATGTTCAACACACATACACAAGTGCATCACAAACGATGTACAAATAATTACCACAACACAAGTTAATAAATAAGTATTTTTATTTCAATATTCAAGTGATCCTCATATTACAACCTCTAATGATCATTAATGATAAAACTACTAATACTGCAGCAAAAATACTCTAATTAAGCAACTAAGCATATAAGCATAGGGGATAGCGCATCTCCAAGCAACACCACAGGCAAAGCTGATGGCAACACACAACCTAGAACTCCTCATTAACATCGTGATACTCCCAATCCTGACCTGCAACTGTTGGTGGGGGAATTGCAAGGGTGAGTACATGTCGTACTCAGTAAGTGGGGAAAAGTATGACATGTAGCTGATACAAATGACGACAATAACAAAGGCTAAGTGCCGAAAACTATATTAAAACATTTGAAGAGCAATATATTGTATGTACCTGAAGTACACCAATCATATCACACATAATTGACACAAAATAAGTCCATATTCCATATCTATCACCATTATACCAGATTTCATCATTACCATTAACCATATTCAATACCATATTTCAATACATGACCAGCCATAACTATATTACCAACCATAATCAGTACCAAACCATCCCAATACCAAAATCATAACCAAACCATCCCAAATTCCAAGTCCCCTCTAATCATGTTAGGGTCCAGGTTGCTCATGACCGAGAGCATGACTGTCATGATACTTTTAAGACTCTGCAGAGTTTGTACCGCTTTACCCATGGGTTCCTGATTTTATAACCTTTTGATTACTAAGAACCTCCATTATGCCATCTCAAACTTCCGTTTGTGTGTGGCCAAGAGATCACAAAATAGCCTTAACAAATGGATTACTAGTATGTACAGATCAATTGAGGTTTCACCGGTGGCGGTGCCTCCAACTGAGCACATCTTCAACCCAGGGCCCCCTCTTGTGCCATTCAGATCCCAAGGAGTCCCTCCACAAATCCAAACCCAATCCAACTCCATTTCCCCGGTGCATCAAATGATCTGCGCAATACTAGCAATACCCTAATTAATCAGCTACACCGCACCCATACTTGGCCTCGTGGTGGCACTGTAAATCCTGCATGGTTGCTCCACGAACCAATCATTAGATCTAAAGCAAGCAAAACCACCATACATCCAACCCGTCCACATACCATGCTAGCTTAGATCACCCATTACCACGTTACAATTAACCATGTTCATCAATGTACATTATCCATAATCTTAATAATTTATAATTAAGTAACTTGGTTGTTTTCTCATCCCAATTAATTTGAGCGAGGCTAAAAGGTAAAAATCCCCCCCTACTCTCTACAAGGTATCCCAAGCGACAAGGATGGTCAACAAGTCTAGTAAACACATATCAATGGGTTTCCCATCCATTTGACACAAACATGCAGTTTTGAAGACAAAACATTTAAAACATAGGTTCAATATGTTCAAGGACACTTGCCTTGCTCTTGGGCTTGATTTGGATCAAAGACTTCAAATTGCTGGTGCTAGAGGTCTTCTGCAGCACCCTCTAGCGCAAATATGTCTAATACACGCATCGAACATACAAAAAAATAATCACAATCAACAGATGCTCATATGTTACTCAATATGACATGGCATGTGTGCATGATTAATGCAAATATGAAGTAAAACTAGTTAATGAGTTATTATTAATGTTTACTAATCATTTACAGTGGTTATTAACAAGTTTTAAAAGGTTCAAGTTGATTTAATTAAATTCAAAGTTAATTTAACAGTAGTTAGATCTAGAGGTCGGACAAGTCCGCTGTAGGGCCAGACTAGTCTGCCCTATGCAGAACCGCGAGCTGGGGTTTTGTAGATCGACGTGAATTTGGAGAAATAGGGTTGAATTCACGTGAAAAATAGAAAGTAGAAGGTATATCAGGCGTTTAGAACTCCAAAGAATCAAGAGTTTTGGAGAAAACACTTGGATCTTGACGATCTAAGGTTGAACAAGAAACTTGAATGACTTGTTGATGAAGAACGAAAACTTGATGGAGATCTTGATCCTCTTTCGTTTCCTCCTCCTCTTCTTCATACTCGGGATCTCCTTCTCCTCCTTGGTGGCGGCTCCCACGAACTAGGGTTTAGTGATCTTTCAATTGAGGCATAGAGGTAAAAGGGTGGGTTGTTGGGTTGTTTATATAGCGGTGGAGGTGTAGGGTTTGATTGATTTCAAGTTTGGCATGGGCGGAGGGCGGTGTGGGGTCCCACATGGGCTCCAAAAGGCTTAGACACGACGCCCTTAGGCCCACTTAAGGTAAAATCCAAAAACACGTCGTGGAAGGAAAGATCAACTCAGAATCGTGATCATCGAACAAGTCTACACTAGGCCGGACTAGTACGATATTAGTCTGGGAGAAAATGGATAAGTCTGAACCATATTGGACAAATCCGAACTTAGTCAGAGAGGAAATTGGACAAGTCCGGCAGAAAACGGACATGTCCAGACAAGTCTGGGGACTTAGCGAAATTTTTCAAGGATGGGATGACCGAACTAGTCCGCAATAGATAGGACAAGTCCAAAATCGGTACAAAGAGAAAAACAGACTAGTCCGCAGGAAAACGGACATGTCCGAGAGAGGTTAGAGAGAAATCAGACTAGTCCACACCAAAAATGGACAAGTCCACACTTCCTAGAATTCTTAAGTGCGGTTTGGCTTCTAATTCATTTTAAACTTATTTCTTTTTATGTTTCTTAATGCTAAACATGTATAAGAATGTATGCAATGCATGATGGATTAAAATGAGAGTGTTACAGTTGCTAGAAATTGCATCTACCTTTGATGAACCTAAATTCCGCAAAGTAGAAATCAAGTTTCTAGGTTTTCATTCCGTGCTGAGCGGACTAGTCCAGCCCTGTCCAGACAAGTCCGGCCTTAGTAATTTAATCACATTTGATTAAGCCATTTCAGGTCATATTGCCTATTCACCCCACCTTTAGGCGAATTTCAATTGGTATCACAGCAGGACTCTCCACCAAGAGTCTAACAACTCGGAGAGGAGATGGTCAGAAGGGGTGACAATGAGATTTCGGTGATCGTCAATGATGAGAAGATGAAGAACATTGATGCTCTTCAAGATGATCCCAATGATGATGAGGAAGTGCGCCTACTCAAGGCGCCACTTCGTGAGAAGCTAGGTCCTCCCAAGAAGGAGACGGAGGTGGTCGATCCAATCATCAACAACAATGGGAGTAGTTCACAAGACTACTCCCGATATCCTTACAACTACGAGCGATTAACTACTAGTAACCATTTTTTTATCTATTACTCTTGGGAAACCTCCCCAATTTGACAAAAATTACTACTCTATGTGGAAGCATAACATGAAGATGCATCTCATTTCCTTAAACCCTAGATTGTGGCAAATTGTTTGAGGTGTTTATCTTCACAGGAATGAGGAAGAAATTATAACGAAGCAAGCCGTCCTACTCCATCGCAATGCTCAAGCGGTTAGAGTAATCACCTCCTAATTGACACGAGAAGAGTTCAACTGAATTGAAGGGTTGGAGGTGGCCAAGAAAATATGGGACACGCTCAAGACAACACATGAGGGCAACTGTGTCATTAGGGAGGCCAAGATCGAGATGATAGAAGGAGAACTTGGGAGGTTCACTATCATGGATGATGAGTCTCCCCAAGACATGTACGACCACCTCAAGACTCTCATCAACAAGAGTCGATCTTATAGAAGCACCCGGTGGACGGATCACAAAGTGGTGAAGAGGATGATTCGGGCATTCACGCCTAGAAATGTCCCTCTTTGCTCACTTGTCCGAGAAAGTCCAGGATTCCATAAGATGACTCCCGATGAAGTGCTAGGGAGAATCATCAATCCTTAGATGATGGAGCAAGAGGCTATGTTCTATAACGATCTACAAAATCTCTCCTCCTCCAAGAAAAGAGATGTCGCATTCAAGGAAACATCTTCAAGATCTCAAGAAAAGGGAGAAAGTGATGAGGAGAGCCCCGACATCGATGAGGAAGAGCACTCTTCATCAATAACTTCAAGAGGATGTTTAGGAGAAGGAGGGGGAACTACCATCGTGAAGGCAAGAGCAAAGACAAGCACAAGACAAGATCAAAGAGGGCTTGCTACAATTGTGGGGAATACGGTCACTTTATTGTGGATTGCTCACATGAAGAGAACAAGAAGGAGAAGGAGGGCAAGTCTCAAGAGAAGAAACACTTCAAGAAGAAGAAGCAATGGAGACATGCCCAACATGGGAAGGAATGGGATTCAAATGAAGATCCTCCTCCGATGAAGAAGGGAAGTTAGCAACTATTGCTATGAAGAAGTCAACCACGGAGAACAAGCTCTTCTCCAACTTGGAGAATTCAAGGCCAACTTGACTCATGCCAAGAAGGGAAGAAAGAAGGTTAAATGTAAATCATCCTCTTCAATTTCTTCACATGATGATTTTGATAGTAGTAGAGAAAATGAATATATGCTTAAGGATATGAGTAAGAGTACCTTTAAAAGGTTGAACTTGCTAACGGATAAGATATTTGAGAAGGAAGAGCTCATCAACCGTCGAGAGGACATGCTCATCCAACAAAAGGAGAGATGTAAAGAGTCTGAGGAGATCATGGAGCTTGAGAGAGAAAGAAGCAAGGCACTTGAGTGTGAACTCGCTTTGAGCAAGGAAACTTGCTCAAACCTTGAGAACACCACAATTGTGCTAAACGATGAACTTGTTAGCTTGACAAAAGTTAAAAAGATCCTTGGAATGCAAGTGGAGTCTCTCAAGGTCAATGCACCTTCTTCCTCTAAAAGCTCACCTTCCACAAATATCAAAACCAAAACAACTCAAGCTTGCAAATTCTCTAACTTGATTCTAAAACTTAAGGATAAGATTAAGTTGGCACAAAACAACCAAGTGCCAAAAGGTGGCCTCTTTGACAAGGAGAAGATGGCATATGCACGTAGTGCATATACCAACACAAGACATCCCCTTGTCAAGGATGGTCTTAGTGAAAGTGCATCTAGGCATCCCTTGTGGGTTTTGGTTGATTTATGACAAATAAATGAGATGGTAACCAAATTGTTGAGATGAGCGCAGGTCTTAAAAAGAAATTATGAAGAAAGCACAAAAAGAAAGGAGAATGAGGATCTATATGGAAAAGAGCTCAAGGGCTGAATCGATTAGATAATTTTGTATGGAGTGTGTTGGAGAAACACACCCCAAGAGCTCAATCACAAGAAAACTAACTCACTGCACTATTTATACAGGTATGGACTAGTCTGATAACATCCGGACTAGTCTGATAACCCCTCTGTTTAAAATCAGACAAGTCCTCCCAGTGCGGACTTGTCTGCACAGTTTAGGTTTATACAGAACAGACTAGTACGATATTACCACGGACTAGTCCGATATCTTTCTGACTAAAATCGGACTAGTCCTCCCCAGCGCAAACTAGTCCTCTATACTTCACAACATTGCACGACATCGAACAAGTCCAATAATATTCGGACTAGTCCGATAACCTCTCTGACTAAAATCGGACAAGTCCTCTAAATGCGGACTTGTACCAATTCACTAAGGGATTCACCACAGTTGGATTAGTCCGATAATAATCAGACTAGTCTGAACTTTTCTAGAGCCTAAATCGGACTAGTCTGCCTTAAGTCGGACAAGTCCGATCTTCTTGAGAACTTAGGGTTTCCTGCACGTCGCACACCGGACTAGTCCGAACTCCACCTTGGACTAGTTCGGACTCTTGAAACCCTAACGGTAACTTTTGGAAACACCATATAAATAGCTGTGCACAGCCCTACTTTAACAAATCTAGACTCTCTGCGCCGTCACACCCTCCAAGAGCTTAGAAAACACATCTCCCCACGCAATCCAACGCAAGAAAGATCAAATCCTTGAGGATTCATCTTGGAACAAAGGAGAGACACGATTCACACGTTTGAGCTCTTGGGTTTGATCTCTAACACACTCCTGTTGTTTCATTATTGATCTTAAGAGTGTATTCTTGGTGGTGTTTGTTTTGTAATCTTGGGGAGCCCTCAACATGTGAGAAGGCCCCTTGAACTTGGTGATTTGCCCCTTGTGATAGTGGAAGAGAATTGGCCTTCGTTGCAATTCGACGAGGTTAGGGTCAGTGAAGACCCGGTCCTTTCGTGGCTCCTCAACGTGGACGTAGGTTGTCTTTGTGCGAACAGAACCACGGGATAAAGATCTTGTGTCTTCACTTTGTGCATTTTGTTCTTACTTTTCATTGATATCTAGGGTTTCACTTGATCTTATTCATATTATGTTAAGACATTGAAAATAAGGTTAACTTGTGAAACATCCAGTTTCATAGTAGTATTAAACTCTAATTACAAGTATATTTCCGCTGCATAGAGTTAAATATCGTGACAATTGATCAAACTTGATCGATCTAGTTCACACGCACCAGACTAGTCCGCACTCTACCAAACTAGTCCGATTTCCTGGTATTTGATCAAGTTGCTAAGTGTTGCAGGTCCGACTAAAAAGAAAAAAGGCCTATTCACCCCCCTCCCTCTAGGCAAAATTCAATTGGTATCAGAGTCAAACTCTTCGCAACAGACTAATCGCTTGAAGAGAACATGTCGGACATAAAGGATGTGCACAAGAGTCTCAACCAAGAAAAGGTTGATGAACAAAAGGCTCAAAAATTGGAGAAGCTCCTCGACGCCATTCAGGACTTCGAGGATGACGATGAGGAGACGCTCAAACTCAAGGCGCTCCTAAGGAAGAAAGCCTTCTCCAAAGGGAAAGTGAAGATCGAGGACAAGAAGAAGGGGAGTAGTCACAACGACTACTCACGATATCCTTTCAACTACGATCATTTTAATTCTAACAATAGCCATTATCTATCTATTCCCTTAGGAAAAGCCCACACTTTGGCGGGAATGATTACTCAATGTGGAGGTAAAACATGAAAATGCACTTAATCTCACTCAATCCCAGCTTGTGGCATATTGTGTGTACACGAATAGATATCCCAGACAACGATGAAGAGCTTACACCAAGCCAAGAGCAAGCAATTCATCGGAATGCTCAAGCTCCAGCAGTCATCACATCTTCGCTAAGTAGAGACGAGTTCACCTAGGTGGATGGACTCGAGATCGCAAAGGAAATCTGGGACACATTGCAAACTGCACATGAAGGCGATCGTCATGTGCGAGAGGCAAAGATCGAGATGATCGAAGGCGAATTGGGAAGATTCGCCATAGAAGAAGATGAGTCGCCGCAAGACATATACAACTGATTGAAGACACTCATCAACAAGGTTCGAGCATATGGGAGTAAAAAGTGGAACAATCATGAGGTGGTGAATCTCATCCTTAGAGCCTTCATGCCTCGCAATGTTACCCTATGCTCAATGATTAGAGAGAGTCCAGGGTACAAGAAAATGACCCCGGATGAACTGCTTGGAAAAATCATCAACTTCGAAATGATGGAAAAGCAAGCTAAGCATGTCAAGGAGATTGCCGACCTCACCTCGGCAAAGAAGAAAGGTGTTGCCTTGAAATCCACTTGCCAGCCCTTGTCAAAAGAAGCTCGAGAAGCTCAACAAGAAGAGGACAGCAATGACCAGAGCAACGATATTGATGAAGAAGACATGATCCTCTTTATGAAAAAGTTCAATAGAATGATGAAGAAAAGACAAGGGGGGAAATCAAGTGAAGGAAAATACAAAGATAAGTCAAAAATTGAGGCAGGTATGCTATAACTGTGGTGAATATGACCACTTTATAGTTGATTGCCCATACGAAGAAAACAAGAAGAAAACCAAGGAAACAAAGTCTCAACCCAAGAAATTCTTCAAGAAGAAGAAGCAAGCTGGACAAGCGCACCTTGTAAAGGAGTGGGACTCAAATGATGAGTCCTCATCCGAAGAGGAAGAGGAGATGGCTAGCATAGCCATCAAGAAGACGGCTAAGAAGTCCACCCTCTTCCCAATTCTCGACGCATGGAAGGGCAACGACACCTGCCTCATCGAAGGAAGGTAAAATAAAGGTAACAAAGAAATCCACCTCCTTCCGTTCTTTTGATAGTGATAGTGAAAATTGTAGTGATGATGAGGATATGTTAGCTGGTTTAAACAAGAAAACTGCTACTAAACTGAAATTCTTGATGGATAAGCTTGTTGATAGCGAGGAGCTGATTGATCGTCAAGAAGATATGATCATCCTCCAAAAGGAGGAGTATCTCAAGATCAATTAGCTCCATGAACTTGAAAAGGAGCGAAGCAAGTCACTTGAACTTGAGTTAGCTTCAAGCAAGGAAGCTTGCTAGAAGTTAAGCGACTCAAATGAAACCGTTAAGGATGAACTTGCTAACTTAACCAAAGCTAACAAGATACTTGAGGTGCAAGTTGAGCCACTCAAGAAAAGTGACCCTTCATCCTCTTCAAGCTCAACTAATCAACACCTAAAATCTGAAACAACCATTACTTGTTCATGTGCTAAAATTGACAATAGCTTGAAACACAAGTCTACCTCCACCAAGGAAAATCATCCTTTCCAAAGTGGCATATTTGACAAGGAGAAGGTCAAATAAGCACGTAGTGCATATTTGGCCACAAGACCTCCTAATGTCAAATATGGCATTGGGTATTCCAATGGTGAAAAGCAAGATGGTAGAAACCATAAGAATAACAAGGATCGCATTGCCTTTGTGAGGGAAAACTCCTCTGAAGTTAGAAAGACTAATGATACTAATAAATCCAAGTTAGTTAACACACATGAACATCGGACTAGTCCAGTCCCTGTACGAACAAGTCCGATCCTCCGGACAAGTTCGATATCCTGGACTAGTTCTGCTCATGAACAACAACAACTGCCTTTTAGAACTTTTGATGCATCATATGTTCTTATGAAAAGTTTTGATAAAGTTTATGCTCATTATGTCAGGCCACGCCATGGGAACACCAAGTCTCATGTGTGGGTGCCCAAATCTCTTGTAACTAACCTCAAAGGACCCAAGCAAGCTTGGGTACCTAAAACCAAGGCATGATTTGTTTTTGCACTAACCACATGACCGGAGAAAGAAGGATGTTCGTTGAGTATGAAGAAAACAAGGATCCAAGCAAAGGCATATATTTTGGAGATAATAGTCAAGGAAGGGTGCTCGATACCAGTAAAATTGCAATATCATCTCAACATACTCTTTCTCACGTTTTACATGTCGGTTCCTTAGATTATAACCTACTGTCCATATCTCAATTATGTGACAAGGGTTATAATTGCTTGTTCACTAATGAGGGTGTGACCATCTCTAGAAGGAGTGATGACTCGATTGCATTCAAGGGTGTGTTGAAGGGAAAGCTTTATCTTGTTGACTTCAACAAAGATAAAGCCGAACTTGACACATGCTTAATTGCAAAGACCAACATGGGTTGGTTGTGGCATAGAAGGCAAGAACATGTTGGTATGAGGAATCTTCAAAAACACCTTAAGGGCGATCACATCCTAGGTTTGAAGGATGATGTTTTTGAGAAAGAAAGGCCTTGTAGCGTGTGCCAAGACGGGAAGCAAGTAGGAGCACCTCATCCAGTGAAGAACGTCATGACTACAACAAGACCGCTTGAGCTACTTCACATGGACCTATTTGGTCCAATTGCTTACATAAGCATAGACGGTAACAAATATGGCTTAGTAGTTGTTGATGACTTTTCGCGCTTCACTTGGGTTTTCTTTTTACATAATAAGACATAAACTCAAGGAACCCTCAAGAAGTTCTTCAAGTGTGCCGAAAATGAGTTCTCATTGAAGATCAAGAACATACAAAGCGACAACGGCACAGAGTTCAAGAACACTCAAGTTGAGGAGTACCTAGACGAAGAAGGGATAAAGCATGAGTTTTTAGCACCTTATTCCCCTCAACAAAACAGAGTTGCTGAAAGGAAGAACCTAACTCTCATAGAGATGGCAAGAACAATGCTCGATGAATACAAGACCTCGGATCGGTTTTGGGTGGAAGCGGTTAACACCGCTTGCCACGCCATAAACCGACTCTATCTTCATCGACTACTCAAGAAGACATCATATGAGCTACTAACGGGTAACAAACCTAACATTTCCTATTTTTGTATTTTTGGTTCTAAGTGCTATATTTTGAACAAGAAGCCTAGGACTTTAAAGTTTGCTTCGAAGTTCGATGAAGGTTTCTTGCTTGGTTATGATTCGAACACTTACGCCTATCATGTCTTCAACAAAGTCTCCGAACTTGTTGAAGTAGCATGTGACGTAGTGTTCGATGAAACTAACGACTCAAGGAGAGCAAGTTGATCAATGTGTGCTATATAGAGAAGAAGCTCCATGTCAAGTATTGAGAAGAATGGCGTTGGGTGATGTTCGACCACAAGCACCACCTCCAAATGCAAATAAAGAAGATGAACCACAAGTGGCGGTAAATGATCAAGGGGGAGCTTCCACACAAGGTCAATATCAAGAAGACGAAGATGGTCAACAAGTCAATGAGGGCAACAATCTAGGGGGAGTAGAAGATGATCTGAAGACTCAGTACCACAAGTGCCACACCCAAGAGTGCACCAATGCGTCCAAAGAGATCACCCCATCGACAATATAATCGGGGACATTCAAAGGGAGTAACTACTAGATCACGAACTGCTAATTTTTGTGAGAATTAATCGTTTGTATACTTTTTGGAACTATGCAGGATTGAGGATGCATTGAAGGATCCGGATTGGGTGGTGGCGATGCAAGAATAACTCAACAACTTCAAATGGAACGAAGTGTGGGAACTCGTCGAAAGACCCAAATTCAACGTCATTAGAACCAAATGGGTCTTCCGCAATAAAAAAGACAAACACAGGGTGGTGACAAGGAACAAGGTGCGACTTGTGGCCAAAGGGTATTCACAAGTTGAAGGTTTGGATTTTTATGAAACCTTTGCTCCCGTAGCTAGGCTTGAATCTATTAGAATATTACTTGTATATGCTACTCACCATGATTTCAAGCTCTATCAAATGGATGTGAAGAGCGCCTTCCTCAATAGACCAATCAAGGAGGAGGTGTATGTGGATCAACCCCCCAGATTTGAAGATGAAGAGCTCCCCGACCACGTCTTTAAATTGCGTAAGGATCTCTACAGCCTCAAACACGCCCTTAGAGCTTGAAATGAGTGCCTTAGAGATTTCTTAATTGAAAATGGTTTTAAAATTGGCAAAGATGATTATACATTATTCGCAAAGCACTTCGATGATGATATCTTTGTTTGCCAAATTTATGTTGACGATATCAATTTTGGCTCAACTAACAAATCTTTCTGTGAAGAATTTCGTAAGATTATGACAGATAGGTTTGAAATGTCTATGATGGGAGAGCTGAAATACTTCTTGGGATTCCAAGTGAGGCAACAAAAGGAGGGGACATTCATAAGCCAAACCAAGTATACTCAAGACATACTCAAGAAGTTTGGAATTGATAAGGCGAAGCCTATAAAGACCATCATGGCAACGAATGGTCACTTGAATCTCAATGAAGATGGACTGAACTTTGATCAAAAGGTATATCGCTCTATGATTGGATCTCTACTTTACTTATGTGCATCTAGGCCAGACATTATGTTGAGTGTATGTTTGTGTGCAAGGTTTCAAGCCAACCCAAAAGAGTGTCATTTGATAGCTGTAAAAAGAATCTTGTAGTATTTAGTTCATACAGCCAACCTAGGCCTTTGGTATCCTAAAGGTTCCAAGTTCAATCTCATTGGATACTCCGATGTAGATTATGTTGGATGCAAAGTAGATAGAAAGAGTACCTCTGATACATGCCAATTTCTAGGTAGATCCCTAGTTTCTTGGTCCTTCATGAAACAAAATTCCATTGCCTTATCCACGGCCGAAGCGAAGTATGTTGCAGCCGGGAGTTGTTGTGCACAACTCCTTTGAATGCGACAAACTCTAAGGGATTACGGTTACAATATGAGTCGTATTCCACTCCTTTGTGACAATGAGAGTGCTATTAAGATTGCCCATAATCCCATTGAGCACTCTAGAACCAAACACATAGACATCCGACATCACTTTTTGAGAGACCACTCAATGAAAGGAGACATAGCTATTTCCCATGTCAACACCAAAAACAACTAGCCGATATATTCACCAAGCCACTTGATGAAAAACGTTTTTGCGTGCTCCGAAATGAACTAAACATCCTTGATGCTCAGAATGTGGCTTAAAAACTTGCATACCTGGATGAATTCCTCAAAATATGTTAATTGTGTTGCGAAAATCATCTCTCTCAATTTTCCCCGAAAAACTATTTTCATCTACTTAATCATGATGAATTATGGTCATTGCTTGATTGTTGTATGCTTACTGATCGTATTCATCAAGACTACTTGATTGTTTTGGCCCCTATTTTTCTTTAAAATAACCATCGAATATATACGAATGGGCTAAACTAATCTGTTCTGGTGACCATACACTAGTCCGTGGTTATCCGAACTAGTCCGCACACTGCAGACTAGTCCGCGGAGTATTTGGTAGTCCAGACTAGTCCGCCCAACCACAGACTAGTCCGATTTTTAGACTCCATAACCCTAGCCGCCGCCAAGACCTAATATTCTTCATCCTCACATGTTGCCCCACGCTCTCTCTCCTCGCTCGAGTGCTCCAAAGGCAATTTCCTACGTTCCCCATCGAATCCCTCCAAGTTTGGGTGGAAAACAATCTCCATTGCATAGGGATTGAAGACCACGGACTTGTTCACACCTTCAACCCCTCCATCTCCAAGAATTAAAGATCTTCGGTAAAATTTCCTCCCAAAACCCTAGAAATCGTGATTTTCTTCATTGTTTACTAAATAGCCTAGTTCCTCTCGATTAATACATGCCTCCTTGCTTTATTACATTTATCTTGAACTAGTTTTGCATTGGGAACCACCATTTGTCGTCTAGTTAGGGTTTGACATGATGAACACCGGACTAGTCCAATCCATTTGCGGACAAGTCCGGTCCCCCGGACTAGTCTGTACCTTTACACCGGACAAGTCTGATTTTTTCTGAACTTAACTCTGATTTCACATTCCTCAATGCACTTCCTTGCCATCAATTCTTATCCATACATTGTGCAATGCTCTCTCAGGACAATGTCGAACGAGAACATCTCTGACTTTGAAGATGAGATGGAACAAGACTTGTTGCCGCGTGCTTCGGAGTCTCATGCTCAAAAGAGGCAAGAGCGTCCCTCCAAGCCTGCACCTTACCCACTTCAGGTGCGACGTAAGGTGCTTGCCAAGAAGCCTGCGTCCAAGGCAAAGGACACAACTGGCTCCAGCTCAGCGGCTCCTTGCAAAGTGAAGGGCAAAGGAAAATGGATTGCTTCAGGCCCAGTCGGCCCTCTCAAGATGCATGCTGCAAGGCAGGGAAATAGATACCCCTCCGAGGATAAGTTCAACGGCAATGGAAGCAACACTGCTTCCAAACTCAGATTTGTGGATTGCTACAACCGACCCAAGAAGGCTGCTGATGCTAGGTTTTGGAGCAATTTTCATGCATACTTCTACACCTTAGCTTACCTTACCATGAAGACTCCGGTGGTCCGCAGCCAGTGGATCGATTGGGATCACTTTGAGAGGAAGAGCTATGGAGCTTTTGAAGAGGTTGTGGAGGCTGCTGCCAGGCATGGACTGAAGGATCTATTTGCCTTCAAATATCACTGGAATGATGAAGTTATTACTCAATTCTATGCCACTTGTTTCTTTGCAATTTATGAGGAGGAAAGGGTGACTTGGATGACTCATGGATCCAAGTACACCATAACTTATGATGATTTTGCAAGACTCCTTCACTGAGAAGACACCGGCAACAATGAGTTGACTATCCACAACATCCGTGTCTTAGGAAAGGACAAGATGGATGTCCTCTATGATACTATTTTGAAGTTCAACCCTCCATCAACTGAGAACATGAAGCCCTTCTTCATGGTTCTTAACAGGGTGCTGAGAAAGACAATAGCACCAAAAGATGGGGATGCAGGAAGTGTCCAATGTTACTTGAGGACCATGATGAAAGTAATAAGCAAGAACAGGAAGTTTGACATCTTTTACTATGTTTGGAATGATATGGTCAACATCTCTTGCACGCTGAACAGATCCTGTGGCTATGCCCCCTACTTGATGTTCATGATTGAGAAGGTCACCGAGATCGAGTTCGTGAAGGATGTGGAGCACACTCCTTTGAGGCCCCAAAAGCCTACCCAAGCCATTGTACAAGCTGCTCCATCTCCAATGTCGAGTGAAGAGGCTCCAAGGGGAGCTAGAGGAGATGATAGGACTGCTCCCACCACTAGGGCCCCTCCCCAAAAAGGGTCTCCTAGTGGAATCTTAAAGTACTTGGCAGCCATCTTCAGCTCATGCAAGAAGGCCGAAGGGAAAGCTCATAAGTTGAACAAGGCAAGGAAGGCTGATATGCGGTATGTCAAAGAAAATGTCAAACACATTTGCCCGAAGCTGGAGATCGAGCCTATTGGTTCCCCGGTCATCTCTGAAGATTGACTCTGATTTCACTGAGCTTGCACCCTTGACTTCCTTCGAGCTTGCTTACTTTGGCATTGGGGGCACTTCGAGTGGATCCGCTCCTCCTCCTCCTACCCAACTTGCCGATGAAGATGAAGACAAGGAAAGAACCGACAGTGAGGAATGAGCCACTAGATCCCTCCTCTCTTTCTTTTTGGTGTCTTGATGCCAAAGGGGGAGAGATTGAGGGGGGGGGGGGTCAATAGATTCTAGCTGTAGGTTGAGAGATGAGTGCTTCATCTGTGTATCTTTTTGTCTCTCTCTTGGGTTGTAAAACTTTAATACTGTTATCTCTATCTTTGGTATTGTGGTGTGATGGAATGACTTTGCTTATGTTATGAAATTTGTGTTTTGCCTTGAAATTGACATATATGCTTGATATTGGTATTTTAATGTCAATCACCTCATTCTCATCACGATTATTGCTCACACTCACGTAGTTTTACACCCCACCATAAAGAGTGCACATTGTTGGTACTTCTTAACACCACAGATTAATCCGCAAGCGCACGGAAATACCATTGTAGCACTTCCCCTTAAGGAGGATTCCAAAGGGTATCGAATCCAAAGAACGTGTGTGCTAATCTTTCGAACTAGCTCACCCAAGGACACAAAGTTGTTTGGTAGGCAAGGAACAGAGAGGAATTCAATGTATAGATCCTAATTCAAGGTAGTTTGCAGTAGATGATTGCTTCGGGCACGGGCTTACTCCTAGCAATACTAGGACGACTCCCGCCAAGAGCCTATGGCATAGCCGAACATGGAGGACTACGAAGGACAGATAGGGCTGTCACCACCTACTGCCTACCTCTTCAATCCGTGGGTCTACGAGATATCCACTGATGATTTATAACCTAAGCACCATGCTTACGTTCTAAATCACTACTCTAGTTGTTTCGAACACAAATCTACAACTAGAGCCTCTAATGAATTAAAGCAGTGAACCCACAAGTAACTACTTGTGCAAACTACTATGAATAGAAGATCAAACTTGTATTGAATTCTCAAAGGATTATTTGATTGAGTAAAATATTTGTAGGGGTACAAGTGTAGAAGAGGGACTTGAAAAGCCCAAGCCTCCTTCTCCTAGACTCTTCACCACACTCTCCTTCTACTTTGGTAGCCTCTAGGACTACTCTAAACCTTTGGAGTGTAGCACTATTCTCAACTTTTGGTGTGTGTGAGAAGTGAGGTGAGGGGGTCTATTTATAGGTGGAGAAGGGTCGGTTCCCACCACAGTTTACGCTTGAATCAGTCACCATTGACTCCAGGGGGCCGAGAGGAGCCAACACGTGTCGTTTGACCGAGTTTGGCGCCAGGAAGAGGTCGGTCGAACCCCTGGTTCAGCTGTAACACCCTAAATTTTCGCATCATGCATTGCATACATGGTCATGCATTAAACACTAGTAGAAAAAAAAAATATAATAAAACATATGCATATACAAATGTGTGTAGCAAAAGAAGAAATAGAAAATAATAATAGGCAAAAACTTGTAATAGGGAATAAGAATAAAAGAAAAAGAATAATATAAATATATATATAAATAATATATATATAACAAAATATATAAAAAAAAATAAAATAAAATAATAATAGAAAAAAATAAATATAACATTAATAATGTATATTATAAAAATAATAGATAATAAATAATAAGTATATAATATTAAAAATATATATATATATAAATAATTATATATATAAAAGAAGAAAAAAAGAAAAAGAAAAAAAAAAGAAAAAAAACAAAGAGCCGCCCGGCGGCCAGGCCAGCGCCCAGCCGGCCGAGCCGGCACCGCGCCCCGAGGCCACGCCCGCCTCGCGCAGCCCGCCCGGGCGAACGCGCCCGCCCCGAGGCCGCCCCCTCACGCTGCGCCGGCCGCCCCCCTGACCGCGCAGGCAGCGCGGGCCCCGCCCCGGTCCTCTCCCGCCCCCTGGTGACGCCGCGCTCGCCCCGAGACCGTCCCGCCTGCCCGCCCTGCCAGCGCCGGTCCCCGCCCTCTGACGCGCGCACGCTCCGCAGCCGGCCCCACCGCGGTCTCCCGCCCTCTCCCGCGCTGTAACGTCTTATCCCAAAACTCTCGCTCTCCCTCCCGCGTCCGACTCCCGTGCCGCGTTTCCCGGTGCCGCGTGACTCCCAACCGAGCCGGATACTGGTGCCGTACCCTAGTGCCGCCCCTATAAATAGGACCCAGGCCTAGGCTCTTTTTCCCCCACGAACCAGCAGCCGCCAGAAGCCGCCGCCTGGAGAAACTCAGCCGACGGAAGCAGCCGACGGGAACAGAGAAAACAGAGGCGCCCAGGGAAGAAAAAAGGAGGAAAAGAAGGGGAAGAAGAGGGAGAAAAAGAGGAGGACACCACCGTTCGCCGGAGATCGTCGCCGACATCGCGCCGCCGCCGTCGTACCGCCGAAGGACTGCTGCACCGTCTATTTCGTCTTCGCGTCGCATTTATTCCGCGACCGTCACGCCGTCAGATCTACGGTAGGGTTCGTTCCCGAGGCGAATTTTTGCGACCATATTAAATCTAGTAGGCGTAAATTAATTTTAGTCGCACCATAAATTTTATTTCAGCAGCATTAATCCACCCTAAAACCCCCGTAAACACATATGAACACGTATGAACTAGACGCATCTAATTAATAAATGACCGTAGTAAATTAATTATTAAATTGTGCATGCATACATGTCATTGCATGTTGATTATTTCGTATGCATTATGTTGAATTGTATATGTTTTCTTGTATGTATGATCACGCGTAGAGGAACGTGCTCAAGAGGCCGCATACGAGGAATTCCAAAATCAAGACTTTGAAGCGCTTGAGCAACCCCATCCGCCGGAGCAAGGCAAGTGTCCTTGAAGCATATTGATCCTATTTTAAATTAAATGTTTTGTTTGCAAACTTGCATGCTGTGTCAATTTGATGGGAATCCTACGGTAGGAAGTTTACTAGTTTTGTTTGACCACCCTTGTCACCTGGAATTATGGTAGAGAGTCGGGAAGGGTTTTTACCTTTTCGCTTCGCTTAATTAATTGGGATGGTAAACAACACTACACATTTAATTATGCATCAATGATATTCTGGTTAATGTGAATTGGTCAATACGATGGGTGATCTAAGCAAGCATGGTTATGTGGATGGGTTGGTCGTTATGGTGGTTTGCTTGCTTTAGATCTAAGGACCGGTTCATGCGAGAATATGCCAGGTCAACAGTGCCACCACAAGGCCAAGTATGGGTGCGGCGTAGCTGAATAATTAGGAGTGCTGCTAGTATTGTATGGACCATTGGATGGCGCGGGGAATGGGAGTCGAGGAGGACTGCCCTGGGATCCGCATGGCACACGAGGGGACCCGTGGGTGGGAGAATAGAGGTTCAAGCCTGCCGGTGAAACCTTAGTGGGCCCGTACATACTAGTAGTCCCTTTTGAAAGGCTATTTTGTGATCTCTTGGCCACACACCTACGGAAGTGTGAGATGGCATAATGGAGGTTCCTTAGTCACCGAAAGGTGATAAAATCACAAACATGTGGGTAAAGTGGTACAACCTCTGCAGAGTGTTAAAAACTATCATGATAGCCGTGCTCCCGGTTATGAGCGCCTGGATGACCTACATGATTAGAATTAGAATTGGGATGGTTATGGTTTGGTGATGGTTGTGGTCATGGTTATGGAATTGAGTTATGGTAATTGGACATGGATAATGGTAATGTTGGTAATAATTGGATATTGTTTACACTTTGTTAATATGATGGGATTTATTTCACATAGACATAGTGTAATGCTTTTCAAATGTTTTACTGTACTTTTCAGCACTTAGCCATTATTATTGCCGTCATTTGAATTAGCCACATGTCATACTTTCCACACTTGCTGAGTACGACATGTACTCACCCTTGCAATCCCCCCCCAACAGCTACTGGAGGCAATTGGGAGTACCCTGAGGATCACGAGGAGTACTAGGTTGCGTACCGCCGTCAATTGCCTGTGGATTGGAGTCGTACTGCTTAGTTTATTTTCCGCTGCAATTATTTAGAGTTTTATTATTTGTGAACTATTGGATTATTGTAATAAAGTACTTATTTATTAGTTAAGACGTGGTTAAATTCTGTTTATCATTTGTGAATCATTCGTGTATGTGTGTTGAACATCCTGGGCACACATATGCGTTACGCTTGGTTCATATTCGGAACCGGGTGTCACAAATTGGTATCAGAGCCGCGTTGACCGTAGGACGCAAGCCTAGGTAGAATGGACACTCTAGAACACTTAGGAACACCCTTCTAATATGCTATTTTCGAAAATTTTTGCTGCTGTTTTGTTTCCTTTATTTTCGGCCGCAAAAAGTATTGATCGCTGCTGCGTTTTTGATAAAAATTTTCAGAAGTGAGCAATATTAAGTGCTGCTGTTTTGCTGTATAAATTTTCGCTAAAGCGGTGTGTTTTGCTGCTATTATGAGTGGGTAAAATTATTGTGTTGGTTGCTGTAATTTTCCTCTTTATTTTTCGTTCTTTTGGAACCGCTGCACCGCTCTTTGTCCGCCGTTTAGCTGCTGAAATTTTCAGATTTGTTTTTCATTATTTTCCTAATGTATTCTTGTTTCTTGTAGATGGCCCGCACCAAGACAACCCCCCGTAAGTCGACCGGTGGACTCGTGCCCCCGCGTAGGTTGGCTAGTCGCTCTCCGGCCGTCGACCCCCGTCACCCCGTGGTGATCCGCTCTGACGGCAGAGCCGCAGGACAGTTGCGACACCGTCTCCGTGCCCTACTCCGTGAGGCTGGCTACCGTCACCACAGTCTCTCGCTCTCCTACCACACCACTGGAGTGCAGCGCCCCGGTAGGAAGGAGTGGAGCTGCAAAATTTATATCTACTACGGTGACGAGTTGGTGAAGACCCACAGCAGCCCTGCTTGGAGGAGCTCCCGCCGATCTGCAGAGCAGGATGCTAGCTGGGAAGCAGCCACTTTCTGGAGCCACGCCCGCCGTTTCCGTCTGGAGGACACGGTTCACGCCTTCGTCCCGCAGCGTCCCAGTGGCACTGCGCGCTTCGTCTCCAGACACGTGGAGAGACCCCTGGACCTCCCGCAGTCTCGTCAGACTGTTGGCGACGTGACCCAGCTGAGTGCCCGACTTCAGAGGGCGCAGCAGGAAATCCAGGATGGACGCGACCTCGCCCAGCGTCACGAGGCGATAATCAGGAGGTATCGTCGGATCACCGACGAGGACCCGGACGACTACGCGTCCGACACCCCGATGTGGACCCCGGACTCTCCAGACCGTCGCAACGGTCAGCGTGAGTCATCCTCTGAGGAGTCCTCCGACGAGGAACCTTCCAGTGTGGCGTCTACCGCACCACCGCCGCCTGCTGCCTCACCACCCCAGGACCCACAGGACCCCGAGGACCCCGACGACGACGACGACGACGACGAGGACCCGGATGAGTTCCCGCTCGACGACGACTAGTCCTCGACCTATGCCACGACTCAAGGATAGGCACACCCCCATTAGTAAATAAGAGCGATGTAGATATACTTGTGTGGCCTTGAGTTGTATTACTTCTTTTAGGATCCTTGTAAATTCTGTTTGGTGCTTGTTTGAGTGCTTGTGTGCTTAGTAGAGAGTTGTGGGATGCTTCGGCAATTGTCCACATCCTCATAATATAGGTCTATATTAATAAAGGATTATTTAGTGTCACATACCTTGATGCATATAGTTGGGACGTTTCCTTCCAAATTCTAAATCCTTCTATCCCCACTTTTCTTTCACCAACAGATGGTGAGAACTCGTAACCAGAGGGATGCCAACGATGAGGAGGAGCGCAATGAAGTACCTCAGAACAACCAGGGACATGCTCATGGAGCTATCAACATTGAACAATTATTAGCTATGCAGAACCAGCTCATGCAGACCATGATACAGACCATGGGACAGCTGCAAGCTGGCAACAACAATCAGCCCCATATGCCTCCACCACCACCCCCGCCACATCACAACCGTTTGGGAGAGTTCATGAGGACCAGACCGCCCACCTTTGCACAAGCCACAGACCCAATGGAAGCTGATGATTGGCTGAAATCTGTTGAGAAGAAACTTGCTATTGTCCAGTGCACTGATAGAGAGAAGGTTCTCTTTGCATCACATCAACTAGTTGGAGCAGCCGCTGACTGGTGGGAAGCCCTTTGCAACGCTCATGATAATCAGGAGACAATCACTTGGGCTGAGTTTAAACAGAGTTTCCGTTCCCACTATGTACCTGAAGGAGTTATGATATTGAGGAGACAAGACTTTGAAAATCTCAGGCAAGGAAGGATGAGTGTGAGTGAGTATCTCAACAAATTCACTCAATTATCAAGATATGCTCCAGAAGACATCAAAACTGATAGTAGGAAGCAGTATCTATTTATGAGGGGTCTCAACAATGAAATTCAAGTCCAGTTACTCAATACTGATTATCCAAACATCCAAAAGCTGGTTGACAAGGCTGTTGTGGTTGAGAACAAGATTCGTGAGATGGAGCAGGACAACAAGAGGAAGATGTCACATCATGGACCGCAGCAAGGAAGCAATGTTCGCCCCCGCTATGCACCACCTACTGCACCACAATACAACCCCTCTGCTCCTGCATACCGCACTGCTTATCCGCCCCGCCCAAATCAGCCACCGCAGCAACGCCCCGCCATGCAAGCGCCTCGCAACCCTGTTCCACCTGCGCCACGTCCTAACATGGCGGCAAATGCTCAAAACCAGATGCGCCCAAACTTCCCCAATGCTACGGGTGGAAAGACATGCTATGCGTGTGGAGAACCGGGACACTTTGCAAATCAATGCCCCAGGAGAAACAATGGACCTATGAACAATGCACCAAGGCCAAATAACCCGCGACCAAATGGAGGGGCACCACAAGGCAACCGTGGACAGCAAAATTTTGCTCGTGGCAATGTGAATCATATCTCTACTGAGGAAGCCCAACAAGCTGATGACGTCGTGATTGGTATGTTTCTCGCCAACTCCAACCCCGCGACTGTTTTATTTGATTCAGGAGCATCTCATTCATTCATCTCGTCAAAGTATGTTGCCAAGTACAATTTGCCTATATCTCATATGAAGCAAACTATGCTAGTAAGTTCTCCTGGCGGAGAGATGAGGACAAATATAGTATGTCCGAAAGTAAGCATTAAAATAAGGGGGGTAGACTTTCTCGCAAACCTCATAGTATTGGACTCCCAAGGAATAGACATAATACTTGGAATGGACTGGCTGAGCAAGTATAATGGAGTCATTCAATGCGCCGAGAGGATTGTGCAGTTGACAAGTGAACATGGTACGCGCATTGAAGTTGAAGCAGCCCAACCTGCAAGAGGAAAAGCGATGCTGAATCACGTGGAAGAAGTGACATTGGAAAGCATTCCGATCGTTCGCGAGTACCCAGACGTGTTTCCAGATGAGTTGCCAGGTATGCCACCTGATCGTGACATAGAATTCGCCATTGAGTTGAT
The DNA here is from genome assembly GCA_036927565.1 of Tuctoria greenei. Lineage (NCBI taxonomy): Eukaryota > Viridiplantae > Streptophyta > Magnoliopsida > Poales > Poaceae > Tuctoria > Tuctoria greenei. Next base: position 150,898,047 of record JAYESD010000007.1, read on the forward strand.
ACCCGGAACTGCACCTATAGCTAAGAGGCCGTATAGGATGCCTCCTAAGGAATTAGCAGAGCTCAAGAAGCAAATTCAAGAGCAGCTAGAGAAGGGTTTTATACGCCCAAGTTCATCCCCGTGGGGAGCCCCAGTGCTCTTCGTAGATAAGAAGGATGGAACCCAGAGGATGTGTGTGGACTATAGGGCTCTCAACGAAGTGACAATTAAGAACAAGTACTCACTGCCCCGTATAGAGGATTTGTTCGACCAAATGAAGGGTGCCTGTATCTTCTCCAAGATCGACTTGCGGTCAGGATACTTCCAAATGAAGATTAGACCATCAGATATACCCAAGACGGCATTTCGGACACGATATGGATCTTATGAGTACACCGTCATGTCATTTGGATTGACGAATGCGCCTGCGTACTTTATGTACCTTATGAATAAGGTCTTCATGGAATATCTGGATAAGTTCGTTGTAGTGTTCATCGATGATATTATGATCTACTCGAAGGACGAGAAGGAACATGAGGAACACTTGAGGCTTACGCTGCAGAAATTGAGGGAGCATCAATTGTATGCCAAGTTCAGTAAATGTCAATTTTGGTTACGGGAAGTTTCTTTCTTAGGCCATATTATTTCCGGAGGAGGAGTATCAGTTGACCCAGGGAAGGTGAGAGATGTGCTCAAGTGGGAACCGCCACAGAATGTCAAGGAGATTCGGAGTTTCCTTGGAATGGCTGGATATTACCGCCGATTCATTAAGGATTTCTCCAAAATAGCCAAGCCTATGACCGAATTACTCATGAAAGGAAAGGCATTCCGATGGACTCAAGCTTGTCAGGATAGCTTTGAAGAGTTAAAGAAAAGATTGACAACCGCGCCAGTGTTAGTATTACCGGACGTGAGCAAGAGTTTTGATATATATTGTGATGCATCAAGACAAGGATTAGGATGTGTGCTCATGCAAGAAGGCCAAGTGGTAGCTTATGCATCGAGGCAACTAAAGAAGCATGAGTTGAATTATCCTACACACGACCTTGAACTGGCAGCCGTGGTACACGCCTTGAAAATATGGAGACATTATGTTTTTGGTCACCGATGTGAGATTTATACAGATCACAAGAGTCTCAAGTACATATTTACGCAAACGGATCTGAATCTGAGGCAACGCCGATGGTTAGAGCTCATCAAGGATTATGACGTGGGAATCAACTATCACCCAGGGAAGGCCAACGTAGTGGCCGATGCTTTGAGCCGAAAGGGAGTAAGTCATCAACTTACAGTTCAAGAACTGCCATCCGAGTTATGCAAGGAGTTTGAACGGTTGAACCTCGGATTTATAAATGAGATGGGAACGATGGAAGTCAACCCAACGTTAGAGCAGGAAATACGGGAAGGACAGACGAAGGACAAGGAAATACAAGAAATCAAGGAAAGGACCCAAGAAGGAAAGGAATTCAGATTTGATGAGGACGAACAGGGTACCTTGTGGCTTGGAAAGAGGATTGTGGTACCTAATGTTAGGCATATCCGAGAAGCAATATTGAAGGAGGCACATGACACGCCTTACTCAATTCATCCCGGCTGTACAAAGATGTACAAGGACTTAAAGACATGTTACTGGTGGGCCAGCATGAAAAAGGACATAGCCGAATATGTTGCACTTTGTGACGTGTGCCAACGAGTTAAAGCTGAACATCAAAGGCCAGCCGGATTGTTACAACCATTGAAGATCCCAGAGTGGAAGTGGGAAGAGATTGGTATGGACTTTATAGTTGGATTACCGCGAACTCAGTCTGGCTATGATTCAATATGGGTTATTGTGGATCGATTGACAAAATCAGCTCATTTCATCCCTGTCAAGACCACATATACCACCACAAAGCTAGCAGAATTGTATATGGAGCATATTGTGTGCCGACATGGAGTTCCAAAGAAGATAGTCTCGGATAGAGGTTCTCAATTCACCTCCAGATTTTGGCAGAAATTGCATGAAGCAATGGGAACAAGGCTGAACTTTAGTTCGGCGTATCACCCTCAGACAGATGGACAAACCGAGAGGACCAACCAAATTTTGGAAGACATGTTGAGAGCATGTGCTTTAAAACATAGGAAAAGTTGGGATAAAAGTTTGCCGTATGCTGAATTCTCGTACAACAATAGTTACCAAGCAAGTTTAAAAATGTCACCCTATGAAGCATTATACGGAAGGAAATGTAGGACTCCCTTGTTTTGGAATGAAACCGGAGAGAATCAGGTGTTTGGTCCAGACGTGTTACAAGAAGCAGAAAGGCAAGTCCAAATAATACGGGAAAACTTAAAGGCTGCCCAGTCTCGACAGAAAGGTTATGCTGATAATAGGCGAAGGAGTCTGACCTTTGAAGTTGGAGATTTTGTATACCTCAAAGTGTCACCTATCAGAGGTCAGCGAAGGTTTAACGTCAAGGGAAAACTGGCACCACGTTACATCGGACCATTTAAGATTCTGGACAAGCGAGGAGAGGTAGCTTATCGACTTGAGCTGCCGACGTATCTCTCCGATGTACACGACGTGTTTCACGTCTCTCAACTCAAGAAGTGTCTCAGGTTACCGGAAGAACAAGTGCCGATGGACGAGTTAGAACTTCAGGAGGATTTGTCCTATGTCGAACAACCTATCAAAATTTTGGATATGAAGGAAAGAGTCACGAGAAATAAGAGGATCCGTTGGTGCAAGGTGCAATGGAAACACCATACCGAAGCCGAAGCTACATGGGAACGTGAAGAAGACCTGAAGGCAGAATTCCCTCATCTTTTCCCCACGCTATCGAATCTCGAGGGCGAGATTCACTTTAAGGGGGGTAGGTTTGTAACACCCTAAATTTTCGCATCATGCATTGCATACATGGTCATGCATTAAACACTAGTAGAAAAAAAAAATATAATAAAACATATGCATATACAAATGTGTGTAGCAAAAGAAGAAATAGAAAATAATAATAGGCAAAAACTTGTAATAGGGAATAAGAATAAAAGAAAAAGAATAATATAAATATATATATAAATAATATATATATAACAAAATATATAAAAAAAAATAAAATAAAATAATAATAGAAAAAAATAAATATAACATTAATAATGTATATTATAAAAATAATAGATAATAAATAATAAGTATATAATATTAAAAATATATATATATATAAATAATTATATATATAAAAGAAGAAAAAAAGAAAAAGAAAAAAAAAAAAAAAAAAACAAAGAGCCGCCCGGCGGCCAGGCCAGCGCCCAGCCGGCCGAGCCGGCACCGCGCCCCGAGGCCACGCCCGCCTCGCGCAGCCCGCCCGGGCGAACGCGCCCGCCCCGAGGCCGCCCCCTCACGCTGCGCCGGCCGCCCCCCTGACCGCGCAGGCAGCGCGGGCCCCGCCCCGGTCCTCTCCCGCCCCCTGGTGACGCCGCGCTCGCCCCGAGACCGTCCCGCCTGCCCGCCCTGCCAGCGCCGGTCCCCGCCCTCTGACGCGCGCACGCTCCGCAGCCGGCCCCACCGCGGTCTCCCGCCCTCTCCCGCGCTGTAACGTCTTATCCCAAAACTCTCGCTCTCCCTCCCGCGTCCGACTCCCGTGCCGCGTTTCCCGGTGCCGCGTGACTCCCAACCGAGCCGGATACTGGTGCCGTACCCTAGTGCCGCCCCTATAAATAGGACCCAGGCCTAGGCTCTTTTTCCCCCACGAACCAGCAGCCGCCAGAAGCCGCCGCCTGGAGAAACTCAGCCGACGGAAGCAGCCGACGGGAACAGAGAAAACAGAGGCGCCCAGGGAAGAAAAAAGGAGGAAAAGAAGGGGAAGAAGAGGGAGAAAAAGAGGAGGACACCACCGTTCGCCGGAGATCGTCGCCGACATCGCGCCGCCGCCGTCGTACCGCCGAAGGACTGCTGCACCGTCTATTTCGTCTTCGCGTCGCATTTATTCCGCGACCGTCACGCCGTCAGATCTACGGTAGGGTTCGTTCCCGAGGCGAATTTTTGCGACCATATTAAATCTAGTAGGCGTAAATTAATTTTAGTCGCACCATAAATTTTATTTCAGCAGCATTAATCCACCCTAAAACCCCCGTAAACACATATGAACACGTATGAACTAGACGCATCTAATTAATAAATGACCGTAGTAAATTAATTATTAAATTGTGCATGCATACATGTCATTGCATGTTGATTATTTCGTATGCATTATGTTGAATTGTATATGTTTTCTTGTATGTATGATCACGCGTAGAGGAACGTGCTCAAGAGGCCGCATACGAGGAATTCCAAAATCAAGACTTTGAAGCGCTTGAGCAACCCCATCCGCCGGAGCAAGGCAAGTGTCCTTGAAGCATATTGATCCTATTTTAAATTAAATGTTTTGTTTGCAAACTTGCATGCTGTGTCAATTTGATGGGAATCCTACGGTAGGAAGTTTACTAGTTTTGTTTGACCACCCTTGTCACCTGGAATTATGGTAGAGAGTCGGGAAGGGTTTTTACCTTTTCGCTTCGCTTAATTAATTGGGATGGTAAACAACACTACACATTTAATTATGCATCAATGATATTCTGGTTAATGTGAATTGGTCAATACGATGGGTGATCTAAGCAAGCATGGTTATGTGGATGGGTTGGTCGTTATGGTGGTTTGCTTGCTTTAGATCTAAGGACCGGTTCATGCGAGAATATGCCAGGTCAACAGTGCCACCACAAGGCCAAGTATGGGTGCGGCGTAGCTGAATAATTAGGAGTGCTGCTAGTATTGTATGGACCATTGGATGGCGCGGGGAATGGGAGTCGAGGAGGACTGCCCTGGGATCCGCATGGCACACGAGGGGACCCGTGGGTGGGAGAATAGAGGTTCAAGCCTGCCGGTGAAACCTTAGTGGGCCCGTACATACTAGTAGTCCCTTTTGAAAGGCTATTTTGTGATCTCTTGGCCACACACCTACGGAAGTGTGAGATGGCATAATGGAGGTTCCTTAGTCACCGAAAGGTGATAAAATCACAAACATGTGGGTAAAGTGGTACAACCTCTGCAGAGTGTTAAAAACTATCATGATAGCCGTGCTCCCGGTTATGAGCGCCTGGATGACCTACATGATTAGAATTAGAATTGGGATGGTTATGGTTTGGTGATGGTTGTGGTCATGGTTATGGAATTGAGTTATGGTAATTGGACATGGATAATGGTAATGTTGGTAATAATTGGATATTGTTTACACTTTGTTAATATGATGGGATTTATTTCACATAGACATAGTGTAATGCTTTTCAAATGTTTTACTGTACTTTTCAGCACTTAGCCATTATTATTGCCGTCATTTGAATTAGCCACATGTCATACTTTCCACACTTGCTGAGTACGACATGTACTCACCCTTGCAATCCCCCCCAACAGCTACTGGAGGCAATTGGGAGTACCCTGAGGATCACGAGGAGTACTAGGTTGCGTACCGCCGTCAATTGCCTGTGGATTGGAGTCGTACTGCTTAGTTTATTTTCCGCTGCAATTATTTAGAGTTTTATTATTTGTGAACTATTGGATTATTGTAATAAAGTACTTATTTATTAGTTAAGACGTGGTTAAATTCTGTTTATCATTTGTGAATCATTCGTGTATGTGTGTTGAACATCCTGGGCACACATATGCGTTACGCTTGGTTCATATTCGGAACCGGGTGTCACATCAGCCGACCTGGTCAAGGCTCCCCTCGGGGAGTGCTTCCTCCAGGTGGCTTCCAAGTGGGCCCCCTTGATATATATGGGTGCAACACCGTTGGATCTTTTCGTAATCTTCTGTTTGTGGGCCATTTGATCCATGTGTTGCCATGTGTCATCGCCTGATTTGTTGAAATCCATTTTCATGGATTCATCCCTGCATGTTTTGGTATCTTGGGTAATAATTCACCTGCATACAAATAGACACCAACACTTGTGGAATTGGGTTAGTGTATAACCCTACCACTATGTTTTGTGTTTCTTTTATGCACATTATGAGGTGAATTCACGGTCAAAATATGGTACTTAAGGACCATCAACAAACTCCCCCACACTTAGTCCTTTGCTCGTCCTCGAGTGAAGGCAAGAAGAACTAGAGTGTTGTCATTAATCTGCTATAAGGTAGAAAATAAGGATACTATATATTTCAACTTATACCTTAGTTCATGGATCCCCTTTGTGTATGTGGCTACCACATCAATCTTGTGTGTTTGAAAAGTGGAACGGTTAGAATGAAGTTCCCTTGGATCATTCCCTGCTGAAATGATTAGGCAATTGCTATATTTGAAAGTCATAGGAACTTTTTCCCTTGCTTCTCGATTGGAGTCTCTCAAATCTCTCAAAGTGTTAGAGTCCTCACCATGGCATGTTGTGCCAATTCTTGTCCCTATACTAAAAGTGGCTATATCTGGAGCTTGGTAGGGATGAATGTGGCACACATTTGCAATTCATATGTTGCTAAGTCAAAAACTTGATCCTATGAGAGACTTATGCAATGAACAAAGTGAAGAGAAAATTCTTGTGCACATGAATGAAATGGAGGGGTGAGGTGATAACTCCCATGAATTTGCTCTCTCTTAAGGATGAAACATGACCTTTTCTTTTTCAAGAGTGGATGCTTTTTCTTTTTCTTGTAGCCATGTCTTCTAATCCATTTCTTTTTTGTAGAGAGGCTTTCATTTGTATTGTATAGATTTTCTTTTTGGCGGATGGGTAATCAATGGATGCAAACTCTCAATGTGAGAAATTTTGCATGAATGGAGTGCACAAGAGTTTTCAATTCAAAAAGTTCATGCATGTCACTCAATTGGGGTCACGAGTTTGACAAAGCTCAATGAAAAGCAAAGTGGCATATGCTTGTGGTTTTCAATGAATGTATCATATGGCCTTGGTGGGCATATAAATTTCCAATGAGAGATTTAAGCAAAGTCCAAGACTTCAAATAGTTACAAATGTCAAAATCAATTTCAAGGAAAAGGATGATTTCTAAGGAACTCATTTACCATATCACACTAGTCAAATACCTAGATAATGTGTTTTTCCTATTGAATTATGGGAATCATAAACAAGGTAATGAATTGAAATATAAAGTATTCAAATTTTCAGCTTAAGCAAATTCTTGACTACCGAATTTTATTTCAATTTGTTGAGTTGATTCATTTTAGATATGCAATGAAAAATATGAAATCAACTCAAACAGCAGGGTAGCGCATAAAAGTGGGGATAGGAAATCTAAACCAATTTTCTGGAGCGAAACGGAGTCATGCGGAGCAGAAAACAGGTCGGCCGACCAGGGGGTTCGGCCGACCTCCTGGTGGCTCTTCTGTGACTCTGTTTCATCGGGTCGTTTTGTTTATTCAGTCGCGACGTGTTTTGATATGCAACTTTATTTTTTCACATCGGGATTTCGTGACTTGGGGACATGTTTCCCCCACACTCGTTTCCTGAATTCTTTATTCAACAAAATAAATTAAAGGGGGAACTTTACCGGTGTTAGATGAACCAGTAAGTTCACTTTATTGAAATCAAAATATGGGGATGCTTAGATTATTCAACCTAGCTTTGGAAAACAAATGATTGGAAAAGAAAAAAATCCTAAGTAGTGAGCATCCTATGCTGTCGGGACATCTAAACTATGGTGTGTTGCAGATATCGGGCTCCCCGACGGCACTGCACAAGCACCGCAGCTTGGTGCTCATGCCACGGGCCATGATATTGTCCTTCAGTTCCGCCCTCTCGATGTGCCCTTCAGCCACCAAGTCCACCAGGTTCTTGTTCTCCAAGTAGAGAGAAGCGAGATCCTTGGTCAGCTGTGCCACTTTAGGGGCAAGAGGAGAGTCCTCATCACTGCCCTCGAACTGGTCGGGTGGCCCGTTAATGGCAGGTGGTGGGATGTGCCGCCTAATCTTGGAGGGCGACGAGCCCGTCGACTCCTCCATCGCCAGATTATCCACGCGCTTGAATAGGCCCTTAACATAGCCTCGTTCGGGTTTGCGCACCCCGTGGATAAGAAAGCAATCTCCCATGCGTTCCGGCAAGGTACAGGTGGGCGTCTTGTAGTGGTGGCTCACTACATCGCCCGTCTTAGTCTTCAATGTATACATGAACTCCTCGCCGGGCTGCAACGGTGCGACAAACTCGTCTTTTCCGTGGAAAAGATTTGTCTTGACTGGGCTTAGCCCAGCCAAAGTCGAACGGCCTGGCGTCGTCGACTTCATCGGCATTCTCCGAGGGGAGAGCGACCGGACAGCGCTACGAGGTGTAGGTTGTGCCCGCGCGGAGTCGTCGCAGGTGGGATCATGGCAAGGGTCTTGACATCGATTGCCATGACAGACTCCAAGGCGAGGGAAGTTTTGTCATTGGCCAGCTTAATGTCTCCGCTCAGGTTAAAGTGGAGTTGGGGGCATGAGGCACAATCTTCTTGTCGGCCATGATGAGGACGGGAGGAGGATGAGGATTCAATGAGGTGCAATTGTCCTCTCTGTTTCCGTCCTTTAAATAGGCGGGGAACGACGCGTTTCACCGAGGATTTTGTGGAGGATATCGAGGAGGATCAACACAAGAAAACAGAATGCGAGCGGCGTGAAGGGAAGGTCGGTCGACCCTAGGGTTCAGCCGAACCCTTTCTGGCTCCATTCGGGCCACATTTTCTCGGGTCAATAGAATGGGCCTTCAAGAAGAAGAATTGGATGGGCCCATTAGTTGGACGTGGAGGATTTAAACAGAATTGAAATAAATGGCATGTAAATCTATTAGATTTACCACATCAAATTCTTTTTCTGTACCCTTTTGGGAATCGAGAAATAATTTGAGTCGGTGCCCATTCACTTTGAGTAGTTGACCGTCATCACCTTGGATTGTGATTGCTCCATGGGATGAAGTCTCTACTACAGTGAAGGGTTCTTCCCATTTACTTCTAAGCTTCCCATGTCCAAAGAGTTTAACCCTAGAGTTAAAGAGTAAAACTTTATCTCCAGGTTTGAACTCTTTCGGCGTAATCCTCTTATCGTGCCATCTTTTGGTTCTCTCTTTATAAATCCTAGCACTGTGGTACGCCTTATCTCTCCATTCCTCCAACTCAAAGATTTGCTTCAATCGGTGATTTCCAACTTTGTTAAGATTCATGTTCCACCGCTTGATGACCCAATACGCTCTATGTTCCAATTCTATGGGAAGATGGCAAGTCTTCCCATAGACAAGTTGGAAAGGAGACATGCCGATAAGTGTCTTGTAGGCAGTATGATATGCCCACAATGCATCGGGTAGCTTTTGCTTGCACCCCGTTCCCATTTCCAAGACAGTCTTTTGCAGAATATTCTTAATTTGTTTATTAGATGTTTCTGCTTGACCACTTGTCTATGGGTGGTATGGGGTAGCAATGTTATGCTGGACTCCAAGTTCCCTTAAAAAGTTCCGGAAGGTCTTATCTATGAAATGAGACCCTCCATCACTTATGACCATACGGGGAGTTCCAAAGCGTGGGAAAATGATCTCATGGAACATTTTCCTTGCTTGCTTGGAATCAGCATTTTTGCATGGCAATGCTTCTACCCATTTTGACACATAATCGACGACAACCAGAATATCCTCGCAATCATAAGACCTAGGAAAAGGTCCCATGAAATCAATACCCCATACATCAAATAATTCCACTTGGAGATTGTATGTTAGGGGCATCGCATCGCGAGCAGAGATTCCTCCGTGCTTCTGGCATTTCCAACATCTGCTAATGAATTCTTTGGTATCTTCATACATTGAAGGCCAATAGAATCCACTCTGCCAGATCTTTGCCTGAGTACGATAAACACCGTAATGGCCATCATAGGGGCCAACATGGCATTTCTCTATGATTTTGGTGCCTTCGATTGATGGGACGCACCTTCTAAGAAGGCCATCGGCACATACTCGATAGAGGTAAGGGTCATCCCAAAGTTGTCTATGGCTCTCATAAATGAGTTTCTTTTTGTTCTCCCTTGGTGGTACGTACCCCATGACCATAAAGTTCACGATATCCGCATACCAAGGGTGAGAGTCTGTCACCTTGAGGAGCATATCATCTCGTAGGAAGTCATTGATAGGTATGTCCATGGTTTGTGTGACTTCCATACGTGAAAGATGATCTGCTACTGAATTCTCTACTCCTTTCTTATCTCTTATTTCCAGATCAAATTCTTGGAGTTGAAGAATCCATCGAATTAGCCTAGGTTTAGCATCCTTTTTGGTAAGTAGATATTTCAAAGCAGCATGGTCTGTGTAGACTATTACCTTTGCTCCAACCAAATAGGATCTAAACTTGTCGATAGCAAAAACTACTGCTAGGAGCTCTTTCTCAGTTGTGGCATAATTGAGTTGGGCTCCTGTCAGAGTTTTGCTAGCGTAGGCTATTGCATGATGCTTTTTATCTTGGTTTGGCCTAAGACCGCACCAACAACAAAGTCACTGGCATCACACATGATTTCGAGTGGCAGCGTCCAATCAGGAGGTTGGATAATTGGAGCTGAGATGAGTGTCTTTTTGAGTATATCAAATGATTTAAGGCATTCATCATCGAAATCAAAGGGAGCTTCTTTAGCTAATAGGTTTGTGAGGGGTCTAGTGATTTTGGAGAAGTCCTTGATAAATCGTCGGTAGAACCCCGCATGACCTAAAAAGCTGCGGATCCCTTAACATTGATAGGAGGTGGAAGTTTTTCAATAACTTCAATTTTATCTTTGTCCGCCTCTATCCCTCTCTCGAACACCAAGTGTCCAAGAACGATGTCTTCCAGGACCATGAAATGGCACTTTTCCCAATTAAGCACAAGGTCCTTCTCCTGATATCTTTGTAAGACCCTGTCTAAATTTTCCAGTCAATGATCAAAAGTTTTTCCATAGACGGAGAAATCGTCCATGAAAACTTCCATGATATCCTTGATCATGTTTGAAAATATAGACATCATGCTTCTTTGGAAAAAGGCAGGAGCGTTACACAGTCCAAAGGACATACGCCGGTAGGCATAGGTCCCGTAAGGACATGTGAACGTGGTCTTACTTTGATCATCGAGATGGATAGGAATTTGATGATATCCCGAATACCCATCAAGGAAACAGAAGTAGGAGTGTTTTGCCAATCGCTCTAACATATCATCGATGAAGGGCAATGGAAAATGGTCTTTCCGTGTTGCTTTGTTAAGTTTTCGGTTGTCAATGCACATCCTCCATCCCGTGACGGTCCGTTGAAGAATTAATTCATTCCTCTCGTTTTGGACGACTGTCATACCTCCCTTCTTAGGCACTACTTGAACTGGAATTACCCATTCACTATGAGGAATAAGGTAAATAATCCGGACATGCAGAAGTTTCAAGACTTCTTTCTTGACAACTTCTCGCATCGCATTATTCAATCGCCTTTGAGGTTCCCTTGAGGGGATACTCTCAGGGTCAATACGAATACTATGAGTGCATAACGCTGGACTAATTCCCTTGAGATCCTGAAGTGAATATCAAAAAAAAGCTCTATGCCTTTCTAACATGGTTATGAGTTTGAGTGTTTCATCATCTAAAAGCTTGTCACTTATGATGACAGGGGCTTCCAAATCGCCATTTAGAAAGGCATAACGTAGGCCTGGAGGTAGAATCTTGAGCTCAACAGGAGGTTTTGGGGAGGGCTCTTCTTTTGGTAATTCAATTTCCTCTTGAAATTCATCCTCCTCTTGGACGAAGTCTTCTTCTCCTTCAATTTCAGGGGGTTCTAAGAATTGAAGGGTCCTAACCTCCTCCATTGGCTCATCTTCGATGGGAGATTCTGCAGATGTGTTCTTTGAGCGCAGAATAGGTATGGAGAAATTTCTCCCTCCAAGATTGATATTGAGGCTTCCTTCCAAAGGAACTTCCATGAGAAATTTCTCTATGGGAATCCCTATCATAATGTCAAAATCTTGGACTTCGAACACGTGAAAATCTAGGAGAGCCTCAACATCTTTGTGTCTAACATACACTTGTTGTAGAACCCCACATCCTTCAAGAATGGTTCCAAATGAATCTCGAAAGGATTTGCGTGTTGGTGCCAATGGCACATCGCCAAGAATGGCGAGAGCACAAGAATCGGAAATGAGATTTGCTCCAACAGTAGGGTTGTATAGGATTCTCATGGTTGTCCCTCTAATAGAACATAAAATGGTAGCCAAAGGTGAGGTCATCCGAAGAATTTCGGTTGAATTCTCGACTTCAGCTGTCCACTCTCTACTTAGGATAGAGGTCAACTCCTTGACCGTCTGACGGACGAACACCCCATCAGGTGGTTCAGGTTGAGTTGGTGGCAATGAAGGTTTCCTATGGCAACAATACTTCGAGGTATTTCCATAATCTTCAAAAAGCTCTTCCTCAAAGTAAAATGGAAACTGCGAGGGTTGAAATACTTCTACCTTTGTAGTCTCAGGTTCAAGAGAGGATTCCTCTGGCAAGGCTTGGGGTAAACAAGGAATGGGTTCATCGTTGTCCAAGAGTGTATCCTCCGTTCTTGACACGACTTCCTCTTGGGGCAGCTCATTAAGACCCATAATGAAGAAAGAATTTTCTAGAATTCTGTCCAGAAGATCCTTGCCTTCTTCTGGAGTCTTATTGAGGAAAGATCCTCCAGGCGTAATGTCAAGATATAGGTCAGACTCTTTTGTTTAATCCCATGAAAAAATGTTGCAAAAGCATTGGATCAGGGATTAACAAATCTGGGCCAGAATTTTTCAAAAGAGAAACTCTGTCCCAAGCTGCACCTATGGATTCCTTCTCCATCTGTTGGAAGCATAATACTTCCTTTCATAAGGAAACAATTTGGGCAATGGGAAAGAAAGCAAGACAAAATTTGTCTCATAATTCACTCCAATCACCGTTTGTCTTCCCTACGTAGTGGTTGTACCATTGTTTGACTTTTTCCTTGAGGTAAAAAGGAAACAACTTCCATTTGAGATTTTCTTGTGTCATAACCTTGATTAGAAGGCATGAACACAGTTGTTCAAACTCTCGTAGATGGTGGTAAGGGTTTTCATAATCCGTTCCTGAGAAGGATTGTTCCCGAACCATGGCTATAAAGCCAGGGCGAAGTTCATAGCTGGTTGAACAAATAGGTTCCGCCGAAGGCGGTGGCTCATAGAACTTTCCCTTCGGAGCAGAGTAAGAAAGAATGGTGGGTTGCTCCATTTATATGGCGGTGGTAAGGTAAGAATAAGAAATGTAAGATGATAGATAAGGGGGATATGATACGAGGGTGATCTTGGTTCGAAGATTAACAGCAACCGCTCCCCGGCAACGGGCCAGAAATGCTTGTTGGTATTTCTTAACACCAAAGAGTAATCCGCAAGCACACGGAAATATTGTTGTAGCACTTCCCCTTAAGGAGTATTCCTAAGGGTATCGAATCCAAAGAACGTGTGTGCTAATCTTTCGAACTAGCTCACCCAAGGACACAAAGTTGTTTGGTAGGCAAGGAACAGAGAGGAATTCAAAGTATAGATCCTAATTCAAGGTAGTTTGCAGTAGATGCTTGCTTCGGGCACGGGCTTACTCCTAGCAATACTAGGACGACTCCCACTAAGAGCCTATGGCATAGCCGAATGTGGAGGATTACAAAGGACAGATAGGGCTATCACCACCTAATGCCTACCTCTTCAATCCCTGGGTCTATGAGATATCCACTGATGATTTATAACCTAAGCACCATGCTTACGTTCTAAATCACTACTCTAGTTGTTTCGAACACAAAGCTACAACTAGAGCCTCTAATGAATTAAAGCAGTGAACCCACAAGTAACTACTTGTGCAAACTACTATGAATAGAAGACCAAACATGTATTGAGTTCACAAAGGCTTACTTGATAGTAAAATCTTTTTAGGGGTACAAGTGTAGAAGAGGGACTTGACAAGCCCAAGCCTCCTTCTCCTAGACTCTTCACCACACCCTCCTTCTACTTTGGTAGTCTCTAGGACTACTCTAAACCTTTGGAGTGTAGCACTATTCTCAACTTTTGGTGTGTGTGAGAAGTGAGGTGAGGGAATCTATTTATAGGTGGAGAAGGGTCGGTTTTTGCCACAGTTTATGCGTGAATCAGTCACCATTGACTCTAGGGAGCCGGGAAGAGCCAACACGTTTCGTTTGACCGAGTTTGGCGCCGAGAAGAGGTCGGCCGAACCCCTAGTTCGGCCGACCTGGTAAAGGCTCCCCTCGGGGAGTGCTTCCTCCAGGTGGCTTCCAGGTGGGCCCCCTTGATATATATGGGTGCAACACCGTTGGATCTCCTCATATTCTTCTATTTGTGGGTCATTTGATCCATGTGTTGCCACATGTCATCGCCTGATTCGTTGAAATCCATTTTCATGGATTCATCCCTGCATGTTTTGGTATTTTGGGCAATAATTCACCTACATACAAATAGACACCAACACTTGTGTTTCTTTTATGCTCATTATGAGGTGAATTAACGGTCAAAATATGGTACTTAAGGACCATCAACACACATATGACCTATGTTTACATTGCTTAACTTGTACCTAACTCATATGTGCACACTTTATGAAAATTCTGTATTTTTATCATATTCTATGAAATCTCAATTGGTTGTCATCAATCACCAAAAAGGGGGATATTTGTAACACCCAGCCTCTACGGGCTTGATGGTCGTTACTTCTAGCAACTCTCTAGGATCATAACCTAGCCCCACAGACCAACTCTAGTCTTTTCTGCGCATTTTGTCCTCACTCGTGCGCACCCAGGAAAACTTCCCGGTCGGTCACTCATCCGTAAATTGCTCTGGGTCAAGCATGCTTAACCTCAGAGTTCTTTGCAAGTGGGCTCCCGGAAAAGAAGGTATACCTTTGTGTATGAGTTATTCTATCAATCCTATTAAGCCTCGAGCCAGGATGTCACAATCCACCCACCTTAGAAGACCGACATCCTCGTCGTCAACTCCCAAGCCTGGAACCTCCCCTCTTGGCCATGTCCATACGTTCAGTACTGGCATACATACCATATCGTGTCCCTCCTAGAAGGCCCACGCGACATGCGTACGTACCCACGTCCGTGACCCGTACGCACCCGTGAAACCACGACGGTCGGCTCTGATACCATTTTGTAACACCCCAGCCACTACGGGCCTGACGGTCGTTACTTCTAGCAGCTCTCTAGGATCACAGACTAGCTCCACAGACCAACACTAGTCTTTTCTGCGTATTTTGTCCTCACTCGTGCGCACCCAGGAAAACTTCCCGGTCGGTCACTCATCCGTAAATTGATCCGGGTCAAGCACGCTTAACCTCAGAGTTCTTTGCAAGTGGGCTCCCGGAAAAGAAGGTATACCTTTGTGTATGAGTTATTCTATCAATCCTATTAAGCCTCGAGCTAGGATGTCACAATATTGAAAGTGCATCTAGGCATCCCTTGTGGGTTTTGGTTGATTTATGACAAACAAATGAGATCCTAAAAAAATTGTTGAGATGAGCGCAGGTCTTAAAAAGAAATTATGAGGAAAGTGCAAAAAGAAAGGAGAATGAGGATCTATACGGAAAAGAGCTCACGAGCTGAATAGATTAGATAATTTTGTATGGAGTGTGTTGAATAAACACACCCCAAGAGCTCAATCACAAGAAAACTCACTCAATGCACTAATTTATACAGGTCCGGACTAGTCCAATAATATCCGGACTAGTCCGATAACCCCTCTGTTCAAAATTGGACAAGTCCTCCCAGTGCGGACTTTTCTGCACAGTCCAGATTTACATAAACCGGACTAGTCCAATATTACCACGGACTAGTCCGATATCTTTCTGACTAAAATCGGACATGTCCTCCCCAGCGTGGACTAGCCTCTATACTTCACAACTTTGCACGACATTGGACAAGTCCGATAATATTCGGACTAGTCCGATAACCTCTGTGACTAAAATCGGACAAGTCCTCTAAATGCGGACTTGTCCTAATTCACTAAGGGATTGTTCACAGTCGGATTAGTCCGATAATAATCGGACTAGTCCGAACTTTTCTAGAGCCTAAATCGGACTAGTCCGCCTTAGGTCGGACAAGTCCGATCTTCTGAGAACTTAGGGTTTCCTGCACGCTGCACATCGGACTAGTCCGGACTCCACCTCAGACTAGTCCGTACTCTCGAAACCCTAACGGTAACTTCTGGAAACACCATATAAAAAGATGTGCACGGCCCTAATTTAACAACTCTCGACTCCCTGCACCGTCACACCCTCCAAGAGCTTAGAAAACACATCTCTCCACACAATACAACGCAAGAAAGATCAAATCCTTGAGGATTCATATTGGAACAAAGGAGAGACCCGATTCACACGTTTGAGCTCTTGGGTTTGATCTCTAACACACTCCTGTTGTTTCATTGTTGATCTTAAGAGTGTGTTCTTGGTGGTGTTTGATTTGTAATCTTGGGGAGCCCTCAACTTGTTAGAAGGCCCCTTGAACTTGGTGATTTACCCCTTGTGATAGTGGAAGAGAATTGGCCTTCGTGGCGATTCGACGAGGTTAGGGTCAGTGAAGACCTGGTCCTTTCGTGGGCTCCTCAACGTGGATGTAGGTTGCCTTTGTGGGAACCGAATCACGGGATAAAGATCTTGTGTCTTCACTTTGTGCATTGTGTTCTTACTTTTCATTGATATCTAGGGTTTCACTTGATCTTATTCATATTATGTTAAAATATTGAAAATAAGGTTAACTTGTGTAACATCCAGTTTCATAGTAGTATTAAACTCTAATTACAAGTATATTTCCACTGCATAGAGTTAAATATCGTGACAATTGATCAAACTTGATCGATCTAGTCCGCACGCACCGGACTAGTCCGCACGCACCGGACTAGTCCGCACGCACCGGACTAGTCCGCACTCTACCGGACTAGCCCGATTTCCTGGTATTTGATCAAGTTGCTAAGTGTTGCAAGTTCCGACTAAAAAGCAAAAAGGCCTATTCACCCCCCCCCCCCTCTAGGCCACATTCACATAGATATTCTAGGGAGAGGAGGCAAAAAGCCAAAACTCCCAGGAATGGCAAAGACTTGATTGTTTTTGTCAAATGAGGTTCATACAACACTAATAAAGGAAAGAACATTGCTACATCTCCTAACATGCCTAAGAAGGAACCTCATCCATTGTTCTATGACTTTGATGCAATATATGTTTTATTAAGGAACAAGTTTGGAAAGGCTTATGCTAGGTATGTTGGGCCACACCACAAGAGTCCAAAACCTTTTGTGTGGGTGCCCAAGTGCCTCTTTACTAACATCAAAGGACCCAACACTACTCTGGTACCTAAAGCCAACGCTTAACTTCTTTTTGTAGGCATACTCCTCCTGTGGAACCAAGTGGGTTATTGATAGTGGATGCACAAATCACAAGACCGGAGAGAGGAAGATGTTTGTGGAATATGAGCAAAATGAAGATCGAAGTGAGGGGATCTACTTTGGGGAAAATAGCCAAGGGAAAATCTTTGGCCCCAGTTAAATTGATATATCCCCCGATCTTAATCTTTCTAATGTTTTACATGTTGATTCCCTTGATTATAACCTCTTGTCTATATCACAACTATGTGACAAAGGTTATAATTGTCTTTTTACTAATGAGGGT
Organism: Tuctoria greenei; assembly: GCA_036927565.1. Classification (NCBI taxonomy): domain Eukaryota; kingdom Viridiplantae; phylum Streptophyta; class Magnoliopsida; order Poales; family Poaceae; genus Tuctoria; species Tuctoria greenei. The sequence goes on from JAYESD010000007.1 coordinate 150,915,650, forward strand.
GTGACCATCACAAGAAGAAGCAATGACTCAATTGTTTTTAAGGGTGTACTCAAGGGAAAGCTCTATCTTGTGGATTTCTCTGCGGATAAAGCCCAACTTGATACATGCTTAATTGCAAAAACTAGCATGGGTTGGCTTTGGCATATAAGACTAGCCTATGTTGGGATGAGGAATTTGCAAAAACTTCCTATGGGCGAGCACATCCGTGGTTTGAAGAATGTTGTGTTTGGAAAAGATAGGCCATGTAGTGCATGCCAAGCCAGAAAGCATGTTGGAGCTCAACATCCATCCAAGAACATTATGACAACAACAATACCATTGGAGCTTCTACACATAGATCCCTTCGTTCCAATCGCCTACATAAGCATTGGCTTTAACAAATATGGTCTTGTAATTGCTGATGATTTTTCACATTTCACTTGGGTGTTCTTTTTGCATGATAAGAGTGGGACTCAAGGTGTCCTGATGAAATACTTGAGGAGAGCTCGAAATGTGTTCTCCTTAAGTATCAAGACCATAAAGAGTGACAATGGCACCGAATTCAAGAACACTCAAGTTGAAGAGTTTTTGGATGATGAAGGCATCAAACATGAGTTCTCGGCCCCCTACTCCCCTCAACAAAATGGGGTGGCCGAGAGGAAGAATAGGACCCTCATCGATATGGAAAGAACCATGGTTGACGAATACAAGATGTCGGACCGGTTCTGGGCGGAAGCGGTTAACACTGCTTGTTGTACCATAAACCGGTTGTACCTTCACCACATCTTGAAGAAAACGTCTGATGAGCTCCTAAACGGTAAAAAATCCAATATTTCTTACTTTCGTGTTTTTGGGAGCAAATGCTATATTCTAAACAAGAAGCCTAGGACTTCGAAGTTCGCTTCTAAGTCCAATGAAGGTTTCTTGCTTGGTTATGACTCAAACACTTACGCTTATCGTGTCTTCAACATATCCTCCGGAATTGTTGAAGTAGCATGTGACGTAGTGTTTGATGAGACTAATGGCTACCAAGTGGAGCAAGTTGATCGTCATGTGCTAGATCAAGAAGAAACTCCACATATGGTGACAGGAAGCATGGCACTTGGAGACATACGACCACAAGAACAACCTCATGACTCAAGTGATCATCCTACACATCAAGCAAGCTCTTCCTCAAATATTCAAGCTCAAGAACCCCAATATGCGCTCCAGTTAGATGAAAATGGAGGCATCAATCAAGGGGGAGATGAAGAAAATGAGGAAGATGAAGATGAAGATTCAAGACCTCAAGCACCTCACCCAAGAGTGCATCAAAGTGTTCAATGGGACCATCCTTTTGACAACATCCTTGAAGACATCTCCAAGGGGGTAACTACTAGATCTCGTGTTGCAAAATTTTGTTAACATTACTCTTTTGTTTCTTCTTTAGAACATCACAAGAATGAAGAAGCACTATGAGATCCGAATTGGGTGATGGCCATGCAAGAAGAGCTCAAAAACTTTGAAAGAAATCAAGTATGGGAGCTAGTGAAGAGGCCTAATGCAAATGTTGTGGGCACCAAGTTGGTGTTTCGCAACAAACAAGATGAGCACGGGGTAGTTACAAGGAACAAGGAACGACTTGTGGCCAAGGCGTACCCACAAGTCAAAAGTTTGGATTTTGATGAAAACATTGCTCCCGTAGCTAGGCTTGAATCAATTCGTATATTACTTGCCTTTGCTACTCACCATGATTTTAAGATATACCAAATGGACGTCAAGAGTGCATTTCTTAATGGTCCAATCAAAGAAAAGGTGTATGTGGAGCAACCCCCCGGTTTCGAAGATCAAGAATTCCCAAACCATGTATACAAATTGCGTAAGGCTCTCTATGGCCTCAAACAAGCTCCTAGAGCTTGGTATGAGTGCTTAGAGACTTACTAACTCAAAATGGTTTCAAAATTGGGAAGGAGGACTACACATTATTCACTAAGCATTTCAATGATGATGTGTTTGTTTGCCAAATATATGTCGATGACATTATATTTGGTTATACTAACAAAGCTTTTTGTGATGAGTTTTCCAAGATAACGACTGAGAGATTTGATATGTCCATGATGGGGGAGTTAAAGTTCTTTCTAGGTTTTCAAGTGAAGCAACTCAAGGAAGGCAGGCTCATTAGTCAAACAAAGTACACACAAGATATACTCCAGAAGTTTGACATGGACAAAGCCAAACCTATCAAGACTCCAATAGGAACCAATGGACATCGCGACCTTAATGAAGATGGTACAAGTGTGGACCAAAAGGTATCTCGATCCATGATAGGTTCACTACTTTACTTATGTGCATCTAGGTCCGATATCATGCTAAGTGTTTGTATATGTGCTCGATTTCAAGCTTCCCTTAAGTTGTATATCATTTGACCGCCGTTAAGAGAATTCTTAGATATTTAGTACACACACAAAGCGTAGGACTTTGGTACCCTAAGGGCTCTAAATTTAACCTCATTGGATATTCCGATGCGGATTATGCGGGGCACAAAGTTGACAGAAAGAGCACCTTCGGAACTTGTGAATTCCATGGTAGATCCCTAATGTCTTGGTCCTCAAAGAAACAAAACTCCATTGCACTTTCCACGGCCGAAGCGGAGTATGTTGCCGCCGGAAGTTGTTGTGCACAACTTCTTTGGATGTGACAAACTATTAGGGACTATGGCATAAACTTGCGCCATATCCCTCTCCTATGTGACAATGAGAATGCCATCAAAATAGCCACAATCCAGTTGAACATTCAAGGACCAAACACATCGATATCCGCCACCATTTCCTGAGAGATCACTCCATCAAAGGAGACATAGCAATCTCCCATGTAAGAAACGAAAACCAATTGGCCGACATTTTCACCAAGCCCCTAGATGAGAAAAGATTTTGTGAACTTAGGAGTGAGTTCAATATCTTATATTCTCGAAATGTGGCTTGAGTCTTGCACACCTGATTGTTACTTGTATATACTTCAAAATTCAGACATGCTTGCGAAAAACTCTTCCTCCTCAATTTTTTGCAAAAGTATTTTGAAATTATTGAATCTTTGTGAATTATGGTCATAGTCTGGTTGTTGATTGCTTACTGACCATGTTTGAAAAGATAGCTTGTGAAAATCTAGTACAAAAGGATCAAATCTCCAATGAAAACTCTTTATATATGTGTTTTCAGCTTTTAGACTAGACTAGTCCGTCCCCCTGGCCAGACAAGTCCGACCCATTAAAGAAGTCTGGACTCAGTCTGTAGGCTAGAGAAGTCCAGGTCCCCCACCCAACCGGACTAGTCCGACCCCTGGGGACTTAACCTCCCCAGGGAACCCTCGACCTCCTCACTCTCACTCAAACCCTCTCTCTGCTCAAAACATGAAAACTGCACCCCCAAATCGATGGTTTTCGATTTCAACCACCAAATCTCGATTCTAATCCGTTGATTGAAGCCCCAAGGTGTGTGGGAACTCTTTCCCAAGCATCCTAGGCCGATTCTTCATCCACATTGCGTCGATTCAAAGATTTGAAGAGGTATTCTTGTCCTAGCCCTAAAGCCTTCAAAATTCAATTCTTTTAGGTATTTTGATAGAAACTTCTTCACAAAAGTTGTTCACTATATCATTGTGATCATATCCCTGGAATATTGTGGTCGGATCCGTAGATTTTGCAAAATTCCTCAAGATTAGGGTTATTACTGTGTGTACCGGACTAGTCTGTCCACAAGGCGGACAAGTCCGGCTCATGCGAACTAGTCCGACCCTTGGGCGGACAAGTCCGGATTACACAGTGAAAACCCTAACTTTGATCGATTTTGTGAATTCTAAAACAATGTTCCACTTTGTTAGACTCATATGCTCTCTTTTACGTCACTTCTCAGCGACGATGTCGGATTCCGACTACGTCCCCCTATCTGATCCCGAGGCCAAGGCAGGAAGGCAAGAACACTATCGTCGGGCTCGAGAGGAGCGAGAGCTTGCTATAGCTCTTCTCGACTCGCAGTCTGAAGCAAGGGGAGCAAATAAGAAGCAACGAGAGGCACACAACTTAGATGTTGTAGAGGTTGCCCCAAGAAAGAAGAGACTTGTGACCGTGGGCGAGAAAGAAAAAACTCAAGAAGCCAAAAGATCAAAGGACAATGGAAAATCACCTTTTGAGGAGGCACCCAAGAGGAAGGTTGCTGGAGTTAAGAAGCCTGCAAGCAAGGCTAAGAAAGGGCCCTCTCAACCCTTCGGTCCCTTAAGAATGTCTTCTCTTGTAAGAAACCCTAATCGCCAAGCTGCTTTAGAAGCTTACATTTTCAAAGGCAAAGGGGCTTAGATGGCAAGGAAACTAAGGATGGTCAATGTGTATCAACAGGAAAGGAGCACCGCTGACCCTCAGTTTTGGTGTGACTTCCACTGCAACTATTATTAGACCGTCTACATGACGAAGCAAACCACCGTGACAGATGCTCAATGGATTGATTGGGACTACATGGCACAAAAGGATCACTTGTCCTTCAATGCCGTGATTGATGCCATAGAGCGCCATGGTTTGAAGAAGCTTATGGCTTTTCAATATGATTGGAATGTTGAAGTCATTGTCCAATTCTATTCCACTGTCTACTTCCATACCAATGGAGATCGGAGCATCACTTGGATGACTCATGGAGAGAAATACACCACCAATTATTCGGAGTTCTCTCAAATTCTTGACTTGGAAGATCAACTTGATAATGAGATTATCATTTCCATCCTCAAGGCAGTTGATCGAGATACCTTGGATTACATGTATCCAAGTCATGGAGTTCAATATGAGGACGAGCACATTCGCAACATCAAGCTCTTCTATAGTGTCCCCAAACGTGTGCTACGGAAGACAATTACCCCCAAAGATGGAGATGCGGGCATCATCTAAGGAAGTTTGAGGCACTTAATGGTGCTCATTGGTGGAGATTTTCGATTCAATGTGTTGGACTACATCTTTATGGCATCTTCAATATCTCCCACACACCCAAACGATCATGTGGCTATGCTCCTTATGTTATGTTCATGATTGAGAATGTGTTATGGCTGACTTTCAAGAAGGACATCATTCATAGAAGACTCCGTCCCCAGATACCTCCTCTAGAGCCACCTGCACCTAGAAGAAAGAATGTGGATTCTCCTGCCTCATCCTCTCACTTTGTGGCTTCACCACCACCTCCTCCTCCTCCTCCTCCATCACAATTCGAAAGTGGATTTTTCAAGTGCTTCAAGGCCATTTTCTCCTCTTGCTGGAAGGTGGAAGTTCAGCAACGTCGCATGGAGTGTAACCAAGAGAAGTATCTCATAGCGATGTGCGACAAGCTTGAAGTTCCCATATCTCCCACCGCCGAGAGTGACGGAGAGATGAATCCATTCCCGGAGTTCACCACCAAAGAAATAGCTCAATTTTGTGATGTTAGCACCTCCACGACGGCTCCATCTAAGAAAGAAGGTGATTATGAGGATGCCAATGATCTGGAGGCCACGAAGAGTGACAGTGAGCGACAACAAGGAGATGACGACAATGATGATGAAGAGTAGATCTTAGGGCTATCCTTCTATTTTTTCCTTTTTGGTCTCTTGATGCCAAAGGGGGAGAGATTGGAAGGGGCACTTAGAGTTTTAATAGTCCTTGTCTATTTTGGTCCGCTATGGACTATGTTTTAAAATTCTCGCATTTCAATTTGTGTAAGACTTAATCTAGGATTCACATGTACTATTCTTAATTGTGATTTTAAGCTTGAATTGATTTATTTATCACGCATATTTATTGTCTTATCACAATTTATGAGCATATCACTTAGGCACCCCACTATAACATGTATAAGTATGATAACTCTCTCAATTTCTTTATTCTTAATGCATACATTGAGGGGGAGTTACTCATACACATATATGTTATGAAAAAAAATTATTATCCTTTTTGTTGAAGCTTAATGTGTTGTCATCAATCACCAAAAAGTGAGAGATTGAAAGTGCATCTAGGCATCGCCGTGAGTTTTGGATGATTGATGATGACAGTTAAGAGACTAATGAGCTGAGTTGATCTTAAGCACAGGTGTGATGATTGAAATAAGACAAAATCCTCCAAAAAGGAAAAGGTTGAAACAGGTGTCGAAGACTCAAGCATAGAAATTAGGGTTTCTATTGTGTTGGGTTTAGACTAGTCATGTCATGTGTGAGGGTAGTTGTATCATGTGCATTGAGATCATCAAAGAGAGCTCGAAGTGGTGGTTGAGAGAAAAACCTAAGTGAGAAGCCTTAGAGAGAGAAAATTTCCAGTGACCGGACTTGTTCGGGTGTCAGTCCGGACTAGTCCGGATGGCCAGGTTAGTCCATTTTGGGATGGAATAAATGTCTCTATTGGAGTTTGGACTTTTCTGTATGGGTACGGACTAGTCCGTTCTACCATGGTGACCGACTGTGGAGCTAAGTCCTGGGAGGCCGGACTTGTCCGCCGTAGAGGTCGGACTAGTCCGGACCCCCAGAGTAGTCCGTTTTAGGATGGACCAAATGGTTCTGTTTGAGCTCGGACTTATCCATTGTTGTACGGACTAGTCCGTGTAAGCTTGAGTGTGAGATCCCGAAGCCAAGTCCTGAGCGGCTGGACTTGTCCGCCCCATTGGCCAGACTAGTTCGGGCTCTTCTGGAGTAGTCCGTTTTTAGCCGGACTAGAGTGTTCCATCCGACTTCGGACTGGTCCATTTTGGAACGGACTAGTCCATGTTGCCAGTGACCATTTGAAATTCACACGTTGGGCGGGGATGTCACCTGTTTTGTCAGTTGGTGACGTTGAATTATCAGTGGTCCCGAAAGGCCGGATTAGTCCGGGGTTGCATTGGTGGCAACGGTTGGTTGTCGGTACCTCTATAAAAAGGTGACCCCCATCCCCTCTTTGATAAGACTTGAACCCTATCGCTGCCACAACATTCCTTGAGCCTTTCAAAGCCTTCTACTCATCCTACTTGCCCTCTAAGACCAAATCTTGAAGATATTAGACTTTGGGAAGGAGAGTGAAGGAAGATCACTGTGCTTTGGCTCTCGATTTGATCTCTTGCACTTGGTGTTATGTTTTGTGGCTTGTGTGAGTTGAGATTCGTGTGCTACTTGCTGTATTGATTCACGAGAGCCTCAACTTGTGAGCAGCCCCAAGAAACTTGGTGATTACCCTTGATATAGTGGAAAACAAGCTGGTCATTGTGGTGACTTGGTGAGAAGAGGGTCAAGTAAGACCCGATCCTTGTGTGGACTTCTCAACGTGGATGTAGGCTTCTTCGTGGAGCTGAACTATTGGATAAATCGTGTCTCTCTTGTCGCTTTACTTTTCGTAATCACTAGAATTGCTATTAGGGTTCATATCGTTCTTCATCTTGATCATTGTTGAAATCTTGTAACCTAATTGCCTACACATGTCAATCCAAACTGTACTAGGTTGCTAGACATTGCATCTACCTTTGTTGAACCTAAATTATGCAAACAACTTGTAGAAATCAAGTTTTTAGGTTTTCACCTTGTGTTGAGCGGACTAGTCCAGCCCTGTCCAGACAAGTCCGACCTCAGTAATTTAATCTCGTTTGATTAAGCCATTTCATGTCATATTGCCTATTCACTACCCCTCTAGGAGACTTTCAATTTTTTAATCATAGATTTATCAATAAGTGAAGCTTTCTCATCAGACATGTTAAGCGACAGGTGTGTCGAAGCTAACGAAATCTCAACGGGACTGAAGACAAAGAGATCCTGCATATGAGTGGCAATGTCCAGGTTAGACAATGTGAAGCTATGATGGCAGCCTTCAACAACATGAAAAGTGATGCCAAGATTATGCTTGCATCAACCAAAGCATGTTGTGAGGGCATAACACTTGTCAAGGCATCACGGTTTTGCTTGCCCCGACAAGTGTTGTGCCCTCACAACATGACTTAGTTGATGCAAGCATAACCTTAGCATCACTTTTCATATTGTTGAAGGTTGCCATCATAGCTTCATGCTGTCTAACCTGGACATTACCACTCATATGCAGGATCTCTTTGTCTTTAGTCCAATTCAGATTTTGTTAGCTTCGGTACACCCTTCGCTTATAACTGCAATTAACATGTCTGATAAGGAAGCTTCACTTATTGATAAATCTATGCTTGAAAGATTATGGTCAAATCCCTATGAAAGGATAAAAACAAGATTTTGATTGATGTTGTTCGCTTCATCGTTTGTGTGAAGCACTAAAAGAGAAGGTACTGATTTTTAGTCAATATATTTAGGCATTAAAACTGATAAAGAGGAATCTTCCTAGATTTTTCAAATGGACAGGATGGAAATAAATCCTTCTAATGGATGGAAAAATCTTTCCAAGGTATCGTCAGGCTTCAATTGAGGCTTTCAACAATCCAAATGATGGGTCACGGGTGTTACTTGCATCTACCAGAGCTTGCTGTTAAGGGATTAGCTTGACAGAAGGTTTTTAGCATCACATGCAGTTCTTAATTAATAAGCAGCCTATGAAAATAATAAATTTGACCAGGCGGTTCTTCAATAAAAACTGCTTGTGATGTTTGAAGCAGTACATGCGGTTCTTAAACAATGACCGCCCGTGACAATTATGTATTTACCTAGGCGGTGATTAATTAAAAAACGACTGTGAAGTTTGTTACACTACAGACGGTTCTTAATTAATATCCGCCTGAGAAAATATTGTATTTACCTAGGCGGTTGTTTTTTAAAATCAGCCTATGATGTTCAGTCATCACAGGTGGTTATTGTATCATTCGTCATCACAGTCGCATTTTTTATGGACCGTCTGTGTTTGAAAAATTGAGGCGCCTGTGAAAATGCTTTTTATAGTAGTCCCAACATCTTTAATAGAGGCGTCGGTTGTGTCGTACAGGCCAAGGGTTATAACTTATCTATGTCGGTTTCTTCCGTTGGCCGATAACTTTATGTTAAAGGTGTGGGTAAGAACCATTTGGCCGATGGATTTAAATTATAAAAGTCGAGCCTTGAAACCCGATAGTGATATGTCATTTAAATTTGTCGGCACCGATGCTTGGAGGTTTCCGATGCTCTATTGTGCGTTCCCTGTAGTGGTCAAAGTCAATTACGAGCTTCGATGTCTTCTCAGCACTATCAACCTGTTCCTCTGGTCAGCGTATGGTCGTTCCTAAACATGCACACAATTAAGACATGACAGTTCCATTGTCGTATCACCTCGTAGTGTCGTTGCTGAACCTCCTTAATTTCCGTTTCTCACCTAGCCACTACGTAAGAAAGGCTCATACGAGACGGGCCCGAACGAAGAAAGGAGATGAACAAACTATGTGTCTTCGTCATTGCGTCTCGCATTATGTTGGGTATTAGAGACGGGCTTCAAGGCGCGTAGCCGATCGAACTAGGTGCGAGATACGCTCAAAAGAAGCGTGTCCTTTCGTTTTGTCATAACAGACGATCTTTGCGATGTCATTGGAGACGCCGCTGGCGTTCGTCGCCCACTATCTTATAAGCGTGACAGGCCTTACAAAGCACGTCACATATATATTGACTAATCTGAGACACTCTGTTATGTACCGCGTCGCAGATTCATTAACTTATGTGAGATGGGCCTTAAAGAAGCTCGTCTCCTTTATGTACGTTATCCGAGACGCTCTCTGCTATAGCTCATCGCAGATTGTTTATAGGTACTATTATTAGGAGCTAGCCAGGATTTGGCAGCCGTATTACCAGTGTCAGTAACATACTGTTCATGAACATATGTATCGACGAAATTATCACACGTTAAATTATAATGACCAGTCAAATATTACCAAAGTGTCAATGGTGGTTATCAAGTATACTAATTACACAACAAGACTGTTCATCTTGATTACAATATAACTAATTACACACATCATAACCGTCATCATCTGATCCTGTATACCGTAATAAAAATTCACCCGATCAATGACTCCATTGAAGATGAGTCTTCATAGTCTCTAATGCTTTGACTGAGACATCCTAAAATTCTACTGTAATATACACAAGAACAAATTGGTATACAATTGTAATACACACAAAAACTGTTAGTGAATGGAGAACAAAGCTTACTTATAGCACATGCAGTTGGTGAGTATCTGCAAGGCATCAGTAGAGAAATTGTTCTAATGGTAAAGGCCATGGTACTGAGATGGTTTGCATTTCCCCTAAAAAAACAAACAATTTACATTTCACTGATGCTTTTATAGCCTGATATCAAAAAATTGTGAGAGAAACACCAATTATCGCATAGGTACCTTGATTCCAGCATGGTTGTAGAGGTAGAAATTAAACTCAGTTGGATGGCAAATGCTAGTGTCAACCACAGTTCCTGCAATTTCAAGGGTTTGCAAATCAAAATTTATTATACATTGATAGTCCAAACAAATACATTACTTCTGCATTGGAAGTAAACAAGGAAGATGAATGTATACTGTAATGAAAATTCTCCCTTTGGATCAATGACTTCATTAACGATAAGCCTTTATTGGACATCCTCAAATTAAATAAAATCATTGTAATGCACACTCTGAGGGTAGGGTTGAGGCGACGGCACGCTCAGGGAATAGGGGACGTGGCGGCGTGCTCCAGGATGAGTTGGCGCAGGCACCAGAGTGGCGGTTCCTCAACTCTCTAATGATAGCGGGTCGGCGTGCTCCGGGGATAGGGAGAACATACCAATTACCAAGGTCGGGGTCGAGGCGGTGGCGTGCTTCAGGGACACGGGATGAGGCGGCATGCTCCAGCATGCTCAACTCTCTAATGATGAAGGTCAGGGTTGACGGCGGGGTAGGGGTCGACGCCGGCAGCGCGACAATGACGAAGAGCGAGTTGAAAAAGAGGGACAGCGACGTGTGCTCCGGGGACAGGGATGAGGCAGCGTGCTCCAGCGTACTCAACTCTCTGATGATGCGAAGGTTGGGGTCAACAGCAGCGGTGTGCTCAGGATCTGCGGTTTATAGGTCGAGAGAGCGCGCGAAAGCTAAAAATTTTCACCAAATGTTTGGAGAGAGCGCGAGATGGACAGAAATTTTTGGCATAAATTGCAGACGCGCCAGTGTAAAGCGCGTCTCTCATTATTTTGTGGCCCCGGACACGCCATAAGGTACCGAGGTGGGACAAAAGATCTTCAGTGCAAATTGGAGATGCATCACTGAAAGGTGCGTCTCTCATTATTTTGTGGCCTGGAAATGCTAGAGTGCCCTAGATGCGCCACGGTGTGCTGAAGCCAGAACAACATCCAGGACATTCCAATGTTTCCAACTGGTAACTGTGCGCAATGCCTTATACAATCATTGCAACGTTCTCAGCTTTACGAGGTGGGACAAAAATCTTCAGAGCAAATCAGAGACGAGCCCGTGTAAGGCCCGTCTCCATTTTGCCAAATATCAAGTATCTCAGACACGCCTTTCTAAAGTTCATCTCTCATGCGCTCTCCACATTGCCACTCGCACGAAATCGTGAACTGTTGCACGAATAAACAAACGCAATGACATTGCAATTCACGAATTAATTGGAATTCAGGGACAAAAAACGCAATGACATTGCAATTCAGAGATAATTTGCAACTCAATGAATTTTATAGTTCATACATTGCATGCCTTCTAAACTAATTTCGAATCTAAACTTATTCCTAAAGCTCCATTCGATCAATCTAAATTGTACCGTCCATCTTGCTTCCGAACACGTCTCTTATATTACCCTGGATACTAAAAATATTGACATTCTTTAAATTGACAAATGTCGAAGGAGAAATGAATAACCTACCTTGGTCACTAACACAAAGTGTCTAACCTTCATAAGTAGATTATAGCAATTATTTTCAACATCGGCCGCATTTGGTTGATGGAGCAAATGCTGAACTTCAAGTAGTATAGTTTTGATTATAAAACCAGTGCACCACCCCTATTAAACATCAATTTAAGCAACATAAGATACCAATTCAAATAAGTTCGACAACAATTACTAATTATATGAGCAAAATAGGTCTACCTTACAGTCTCTTGATCAAGAATCCCAAGGCAGAGTGCTCCTGAGCGATGGACATTTGGGTGGAAGAAACCACTTGGAAAGGCGCATCTTAGAGGCAACAATGGATAGTCCTATGAGAAGGAGATTGTCAGGTGGTAGTAACCACCTTCCCAGTCAGTCTACAAAGGAAATACATTAATAGGAGGATGATGGTTAAACTCATATTATGCTTGTTCTTCATGACTTACCCCTTCTTTACTAGGGACAATGCACTGCCCCTTCAATAAATCTCTTGATTTAGGCTTAGCAGATAAACACTACGCAGACGGAATAACAAAACTGAAGTTAAGTTCATTAGTCTATTGCAGATCTACATATATACAACTATGCGACCGGTGTGCCATATGTACATACATGGGGATGATTCTTGCGCCATGCCAAGCGCTCCTCCTTCAGTCGGCTACGCGCCAAGACGATACCAACCATGAACAGTGATGACAATGAGGAGGACGGCGACGGCAATGACGACAACGACGAGGACGGCGATGACAACGATGAAGAGGACAGCAACGATGACGACGACGAGGACGGTGATGGCGAACAGAGGAGGCGGTCGCACTGGAGGTTGTCGATTAGTAAAGGACCGTTGGTCGATTAGTAATAAAGGTGCACTGGAGGCAAAAAAGAGACGAGAGAGATAAATGTGAGACACGCGTTAAGTTAAAGAGCGTCTTCCATTGTCGAAGAGATGAGGGAGATCAATGTGAGATGCACTATAACAAAGAGAGACGCGCGTTAACCTAAAGCGCGTCTTCCATAGTATAAAGAGAGACGCGCGGCATGAGGTCTGCGGAGAACTTAATTTAGGCGGCGTGGTGTAGAGACGCTTGCAACGTTCGTGCGCGACCTTTCATTTCCCCGAGGCAGTATCGATGCGTCCCATCGTTCCATCAATGCGCGGGAAACCAACTGCTCCCTCGACGACTCCGCGCGGACCTTATTTAAGACACGCCATCACCAGTGAGTTCTCCACAAGCGCGTCGCTCAATTTGAATCCTCTTCTTTTCTTTGATTGTCTTCTCCGCCCCGACGACCCACCACCACCATGGCCGACCTTCCGCCTCCAAGCCCGCCGAGAGAGCCACCCTGCAATAAACTGTGTTGCAGCTCCCCTAAGAGGTTCAACACCGAGCAGCGCCTCCTTATGGTACAAGAGGCGTATAACAATACGTCTCACGTTATGAGTTCCTTGGGTCTGGGTACCCTTCCCTAGTTTACTGGAATGGGTACCATCAGCCACTACCTCTTCGCCCTCACGGGGGTGGCCGATTGTCTCAACATTTTGTTCGAGACGATGGCCCAGGTGCTTGGCCCCGAGGGCCGCAGAAACCTGGTGGAGGCGACAGAGAGCATCCTCGTTCACGGGGTTGCACCACTGGTGCAGCTGGCACAGCCGGAGCAGCCAGCTCAGGCTCCTGTTGCACTAGCACCAGAGTCGCCTCCGGAGGAGGAGGAGGAGGAGGAAGAGGAGGAGGAGGAGGAGGAGGAGGAGGAGGAGGAGGAGGAGGAGGAGGAGGAGGAGGAGGAGGAGGAGGAGGGGGAGGAGGAGTAGGAGTACGAGTAGGATTTTGTTTTTCTTTGTTGTTTTTAGTTGCTTCTGTTTTATAAATATTATTAATGAATGAAATCTATCTTTGTTCATCTATGTGATTGAATATTATCTTGTGTGTTCTTCAACTATGTGAATGAGTGAATGTGTAGCGTGTTCATCTTGTTCCTCAAGTATCATAAGGAAGGATTTGATTATATTCGCGATAAGAGAATGATTTAGTTATCAAGTGACATGTGTGATATCAACAGTGAACCGAAGCAAAATGGAGAAAATCACGAAGCTAAAGGTGACGTATGGAATCGGAGACGCGCTTTCGTTAGAGAACGTCTCTCTTTTTGTAGAGGAGAGGGAGACGTCGATCATAGGAGACGCGCTTCGCAGCGAAGTTCGTCTCCATTTTGGGTTACAGCACAAACCTTATATAAGGGGCCATCAGTCTCTCCTCTTCGCTTTGTTCCGCTCAGACAACCCACCATGGCCAACGTTCCGCCGCCAATCCCGCCGAGAGAGCCACCCTGCAAGAAACAGTGTTGCCACTCCCCTGAGAGGCTCAATAAAGAGCTTCTCGAGATGCAAGCGGCGGAGCAGGCAGAGCAACCGACCAGAGAAGACGGAGCAATCGGAGCAGCCGGAGGAGGAGGACGAGTAGGATTTATGTTTTCTTTTGTTGTTTTTTAGTTGTGTTTTTCTTTTCTTGTATCTTGTACTTCTTTCTTGTGTTTTGTAATATATTTGTTATCTATGATCAATTGTGTGAATGATTGAATGTGTTATCTGTGTTCATCTGTGTGATGAATATTTTGTGTGTTCAACTGTGAATGAATGTTGTCATCATTCAGAGTCGTGTTTTAAACGAAGACAAAGGAGACGCGCTTTCAGTAAAGACATCTCATTTCAATCGATTTAGGAGACGCGCCGTGCCACAAGTGCGTCTCTCGTTTGTCTAGAGAATAGGCACGTCTCGGATCCATACTTGACTGAGACGGGTTGTAATGTAACACATCACGTTGAACGTTTTAGGGTTTAGGGTTTAGGGTTTTTGGGTTTAGGATCCTCACTGAAATGGGTTCGTCTCGCTTAAGCTTATGAGAGACGACTGCCTTTGAGCACGTCACACATCTTTATCTCTTATTTAGGTTTCTTACGTAGTGAGCCTCAGTTGTTGTCCAGAGTACTGGACAGTGCAACCAAATATGTTTGTAGATAAGACTTCTCTCCATCAAACACTTCCGCTACAATGATAGATGTGATCCAGTCAACAGCTCTTGCTCCGCGACTGAAATGACGGTGATGGCCATAAGGTATTTTCGTTGATCTCTAAGTCTATAATATAGGTTTGTTAAGTAAATGGTTTATAAAACTGTTTAACAAAGAAGGAACATGACAACATTGTCCAGAAATAAATATCTAAACTCAAAATCTCTTTCAGAAGTTCTGGAACAAAACAAATGACTTGTTTCTGAAATGCAATAATATATATGAATCGCTCCAAATCTTTCATCCAAGTACTCATAAAGAGCACACATTTCTGTCTTTATAATTGTAACAAGAAACAAATTGAAAGTGCAAATTTCCCTACTAAATAGTTATTTTGGTGGCAATATTCATTTTATTACTAAGTAAATGGTTATTAATTTCCCATAGGCATAAAAACCGATAACAAACTCACACACAATTTGTAGGAGTAATTATGCTCACACCAAGCAAAGTGGGAATTCTGTGTATCCAATTTGAAGTCTTAGACTCAGTAAACACGTTTGCATTTGTGGCTAATTATTGTTTAAGTAGGCAAGGTAATGATGTGCATGTAGGGACATTGTCAATATCGAAATCAGCCGACCCAGCCTCTTGCTTATATGAATAGAGTGTGCGTGCATGCTTTTATAGAGGTGAGTGTCTACACATGTATACCTTAGGAAATTGAGCAATGCTCATTGAAAAGAAGCTAGAATGCTAGATTAAGTGGCTGGAAAGGAAAACAATTGTCCACGGGTGGACGACTGACATTCATAAATACAGTGTTGAGTAGTCTGCTAATGTATATGATGTATTTTTTCCACTACCTAAAGGGATTCTCAAGTAGTTAGGTTACTTCAGATCACACTTCTTCTGGCAGCAAGAAGAGGAGAAAAAGTATCATCTAGCAAATTAGGATATAATATACTAGTCGCGGGACCAGGGCGGATTGGGCATAACTGATTTACAAGCGTAGAATATAGGACTACTAAGTAAATGACTCTTCAAATTATTAATAACAGATGGAACTTGGCAACAGATTTTCAAAATAAATATTTGAGCTCAAACCTCTATCTCAGATATATTCGAAATTAGGGATTCTCTTTTTTAGGCGGGGTTAATGATGGTGAAACAAGATTTCCTAAGATTTAGAACTTTACAATCAAACATGGAACCCAAATACAATTTTAGAAATATAAATGGTTGGGAGATGCGAGATTGAAAGAACAACACCCATGTTTATACCACGTAGCTCGATATAAACAGGTGACTGTGGCAAAAGTTTTAACAACCGTGGAGTATAACTTGAGGTGACGTAGAGATATCGTGGGTCAAAAGTGAGTGGAGTGGAACGCATAGCAAGCACGACTCGCCAATGTAGTGCTGTCAGGCGAACAAGATGAGTTTTTGTTAGAATTTAATTCTAAATGGACAATTCTCAACAAGATCATACTATTTAGGACCGATCCATGTAGACATTCCGAATTTTAATAAGAACATTTGGAAGATCAAGATGTGTTTGAATGAACAAGAAAATCACAGAGAAATTAAATCTGGAATGTCACCCAACACATCGCTGCTGCCATACTCGTCGCCGGCAAGAAAATCAGTCATTCATACTCATCTAATGACTAGTAGCTACTAAATCGCCGCCAAGAAAATCACTAGTCATTCATACTCATCTACTGGCGAGCTACTAGTCACTCATACTAGTCCTGCAAAGAAAAATCGCTGCCACCCCTAAAAATAAATCTGGAATTACCCAACACATTTCTTCTATAACCGCGGAGAAATTCATGTGCATATTGGCGAGCTACCACTCATTAATTCATACTCAAATTTTAGCAACTTCAGTTATTTTAGCCATGCAATAAAGAAGGCTGCAGGACGCGAACTGCGGGCATATTCCAGTGCTGTGCCATTGCCTAGGGATGCCCGCACGAAATAGAAGCGCTATAATCCTCAAATACAGGATGTATCTTGCTGTGAGATTGGGCCAATGCAAGTCATTCTTCGGTTGCCATTATGGTGAAATCAAGCAACTGCGGCAAGTTGTGCAAGAAGGAATTACTCACTCTGTCCTACCTCAACTCTATTTTCACCTTTAGTCAAATATATCTTTCACCAATAATTTTTATAGATTCTATTAATTTTAATAACATGTAAATTGTAAATTATGAAAATATTTTCATTATAAATCTAAAAGTACAGTTTTATATTGTTAAAGTTGATCAAATATACATAAATAACTGGTTAAATGTAGATTTGGTTAAACCCAAAAAAGCTCTGGATACTACAGGAAAAAGCTTCAGAAACGACGACCTCATTGTACATTACTTAATAAACGACGGCCGAAGCTAGCCGTCATACATAAGGCGCTTATTTACAATGGTTGACCTATGCAGTCGTAAATAAGTCATATTTACGACGACTTATGGAGCGGACCGTCGTTAATATCTATGACCGTCGTTGATATGGGCCATATAACCCAGCCTAACGCTTCGACCCTCTCTCTCACACTGTCGTCATCGCCATCGCCGCCTCCATGTGAGCTCCGTCACCGCCAATGGACCCACGTGACGGTGCTGCCTCCTCCTCTAGCTCGCGCCGGCGCCACCGTGCCCCCACCCTCAGCCCGACTCAGCGCCGTCGTGCCCCCCACTCCCCAACACCTCCATCTCGAGTCAGCGCCACCGTGCCCCCACCTCCACCCTCCCCCACCCCCACTCAACCCCCACCCCACCCCCTAATTCTTTAATATTTTGTTATTTATTTTTGAGTTGTGTAATTAATTGATTAAATATGGTATTAGTTGTTTATTTGTTTAATTTGATGATGAATGTTTAATTAATTGTTGAAATGTCTAGATGTTTAATTTGCGGATGTAATGTTTAGTTAGTTTTGATTACATGTTTTATTAGTTTTTTAATTGTTTATTTAGTTGATTAATTGTTTAAATGTGTAGATGTTTAATTGGCGGATGAAATGTTTAATTAGTTTTGATTAAATGTTTTATTAGTTGATTTGATTGTTTATTTAATTGAATAATGGTTTTTTTATTTTTATTAATGTTTGGTTAATGTACTAGTTTTCATTATTTGTTTCACAACAGTTAGTTATATACACCGTCGTATGAGTTATAAACACTACTACAAAAAGCATTTTCACAGGCGTCTGGATTTTTCAAACACGGGCGGTCCGTAAAAAAAATGCGACTGTGATGGTAAATGATACAATAACCGCCTGTGATGACAGAATATCACAGGCGGTTCTTAAACAACAACAGCCCGTGGAAATCATGTATTTTCTCAGGCGGTTATTAATTAAGAACCGCCTGTGATGTAGCTAACATCACAGGCAGTTCTTAATTAACCAACGCCTGAGAAAATACGTGATTTCCACGGGCAGTTGTTGTTTAAGAACCGCCTGTGATGCTGCTAAGCTCCTGTCAAGCTAATCCCTGCACAGCAAGCTCTTGTAGATGCAAGTAACAACCGTGGCTCATCATTTCAATTGTTGAAAGCATCAATTTGAAGCCTAACGATCCTTGGAAGGATTTTCCCATCCTTTTGAACGATTTCTTTCCCTCCTGTCCATTTGAAAACTTAGGAAGATGTTCCTTTCTCAATTTTAATGCCTAAATATATTGACTAAAAATCAGTACCTACTTTCTTAGTGCTTCACACAAGTGATTAAGAGAACAACTTCAATCATAAATCTTGTTTTTACACTTTCATAGGGATTTAACCTTAATATTTCAAGCATAGATTTATCAAATAAGTGAAGCTTCCTTATCACACATGTTAATGGCAGTTATAAGTGAAGGATGTGTCGAAGCTAACAAAATCTGAATCGGACTGAAGATAAAGAGATCTTGCATATGACTGGCAATGTCGAGGTTAAACAACGTGAAGCTATGATGAAAACCTTCAACAACATGAAAAGTGATGCCAAGGTTATGCTTGCATCAACCAAGGCGTGTTGTGAGGGTATAACACTTGTTGGGGCAAGTATAACCTTGGCCAAAATCAGAAATCATACCACCGTGGATTACTCTGAAACCTCCACAGATTACTCTGAAGTTTTCTCCGTGCGTGCTCGGTAAACTTTAGAGTAATCCATGGTGGCTTCAAAGTAATCCAAGGTGGCGTGATTTCTGATTTTGGCCAAGGTTATGCTTGCCCCAACAAGTTTTATACCCTCACAACATGTCTTGGTTGATGCAAGCATAACCTTGGCATCACTTTTCATGTTGTTGAAGGCTGTTATCATAGCTTCATGTTGTCTAACCTGGACATTGTCACTCATATGCAACATATCTTTGTCTTTAGTCCCATTGAGATTTCGTTAGCTTCGACACACCCTTCACTTGTAACTGCCATTAACATGTCTGATGAAGAAGCTTCAATTATTGATAAATCTATGCTTGAAAGATTATGGTCAGATTCCTATGAAAATGGTAAAAACAAGATTTGTGATTGAAGTTGTACACTTTGTCGCTTGTGTAAAGCACTAAGAGAGATGGTACTGATTTATAGTCAGTATATTCAGCCATTAGAACTGATAAAGTAGCATCTTCGTAAGTTTTCAAAATGGAGAGAAGAGAAAGAAATCTTGCAGGACTTGTTTGGGTGTACTCAATCTAATTGGATTGAAGTGGATTGAAGTGAAGAATGAACTAATTTTCTCCTCAATCCACCTCAAACCACTTATATTGAAGTGGATCCGCTCCTATCCAAACAAGCCCTCAAATGGACAGGAAGTATCGTCAGACTCCAATTGAAGCTTTTAACAATCCAAAATGATGAGTCTCGGGTGTTACTTGCATCTACAAGAGCTTGCTGTGAAGGGATTAGCTTGACAGGAGCTTCAAGAGTTGTGCTTCTAGATGTTGTTTGGAACCGAGCTCTTGGAAGGCAAGCCTGATCATCATAGGTCAGAAGAAATTTATATACACATACAGAATTTAATAATATTCAAAACAGAAGCTGAATTTAATAATGTTCAAAACTTGCTATCTAAAGCAGAAATAGAGCATTGTTCTAAGTTGATTTCAGAAGATACAAATATATACAATATATATCATCTCACATTGCTATATACATTTTTTCCAGCATTGACATCTTCTGGCATATAGGGTTTCAAATTCTTTTTAATGCTTCTCTCTACGCGCTTGATGTTTTCTGGTTTGGTGAAAAGGTACATCTCTTCATACTGATTATATTCCTCTTCATTATCTCCCACATTCTCAACCCCAACAATATTTTTCTTTCCAGAAACAACTACGTGCATCTTCTCAGTTTCTGGATCTTGAACATAAAAAACTTGTGCAACATTATCGGCGAGAACCCACAGGTCATCTTTATAACCCACTTTATTCAAGTCTACCAGTGTCAGCCCGTAATTGTCCACTTTCACACCATCAGGATGTTTGACCCATTGGCACTTAAATACGGGCATTACCATTCTTTCGCCATAATCAAGTTCCCATATTTCCTTTATGAACCTGAAGTAGGTGGTCTTTTGCCCTTGTGAATCATAAGCCTCAATACGAACACCACTATTTTGTGCAACACTCTTACCGTCTTTTTCTTTAGTGTAAAATGTGTAACTATTGATGTCATATGCTTGGCATGATGTCACCAAAGCAGATGGGCCAGAAGCTAACTTCTTCATTGTTGCCTCTTCTATAGTGTTTCTGTATGGTATATTTTTGTCCATTAACCATTTAGTGAAACATCTTCTGTGCTCTTTCATGATCCAGTCCTCTGTGCGGTCTTGGTTTTATCACGAAGCTCAATTTGGTGTTCCTCGATGTACGACTCAGCTCTTGCGAGCTGTTGTAGTACACCAAAATGTGCACGGTGTACATTCTTGTAATCTTGAATGATAAAAGTTCTCTTACCCACTTTGCTTCTCCCACGTAGTCTACCCTCATGTACTGGTATAGGCACATCTATCGATTTTCCATCTTTGATGTAATCAGCACAACCCTCAATCACTTCTTCAGTGGTGTATCCTTTCATAATTGAACCCTCTGGGTTAGCACGGTTCCTCACATAACCTTTTTATACTCCTAAATATCTCTCCAACAAAAACATATGATGTAAATATAGTGGCCTCAATGCTTTTATCCGATCAACAAGATGTATGATTAGGTGTACTTGCATATCGAAAAAGGATGGTGGGAAACACATCTCAAGCTTGCACATAGTCTCGACGATGTATGTTTTCAGATAGTCTAAATCTTCACGTGCTATCACCTTTTGCGATACTGCATTGAAGAAGTAACACAAACATGTGATGAAAACTTTTATATGCTCAGGTTTGATGACTCTTATTACAATGGCAAGGAAAACTGTCAACATCATGTGACAGTCGTGAGAATTATAACCGAATAAAGACAAGTCTTTCATCGAGACTAATTTGTGGATATTGGATGAGAAACTCGTGGGCACTTTGATCCCACACAAGCATTCGCAAATTGCTTTTTTCTCTTCTAGTGTCAAGTTGTAGCTGGCTGGGGGAAGGTAATGCTTCCTGTTCGCCTTTTCTACTGGATGAAGCTCTGGTCTCAAATCAAGATTTAATAGGTCCATACGTGAATTTAATCCGTCCTTTGTTTTCCTCGGCATGTCCAGCAAGGTCCCAATGATGTTGTCAAATACATTCTTTGTAACATGCATCAAATCAATACTATGGCAAAATTTCAGATTCTTCAAATACGGAAGATACTTGAAAAAAATTGATTGTTTCTTGAAAGCCATGCCAGTTGTATCATCCTAAGATGTACTTTTCTTTCTCTTAATTCCTTTACATTTTTTGCCCTTACCGAAAGCAATATGAATGTTCTTGACCATTTCAAACACAAGTTTTCCAATGTAAGGTTTTGGTGCAGTATCTTTTTCGATTTTGTTATCAAATTGTCCTTTCATCTTCCTATACTTGTGTGTATCTGTCAAGAACCGTCGGTGTCTCATGTACAATGTCTTTCTGGATGAAGTGAGGTACAGAAATCTAGTTCTATCCACGCACTTTACACAACCTTTCTTCCCTTTCATTTGTCCTGATAATGTAAATAGTCCGAGATAATCATGCACGGTAACGAATATCATTGCTCTTAGCGTGAAATACTACCGCTTGTACTCATCCCATGTACGTACCCTTTCATTCCGCAATTTCACCATATCTTTCATTAAAGGTTCCAAGAACACATCAATTTCGATGTCGGGTTGTTTCGAACCTTGGATAAGAATATATAACAAGATATATTTCCTTTTGTGACACAACCACGTCGGTAGGTTGTACATCGTTAAGACCATGGGCCATGTGCTGTGTATGCTCCTTTTTTCACCAAACGGATTCATTTCGTCTGTACCCAAGGCAAACCTCACATTTCTGATTTCCTTTGCAAATTCTGGATACTGAATATCAAAATGTTTCCACTGCGTTGTATCACCAGAGTGTCGTATATGTTTTTCATTCTTCTTGCATTGCTCGGAATGCCAAAGCATAAGTTCAGCCTCCCTAGGGTTTGAGAACAAACGCTTCAAGCGATCAATTACCAGAAGGTACCACATCACCAAGGCAGTAACTTTTCTCTTATTCTTCCCGTCTGCATCACCAGAAGTACCGTCATCGTCACCTTTAGGACCAATAATAAACTTCTTAATCTTTTAAGACTTTTTCATGTTGGTAACATACTGGTGATTGTAGTCCTTCTTATATCTACTGACACCACAAATGGGGCATCTAGTTGCGAGCTCATGCTCTTTGCGATACAGAATACAATAGTTCACACAAGCGTGTATTTTTGTCACATCTAGTGCCATCGGGCAAAGAAGTTTCTTCGCTTTATAAGTGCTTCTGGGCAGTTTATTTGGATTTGGAAGAATTTCTGCCATAATATTCAAAAGATCAGAGAAACTACAATCGGACCATCCGTGCGTAGCTTTCAACCTTAGTAGTTCTAAGACTGCACGCAATGTAGTAAACTCTTTATCACAACCGTTTAATTCATCATATAAAAGCTTCATCGCTGCATTCTGCAATGTCTCCATTTTACTTAAACCTTTGCTTGTTCCCATAGAAGTCAATACATATGGTTCAATGTGACGCAACATCTCCTCACAATCGAACTCATCATCATCATAACCATCTTGATTATCACTACCATCATCAATATGAACATTATCATCATCTGAACCTCTCTCATCATCTTTATCCACATCATGTGTATCTAACTCACCATGCCCTGTCCATATTGCGTAGTTTTTTTTGAAACCTCTTTTCACCAAATGAGATTGGATTACTATAGTATCCGTCCAAGCAATCTTATTTTCGCAGTTGATACATGGACATATTATGTCATCTATCTTTTGTAACTTTGCATGTCTCTTGGATGCTTCAATAAAATTTGCAATATTATGAATGTACATAGGATCGGGTCTTGGCATGTTATACATCCACACTCGACGGTCCATGCTTCAATCTAGTTCTATCCACGCACTTTACACAACCTTTCTTCCCTTTCATTTGTCCCGATAATGTAAATAGTCCGAGATAATCATGCACGGTAACGAATATCATTGCTCTTAGCGTGAAATACTACCGCTTGTACTCATCCCATGTACGTACCCCTTCATTCCACAATTTCACCATATCTTTCATTAAAGGTTCCAAGAACACATCAATTTCGATGTCGGGTTGTTTCGAACCATGGATAAGAATATATAACAAGATATATTTCCTTTTGTGACACAACCACGTTGGTAGGTTGTACATCGTTAAGACCACGGGCCATGTGCGGTGTATGCTCCTTTTTTCACCAAACGGATTCATTCCGTCTGTACCCAAGGCAAACCTCACATTTCTGATTTCCTTTGCAAATTCTCGATACTGAATATCAAAATGTTTCCACTGCGTTATATCACCAGAGTGTCGTATATGTTTTTCATTCTTCTTGCATTGCTCGGAATGCCAAAGCATAAGTTCAGCCTCCCTAGGGTTTGAGAACAAACGCTTCAAGCGATCAATTACCGGAAGGTACCACATCACCAAGGCAGTAATTTTTCTCTTATTCTTCCCGTCTGCATCACCAGAAGTACCGTCATCGTCACCTTTAGGACCAATAATAAACTTCTTAATCTTTTAAGACTTTTTCATGTTGGTAACATACTGGTGATTGTAGTCCTTCTTATATCTACTGACACCACAAATGGGGCATCTAGTTGCGAGCTCATGCTCTTTGCGATACAGAATACAATGGTTCACACAAGCGTGTATTTTTGTCACATCTAGTGCCATCGGGCAAAGATGTTTCTTCGCTTTATAAGTGCTTCTGGGCAGTTTATTTGGATTTGGAAGAATTTCTGCCATAATATTCAAAAGATCAGAGAAACTACAATCGGACCATCCGTGCGTAGCTTTCAACCTTAGTAGTTCTAAGACTGCACACAATGTAGTAAACTCTTTATCACAACCGTTTAATTCATCATATAAAAGCTTCATCGCTGCATTCTGCAATGTCTCCATTTTACTTAAACCTTTGCTCGTTCCCATAGAAGTCAATACATATGGTTCAATGTGACGCAACATCTCCTCACAATCGAACTCATCATCATCATAACCATCTTGATTATCACTACCATCATCAATATGAACATTATCATCATCTGAACCTCTCTCATCATCTTTATCCACATCATGTGTATCTAACTCACCATGCTCTGTCCATATTGCGTAGTTTTTTTTTGAAACTTCTTTTCACCAAATGAGATTGGATTACTATAGTATCCGTCCAAGCAATCTTATTTTCGTAGTCGATACATGGACATATTATGTCATCTATCTTTTGTAACTTTGCATGTCTCTTGGATGCTTCAATAAAATTTGCAATATTATGAATGTACATAGGATCGGGTCTTGGCATGTTATACATCCACGCTCGACGGTCCATGCTTCAATAATAGAATTTTTGTCAGATTTACAAAATTTGGCCACAAATATTCCCTAAAGGTCTTCTATAAAATGAATTTACAGAGACATAACAAGTAACATTAGGGTGACTAATGTAGGTTTGTTCATTAGGGCGACTAATCGACCCTAGTCTATGGCTAATCGATGTCCAGTCGTCCTCAAGGTTTTTACGATAATACCAAGTCGATACAGAGTTGTAGAGAGAGGTGGCACGTATGAGAGCGGCAGCAACGTCAAATAAGACTCTAAGATCGGCGACGAACAGAAAGCGTGGCGGACGAGAGGCGGCGGCGTCGAGCGGAGTCTGGAGGAGACGGGCGACATCTTGAGGCGGACGGTGTCAAAGGCGTCAGGAGCAACAAGCAGGGGTGAAAGATTGAAGTCGTGGGGCAAATAGGCCCAGTAGAATGGGCTAGGTCTGGGTGGGATCCGATCTATTATATCTTGACATCGGATCCCTTCCAACGATGGTAACTAAATGGGTGGGTTATAAAACCATCTCCCTAGAAAGCTAACCATAATCACTCCTTCGAAATATATACAAGAAGGAGGTACACACACACAAGTAACATATTGAAAAAGAAAACACATAAAACTACAATTACAAGTTCGGGTAAACTTCATGCATCTTATATATATTACAATATCATTTGTTAATTAAACACCATATTCATGTCACAAAATAGGTACAAACTACAATAAGATTATTATAATATAGTCCATACATCAATATCTAAAAGACCAAACTTCCAAATTATTGAGTCCAAACGCATATGTACACACATGCAAAAGGACACAATCCATATACGAACACACAAAGCTAACAGCTTATGAAAATATACAAAGAAAAAGGTAGCATGCAATGCATAGTAAGAAACTATGACAATTTACTTAGATACCTTGTGGCGCGATGTGGGACTGGGCAGAGGCATGCCTCCGCGGGGCTGGGCGGCGGCGAGGCAGTGCGGGTTGGGCGGCGGCGCAGCAGTGCGAGCTGAGCGGCGGCGCGGCAGTGCAGACTGGGCAGCGGCGCGGTGGTGGGTAATTTCGGCAGCCTTACAGCGGTGGAAAATTCTCCAAGGCTACGTTTCGACTGTGGCGAGGGGTCTTTATATAGGCGTCAGTTTTTCACAGATGGTTTTTAAATTTTTCACAGGCGGTTGGTGATTAATAACCGTCTGAGAAAATGTTTATCTCAGGCGGTTATTCATTACAAACCGCCTGAGATAATGCCCGAGGCTCTTCAGTTTCCTTATCCCTTGCTTCTTTTTTATTTAGATTCCAATATAAATACTCAAACATGTTTAGATTCTCCAAATTGAGTCCAAATTCGATGATTCTTTCTTCTATATTTGTATAAAATTAACATCTACCACCTGAACCAAATATTTTAAAACTTGTATAGCTGACATTGTAATGTTTTGGTAAATATCAAATTAATTTCTACTCACATATTATTCACATTTGTGTATCTCAGAAAAAAACGATCCTTCACTTAAATTTGTTTGTATGAACATATTTGTATTATTTATACGTGTATGAATTTTGTTAATTTTTTAAAAGCATTCCAACATGTCAAACTTCAAATTATCCATCATTCTAACTATATTCTCATATACATATGAGGCATTCATCAAATTATGAACACACATTGATTCAAAAAAAATTTAAAAAAATCTGAAAAAATTCATAGAGGTTGGTATGATGAATAAAAATGTCCACTGAAAAAATAAATGAAAAAAGCATTATATTCATCAAGATGGACAAATGAAAAATAGCAATTGTTATATGTTTTTTATGTTCTGACCAATTTCAAAGGATTTATGAAGTGAAATTTAATGGTAACCTTAACTTATCAATAATATTACAAGAAAGTGGAATTTTGCCTTTTTAAAGGCTCCACATTCAATCAAAAATAGTAATTAAGAAGAAGTAAAGATCTTCACAAGCGGTTGGAGTTTAATAACCGTCTGAGAAGATGATTATCTCAGACGGGTTTTACTTACCAACCGCCTGAGATAATGCCCGATACTGTTCTTCAATTTCATTTTCCCTTGCTTCGTTTTTATTTAGATTCCAATATAAATACTCAAACATGTTTAGATTCTCTAAATTGTGTCCAAATTCGATGATTTTTTCTTCTATATTTGTATAAAATTAACATCTACCACCTGAACCAAATATTTTAAAACTTGTATAGCTGACATTGTAATGTTTTCTTAAATATCAAATTAATTTCTACTCACATATTATTCATATTTGTGTATCTCATAAAAAAAGTATCCTTCACTTAAATTTGTTTGTATGAACATATTTGTATTATTTATACATGTATGAATTTTGTTATTTTTTTTAAAAAGCATTCCAACATGTCAAACTTCAAATTATCCATCATTCTAACTATATGCTCATATACATATTAGGCATTCATTAAATTATGAACACACATTGATCCAAAAAAATTTAAGAAAACTATGAAAAAATTCATAGAGGTTGGTATGATGAATAAAAATGTCCACTGAAAAAATAAATGAAAAATCATTATATTCATCAAGATAGAAAAATAAAAAATAGCAATTGTTATATATTTTTTATGTTCTCACCAATTTCAAAGGATTTATGAAGTGAAATTTAATGGTAACCTTTACTTATCAATAATATTACACGAAAGTGGAATTTTGCCTTTTTAAAGGACCCACATTCACTCAAGAATATTAATTAAGAAGAATTAAAGATCTTCACAGGCGGTTTGAGTTTAATAACCGTCTGAGAAGATGATTATCTCAGGCGGGTTTTACTTACCAACCGTCTGAGATAATGCCCGATACTGTTCTTCAGTTTCATTTTCCCTTGCTTCTTTTTTATTTAGATTCCAATATAAATACTCAAACATGTTTAGATTCTCCAAATCGTGTCCAAATTTGATGATTTTTTCTTCTATATTTGTATAAAATTAACATCTACCACCTGAACAAAATATTTTAAAACTTGTATAGCTGACATTGTAATGTTTTCTTAAATATCAAATTAATTTCTACTCACATATTATTCATATTTGTGTATCTCATAAAAAAGTATCCTTCACTTAAATTTGTTTGTATGAACATATTTGTATTATTTATACATGTATGAATTTTGTTAATTTTTTAAAAGCATTCCAACATGTCAAACTTCAAATTATCCATCATTCTAACTATATGCTCATATACATATGAGGCATTCAACAAATTATGAACACACATTGATTCAAAAAAATTTAAAAAAACTATGAAAAAATTCATAGAGGTTGGTATGATGAATACAAATGTCCACTGAAAAAATAAATGAAAAAAGCATTATATTCATGAAGATAGACAAATGAAAAATATCAATTGTTATATGTTTTTTATGTTCTGACCAATTTCAAAGGATTTATGAAGTGAAATTTAATGGTAACCTGTACTTATCAATAATATTACAAGAAAGAAAGTGGAATTTTGCCTTTTTAAAGGCTCCACATTCAATCAAAAATACTAATTAATAAGAAGTAAAGATCTTCACAGGTGGTTGGAGTTTAATAACCGCCTGAGAAGATGATTATCTCAGGCGGGTTTTACTTACCAACCGACTTGGATAATGCCCGATAGTGTTCTTCAATTTCATTTTCCTTTGCTTCGTTTTTATTTAGATTCCAATATAAATACTCAAACATATTTAGATTCTCCAAATTGTGTCCAAATTCGATGATTTTTTCTTCTATATATGTATAAAATTAACATCTACCACCTGAACCAAATATTTTAAAACTTGTATAGCTGACATTGTAATGTTTTCTTAAATATCAAATTAATTTCTACTCACATATTATTCATATTTGTGTATCTCATAAAAAAGTATCCTTCACTTAAATTTGTTTGTATGAACATATTTGTATTATTTATACATGTATGAATTTTGTTAATTTTTTTAAAAGCATTCCAACATGTCCAACTTCAAATTTTCCATCATTCTAACTATATGCTCATATACATATGAGGCATTCATAAAATTATGAACACACGTTGATTCAAAAAAATTTAAAAAAACTATGAAAAAATTCATAGAGGTTGGTATGATGAATAAAAATGTCCACTGGAAAAATAAATGAAAAAATCATTATATTCATCAAGATAGAAAAATGAAAAATAGCAATTGTTATATGTTTTTTATGTTATCACCAATTTCAAAGGATTTATGAAGTGAAATTTAATGGTAACCTTTGCTTATCAATAATATTACAAGAAAGAAAGTGGATTTTTGCCTTTTTAAAGGACCCACATTCACTCAAGAATATTAATTAAGAAGAATTAAAGATCTTCACATACGGTTGGAGTTTAATAACCGTCTGAGAAGATGATTATCTCAGGTGGGTTTTACTTACCAACCGCCTCAGATAATGCCCGATACCGTTCTTCAATTTCATTTTCCTTTGCTTCGTTTTTATTTAGATTCCAATATAAATACTCAAACATATTTAGATTCTCCAAATTGTGTCCAAATTTGATGATTCTTTCTTCTATATTTGTATAAAATTAACATCTACCACCTGAACCAAATATTTTAAAACTTGTATAGCTGGCATTGTAATGTTTTCTTAAATATCAAATTAAATTCTACTCACATATTATTCATATTTGTGTATCTCATAAAAAAGTATCCTTCACTTAAATTTGTTTGTATGAACATATTTGTATTATTTATACATGTATGAATTTTGTTAATTTTTTAAAAGCATTCCAACATATCAAACTTCAAATTATCCATCATTCTAATTATATGCTCATATACATATGAGGCATTCATCAAATTATAAACACACATTGATTCAAAAAAATTTAAAAAAACTATGCAAAAATTCATAGAGGTTGGTATGATGAATAAAAATGTCCACTGAAAAATAAATGAAAAAAGCATTATATTCATGAAGATAGACAAATGAAAAATAGCAATTGTTATATATTTTTTATGTTCTGACCAATTTCAAAGGATTTATGAAGTGAAATTTAATGGTAACCTTTACTTATCAATAATATTACAAGAAATAAAGTGGAATTTTGCCTTTTTAAAGGCTCCACATTCAATCAAAAATACTAATTAGGAAGAAGTAAAGATCTTCACAGGCGGTTGGAGTTTAATAAACGCCTGAGAAGATGATTATCTCAGGCGGGTTTTACTTACCAACCGTCTGACATAATGCCTGATACTATTCTTCAATTTCATTTTCCTTTGCTTCATTTTTATTTAGATTCCAATATAAATACTCAAACATGTTTAGATTCTCCAAATTGTGTCCAAATTCGATGATTTTTTCTTCTATATATGTTTAAAATTAACATCTACCACCTGAACCAAATATTTTAAAACTTGTATAGCTGACATTGTAATGTTTTCTTAAATATCAAATTAATTTCTACTCACATATTATTCATATTTGTGTATCTCATAAAAAAGGTATCCTTCAATTAAATTTGTTTGTAGGAACATATTTGTATTATTTATACATGTATGAATTTTGTTAATTTTTTTAAAAGCATTCCAACATGTCAAACTTCAAATTATCCATCATTCTAACTATATGCTCATATACATATGCATCAAATTATGAACACACATTGATTCAAAAAAAATCTGAAAAAATTAATAGAGGTTGGTATGATGAATACGAATGTCCACTGAAAACATAAATGAAAAAACATTATATTCATCAAGATAGAAAAATGAAAAATAACAATTGTTATATGTTTTTTATGTTCTGACCAATTTCAAAGGATTTATGAAGTGAAATTTAATGATAACCTTTACTTATCAATAATATTACAAAAAAGTGGAATTTAGCCTTTTTAAAGGCCCCACATTCAATCAAGAATATTAATTAAGAAGAAGTAAAGATCTTCACAGGCGGTTGGAGTTTAATAACCGCCTGGGAAGATGATTATTTCAGGAGGGTTTTACTTACCAACCGCCTAAGATAATGCCTGATACTGTTCTTCAGTTTCATATCCCTTTGCTTCTTTTTTATTTAGATTCCAAAATAAATACTCAAATATGTTTAGATTCTGCAACTTGTGTCCAAATTTGATGATTCTTTATTCTATATTTGTATAAAATTAACATCTACCACATGAACCAAATATTTTAAAACTTGTATAGCTGACATTGTAATGTTTTGGTAAATATCAAATTAATTTCTACTCACATATTATTCACATTTGTGTATCTCATAAAAAAGGATCTTTCACTTAAATTTGTTTGTATGAACATATTTCTATAATTTATACATGTATAAATTTTGTTAATTTTGTTAAAAGCATTCCAACATGTCAAACTTCAAATTGTCCATCATTCTAACTAAATGCTCATATACATATGAAGCATTCATCAAATTTCGAACACACATTGATTCAGAAAAATCTGAAAAAATTCATAGAGGTTGGTATGATGAATAAAAATGTCCACTGAAAAAATAAAAGAAAAAAACATTATATTCATCAAGATAGAAAAATTAAAAATAGCAATTGTTATATGTTTTTTATGTTCTCACCAATTTCAAAGGATTTATGAAGTGAAATTTAATGGTAAACTTTACTTGTCAATAATATTACAAGAAAGTGGAATTTTTCCTTTTTAAAGGACCCACATTTAATCAAGAATAATAATTAAGAAGAAGTAAAGATCTTCACAGGCGGTTGGTACTTAATAACCGCCTGAGAAGATGATTATCTCAGGCGGGTTTTACTTATCATCTGTCTGAGATAATTGTATCTTCTCAGGCGGTTTGTATGTAAAACCCACCTGAGGTAACCATCTTCTCATTCGGTCGGTACTTAAAATCCGCCTGAGAAAATAGGAGTCTATATATACCCCTCGACAGCGTTGGAAAAACCTAACCCGAGCAAAACACTTAGCTGCCGTTAGGCTGCCAAAATTTCGTTTGCCGCCAAGTGTCCGCCGCTGTCGTCGCCGAGCTTCGCTGTGGACACCGAGCTTCACCCTTGTCACTTCCCAGGTACACCGAGCGAAGCCATGGCCGTCGCTGCCGAGCTTCACGGTAAACCCTAACCCTTCGATCTTCCATCCTCCGTGGCCGTGCTGCCTCCCTCCCCGCCCTCGCCGCCGCCTTGCATATCCTTGGTTAGGGTTCGGGAACTCGAAAAGGGTAGGCATCCTTGGTTAGGGTTCGGTGGAATTTGAAAAACTATCAAGTTGTGATGTAACTGTGTTGAAATTGTATGAACAAGCATCTGAATTTTTGCCATAATTATCTGTAGAAAGCTCTTATAGTCTATTGTGATAAATTTTTTGAAAGCTATTTTACAACTTTTCTATTCATTGTTACCTCAAATTAGGTTTATAACTAAATAGAAACTGGAGTTGAAGTTAGTACCTGTGTACAGTGTTATCTGAAACAGCCACAAAATTTCTGAACTTTTAACAGCCATAATTCTTAAATTAGAAAAGCAACCTATGCATATCTATACATGTATGGAAATCTTAAAGAGTCCTCTGTCAATTTCCTATTGAACGCTAAGGATAAAACATGCAATAACCAGGTCTAAATTGAAGTACCGTTTAAGGTGTCGTAACAGTCCAGAATCTGGACAGTTATGTATTTAGTTGATGTTTGGATCTTAATTTCTAGTAGGATCATCAAAAGACTTCATAATTTACATTTATGGAATCTTGAGGATGTGTGTTACAAGTTTTCAATATATTGTTTCTGCAAATATCAATGTTCTCTATTTTAAAATTGTGGACAAAATCAGCAACATACAAAGGAAGCTCTGCAAATTTTAGTTCAAAATATGGGAACTTGGTGGTAACATGAGTGAATAGTAGCATCTGTACTGAAAATAGAGTGTAGCCGTCCCGCACTTCATCTCACAGGGTTGTGCTCCTTTGAGATCGGTGTCGCTATCCTTTTGCCAAACATAGCAATGTGCTCATATACGGCTGTTGAACATCGCTTGTGCTCAGAAAACAGATACAAGTAACTGCCTATTTAGAATAATAAGATAAAATTGCCATTGCTGGTGAGCAACTTTAACATGCTTGTTCACCCTCGCAATGTATAGGAACCTTTTGGTCAGTCGCCTTAAACCCTAGAATGCCTTATCAAATCCTAGAATGCTTCCATCTTTTTCTTCATGCAACACCTCATGTAGAGTTAATATGCCATTTATTATATTTTTTGTCTTATTAGTCTAGCATGGAAAGCCCTAAGAAGACTGGTGCTGGTACTAACAATAATGAAGACAATATGGAGTTTACTGACTCTAGCAGTTTAGGCTCCTTTCACAGTCCATCAGATCCTTTTCCTAATATAAAAACTAAAAAGACTTCGGAGGATCTTGACCCGGAATATGATCCTACCGACGAGATATGGATCACGAATCTTAACTTCAGCAGTTCAGGTTAATATTGGTTGTTAAGTATACGAAGTCTTATAATTCTTTTCTACCTAGATTAATCGCGAAAACAACGAGGTGACATCGGCTCCTAAAACCGCAGAAGGTTCTCCAATGGATGAATCCTCAGCTTCACTAAAGCGGAAACAAGGGCAACGAGGTCCCAATAAGGGTCCATTGGACCGCATCATGTACATAACAAGGGTCAGTGCAGGTGGGCTTCCCCAAGAACCACTGGATTCAGTTACCAAGTATCGTAATACATGCGGTTTTCTTGTTACGGAGCTCGTGCCAATCATGACCGAGAATTGGAGGAAATTACCTGAGCAGACCAAGAATGAGTTGTCGGAAAGAATAAAGTAACAATTCAAGTTCCCGAAAGGCACGAATGAATCTGTAAAGAAAGCAACATTGGTCTCTTGCGGCAAGAAGTTTCGTGGCTGGAAGAGCGAAATGAATGCTTATGTTAAGGCTGATAAGGTCCCTAGCCTGAGGAAGATGGGAAAAATCACACAAGCTCAGTGGCAAGAGTTTGTTTGTCAAAAGACCACACCTGATGCTAAAGCTCTAAGTGCAACTAGGTCAGAGCTTGCAAAAAAGAACAAATACCATCATCGCTTGGGGTCTGCCGGATATGCCCCCAAAGTCCAGAAATGGAATAAGATATTAGACGAAATTACCAGTAAGGGCAATCCTCACCCATTAGAAGGCTGCGATGAGCGAACTCAGCGGTGTGTCTTTGCCCGGTCAGGTTTGACCAGCGAGGGCAAACTTGAAAAGCCCGACTCTGTGAATGAAGTAGAGGATAAAATGAAAGAAGTAATTGAAAAGCAACATAAGGGTCTCTTCAAGCCGAAGAGGGAGTATGACCAACTTACCGCTATCTTAGGAAACCCTGAACATAGCGGACGGGTTCGAGCAGTCTCTTCTCAAATGTCTTGGCTAGATGGTTTCCCTAAAGATAAAGACACATATAGAAGACGCGAGAAGTTTAAGAAAACACTTGATGAAACGATTGCTCAAAAGGTCAAAGAAAATATGCAAGAAATAATGGAACAACTTAGACAATCGGGACAATTAGTGGCACTGAGTACAGCGATGGTTCCGGTGCAAAAGGAGCAATTAGTATCTCCAACTGCCTACCCTAGCAGCGTTGGTTCTGTGCCAGGCTCAGGGTCAACCCATAAGTTCCCTGTCGATGATATTGATAATGACAAATCTTGTCGTCTTCTTGTCCCGATCGGCAGAGCAGGGAACAAAATCAAACTGGTTGCCACTGCTATGGCAAAGCCTGATCGTGACTTCAACGGGAATACACTTCTGTTGTATTATGTTGTGGTGTAAGTTCTTCAGATCATTGATAATTATTAAGAAGATTATGAAATGGACCATGTCACACCTGAGGGGATCACAACTCTGGGGCAGGCTGTCAACCAATTAATCCTTTGGCACCGACGTGATATCTTGTTGGACGATGAGCCAATTTCTAGCCCCGTCGCATCTCGAAATACTGCAACCCCATCTTCTAAGGCGAAAGTACATGAAGATCCACTCCCAGTCCAGGAAGATCCACTCCCCCTATGTCTCAGCAAGGATGATAGTAACCTTGCTAGTAAAGATATCCAAGAGCAACAAGTTGGACAACAGCTTCAAGCAGTACCAGAGCAAGCTGTTGCTAGTAAAGAGCAGCCAGTTGAGCAATAGCTTGAAGTAGTACTAGAGCCAGCTACTGGGAGTAAAGAGCAATCAGTTGAACAACAGGTTCAACAACAAGCCAGTGTCCAACTTCCGATGACTACTCCTCGATCATCAGTGCCTATCAAAGTTAGCTCATACGAAAATAAGAAACCTTCATCAGAAGTGTCAAAATATTTGGAAACTATGAAGGAAAATATTATAAAATCGATTGCATCTCGTTCTTCTCATGAGCTAGCATTAGGAGATATCGAGGGGTGGGAAGAAGACGATGTCATGTATAATCGGCGGACGGCTTTAGTTAAACTAGGAGTTCCAATATATAAGCTTGAGGATGTTCCTCCTGAATTTGAGAATGAGAAGCCGTTCATGACATCCGTACAACTTAGCAAACAACCCGTCCCGCTCAAAAGAATGCATGAGTGGTACATCCTTGCAAGCACAAAATATGGTCTTTCTTGCGTCACATTTCGTATTCCAAAAGAAGCATTCTGGAGCACTAGAGAAGATAGACGAATCATTTTATTTGAAGAGCTGCATCCCCTTTTCCATTGGGGCATGCTCAAAATCAACCTGCTGCTCGTCTGGTGCTTGTAAGTGCCTCTAATATTTTGTATTTGCTTTTCTTACTACACGCATACTGAATGTGGCCTAGAGGGGGGGGGTGAATAGGCCTTTTTGAAATTTGTCAGAACCCGCAACACTTAATCACCAGATCAAAACTTGAGATATCGGACTAGTCCGGTAAAGTGCGGACTAGTCCGGTTTGTACCGACTAGGTTGATTAAGTTTGATCGATTAATTTGATTCTACGATGTATGCAGCAGAAATATACAGTTAATTTAAATGTTGCAAGATGATGTACTAGGATATATCACAATTCAATCTTATACTTAATGATTCAATGTGAAGTAAGCAATATTGATTCAAACCCTAGATTTTTGTGATGAATAAGAACGATGAACACAAAACAAGAACACAAGTGATTTATCCCGTGGGTCAGCTCCCACAGAGGCAACCTACATCCACGTTGAGGAGTCCACAAAAGGATTGGGTCTTCTCCAACCCTACCCTCGTCGGATCGCCACAAAGGTCAATCCTCTTCCACTTATCACAAAGGGGTGAATAACCGAATTCAAGGGGCCTTCTCACACGTTGAGGGCTCCCCTAGATTACAACACGAAATACCACCAAGAACACACCCAAAAGATTACAATGAAATCACAGGAGTGTGTTAGAGAATCAAACCAAGAGCTCAATTAGTGTTGAACGTGTCTCTCCAATGATCTAGAGTGTATCCTCAAGGGATTGATCTTTGTTGCGCTTAATTTTGTGGAGAGATGTGTTTTTGAGGCTCTTGGGAGGTGTGACGGCGCTAGGGTTCGAGTGAGATTAAAGTTGGGTCGTGCACCTCTATTTATATGGGGTTTATAAAAGTGACCTTTAGGGTTTAGAAATATCGGACTATTCCGTGGTGGATACCGGACTAGTCCGGTGTGCTGTGTGTAGCAAACCCTAAGTGTCCCGAAGTATCGGACTACTCCGGCTAGGAGCGGACTTGTCTGATTTCGCTTCTGGAAATCTTCGGACTAGTCCGCTAGTCATCGGACTTGTCCGGACAGTGAAACCCTATGTGGTTATGAGGACAAGTCCACACTTAGGACTTTTCCAATTTAGGTCAGAGAGTTTTTTAGACTAGTCCGTGCTAATATCAGACTTGTCTGATTTAGATCAGAATGAATATCGGACTAGTCCGGTGTGTGATTGGACTTGTCCAATTTTGTGTGACTTGTGAAGTGTTTTGAGGACTAGTCCGCATTGGGGAGGACTAGTCTGATTCTAGTCAGAGAGATATCAGACTAGTCCGATGGATATCGTACTTGTCCGATCTTGCGTAGAGGGGATATCGGACTAGTCCAGTGTCAGTTAGACTAGTCCGGTCCTGTATAAATTTGTCCAATGTGTGTGTTTAATTATGATTGAGCTCTTGGGGTGTGTTTCCTTAACACACTCCATACAGAATGATCTACTATTCTTCTTCCTTGAGCTCATTTCCACTTTGCTCCTCATTCTCCCTTCTTTTTGGCACTTTACTTATTTTGCTATTAAAACCTGTGCTCATCTCAATAAAGAGGTTAGGATCTCATTTGCTTGTCACAAATCATCTGAAACCCACAAGGGATTCCTAGATGCACTTTCAATCTCCCCCTTTTTGGTGATTGATGACAATCAATTGAGATTTCACAAAATGAGTTAAAAATTGAGATTTTCATAAAGCATGCACATTTGAGTCTAAAATACATCAAGCAAGAGAACATAATCCATATGTGCATTCTTTATGGTGGGATGCATAACTAAGTACATTGAAACAATGAGAATGACATAATTGACATTAATCAACCAAAACCAAGCATATATGTCATTCTAGGAGCAAAAACACAATTTTCAACAATTACTTCTCAAGTAGATCAAAATAATGCATCACGGGACCATAATCATCATAAGAACATAGTAAAAGCTTTACAACCCACAAAATAGTCAAAAAGCATAAAAGAGAGCTCTCTCCTTGCATCCTACAGCTAAGACTAAGAATCCCCCTCAATCTCTCCCCCTTTGGCATCATGACTCCAAAAAGAAGGAGAGGAGGGACCTAAAGTCTTCACTCCTCGCTGTCGGTCCTCTCATCATCTTCATCGTCGTCTTCGGGCTGATGATAAGGAGGAGGAGGAGGTGCGGAGCCACTCGATCACCCAATGCCAATGTAGGCAAGCTCGTAGGGGGTCAAGGGCCTGAGCTCGGTGAAGTCTGAATTGGAATCATCGGAGATCACTGGAGATCCAATGGGCTCGATCTCCAGTTTCTGGCATATTTGCTTCACATTGGCCTTGACATACTTCATATCTTCCTTTCTTCTCTTGTTAAGCTTATGGGCCTTCACTTCGGCCTTTCTGCAGGAGGCGAGGATAGCAGGCAAGTACTTGAAGATCCCACTTGCAGATCCCCTTTGAGGAGCTCCCTAGTAGCGGGGGTAGCCCTTGCATCTTCATTTCTTCTCGTCGGAGCCTCAGGACTGGAGGCCGGAGAAGGAACAGCTTGAACATTCACTTGTTGAGGCTTCTGAGGCCTCAATGGTGTGTGATCCACATCTTTGACAATCTCGATCCCCGTGACTTTCTCAATCATGAACATGAGATAAGGGGCATAGCCACAGGATCGGTTGGGAGTACTAGAGATGTTTACCATATCGTTCCAGATATAGTGAAACACGTCAAACTCTTGCTCCTTGCTTATGACCTTCATCAAGGTCCAGAGGTAGCCCTGCACACTCCCTGTGTCTCCATCTTTGTGAGCATTTGTCTTCCTCAAGACTCTATTTAGGACCACAAATAATGGCTTCATGTTCTTTGTGGAGGGAGGGTTGAACTTTGAGTTTGGCTCATAAATGAATTTCATCCTTTCCTTCTCGATGACACCAACATTTGGATGATCACATTGTCATTGCTCGAGGTGTCAAGATGCAACATCATTGCAAATTTTTCATATGTGATGGTGTACTTGGATCCATGAGTCATCTAAGTCACCCTTTCTTCTTCATCGCTTGCAAAGTGACAAGTGGCATAGAACTGGGCCACCACTTCATCATTCCAATTCTACTTGAAGGCAAAGATGTCCTTCAAGTCATGTCTTTCAGCTGTCGCAATCACTTCATCAAATGCAGAGCATCTATTCTTCTCAAGATGTGCCCAGTCAATCCAATGACTACACACCACCAGTGTCTTCATCTGCAGGTATACAGCCCTGTAATAGTCAGCATGGAAATTGCTCCAGAATCTTCCATCTGCAGCTTGCTTTGGATGACTGTAGCAATCCACACCGCAGAACATGGCCACTGAGTCACTGCCCTTTCCGTTAAACTTCACTTCAGTGGGGTCCCGGACCCCTTCCCTCGGAGCATGCAGCTTCAACAGGCCAACTGGACCCGTTGCTATTGTTTTGCCCTTGCCCTTGGCTAGGCGGGCACTTGCCGAGCTAGGGCCACTACAGGTGGTAGCCCTAGAAGCTGGCACCTTGGAGGCCAACTTCTACGCTAGCACTTTCCTCCGAGCCTGTGGAGGAGACGAAGCTGGCTCAGAAGGACGCTCTTGGCGTTTCTTGCCAAGGCTCGTCGAGGGCCTTGGTGTCACCTGAAGGTCCATCTCGGCCTCAAGGTCGGAAATCTCATCATTCGTGCTCGACATGTCCTGAGAATGAGTTGATCAAGACATGAATGATAATGGATGATACAAGGCATTCGTGAGAAAGAATAACAAGGAATTGCATTGAGGAATTGACAGGCTAGGTTTTGAGTTCAGAAAAATCGGACTTGTCCGGTGTACAGGAACAGACTAGTCCGGGGTGACCGTACTTGTCTGTGCATGGACTGGACTAGTCCGGTATTCATCCTCAAGAACCTAAGCAACTAGACAAATGGTGATTCCTAATGCACAACTAGCTTAGCATAAACGTAATACATCAAGGAGGCATGTATATAGTGAAATATGCTAGGCTATTCGATCAACAATGAAGAAATTTGGGATTTCTAGGGTTTGAGTGAAAGTTGCTGAGGAATTTGCTTGAATCTCGACGAAGGAGGTGTTGAAGTCTGGACTTGTCCAAGAACTTCAATCCGGGAGCAAGGGAGCTTGATTTCCACTAAAATGTGGAACATTTTGATGGATGGGGTGCAAAATCGGCTTGGGAGCCCGAGTGGGAGAGAGAGAACGCGTGAGGCAAGAGTGGAGGTGAAGAAATTAGGGTTTGGCGGAGGCTAGAGTTATGGACACGAAAAATCAGACAAGTCCGGAGAAGACCGGACTAGTCCAAACTTTTCCAAAGGCTATATCGGAATAGTCTGTTGTCTACTGGACTAGTCCGGCCTAACCGGCATGCATGGGTGGACTAGTTCGGGTAACCACGGACTAGTCTGTGGTCACCAAGGAAGAAAATTTAGCCCATTCATATATATTTGAAGGTACATATTTAGAAAATAGGAGGGCAAATCATATCAAATAATCTTGATGAATATGATCAGTAAGCATACAACAATCAAGCAATGATCATAATTCACCAAGATCCAGTAATTGACATTGTTTTCCGGAGAAAATTGAGAGAGATGATCACAACCCAACCAACATATTTTGAAGAATTCATACAGGTATGCAAACTTTCAAGCCACACTCCGAGCATCAAGGATATTTAGTTCATTTCGGAGTTCACAAAAGCGTTTTTCATCAAGTGGCTTGGTGAATATGTCGGCCAATTGCTTTTGGGTCTTAACATGGGAAATGGTTATATCCTTTCATAGAATGATCTCTCAAAAAGTGATGCCTTATGTCTATGTGTTTAGTTCTAGAGTGCTCTACTGGATTGCGGGCAATTTTAATGGCACTCTCATTATCACAAAGGAGTGGAATACAGTTCATATTGTAACCGTAGTCCCTTAGATTTTGTCGCATCTAAAGGAGTTGTGCACAACAACTCCCTGCTGCAACATACTCCGCTTCGGCTGTGGATAAGGCAATGGAATTTTGTTTCTTGGAGGACCATGAAACTAGGGATCTACCTAGGAATTGGCATGTGCCGAAGGTACTCTTTCTATCTACCTTGCATCCGGCATAATTTGCATCTGAGTAGCCAATGAGGTTGAATTTGGAGCCTTTTGGATACCAAAGACCAAGGTTTGGTGTATGAACTAAATATCTCAAGATCCTTT
Organism: Tuctoria greenei; assembly: GCA_036927565.1. Classification (NCBI taxonomy): domain Eukaryota; kingdom Viridiplantae; phylum Streptophyta; class Magnoliopsida; order Poales; family Poaceae; genus Tuctoria; species Tuctoria greenei. The sequence continues at coordinate 150,956,313 of JAYESD010000007.1, forward strand.
TTATGGCTGTCAAGTGACACTCCTTAGGATTGGCTTGAAATCTTGCACACAAACATACACTCAACATAACATCTGGCCTAGATGCACATAAATAGAGTAGAGATCCAATCATGGAGTGATATACCTTTTGGTCGACGCTAGGTCCATCTTCATTGAGATCCAAGTGGCCATTTGTTGCCATGGGAGTCTTTATAGGCTTCGCCTTGTCCATTCCAAACTTCTTGAGTATGTCTTGCGTGTACATGGTTTGGCTTATGAACGTCCCTTCCTTTTGTTGTCGCACTTGGAATCCCAAGAAGTACTTTAGATCTCCCATCATGGACATCTCAAACCTGTCTATCATAATTTTACTAAACTCCTCACAAAAGGATTTGTTAGTTGAGCCAAAGATTATATCATCAACATAGATTTGACAAACAAAAAGATCATTGTCAAAATTCTTTGTAAATAGTGTATAATCTACTTTGCCAATCTTAAAGCCATTTTCAATTAAGAAATCTCTAAGACACTCATACCAAGCTCTAGGAGCTTGTTTGAGGCCGTAGAGAGCCTTACACAATTTAAGTATGTCGTCGGGGAACTCTTCATCTTCAAACTCGGGGGGTTGCTCCACATACACCTCCTCCTTGATTGGTCTGTTGAGGAAGGCGCTTTTCACATCCATTTGATACAACTTGAAATCATGGTGAGTAGCATATGCAAGTAATATTCTAATAGATTCAAGTCTAGCTACGGGAGCAAAGGTCTCATCGAAATCCAAACCTTCGACTTGTGAATACCCTTTGGCCACAAGTCGTGCCTTGTTCCTTGTCACCACCCCGTGTTCATCTTGTTTGTTGCGGAAGACCCACTTGGTGCCGACAATGTTCGCATTGGGTCTTGCCACGAGTTCCCACACCTCATTCCGCTTGAAGTTATTCAATTCTTCTTGCATTGCCACCACCCAGTCCAGATCATTCAATGCATCCTCAACCCTGCGTGGTTCTAAAAAGGATACAAACGAATAGTGCTCACAAAAATTAGCTATGCGAGATCTAGTGGTTACTCCCTTTTGGATGTCACCGATGATATTGTTGATTGGGTGATCCCTTTGGACGCATTGGTGTACTCTTGGGTGCGGCACTTGAGGTGTTGTATCTTCACAATCATCTTCTCCGCCCCCCCCCCCCTAAATGGTTGTCCTCGTTGATTCGTTGATCATCTTCGTATTCTTGTGGTTGATATTGTGTGGAAGCTCCCTCTTGATAGTTGACCTCCTCTTGTGGTTCGTCTTCCTCATGCACTTGTAGAGGTGACTCTTGTGGTCAAACTTCACGTAAGGCAATTCTTTTTAATGCTTGGCAAGGAGCTTCTTCTTTACCTAGTACACATGGATCAACTTGCTCCTTTTGGGAGCCATTAGTCTCATCAAACACTACGTCACGTGCTACTTTAACAAGTCCGAAGGTCTTGTCGAACACACGATAGGCATAAGTGTTCGAATCATAACCAAGCAAGAAACCTTCATCGGACTTCGAAGCGAACTTTGAAGTCCTAAGCTTCTTGTTTAAAATTTAGCATGGAGAACCGAAAACTCAAAAATATGAAATATTGGGTTTGTTACCGGTGAGTAGCTCATAGGATGTCTTCTTGAGTAGTCGATGAAGATAAAGTCGTTTTATGGCGTGGCAAGCGGTGTTGACCGCTTCTGCCCAAAATCGATCCGAGGTCTTGTACTCATCGAGCATTGTTCTCGCCATCTCTATGAGGGTTCAGTTCTTTCTTATGGCAACTCCATTTTGTTGAGGGGAGTACGGTGCTAAAAACTCGTGCTTTATGCCTTCTTCATCTAGGTACTCCTCCACTTGTGTGTTCTTAAACTCCGTGTCGTTGTCGCTTCGAATGTTCTTGATTGTCAATGAGAATTCGTTTTGAGCTCGCTTGAAGAACTTCTTGAGTATTCCTTGTGTTTCTGACTTATCATGCAAAAAGAAAACCAAAGTGAAGCGAGAAAAGTCATCAACAACTACTAAACCATATTTGTTACCGCCAATTCTTATGTAAGCAATTGGACCAAATAAGTCCATGTGAAGTAGCTCGAGCGATCTTATTGTAGTCATGACGTTCTTCGCGAGATGAGGTGCTCCAACTTGCTTCCTGGCTTGGCACGCGCTATAAGGCCTGTCTTTCTCAAAAACAACATCCTTCAAACCTCGGATATGATCGTCCTTGAGGAGTTTTTGAAGGTTCCTCATACCAAAACGCGCTAGCCGTCTATGTCACAGCCAACCCATGTTGGTTTTTGCAATCAAGCATGTGTCAAGTTCAGCTTTATACTTGTTGAAGTCAACAAGATAAAGCTTTCCCTTCAACATACCCTTGAATGCAATGGAACCATCACTCCTCCTCGGGACGGTCACACCCTCGTTAGTGAACAAGCAATTATAACCTTTGTCACATAATTGAGATATGGACATCAGGTTATAATCTAAGGATTCAACATGTAATACATGAGAAAGTGTGTGTTTAGATGATATGGCAATTTTACCGGTACCGAGCACCTTTCCTTGTCTATTATCTCCAAAATAAATGCCCTCGTTTGGATCCTCATTTTCTTCATATTCCACGAACATTCTTCTTTTTCTGATCATATGGTTGGTGCAGCCACTGTCTAGTACCCATTTAGATCCACCGGAGGAATAAGCCTACAAAAACAAATTATGCTTTGGTTTTAGGTACCCAAGCTTGCTTGGGTCCTTGGAGGTTAGTTACAAGACATTTGGGCACCCACACATGAGACTTGGTGTTCTCATGGCGTGGCCCAACATAATGAGCATAAACTTTGCCAAAATTATTTCTCATTAAGACATACAGGGCATCAAAAGTTCTAAACAATAGCTATTGTTGTTTATATACAAGACTAGTTTGGGAGGCCGGACTTGTCTGGAGGACCGGACTTGTCCGAACACCGACCGGACTAGTCCGGTGTTCATGGGTGTTTAATGTTTTAATCTGGGACTTTCCAGTTTGAGAGGGTCTTCCCTTTACAAAGGTAATCCTCTCCTTGTTATTCTTATGGCTTCTAGCATGTTGCTTTTCACTATAAGAGTAACCAATGCCATATTTGACATTTGGAGGTCTTTTGACCAAGTATGCACTATGTGCATATTTGATCTTCTCCTTGTAAAATATGCCACTTTGGACAGGATGCTTATCCTTTGTAGAGGTTGGCTTGTCCTTCAAACTGGTGTCAACTTTATTACATGTACAAGCATAAGCAACCTCAGTTTTAGTGGGTTGGGAAGGTGAACTTGAAGAGGATGAAGGTTCACCTTGCTTGAGTGACTCAAATTGCACTTCAAGGATCTTGTTAACCTTGATCAGGTCAGCAAGTTGGTCCTTGATTGTAGCATTTGATTCGGTTAACTCCAAGCAAGTTTCCTTGCTTGAAGCTAACTCAAGCTCTAGTGATTTGCTTCGTTCCTTTTCAAGTTCTAGAAGCTTGTCAAGTTCGACATATTCCTCCTTTTGGGAGATGATCATGTCCTCTTGACGATGTATCAACCTCTCCTTCTCAACAAGTTGATCAAGTAAAAATTTCATTTTTGTGTCAGTTTTCCTATCTAGTCCAATAAGCATATCCTCATTATCACTATTGATTTCATCATCACTAGAATAGGAATGCATGGAAGGGGGTTTAATTGTTACCTTGCGTTTACCTTCCTTTGCCATAAGGCAAGTGCCATCTCCCTTCCATGCGCCGAGTGTAGGGAAGAGAGTAGACTTCTTGGATGTCTTTTCGATGGCTATGCTAGTCATCTCTTCTTCTTCGGATGATGAGGACTCATCATTTGAGTCCCACTCTTTCCCTATGTGCGCTTTTTCGGCTTGTTTCTTCTTCTTGATGAATTTCTTGGGTTGAGGCTTGGCTTCGTTGGTCTTCTTCTTGTTTTCTTCATATGGGCAATCAACTATAAAGTGGCTATACTCACGACAATTATAGCATGCCCGCCTCAACTTTGACTTTGTTCTTTCCTTGTACTTCCCTTCGCTTGATTTAGTGCCTTGTCTTTTCTTCATTATTCTCTTGAATTTCTTCATGAACAATATCATGTCTTCTTCATCTAATTCAATGCTTTGATCATCACTGTCTTCTTCTAGCTGAGCTTCTCGAGCTTCTTTAGATAGGGGCTTGAGGGTGGAATTCAAAGCAACCTCTTTCTTCTTTGCTGAGGTGAGGTCGGAAATTTCCTTGACATGCTTTGCTTGTTTTTCCATCATCTTGAAATTGATGATTTTTCCAAGTAATTCACCCGGAGTCATTTTCTTGTATCCGGGGCTTTCTCTAATCATTGAGCATAGGGTGACGTTGCGAGGCACGAAAGCTCTAAGGATGAGCTTCACCACCTCATGGTCATTCCACTACTTGCTTCCATATGATCGAACCTTGTTGACGAGTGTCTTTAATCAGTTGTACATATCTTGAGGTGACTCAACTTCTTCGATTGCGAATCTTCCTAATTCGCCTTCGATCATTTCGATCTTTGCTTCACGCACATGTCAGTCACCTTCATGTGCAGTTTGCAGTGTGTCCCATATCTCCTTAGCAATCTCGAGTCCGTCCACCTTGGTGAACTCGTCCCGACTGAGCGAAGAGGTAATTACTGCCGCGGCTTGAGCATTTGAGTGAATTGCCTGCTCTTGGCTTGGTGTGAGTTCTTCGTCGTCGTCCGGGATATCTATTCCTATGCACACAATATGCCATAGACTTGGATTGAGAGAGATTAGATGCATTTTAATATTTTTCCTCCACATTGAGTAATCACTTCCATCAAAATGTGGGGCTCTTCCAAGTGGGATAGACAAATAATGATTATTGTTGGAGTTGAGACGATCATAGTTGAAAGGATATCGGGAGTAGTCAGTGTGACTACTCCCCTTCTTCTTCTCTTCAATCTTTACTTTCCCATTGGAAAGTGTCTTCTTTCTTAGGAGCGCTTTTAGTTCCAACGTCTCCTCATCGTCGTCCTCAAAGTCTTGAATGTCTTCGAGGAGCTTCTCCACCTTTTGGTTCTTGTCATCATCAACCTTTTATTGGTTGTTGCTCTCGTGGATGTCCTTCATGTCTGACATGATCTCTTCGAGCGGTTAGTCTCTTCCTTGAAGAACCTGCTCTGATACCAATTGAATGTGGCCTAGAGGGGGGTGAATAGGCCTTTTTGAAATTTGTCGGAACCTGCAACACTTAATCACCAGATCAAAACTTGAGATATAGGACTAGTCCGGTAAAGTGCGGACTAGTCCGGTTTGTACCGACTAGGTTGATTAAGTTTGATCGATTAATTTGATTATACGATGTATGCAGCGGAAATATACAGTTAAATTAAATGTTGCAAGATGATGTACTAGGATATATCACAATTCAATCTTATACTTAATGATTCAATGTGAAGTAACCAATATTGATTCAAACCCTAGATTGTTGTGATGAATAAGAACGATGAACGCAAAACAAGAACACAAGTGATTTATCCTGTGGTTCGGCTCCCATAGAGGCAACCTACATCCACGTTGAGGAGTCCACAAAAGGACCTGGTCTTCTCCATCCCTACCCTCGTCGGATCGCCACGAAGGTCAATCCTCTTCCACTTATCGCAAAGGGGTGAATAACCGAATTCAAGGGGCCTTCTCACACGTTGAGGGCTCCCCTAGATTACAACACAAAATACCACCAAGAACACACTCAAAAGATTACAATGAAATCACAGGAGTGTGGTAGAGAATCAAACCAAGAGCTCAATGAGTGTTGAACGTGTCTCTCCAATGATCTAGAGTGTATCCTCAAGGGATTGATCTTTGTTGCACTTAATTTCGTGGAGAGATGTGTTTTTGAGGCTCTTGGGAGGTGTGACGGCGCTAGGGTTCGAGTGAGATTAAAGTTGGGTTGTGCACCTCTATTTATATGGGGTTTCTAAAAGTGACCGTTGAGGTTTAGAAAGATCGGACTAGTCCGTGATGGACACCGGACTAGTCCAGTGTGCTGTGTGTAGCAAACCCTATGTGTCCCGAAATATCGGACTAGTCCAGCTAGGAGCGGACTTATCCGATTTCGCTTCTGGAAATCTTCGTACTAGTCCGCTAGTCATCAGACTTGTTCGGAAAGTGAAACCCTAAGTGGTTATGAGGACAAGTCCGCACTTGGAGGACTTGTCCGATTTAGGTCAGAGAGTTTTTGGGACTAGTCCGTGCTAATATCGGACTTGTCTGATTTAGATCAGAATGAATATCGGACTAGTCCGGTGTGTGATTAGACTTGTCCGATTTTGTGTGACTTGTGAAGTGTTTTGAGGACTAGTCCGCACTGGGGAGGACTAGTCCGATTCTAGTCAGAGAGATATCAGACTAGTCCGATTGATATCGGACTTGTCCGATCTTGTGCAGAGGGGATATCGGACTAGTCTGGTGTCAGACAGACTAGTCCAGTCCTATATAAATTTGTGCAATGTGTGTGTTTAATTGTGATTGAGCTCTTGGGGTGTGTTTCCTTAACACACTCCATACACAATGATCTACTATTCTTCTTCCTTGAGCTCATTTCCACTTTGCTCCTCATTCTCCCTTCTTTTTGGCACTTTGCTTATTTTTCTATTAAAACCTGTGCTCATCTCAATAAAGAGGTTAGGATCTCATTTGCTTGTCAGAAATCATCCAAAACTCACAAGGGATTCCCAGATGCACTTGCACATATGCATTTCATGAGATTATAACAATTCTGGACCTCTTTAATAGGATGCAATACATGGATAATGAAAATGTTGGAGCGCAAGACAGGTATCCTTGACCCTACTAGGATTGCAAAGGCACTATTCGACATCAAGGCGGATCGAGACTCCGCAAAGTTCAAGCACATAAAAAAATATTTTGAAAAAGCAATCGCAAAACTTAGGAAGGATAGAAGGACATAAGTTGCAGCTTACATAGGACATGCGATGTTTAACTTTGTCAGAGACGGCAATGACCTCGTAAAGGCTCCGTACAACTTCGAGTAAGTTCTACACATGACATTGAAATAGAAATTATTGGTAATTGTTAACACGTGTGTTTGTATGTTTGCAGTGATCACTACATAATGATCTTCATCAAGTCAATGCTGGAAATGGCAACAGTCTTGGACTCAGCCGATTTGCCACCAGATCGTTACAAAGATTTCCTTTCCATTTTGAAACTGTACATTTATTCAATAATTTTAATTTACACATATTTCGAATGTGTTGACAAGTTTTATATGACATTTCTTGTATTACAGCGCTTGGCGGTTTTACGCGGAACGGCTTGGCGGTGAGAGACCTTCCAATACGAATGCATTGGACATTAAAACGTATTATGCTTGTCCAAAGCAGCCTGCTGGGAGTGTCTTATGGGTTATTATGTATGCGAGCATCTTCGGACCGCCAGCGTATATAGAGTGAATCATGAGGATGTAAGTTTTCCTCAATGTCGATACCTTATTTTGATACTTTTGAGTTTCATTTTCATTGCAACTAGCATAGTTTAATACTTATATTCTCCGCTGTTCAATATTGATCTATACTCTCACTTTGATCTATACTTTGAGATTGTTCAAACCAACACATTCTAAACCTTGTTATGTGTTATATTGCAGCACACGAACAATCTGAACGAAAAATGGCCGGTTTGTAGAAGTATTCCTGGTGGAGGAGCCGACAAAATTGCTGCTGAACTCTGTCAATTCATTCATCACGAAATTTTGCACAAAAGAGGGGAGTTATTTGATGAGAATGGTGCAATAGCTGATGTGCCAGAACTTTGCGACTATGCCAATTAAAACAGTTTTTAGTGAAAACTTGTAAACTATGAGATGAATTATATGTGTAACTTGTACATATGTATATTGTTTTAGTGAAATTGACTTCTGTGAGATACTTCTATGATGATAATATTGTTGACTTCTGTTCTGTGATGATATTGTTGAATTCTATTATGTGATTATATTGAATTGACCTGAAAATTAGAAATAACAGCAGCTAGTACTGCATAGGTTATACCTTATCATAGGCGGTTATTTACCAACGGCTAGACCTGCCTGTGAAAAGCAATTATCACAGGTGGCTAGGTATAGGCAAAGAACCATCTGTGATAACCTAATTATCATAGGCGGTTATTGTTATGGTAGAAACCGGCTGCGATAAACTGTCTTCACAGGCGGCTTGATGTAAGTCAAGATCCGCCTGTGATAACACTATTATCACAAGCGGTTATATATGCTGCACGACCTGTCTGTGATAACACAATTATCACAGGCGGTTATATATGTTGCATGACCCGCCTGTGATAACTTATCTTCACAAGCGGCTGGCCTAAGTAAAAAATCGCCTGTGATAATGTGTCTTCACAGGCGGTGTCACTTCTCCGCCTGTGAATTTTTGGATTATCACAGGCTCTTCGTTTCAGGCGGTTTTAAAAACCGCGTGTGATAATAAGTTTGGAGCCGCCTGCGATAAGGCTTATTGTAGTAGTGAAATAATATAACATATTATGTTCGATGGCCTTGGACTGGACCGTCGTATGTAGGACGACAGTTGTAAGTAGGAGCAGACCTAAACATAGCCTAATGGGGGGGGGGGAGTGGGGGGATAAATAGGCTTTTTCAATTCCTGAAATACTTAAATCAAACTCATTAAATTTCAGAGATCAGACTAGTCTGGTATGAGAGCGGACTAGTCTGAAGTTAGTTAGAAAATAGGCATGATAAATACTTTTGGTCTTTTTCTTCGTATTTGTTTCAAAGGAAGATAGTAAACTATGCTAGCAACTTAAACAAGTATGTAGGATGACTAATCTACAAGGGGATCACAATATTAACAAGAATTGCATCTATAATCAACTTTATGCACTAGCTCGTGATTGTAATGAAAAGCAGTAAATCAAGAACACAATGAACACACGTTTTTCTCAAGGTTCAATCCTATGAAAGGGATCTACATCATCGTTGAGGAGCCCACAAAGGGTCGAGCCTTGTCACTGCCTGAATTTTAAACAAAGATAAAAAATCACTCTGAATTAAAAATTTTAATCGAATCTTTAACAAACGATTATCATCAATAAAAAAGTCGAGGCAAATGAATGTGTAAATACGAACACGTGTATATTTAAATATGAATCAAACTAAAAATAAATCTGAACCAAACAAAAATAAATAAGAAAGTAGAAAAGAGATCATAGTACACATATACAGAAGTATATGTGAGCCCACCGCTAATCAAGATAGAAGATAAAGAGAACAGTTTACCGATTAAATACTATAGACATTTAGTGCAAACGGATCGAGATTCATTTCTACAATCGGGGGCATAATTAAATAATACATAAAATTTGGCATGATATATATATATATATATATATATATATATGCTAAACAATAATCAACAAAATAAATTAGAATATATTTGACGAAAAAAGTAACGAATAACTAAAAAAATTATTTAGAAACAAAATATACGCAAGTGCGAGCCACGCGAGTATAAACCAAAATCTGAATTCAAACTTGAATTCTAATTCACATTCTGACGCAAATAAGAAAAAGAGAAAATAATTAAAAACCTTTCCTGCTGCCATTCCAAGCCCGGTCCGTTTATGTTTTCCCCCTTCTCTATTTTCTGGCGCGGCCCGCAATCTTCTCTCCCTTTTCCCGTCGAGGCCTAGCCTCCATCGTGCGGCCCACTCCATCTCCGTCTCTCCTGCGCCCACGCGTGGTCCAACCTGCTACTGTGCCGCTATCCCCTTCCTCCCGCCGCCTTCCTTTCTCGAACCGACTACGCGCCCGGAAACCCGCGACGATACACTTTTGGCATGACATCATTGCCACCATGACCAGAGCACAGCACCTCATTGCATCACGCACGTGAAGAAGCCCGCACCGCCTCTGTCACCTCGCCGACATCTTTGTTCTCGCCAGCCATCATCACGCCTGATGCGCCATCATCGCTAAGGCAACACCGCCTGATACCGCCAGCTAATGAGCATCCATGAAACGCACGCACCAAGAAGCCTCTGCCCGCGCCCAAAAATAGAGCCGACTGCAACCTCACCCAACCGCCTCTTAAGCTCTATAAATCGGCACCCATACTTCACCCATTAGACCGCACAACCCTCCTCTCGCTCCCACTGCACGTCCCCAAGCTCGCGCAACCTTCTCCGAGTGGCGATTCAGAGTTCCCCATCTTTTCCCATATTCCGGCAACCTCGCCCTTTCTGATGCACCGGAGTCAAGGTAATCAAATTAACCTCTCCCACTGCTTCCCCATTGTGTAGAACGCTTAGAACGTGTGTTGTTTGGTAGCTTAATGCACTACGGAGTAGATCTCAACGACTTCTCGTTGGCGCCGGCGAGCTAGGAGCTCTCTCCACCCGACAAACCTTTCCCTACATGCTTGTATTAGCTCGTAGCACACGTAGGTGCACTTATATGGAGGAGAGGACCACCAAAAGCGTTCTCCTGACGTGCCACCGCCATGTCCGCCGACTTTCCTCGTCGCCGTCCGCTAAGGGCGTTGTCCCGACCAATGCAACCGTCCCACCACTTTTCAAGCACGCAAGAACACACCCTTCGCTAGTTATCCCGTCGTTTTAGCCAATGAACGCAAGTTTCTTCAAGCGTTGACACCACCGCCGTCTGCGCCATTCTCGCGTTGCCCCTCGCCGTCGTCGGCCGCCGTATGGACCTCCCCGACCTGACCAAGTATCCCACAACCTTCCTAGCATGCTGGAACACGTCCCCGACAATTTGTCCCGCTGGATTACAGCACACCCGTGTAGATCGCGGCGCACCACCGTGCGCGGCCGCCACGGCCACCGCCGGCCGCCGTTGACGTCACTTTGGCCTGGCCGCGCTCGCTAGGAGCTTTCCCGCACCTGTGAGAACGTGCTCGACTTCCAAGCTCAGCGAGCAGCGCGTGGATCCCCACCTGAGCCATCGTCGTCGCCGCCCCGGGAGCCTGCCGCCGACTCCATTAGTTGATGAGCTCGCTGCCCACGTGGCGCATGCGTGGCAGCCATGTGAGGCCTACCTCCTCACACCAGGACGCCCAATCAGCGCCACGCAAGTGCCAGCTAGGCTGCGCACACTCAGTGTTTGGCTCCCTATGCGTAGACATGGTCCACAAGAACCGAAGGCCCATAGCCCACTGTCGCCTGGGGTCCATCTTGTCTACCTGCGTGTGCGCACCCGGTCGTGAGTTGAATTGCTAGGTGCACACACACAGACCATCGTGACCCACTCTCATCCTCACAGTATGCTAGGAAATTGCTAGAGCCACCCGCGTAGTGCACCCAGATAGTTATAAAATGCATTTCTTGATACAAGAAAAATCTGGAAAATTCCAAAAAATCATTAATTGCTTTTAGAACATATTGGGGGTGATTGATTGTATAAGTTGCATGAACATATTGTTTCAAATATTAATGGTTTGCAAAAATGAATGAATCAAATAGGAATTAAAGGGAAATAATGCTTAGCCTCTAAATTGTTAATCATTTTACAAATAATTTTCTAGAAGCTCAATAGAACTATTTAATGACTATTAGAACATAAAACGGGGTCAGTCACCCAAATAAATTATAGAAAATGTTCGACTTGTAATCATCTAGAAGGTATCAAGAAATATCATTTGATAATGTCATAAAAAATAGTATTTAACTAATATAGAATATGGAGTGGTAAAATAATTATCATCCTTATATGAAATTAATTACATTACCAATAGTTAATAGAAAATCACATATAGACTATCGGAAGAATAGTTTCCTCATAAATAATTATCAAGAAACCCCAAAGAATATTGATAGACACATATGATATAATATATGTGGTAATTGGCTGGTATAATTACAGGATTGGGAATTGATTGTCATTCCCATAGGGAAATCAAGTGAATATTCATAATAGGTAAAATACATATAGAAGCCATAATTAAATAATCTCTCCATAAATGACCTTCCAAATATTCCTAGGAATATATTACTAGGGCTTTAGAATAGTAATTGACTAAAATAATATATACAATTAACTAACTAGTGTCATTGTAGAAAAGTAATTAGGAACCTATTGGATGATAGAAATTCACATATAAGCTCTGAAAAGAATGAACCCTACCCAGTAACTCTCTGGAGTCCTAATAACCAAACACTAAAGAAATAAAATAAGTTCATAACCTTTAGGGTATAATTAAGAAAACGATAAATTAAGAAATAGAATGAGTAGATACACACTAGTATTTAGCAGAATGTTGCCTTAAGATTAAACGTGTTAGGACTGATACTTAGACACTAAAACAAGTGGATCTTACATTAGTAGAACCTTAGTGAATATACTATTATGAAGATAGAGTAAATATAAAGAAGGCCCATATAAATTATGATCAACTCATTGACCACGATATAGGCAATTTATAGAATAAGCTAGTGAGTTCACCTTAATTACCATAAACCATGAAAATAACTAAGAAGACCGGTAAAATAGTCATGACCCTTTAGTGACCATTTGGTTGACCAATGAAATAGTGGCATTTCCAGATAAGCCACCAATAGAATTATGTATTCTCCAATAAGCCTTATAAAAATCTTAATAACCGTGTTATTGAATGATTGTTTGTATTCATTGGAGTTCTGTTTGGATTTCTTGGATCTTTATCGATGAATCGTATTTTTTTCGCGCAGCTATGTACTTAGTAATCGAAGAGTTTGCAAAGGAGATATTCAAGCCCTGAATCACAAGGAACTGGAAAAATACCTCGATAAACTACTATAAAGGCAAGCTCTAACTCCTTGATCATATTTTACCTATGTTTTGCAATCGCACCTATGGCCTGTTTTCAATGCATGACTGTATGTCTATTTTAAAATGTTGTTATGATATGAACCACTTAAAATGTGGTAGCATGAGCTATGTCGATGACTGAGTATCGGTGTTAGCTACTAGCCAACGATAAATAGTAACAGAATTGTTACTCGCTATCAACGGCTTGAAACAAGACACTGCAACAGTTACGATAATAGCAGTGACTATCACAGTCTCCTCCTTGACCTTGACAACACAACCCCTTGATAACCTAACAGCTTTATCACTGCGCTATAGCAGTGATGTGAGCAACTCCTTGTTAGTATTATGCTTAGGAACCTCTGCGATGTTCGCATCGCGAACCACTACACACTATATACATGATTGTGAAATGCGTTAAAAGGTGTTTGGTGGTGTGAGTTAGGATATGGGTGGGTGATTAATGAACTGTGTGTGTGAAGGGGAAGGGTGGTCGAGGCGGGTATGGTGATGGGATGTCGAGGGCTCCCTAAGAAATATACCAGTTGCGGCTGTGTATTTGGAGTAACTCACTGATTGGTGCTGAATGCTTCATTAATAGTCCGATGACCATGTTTTACGGACTAGCCTTGTGCTTAGTACTTCAGTTTAGTTCGATGCTATGTGTTCTGAACTAGTCCTTTTGCCAAGGACGGATGGAGCTGCCTCACCAATATAAGGACCGGCTCATTTAACCTCAACATAGTGATTTCATACAACTACAAAACCTGTTTGGGCGGGACTCTCCCTACCTTTCTGGTAACTGCCACAAGAGAAAACCTGGAGAGCCATGGAGGGCACCGTGGACCAGAAAATGGCACAGAGACCAAGGGTCGTCTGATGTCTGGATGGGTAGTGAACGCAAGAATATCCCCTTTGTCGGGCCGATGTGTGATTATGGGGTTACTCGGGGAAGATGGGATGAGCGTTGTGTTACTCTCTGATCCAGAGTACGCAACCTGTGAGTAAAGTGTACAAACTCTGCAGATTCTTAATCTATCCGGATAGCTGTTGTCACAGTATTGGCATACTATGCTTTGGGCTCCTACTGATTAGCATTAGTACAACTTCTTGAAGTGTGTGTGTGCGGGTGGCCGAGGCCGCCATGTTTTGGGAAAGTGTTGGCATGCGTGCCGGTGCTGTCAGGGCCTTGGGTCCGAAGTCTCATCTAAAAGTGAGGGAACTGGCGGGATGGGCTGAAACTCCCCCAGGGCTGGCCAACTATAATAATACTGATTCAACTACTTCTCCCTCTTATTGCAAAATTCTTTTCAAAGAGAACCTTGCATAAAATGCTTTTCAGCAAAACTAAGCCATATGGCCTCTCCTTGCTACAAGCCCTAATGCATGAAACACCTCCCCTTGAGTAGTGTTAGGTCTTGCGGAGTACCTTATGTACTCACTATTGCTTTATATGTGGTTTATCAAAAAATAAAGAAGCTTAAGCGTGTGAGGATGACGATTAGGTCTAGTCCTACTTCCCAAGTCTGGGTGTTGGGCAAGGCGTCGTTCTGCTCTACTATTTCTGAGGATTTATCCGTTTTGGTGGTCATCCACAGCCACGTCCAATGTAATCTAGATCATGTTTGTAAGACTTATATTTTTTATAAGTAAATAATTGTTGTATGGATCTCGATCTATTCTATTGTGCGTACCAACTACTGATCCAGGGATTGGTACGGGATGCACAAGTGGACCCACGAAAGGCGGGTCCTGACAGGCCTTCTCCAATCCTTCTTTCACCAAGTTACCACAAAGACCAACTTGGTTCTCACTATCACAAAGGGGTAATAACAATGTTTTTGAGGCTTTCTCACAAGTTGAGGGCTCCCATAAGTTTACAATAAAAAATATGATCAAATCACATGAAAAGATTAAAAAAAATATTAGCAAGAGTGTGTGAGACATCAAACCCAAGAGCTCAATGGGGATGAGAATGTCACACTCCTTTTCCCAATTCCCAAATCCCCAAGAATTCACTCTTAGGGTTTTTGATTGTGTGGAGAGAAGTGTTTTCGAGCTCTTGGAGGTAGTAGCAATGCTAGGGTTCAAGATTGGTGTGAAATAAGTCGGGGGTCTCCTTTTTATAGAAGTCCCGAAATACTGCTGTTTAGATTTTATAAGTCTGGAATAGTCTGTGGTCAACACCAAACTAGTCCGGTGTGGTGAGGTGATCGTGTTCAAGTCAGGTCCCGCCACCCTTTAAGTTTGAAGTGTGTTAAATACTAAAGTACCGAACTAGTCCATTGTTGACGGCTGTTATATCCCAATTTCACCCATCAATATAACTCAGTTATGTGAATCTGTCATTTTTTGCACACATCACCTTTAACCTATTTTCACTTGTCTTTGGAAATTAGTGCATGCAGACTTTTTATGCAGGAATCGAGGTGAAAGAGGGGGAGCAATCCTAAAAATTACCATCCCAGCCAACCAAGCGACGACACATGGCATCACATGGATCAAATGGCCCACAAATAGACGTATCCGAGGAGATCCAATAGTGTATCACCCACATTGGTCAAGGGGACCCACCAATAAGTGACATGGAGAAAGCACACGAGAAATGGGGCAATGACTAGGTCGGTCGAACCCCCTCTTCAGCCGACCTCTTCTTCGCGCCAAACCCGGTCTTCTTCCATGTCTCGACTCCCTGTAGTGTTTTGATAATGATTAAGACTGATTGGCACGCTAATTGTGGCGGGAATCGACCCTTCTATAGCTATAAATAGGACCCCCTACCACTCACTTCAACACACACCACTTGAGCATCATTCTATTATATACACTACTTTTCTTAGTCCTTAGAGAGTTTGGTTGTAGAGCAGAGAGTCTCTAGTCCCAAGTCCAAATTGGGAAAGGAGTAGAGGGAGTCTCTATTCCCAATACCAAATTGGAAAAGGTATGGCTCATGTATTCCTTTCTTGTATTTATGACTATATGCATAATAAACATATTATACTTAGTCTTCCATTAAACATATGCTTGGATGAAGTGTTTCTTGTTTGATTGTGGATTCCATGTATGTGGTAGGAATAGTCTTTATGATCATGCCTTAATGTTGTTATGTTATCATCATAAACACTATAAACCTCCACTGTAGTCTATTTAGTTATGATGTGATCATGTTAAGATGAATAACAATGCTATTTATCAACATTAGTTAAAAAATTCAATACGAGTGAAAAATCAACTCACCATTGCCTCCATCGCCGCCTCAGAACACAGCTAGTGAGGATGCGAAGGATCACCTCCTCTGTCACCCCTCTTCCACACCTCATATGATGCGGGCCCCTGACCAGTTTCACGCTCCTGTGGGTACACGTGTTAGCACAATGAATATATGAAACATAAATAAACATAATACATAGTTACACTTACAATGCGCCTATATTTGCGCAAATACCTGTCCGCACCAAAATATTTGACGGTTCTGTCCCTCTGTTGTCTCGACGGCTACGAGAGAGGATTTTGAAATCCTTGCTCGCTCACCTCAAGCAGAGGGCCTCGTACGCCTCCGGTCGGCCCTTTAGCCACTGCACCCTTTCAAACCCTGCACACAATTATTATTAGGTGAAAGCACTTGTAACATAATTATATAATGCAAAAAAATAAAATTGACAATTTACCAATCCATATACTCCTTCACAGTTGGGTACGTGCAAGATGTATCCTTGAATTGGCCCGACTCTTGTGTCTCCCTGAACTGGCGTGCCTCTCGCTCCTCCGAATGTAGCTTGAAGTATTTGTCTGTAGCTTGAATCTGGGCACTCGAAAGGGATTGCCTCAAGATCTTCCTGGTTTGTTGTGGAAGACTATCCTGGCATGGTCCACCTCTCCCTCGTCCTCCAAAAGATATCGTGCCTCCTTGTGGTTGCCGTGTGCCACGTCTGCGGCGGTCGCGTAATCGTCCCATGATGTCGTGGCGACATCATTCACTACAACTGGGTAGTGGAAACGGACGAGACAACCAAGGACACGGTTGACCTGTCTGTGCCGTCCTTGAGTCTAGAACGAGTCATCGTACCAACCCATAATATAGAATTATCAACCATTATATATATAAGACTAAAACAATCTAAATTGAAGTGTTAGAGATTTACTTACATATAGCCAACCGGACGAATAACTATCTCGTATTGTGTGCCACTTAAGTTTGTACATGCTCGCCTTCGTCATTATCAACTTCGATGAACCTCGACTTACCACATTATAAGCACTTCTTCTCATCATCGTACTCTTTTGAAAAAACATGCATTTGTCTGGGCACACATCAATCTTCTCATATTCCATACCAAGACCAGAAATCAATTTCTTGGACTGGTACATATCTTTCGGCACTACATGAGGTTCTTGAAGTATATCACTGATTAATTTGATAAGATCGTTGTAATAGTTATTGGAGAAGAAATATCTAGTCTTGATTGCCAAAAAATTGGTGATGAAACTAAGAAGAGTCACTTTTGTGTGTTCATGAAGTGGCTGTTCAACTTCTTCAGAAGCTTGAAGAACGTTTCAAATTCTTCTGTACGAGCATCCTCTATCAACTCAGGATTTATGGCTTCAAGTATCTCGTCCATCATATCAGCACATGTGTTATCAAACACCACTTCTTCTTCAACAACTTGAGAACGTGTCTCACTGTGAAAGTATCAGACCGCATAATTTTGCATGAAACCATTTTGACACACGTGAAATGTCAAAGTCACTTTGTCGAAAAACTTTTCATTGTGGCATTTCACACATGGGAACCACACCTTATTGTTGTTGGACAATGGAAAAGCTTGTTGTATAAAAGCATTCGTCTTGTTGAACCACTTATCTGAGTGCTTCCCATTCTTTTTCCAATAAGAGTACATCCAAGCGTGATCTTCATCTATGATTCAAGTTATACCTTCAAAGCAGAGTCATCATTATTAGTTCATTTTTTAGTGCATGTCATGGCCCCTAGAACTAGGCTGATAGGTCCTAAACCCACCCAAGAGTGACCGAGAGAAGATACTGATGACGAGACATGTAGTCCGAATCCAGACGAAATTTCAGCAGCATAACCCCACTGTTCTCCATTGCATGCCCAAAAATGGTGCAGCAGAGAACAACATAGTTATGCTATCGAAATCACGTCGGGATCCAGACCTCGTACCTAGCTTATCATAAGAACATCCCTGATCACTCTCAGACTGTCCAAAAAGAGACATTCCGAACCCGCACGACTCACATGCCTATCGCATGTGAAACATGCAGATTCAAAATGGTAATAAATTTCTATAGGTTACGTTAAAAAGATTCATTTTCCAGTCATTTCCGAGAGGAAAGAACGAGAAAGAGAAGGGAAGTTGGCTAGAGTTGAAAGTTTCTAGTCAAGTTGCACCGTCCACTCGCGTGTGCTCATTGACATCCTCATTCTCGCTGACTGCCATCGTGCTCATCCCGACCCATTTATGTGTGTCGTATTGTGCAGGGTCAGCTTGTGCCAAGCTGGACTGGCTCAAGACCCATTTATATACATATTGTCGGTGGTTTCGATCCGGCAGATCTCCCGACACTACTAAAGTGTTAGAGGAGTTTGAGGTTCGGTGTGTGCGCGCGGAGATTCAAGAAGGTGAATTATAAATGACACAGGAGACACGGAGATTTACGTGGTTCGGGCCGCCTGAGCGTAATACCCTACTCCACCGGTCTGTTGGTGTTGTATTGGCTATATGAGCTTGTATCGAGCCTCTATGGAACGTGTGTGTCTGAAAGTGCATCTAGGACTCCCTTGTGGGTTTTGGATGATTTATGACAAGCAATTGGGATCCTAATCCTTTTGTTGAGATGAATGCAGGCAAATAATGAAAAATGAGCAAAATGCCAAAAAGAAGGGAAATGAGAAGCAAAGTGAATTTGAGCTCAAGGAGAAGAAAATAGTAGATTATTATGTATGGAGTGTGTTAAGGAAACACACCCAAGAGCTCAATCACTTTCAAGCACACACACACAATGCACAAAGTTATACAGGACCGGACTAGTCCGATATCAGCCGGACTAGTCCGATATCACTTTCTGCACTAGATCGGACAAGTCCGGTATCCACCGGACTAGTCCGATATCTTTCTGATCCACTTCGGACTAGTCCTCCCCAATGCGGACTAGTCCTCAACACAATGCACAAGTCACACAAAATCGGACAAGTCCGTTGTGATCCGGACTAGTCCGATATTCTTTCTGATCCACTTCGGACAGGTCCGGTGTCTACACGGACTAGTCCGATATACACACTGATCTAAATCGGACAAGTCCTCCAAGTGCGGACTTGTCATCCTAAACACTTAGGGTTTCATATGTCCGGACAAGTCCGATGGCAATCGGACTAGTCCGAAGATTTCCAGTAGTGAAATCGGACAAGTCCATTTTCAACCGGACTAGTCCGATATTCCTGGACACTTAGGGTTTGCTACACACAGCACACCAGACTAGTACAGTGACCACCACGGACTAGTCCGATCTTTCTGAACCCTAACGGTCACTTTTAGAAACCCCATATAAATAGAGGTGCACGGCCCACTTTTACAATCTCTCGAACCCTAGCGCCGTCACACCTCCCAAGAGACTCAAAAACCACCTCTCTCCACGAAATTAAGTGCAAAATCGATCAATCTATTGAAGATCACTTCTAGATCATTGGAGAGACACTTGGCACACATCATTGAGCTCTTGGTTTGATTCTCTAACACGCTCTTGCATTTCAATTTGTAATTTTCAAGTGTGTTATTGGTGGCTTTGTAAGTTGTAATCAAGGGAGCTCTCAACGTGTGAGAACGCCCCTTCAACTTGGTTATTTACCCTTTGTGATTAGTGGAAGAGGATTGGCCTTCGTGGCGATCCGACGAGGGAAGGGTTGGAGAAGACCCGATCCTTCTGTGGGCTCCTCAACGTGGACGTAGGTTGCCTTCGTGGTAGCCAAACCACGGGATAAATCGTGTGTCTTGTCCTTTTGCGTTCTTCATCTTAATTGATCAACTTAATCTAGGGTTTGATTCACTTTGTTCAATTTGAGTTAAATTGTTGAACAAGAGTCTTAATTGTAATAGAATTTGACATACAACTATTAAACTGTCATTCAAGTTTATATTTCCGCTGCAAACATTAACGAATCAATCGAATTGACTGAACTTGATCAACTTAACCCGTGAAAACCGGACTAGTCCGCACTTTACCGGACTAGTCCGATATCTCTGGTATTGACTTTGTTGTTGAGTGTTACAGGAACCGAGAAAATTCAAGAAGGCCTATTCACCCCCCCTCTAGGCCTACATTCAATTGGTATCAGAGCAGGTTCTTCAAGAAAGAGTGCAACCACTCGAAGAGATCATGTCGGACATGAAGGAAGTTCAGAAAATCAACAACCAGGAAGAAGTGAACAACGATAAGAACCAAAAGCTGGAAAAGTATCTCGAAGCAATTCAAGACTTCGATGATGATGACGAGGAGACGCTGGAGCTGAAAGCACTCCTCAGAAAGAAAGCACTTTCCAAAGGGAAAGCTAAAGTTGAAGAAAAGAATAAGGGGAGTAGTCACACCGACTACTCCCGATATCCTTTTAACTATGATCATTTAAATTCAAACAACAGCCATTACCTATCTATTCCTCTTGGAAAAGCCCCACACTTCGACGGGAGTGATTACTCCATGTGGAGGCAAAATATGAAGATGCACTTGATTTCCCTTAACCCAAGTTTATGGCATATTGTGTGCACAGGAATAGACATCCCAGATGACGACGAAGAGCTCACCCCAAGTCAAGAGCAAGCCATCCACAGAAACGCTCAAGCCGCAGCCGTAATCACCTCCTCTCTAAGTCAAGATGAATTCACAAAGGTGGACGGACTGGAGATTGCCAAGGAAATATGGGACACACTACAAACAGCCCATGAAGGTGACCGGCATGTGCGGGAGGCGAAAATTGAAATGATCGAAGGCGAACTAGGAAGGTTCGCAATTGTGGAAGACGAGTCTCCCCAGGACATGTACAACCGATTGAAGACACTTGTAAACAAGGTTCGATCATATGGGAGCAAGAAGTGGAATGACCACGAGGTTGTAAAGCTCATCCTTAGAGCCTTTATGCCTCGCAATGTCACACTATGCTCTATGATCACAGAAAGTCTCGGGTACAAGAGGATGACTCCAGATGAATTGCTTGGCAAAATCATCAACTTTGAAATGATGGAGAAACAAGCCAAGCACGTCAAAGAAATAGCCGACCTCACATCAGCCAAGAAGAAGGGAGTTGCCTTAAAGTCCACACTCAAGCCTCTATCCAAAGAAGCAAGAGAAGCACAGCTTGAGGAGGACGGCGATGATGAAAGAAGTGAGATGGACGAAGAGGATATGATTTTTTTCATGAAAAGGTTCAAAAGAATAATGAAGAAAAGACAAGGAACAAAATCAAGTGAAGGAAAGTACAAGGAGAGGACAAAGCCGAAGATGAGGCGGGCGTGCTATAATTGTGGTGAGTATAACCACTTTATAGTCGATTGCCCGTATGAGGACAACAAGAAGAAGAATAAAGAAGCCAAGCCTCAACCGAAGAAATTATTCAAGAAGAAGAAACAAGCTGAACAAGCACACATTGGAAAGGAGTGGGACTCAAACGATGAGTCCTCATCATCCGATGAATAAGAGATGGCTAGCATAGCCATTGAAAGCACGTCCAAGAAACCCACACTCTTCCCCACGCTCGGTACAAAGAAGGGAAATGGCACTTGCCTCATGGCAAAGGAAGGTAAACGCAAGGTAAACATCAAAACTCCTTCCATGCATTCCTACTCAAGCAATGATGAACTAGATAGTGATGATGAAGATATGTTAATTGGATTAGATAGAAAAACTGCTGCTAAAATGAAATTTTTACTTGACCAACTTGTTGAGAAGGAACGGCTAATTGATCGTCAAGAGGACATGATTATCTCCCAAAAGGAGAAGTATGTCGAACTTGACAATCTTCTAGTTCTTGAAAAGGAGAAAAACAGCTCACTAGAGCTTGAGCTAGCTTCAAGCAAGAAAACTTGCTTGGAGTTAACCAACTCAAACGTTGCAATCAAGGATCAACTTGATGACCTGATCAAGGTTAACAAGATCCTTGAAGTGCAAGTTGAGTCACTCAAGCTAAGTGAATCTTCCTCCTCTTCAAGTCTACCTTCTCAACCCACTTCAACTAATCTTGTTCATATGTGCAAATGTGGTAAAATCAACATCAGTTTGAAGGAAAAGTCTACCTCCATAAAGAATAAAAATCCTACCCAATGTGAAATATTTGACAAGGAGAGGATCAAGTATGCACGTAGTGCATACTTGGTCCAAAGACCTCCAAATGTCAAGTATGGCATTGGTTACTCTTATGATGGAAAGCAAAATGCTGGAAGTCATAAGAATAACAAGGGAAGGATTACCTTTGTGAAGGGAGGACCCTCACAACCTGGTAACTCGAAAATTAAGAACCTGAACTCTCATGAACACCGGACTAGTCCGGTTGTGGTCCGGACAAGTCCGGTCACCCAGACTAGTCCGATCCATAAACAACAACAACTTTTGTTCAAAACCTTTGATGCCTCTTATGTATTAATGAGAAACAATCTTGGTAAAGTTTATGCTTATTATGCTGGGCCACGCCATGGGAACATAAAATCCCATGTGTGGGTGCCCAAATGTATTGTAACTAACCTCCAAGGACCCAAGCAAGCTTGGGTACCTAAAACCAAGGCATAATTTGTTTCTGCAGGCCTATTCCTCCAGTGGATCCAAATGGGTGCTAGACAGTGGATGCACCAACCACATGACCGGAGAAAGGAGGATGTTCGTGGAATATGAAGAAAACGAGCACCCAAACGAAGGCATCTACTTCGGAGATAATAGTCAAGGAAGGGTGCTCGGTACCGGTAAAATAGCAATATCCTCTGAACACACTCTTTCTCATGTTTTACATGTTGAATCTTTAGATTATAACCTGCTGTCCATATCTCAATTATGTGACAAAGGTTATAATTGCTTGTTCACTAACGAGGGTGTGACCGTCTCAAGGAGGAGTGATGGTTCCCTTGCATTCAAGGGTATGTTGAAGGGAAAGCTTTACCTTGTTGACTTCAACAAGGATAAAGCCGAACTCGACACATGCTTGATTGCAAAAACCAACATGGGTTGGCTGTGGCATAGACGGTTAGCACATGTTGGTATGAGGAATCTTCAAAAACTCCTCAAGGGCGATCACATCCGAGGTTTGAAAGATGTTGTTTTTGAGAAAGACAGGCCTTGTAGCGCGTGCCAAGCCGGGAAGCAAGTTGGAGCACATCATCCCGCAAAGAACATCATGACTACGACAAGACCGCTCAAACTACTTCATATGGACTTGTTTGGTCCAATTGCTTACATAAGCATCGGCGGTAATAATACGGTTTAGTCATTATTGATGATTTTTCCCGCTTCACTTGGGTGTTCTTTTTGCATGACAAGTCAGAAACACAAGGGACACTCAAGAAATTCTTCAAGCGAGCGCAAAACAAGTTCTCACTATCGATCAAGAGTATTCGGAGCGACAACGGCACGAAGTTCAATAACATACAAGTGGAGGAGTACCTTGATGAGGAGGGAATCAAGCACGAATTTTCAGCACCATACTCTCCACAACAAAACGGAGTTGCCGAAAGGAAGAACCAAACGCTCATAGAGATGGCAAGAACAATGCCCGATGAATACAAGACTTTGGATCGATTTTGGGCAGAAGCAATTAACACCGCTTGCCACGCCGCAAATTGACTCTACCTTCATCGACTACTCAAGAAGACTCCTTATGAGCTACTCACCGGTAACAAACCAAACATTTCATATTTTCGAGTTTTCGGCTCTCCATGTTATATCTTGAACAAGAAGCCCAGGACTTCGAAGTTCGCTTCAAAGTCCGATGAAGGTTTCTTGCTTGGTTATGATTTGAACACTTACGCCTATCGTGTTTTCAACAAGGCCTCCGGACTTGTTGAAGTGGCACGTGACGTAGTGTTCGATGAAACTAATAGCTCCCAAAAGGAGCAAGTTGATCAATGTGAATTAGGTAAAGAAGAAGCTCCTTATCAAGCATTGAAGAGAATGGCTCTAGGCGAAGTTCGACCACAAGAGTCATCGTCACAAATACAAGAGGAAAGTGAACCACAAGAGGAGATCAACAGTCAAGGGGGAGCTTCGATACAAGATCAATCACAAGAATATGAAGATGATCAACAAATCAACGAGGGAAACCACTCAGGGGGAGAAGAAAATTGTCACCAACACACAACTCTCCAAGTGCCACACCCAAGAGTACACCAATGCATTCAAAGGGATCACCCAATCGACAACATCATCGGTGACATCCAAAAGGGAGTAACCACTAGATCTCATATAGCTAATTTTTGTGAGCATTACTCGTTTGTCTCCTTTTTGGAACCACGCAGGACTGAGGATGCATTGAAGGATCCGGACTGGGTGGTGGCAATGCAAGAAGAGTTGAACAACTTCAAGAGAAACGAGGTTTGGGAACTTGTGGCAAGACCCAATGCAAATATAGTGGGCACCAAGTGGGTCTTCCGCAACAAGCAAGACGAACACGGAGTGGTGACAAGAAACAAGGCATGACTTGTGGCCAAAGGTTACTCACAAGTCGAAGGTTTGGATTTCGATGAGACTTTTGCTCCAGTAGCTAGGCTTGAATCAAATAGAATATTACTTGCATATGCTACTCACCATGATTTCAAGCTGTATCAAATGGACGTGAAAAGCGCCTTCCTCAACGGACCGATCAAGGAAGAGGTGTACGTGGAGCAACCACCCAGGTTTGAAGACGAAGAGTTCCCCGACCACGTATATAAACTGCGTAAGGCTCTCTATGGCCTCAAACAAGCTCCTAGAGCTTGGTATGAGTGTCTTAGAGATTTCTTAATTGATAATGGTTTTCAAATTGGCAAAGGAGATTATACATTATTCACAAAGAATCTAGATAATGATCTTTTTATTTGCCAAATCTATGTTGATGATATAATTTTTGGGTCAACTAACCAATCTTTCTGTGTAGAATTTAGTAGAATTATGATAGACAGGTTTGAAATGTCAATGATGGGAGAATTGAAGTACTTCTTGGGATTCCAAGTGCGGCAACAAAGGGAAGGAACATTCATAAGCCAAACCAAGTACACGTAGGACATACTCAAGAAGTTTGGCATGGACAAGGCAAAGCCCATAAAGACTCCCATGGCTACGAATGGCCACTTGGATCTCAATGAAGATGGACCTAGCGTCGACCAAAAGGTATATCGCTCCATGATTGGATCTTTACTCTACTTATGTGCATCTAGGCCAGATATTATGTTGAGTGTATGTTTGTGTGCAAGATTTCAAGCCAACCCTAAGGAATGTCACTTGACAGCCGTAAAAAGAATCTTGAGATATTTAGTTCATACACCCAACCTTGGTCTTTGGTACCCAAAAGGCTCCAAATTCAATCTCATTGGTTACTCCGATGCAGATTATGCCGGGTGCAAAGTTGATAGAAAAAGCACCTCTGGCACATGCCAATTCCTAGGAAGATCTTTGGTTTCTTGGTCATCTAAGAAACAAAATTCCATTGCATTATCCACAGCCGAAGCAGAGTATGTTGCAGCCGGGAGTTGTTGTGCACAACTCCTTTGGATGCGACAAACTCTAAGGGATTACGGTTACAATATGAACTGTATTCCTCTCCTTTGTGATAATGAGAGTGCCATTAAAATAGCCCACAATCCAGTTGAGAACTCTAGGACTAAACACATAGACATAAGACATCATTTCTTGAGAGACCATTCCATGAAAGGAGACATAACCATCTCACATGTCAACACCCAAAAAATATTGGCCGACATATTCACCAAGCCACTTGATGAAAAGCGTTTTTGTGAACTCCGAAATGAGCTAAATATTCTTGATTCTCGAAGTGTGGCTTGAAAAGTTGCATACCTGTATGATTGCTTCAAAAATGTTGATTGAATTGTGAAAATCATCTCTCTCCATTTTTCTCTCGAAAAACTATGTCAATTATTAGATCTTGATGAATTTTGATCATTGTATGATTGTTGTATGCTTACTGGTCAAATTCATCAAGATTACTTGAATTGTTTTGCCTCTCTATTCTCTATTATTAAACCTTCAAATATATATAAATGGCTATGCAATTCTTTCCTGATGACCACGGACTTGTCCGTGGTTACCCGGACTAGTCCGCCCATGCAGACTAGTCCGCAGAGTGCCGGTTAGGCCGGACTAGTCCGATAGACCACGGACTAGTCCGATATAGGTCTCTGGATGACTTCAGACTAGTCCGGTCATGTCCGGATTTGTCTGATTTTTCGGTTCCATAACCCTAGCCGCCACCAAACCCTAATCTCCTCACCCTCACATTCGCTCTAGGCTTCCTCTCTCTTGCGCTCGAGCTCCCAAGGCGATCTTTTGCATCCTCTGTCGAAAAGCCACTCATTTGGGCGGAGATCAAGCTTGAAGACTTGGGGATTGAAGCTAGCGGACTAGTCCGGCCTCCAACCCCCAAACCTTCGAGACTCCATCGATTTCTTCGGTAAAAATATTCAAAATCCTAGAAATCGTGTTTTTCCCAATTGTTGATCGTTTGGCCTAGCACCCTTCACTAGTTACATGTTTCGTTGATGTACTACGTGTATGCTAGACTAGATTTGCATTAGGGATTGTATCCTGTCCAATCTGTTAGGTTTTTGAGAATGAACACCGGACTAGTCCGGTCCATGCACGGACAAGTCCGGTACCCCGGACTAGTCCGTGCCTAAGCACCGGACAAGTCCGATGTATCTGAACCTGAAACCTAATTCCTTAATTCCTTAGTGCCATCCATTGCTATCTTGTCTTACCTATGCCTTGTATAACTTGTCATTATTCTTGCTCAATCATTCTCAGATCATGTCGAGCTCCGACAACGAGATCTCCGACTTTGAGGCCGAGTTGGACCACGAGGTGGCACCTCGGTCCTCGGCGGGTCTTGGCAAGAAACGCCAAGAAAGACCTTCCGAGCCTGCTACCTCCCCTCCCCAGGTTCGGAGGAAGGTCTGTGTCAAGAAGCCCGCCTCAAAGGCTGCTACGTCTTCAAGCGGCCTTCGTCAAGCAAAGGGAAAGGGCAAGGGAGTCGCAACGGGGCCAGTTGGGCCCTTGAAGCTTCATGCTCCCAGAGAAGGGGTCCGGGACCCCAATGACGAGAAATTCAATGGGAAAGGCAGCGATGTGGTAGCCAAGCTAAGAAGCATTGATTGCTATAGAAGGCCAAAGCAGGCAGCTGATGGAAGGTTTTGGTCAAACTTCCATGCAGATTTCTACAGGCTGGTTTACCTGCCGAGTAAGACTCCGGTGGTGCGCAATCAGTGGATTGACTGGGCCCACCTAGAGAAGAAGAAGTGCTCATCTTTTGATGTGGTCATTGCTGCAGCAGAAAGACATGGTCTGAAGGATCTGTTTGCCTTCAGACACAATTGGAATGATGAAGTGATTGCACAATTCTATGCAACGTGCCACTTCTCGAGTGAAGATGAAGAGAGTGTGACTTGGATGACCCATGGATCCAAGTACTCCATCACTCAGGAGGATTTTGCAAGCTTGCTCCATTTAGACTCTGCTGGACATGACCACCTGATCATCCACAACATAGGGGTCATTGAGAGGGACATAATGAAGTTCATGTATGAGCCCAACTCTAAATATGTTCCTCCCTCCACAAAGAACATGAAGCCCTTCTTTGTGGTTCTGAACAGAGTTCTCCGGAAGACAATTGCCCCCAAGGATGGGGATGCAGGGAGTGTACAGGGCTACCTCCGGACTCTAATGAGGGTCATAAGCAAGAAGAGACAGTTTGATGTTGCAGATTACATATGGAACGACATGGTCAACATCTCAAGCACCCCCAACCAATCCTGTGGCTATGCTCCCTACTTGATGTTCATGATTGAGAAGGTCACAGGAATAGAATTCATGAAGGATGTAGAGCACACTCCCCTGAGGCCTCAGAAGCCTCAGCCTGTGAGTGTCCAGGCTGCTCCCTCACCGGCCTCAAGTCCTGAGGCACCAGCAAGGGAAAGAGATGCTGCTAGGGCTCCTCCCCCCTCCAGGGAAGCCCCTCGGAGAGGATCCGCCAGTGGGATCCTCAAATACTTGTCCGCGATATTCTCCTCCTGCAAGAAGACTGAAGTAAAGCATCATAAACTCAATCAGAAGAGGAAGGAGGATATGAGATATATCAAAGCCAATGTGAAGCAACTGAGTGAAAAGCTGGAGATCAACCCTATTGGATCTCCAGTAATTTCTGAAGATTCTGATCTTGACATCTCCGAGCTCGAGCCCTTGTCCCCCTCCGAGCTTGCCTATTTTGGCATTGAGGGCTCGAGCAGCTCTGCTCCTCCTCCTCCCTCTCCTCCTCGTCAAGCGGAGAGCGAAGAAGACAAAGAAGATGACGAGAGGACAGACAGCGAAGAGTGAAAAACCTAGGACCTTCCTCTCTCTCTCTTTTTGGTGTCTTGATGCCAAAGGGGGAGAGATTGAGGGGGAGTCAAGTCTTAGCTTTAGCTGTAATAGGATGCAAGGAGAGAGCCTTCTCTGTACTTTTATTTGTGATTGTAATAGTTTAACACTGTTTTCATATTAAGTTTGGTCTTGTGATGAATCGCTCAATTTATTTGCGAATATGTGATGAAAACTGCATTTTTGCTCCTGAAATGTCATATGCACTTGGTATCGGTTGATTAATGTAAATTCTGTCATTCTCAATGTATTCATGCACTTAGTATGCATCCCACCATAAAGAATGCACATATGGATAATTCTCTTGTTGCTTGATGTATGTTTGAGTCATATGTGCATACTTTATGAAAATCTCATTTTTTGCCTTATTTTGTGAAATCTCAATTGGTTGTCATCAATCACCAAAAAGGGGGAGATTGAAAGTGCATCTAGGACTCCCTTGTGGGTTTTGGATGATTTATGACAAGCAATTGGGATCCTAATCCTTTTGTTGAGATGAATGCAGGCAAATAATGAAAAATGAGCTAAATGCCAAAAAGAAGGGAAATGAGAAGCAAAGTGAATTTGAGCTCAAGGAGAAGAAAATAGTAGATTATTATGTATGGAGTGTGTTAAGGAAACACACCCAAGAGCTCAATCACTTTCAAGCACACACACACACAATGCACAAAGTTATACAGGACCGGACTAGTCCGATATCAGCCGGACTAGTCCGATATCACTTTCTGCACTAGATCGGACAAGTCCGGTATCCACCGGACTAGTCCGATATCTTTCTGATCCACTTCGGACTAGTCCTCCCCAATGCGGACTAGTCCTCAACAAAATGCACAAGTCACACAAAATCGGACAAGTCCTTTGTGATCCGGACTAGTCCGATATTCTTTTTGATCCACTTTGGACAAGTCCGGTGTCTACACGGACTAGTCCGATATACACATTGATCTAAATCGGACAAGTCCTCCAAGTGCGGACTTGTCATCCTAAACACTTAGGGTTTCATATGTCCGGACAAGTCCGATGGCAATCGGACTAGTCCGAAGATTTCCAGTAGTGAAATCGGACAAGTCCGTTTTCAACCGGACTAGTCCGATATTCCTGGACACTTAGGGTTTGCTACACACAGCACACCGGACTAGTCAGGTGACCACCACGGACTAGTCCGATCTTTCTGAACCCTAACGGTCACTTTTAGAAACCCCATATAAATAGAGGTGCACGGCCCACTTTTACAATCTCTCGAACCCTAGCGCCGTCACACCTCCCAAAAGACTCAAAAACCACCTCTCTCCACGAAATTAAGTGCAAAATCGATCAATCTATTGAAGATCACTTCTAGATCATTGGAGAGACACGTGGCACACATCATTGAGCTCTTGGTTTGATTCTCTAACACACTCTTGCGTTTCAATTTGTAATTTTCGAGTGTGTTATTGGTGGCTTTGTAAGTTGTAATCAAGGGAGCTCTCAACGTGTGAGAACGCCCCTTCAACGTGGTTATTTACCCTTTGTGATTAGTGGAAGAGGATTGGCCTTCGTGGTGATCCGACGAGGGAAGGGTTGGAGAAGACCCGGTCCTTTTGTGGGCTCCTCAACATGGACGTGGGTTGCCTTCGTGGTAGCCGAACCACGGGATAAATCGTGTGTCTTGTCCTTTTGCGTTCTTCATCTTAATTGATCAACTTAATCTAGGGTTTGATTCACTTTGTTCAATTTGAGTTAAATTGTTGAACAAGAGTCTTAATTGTAATAGAATTTGACATACAACTATTAAACTGTCATTCAAGTTTATATTTCCGCTGCAAACATTAACGAATCAATCAAATTGACTGAACTTGATCAACTTAACTCGTGAAAACCGGACTAGTCCGCACTTTACCAGACTAGTCCGATATCTCTGGTATTGACTTTGTTGTTGAGTGTTACAGGAACCGAGAAAATTCAAGAAGGCCTATTCACCCCCCCCCTCTAGGCCTACATTCAGTGTCCGCGTGTCCTATGTATCGTCGGCCTGTCCTTTTATAGTACAAGGGCAGGCCGTTACACGTTAGCCTGGCCTGACATGTGGCCCCAGCGGTTACTGATATTGATATACATTCAACACATTTAATTACCCTTAATGACCAAGTTATGGGCTTTGACAGCATCGTTACTGGTAATTAAGGTCGTCCGATCGTGTGTCACTAATATAGTATTAATGACACTTGATTGGGTCTTGAAGTCCTTGATTCCCCTTTGAAGATCCGGAGCCGTTGTGGAGTCTTCTGGAGGTTAGAGGCTGAAGGTCCAACGGTTGGACACGTGGCAGCACCGGAGCACACTATGGAGAACAGATGGCTCCGGTGTTACCCGACACGTGTCAGCATCAGAGCTTCCCTCGGTCTGGGGTTAGGTCCGGGGGTGCCGTTTCGGTACATAGCCCGGAGCTTCCTCCCTTGCGGGTGATAGCTCCGGTTTGGTAGTACACGTGGCGACCCTGGGACTAACCATGTTGGAGAAGCAGGTCCGGACATGTCTGACATGTGGGCCTCCGAAGGTCTTCAAATCAAGTTAATGACTTTCCCTTGAGATCTTTGCAATCCCAAGGAGTATATGGTACCCAAGGTACCGATAGTGGCCCCCTGGGCCCACCTCTAGGGAAGACCCCTTGGGTGAAGTCATTCCGCCAGAGGTGGGTCCATCCTTCGACTTTTGAACTGAGTCTTCAAAGGTCTTTGGATGTGCCGTTGGCGATGGTTTGGAGTTAAATCCTCGCCGCGTGGCGTATCCCATGTGCGGCAGGTGAGATCTTTGGCGTGCGGATCTCACGCAATTGAAGGTCACCGGTTCCCGATACGAAAATCGTATCGGTTCCGCGCGCCTTGTCAGGCCGCTGCCTTCGGGCTTCCCGCCTCATGATGGCAACCGTTCGCCTGGGTAAGAACCTCAACTTGATCGTCGGGGTAGTCCCGGGCCCTCTTGTCATCGGCTGGGTGGAATTTTTGAGTGCTATCTTCGACTTCCTTGCGGTTTCCATCCAAGCATCGCAAGGGCTTACTTAAGAAGGAAAGCGCGCACTGTTTGGGGTTCTTTACGCCTCTCATCTGATCTTGCGCTCAAACTCCCAACTTGTGCTTGCTCTTCCTCTCCTGCCTTGTTGTGCCGCGATGGAGTTGGGTCTCCGCGAGAGCCGTTTGAAGACCGACGGTGACCTGAAGAAGGTCCGGGCCCTCATGGGATGGTCCTCGGACTTCTTCAACCGCTCGGTCCGCGCGGGTGGAGAGCTCCCGTTTGAGAAGGAGCACACCGGCGAAATGGTGTACTTCTCCTTGTACGTCATGGTGGGGTTGATCCCACCTTTTTCCTCCTTTTTCTTGATGCTGCTAGACTTCTATGGTCTGCAGCTGTATCACCTTGGCCCCCACTCCATTCTTCTTGTGTCTATCTTCGTCCACTTCTGTGAGATGTGGGTGGGCATCCCCCCTGCATTGAACTCTTCTGGACCTTCTTCACTGTCCATACCACCGGTAGGAGCAACGAGTACCTTGGCTTCTACTACTTCGTGAAGCGCAAGAGGTGCCCATTCAAGTACCTCCGGTTGTTTCCCTCTGGGAAATGGGATGATTGGAAGAAGGACTCGATAGTCGTCCGGGTGGAGGAGCACGAGAGGCTGGAGCTGCCCGAAGGCCTCCCCAACATCGACACGACAATCTGGAGTGAAGCTCCGGTGCTGGTGGAAGCCTTCAACCCTGCTCTGACGAGGATCCACCAATGCGTGGAGGGAGGATTGACTCCTCAGGCGGTGTTTTGCAACTTCCTGGTCAACAGGTGGGCACCGTTGAAGAGGAGAGAAAAACTCCCTTGGGCCCTCAACAGCGTGATGGACGACGACCGGGTCGAGACCGGGCTGAAATCCAACATGGTGGGGGCAACCTTGGAGTTCCACCTCAATAAGTTCCAGCACGGCATCGACGTCGCGGGTGATGACTTGACTCCGCCATCAACTTTTCTCCCTCTGAACGTGGAAGTAGAGTTCAGCAGGGAGCTCCGGCGGAAGATGCCTGCGCTTGACGACCTTGGTGTCGTCGAGAGAAGCTCAACAACTAGGGTGGCGATCCCTGGAGCTTCCGAGGGTGGCTCCAACCCTGCCCCGAAGCCGAGGGCCGAGGTCGTTGGCAATGGTAAGGAGCCGGTGGAAGAACCCTTGAGCCGGAAGAGGAAGCTGCAGCATGCCGACGGAAGGTCCGTCAGGCCTGCCACCTCTTCATCGGCTCCTTCTCCTCGGAGGGGGAGGTCTTCTACAACCGCGGCGACCGTACCCGCAGCTGGGTCCTCCCGGGGTGCTAGCTCCGGGCATGCAACTCCTGCACCAGGGCTGGTTGAGGCCTCTAGGTCCGGAGGTTCTTCCCGATCGAGAGGAGCCTCGACTAGGGAAACGCCCGTAGCTGCAACGAGTTCCGGGAGGCCTTCCGGAGCTTCCACGCCGGTTATGACCAGCCCAGAACGCTCGGGAAAGAGGTTCCGTGCAAGCTGGTGTGGAAGCCTTCCAAGGTAATTTTTAATCTTTACCTTGGATAGTTGTTTAGTTGTAGTAACTATTTTTTAAGTTTCTTCGTACATCATCTGCAGCGCTCCCAAGAAGAGAAGTGAGGCTCCACCCTCAGCCACAGCAGCTGAGGTTGTGAGGGCGGGAGCTTCTGCTCCTGTCCCGGTGCCGCCCCAAGTGGTGGCTGAATCTGCGACAGCTCTGGCTCCAGCTGTCGTGGTCATGGACCTCGACTCATCCCCAGAGACTCCCGTGGTAGTGCCGGACCGCGGGAGAGAAGATGCGCCAGCGGCACCTATCCTGGAGGTTGATGTTCCGGGTCCTGGTGCTGAGATGATGGAAGCTTCGGCCATTGAGCCGGAGGAAGCAGTAATTCTGGCCCCAGAGCCGGAAATTGTCGAAGCTCCGGCGGTTGATCTGGAGGTGATTGAAGTCTCGGCATGCGCGCCGGATGTTGAGGAAGTCCCGGCGGTTGGGCCAGCTACCTCAGAAGCACCGGCCGCAGAGCCGGTCGTTGTTGGAGCTCCGGCCGCAGGGCCGGTTGATGATGAAGATCTTCCGGCTCCCGAGCCAGTTGTTGCAGAGGCGTTAGAGCTCGAGCCCCCATCGGAGGAGGTGCCCAGGCCGGAGCCAGAAGCGGCCCCTGCTCTGGAAATGACGACGTCGGAGGTACCCGCGGCTGAGCCGGAGTGCCTTGGTGAAGTCGCTGGCCCCCTGCCTGAGAGGGTGAATGAAGACCTGGCGGTGGGGCCTTCCTTGATGGCGACTGAGGCCATCCCAGAGGACGGCCCTAGTGCCATGGAGACTCGAGGGACCACTCTTGTGGAGTGGGACCCAATTTTGTATCTGAAAACCCGCTGGAACCAGCGGAGGAGACCCCAGCAGGTCCGGAACCTATCCCATTGTCATTGTCTATTGACAACGCATGTTCCAGTCTGCGTCAAGTTCAACTGGCCTTCTTCCACGACAGCAAGGCTCTTGAAGAGGAGCACCAAACCCTTAGGTAGTGGCGTAACCGGCTCTACTTCGAGACCAAGCTGGTGCAGTCGAGGCTAGCAGATGACAAAGAGTGGATCAAGCGGGAGAAGGTCCGCCTGGAATATTGGGGCAAGTTATTGGATGATAGGGAGAGTATGGCTCGTGCCCTTGACGCTCAATCCCAGGAAAGCTACGAGCAGACCAAAGCAGCTAACAGTGCGGCCGATGAACGCCAAGAAAGGCTTGAGGCCATTAACACTACTCTCATCAAGCGCCGGGAGGCACTTGAGGAGAGGGAGAAACGGCTCGAAGATGAAGAGCAGAAACTCCTAGAGCTGCGGGATGACGTCCTGAGGAGGGAGGAGGAGCTCACCGAGAAGGTGGCTCTGGCCGACAAGGGCCTCGAGGAGCGTGCCAAGAAATTGGAAGAGCGCTGCATTGAGGAGGAGGAGAAGGCCTGGGTGCGAGGGCAAGAACTCTACGAGCAAGAGTGCGCCCTTGTTGCCAGGGAGAAGAAAGTGAGGGGCAGGGAGAAGGACTTGGTTGACCGCCGGAACAAGATCCACCTCCGGGAGGAGGAGCTCGGAAAACTCTCGAAGCGGGTTGCTGAAAATATCCAGCAAAACGCCAAAGAGGTTGAGCGCCTCGCTCGCGAGAATTCTGAACTGGTGGCGGCCAGAAGATCCCTGGAGGAATTGAAGGGCTTGAGGACTGTGGACTCCCTACATATTTGGGAGTTCCTGGGCAAGGCTAACGACGCCCTGACACCGATGGGCTTCAGCCCGTGCGTTCGGATGATCCGGAGCCAGAGCCGGACCTAGCGTTGCAGGCGTTGAGCTCGGCAGGTAGCAAACTCTCCAAGGTGGGTGACGCCATCGCGGACCAATTGGAGGTCGAGGGGCAATCCCTGGCGAAGAACGTCGCAGAATATTTGTTGACGTGCTACACCAGCCGGAATCCCCAATTCCCTCTGGACCCGGTTCTTGAAGGTCCCGTTGAAGGAGAAGGCGAAGCTGCCCGAGCCAACGTGTTGGAGGTTGCCCAGAAGGTCGCCCAATTCTTCCATAGGGTCTAGGACCATCTCTATAGTTCCCACTTCTACTCTCTCTTCTTCTTCCTCAGTTTTGTAATCCCTTGTCTCCAGATGAATGAAATCCCCAAGTTTTTGTGAATTTCACTTTCTGTCTTCAACACTTTTTGTCTTCACTTGGCCCACTGGTAGATGTACACAATTTGATTGTGAACATGTACCAAGAGGATATTGTGTTTCGTTGAAGACTCATTTGCTTCGAACTTGTAGAGTGTAGGTCCGAAGTCTTCGATAGTGAAGGTCCCCTGAGGTCAAATTGACTACCGTCGGAGCTTAGTAGCTCCGGCAATAGTCCCTATCAATGCATAGAGCATCGATAGTTAGCGCTCCAGGGTGTCGGAGCTTAGTAGCTCCGGCAGTGACCTTTGCCAACGCGTAGCTTGTCGGTAGCAGACTCCACTTGTGGGGTCTTCTCACCATCTTTTATTTTACGTCGATGGCTGGCCCCCCTAGCTTTACCGGAGCTTGGTTGCTCCGGTGATGCTCGTTTTCAATGCCTAACATTGATTACAAGCCATCTAGGGGAGTCGGAGCTTTGTTAGCTCCGGCTTTTCTCCATCAACATGGATTTTATTTTTCCTGCACACTGAAGCCAAGAAAAATAATAAAATTCTTTTCTTGCCTATAACTTCATCGCGGCTTACGATTCTCGAGAAAATTTTAGGTCAAACGCGATTCTAAATACAACCGAATGCGTTGCCTTTTCTTCCAGATCCAATTGTACTTGGACCCGCGTTACTTCGGCCTGCCGGGGTGTAGGTAGAGTGGCGTACTTAGGGTGCTTGACCAGGCTAAGTCGATAGCACACTCCGACCCTAGATTGGCTTGGCGGCATTCAGGCGAGTGGGCCATAAACAATATTTGAATCCAAAAGAATCGACAATACAACTCGAATCGTATATGAGCCGGTCGAACTAAAATTTTTTAAGAATTGCACGTCTTTGTTATAGACAAGAAAGAGAAAAATAAAAAATGTTGAGCCTGTACAAAATGAATGCACGTGGAGTCTGTTTCACATGAAGATGTCTTTCATTATAGGTCCGGGGTACAGGGGAAAGAAGTACACTCTTAGGGTAAGGAACCAGGCTAAGCATGTTTAATTTCTTGTATGACCCAGGGTAGCTAGCCACACTTTTAGTTCTGAGATTGTGACAAGTGATGCATGAACTTTGCGGACCTTCCGGGGAAGGTCCGGTTGTTCTCCCGGAGGAACTACCCAACTCTGTACGATGACTCTATAACATACACCTCAAGTTACTACAGACTCACCTCCGTGATATTAAGTGTAGAACTTACGGAGGTGCTCGATGTTCCAAGGATTTGGGAGAGGTGTCCCATCCTCGGTAGCCAAGCGAACGCTTCCGGAACGGGATACTTTAATCACTCGGAAGGGTCCCTCCCAGCTGGGTGAGAGTTTGTTTAACCCTTCTCTGGATTGTATTCTCCGTAGCACCAGATCGCCTTCCTTGAGCTGTCGGTTGTGTACATGCCACTGATGATAGCGCCATAGGGCTTGGCGATATCGGGCATTCCGAACAGCTGCTTGGCACCTTCCCTCCTCAAGGAGGTCTAGGTCTTCACGCCGGAGGTGGTCCTGCATGGCTTCGTCGAAGGTCCGGACCCGGAGTGAACCCAAGGTGATTTCCGGAGGAAGGATTGCTTCAGCTCATTACACCAGGAAGAAGGGTGTCTCTCCAGTTGACCGGTTTGGAGATGTCCTGTTGGCCCATAAAGTGGGCGGAAGTTCTTCAATCCAGTTGGCTCCATGTTTTTTCAAGCGCTCATAGGTGCGCGTTTTGAGTCCTTTAAGGATTTCAGCATTTGCTCTCTCGGCTTGGCCATTACTTGCTGGGTGAGCTACGGAGGCGTAGCAAACTTGATGCCGAGGTCTTCGCAATATCCTTGAAATGCAGAGCTTGTGAATTGGGTCCCATTATCAGTGATGATTTTGTTTGGGACTCCAAATCTGCATACAATGGACTGCAAAAAGTTGATAGCAGATTGCTTGTTGATTGTCACAACTGGAGTTGCTTCCGTCCACTTGTTGAACTTGTCAATGGCAACGTACAGGAACTTGTAACCTCCGATGACTCTTGGGAAAGGTCCCAAGATGTCCATCCCCCACACAGCGAAGGGCCATGTAGGAGGTATCATTTGTAGGGGCTGAGCCGGTGTGTGAATTTGCTTTGCATGAAATTGACATGCTTCGCATTTCTCTCACCAGCTCAGTTGCATCCTGGAGTGCTGTAGGCCAGTAGAAGCCACGCCGAAAGGCTTTACCAACCAGCGTGCGGGATGACGCGTGGTTCCCACACTCGCCTCCATGGATTTCTGCGAGGAGTTCGCAACCTTCTTCCCTTGTGATGCACCGCATTAGGATGCCATTGGCACCGCGCCGGTAGAGATCCCCTTCTACCAACGTGTATCTTTTAGCCAATCTGACTACCGGTCAGCGGATACATCATCGTCAGGAAGGATGTTGTCTTTCAAGTAGCTCCGGATCGCCAAGATCCATGCATCGGAACTAGCTTGAGCATTTGAGTCTTGCGTGCTGGGTTGCTCGGAGCTTCCAGCAGCACCTACGACCCTTGATGGCTATCATGGTAATAGGGCCATCGGGACCGTCAGCTTCGGGATGCTGATCTCGCCCCCTTCGCTCAGTTCGGCATGCTGAGCTGTTGGTTTTGACAACCTCCGGACAAAAGTTCCGTCAGGAGCCGGAGCTTCGGTTGACGCTTTCGTCGAGAGTTCGTCAGCTTCAGCGTTATGGGCACGTTGAACATGGTGGAGATCTAGGACATCGAAGTCCTTCTGAAGCCTCTGGACTTCAAGGAGGTATGCAGCTAGCTAGAGATTGTTGCAGGAGCATTCACCCTTCACTTGCTTAATGATGAGATGCGAATCTCCCTTAACCAGCAGTTGCTTGACACCATATGACAGTGCAACCTTTAGTCCGTAGATGAGTGCTTCGTACTCCGCCATGTTGTTGGTCGCCTTGAAGTCAAGGTGTACCATGTATTTTACCTTCTCCCCGGTTGGTGCGAGGAGAAGGATTCCAGCTCCGGCCCCCAGTTTTTGCATGGAACTGTCGAAGTAGAGGGTCCAGTGAGGCTCGGTAAAGACCGGAGCCTTGTGTTCCGGCTTCTGCTCACTGGGGCCCCCACGGTTTGATGGACAGGGAGTCCATTCCGCCACGAAGTCTGCCAATGCTTGACTCTTGACTGCTTGCCTTGAAATGAATTCAAGATCAAATTCGGCCAATTCCGCTGCCCACTTTGCAATATTCCTAGTTGAATTGGGATTATGCAAGATTGCTCGAAGTGGGTAAGAAGTCACCACTGAGATCTTCTGAGCTTGGAAATAATGGCAAAGCTTCCTAGAGGCAATAAGAACTGCATAGAGCAGCTTATGCACCTCTAGGTATCGAGTCTTGGCATCATGTAGTACTTCACTGATGAAGTACACCGGGCACTGAATGGTCCGGACCCTCCCGGAGGGGCCCGGAGCTTCCTCTCCACTGACCCGGATCCTCCCGGAGGGATCCGGATTTTCTTCGGGGACCTCCGGGTCCTGGCTGGAGGAACCTGGAGCTTCTTCAGAAGCGACCTGGACCCTCCCGGAGGGGTCTGGGTCTTCTAAAGTAACTTCTTGTGGATTCGAGTCTGGGAGCTGGGACCCAGACTCGCTTTCAAGGACCTCCGGACCCTCCCGAGGGGGTCTGGATTCCTGAGTATGGGGTAGCTCTGGTCTCTCTGCAACCAGAACCATACTGACGACTTCGTCAGTTGCTAAAATTTAAAGCAACAAAGGCTCACCAGGGTTCGGAGCTACCAGAATTGGTAGAGCGGTGAGGAACTGTTTCAGCTCCTGAAATGCCTTTTCTGCTTCTTCAGACCATTGGAATGGTCTGGACTTCCTCAATAACTAGAAGAAGGGGAGTGCCCATTCCGCCAGTCTTGAAATGAACCGGCTGAGGGCTGCTAGACATCCAGTTAGCTTTTAGACATCTTTGATGCGGGTTGGTGGCCGCATGTCTTCAATGGCTTTGATCTTCGCCGGATTAGCTTTTATACCCCGGTGACTTACCAGGAAACCAAGAAGTTTTCCAGAGCTAACCCCGAAGACACACTTGTCTGGGTTAAGCTTTGTGCGGGTGACCCGCAGCTTATCGATGACAGCCTACAAGGTGTCAAGGAGTGACTCCTTGTTCTTGACCTTGACCATGATGTCATCGACGTACACTTCCACTATGTCTCTAATGAGTTCTTCAAAAGTTTTGTACATAGCTCGTACAAAGGTTGAAGCTGCATTTTTGAGACCAAATGGCATGGTCGTATAACAGTACAATCCATCTACTGTGATGAAAGAGGTATGCTCTTCATCTTCCCTAGACATTCTGATTTGATGATACCCAGAATATGCGTCTAGGAAACACAGTAATTCACACCTGGAGGTGGAGTCCACTATCTGATCTATTCTAGGTAGTGAGAATGGATCTTTTGGACATGCCTTATTTAGTGCTGTGTAGTCGATACACATCCGAAGCTTCGCGCCGGCCTTGGGTACAATGACTAGGTTTGCGAGCCATTTTGGATGGAAGACTTCTCGGATGAATCCAGCTTCGAGCAACTTCTTCACTTCTTGCCGGATGAAGTTCTGTCGCTTTATGGATTGCTTCCGAGGCTTCTGATGCACAGGCCGAGCGTCGGGGTAAATCTTCAGATTGTGCTCAATCACTTCCCTGGGGATCCCAGGCATTTGTGACGGCTGCCAGGCAAACACGTTGACATTAGCCCGGAGGAAAGCGATGAGCGTGAGTTCCTATTTGTCGTTCAATCCTCCCAATATACGGGTGGTCTGAGCGGCTTCAGAACCAATTTGGACGACTTTGACGGGAATGTCCGTGTCACCGCTTGTCTGCACACGAGGTGCAGATGTCGAGCCTCGTTGACGAATGCTCGGGGGTTTTGGAGCTTGCTCCTGTCTGGAGTCCTCCTCTTGCGCCGTGGTAAGTGCATGGAGTTCTTCCAGAGCAGTTACTCCAACAGTACGATCTCCGCGGATCCGGAGAACGCCCACTGGTGTTGGCATCTTTAACACCAGGTAACCATAATGAGCAGCTGCCATGAATTTGTACAAGGCAGGCCTACCCAAGATGGCATTGAAGGGTAAGTTGATCTGAGCAACGTCAAAGACCAACTTCTCGGTGCGATACTTCTCCCGTGTCCCGAAGGTAATGGGGAGAGTAATAGCTCCGAGTGGGGTAATAGCTCCCGGACCTACTCCGGAGAAAGGTCGGGAGGGGTGGAGATCCGAAGGTCGGAGTTGAAGCTTGGTAAAAGCTTCGAAGCTTATAAGGTTGAGCCCCGAACCTCCATCTACCATGACATGGTGGAGTTGAATGTTATTGATGGTAGGAGATACCATCAAAGGTAGTTGACCCGCTCCAACCATGCTTCGAGGGCAGTCCGAAGCATCAAAAGTGATGGCTGTGTCCATCCACTTTCGGTGAGGTTCCGCTTGGCTGTAGGAACTACAGCAGCCATGTCCCGTCGCATAGTCTTGATGACGCGGCGGGAGGTAATGTCCCATGATCCACCAAAAATGGTGTTCATGGTCTTCCGACGATCGTTGTCAGAGACGTCGGAATCGTCGTCGACGGAGGTGTAGACGGCCTTAAGGACCTTTTTGGGATCCTGAAAACCTAACTCCTCTTCAGCCAGAGCTTCGTCAACTTTTTGTTTTCCTTCCCTCTGTCGGAAAGGAGATTCTTCCCGGCGCTTGTTGTAGCACTCGGCAAGGTTTTAGACCTCCCGGCAGCCTTCCAAACTGTGGCTGCCCGTTTTGTGAACTGGACACCACACCTTGGGTTTGCCACCATCTTCAGAAGACGGTCAAGGTCGCTTCTCGGGGCGTGGCCCCCGGCCACCCGGAGCTGCAGTAGCTGCAGTATTGGATGCACCGGCCGACGGCTTCTTCTTGCCGTTGGTCTTTTTCTTCTTCTTACCGTTCTCGGAGGTAGCGGCTTCTTCTTTGGAGGATTTCTTGTGATCCTCCGGAGTTGGTTTGGAGTGCATTTCACGGCCCTCTGCAGCTCTGGCACATTTGTCGGCCAAACTGAAGAGTTTCGTGACACTGGTGATCTCCTTGATCGCTAGTTTCTCCAGCATCTTCTTATCCCGCACTCCCTGTCTAAATGCCACGATGACAGAGGCACTAGAGATAGAAGGGATAGTGTTTCGTACCTGAGAGAATATCTGGATGAATGATCACAGGGATTCTCCTCCTTTTTGCACAACTGCAAAAAGGTCCAGTTCGGTGCCTGGTCGGGTGTAACAACTCCCGAAGTTCGCGGTGAACTGCCGGCACAACTCCTCCCAACTGCTGATGGAGTTGGGTGGAAAGCTCATAAACCAGGACCTAGCGGTCCCAGTTAAAGCCACGGGGAAATAATTGGCCATTACGGCCTCATTTCCTCTGGTTGCCAAAAATAGCAGTGCAGTAAATCTGAAGAAATTCGACAGGATTGATGGTCCCGTCGAACTTCTCCGGTAGATGAGGCCGGAACTTCTGTGGCCACCTAACCATACGCAGATGCATGGCCAGGGCTGAACAGCCTCCTCCTACTCCTTCAGGAGCAGGAACGTCTTGAGCTTCTCGTCTTTCACGAGCACTCTCAATATGGACTCGGTCGTCCTGTTGACGGTATTGGCAATCAAGCTCCGCCCGGAGGTCATGAGTTGAAAGCCTGGATACTGTGTGAGTGCGTCGTGCCCCGGAGGGCAATGACGTCACTTGATGTGATGCAGCACGTCTTCTGTTGTTGGAAACGTGCGGTCCAAGTCTACCAGACAAAGTCCGCCGCTGCGACGGGGCCCGTCCTGAAGGAGGAGGACCCTGGTTGCTGATGCGATCGGCTGCTGCTGCAACCAAATGTTCCACATCGGCCCTCAACTGCTCCAGTGCATCCCGGGATGCATCCAGATGTGGTGGGCGTTGGAGAAGAGCACGTTCTGCATGGAGCGCGTTTTCCGGGTTGTCATGATTTGCTGACGCAGTGATGGACGCCGGTGCACCATCGCGTTGTCCAGCTTGATTTGCTGGTGGAGGCGGCGGTGGTGGTAGTGTGACTCCTGGTGGCGCTGAGGCTCCTGCTGGTGGCTGCATATTGGAGGGATTGCCCCCAACAGCTTGAGTAGCAGGATGATCGTTGGATGATCCAGCAGCTGAGTTCACCATTCTTGAAATCTCGGGCGCCCCTTCCTGGCGTGCCAATTGTCGGTGGTTTGGATCCGGCAGATCTCCCGACACTACTAAAGTGTTAGAGGAGTTTGAGGTTCGGTGTGGGCGCGCGGAGATTCAAGAAGGTGAATTATAAATGACACAGGAGACACGGAGATTTATGTGGTTCGGGCCGCCTGAGCGTAATACCCTACTCCACGGGTGTGTTGGTGTTTTATTGGCTATATGAGCTTGTATCGAGCCTCTATGGAACGTGTGTGTCCACGTGTCCTATGTATCGTCGCCCTGTCCTTTTATAGTACAAGGGCAGGCCGTTACACGTTAGCCTGGCCCGACATGTGGCCCCGACAGTTACTGATATTGATATACATTCAACACGTTTAATTACCCTTAATGACCGAGTTATGGGCTTTGACAGCACCGTTACTGGTAATTAAGGTCGTCCGATCGTGTGTCATTAATATAGTATTAATGACACTTGATCGGGTCTTGAAGTCCTTGATTCCCCTTTAAAGATCCGGAGCCGTTGTGGAGTCTTCCGGAGGTTAGAGGCTGAAGGTCCGACGGTTGGACACGTGGCAGCACCGGAGCACACTGTGGAGAACAGATGGCTCCGGTGTTACCCGACACATGTCAGCACCGGAGCTTCCCTCGGTCTGGGGTTAGGTCCGGGGGTGCCGTTTCGGTACATAGCCCGGAGCTTCCCCCCTTGCGGGTGGTAGCTCCGGTTTGGTAGTACACGTGGCGACCCTGGGACTAACCATGTTGGAGAAGCAGGTCCGGACATGTCTGACATGTGGGCCTCCGAAGGTCTTCAAATCAAGTGGATGACTTTCCCTTGAGATCTTTGCAACCCCAAGGGGTATATGGTACCCACGGTACCGACACATATAGTATTAAACACTCACAAACATTAAAAAATAAAACATTTACATACTCATTAAACAATTAAAGAACTAATTAAACAATTTACAACTAATTAAATAATTAACAAACTAATTCAAGAATGAAAAAATTAAACAATTAACAAACTAATTCAACAATTAACAACCTAGTTAAGCAATTTGGCAAGCAAAGTAAACTACTAAAAAATATAATAACCTAAACAAACTACTTAAACATTTTAATAACCTAATAAAAAATTTCAAAAACAAATTAAACAATTTAATAACCTAAACAAACTAATTAAACAATTAAATTACTTAATTCAACTATATACTAACTAATTACAGATATTAAAAAAACCTAATTAACCTAATTACAATTACATATATGAAAGTAAACAAGCTAATTACAATTACAGAAATTAAAAAAAAGAAAAAAGAATGGAGGCCATACCTCGGCCGAGCGGCACCACGGCTGCAAGCACAACACGGTGCGGGAGGAGGCGGACGGCCTTGGAGGAGGTGAATGTCAGAGAGGAGGCAGCGCCCGGTCTTGGAGAGCGCGCGGGAGGCGGCGAGGCGAGGGCATTGACCGTCAGAGAGCGGCGGTCGGAGGC
This sequence comes from Tuctoria greenei, assembly GCA_036927565.1. Classification (NCBI taxonomy): domain Eukaryota; kingdom Viridiplantae; phylum Streptophyta; class Magnoliopsida; order Poales; family Poaceae; genus Tuctoria; species Tuctoria greenei. The sequence goes on from JAYESD010000007.1 coordinate 151,000,075, forward strand.
GGTGGACCTCGGAGGGCACCGGCTGTCGGAGGGTGGCGGGCATCGGAAGAGGCGGCGGGCCTCGGCCCGAAGTGGCGGCGCGCGCCGATGCGACAGGCGTCGACCGGGAGGGCACCACGCGGCAGGAGGCGGCGGGCATCGAACGACGGCAAGTCTCGATGGCGGCGGGCCTCGGAGGAGCGACGGCGCGCGGGAGAAAGTGGCGGCAGCGGGCGGGAGGCGAGGCGGCAGTGCGCGGGAGGAGGCGAAACGGCGCTTGGGGTTATATATCACTTTTTTACAATGGTTCCCGATACCGTTGTAAATGACCACCCGTGTTTACGACGGTTAGGTCAACCGATGTAAATGGTCTACTTATTTACAACAGTACCATCGTTAATAATATTATTTACGAGACTTTCCTTTAACCGTGTAAAAATTGGCCTTGTTTACGAGGGTTGTTTTTAACTGTGGTTAATCGTATTATTAACGACGGCACCGTTGTATATAAAAGCCCTCTCGTTAATTGATGAATTTCCTGTAGTGAATGTCAACCCTGACAGGGTATAATTTTTTCAGGGTATAATTGACAGTGGGTGCTTGTGCATTCATTTTGAAGACCGAGTCGTCGTTTACTTGAGTGTTTGTAAGCTACGGCCAGCTCATCTTTTGCTTTAATTGATCTTCAAGATCTAACTTGAACTAGCCCTTGATCCATACACTTTTATGCTACAAATACAACTTGCACTCTATCGCAGCTCCTTTCCCGCTAGCATATCCCTATAACCACATGCATCCAATTCTTTTAAGGCTCCGAACGTATTTGTCGAAGTCAATCACTAGAAACTCGAGGTCGCCTCTGCAAATGTCAACCATTGTCAGAGGAGCAGAATTGCAATGTGGACAGTGGATGCTTGACTTAATTGTCCAATATGCAGTTAGTAAGAGTGTTATTCCTGTCCTCGTTTACCTTACTGGTGCCTGACCACTAATAACTAATCTCCGCATCAATTAGTATTGATGATCTGGTGATTATCTTTTGGCTACCGTGTCGCCAGTTCACGTTTCACAATGCTGGAGAGTAATAACTGAATTGTCCTGAGCCCTTGGCAGAAATTTCAATACAGAATACAAGAGCTTCTTTCTGTACTGTATGAATTTCATTTTCTGGTATTTCTAACGAACTTGTTTACTTTCCCCAAAATGAAGGAACAAATTCTGCAGCTGACACAGATATTTGCCCTCAATGGCCTGAAATTGACAAACTAATGTACTCCTATCTCAAAAAGTTGGTCGTTTTAGAGTTCAAAAATGAAATACAAAGCGACAAGTTTTTTGGGACGAAGGGAGTACATCGTACTTGTTAGTCCTTCCATGTGAATGCATACTGTACAAATTACTAAATCCACAAAATCAAAGAACATTTTTTTAGATGATAGGCAAAGTTCGGACCTTCCACTCCAAGGAGGTTATGACCAATTTATTACAAAAAGAGAGTGCAAATGCAGACACTCACAGTATATTATCTAGAACAAGAAGATGATAATTGAATGATAAGCACACGACTGTAGATCGGACTTCATAGGCCAAAATTACAGCATATGTTCACTTCATATTTTTTGTATGTGCACTTTAGATCCAGCGCCCATTACTTTCTCTGTAGAGTACCTGCATTTAGTATTGTGAAATTCAACTTGAATTTTGCTCTCACCAGGAATCAAACTCAGAACCTGATAGGGGTAGGCGTTCGGGATTACTCGAATTTTCAGGTCGGGTAATTCAGGTTTTCTAAAATTCGGGATTTGAGAATAGCTACCCGAATCTGTACTCAAATTTTCGAGTACCCGACAATTCGGGTACTCAAAAATTCGGGTTCGGTTCACAAAAATTACCCAAACAAGAACATAATAGTTTGACAGCTGAACACTAATCTAATATATGCCTAAACATTAATGGCTAAGCAGTAATCTAATAAAATATAAAAAGAAGAGGCAAATGCTGACACTGTCTGGCTCACTGCGTCAGGAGGAGGGGGTGGAGTGGATGCTTGGATGTTGCCTGCACCCCTGCCGACCACACATTGTATTCCTATGCCCGCTGCGCCTGCGCCCCTGTGGCCTGTCCGGTACGCATGCGGATGGGGGTATGTCCCAGTGGGCTGATGTGCTGAACAGAGAACAAAGGGATGAGCTATTGTGCTGTGCCTTAATCAGGTAATTAAGGTACCGGACCCAATTACCTGAAATATCCAAAATTAATTCGGATTTTTGGTTTTCTTACCTGAAAAGGCACTTTAATTTTGGTTTTCGGGTTATTCGGGTTCGGGTTCGGGATTTTTTGGGTTTTTTTGTTCGATTATTTTTGCCCACCTCTAGAACCTGAGTAGTGCTACTCAAAGAACAATTATACGGGCAACAGTTTATGGGCTCGACTATGACACATACTAGTGAGAAGATAATTCAAATCATTCGCATCACTAGAAGTAACCGTAACATTGCTGTTTTTCGTTTGTTTGTTTGAGGTGCCTAATGTTTTTCCGTGGAACTATTCAATTAAGGAAGCAGCCAGGCTAGATTACATGGGGCCTTCAGGATACACTATGGCAGGGTATAGGAGACACAAAAATTAAAACAATCCCCCCCCCCCAACCGGAAAATGTGTAATAATACCAACCACAGATTTGTTTTGAAAATTCTGTCGACATAGGTTGATATCATTACACATCATCCAGACGAAAGCACCTAGGATTCAATACAATATGAGAAGAGAGCAAAACAAGTACAAATGCAAGTTGTTATTGCATTACTACGTACGTTGCTTATAGCCAAGTCAATGATAAGCTCCAATTCCACTGGCGTTAATAATCGTCCACTTGATCTCAGTTGGCATCACCACTAACGTGCAAACTATTAAGGTAAGGAACCACTGCATGGCCTCACAAGCCTATAAGAACGTGTACATCCTTTCACTCAGAACTCACCTCAACTGACTCTTCAGTAGTAATTCTCACTATGGCAGGCACTAAGCTAGTAGCACTTGGGTTCATGGTCCTCATGAGCATTGGATAGACGTGTACATCCTTTCACTCAGAACTCACCTCAACTGACTCTTCAGTAGTAATTCTCACTATGGCAGGCACTAAGCTAGTAGCACTTGGGTTCATGGTCCTCATGAGCATTGGTTTATCCAATGCCGTGAGGGTGGCTAGATACTCTACCGCCGGTGGAACTGGCACGGGAGGTGGTGGGGGAGGTGGATATGTGAATGGTGGAGGATCAGGGTCTGGTTCTGGCGCAGGTTCTGGTGTGAGTGGTGAGAATGGTGCCCATGCAACTGCTGGAGGGGGAGGTGCAGGAGGTGGCACAAGCCAATACGGTGGGACTGGATATGGTCAGGGGTCTGGTTCAGGTACAGGTTCTAGTTACCATAGTGAAGGAAGATACTACGGTGGTGGAGATTCTGCTAGTGCTGGTGGTAATGGTGGTGGTGGAGGAGGACAAGCTGGAGGCTAAGGATTCAAGTGGTTAAGGGGAGGGTAGTGGCACTGGTTCTTGCTCTAGTCATGCAGATAGGAAGTGGTACTACTATGTGTTAGAATCGAAAAGGGAGCCCAAAGATCAAATAGCCACTAAATCATCTCGAATTACATGGAGAAATTCGAATACAAGATCAACACCAAGTGCTACCTCTCAAATAGCACAAGAACATCAATAATACCTTCACTTCTATCTTTGTTTTTGCTTGACGATGCAGCCATCAAGCCAACAAGGCGAGGCCGCAAGTAGAACGATGACGGGAGGCGTTTACCCTTGTTCTTCTCTTGGTATTGTTGATCGGATTCTGAGAATTGAGAGATTTCTTGTGTCTAATGTGTATTCACAACACCACACTCAATCATACACATAACCCTCTCCTTATATATGACCAAGTGACACAAGAGGGGGCCTCCCACCCTTAGAGACAGTTAAGTCCCCCGGTCAGGGACATAATTGTCGGTGGGTTGTGTCCTTTCAATTAGAACACATGTTATTTTCGAGTTCAAACTGACATTAACTGAAAAGACCGGACTAGTCCGGTCAAGGTCCGGACTAGTCCGATGTCCTTACTGGAGAACATCGGACTAGTCTGGTCTTATATCGGACTAGTCCGGACCGGACTAGTCTGTCCACTACCAGACTAGTCCGGTAGTGCTAACATTCCCCCCCCTTGATCTCGAAACTGAAACTTACCAACTTACTTAATACTAAACTTATTGTCCACTTTTTCACGCTTGACATATAGGGCACAACGCATTACAACAACCATTTACGTATTGTTGGACTCGAGGACCACAATACATCGCACACTTAAAAATGAACCTTACTCTTACTTGGCCCCTAAATATCCAGTGATCATAGGTTCTTCCTTAAACCCATGCTAGCCACGTGTTCACTGAACACGTTGGGTGGAAGACTTTTTGTAAGCGGATCCGCAAGCATTTGCTTGGTACTAATTTTCTCAATAATCATTACTTAATATGATCCTGGATTTACTCCTTTACAACACATACCTCATGTCAATATGTTTGGCATCACATATGACTTGTTGTCTCTGGAGTACAAAAAACTTAAGTGGTTTAATGCTGTCAACCACTCACAATTCGGGTTTACTTACTGTGTCTGCTCAGTGGTCTCATTTATAATATATTGGTATGCATCACACATGACGCAGTGACCCTAAATTAGGAGCTTTTTCCACAATAAAGCTCCAATGTGCGAGTGTTGATTACTGATGTGGATTTACTACACATCTCGCAGAAACTGAGTCTTAGTGAGTCATTATTCCAATGACTTAATCTTATACTTAACTTACCATGAGACCTTGATACTTACAAAACTGCAAGTAATACTTATTTTGATCCAGTCATCTGGATTGGACTTACTTATGCCAAAATTAACCCGATACTTAAACTTTGTCAAGGTAACTTAGGAATTGAGCAAAACATAAAACTTCTGACAGCAAGAAGTTTTGGAACCGATTCTTATTAGGTCGACCTCTTATTGGTTCCATACTTACCAACCTTGACTCATTAGAGCAGACAAAAATTTATTTTCATGCATACCGTACTTTTCAAGTACGCTCCTTAAGTATGCCTTTTGTGCTAAACTTAATACCCCTTTATTCTATCTCGGTGAATTTCTATGCCCAGTACATAGAATGCTTCACCAAGATCTTTCATATCAAAATTAGAGGACAATAACTTCTTAGTTTCTGATAGTAGATTGACATCACTACTTACCTGCAGTATATCATCTACATAAAGCACGAGAAAAATTAATTTCCCGTGTTTAAACTTACCATAAATGTAATTGTCCTACTCATTTTGTTTAAACCCAAACTTTCTTACTGTCTTATTGAACCTGAGATACCACTGTCTTAATGCTTGATTAAGTCCATAAATGAACTTTCTTAAGTGGCATCTCATATGTTCCTTACCCTTAACAACAAAATCTTTCGATTGTGTCATATAGACGTTCTCATATAGATCACCATTGAGAAAACGTCGTCTTTTACATCCATCTGATGTAATTCTAAATTGTAATGTGCAAAATAATGCCATAATGATTCTGAACGAATCCTTACCTTTTGCAACAAGTCTGGACTTAAATTTATTAATATTCCCTTTGGAGTCACGTTTACTTTTGTAGACCCATTTACAGCTTACTGTTTTGGCTCCATTAGGAATCTCAACTAAATTCCAGACTTTGTTTGCTTCCATAGACCTCATTTCATCCTCCATGACTTTACGCGATTCAAATGTTTGAGTACTTCTTATAGCTTCTTCAAATGTGGTGAGATCACCCTCCACTTGAATTGCCTCACTTAATTAGATCTCATAATCGTCCGAAATGGTTGATTCTCTTTCTCTTTGAGATCTTCTTATTTGCACATTATCCTCATTTTGAGGCTGTTGTTGCTCTTCATTATTAATGACAACGGGCTGAGAATGTTCAACCTTTCTTAATAATTCCGTTGTCAATGGAGAACTAACAACAGGTGTTGAATCTTCACCAATAGACATTGATGATTCAACAACAGTAGGTAATGAGAAATATGATTCTTGAATCATAGGAGTGGGTACATAAACCCACTTCTCTTCTAGATTAATTTATCGTCTTACCGTACTCCCCCTGATTATGGCATCCTCTAAAAAGACGGCATGTCTTGTTTCCACAAACTTAGTATATCGTTCTGTACGGTAGAAACGATATTCCTTACTCTTTTCTGAAAAGCCAATAAATTGGCAACTTATTGTCTTAGCATCCAACTTACCAATGTTTGGGTTAAACATTTTTGCCTCAGGACAGCCCCATATATACATATAACTTAATGAGGGCTTACGTCCTCTCCACAACTCATACGGTGTTTTAGACACCAACTTACTAAAGATCCGATTTAGCACGTGAATAGCGGTTTTTAATGCCTCTATTCATAAGCTAACCGGCAAATCTGATTGACTTAATATGGATCTTACCATATCCATTAGCGTACGGTTGCACCGTTCTGCTACTTTAATTTGCTGAGGCTCGCCCGGTGTTGAATACTGGGCAACTATGCCATTTTCCTGTAGGAACCGAGCAAATGGTCCAGGAACATGGCCATAGGGGTATGATGACCGTAGTATTCACCACTACGATCGGATCTTACCACTTTTATCTTACTGTTGTGCTAATTTTCATCTTTAGCCTTAAATATCTTTAATTTATCCAACGCTTCAAAGCGATCGGATCTTACCACTTCTATCTTACTGTTGTGCTGATTTTCATCTTCAGCCTTAAATATCTTTAATTTATCCAATGCTTCAAAGCGTTCTTTAATTGGATAAATATGGCCACAGCGAGAATAGTCATCCGTGAAGGTTATGAACGAATCAAAACCATCAACAGATACTACGAGAAATGAACCACAAATGTCCGTACAGATTAATTCCAAATTCCCGCACTGCATATGACACCATTTCTTACTTTTCTTAGTCTATGCACTCTTCTGAATCTGAAAAATCCGAATGAGGAAAAATCGATTGTGAAATCAAATGTTCAATTCTCCCCCTCGAAATATGGCCTAAGCTACAATGTCATAATTTCGAAGACATTTCGGAATCGATTCTCTTACTCTTACTCTGATGTGAGGAAACTGATTGTCGCTTACAACACCATTTAATGAAGCCTATGCATTCCTTTTAATGGTGACATTTGTCTAAACAAATAATGATACTGATTTTTCTCTACTTTCACATCCTTACGTTAAGGATGGCTTTGTAGAGCCTTACCCTTATCTTTATCATGGTGAGAAGAACCATGATACATAAAAGTTGCTTAGAAGAATAATTACCATGATACTAAGAACCATGATTATTCTTCTTAGCCTTACTTTTTCCCTTCATGTAATTAATAGCATAATTACCATGAAGAGACTTAATCCTCTCTTCCTCCTGAACACACATAGCCATGAGTTTTTCTATGTTTTGTAGTTCAGGTTGAGAGTCATAGTTGATGACAAAAGTCTCAAATTCCTTTAGAACTGAGGAAAAATGAGATACACAATGAACTCATCTTTAATCCCCAAATCTATAGGCTTAAACTTTGAAGTCATATTTTTCATCCTTAAAATGTGCTCTTGCACATCACCTCTATAATACTTTTCATCGACAAGTCTCTTGATAAGAGTACTTGCTAATGACTTAGAAGAACCAGTAAACTGATTCTCAATATGTTGGAGGTACTCAGTGGTAATATCATATTCAGGGATTGCTCCCCAAATGATTTCAGTGATAGTGCCCTTAATAATCATCAAACATTTCCTGTTTGATTGTTTTCACTTAACTTTGGCTATATCACAAGCCAATAGCTTATTAGTATAGTCCTTTGTCCTCACAACAAAGGCTTAGTGACTTTCATCAACTTTACTTACTAGAGCCACCGGCTCAACTGAATATGGAGTTGTGAGAGAAAAGTGCATCTCGGAGACTGCCAAAGCAATATCCAACTTTTTCTCCATCTCCCATAAAACTAAGTGCTGAATTCTCATTTGAGAAAACTTCTTAATTAAAAATGAGATCATGAGCGAATGCATAGATATTAATCATAAGATAATGTTGAGTTTTATCTTTCACTTTGGTTACTTGACCAAAACTCGACACTTGAAAATAACTGAAAAACAACATAGTAATTTATCTTTCGCTTTGGTTACTCGACCAAATTACTATGTTCTTAAAAGAGAATGTCATTAATGCCTTTCGCTTTGGTTACTCGGCCAATAATGACATTAAAACTTAACATTGGAGAACAATTGAAATACATAGTAATTTATCTTTCACTTTGGAAAATTACTATGCACTTAAACAGGAAATGTCATTAATGCCTTTCGCTTTGGTTACTCGGCCAATAATGACATAATATTGCTTAAAAACATGGTAATTCTATTTTTCGCTTTGGTTACTCAATAGAATTCCATGCAACTTAAAATGACATAACAATTTATCTTTCGCTTTGGTTACTCGATCAAATTGCTATGACATTATAAACTTAATTCACAGCGGAAGCTTAATTAAATAAGCAAACTTAATTGTATAGCCCAGACTAGTACGCACATGGCCGGACTAGTCCGGTCTATACACCGGACATGTCCGAACTTACATAGAATCATGACCGGACAAGTCCAGTCCTGTTCCAAAAACATTTGATTCGTTCTTTATTGAACTTTTCGAGTTTGGTCCGTACTATTCATGACTAGTCCGGCCAACCCCGGAAAAGTTTCATATAAAAAACCGGAAAAATGCCGAAATACCCCAAAGGGAATCTTAATCTTACCATCTTACCAAATCAACTTAATTTTCACAATGGATTTCAATCCAAAGTGCTTAATTGGTTTTCAATCAAATGAACGCGTCAAAACGCCCTGATCCAAAAACCTAACCACTTTACGTGGCACATCGGACTAGTCCGGCCCATAGACCGAACAAGTCCGGACCTTCAAAACATGCATCAAAAACTTTGATCAAAACTCAATTCAAAATGATTAGTGGTCTAAACGGCTCTGATACCATTGTTAGAATCGAAAAAGGAGCCCAAAGATCAAATAGCCACTAAATCATCTCGAATTACATGGAGAAATTCGAATACAAGATCAACACCAAGTGCTATCTCTCAAATAGCACAAGAACATCAATAATACCTTCACTTCTATCTTTGTTGTTGCTTGACGATGCGGCCATCAAGCCAACAAGGCGAGGCCGCAAGTAGAACGACGACGGGAGGCGTTTCCCCTTGTTCTTCTCTTGGTATTGTTGATCGGATTCTGAGAATTGAGAGAGTTCTTGTGTCTAACGTGTATTCACAACACAACACTCAATCATACACATAACCCTCTCCTTATATATGACCAAGAGACACAAGAGGGGCCTCCCACCCTTAGAGACAGTTAAGTCCCCCGATCAGGGACATAATTGTCGGTGGGTTGTGTCCTTTCAATTAGAACACATATTATTTTCGAGTTCAAACTGACATTAACTGAAAAGACCGGACTAGTCCGGTCAAGGTCCGGACTAGTCCGATGTCCTTACTGGACAACATCGGACTAGTCTGGTCTTATATCGGACTAGTCCGGACCGGACTAGTCCGTCCACTACCGGACTAGTCCGGTAGTGCTAACACTATGAACCCAACTCTGCAGGTGCAAGTGCAAATGGAAATGGTGGCGGCAGAGGCTTCGGTGAGCACGGTGGAAGTGGAGGTGGTAATGGATCTGGATCTGGGTATGGTGATGCCAACCCTTAGTTTCTATACTTCAGCAGTCTATATAACAATGGAGCCCGTCTTTTGTTGTTTCATGCCATGTAGTTTGGTTTTCCTTTGTATGAATAAAAAGGCTCCTTTTGATCAACTCAATAAATGTAGTAGCAGGTTAAGTGTAGTGTGCAACTTATGAGGATAAAGTGTAACCTGCAAAGTTCTAACTAGTTAAACAATGTAATGTCCTTTGTCATTAACAGTTCCCGTGTCTGAGAAATATCATCACATGCTTAGACTATGCACACCATCAGATGCTTGGTGTTTTATCAGGATTTAAGAACCAAATTACCAAATCAAAGGCTCCCACAACCATGCGACGGTTCTAGCGATGTTGGTTATAGTTGTGGAACAATGTTTACGTGGAGTGATCCAGGTGTATCAGCGAGAAACCCAGCATCCGCGGTCATGCAGTAGCGCTAAGTCGCGGTGCCTAACTGCTCATCACAATACGTTGCCTAGCACAGTCACGAGCCCTCCGTTTATCCGTTGTTTAGATCGCGACCTCCAGCTTTGTTTTTTTGCTCGTGAGACCTGAGTTGTGCACTTATGCAGACGTCACGCTTGTCGGTAACCTGGGTTCACCTTGCGGAATTAACCACGAAGTTGTTGCGCGGATGGCGATGGACACAAAAGCTTTCGATCCCTACGAGGAGCCAAGAGGCATGCTCGGCATGGTTTAGGCTGAGCTAGTTGATCAGGATGCTGAAATAACTTGAAGCTCTAAAAGATCAAGGTCTTGAGCGGCTCTGTGGTAATCAGAACAGTATACGTCACACGAGACGATATTTTGTGTCTATTCTGTAACCGACGTCTCAAAATATGGTATGCCCAAGACACTTTGCAGCATGCAGACAACATGAGTATGTCCACTGTTGCTAGGGCTGTCAACTAGCTGAGCTCTCATGATCGAACTCGGTAAAAATTTGAGCTAAGCTCGGAGCGAGCATGAAATTCGTTTGATCCTGCGGTCAAGCTCAATTTCGAGCGGGGAGCTAGTTTAAACAATAATAATAAATTATATTTAAGAAAATAATAATAACAAATAATGTTCATAATCCAAAACTATATCTAAAAAGCCTTATCGAGCTCGCCAGGTTCGTGAATTTTGAATTAAGCTTGAGTTCGGCTCGTTTAACTTTCAAAGAGACCCCAAATCAAGTTTTCAACGAGCCGAACTTGAGTTACTCACGATTCTCGAGCTTTATTGACACCTCTAATGGCTGCAAGCTTAGGAGAAGAAAGCACAACACCAAGAATTAGCTACTCGAGCCGCTTCTTGTGGTTGGAGCCTTAATTTGTATTTTGGGTTCATCCTATACACAAGGGCCCACCCACCACACATGAGATCAGACCGTGTAAATGTAACGTAACAAGTGAAAAATTTAATTCTACAAACTACACACATAAGAATTTGAACTTAGATATGAAGCATCACATGTCACGTCGGATTTAAGAAACAGATCAGGTGTACCATATGTGTGTCTAGGATCAAGTTACATATACATGCACAGAATTTAAACTATCTTTATTATAATATTTCAATATTCTAAAGCTTAGAAATATTATTGCAGCGGGATAGGTCTAAGTGTAGCGTTTCCTGACTTCACAGACAATTGATAGGTGGATGCCCTCTTAGTACTTCACTTCTTCACCGTCATGGTATTTTCATGTTTTTCTTGTGGCTAAGAAGCGATGTGGGGATGAAAAATATGAGTACATATGGTATTCATCAAGTGTGTGAAAATATGATGTGTGGCAAGTGAATGTGTTGTTGTTTTCTTGCTTCACATCTCTTGTGACCGCTTTGTAATGATTACGTGTAGCTCACGCTACAAAAATTGGAATACAAAATTCTGATTATAAAAAGCAAATAATTTAAGAGTGCAGTAAAAGATGTTTCACTACAGAAAACGTGAATACTTACGTCGGCCGGCTTAACTTATGTCGACCAGCCGACGAAAGTAGAATAACTTACATCGGCCAGAAGAAACCGACGTAAGTTAACTTACTCTCGTCGGCGGCCGACATAAGTCCATAGACCGACAGGAAAAAAACAGAAACTTACGTCAGCAAGGACCTCGAGCCGACATGAATAAAAGGGCCAACGTAAGTTAAGCCTAACTTACGTTGGCCTCGAGGATGGCCGACAAAAGTAACTAAGGTCGACGTCATTAGCTTATTTAGCCGATGTAAGTTATGGAATTTAACCTATCCGCGCGCGGCTCTTCTTTTCCTTACCCGCGTGCCGCTTCTTCTTTCCCTGCCGCCTCGCCCGACGCCGCCGCCTCAGCCGCCGCCGCGCACGCCGCCGCCGTTCGACGCCGCCGCCGCTAGGTATGAGTCCTCCTCCCCCCAACTCCCCCTCCCCGACCGCTGCCGGCTCGCGCCCCCCCCCCCCCCCCCCCCCCCCGCCCCCGCCCCCTTTCTGAGCGCCGCCCCCCTCCCCGATCGCCGCCGGCCCGCAGCCCCCCCACCCGCCCCCTCCCCTCCCCTCCCTGAGCCCCTCCCCTCCCCAACCGCTGCCCCCCCCCCCCCCCCCCCCCGACCCCTCCCCGAGCGCCACCCCCCTCCCCGACCACCGACGGCTCGGCCCTCCCTGCCCCCTCCCCTCCCCAAGCCCCCCTCCCCTCCCCGCCCCCCTCCAACTCCCCTCACCGGCCTCCCTTCCCCTCCCCTCCCCTCCCCACCCCCCTCACCCTTCCTGCAGAGGCCCTCCCCCCTCCCCCCACCCCTCCCCTCCCCTCCCCAGCTCCCCACCCCACCGCACCCTAACCCTCCCACTGAAATTTGAAATTCAATTGAGTTTAATTGTTCAGATTTTAATTGAAATTGAATTGAATTGTTCAAATTTGAAATTGAATTGAACTGAATTGTTTAAATTATGCTTAAATTGCTTAATTGTTTATTTAATTATGCTTAAATAGTTAAATTGCTTAATTTGCTTACTGTAGATTATATTTATTTAATTAAGCTTAAGTGGTTAAGTTGCTTAATTATGCTTAATTTGCTTAGTGTAGATTATGCTTAATTAGTATAGTGTAGATTATGTTTAATTGATTTCATTATGCGCAGAGCTCGACCGCCGTGGAGAGGGCAGAGACAGGGGCACCGGCCATGGGGGCGCTGCAGCGCCGGGGGTGCAATTAGGGCATTGAGCTCGGCCGCCATGAGGAGGGCGACGTCGGGGGCAGCAGGCTGTTGGGGCACTTAGATTCTATCATGGCTATAGATGGCCAATGGGCTGTGTCGGGCCGGCCCAGCCCAAGCTCGGCCGGGCTCGTGCCTAAAAACATTAGGCCCAACACGGCCCGCAAATTTTCTGTGCTGGGCCGGGCTGGCACGACGGGCCAGAAGCCAAGGCCAAGCACAAGAGATCCCATTTTCCCTTGTCAGGCTGTGCTGGGCCCGTTCGCGGGCCGAGCATGGCGTGTCGGCCCGACGCTTGGCCGAGTCGTGGTCACCTCCTCGCGCCTCATCGCCTCCTCCACAGCTTCTTTGCCAACAGTTTCATCAACTCGCCGTAGACCTACTGGGTCCTCACCTCGCCTCGCCTCCTCTGGACGGGAGTCTAGGAGTCATTGCTCGTCGGGTCGCCTCACATTGTCATAAATTCGGGGAAGAATCAGGTTAGGCATCTCAGATGGCGGGCGGCGGCCGGCGACTCAATACGAGGCGAGGGAGCCGAGGGCGGCCGAGCGGGGTCCGGGGGACTCAACGATCGTGTAGGAGAGAGAAGGTCCGGGGAGAGATAGGATTCGGGATGTGGCGCTCGAAGTGTCGAATGGGGGTGCTGGGTGCGGGGGCGGTGACCGAACAGGAGGAGTGGGAGGTGTTGTATGGTTTGGAATTTCAGGTTACTACTTTTATATGCTAAGTGGGCTAAAGGGGTCGTGGTCGGGCCGGGCCGGGTTAGTCGGGATCATCGGGCCACATTGACGGGTCGACCGGGCCGCCCTTAACCGCCCTTAACCTTCTCTATCGTTTATAAATTAAGGAGAAACTAACGGTTATTTTGTCCGGCTTTAAATTGCAGAGTCAAACATGGGCAAAGACCGTAGATGGATGTATACTGGTTGGAAGAGCAGAACTGGTGGTCATTCAGATGAGTGGTACGCCAAGACAGAAGCTTTTGTGGAACAAGCTTTTTCATTGTAAAATAGCGATAAGGCGCGGTGCCCATGTACGAAATACCTAAACAGAACGTTTTTGGACAAAGTGGAACTTACGATGCACTTGTATCGAAACGGTTACGTGTCACATTATGAGTTGTGGAACTTCCACGGCGAGACATCTTCTCAAGTTGTACAAGAAGTGGAAGCAGACAATGATGATGCCACGAAGGTTGATATGATGGATGTGATGTTGGAAGCTATACGACTAGAGCTTACGGAGGATCCTCAAATAGCAGAGGTTAAAGAGTTCTTTAAACATCTCAAAGATTCAGAAGAGTCGCTGCATGGACACACTAAAATGACAAGCCTCAATTTTGTGACTAGACTTATGGCAATTAAGTCTAAGTTCTTCTTTTCTAATAACTGTTACAACGAGCTCATCAATTTGTTCAACGATGCCCTTCCACATCTCAACAAAGTTCCTAAAGATATGTATAAGTCGAAGAAAATTCTTTTCGGTTTCGGTATGAAGTACGAGAAGATTGATGTGTGTCCAGACAACTGCATGCTTTTCTAGAGAGAGCATGCCAATGAGAACAAATGTTTGAAATGTGGTCAACTGAGGTTTGTTGAAATTGTTAACAACGATGGTGATATTGTGACGATGGAAGTCGCACGTAAGCAGCTTCGTTACTTACCCGTGACACCAAGGTTGAAGCGGCTGTTCCTTTAAAAAAATGGCCAGACACATGAGATGACACAAAAAAGGTGAGCGTCAGAACAATGGAGTCATGACGCACCCATCCGATGGTGAGGCATGGAAGGCGCTGGATTGGTTTGACCCAGAATTTGGTCGTGAAGCGAGAAATATTCACATCGGGTTGGCGACGGATGGGTTCACGCCGTTCAGCACAAACATTGCACCATACTCCTGTTGGCCCGTCTTTGTCATTCCGTACAATCTTCCATCGGATTTTTGCATGGAGAATGAGTTCATGTTTCTTAGCCTCATTGTACCTGAGCCGGATCATCCTGGGTCACGTATCAATGTGATGTTTAAATCGTTGATCGAAGAGTTGAAAGTGCATCTAGGACTCCCTTGTGGGTTTTGGATGATTTATGACAAGCAATTGGGATCCTAACCTCCTTGTTGAGATGAGTGTAGGATTTTAATAGGAAAATGAGCAAAGTGCCAAAAGGAAGGAAGAATGAGAAGCAAAGTGGAAATGAGCTTAAGGAAGAAGAGTAGTAGATTATTGTGTATGGAGTGTGTTAAGGAAACACACCCCAAGAGCTCAATCACAATTAAACACACACATTGCACAAAGTTACACAGGACCGGACTAGTCCGATCACAACTGGACTAGTCCGATATCCTTTCTGCACGAGATCAGACAAGTCCGATAAACATCGGACTAGTCTGATATCCTTTCTGACTAGAATCGGACTAGTCCTCCCCAGTGCGGACTAGGCCTCAAAACACTTCACAAGTCACACAAAATCGGACAAGTCCGATCACAACCGGACTAGTCCGAAATTCTTCCTGATCCAAATCGGACAGGTCCGATGTTTACACGGACTAGTCCGAAATACCCTCTGATCTGAATCGGACAAGTCCCCCGGTGCGGACTTGTCATCCTATACACTAAGGGTCTCACATGTCCGGACAAGTCCGATGACTATCGGACTAGTCCGAAGATCTCCAGTAGAGAAATCGGACAAGTCCGTTCCTAGCCGGACTAGTCTGATATTTCAGGGTACTTAGGGTTTGCTACACACAGCACACCGGACTAGTCCGGTGACCACCACGGACTAGTCCGAACTTTCTGAACCCTAACCGTCACTTTTAGAAACGCCATATAAATAGAGGTGCACGGCCCTATTATGACCACACTCGAACCCTAGCGCCGTCACACCTCCCAAGAGCCTCAAAAACTACATCTCTCCACGAAATTAAGTGCAAAAATGATCAATCCTTTGAGGATTCACTCTAGATCATTGTAGAGACACTTGCAACACCACGTTGAGCTCTTGGTTTGATTCTCTAACACACTCCTGCTATTCATTTGTAATTTTTGAGTGTGTTCTTGATGGTATTTTCTGTTGTAATCCAAGGGAGCTCTCAACGTGTGAGAAAGCCCCTTGAATTTGGTTATTCACCCCTTTGTGATTAGTGGAAGAGGATTGGCCTTCGTGGCGATCCGACGAGGGTAGGGTTGGAGAAGACCCGATCCTTTTGTGGACTCCTCAACGTGGACGTATGTTGCCTTTTGTGGTAGCCGAACCACAGGATAAATCCTTGTGTTTTGCTTTTGGTGTTCATCATCCTTATTCATCAATATAATCTAGGGTTTCAATAATCATTGCTCATCTTATGTTGAATTGTCAAACATAAGACTTAATTGTGATATAATCTAATATATAACATTGGAAACTTTATTTGCTTCTATATTTCCGCTGCATACATAAAAGAATCAACCTAATCGATCACGCTTAAACAACTCAGTCCGTGAACACCGGACTAGTCCGCACTTTACTGGACTGGTCCGATATCTCTGGTATTGAACTTGTTGTTGAGTGTTGCAGGATCCGACAAAATTCAAGAACGCCTATTCACCCCCCCTCTAGGCCCACATTCAATTGGTATTAGAGCAGTTTCTTCAAGAAAGAGTCTAATCACTCGAAGAGATCATGTCGGAGATGAAGGACATCCACAAAATCAACAACCAAGAAGAGGTTAACAATGACAAGACTCAAAAAGTGGAAAAGTACCTCGAAGCCATTCAAGACTTCGAGGACGACGATGAGGAGACACTGGAGCTAAAGGCGCTCCTTAGAAAGAAGGCAATTTCCAAAGGGAAAGTGAAAGTTGCAGAGAAGAAGAAGGGGAGTAGTCACACCGACTACTCCCGATATCCTTTTAACTATGATCGTCTAAATTCCAATAACAATCATTACTTATCCATCCCACTTGGAAAAGCCCCACACTTCGATGGAAGTGATTACTCAATGTGGTGGCAGAATATGAAAATGCATTTGATTTCTCTCAATCCAAGTCTATGGCATGTTGTATGCACAGGGATAGACATTCCGGACGACGGCAAAGAGCTCACCCCAAGCCAAGAGCAGGCCATTCATAGAAATGCTCAAGCCGCAGCTGTAATCATCTCCTCACTCAGTCAGGACGAGTTCACCAAGGTGGATGGACTCAAAATTGCTAAGGAGATATGGGATACACTGCAAACTGCACATGAAGGTGACCGACATGTGCGTGAAGCAAAGATTGAGATGATCGAAGGTGAACTAGGAAGATTCGCAATTGAGAAAGACGAGTCACCCCAAGATATGTACAATCGATTGAAGACACTCGTCAACAAAGTTCGATCATATGGGAGCAAGAAGTGGAATGCCCACGAGGTGGTAAAGCTCATCCTTAGAGCATTTATGCCTCGCAATGTCACTCTTTGCTCCATGATTAGAGGAAGTCCCGGATACAAAAGGATGACTCTGGATGAATTGCTTGGAAAAATCATCAACTTTGAGATGATGGAAAAACAAGCAAAGCACGCAGGGCCGGCTCTAAGTTTTCGAGGGCCCCTGCGTGAAATCAGAAGTATGGGCTCTTAGAACTACATATATGTATATGAGTGTATGAATACAAAATATTTAGTTTCATTATAAATTATTTATAATATATATTCTTAGCTTGAGACATATAATAAAAAATAATTATCACTGCAATGTGCAGATAGCATATGACATATATAAATTAATGATAAAAAAGACTCACAAATCTACTCAATTTGATCGGTCGTCTGCAGTCTGCAAATAGTATACGACGCAACGTCCCTCCCTCCGGCTAATCTTCTCAATTTGATTAGCGAGATGGTGACACAGAGAGACAATCAGATTCGAGTAGACACGTGAAAGTCTGCGAAAGCGGAATAGGAGCGGACGGGAATAGGAATTAGGAATGGTGACAGCTAGTAACCCTTGCCCGACAGCACGGCAGGCTCACCTAAGAAGAAATTAGTTGGACTGGGCCTGGTCTGCTGCATGCTGCACCTCCTTTAGCCTGGGCTGAGCTCCTATTCAATTTTGGACTTGTTAATAATTTTTTCCAAACTCAATTATATATATACATACTTACATGTAATTTTTTGGCCCCTCTCCGGCCTGGGCCCTAGGCGGTCGCCCCTCCCGCCTAGGCCCAGAGCCGGGCCTGAAAGCACGTCAAATTGCCGACCTCACCTCGGCTAAGAAGAAAGGGGTTGCTTTAAAGTCCACCCTCAAGCATCTATCCAAAGAGGCAAGAGAAGCACAACTAGAGGAAGATAGTGACGACGAGAGTAGTGAGCTAGATGAAGAGGACATGATATTGTTCATGAAAAAGTTCAAGAGAATAATGAAGAAAAGACAAGGGACAAAATCAAGTGAAGGAAAGTACAAGGAAAGAACGAAGCCGAAGTTGAGGCGGGCATGCTATAATTGTGGTGAGTATAACCAATTTATAGTTAATTGCCCATATGGGGAGAACAAGAAGAAGAGCAAAGAAGCCAAGCCTCAACCTAAGAAATTCTTCAAGAAGAAGAAACAAGCTGAACAAGCGCACATTGGGAAGGAGTGGGACTCAAACGATGAGTCCTCATCATCCGAAGAAGAAGAAATGGCTAGCATAGCCATCGAGAGTGCGTCCAAGAAATCTACACTCTTCCCCACACTCGGCGCAAGGAAGGGAAATGGCACGTGCCTTATGGCAAAGGAAGGTAAACGCAAGGTAATCATCAAAACTCCTTCCGTGCATTCCTACTCTAGTGATGATGAAGATATGCTTAGTGGATTAGATAGGAAAGCTGCAACAAAAATGAAATTTTTACTTGATCAACTTGTTGAGAAGGAGAGGTTGATTCATCGTCAAGAGGACATGATTATCTCCCAAAAGGAGGTGTATGTCGAACTTGACAAACTTCTAGAACTTGAAAAGGAGAAAGACAATTCACTAGAGCTTGAGTTAGCTTCAAGCAAGAAAGCTTGCTTGGAGTTAACTGACTCAAATGTTGCAATCAAGGACCAACTTGCTGACCTGATCAAGGTTAACAAGATCCTTGAAGTGCAAGTTGAGTCACTCAAGCTGAGTGAACCTTCCACCTCTTCAAGTTCACCTTCTCAACCCACTAAAACTGATTTTGTTCATATGTGCACATGTAGTAAAATTGACACCAGTTTGAAGGAGAAGTCAACCTCCACCAAGGATAAACATCCTACCCAATGTGGCATATTTGACAAGGAGAAGATCAACTATGCACGTAGTGCATACTTGGTCCAAAGACCTCCAAATGTCAAATATGGCATTGGTTACTCTTATGGTGAAAAGTAGCATGCTGAAAGTCATAAGAATAACAAGGGGATGATTTTCTTTGTGAAGGGAATACCCTCTCAAACGGGTAAGTCGAAGGGTGAAAACTTGAACTCACACGAATACCGGACTAGTCCGGTAAGTGTCCGGACAAGTCCGGTCCTCCGGACAAGTACGGCCTCCCAGACTAGCCCTGTATACAAACAACAACTATTACTCTTTAGAACCTTTGATGCCTCCTATGTGTTAATGAGAAATAATTTTGGCAAGGTTTATGCTAATTATGTTGGGCCACGCCATGGGAACACCAAATCTCATGTGTGGGTGCCCAAATGTATTGTAACTAACCTCCAAGGACCCAAGCAAGCTTGGGTACCTAAAACCAAAGCATAATTTATTTTTTGTAGGCCTATTCCTCTAGTGGATCCAAATGTGTGCTAGACAGTGGTTGCACCAACCACATGACCGGAGAAAGAAGAATGTTCATGGAATATGAAGAGAATGAGGACCCAAACGAAGGCATCTACTTTGGAGATAATAGTCAAGGAAGGGTGCTCGGTACCGGTAAAATTGCAATATCTTCTACACACACACTTTCTCATGTTTTACATGTTGAATCCTTAGATTATAACCTGCTGTCCATATCTCAGCTATGTGACAAAGGTTATAATTGCTTGTTCACTAACGAGGGTGTGACCGTCTCTAGGAGGAGTGATGGTTCCATTGCATTCAAGGGTATGTTGAAGGGAAAGCTTTACCTCGTTGACTTCAACAAGGATAAAGCCAAACTTGACACATGCTTGATTGCAAAGACCAACATGGGTTGGCTGTGGCATAGACGGCTAGCGCATGTTGGTATGAGGAATCTTCAAAAACTCCTCAAGGGCGATCACATCCGCGGTTTGAAGGATGTTGTTTTTGAGAAAGATAGGCCTTGTAGCGCGTGCCAAGCTGGGAAGCAAGTTGGAGCACCTCATCCCACAAAGAACGTCATGATTACAATAAGACCGCTCGAACTACTTCACATGGACTTATTTGGTCCAATTTCTTACATAAGCATCGACGGTAACAAATATGGTTTAGTTATTATTGATGACTTTTCTCGCTTCACTTGGGTTTTCTTTTTGCACGATAAGTCAGAAACACAAGGAATACTCAAGAAGTTCTTCAGGCGACCTCAAAATGAATTCTCATTGACAATCAAGAGTATTCAAAGCGACAATGGCACGGAGTTCAAGAACACACAAGTGGAGGAGTACCTTGGTGAAGAGGGTATCAAGCACGAATTTTCAGCGCCATACTCACCACAACAAAACAGAATTGCCGAAAGAAAGAACCAAACACTCATAGAGATGGCAAGAACAATGCTCGATGAGTACAAGACCTCAGATCGATTTTGGGCGGAAGCGATTAACATAGCTTGCAACGCCTTAAATCGACTTTATCTTCATCGACTACTCAAGAAGACATCCTATGAGCTACTCACCGGTAACAAACCAAATATCTCATATTTTCGAGTTTTCGGTTCTCCATGTTGTATCCTGAACAAGAAGCCTAGGACTTCAAAGTTTGCTTCGAAGTCCGATGAAGGTTTCTTGCTTGGTTATGATTCGAACACTTACGCCTATCGTGTTTTCAACAAGGCCTCCGGACTTGTTGAAATAGCACGTGACATAGTGTCGATGAGACTAATGGCTCCAAAAAGGAGCAAGTTGATCCATGTGAACTAGGTAAAGAAGAAGCTCCATGTCAAGCATTAAAGAGAATGGCTCTAGGTGAGGTTCGACCACAAGAGCCACCTCCACACGTACATGAGGAAGATGAACCACAAGAGAAGATCAACGATCAAGGGGGAGCTTCAACACAAGATCAACCACAAAGATAAAAATATGATCAACAAGTCAACGAAGGCAATAACTTAGGGGAGAAGCAGATAATCATGAAGATACAACTCCTCAAGTGCCACACCCAAGAGTACACCAATGCGTCCAAAGGGATCACCCAATCGACAACATCATCGGTGACATCCAAAATGGAGTAACAACTAGATCTAGCATAGCTAAATTTTGTGAACACTATTCGTTTGTATCCTTTTTGGAACCACGTAGGGTTCAAGATGCATTGAAAGATCCGGACTGGGTGGTGGCAATGCAAGAAGAATTGAACAACTTCAAGCGGAACGAAGTAAGGGAACTTGTGGCAAGACCCAATGCAAACATCGTCGGCACCAAATGGGTCTTCCGCAACAAACAAGATGAACACGGGGTGGTGACAAGGAACAAGGCACGACTTGTGGCCAAAGGTTATTCACAAGTCGAAGGTTTGGATTTTGATGAGACTTTTGCTCCAGTAGCTAGGCTTGAATCTATTAGAATATTACTTGCATATGCTACTCACCATGATTTCAAGCTGTATCAAATGGATGTGAAAAGCGCCTTCCTCAACAGACCAATCAAGGAAGAGGTGTACGTGGAGCAACCACCCGGGTTTGAAGACGAAGAGTTCCCCGACCACGTGTTTAAATTGCGTAAGGCTCTCTACGGCCTCAAACAAGCTCCTAGAGCCTGGTATGAGTGTCTTAGAGATTTCTTAATTGAAAATGGTTTTAAGATTGGCAAAGTAGATTATACACTGTTTACAAAGAATTTTGATGATAATCTTTTTATTTGTCAAATTTATGTTGACGATATAATCTTTGGGTCAACTAACCAATCTTTTTGTGAATAATTTTGTAAAATCATGACAGACAGGTTTGAAATGTCAATGATGGGAGAGTTAAAGTACTTCTTAGGATTCCAAGTACGACAGCAGAAGGAAGGAACGTTCCTAAGCCAAACCAAGTACACGCAGGACATACTCAAGAAGTTTGGCATGGACAAGGCGAAGCCCATAAAAACCCCCATGGCAACGAATGGCCACCTAGACCTCAATGAAGATGGACCTAGCATCGACCAAAAGGTATATCGCTCCATGATTGGATCTCTACTCTATTTATGTGCATCTAGGCCAGATATTATGTTGAGTGTATGTTTGTGTGCAAGATTTCAAGCCAAACCTAAGGAATGTCACTTGACAGCCGTAAAAGGGATCTTGAGATATTTAGTTCATACACCCAAACTTGGCCTTTGGTACCCAAAAGGCTCAAAATTCAATCTCATTGGGTACTCCGATGCGGATTATGTTGGGTGCAAAGTAGATAGAAAAAGCACTTCTGGTACATGCCAATTCCTAGGGAGATCCTTAGTTTCTTGGTCCTCCAAGAAACAAAATTCCATTGCCTTATCCACAGCCGAGGCGGAGTATGTTGCACCCGGGAGTTGTTGTGCTCAACTCCTTTGGATGCGACAAACTCTAAGGGACTATGGTTACAATATGAACCATATTCCACTCCTTTGTGACAATGAGAGTGCCATTAAAATTGCCCACAACCCAGTTGAGCACTCTAGAACTAAACACATAGACATAAGACACCACTTTTTGAGAGATCATGCCATGAAAGAAGACATAGCCATTTCACATGTCAACACTCAAAAGCAATTGGCCGACATATTCACCAAGCCACTTGATGAAAAATGCTTTTGCGAACTCCGAAATGAACTAAATATCCTTGATGCTCGGAGTGTGGCTTGAAATGTTGCATACCTGTATGAATTCTTCAAATATGTTGTTTTGGACTGTGAAAATCACCTCTCTAATTTTTTCTCCGAAAAACTATGTCAATTACTAGATCTTGGTGAATTATGATCATTGCTTGATTGTTGTATGCTTACTGATCATATTCATGAAGACTATTTGATTTGATTTGCCCCTCTATTCTCTGATTATGAACCTTCAAATATATATGAATGGGCTATGCAATTCTTTCCTGGTGACCACGGACTAGTCCGTGGTTACCCGGACTAGTCCGCACATGCAGACTAGTCCGCAGAGTGTCGGTTAGGCCGGACTAGTCCCACAGATCACGAACTAGTTCGATATTGCTCTCTAGATGAGTTCAGACTAGTCCGGTCACCTCCGGACTTGTCCGATTTTTCGTGTCCATAACCCTAGCCACCACCAAACCCTAATCCCTTCATCCTCCACTCTTGCTCACGCATTCTCTCTCTTCTGCTCGAGCTCCCAGGGCGATCTCTTGCTCCCTCCACCAAAAAGCTTCGCTTTTGGGCGGAAATCAAGCTTGTCCACTTGAGGATTGAAGCTAGCGGACTTGTCCGGCCTTCAACAACCCTCATCTCCAAGTTTCAATCGAATTCTTCGGTAATTTTCACCCAAACCCTAAAAATCTCAATTTTCTTTATTGTAGATCGAACAGCCTAGCATCTTTCACTATATATATGCCTCCTTGCTGTATTACGTTCTCGCTAAGATAATTGTGCATTAAGAATCAACATTTGTCCAATTTCTTAGGCTTTTGAGTTTGATTACCGGACTAGTCCGGTCCATGCATAGACAAGTCCGGTCCCCCTGGACTAGTCCGTGCCTGTACACCGGACAAGTCCGATGTTTCTGAACTCAAAACCTAATTCTTCAATTCCTTAATGCAATTCCTTGCTGCTCGTTCACACCTATGCCTTGTGTCATTCATTATCATTCATACCACTCATTCTCAGGTCACGTCGAGCTCTGACAATGATGTCTCCGATTTTGAGGCCGAGATGGACCATGAGGTGGCACCTCGGACCTCGACGGGTCTTCCCAAGAAGCGCCAAGAAAGACCGTCCGAGCCAGCCCAGTCTCCTCCACAGGCTCAGAGGAAGGTGCTAGCTATGAAGCCAGTCTCTAAGGAAGCTGCATCATCGAGTGGCCCTTGCCAAGCAAAGGGCAAGGGAAAGGGGATTGCTACAGGTCCGGTTGGCCCGTTGAAACTTCATGCTCCAAGGGAAGGGGTCCGGGACCCAAATGAAGAGAAGTTCAATGGGAAGGGCAGTGACTCGGCGGCCAAGTTCAGAAGCATTGATTGGTATGGCCGACCGAAGCAAGCGGCTGATGGACGATTCTGGTGCAACTTTCATGCTGACTTCTATAGATCGGTGTATCTCCCAAAGAAGACACCAGTTGTGCGCAGTCAGTGGATTGATTGGGCACATTTTGAGAAGAAGGGCTGCTCACCGTTCACTGATGTGGTGAGAGCCATTGAGAAGCATGGACTAAGAGATCTATTTGCTTTCAGAAATAACTGGAATGATGAAGTGATTGCACAGTTCTTTGCGACCTGTCACTTCTCTAGTGAGGATGAGGAGAGTGTCACTTGGATGACCCATGGATCCAAGTACAGCATTACTCAAGAAGATTTCGCTAACCTGCTTCATCTTGACACCACAAGATCTGATTGCTTGGTCATACACAACAATGGTGTCATTGACAAGGATAGGATGAAGTTCCTATATGAGCCAAACTCAAATTTCAACCCTCCTTCCACCAAAAACATGAATCCATTCTTTGTGGTGTTTAACAGAGTGTTAAGGAAGACAATTGCTCCCAAGGATGGAGATGTTGGGAGTGTGCAACGATACCTCCAGACTCTGATGAGAGTCATAAGCAAGGACCACCCATTTGATGTGGCGGAGTACATTTGGAATGATATGGTGAACATATCCTGCACTCCAAACAGATCTTGCAGATATGCTCCTTACCTAATGTTTGTGATTGAAAAATTCATCGACATTGAGTTTGTGAAAGATGTGGAGCATCTCCCCTTGAGGCCTCAAATGCCTCAAAAGCCGAGTGTGCAGGCTGCTCCCTCGCCGGCCTCCAGTCCCGAGGCACCGGCAAGAACAAGAGAAGATGTCAGAGCTGCTCCAACTTCAAGGGCAGCCCCTCAGGGAGGATCAGCTAGTGGAATCCTCAAATACCTGGCTGCCATCTTCACCTACTGCAAGAAGGCCGAAGTGAAGGCCCACAAGCTCAACATGAAAAGAAAGGAGGACATGAAGTACATCAAGGCAAATGTGAAGCAAATTTGCCAGAAGCTGGAGATCGACCCCATTGGATCTCCAGTGATTTCTGAGGACTCCAACCCAGACTACACTGAGCTTGGGCCCTTGACCCCATCTGAGCTTGCCTACTTTGGCGTTGGGGGCTCGAGCGTCTCCGCCCCTCCTCCTTCTCCTACTCATCAAGCTGAAGATGAAGAAGATGAAGACGACGATGAGAGGACCGACAGTGAAGAGTGAAGACATTAGGACCCTCCTCTCCTTCTTTTTGGTGTCTTGATGCCAAAGGGGGAGAGATTGAGGGGGAGTCTTAGCTTTAGCTGTAAGGTGCGAAAAGAGAGCTCTCTTTATGTTTTCTTAAATCTTTTGTGGCTTGTAATGTTTTAAAAATGATCTTATGTTAATTATGGTTCTGTGATGCAATGATTTGATCCTTTGAGTAGTGTTTATGAAAACTGAGATTTTGTTCTAAAATGACATATATTCTTGATATTGGATGATTAAAGTAAATTATGTCATTCTTTATGTTCCAGTGTACTTAGTTATGCATCCCACCATAAAGAATGCACATATGGATTATACTCTCACTGCTTGATGTATTGTGGACCCATATGTGCATGCTTTATGAAAATCTCAATTTTTATCATATTTTGCGAAATCTCAATTGGTTGTTATCAATCACCAAAAAGGGGGAGATTGAAAGTGCATCTAGGACTCCCTTGTGGGTTTTGGATGATTTATGACAAGCAATTGAGATCCTAACCTCCTTGTTGAGATGAGTGCAGGATTTTAATAGGAAAATGAGCAAAGTGCCAAAAAGAAGGAAGAATGAGAAGCAAAGTGGAAATGAGCTCAAGGAAGAAGAGTAGTAGATTATTGTGTATGGAGTGTGTTAAGGAAACACACCCCAAGAGCTCAATCACAATTAAACACACACATTGCACAAAGTTACATAGGACCGGACTAGTCCGATCACAACCGGACTAGTCCGATATCCTTTCTGCACGAGATCGAACAAGTCTGATAAACATCAGACTAGTCCGATATCCTTTCTGACTAGAATCGGACTAGTCCTCCACAGTGCATACTAGTTCTCAAAAAACTTCACAAGTCACACAAAATCGGACAAGTCCGATCACAACCGGACTAGTTCGATATTTTTCCTGATCCAAATCGGACAAGTCCGATGTTTACACGGACTAGTCCGAAATACCCTCTGATCTTAATCGGACAAGTCCCCCAGTGCGGACTTGTCATCCTATACACTAAGGGTCTCACATGTCCGGACAAGTCCGATGACTATCGGACTAGTCCAAAGATCTCCAGTAGTGAAATCGGACAAGTCCGTTCCTAGCCGGACTAGTCCGATATTTCGCGGTACTTAGGGTTTGCTACACACAGCACACCGGACTAGTCCGGTGACCACCACGGACTAGTCCGAACTTTCTGAACCCTAACGGTCACTTTTAGAAACC
Organism: Tuctoria greenei; assembly: GCA_036927565.1. Lineage (NCBI taxonomy): Eukaryota > Viridiplantae > Streptophyta > Magnoliopsida > Poales > Poaceae > Tuctoria > Tuctoria greenei. The sequence goes on from JAYESD010000007.1 coordinate 151,026,760, forward strand.
CCATATAAATAGAGGTGAACGACCCTATTATGACCACACTCGAACCCTAGCGCCGTCACACCTCCCAAGAGCCTCAAAAACTACATCTCTCCATGAAATTAAGTGCAACAACGATCAATCCTTTGAGGATTCACTCTATATCATTGGAGAGACACTTGCAACACCATGTTGAGCTCTTGGTTTGATTCTCTAACACACTCCTTCTATTCATTTGTAATTTTTGAGTGTGTTCTTGAAGGTATTTTCTGTTGTAATCCAAGGGAGCTCTCAACGTGTGAGAAAGCCCCTTGAATTCGGTTATTCACCCCTTTGTGATTAGTGGAAGAGGATTGGCCTTTGTGGCGATCCGACAAGGGTAGGGTTGGAGAAGACCCAGTCCTTTTGTGGACTCCTCAACTTGGACGTAGGTTGCCTTTTGTGGTAGCCGAACCACGGGATAAATCCTTGTGTTTTGCTTTTGGTGTTCATCATTCTTATTCATTAATATAATCTAGGGTTTCAATAATCATTGCTCATATTACGTTGAATTTTCAAACATAAGACTTAATTGTGATATAATATAATATATAACATTGGAACCTTTATTTGATTCTATATTTCCGCTGCATACATAAAAGAATCAACCTAATCGATCAAGCTTAAACAACTCAGTCTGTGAACACCGGACTAGTCCGCACTTTACCGGACTAGTCCGATATCTCTGGTATTGAACTTGTTGTTGAGTGTTGCAGGATCCAACAAAATTCAAGAAGGCCTATTCACCCCCCCTCTAGGCCCACATTCAAGAGTTGAAAATGTTGTGGACAGGAGTTGTAGCGTACGACTATTACAAGAAGCAGAAATTCAACCTTCGAGCTGCTTATTTGTGGTCCATCCATGATTTTCTGGCATACGACATGTTTTCTGGATGGAGCACTCATGGTCGTTTGACGTGTCTGATATGTGCCTTGGATACCGATTGCTTTCGACTTACCCATGGAGGCAATATATCTTTCTTCGATTGCCTTAGACGTTGGTTGCCTCCGAATTACTTGTTTAGACAACAAGGAAATGTCTTCAGAAAGAACACCGTTGTCACTAAAGGACCACCAAAACGTCTTAACGGGTCAGAAATATGTGATATGTTAAACAAATTGGTGCCGAATGAAGGTTGTCCTGGGTATTTTGAAGGTTACGAAGACAAACACAATTGGACTCACATATGTGGACTTTTGGAGCTACCGTATGTGAAGTCATTTATTCTAAGGCACAACATTGATGTCATGCATCAAGAGCGTAACATGGCCGAGTGTATCATAAGCACATGCATGGACATGACAGGCAAAACAAAAGACAATTTAAAGGCTTGAAAGGATCTCGCTGAGCTTTATAACCGTAAATCTCTTGAGCTCTCCGAAAATGGTGGTAAACCATGCTCTCCTTTCTGTCTTCGACCTAAAGAAAAGAAAGAAGTTCTTGAATGGTTGCAAAGGTTGAAATTCCTAGATGGTTACGCAGCTAGCCTGAGACGAGCCGTGAATATGAAAACGGGAAAGCTCATTGGATTGAAGAGTCATGATTATCACATAATCATGGAAAAACTTATGCATGTTATGTTTCGAGGCTACTTTGACGATGCGGTGCGGAAGGTGTTATTCGAGCTTAGCCACTTCTATAGGCAACTCTGTGCTAAAGAAATCACGCCAGAGATGATGACTAAGTTGGAGAACGAGATTCTGGTACTTTTGTGTAAGATGGAAACAAAAATTTCCTCTAGGATTTTTCAATCCTATGCAACATCTCTTAATTCATCTTCCATTTGAAGCGAAAGTGGGTGGTCCTATCCAATATAGGTGGATGTATCATATTGAAGGATCACTCAGATATCTGAAACCAATGGTTGGCAACAGGGCAAGGGTTGAAGGTTGCGAGAAAATGAAACTCAGTACTACAGAATTATTAAAAAAAATCCTTGAATTCACTTTTGTCGGAAACAAGAAAATTCGAGCAGTATTCTTTAACTGTGAATGGTTTGATTCCATTTGTGGAATTCGAGTAAACGAATTTGGCACAGTCGAAGTAAAACACAAGGAACGGTTGAAAGGATTCGATTCATTAGTTCTTGCACACCAAGTAGAGCAAGTGTACTATCTACCTTATCCATGCATAAATTCAAAGCTTGGTTGGTGGTACATAAGGTGAATCCTCGTGAGCGGTTATTTGCTCCAGAAGATGATGATTACCATGAGGAAGTTGAGGCTGATGTGGTCTACCAAGAGGAAGAGTTGCCAGACTCAATCTCAGTTGAGCCCGGTGTAGGACTCGATGATTTAGTTTGAGACGCTCAAGATATCGAAACTGGCACGGAAGTGGAAACAGAATCAGAATCGGAAACTGAAGATATCGATGGCTTAGTCGAACCTGCCGATTTGCGCAAACGAAAACTATATGTGGAAGAAGAAGATCGATGGGCTGGTTTAAGGAGTAGGGTGAATGACCGTGATGTTGATGAATTTTGAAGTAACATTTTATTCACTAACTTAATAGTAATTTTTTATATTATCTTTGTTTATTAATCATTTATTCCTTGCAACAGGATGTCGTCAAAGGGGAAGGGGAAGGGGAAGCCAGTGAGAGGGTTTGAGCCGCCACAAGACCCATGCTCAGGGACCTTGTTACCTTCGAGCCGATGTTCCCTGTTTCTATCGCACGCTCCACACTCAGTTGTCGTGTGCTTTCAGCGGATGGAGGAAAATTTTAGTTTACAATAAAGTTATTTTATAAATTGCATTTGTTAATAATTATTTATTGTCAATCTTTTTCTTTTCTGCAGTCTAACTCAAGGTCTTCTGAGTCTGAGGCTAGGGGGCCGCTACATGAGCCCGAGTCAGAGGCGGGGCCGCTACAGGAGCCCTCTAGCGCACGCCTCCCTTCAGAGCGGCTAGTGCTAGCCGTTCTCTGCAGTCGGCTACCACTAGCCTTCCTTTGGACTCCGGTGGTTCTGCAGAGCCTTCAGAGTCACAAGAAGCGGCAGCATCGCAGCAGAGGCAACTGACAAGGAGGACCCACTTTGCGACTCCTCCTCCAGTTACTTCTCAACGGACCACGATCCGTCCTGTCGGTGACAGGTGAAAACTGTATATAGTATATTAAATATTAGATGTTGTTTTCCTTTAGTTAATGATTTAATATATTCTGCAGATGTTGGTACAACTTTTCATTCACGGGGCGAGAAACACCACATGTAGGTTAACAGTGTCCTGGGTGCTATCGTGAAGTTGCACTACCCCAGTGTCATTGACGATTTCCCTGCCCTGTCGTGGGATGACTACGCTCGTGTCTCTCACTCGGTCCACGCACAGCTCAGAGAGCCACGTGGCATGATTTTATGGTAAGTTTAACTGTTTTATTTTTTCGACTCCTTTGAATTGTTAATGCATATCACTTAAATGTTTCTTTGCTTAAAGCTAAGGTACCAAGTAGAGGAAATGGGCATGGAGGACCATGCGAGACGCATGTTCCATTACAACGCTCGGAAGCTCACGACGGCGGCACTGTCGAACGGAAATGGGCATGGAGGACCATGCGAGACGCGTGTTCCATTACAACGCTCGGAAGCTCACGACGGCGGCACTGTCGAACACCTGGATTTAGGCTGTCAACGTGTACTACAAGCGGCACCCCCGGTAGCAGGAGTAGGAGCAGGAGCAGCAAAAGGGTCCATTTAGGAAGGACTCTGACGCGTACTTGACCGAGGAGCAGTATGCAGAGGTAATTTTTTAATATTGTTAAATATTAACAATATCTATGTATGTTAACTGCATTGATGAAAAATGGAATATGTGCAGGTTACTATTTCCTGGTTACATGGTAACACCGAGGCGTACTTAGCTCTCTGTTGGTACTGGGCTAGCGACGCTTTCATAAGTCCACAAAGGCTAGCCAGTGCCGCATGGGATCCGACGACAAGCACAACTATGGTGGCGACGGCTACTTGCATTTGGCTAAACGCATGGTAAGTAATTATTTAATTTATTTATGTCTTCCTAATATATTTATCTCACTAACATGGCTATACAGGAGCGAGAAATGGGTCATGAGATGACTCCGACCCAGGTTTGGAAGAGGGGTCACAAGGGAAGTGACCCTTCTCAGCCAGGGCAGTGTAGTCAGGTCGCAGCCGACCGACTGGTAAGTTTTCGAAATTTATCAATTTCATTATAACTAATATTATTATTGTAGGCAAAGTACGCACAGGAGGTCGCGAAGATACACGATGCAGATTACGATTGGGAAAGCGCGCCGACCGACCCCCAAGACGCGTACACGAGCGGAGGCGGGAAGGCCCATGGACGGTGAATTCCTCATGTGTTTCATTTCTTTTTCAATTTATCTTCTTCTACTTAGTGTTTTCATTCTTTTGCAGGCTTGCCATTTTTGATGGAGTTGTCGACTCGAGGTCGACACAACCTTTGAGAGGCGCTTCATCATCGCAGGCCTCGTCTATTGGGATCACCAGTGGTCGTCTCTCACAGACCCAGCTGGAGCTCCTCGCCTTGAAGGAGACGCTGACGAAGACCCAGACAGAGCTGGAGAGGTCGAGAGCGAAGGCAAGGGAGGAGCAACGGAGGACGGCCTTAATGATGGCCCAGATGCAAGCAGCAGTGGCGGTAAGTAATTTAAAGTACTGTAGATAAATTTCATAGCATTTCAATAACATATATCTTCTAATATTTTGCAATGGCAGGCTCTTGCTTGACACAGCGGTCAGGATTTCGAGATTCCTACGCTTTCGTCGCAGCAGACACTGGAGCAGATAATATATGTCTATCCCTCTTTTTGTTTCCTGTACACCCTGTTATTGTGAGTTTTAGCCTTAGTGTCGAATAGAAACTTGTTAGAGGAGGACATCCATGTCGTCCGCGAAATGAAACTTCCACCGCTCCCATAACATAGATTTGCATCATGTTGAAAGCATGAAACCATTGACACACAACCCATAAATAGCCAAGGACCAACTTCCATCAGAGTGGTTTATAGGCATCCTTAGCATCATCATGCTACCCAAAGTGGAAGTTGCATTTCGGGGACGACATCAATGTCCTCCTGAACTGGATCTTTAATTATTTTCCCTCATAGCATCTCTGGTGCAGGAGATATGGAGTTTTAAAGTTCGACTATGATTCCCTTTTGATCCACCACCCACTTTTAATCCAGTTTTACTAACTGTTTTGTACTATTGACTATGCTTCTTCTCCAGGGTTCAGGAATGTGCCGAGAAGATCTCGGGGGTAGTGGAGTGGCTAGCGTGTAGCCCGGTGGAACTTAATTTGCAAGTTGTGTTGTTGTCGATGTTTTGGATAATTTTTTATAACTGTTTTGCTATGTATCTATTCTAGAACTTAATCTGTATCTGTTTTATGTTCTCGCCATAGAGCGAGGTAGTCAGTTTCTGTTATTAGAAAAAAATCGAAAATTTAACTTACGTCGGCTATGGTCATGCTGATGTAAGTTAGCACAGTTTAGCTTACTTCGGTGTGTCCTGACCGACTTAAGTTAATCCACTTAACTTACATCGGCCCGCAATGGCCGACGTAAGTACTCCGGCCTAGCCCGCTGCCCATCCCAGTAAATAACTTACGTTGATTACCAGAAACCAATGTAATTAAGTAACTTACGTCGGCGGCCGACGTAAGTTACCTTAATTATGTCCAAACTGCTTCGTCGGCCGCAAACCAATGTAATTAAGGAAAAACCAATGTAATTAAGTAACTTATGTCAGTTTAAGCCTTAATTATGTCGGCCCTGGCCGACGTAATTGATTGGGATTCCTGTAGTGTTTGATTCCCTGCTACAGCTTACCATCGCCAAACTCACGTCAGCCACGTAGAGATACTACACTGTTTGGATGCCCACCGATAGATGTGACCTACACATCCACAGAGTTCGTCATCACGGTGTCGATTTTTGGTGTCATGACTTTGCTACCGTCAAAGATGCGTTATGGTGCCCTTGGAACCAAACAGACCCTATATAAAAGCGAGACAATTGGGATTTTCCCACTCTTAACAGTGGGCTTTGCCAATATCCCATCTCTAACATGTCAATAGCCAAAATCCCATTATAATACTCTCCACTTTGCTTATTTCCTGTTATGATAGGATTTCAACTTTTGATAGAGTCTTTGACAGTAAAAATGATGCAAAAAGAGATATTTGTACCCTCTCTTCCCTATTTAGATTCAAAAAAATATTTCTCCCGTGCAACCGCCGCTGCCCGTACTCCCATCCCATTGCGTCTCGACTCCCATCCCGTCGCCCCCGACCATGGAGGCGGACAGTGCGGTGCCGTATCCTAACTCACACCACCAAAAACCTTTTAACACATTTCACAATCATGTATACAATGTGTAGTGGTTCGTTATGCGAACATCACAGAGGTTCCTAAGCCTAGTACTAACAAGGGGGTGCTCACATCACTGCTATAGCGCAACGATGAAGCTGTTAGGTTGTCAAGGGGTTGTGTTTTCAAGGTCAAGGAGGGGATTGTGATAGTCACTGCTATTATCGTTGGGTTGTCAAGGGGAAGTGTCTTGTTTCAAGCCACTGATAGCGAATAACTACCGTGCTACTGTTTATCATTGGCTAGTAGCTAACACCGATATTTAGTCATAAACATAGCTCATGCTACCACATTTCAAGTGGTCAATAGCACAACAACATTTTAAAACAGTAACACAGTTATGCAATCAAAACAGGCCAATACGTGCAATTGCAAAACATAGGTGAAATATGATCAAGGAGTTAGAGCTTGCCTTTTTATTTGTTTATCAAAGTCTTTGTCCTGTTGTTCATGATCCGGATCTCGAGATTCCTTCACGAACTCTCTGATTACTAAGTACGTAGCTACGCAAATAAAATATGATTCATCGATAAAGATTCAAGAAATTCAAATAAAACTTCAATAAATACCAACAATCATTCAATAACACGATTATTAAGATTCTTATAAGGTTTATCGAGGAATATGTCATTCTACTGGTGGCTTATTTAGAAACACTACTATTTTGTTGGTTATCTAAATGGTCCCTGAAAGGCTTTAATGGTTTCATCATTCTTCTTAGTTTAATTGCTTAATTCTCAGTTTTATCGCGCTATAGGTTACTAGGAATATCTTTATATAATTATGTTGACATGACTTCCAAACTTGGGGTTTAACAAGGTTTTCTTCAAGCTTCTAATCATCTACATGGTATATGACAATTAATGCGAACTCACTAGTTTATATTATAAATTATCTATATTGTGGTTAACGAGTTAGCCACAACTTCTATGCACTTTCTTTTAATTATCCTATATTCATAATAGAATATTCACAATAGACTTTTCCAGAGGACTACTATTGATGTCATTTTCTTATCTAGACTTTGCTTGTGATATTTTATCAATTGATGGCTTCTTAGTGGCCTTTCTATATGAGGGTAATTTACGAATACTTAATTTATTCTACCACATTACTACACCAGAAGTCCTGTACAACATACGCTTACAAGTATTTAGAGTGTCATTTGTGAAGAGGTTATTTTATTAGAGGCTTCTATGTGTCTTCTACTAATTATGAATGTTTACATGATTTTTCTCTAGGAATGATAACAAATTTCCTATTCCACATTCATATTAGACAAATACTTCCTACATTGTATTTTACAGGTGAAAACAATTTTCCTAGATATTTGCAGATAATTATTGGTTTTGGACACCAAACATGCATTTTCCCAATTCCCAATTGATTTAATGATTTATAACAAAATATAAATATTTTTCTACTTCTTTTATTTGAGATAAAGATATCTAATTCATGTCATAGTACTCATTAAGTAATATTATGGATTTCCTAGGAAATTATTCCTAAAGGTTTATCTTTCTAGAACCTAAACATAATTATTCTTTAATTCCCTATTTGTTTAATTCATTTTTGTGAGCTGATAATATCTAATACAATTTCTACGACCAATTCATACTATCAAACATTCCTAATATGTCATACAAACAATTGATGATTTTTAGGAAATTTTCCAGATTTTTCTTGTATCAAGAAATGCATTTTTTAAATGTCTGTGTGCACTAGGCGGGTGGCTCTAGCGTTTTCTGTACTGTAGTAGTGGCTGCCTTGCAAGTCTTACTGTGCGCTTGTGTGCCTAGCAATTTTACCTTGTGTCAGGGGCTGACCGATCGGGCCATGGGGTCAGTGGCTAGCATGCGGGCTGGAAGGACGTGCGCACGAATGTTGACGAGGTGGATCCCAGGCGACAACTGTATTTTGCTCTCTGGTTCACACGGACCATGTCCATGCAGGGGCTGCGGAACTTTGTGCGTGTGTGGCAGAGGTGGTGCACACGTGGTGCTAAGGTTGCACCTAGGTGGCAGCCACGCGTCTTCCACGTATGCACCACGTGCGCGCCATGGTCGCAGAACAAGGGAGGAGGGGTAGCGCCGGCCAGAGGCAACGGCGACGGCGGTTCACTGTGACTCTTTTAGCAGGCACTGTTTTTCTCCCAATTGTGCTGCCGTGTGTGTGTGCTGGGGTGTATTGGTGCATGCGACACACTTTCCCGCCCCGGAGCAGCCTCGACAGTGGCCGGCGGCGGTTGTAAAAGCCCTAATTTCCATAATGCAAAGATCAGTTAGGACTAAAATTTTTGAATGATAAAAATAAATAAAAAGGAAATGAGGAAAACAAAGTAATTTAAACTCTAAAAGAGGGAATTTATAAAAATAAACATAGCTACTGTTCAAATGAGTTTAACAGGAAGAATTGAGTTGACCAATGGATCCCAAATATTCCAAATAGCCTCTCTACAATGTTTCAAAAATTTTGAAGCACATTTGCTATGTCATTCATTGGAAACATTGAATTGTTTCAAATTCAAATTCAAATTTGAATTTTCATTGAAACTTGATTTATTCAAGGTTTTGAGTTCAGAATCAATTTCTACACCTTCAATTTAGTCTACCATAAAATATCTAGGATTTTTGGAACATTATAGGTGGGAGAATCGAAGGACCAGAGAAGATAAACTTGAGGTGGGCAGTGGGACCTACTGGTTAGTAAGTCAATTACGCCTCTGTTCTTACGGTGGCACCAGCTCCCGACATGCAAACGACACTGAGTTCCCTGCTTGCTTATGGTCGCCGCCATCTGCATACAGCCCACCCTAGGCTCCTCCTTATCATCCTCTAAGTCCCAAAGTCGAGCCTTTCTTCTCTGTTCCTCAGTTTTGGCACACAGACAACCATCACCAGAGTTCTTCCCCTCCCCCTCAAAATCCGGCAAGGATCATTGGTATGGCTCAAATTTCTTTGCACTCTCCTCAACCTTTGGCTCATCTCTTTGATCATTTTCTTTCACAGTTTGAGCCTCCCCATCGAAGGACTTGACGATTTTCGGGCCGCCGGCGAACTCCCCTGTTTGGCTGCCCTCTGCTCCCTCGACGCCCCGGCGATACAAGCTTATTCTCATCTCGGTCCTTGAAAAAAAAAGGTACGCTATAGTACCTAGAACCCGCTCATAAAGTTTCAGCCCATGCCATCCCTCCTGGCTCGAGTATTAGTGATTTTCGCGATGAACTTTGTGTATGAACTGAGTAGGTCTCGGCCCAAATTTGTTTTCCACATTGGATTATCTCTCATGGACATGAGATTTTATGTTCCTCATGTTCCCACACACCTTATCAAAGAAAAAGCGAAGAGATTCATCGATTATATGCTTGGGAAATCAAGATTTCCTAGCCGCTGGCCGGAAAACACGACCTCACTGTCGCACTTGGGATTACCGTCCTTTCCACTCAATTTTCGTCCCGCAATCATCCTCCCCAGGCTTACAGGAAGCTTCCCGGTCGGTTTCCAGCTCGTGCGAGCATTGTTTGAAGCTTGCCGTGCTCGTCGAAACCCTAACCGCCGCCGCCGCCATCGAGTGCACTTCTTCGGCCATCTATCGCCATTGGGAGTGTCACCATCGAGATCCCCATCGGATTTTAGTAGGGGCAGCGAGTACGGGAGTCTGAGATACCCTAGGGCGAGCTGCGGTGTGTCGCCTCCGTTGGGCGCCGCCGAGCGCCACTCCATGGCCGTCGAGCACAAGGAGGAAGACGACCGGGCGGGCCCCGGTCGTCAGCCTCTGTGGCATGCGGCCCTGGATCTGTTGCGGCCACAGATCTGGTGTGGCCACAGTGCACACTATGTGGCCCCCGTGTGTTTTGCTTCCCATTGGTTGATTTTAAACCCATGGGGCCCCTTGAGTATTCAAACTTTCCCATTAAATTTAATTCTATATTGTGCTCCAACTTTGAAATCCATATATCTTAGCATACTTGTCCAAATATTCCCAAATAAATTTTTTTGGAACCAGGATGATCTGTACTTTCAAGCGGTGCACTTGGATCTGTATGAAAATCCATAAATTGTTCTTAATAATTCCATAAATAAAATGCTATTGGAATTAAGTACAGGTGCTCCATTTATTCAAACATTCTCACACTTGGCCAAATTATTCTAAACAATTCTCTTGTGTTCCAGTAAAAGTTTCAAGTCCATTTGAGTTGATTTGAATAGCCAAATTGTGTTTCCAGTCTCTATGTACCTGAAAATTCCAAAATGTCCATAAACATTTCCACAAATTCTCCAAACTTGTAAATTCAATATCTCATAGTAGAATGCTTAGTAAATTATGAAACTAATTTTTTTGAGTCACTCTGGACCTCCTATAAACAGAACACCAAGTTTTGGCCATGTCAAAGCTACATATTTTTCCTCAAAATTCTGGGAAGTGTTTAGGTTCATTGAATTTTATACCACAGAAACTTCCAAGAATTTATCCCAATTTTGGCCAGAACCTCGCTCATAGTACCTAGTGTCCTTTGTAAAACTTACAGAACCAGGGGGCTTAATTTCATATACTTAAGTGTCTTTCTTTGATCTATACTATAATATCAATATTGATTGACTTGCATAATTCCTTGCATATCGATTAGTTGCCGAGCTCAAGAGGACCCCGGAGCTACGTGAAGTCATCCCTCTGGAGATCAACTTTGATACCGTCCTGCAGCCAGGCAAGCCCCGGTTTGCATTTAAGCGCTATTACAAAATTTTGATTTGTATCACATATGTCTAGGGTGAGTTATGTGCATTAAGGCTAAGGTGATTGAAAATCCACTTGCATGAACAGATCACCCCATGGAGTATTTAGGTAGTTGTTAAGTCATCGGGTAGACTATGCTATGCTAAAAGTTGTATAGGATTCATTAGAAGTCGAGTAGTTGGAATCTGCTCGCATGTCTAGGATTTTTGCACACGGGATTGGTTCAAAAAAATGGAGTAGTAATCTGAATATGAGACCGGACAGGGGCGTAGGATGCAGCAATACGTGGTCTTGGGTGCGTAGCCCTGCATGTGTTGGTTAAAGACCGATCCGTATGCCGCCCTATTGAGCAAGTTTGAACTGTACCAAAGTCATACTGGAACCGATGTACCTTGAGAAGCCTTTGTTGATACTTTTTCGATCACCTCGAGCTTTCAGCCTCAGCACAGTAGATGGAAACTTTCTCACAACATCTTCTCAGCGGAAAGTTGCACCATGAGTGGGATTATGTTCCTAGACGGTTGAATCGATTCAACTTGGGCGGAACTTGAGAAAGGTGGCTGCGTACGACGTCTGTGGAGTACACCTACGTGACTTCCAGTACGGGCGTACGTGTCGTGTATTCCAGGTATCTTTGATTCAAATCACCGTCCCTCGCGGATATGAGTACCACTTATTCACTGAGTTGTGATGTAGTTAATACTTGCACTTGAGATGAGAATTAATTACTGCTGTTATGAACATTATATTATTATTGTATTGCTATGTTGTATGTATTAGTATAGTGCTCACTAAATTTATTTTTCACTTGGGCATGCAGCATCGTGATGAAGCGTTTCTTGTTGATTGTGGAGTTACGATGTTGCCCGGCACAAGGTTTAAGCTGCTGCTAATAAATCTGAAAATAAGAACCCACATTTAGGCGAGTCCGTTATGCAAATCTGCCATATAGAGTTCCACGTTTAGGTGAGACGGTTAAGTCTTGCTAAGCCTCCGTGCTCACGGTCTCTATATTAGTTATTTTGCAGGTACTAACCTCTATGCTTATGATTATTGTTCTCCGAAGAGACTCGGGACTCTCCGAGCAATATACTCATGAGGAACCTTGCCACTGCTGTTTGATATTCGTGGCTAGTGAGGAGCATCCGTAGGCTGGATGACTTCTCTTTTGCTTATTAGACTTGAGTACGAGAGTTGTAATCTTATCTTCCGCTGTAGTTTTTTTTTTATATAAATTATTTGTAAACTGAACATCTTTGTAAATTTCAGCAAATGATTTATGCAATACGTGTTTCTTTACATGTGTGCTGTTGGGTGCCGCATCGCACGGCACCACCCAATGCGATTCCTGGAAAGTGTGGACCCCAATCCCCACAGAGCTAAGCCGCGGTGAGGGCGGCCATGCATTGTGGAGGCGGGGGTTTGCGCAAAAATCCGCGAAAATCATGTCACCTACACAAAGCTAGGCATGAGGGGAGTGTGGAGGTGCACAAGGCCAGACCGGAGCAGCATCGACAGCGGTCGGCAGCTCGCAGTGGCAGCCGTTCTCACCAGTGCTTCATTGATCTACCCATGCGTGCGAGTTTTCACAGAACAAGTGTGACAGCGGTGTGTTCCCGAGTGCATTGAATGGGGCAGTGTGTTCGGCTCAGCCGAGGAATACTCCTCGGCAGGCGGCGGTGTGCGCTAGCGGTAGGGGATGGCGGTGCTCGGGAAGACTACCTGTGTAGTGGATCACTCTTCATTCTAAGGGCATTTACAGGTTCTACAGATCACGTCGAAGATGTTTAGCAACACGAGCATGCCGGAAAGGTTGCCTAGGTGGACGGCGACAGTGCATTACGGCGTTGGGCGGTGGCGTGGCTAGGATTGACCCCATACACACGCTAGAGAGCACTAACCCACGAAGGAACATGTGTTCTAGCTTGCATGAAAGATGAGGACTGTAACAGAGAAGGTAATTGGAAGATGGACGCTCGTCGAAGTAAGAACGGAGATGGCAACCACAACTGGTGAAAGCAGTGGGCTGGCAATGTCCGTCAAAACTGGAGGCGAGGAAGCCTCGGTGAAGGGTATTCGTATGTCAGGGAGAAGGAGGGAGGTGTGGCGAATGTGTTGCGCGTGAGAGAAGGGATGGGCGTCAACTTTATAGCCTCGGCCAGGTGGTTCTTCGAGTGGTTTGTGGACTGGCCACTGGTGGCGCGAGTTGACAAGGGAGGTGGGTGTGCGTTCCGTGGAGCACGCACCACGATTTCTAGCTAGAGATGTTCGTCCACGCGCGCGATGTGTTCTTAGGGCCAGTGACATGACATGGTGGAGTCCCATCACCGGAATTTGAAGTCGAGGTGCAGGCGCGACTTTTGGCACGGATGGCACACGAGGCAGGCTGGCAGGGGCGAGATTTGGTTGACGGAGCCATGATGGCGAGGCTGCGAGGTGCACCGCACGGAGCTGGGGCGGTGCTAGTGCCCCAGGCGGCACCTGGGCAACGTCCCATCACGGGATTCCTGGGCGCGGTCAGGCTCAAAGGAGTAACGAGAGGAAGAAAACGATGGAACAGTCGCTGGCTAGGCCACGAAATGGAAAATAAAAATGGTGGGTCGTGTACAAGAAAATGGAGGGAGAGAGGAGACGGGCCGCATCAGTGAAAATGGGCTGCTCATCCTTTTTTATTTTTATTTGTTTTCCTTCCTTTTCTAATTTAATTTCTATTTTTGTTTTTAATCCCAATCTAATTTGAATCCAAATTCAATTCAAACTTACTTTATGTATGTTCCCTATTATTTAGAGTACCTTTTAGTTTTGTTTTCCATTTAATTTCTAATTCGAGTTCGATTGCACCTAAATCTTTTTATTCTTGTGTTTATGGAGTGTTTCCTTAATCTCCCTAATTTTCTCACACATTTGAATTGTAATTGTAGTTTTGGATTGGAATTTGGTTTATGGACAATAAACCTTGTTTGAGTACATTTATATTTTAGGATATAGTTACTCTTTCGGATAATTATAGTATTACTTGATTTATGTGTCACATTCTAAGTTATTAGTTGGGCACCTTATACACATATGTACAATTTCAGGTATTATTTAATAATTAAGATTCATGTTTTAAGAGCGATATGAGTGTGTTTGTACTTGTGCTTATTCGTTGTTTTCTTGTTTCTTCTCGTTTGAGAATTATAAATAATTATGTGAACTAATTTTAGGTTGACCATTATTGATTATTTGAGATTTATTCAAAATTTTTAATTTGGAGTGGTTTTATCATTTGCTAAAATTTGGGCTGTGACACATCTACCCCACTTAAATAGAATTTTGCCCTCAAGATTCAGAGGTTGTCTTAGGTAGGTGGGGATTTATTTTCTAAGGTTATCTTCACTGACGTGAGATGATCGTTCCTTGATCCTGACATCTCTGTTCCATGCCACAAGTTTGAGTATCTGTACAGCTAGTTCTTCATATCTAGCATCAAACTGTTGATCTATTGCGCCAAACGATGCTTGGTATTCAATATCTTGGGGGCAAAGGAATGATTCTCTTTCCTCTTTGACCATATTAGTGCTTATTGATGTTTTGTACAGTACCAGGTCTCGAAAACTGAAAAAAATTATCTTTGTGGGGCCCACTACCATAACTGTGGTGTTCATAGCATGTCCAAGAAATGCTTACTCCTTGTTCTATTATTACCATCTTTCCAATCTAACTCATGAAGCAGGCTAGTGTGTCCGTTAGCACAAAGGGCATCACCACGAAACTCGTGTTGTCCTCTTTATGACGTACCCGTTTCTGACCTTCAATTGGTATTCATTTGACATCAGGTAACCTTGTAGATGTTCTTAAACCTTTTTCTGTAAACCCGTTAGACAAGTCATGGATCTGAGACGGAAAGTATTTCTGTGACCTTATTTGATGTTTGGTAGCCAATTCACGTCCTTAGGTTGTCTCCATTCTTCTTGATAACAACACTGGAGCTCCTTAAGGTGAGAACTCAGGCGGGTAAATCTTTTCCCTTATGACTAACTGAATTCTTCCTTATATTGGGCCAGTCCATTTGGGCTCATCTGCTCAGGTTAATTTGCTATTAGCATTGCCCATAGAGTTAGACTAACCAACAACTTCACATCTTTGTCCGGTGGCATTCCTACTAGGTCTCTTAAGAATACCTCTGAGTACGGGCATAATACAGACACTTGTCCCATGAGTGTAACTTCCAAACAACATGCCATGAATCCCAAGGGGGGGGGGGGGGGGGGGGGGAGGGCTCTTGTGGTTGACCTCTTATCGCTATCCCAACATGATTCACCGTAGTGACCTTGCGGTTGGCAAAGGGTGTGTATCCTAGCCGGCCAACCAATCCATGAGGATATGATCCACACCGTATGTTAAGATCCTACCCCACTTAAATAGGATTTTAGCTACTATTTCTTTTCATTAGTGTGGGTTTATTATTATTATTGATATATTTATATTTTATTATCTGTATTTTTATTTTGTTTGGTTTATTTATGTATTTAATTATTTATTTATTGACTTTGAGGGTTAACTGGAGCACTTTGGATCGAGACGGTGTTCCTGCATGAGCAGTGTGCTCGTAGTGAGCTAGGACAGGAATATACTTCTAAATGGGTATTTTGTTGATCTCATAGGAAGAGAGGAGTGGAAGATTTTTTTTGGTCATTATTACTATCCTTACGTATATACGTACATTTGCATATATATATATATATATATATATATATATATGTGTGTGTGTGTGTGTGTGTGTGTGTGTGTGTATGTGTGTGTGTATGTATATATATACATATTAAATTTCATATTGTGTATTCTTATTGGTGCATTATATAGGCATAAGTGTGCATGTATATAAATACACATAACCCATATGTATTTATTTTATTAAAAAACCAACTTATCTTGTTTCGTTTGTCTATTGATATGTGTTTGTATTTGAGCACACAATTTCACTCAATCTAGAATCAAATAAAAACCAGCGAATCATACCAAAACATAACTAGATTACAAACTTATATAATATACTATTAATCATTCTATTCGTAGCTTACTCTAGGTCACTATAGGCTAAGCCATTCTACTCATGGGCACTACGGTCATTCTAAGATTGTATAGATGTGACTGAGGAATGTAGGGTTGCACATGGTTGCTCCTCCACTGATCGTGATGTCATTCTTGATAGGTGTCGATGACGTCTTTGAGTAGTCTTAGAAGAGTAATTGATTGCTTTCCTTCATGCATTCTCTTGAGTTGGTTATAAATTTGTCCAACTGGTCAAATCTTCAAATGTTTTGGTGCAGATGTTGCATGGTTCCAACCTTGTGCATCGTGTTGGTGTCCATCACACTATTAACACCATGGTGTGTTGCGTTGAGGTGAGTGACACTATTGAAGGAAATAAATTAAGTTTTCAACATAGAAGGAGATAAGTGCAGAAGGAACATAGAAGAGAGAGAGAATCTTTCATAAATCGTTTATACTTTTCAAAATACATGTTTAGGGTATAGGATGACTCTAAGTTTTCGTCCTACGGCCAAGTATGAATCTGATACCACTCTGTCAGGACCCGCCTTTTGTGGGTCCACTTACGGATCCTGTACCAATCCATGGATCAGTAGTTGGTATGCACAACAGAATAGATCGAGATCCATAAAATGATTATTTATTTATAAGCAATATAAATAAGTCTTACAAACATGGTCTAGATTACATTGGGTGTGGCTGTGGATGACCACCAAAACAGATAAATCCTCAAAAACAACGAAGCAGAATGGCGCCATGCCCAATAGGCAGACTTGGAAAGTAGGACTAGACCTAAACGTCATCCTCACACGCTTCAGCTTCTTGGTTTTCTGATAAACCACATATAAAGTAAGAGTGAGTACATAAGGTACTCGTCAAGCCCTAACACTACTCAAGGGGAGGTGTTTCATGCATTGGGGCTTGTATCAAGGAGATGTCATATAGCTTATTTTTACCGAAACACATTTTATGCAAGGTTCTCTTTGAAAATAGTTTTGCAATAAGAGGGAGAAGTAGTTGAATCAGTATTATTATAGTTGGTGGGCCCTGGGGAAGTTTCAGACCCTCTCGCCAGTTCCCTCCCTTTTATATGAGTCTTCGAACCCATAGCCATGACAACTCCGACACGCATGCCAACACTTCCCAATACCCGGTGGCCTTGGCCACCACACACACACACTACAAGGAGATGCACTAATGCTAATCATAAGAAGCCTGGGGCATAGCATGTCAAGACTGTGACAACAACTATCTGGACAGATTAAGACTCTGCAGAGTTTGTATAGTTTACACACAGGACATGCCCATCGTGGTGTGAAATGAAGCTCATTTCATCTTTCTCGAGTAGACCCACAATCACACTTTGGCCCGATGCAGGAGCTATTCGGGCATTCCCTACCCAGCGTGCCAATAGATGACCCTTGGGTCTCTGTGCCATTTCCTGGTCCACCGTGCCCTCCATGGCTCTCCAGGTGTCTCATGTGGCAGTCACAAGAAAGGTAGATTGAGTCCCACCCATACAGGTTCTATGGTTGTACAAGATCACTATGTTGAGGTCAAATGAACCGGTCCTTATATTGTTGAGGCGGCTCCATCCGTCGTTGGCAGAAGGACTAGTCTGGAACACACAACATCAAACTAAAATGAAGTAATCCGCATAAAGCTAGTCCGGAAAACATTGTCATCAGACTAATACTGAAGCACTCAGCATCGATCGGTGGGTTACACCAAATATACACTGCAGCTGGTATACCTCTTAGGGAGCCCGCAACATCCCATCACCATACCCGCCTCGACCACCCTCCCTCTTCACATACACAGTTCATTAACCACTCACCCATATCCTAACTCACAGATCCAAACACCTTTTAACACACTTCACCATCACGTATACAGTATGTAGTTGTTCGCGATGCATACATCGCAAAGGTTCCTAAGCATAATACTAACAAGGGGGTGCTCACATCACTGCTATAGTGCAATGATAAAGTTGTTATGTTTTCAAGGGGTTGTGTTGTCAAGGTCAAGGAGGGGATTGTGATAGTCACTGCTATTATCATAACTGATGCAATGTCTTGTTTCAAGCCATTGATAGCGAGTAACTACTGTGTTTCTGTTTATCATTGGCTAGTAGCTAACACTGATATTCAATCATCAACATAGGTCATGCTACCACATTTCAAGTGGTTAATAGCATAACAACATTTTAAAACAATCATACAATTATGCAATCAAAACAGGCCAATAGGTGCAATTGTAAACATAGGTGAAATATGATCAAGGTGTTAGAGCTTGCCTTTTTAGTGGTTTGTCAAAGTCTTTGTCCGATTCTTCATGATCTAGATCTCGATATTCCTTCATGAACTCTCCAATTACTAAGTACGTAGCTACACGAATAAAATACGATTCATCGATAAAGATTCAAGAAATTCAAATAAAACTTCAATAAATACCAACAATCATTTGATAATGCGATTATTAAGATTCTTATAAGTTTTATCAAAGAATATGTCGTTTGACTGGTCGCTTATTTAGAAACGCTACTATTTTGTTGGTTATCTAAATGGTCACTGAAAGGCTATAATGGTTTCATCGTTCTTCTTAGTTTAATTGCTTAATTCTTAGTTTTATCACGCTATATGTTACTAGGAATGTATTTATATAATTATGTTGACATGACTTCCAAACTTAGGGTTTAACAAGGTTTTCTTCAAGCTTCTAATCATTTACATGGTTTTTGACAATTAATGCGAACTCACTAGTTTATATTATAAATTATCTATATTGTGGTTAACGAGTCAGCCACAACTTCTATGCACTTTCTTTTAATTATCCTATATTCATAATAGAATATTCGCTAAATTTCTAATAATGTAAATCTCATTTTAATGACTAAGCATTGGTCCTAATACTCGTGAACCGAACAATATTTTTATTTAAATATTAGTGTATGATTAATCTACTTATACCATTTATTAATTTATTGCTTTATTAGTATGCTCTAAAAGTCTTACTCATATCTTGAAACTCCTCTGTTACATGTTCAATAGACTTTTCGAGAGGACTACTATTCATGTCATTTTCTTATATAGGCTTTGCTTGTGATATTTTATCAATTGATGACTTCTCAGTGGCCTTTCTATAATGAGGGTAATTCATGAATACTAAATGTATTCCACCACATTGCTACACCAGAAGTCCTATACAGCATACGCTTACAAGTATTTGGAGTTTCATTTGTGAAGAGGTTATTTTATTAGAGGCTTCTATGTGTCTT
The DNA here is from genome assembly GCA_036927565.1 of Tuctoria greenei. Taxonomy (NCBI): domain Eukaryota; kingdom Viridiplantae; phylum Streptophyta; class Magnoliopsida; order Poales; family Poaceae; genus Tuctoria; species Tuctoria greenei. The sequence goes on from JAYESD010000007.1 coordinate 151,046,186, forward strand.
CTATTAATTATGAATGTTTACATGATTTTTCTCTAGGAATGATAACCAATTTCCTATCCCACATTCATATTAGACAAATACTTCCTACATTGTATTTTAGAGGTGAAAATAATATTCCTAGATATTTGCAGAGAATTATTGGTTTTGGACACTAAACATGCATTTTCAACATTCGCAATTTATTTAATGATTTATAACAAAATATAAATATTTTTCTGCTTCTTTTATTTGATATAAATATCTCTAATTCATGTCATAGTACTCATTAAGTAATTTTAGGGAATTCCTTGGAAATTATTTGTAAAGGTTTATCATTATAGAACCTAAACATATTTCTTCTTCAATTCCCTAATTGATTAATTCATTTTTGTGAGCTGATAATATCTAATACAATTTCTACAAGCAATTGATACTATAGAACATTCCTAATATGTCATACAAACATTTGATGATTTTTAGGAAGATTTTCAGATTTTTCTTGTATCAAGAAGCACATTTTTTTGAATGTCTGTGTGCACTAGGCGGGTGGCTCTAGCGTTTTTCCGTATTGTAGTAGTGGCTGTCTTGTGGGTCTTACTGTGCACGTGTGTGCCAAGCAATTTTACTTGTGTCAGGGGCTGACCGATGGGGCCTTGGAGTCAGTGGCTAGAATGCGGGCTGGAAGGACGTGCGCACGAAGGTTGACGAGGTGGACCTCAAGCGACAACGGTGTTTGGATCTCTGGTTCACGCGAACCATGTCCATGCAGGGGCTCCGGTACTTTGTGCGTGTGTGGCAGAGGTGGTGCACGTGTGGTGCTGATGTGGTGCCTAGGTGGCATGCACGTGTGCGCCACGTCCGCGCCACGTGCGTGCCATGGTCGCAGAACAAGGGAGGCGGGGGAGCACTGGCCAAAGGCAACTGCGATGGCAGTTCACCATGACTCTTCGAGCAACCACTATTTTTCTCCCAATTGTGCTGCCGTGCGCGTGTGCTGGGGTGTATTGGTGCATGCGACACACTTTCGCACGCCGGAGCAGCCTCAATAGTGGCTGGCGGCGGTAAGCGGCGTTGAGGGCGGCCATGCATCGTGGAGGCGGGTGTTTGTGCAAAAATCCGTGAAAATCATCTCACCTACACAGAGCTAGGCTTGAGGGGAGTGCAGAGGCGCACAAGGCCGGATCAGAACGGCACCAATGGCGGCCGGCGGCGGCAGTGGCAGCTGTGCACACCGACGCGTCATCGATCTACCCATGCGTGCTAGTTTTCACAGAACAAGTGTGTCAGTGGTGTGTTCCCGAGTGCATTGAATGGGACAATGTGCTTGGCCGGGCCGAGGAATGCTCCTCAGCAGGCGGTGGCATGCGCTAGAAGCAGGGGACGATGATGCTTGGGAAGACTACCTGTGTAGTGGCTCACGCTTCATTCTAAGGGCATTTACACGTTATACGGATCACATCGAAGATGCTTAGCAACACGAGCATGCTGAAAAGGTCGCCTAGGTCTACGGCGGCAGTGCATCACGACAGTGGGTGGCGACGCAGCTAGGGTTGACCCCATACCTGCGCTAGAGAGCACTAACCTACGAAGGAACACGTGTTCTAGCTTGCATGAAAGATGAGGACTCAAACAGAGAAGGTAATTGGAAGATGGACGCTCACCAAAGTAAGAACGGAGATGGCGTCTAGAATTAGGGAAAATAGGGGGCAGACAATGTCTGTCCAAATTGGAGGCAAGGGAACCTCGGTGAAGGGCATTCATATGTCAGTTAGAAGGAGGTAGGTGTGGCAAATGTGTTGCGCATGATAGAAGGGATGGGCGTCCGCTTTATAGCCTCGCCGAGGCGGTTCGTCGAGTGGTTCGTGGACTGGCCATTGGTGGCACGAGTTGAAAAGGGCAGTGGGTGCGGGTTCCGTGGAGCACGCACCACAATTTCTAGCTAGAGACGTTCGACCGCGCACGTGACGTGTTGTTAGAGCCGATGACATGACATGGTGGAGTCCCATCTCCAGAATTTGTGTTTGAGGTGGTGGCGCGGCTTCTGGCATGGATGGCACATGCGGCATGCTGGCAGGAGCGTGATGTGGTCGACGGAGCCGTGATGGCTAGGCTGCGGTGCGCCGCACGGAGCTGGGGCAGTGCCAGTGCCCCAGGCAGCACTCGAGCGACGTCCCATCGTGGGATTCTTGGGCGCGGTCGAGCTCAAAAGAGTAACGGGAGGAAGAAGGTGATGGGACAGTTGCTGGCCAGGCCGCACAAAGGAAAATAAAAATGGTGCGCCGTGTACAAGGAAATGGAGGGAGAGAGGAGACTGGCTGTATCAACGAAAATGGGTTGCTTGTCCTTTTCTATTTTTATTTGTTTTCCTTCATTTTCTAATTTAATTTCTATTTTGGTTTAAATCCCAATCTAATTTGAATCCAAATTGAATTCAAGCTTACTTTATGTATGTTCCCTATTATTTAAAGTACCTTTTAGTTTTATTTTCCATTTAATTTCTAATTCGAATTTGATTGCACCTAAATCTTTTTATGCTTGTGTTTATAGAGTGCTTCCTTAATCTCCCTATTTTTATCACACATTTGAATTGTAATTTTAGTTTTGAATCGAAATTTGTTTTATGGACAATAACCCTTGTTTGAGTACATTTATATTCTATGATATAGTTACTCTTTCAGATAATTATAGTATTACTTGATTTATGTGTCCGATTCTAAGTTATTAGTTGGGCGCCTTATACACATATGTACAATTTAAGGTATTATTTAATTATTAAGATTCATTTTTTAAGAATGATATGAGTGTGTTTGTACTTGCACTTATTCATTGTTTCCTTGTTTCCTCTCGTTTGAGAATTAATAATTATGTGACCTAAGTTTAGGTTGACCATTATTGATTATTTGAGATTTATTCAAAAAATTTAATTTGGAGTGGTTTTTATTATTTGCTAAAATTTGGGCTGTGACAGATCTACCCCACTTAAATTGAATCTTGCCCTCGAGATTCGGAGGCTTTCCTTGGTAGGTAGGGATTTATTTTCTAAGGTTACCTTCACTGCCGTGAGATGGTCATTCCTTGATCCTGACATGTCTGTTCCATGCCACAAGTTCAAGTGTCTGTACAACTAGTTTTTGATATCTAGCATCAAACTGTTGATTTATTGCAATGAATGATACTTGGTCCTCAATACCGTTGGGGCGAAGGAATGATGCTCTTTCCTCTTTGACCATATTAGTGCATATTGATGTTTTGTACCATACTAGGTCTCGAAAACTGAAAAATTTTATCTTTGTGGGGCCCACTACCATAACTGTGGTCTTCAGAGCATGTCCAAGAAATGCTTCCTCCTTGTTCTATCATTACCGTCTTTCCAATCTAACTCATGAAGCAGGCTAGTAGGTCTGTTAGTACAAGGGGCATCACCACGAAACTCGTGTTGTCCGCTTTATGACATACCCGTTACTGACCTTCAGTTGGTACTCATTTGACATTAGGTCAACCTTGTAGATGTTCTTCAACCTTTTGTTTTAAACTCATTAGACAAGTCATGGATCTGAGATGGAAAGTATTTTTGAGACCTTATTCAATGTTTGGTAGCCAATTCACGTCCTTAGGTTGTCTCCATTCTTCTTGATAACAACACCGGAGCTTCTTAAGGTGAGAACTCAGGCAGGTAAATCTTTTCCCTTATGGCTCACTGAATTCTTCCCTATTTGGCCAGTCCATTTGGGCTCATCTGCTCGGGTTAATTTGCTATTAGCGTAACCCAGGGAGTTAGACGAATCAACAACTTTACTTCTTTGTCCGGTGGCATTCCTACTAGGTCTCTTAGGAATACCTCTGAGTACGAGCATAATACTGACACTCGTCCCATAATAGTGACACTCATCCCATGAGTGTAACTTCCAAACAACATGCCATGAATCCCATGGGGGAGGGGGGGGGGGGCTCTTGTGGTTGACCTCTTATCGCTATCCCAACATGATTCAATTTAGTGACCTTGCGGTTGGCAAAGGGTGTATATCCTTGCCGTTGTGCCAACCAATGCATGAGGATATGATCCACACCGTATGTTAAGATCCTACCCCACTTAAATAGGATTTTAACTACTTTTTTCATTAGTGTTGGTTTATTATTATTATTATTGATATATTTATATTTTATTATCTGTATTTTTATTTTGTTTGGTTTATTTATGTATTCAATTATTTATTTATTGACTTTGAGGGTTATCTGGAGCACTTTGGATGGAGATGGTGTTCCTGCATGAGCAGTGTGCTCGTGGTGAGCTTGGACAGGAATAGGCTTCTGAATGGGTATTTTGTTGATCTGATACGAAGAGAGGAGTGAAAGATTTTTTTTGGTCGTTATTATTATCCTCACATATATACGTACGTTTGCATATATATATATATATATATATATATATATATATATATATATAATATTAAATTTTGTATTGTGTATTCTTATTGGTGCGTTATATTTGATATACATATAGGCATACGTGTGGATATAGATAAATACACATAACCCATATGTATTTATTTTATTTAAAAACCAACTTATCTTGTTTCGTTTGATTATTGCATTATGTAAGAAACCCAAATAGGAGACAAAGATGGATGATGCGCTCAAAGGCGGTGTATCTGATAATGTTAAGCGAGACAACCCGGTTCAGCGAGGATTTGACGTGGCTTGGCTGAACGTACAAGGAGGCGCGTTAAAATAAAGCCCGTCTCAGTTAAATTGGTATCCGAGACACACCCTCCTCTTTGACAAACGAGGGATGTGCATCAAAAAAATTGCTATCCAATATGCTCAAGAAATGAGATGTGCTCTACACAAAGCGCGTCTCCTTTGTCTTCGCTTACAGACTCTTGTTGCCGAACGTTTAATTCATTCATTCATTCACAGTTGAACATAACACAAATGAACATTCAAAATATTCATCACACAGATGAACACATATATTCATTAACCAATATATTACAAAACACACAAAAAAAGTACAAGACACAAGAAAATAAAAACAACTAAAAAACAACAAAAAAAACTAAATCCTACTCCTCCTCCGACTGCTCCAGCTGCTCCGCCGGTTGATCCGGCTGCTCCAGCTGCTCTGCTGGTTGATCCGGCTGCTCCGGCTTGTCCGGATCCAGCAGTGCAACCTCGCGACCGAGGTTCCTCGCCATCGCCGCCACCAGGATATAGCGGCCCTCGGCGCCGAGAACTTGTCCATCGTCTTGAGCAGCCTCTAGAACCAATCGAACAACATGTTGAACAACATCTCAAGCAGCTCCTTGCTGAGCCTCTCTGCGAGCGGCAACACTGTTACTTGCATGGTGGCTCCCTCGGCGGGTTTCGTGGTGGAACATTGACCATGGTGGGTTGTCTGCGCAGAGAAAACAAACGAAGAGAAGAGACTAATGGCGCCTTTTATATGTCTGTGCGAAGAAGCAAAATGGAGACGCACTTTTAGAAAGATCGTGTCTCCGCTTCCACACGTCACCTTTAGCTTCGTGATATTCTCCATTTTGCTTCAGTTCACTGTTGATATCACACATCACTGAACTTAGAGCACATTCACTTGTTCAGAAAATAATAAAATCCTTCCTTATGATACCTGAGGAATATTATGAACACACCACACATTCATTCATTCACAAAGTTGATAACACACAAGATAATATTCAATTACATAGATGAAAAAAATAGATTTCGTTCATTAACAATATTTACAAAATAGATGCAACTAAAAACAACAAAGAAAAAGTAAATCCTACTCCTTCTCCTCCTCCTCCTCCTCCTCCTCCTCCTCCTCCTCTGGCAGCGACTCCGGCGCCGGTGCAACAAGATCCTGGGCCGGCTGCTCCGGCTGCGCCGGCTGCACTGGCGGTGCAACCTAGAGAACGAGGTTGCTCTTCGTCACCTCCACCTCATTTCTGCGACCCTCGGGGCTAAGCACCTGGGCCATCGTCTCAAACAGAATGTCGAGACGATTGGCCACCCCCGTGAGGGCATAGAGGTAGTGGCCGATGGTACCCATTCTAGTAAACTGGGGAAGGGTACCGTGATCCAAGGAACTCATGGTGTGAGACGTATTATTGTATGCCTCTTGCGCCATACGGAGGTGCTGCTCGGTGTTGAACCTCTCGGGGGAGCTGTAGCACAGTTTGTTGCACGGTGGCTCCCTCGAAGTACTTGGCGATGGAATGTCGGCAATGGTGGTGGTGGGTTGTTGGCGTGGAGAAGACGAAGAAAATAAGAGGATTCAAAGTGAGCGACGCACATGCGGAGAACTCACAGTTGATGGCGCGTCTTAAATAAGGTCCGTGCAGAGTCGACGATGAAGCGGTTGGTTTCCCGTGCATTGATGGAATGATGGGATGCATGGATACCTCCTCGAGGAAACAAAAGGTCACACACGGACGTCGCACACGTCTTTGTACCATGCCGTCGAAATTAAGTTCTTCGCAGACCTCGTGCCGTGGGTCTCTCTTTCGAAAATGGAAGACGCGCTTTAGCGTAACACACGTCTCTCTTTGTTATAGCGTGTCTCACATTTATCTCCCACGTCTCTTTGTCTCTTCAACAATGGAAGACGTTTTTTAACTTAGCGCGTGTCTCTCTTTATTCTAGCCCGTCTCACATTTATCTCCCTCGTCTCTTCTTTGCCTTCGGTGCTCCTTTACTAATCGACCAACGGTCCTTTACTTATCGACCGACTTCTATGCGACAACCTCCTCTGTTCGCTGTTGTCGTTGTCGTCCTCATTGCCATCCTCGTCATCATCGTCGTCGTCATCATCGCCGTCCTCCTCGTTGTCGTCACTGTTCATGGCTGGTATCGGCTTGGCGCGTAGCCGACTAAAGGAGGAGCGCTTGGCATGGCACAAAAACCATCCCCATGTATGTACATATGGCACACCAGTTGCATGGTTGTATATATGTAGATCTGCAATGGACTGATGAGCTTAACTGTATTTTTGTTTTTCTATCTTATTTGTTTTTGGTATTTTAAATTTCGTTGCGTAAGGTTTCTCTGTGAAGCCTGAATCTGGAGATTTATTTAAGTGACAGTGCATTGTCCCTGGTAAAGAAGGGGTAAGTCATGAAGAACAAGCACAATATGAGTTTAACCATCATCCTCCTATTAATGAATTTCTATTGTAGACTGAATGGGAAGGTGCTTATTACCCCTGACAATCTCCTTCTCTGAGGATTGTCCCTTGGTGCCTCCAAGATGCGACTTTCCAAGTGGGTTCTTCCACCCAAATGTCCATTGCTCAGGAGCACTCTGCATCGGGATTCTTGATCAAGAGATTGTAAGATAGACCTTTTTTGCTCATGTAATTAGTACGTAATCATTGATGAACTTATTTGAACTGGTTTCTTATGTTGGTTAAGTTATATTTCGTAGGGGTGGTGGACTGGTTTTACAATCAAAACTATACTACTTGAAGTTCAGTGCTTGTTGCATCAGCCAAATGCGCTCGATGTTGAAAATGATTGCTATAATCTACTTATCAAGGTTAGACACTTTGTGTTAGTAACCAACGTTGGTTATTCATTCCTCCTTTGCACTCGGGCACGTTTCCGATTTGCACCAAAGAAATTTTGTCCCACATTGGAAAGTTGAGCACGTTGCAACGATTGTATAAGGCATTGCACACATTTTCCTGTTGGACAAACTGGAATGTCCTAGATGTTGTTTCTGGCTTCAGCACACCGTGGCGCATCTAGGACACTCCAGCGTGTCTGGGGCCACAAAATAATGCGAGGCATGCCTGACATTGGCAAAGATGTGTCTTACCTGGGCTCGTCTCCATTTACACCGAAGATCTTTTGTCCCACCTCGAAAAGCTGATCACAATGCAATGATCATATAAGGCATTGTGCACAGTCGCCAGTGGTACATCCCCGCATGCAAAAGATGTTCCCAGTTTCAGCACACCGTGGCTTGTCTTTTGCATGCTGGAAAATGCCCTGATGTGAAAGATGATAATGCGAGACGTGTATTAAATATGTCTGTCTCTGAGTTTTATTTTAAACACTCGTGCTTTCGACCAAAGGACGCTGAAATGAGAGACGATAATATAAAGGAACGTCTCCAAATTTTGCTATTTCTATCCATCGCGCACTCTCTAACAACATTTATCAAAAAAATTTGGCTATCGCACGCTCTCTCGACCTAGAAACCGCAGCTCCTGAGCATGCCGTCGTCGTCCCGTCATCGTCAACATCGCGCGACCGCCGTCAACCCCGACCCTGCTATTGACCCTGACCTTCGCGTCATCAGAGAGTTGAGCACGCTGGAGCACGCCAGCTCGTCCCCTGTCCACGGAGCACGCCGCCGCCATCTCTCTTTCTCAACTCGCTCTTCGTCATTGTCATGCTGTCGCCGTCGACCCCTACCTAGCCGTGAACCCTGACCTTTGTCAACAGACAGTTGAGCACGCTAGAGCACACCGCCTCGTCCCCTGTCCCCAGAGCATGTTGTCGCCTCGACCCCGACCTCAGTAATCGGTTTGAGCATGTTGCCACCTTCACATAAGTGGAAATGTTCTCTCTGTCCTTGGAGCATGCCAGCATGTCCCCTGCCCCGGAGCACGCCGCCGCCTCGACCCTGCCCTCAGAGCATGCATTCCAGTGATTTTATTGAATTTGAGGATGTCCAATGAAGTCTTATCGTAAATGAAGTCATTGATCCAAAGGGAGAATTTTCATTACGGTATACATTCATCTTCTTTGTTTGTGGCCAATGCAGAAGTAATATATTTTTCATGACTATCAATGTATACAATGAATTCTGATTCGCGAACACTTGAAACTGCAGGAACTGTGGTTGACACTGGCATTTTCCATCCCAGTGAGTTTGATTTCTACCTCTGTAGCCATGCTGGAATCAAGGTACCATTGCGATAATTGGTGTTTCTTTAAAGAGTTTTTGATATTAGGCTATAAAGGCATCAGTGGAATGTAAATTGTTTGTTTTTTCAGGGGACAAGCACACCAGCTCACTACCATGTCCTTTACCATGAGAATAATTTCTCTGTTGATGCATTGCAGATGCTCACTAACTGCCTTTGCTACAAGTAAGCTCGGTTCTCCAACAGGATTAGATGGTGACAGTTATGATGTGTGTAATTAGTTACATTGTAATCAGGATAAACAATCTTTGTTGTGTAATTAGTATACTTGATAACCACGATTGACATGTTGTTAATATTTGATTGGTCAATATAATTTAACGTGTGATTTTTGTGGCTATACATATATTCATGAATAGTATTGTCAAAGGGTCAATGCGACACTTCCCTCGGATCTGCTAAGGAGCAGCCCGCGGAGGTTCTTGTTCGGTGGGGCTTAGATCTCAAACTAGTGTTCTAGCGGAAGAGTACGAGACAATTGTTTTTATGTGGTTCGGGCCGCAAGGAGCATAACACCCTACTCCACGGTGGATTGTATTGCTTGGTGAGTGTGTATGCGTATGTGTGTGTATCAAGGATTCTTAGTCTGGTCCCTCACTACAGGAAACTCGACGATTTGCAACGGCCAGGGCCATCGCAAATAAGATATATGCCGTCGCAAATAAGCTATTTGGGACGGATTTCCTTATTTGCGACGGTTTTTGGCCGTCGCAAATAAGTCGTCGCAATTAAGCTTATTTGTGACGGCCACCGTCGCAAATAAGCTTAATTGCGACGGCTAACAGCGGCCGTCGCAAGTTATTGCTGCAGGCTGGTGGGCCCCGCCATAGTATTTGCGATGGTCGGGCCATTGTAATTAAAGCTTATTTGCGACGGCCAGGCTGTCGCAATTAAGGGCCTCTATTTGCGACGGCCGGGCCGTTGCAAATAAGTTCAGTGGATAGGGCCCACATGTCCTCCTCCGGGACCCATGCCGCTATTTGCGACGGCCGGGCCGTCGCAATTAACCCTTATTTGCGACGGCCGGGCCGTCGCGAATAGCAGTGTCTTAATTGCGACGGCCTTAATCCTTATTTGCGACGGGTCCTGTATAAAAAGCCGTCGCAAATAAGGTTTTTTATTTTTTTAAAACAAAAAATACTACCCGGCTCGATGGCCAGAATCATAGAACAGATACAATATATCACACACTATATAACACACAAACATCATCACAATCACAAACTAATAAGTTCCGATACATCTCACATCGTCATCAACAAAGCAAACAAGGGCTCACTCGCCCATCTGACCTCCGTAGCCACCTCTGGAGCCACCTCCGAAGTCGAAGTCGTCGTCGTGCCTCATTCCAGGCGGCGGAAACGACGGCGACGGTGTTTGTGCAGCCGTCGCGGATCCCTGCAATTAATGAAACTTAGAGTTAGAATATAAATGCATCAACATCTCTCTCCCTCCCTTCCTCTCCCTCTATCTTCATCTAGATCCCCCTCTCTTTCTCTCTCTTTTCATTTCTCTCTTTGTCTCTCATTCTATCTTTCTCTCTCACTCTATCTCTCTATTGCTATCCTTTTCCCTCTATCTTCCCCCCTCTATGTCCATCTACATCTCTCTCCCTCTATCTTCCCCTCTCTCTATCTCCATCTACATCTTACTCTCTCTCTTCATTCCCCTCCTACTCTATCTAACTATCTTTCACTCTTTCTTCTGTCTCTCTCTTTCTTCTATCTCTCTCTTTGTTCTCACGTTTACCTTCTTTGTGCCATCTCATGTGTCTTGTGGTTCTTTTTGAAAGAAACTTCTGCTTCAACCGAGGTGTCACAGGCAAGTTACGAAGCTGCTTATGTGCGACATCTGTCATCACATTATCACCATCGTCATTAACAACTTTGACATACCTCGATTTACCACATTTCAAGCACATCTTCTCATTGACGTGCTCTTTCCACAATAGCATGCAGTTGCCTGGGCACACATCGATTTTCTCATACTTCATACCGAGACCAGATATCTTGATCTTTGACTGATACATATCTGGTGGCGCTTTGTAAGGTTGTGGAAGGATATCGCAGATCAATTTCATGAGATCATTGTAGCAGTTGACGGAAAAAAAGTACTTGGACTTAATTGTCATAAATCTGATCAAGAAAGCAAGTACGGTCATAGCCGTGTTCATGCAACGGCTCTTGTGATTTCTTCAGCTCCTCGAAGAACTTCTCTGCCTCATTTATAAGAGGATCCTCCGCTTCGAGAGATTCTAGCATGTCATCCATCCTATCAACCTCTGTTATATCATCATCCTCATCCACTTCGACTATGACTCGAGAATTAGTCTTGTAGTGAAAGGTCCACACATCATAATGTGGAGTGAAACCGTTTCGACATAAGTGAAATGAAAGCTCCAATCATTTCAAAAACTTGGTGTTCCGGCATTTTGTACATGGGCACCGCATCATATCTTCCATTGACAACGAAAATGCTCGATCCAAAAATTGATCTAACTTGATAAACCACTCATCGGAGTGACCACCAGTTCTGCTCTTCTACCCAGTATACATCCAACTGCAGTCTTCACCCATGTTTGGCTCTGCAGTTTAACACGAAAGAAATTGTCGTTAATGTATTGTTGTGTTATGTCACGGCCCTACAACCTAGGCAGATAGATCCTAAACCCACCCAAGAGTGACCGAGCGAAGCGTGCTCATGACGAGATGCGTGATCCGGATTCGAATGAAATTTTGGCAGCATAAACCCGTTGTTCTCCACTGCACGCCCAAAAATGGTGCAGCAGAGAACAACAGGGTTACGCCACCAAAATCTCGTCCAAATCCGGACCCGCGTCTCGTCAAAAGCCATGCCTCCTCGGTCACTCCGAGTCTGTCCAAAAAGGGACAATTCCGAACCTGCACGTCTCACATGCCAATGGCATGTGAGACGTGCCGATCCGAAATGGGTAATATATTGCTATAGGTTATGTTGCTCATTTTCATTTTCAGATCATTTAAGAGAGAGGAAAGAACTAGAGAAAGAGTGAGAGGAAAGTTGGTCTTAGATGACAATTCCATATCCATTTCCACCGTCCAAGCAATCGCGGGTCATTGAAGTCCTTGCCAACCCGTTCGCTTCCATGTCGCCTTGACTACTATGGTCTACACGGCACGATCAAACTTATTGTGTGTCGTGTCCTTCCGGGTTGGTCCGAGCCGGCCCAAAACCCCTTTATTTATATATATTAAGTAGTCACTCAAAAACATTATATGAATGCGCTAAAGTCCAAACATACACTAAACAAAATAGAAAAAAAATATTAATTCTAAACACTCATGCAATCAAAAGAACAAGAAAAAAAATTATTAATTCTAGTAACCTACATAATAAACATATTTACCAAAGCATGACAAAAAATTATCTAAACCTAAAAAAACATAATCATGTAGCAACATCTAGATCACAAACTTGACATAGGCTGAACTAGTAACATGGTGATGCAAATCTAAAGAAAATGTGTTACATCATTAAAAGTTTGATAAAAAATAGTTGGAACATTATACATATCAGAAAAGCTACTATAAAAGCAACAAGTCGTCATATACAGCTAAAAGCATTGTACTATCTGTCATATACAATATAAGAAGAATGATGGTGCCATACCTGAGCAGTGAAGTGGATCTGAGTGTGCACGGTGGGGAGGGGACCTGAGCAATGTAAAGAAAATGCATTATGTCAAGACCGATTTGATAAAAATAGCTAGAACACTCAAAGAACTGAATCCTAGTGTTCAGGTAATCAAGTCTTATTCTATCTCTCATCCATCGGTCCATATCTACAGCCTTATCACTTGGAAGGAGCATTTTATTAACTATTGATCTGGACCCATGAAACAGAAGACTATGAAGACGCTATCCAGTGCATGCTACCTAGCAAATTATCCAGTTCGAAATATGTGCAGCAAGGCAATTAGGAAACGACTTATGCATTGCAGGCATTGGCTGCTCGCTGTCCAGGTACGCAGCAAGCCAACAACTTATGCATTTGTGACTCACTGTCAGGAAGGCATATGCATTTGCAGGCATCTGCAATATAGGGCAGTGGAGTTAGCTAGGTGATGACAGATCTTGGAGCTTTCCTTTCCTAAGTTGCAGCTTTAGGAAAGCCCAAAGATCACCTGCCTCCTTGCTAAGCCCAAAGATTCAGCTTGTCTACCCAATAATGAAAGAATGAAGGCTATAGAAAAAAAGAATGGGAAAAAACAGGACATGTGCTGCATCTACTGAGACATCTCTAAATCCTCAGACATCTCTCCCTACTATGATTCTTGGGGACGCCAAAACCAGGAGCACCCAGGAAGGGGCAGCTCAACCTAAACAAGATCCAGCGATTCATGGCTGCGTAAGCTAAACACAACTGTTCTGCCACCCAAAGCTCCATGGCTCCAAAATGCATAAGTTAAACAGACTTGTCATGGCTGCAACGATTTTAGAAGTAGAAAAATCGCATGATATTGGGTCCAGTCACGGCTGGCTAATACATGGAAGCGTATCATTGGCTAACACATGCTATGCAACTTGTCGTTCGAACCAGTGTTGTGAATCCACGCCTGGACGCCTAGGCGCCCGCCAGCCGCCGGGACGCCTAGGCTCCTAGGCGGGTGCCTAGGCGAGGGCCAAGCGAGGAGACACATGGAGATTTCGGCCGGGAATCCAGAGAGGCGCAGAAGGGGAGGGGAAGAGGAGCACGCCTGGGGGAAGGGGCAGGCGGCGGGAGGCATCTGGCAGCTGCGTGCAGGGCGTATTCGCCGCCGGACCTTGGCGGAGGTGGGGAGTCGGGCACGGACATGAGAGGAACGGGCGGAGTCAGGGAGTGACGCGCGGCTGCAGGGAGAAGAAAGGGAGGGCGCAGGCCTGCAGCTAGGGTTGGGATATAATTAAGGCCCAATTGGCCCAGAAAATGTACAGCCAGTCCTCTTTAATCCAACAGCTCCAAGATGGTTTTCCGCTGTGCCGCCCCAACCCTAATCGTCACTTGCCCGTCCGCCCCACTGCCTCTGATGTTTCTTCTTCTCCCTGTTGCCCGTCTTTCTTCCCCCCTCCGCCCGATCTCTCCTTCCCTGCTCCGGCCGCCATCGCCCTGCTCGATCCAGCCAGATGTCGCCTCTGTCCCGAACTCGCCCGACGAGCATATCGCCGTGGACGTCCGCCTAGGCACGATGCCTAGACGCCACAGGGACGCCTAGCTGTCCCAAGCGAGCGCCATGCCCTGTCCGGGCGAGGCAAGGGCTCGCGGCGTCCACGGTTCACCGACTGGACGCCTAGGCGCCGCCTAGGCGACGCCTCAAAAACACTGGTTCGAACCAAACAATCGTGTACACATTTCCTATTCATAAGCCAAAAATATGCCCACGAGGAATCAAGAATCTTCTAGCAGCAACCGTTGTTCTCCTCGAGTCCCTTTCATCCACCAATTTGCCCCGCGCACGTGCAGCTAAGCAAAGCATTCTTAGAAACACAATTAGTACTAACTACTAAGAACTGACCGACATTATGTATAGTATCCACAATAGAGACAACATGTTGCCAACCGCTAGCACTGGCGCAAGATCAAACCAAACGGACAAAAATAATGAACCACGAAGCAAAAGATCAAGAACTGGCTCACCTCGGAGGCGTCGGGGGCTGGGGGCGGTGGGGGCGTGGCGGTCTGGGGCCGGCGAGGCCGGCGGCGATGACGCTGGGGGCGCGGCGGGCTGGGGCGGCGGGGGGCGCGGCGAGCCAAGGCCAGGGGCGACGACTCCGGGGGCGCGACAGACAGGGGCCGGCGTGCCGGGGCGGTGGCAGGGCGGCGACGGCAGGGCAGCGGGCCGGCGGCGGGGCGACGACGGCGGGCAGGCGATAGGGCATGGCGCGGCAGGGCGGCGGGCAGCAGCGGGGCTGGTGAGTTGAGTGGACGAGAATGAACTGTCAAGTCGGGATAAAGGCCGTTATTTGCGATGACCCTCTAAATTGCGACGGCCCGACCTTACGGCCATCGCAATTAATGTTACTTGCGACGGCCTTTTTAGCAGCCGTCGCAAATAAACATTTATTTGCGACGGCTGCCTTAGTTGCGACGGTACTAGGGTTGGCAGTCGCAAATAAGCTTTTATTTTCAACGGCAATGTTATTTGCGATGGCCAGATGCGGGCCATCACAATTTAATCTATTTGCGACGGCTGGCCGTCGCAAATAAATCTAGTCGTTGCAAATGATCGCTTTTCATGTAGTGCTTGTATCGGTGGTGCTCCGGGCCTTTTATAACCAAGGTCAGACACATTACAAGTGGGGTCCCAGGGCGCGACAGGTGGTCCCGAGGCGATCTTATCCTAAAGATCTAAGACTTCTTCTATAAGCTTGCTCTGACGGCGAACTTGAGGATTTGCCGTCTTGCCACCTGCGTCGCCAGTAGTCCACGCGCCGTTGATGACATTTGTAGGGAATGTCTCATCCAACTGTCTCTGGCACCGTAAGCTACCCACTTGGCGGATTGGGATAGGCCTGCGGCGTCTTCACTGCCATGCGATTGGTCGTAGTAGTACCTGAGATTAGGCGTGCGCTGCACCATGCGTCTGGGGAAGCCGTGTATTTCAAGGCTTGACGGAGACAAGGCGCACCGCCCTCTTAACTTCCTCACTATCTACCCAGGGAAAGTTGACTGACCATGCGGCCGCTGAGGAGCTCATCGCCATGGTGGGGGCCATGCCCGTTTCTCGGGCCACATGGTAGCTCGGGAGCTCATCTCCGTGGGGGAGGTCAGGTCTCGCCCAACGGACAACGTGGCAGCTCAGGTGCTCACCTTTACAGAGGAGATCGGGTCTCGACTTTGTGGGCCACATGGCAGCTTGGGAGCTCACCCTCGAGGAGAAGGTCAGGTCCCATCCTGCCAAACACGTGGCTGCCTAGGAGCTTGTTGCCAAGGTGGAGCTGAGCTCTTTCATGAGGATGTCTTGTGGGCGCCCCGGACCCCGTGTCTGGGGCAGGCGGGTCCGGGTTTCTTGAACACGTGGCGCCCTCGGACCTTGTCGTTGCAGGGAGGCGAGGTACCTAGGCGCCTCTAGATTGTGTGCGAGGGTACCCGGTATGCTGGGTACCAATAGTGGCCCCTGGGTCCATCTTGTGGTGAGGCGACGAGCCCGAGGGTGGGGCCTTATCCTGCTTTCCCACGCAGTCTTTTAATTTTGTCTTGATCAGCCGAAGCGGTGAGCGCCCCTGTGGTTGTCACCACGCATCCCTCTCTGATTGAGGGGTCGTGGCAACGGGATCTTTGCTTGCTGCGAAATTATCGTGACGGTTCCCAAGGCGCCTGCTGCACTTCTGCTGCTTTCACTTCCGTCTTTATGGGAACCGCCGGGTTGCCTTCTCTGGCGGGGAACTACTCGGGCTGGCTTTTCTGATGGAGGACCTGGGCCCGTGTGTCATGGACTTCGTGGTACGAGCCGTCGATTTGGAGCCCGCTCAAATTTGCACAGTGCACCCAAACGCCACAAAGGTACTTTTTAAATAGTTACCTTTGTGGGCAATGGAGGCTCTTTTCTTCTGTGCGCCCCCAAGCATTCGAGCCTTCGATTCCCTCCTTGAGTGTCTATCCATTCTTGAGGTTCTCAACCCCTGCTCCAATGGACTCGGCTCTGCCCCCTTCTTGGATGGATGATGTATCACGATTGAGGCAGCTTTTTGGCTGGGAGGACGTGGAACGACGGGATCTGATCCGTCCTGGCACCTTGTCTCTGAAGTTGGGGGAGAAGGAGATCGTCTTCTTCCAGGCGTGCACATACTCCAGGTTCGTCCCCATAGTTTCTTCCTTCTTGGTGACACTCCTAGAAGTACTTGGACTCCAGCTTCATCACCTTTCGCCGAACTCTCTGGTGGTGGTCGTGGTGTTCTCCTATTTCTACAAGATGTTTGTCAGGGTGTACCCATGCGTGCTAGTGATCTGGCAGTTCTTCGTGCTGAGGCGGACCGGGAAGAAGAACAAAGCCAACTTCCTCAGTGGCCTCTGCTTCCAGCATTGGGCCAACAACCCCTTCAAGTACATTACCCCGATCTCCTCGGCGAAGTGCCCCGACTGGAGGAGCGACTGGGTGGTCGTACACACCGACGCCCACAATGGCATGGCCCTGCCCACCGATTGGCTAGCGATTAGGAAGGCGGCCTGGGCGGAGCACCTAGAGCTCGAGGCAGCGTACACGTCGGTGATGGAGAGGATCCGATTCCTGGCGGACCACGACCCGTTGGAGCTGGCGGTGACGGCTGATTTTGTTCGTCACCATCTGGCCCCTCTCCAGCACCGTTGCCAGCCTGCGTGGCTCTACTTCAGGCTCCAATATGGTACCAGGCTGCAGAGGGATTGCGACACAGAGATGACACAAAAGGAGGTGTTCGAAGCAATGTCCAAGGCGTGCGATGACCTGTTGTCAGACGACGTCTTCAAACTTCTACAAGCTTGTCCACCGCTTTGCACGGACCGGGACCTTCGGGCGAAGGTTCTGAAGGAGATGCCCTGGTGGTCGAGGTCATTAAGGAGAAGTGCCCTCGGTCACCACTGAGGGCACCGCCACATGTAGACTTCGCTCCATGTCAGCGTCCACCAGTGTGCCCCTCTTCGGTGTTGGGCGTCGGCAGCTCTTCAAGGGTAGGTTTGGTCCGTCCAGTGGCGGCTCCGCCGACATCAGTGGTCGGCACGTTATCCAGCATCCCCGTCACCTGCGCAGTCCAGGGTGCCATGGGGCCCTGCGCGGTAACCTGCTCTGGTAGCATTGCACCTACAGAGCCTCAGGCAAAAAGGCCTCAAGCTGACACCGTTGGCAGCCTAGGAGGCGGTTCTGCTGGGGTCGATGGAAGCACACCGGGATGGCCTCGTCTGTTATGCCATTGCTAGGGCACGCGGCTTCAGGGTCGCCAAAAGTGGAGGCTCGCTGGAGCTTCCGGGGACGTCGGTAAGGCATTCTTGCCAGCCCACCTTTATTGATTAGTCAGGGCTTGACCTTAATTTGCAGTGCTACGTTAGCTGTTGTGAGGAACTTACCGCTGGGGGTAGTGCCCGGAAGCGCTCCGGAGGCGGCCGAGAATATTACGGATGTGCTGGCGGGGCAGCCTGCCAAGCTTGTTCAAGGGAGCACTGCTCCTGTGTCTGTGCCCGGCATGGGTAGTGAAGGGTCTCTGGCTGCATCTCCGGTTGTCTCGCCAGAGGTACCTCCAGGTGTCACACCGGTGGTTGAAGGTGCATCTAGGATCTCCGTGGGTTTTGGATGATTGATGACGATAATTAAGTAACTAATGAGCTCACTGATCTGAAGCACAGGTGTGGACTCAAGTGGAAGCACAAACCCTCAAAAAGGAAAAGGATGAAAATGGCAGTGTCGACTCGAAAAGAAGAAACTAGGGTTTCTAGCGTGTTGAGTTTAGACTAGCCATATATGTATGAGGTTGTGTGCGTAAAGTGCATTGAGATCAAGTTGGGAGCTCAAAGAGGTTTAGAGATCAAAACCTATTGAGAGAAGAGTGTTAGAGTGGTCTGGCAGGAGAGGCCCGACTAGTCCGTGCTGGTGGCCGGACTAGTCCGCTCCTGGCCAGACTAGTCCATTTTGAGGCGGACCATAAGGCTCTGACTGGCTTTGGACTAGTTCGTAGTGGGACGGACTTGTCCGGGGTATTCATGGAGTGGGTTTTCGGGACTAAGTCCCAAAACCAGGGACTTGTCCGTTTTAGTTCGGACCAAGAGGTCCTGACTGAGATCGGACTAGTCCGCCCTAGGGGCCAGACTAGTCCGTGGTCTCCAGACTAGTCCATTTTCGCACGGAACAAAAGGTTATGTGTGAGATCGAACTAGTCTGATTCGGACCCAACTAGTCCGTTATGAAGTGATCGTTTGAATTTGAAGTTTGGCGGGTAGCGTGACGATTGCCGCGCAGTGTGACAGTTGTTAGCGACGTAAGTGGTCCCAAAGGCCGGACTAGTCCGGGCCGTAGGCCGGACTAGTCCGCCCATCTGCTAAAGTCAGCAGTATGGGCTGGGAACCTCTATAAATAGAGGACCCCTGGGTTCATTTGAACCAAAAAAACTCTTGATAACTTTGGAAACCTAGCATCGCCACAACAAACTTTGAGCCTCCAAAAGCCTCCTTCTTACCTACCTTTCCTATAAAACTAATTCTTGTGTGGATTAGGGTTTGGTGAGGTGAAGAAGAGGATGAACACCGCTCATGGCTCTCGGTTTGATCTCTTGCACTTGTTAAATATTTGTGATATGTGGCTTGAGGTGTTCTTTGTGATTTGTAATCATATTTGTGGTGGGAGCCTCAGATTGTGAGAAGCCCCAACGAATCTTGTATTCACCCTTGTGATAGTGGAGAACCAAGTTAGGCCCTTGTGGTAAACTTGGTTAGGGAAGGGTTGTTGAACCCGGTCCTTCATGGACTCCTCAATGGGGACGTAGATCCTTGTGTGGTATCGAACCTCGGGATAAAATCCTTGTGTTCCTTGTGTACTTCACTTTCAGTTATCGCACATTGCTTCTAGGGCTAGCTTTACCATTTTTGTTCATCGCTCTTGTTTCATTGTGATCCTTAGCTTCATACCTGCTATATAACTTGTTAAGGTTCACCGAATCATCCTAACACTTTTCGCATCATGAAAAACCAACTAAAACCTGTTAGAAACTCTTATTAGGTTTTCCCTGTAGGAGGACCGGACTGGTCCGCCCCTAGACCGGACTAGTCCGCCCCCTGAGTACTGATCTCGTTTTATTAAGTCATTTCAGCTCGATTAGCCTATTCACCCCCCTCTAGGCAACTTTCAATTGGTATCAGAGCTAGGACTCTCCCAAAGAGTCTAACAAATCAGAGAGAAGACCGGAGTGGGGTATGATGAAGTCTCGACCAATGAGATCTAAGCAACCCAAGAGGAGATGATTGTCTATTAAGACAAATTGACGGATGACGAAGAAACTTGCCAGCTCAAGGCGAAACTTTGAGAAAAGTTGAAGATTCCAAAGGTTGACACTTCGACCTCTACAACGGGTGGCACGACCCACTACAACCAACAAGGCTACAACTATGAACGCCTTGTCTCCAACAACCACAATCTTTCCATCCCATTGGGGAAGCCTCCCCAATTCAATGGAATCGACTACGGGATGTGGAAGCACAACATGAAGATCCATCTCATGTCACTCAACCCTTCATTGTGGCAAATTGTGTTGATCGGGGTGAACATCCTAAAGAATGAGGAAGACATCACTACAGATCAAGCCGTGCTCCTTCATCGCAATGCCCAAGCTACCGGAGTAATCATCTTGTCTCTATCAAAAGATGAGTTCAACCGAGTAGATGGACTTGAGGTAGCCAAGGACATTTGGGACACCATCAAGATGGCTCATGAAGGCAACCGAGTCGTGAAGGAGGCGAAGATTGAGCTTATTGAAGGAGAGCTTGGGAGGTTTGCCATTATGGATGGCGAATCTCCCCAGGAGATGTACAACCGCCTAAAGCTGCTCATAAACAAGAGTAGATCTTATGGCTGCACCAAGTGGACGGACCACGAGGTGGTGAAGAGGATGATTTGGGCGTTCATGCCTAGAAACGTCTCTCTTTGCTCCATGATACGAGAAAGCCCGGGGTTTGCTCAAATGACCCCGGAGGAGGTCCTAGGAAGGATCATCAACCACGAGATCATGGAGAAGGAGGCGCTCTTCTACAATGACATTCAAAGGTTCACCGCATCAAAGATGAAGGATGATGCACTCAAAGCGACATCCTCCTCAAAAGTGCAAAAACAAGATGATGAGGAGATTCTCGACACCGATGAGGAAGAGGCCCTCTTCATCAACAAGTTCAAGAGGATGATGAGGAGAAGGAAAGGAGGATACAAGCACAAGAGCAAGGGCAAGGAAAAAGCAAAGCCCAAAACAAAGAGAGCTTGCTACAATTGTGGCGAGTACGGGCACTTCATTGTGGATTGCCCACATGGAGAGGGCAATAAGAAGAAGGAGGGAAAGCCTCAAGAAAATAAATACTTCAAGAAGAAGAGTCCCTAAGGTCATGCTCACTTGGGCAAGAAATGGGACTCTAATGATGAGTCCTCCTCCGAAGACGAGGAGAAGGTGGCAACCATAGCCATCGGGAGGTGCTCCAAGGGAAGCAAGCTTTTCCCCAACCTCAACGACCACAAACCAACTTGCCTCATGGCGAAAGAAGGAAGGAGAAAGGTTACTTCTCGCTCATCGTCCTCCATATCATCTCATGATGAATTCGATAGTGCTAGTGAAAATGAACACATGTTTAAGGATATAAGTAAGAGCACTTTGCATAGAATGAAATTGCTCTCGGATGAAATTTTTGAGAAGGAGGAGCTCATACATAGGCAAGAGGACATGCTTATCCATGAAAAGGAGAGATGTCAAGAGCTCATTGAGCTCCTTGAGCTTGAGAGAGAGAAGAGCAAGGCATTAGAGCATGAACTTGTTCTAAGCAAGAAAACATGCTCAAGTCTTGAGGAAACAACCATTGGGCTCAAGGACAAACCTGGCATCTTGGCAAAAGTTAACAAGATCCTTGAAACTCAAGTTGAGTCCCTCAATACTAATGTAGCCTCTTCCTCGAAAAGCTCACCCTCCTCGAAGGTTGCATCCGACACAATCTCCACTTGCAAATGTTCAAACTTGATCCTTAAGTTAAAGGATGAGCTTAAGTTGACTCGAGGCAAACAAGCACCTAAGGGTGGCATCTTTGACAAATAGAAGGTGGCATTTGCACAAAGTGCATACACCAACACAAGACCTCCCTATGTAAAAGATGGTCTTGGTTATACTAGAGGCGGAAAGCAAAATGCTAAAACTTCCAAGTATAGCAAAGACTTGATTGTCTTTGTCAAGGGAAGCACATCCTCAACTAAAATTGGGAAGAACACTCCAACTAGCAACAATATGCCTAAAACTGAACCACATCCTCTCTTTCATGATTTTGATGCATCTTATGTACTAATGAGGAACAAGTATGGAAAAGTCTTTGCTAAATATGTTGGGCCACTCCGCAAGAGCCCTAAGCCTTGCGTGTGGGTGCCCAAGTGCCTCACCACTAACGTCAAAGGACCCAACTCTGCTTGGGTACCTAAAAGGAAGGCATAATCTTGTTTTGTAGGCATACTCCTCCGGTGGATCGAAATGGGTGCTCGATAGTGGATGCACCAACCACATGACCAGAGAGAGAAAGATGTTCGTGGAGTATGAAGAAAACGATGATCCAAGTGAAGGGATCTTCTTCGGGTACAATAGCCAAGGGATAATCCTTGGCTCTGGTAAAATTGCCATTTCTCCCCAACATACTCTTTCTCACGTTTTGTGTGTTGATTCTTTAGACTATAACCTATTGTCCATATCACAACTATGTGACAAAGGTTATAATTGTGTTTTTACTAATGATGGTGTGAGCGTCCTCAGGAGAATTGATGACTCAATCGTTTTTAAGGTTGTGCTCAAAGGAAAGCTTTATCTTGTGGATTTTACCGCAGATAAAGCCCAACTTGACACATGCTTAATGGCGAAAACCAACATGGGATGGCTTTGGCATGGAAGGCTAGCCCATGTTGGGATGAGGAATTTACAAAAGCTTCTGAAGGGCGAGCACATCTATGGCTTGAAGGATGTTGTGTTTGAAAAAGATAGACCATGTAGCGCTTGCCAAGCGGGAAAGCAAGTGGGAGCTCAACACCCTTCCAAGAACATCATGATGACGACAAGACCGTTGGAGCTGCTACACATGGACCTTTTTGGGCTAATAACCTACATTAGCATTGGCGGTAACAAATATGGTCTTGTTGTTGTTGATGATTTTTCTCATTTCACTTGGGTATTTTGCTTGCATGATAAGGGTGAGACTCACGGTGTCCTCAAGAGGTTCTTGAGGAGAGCTCAAAATGAGTTCACCTCAAGAATCAAGGCTATAAGAAGCGACAACGGCACAAAGTTCAACAATACTCAAGTGGAAGAGTTCTTGGAGGAGGAGGGCATCAAGCATGAATTTTCAGCCCCCTACTCCCCTCAACAAAATGAGGTGGCGGAATGGAAGAATAGGACACTCATCGATATGTCAAGGACGATGCTTGATGAGTACAAGACATCGGACCGATTTTGGGTGGAGGCGGTTAACACCGCTTGTCATGCCGTCAACCGATTGTATCTCCACCACCTCCTCAAGAAGACCCCCCACGAGCTTCTAGTTGGTAAGAAACCCAATGTCTCTTACTTTCGTGTCTTTGGGAGCAAATGCTATATTCTCAACAAGAAGCCCAAGACTTCGAAGTTCATTTCAAAGTCTGATGAAGGTTTCTTGATTGGTTATGATTCAAACACCCAAGCCTACCGTGTCTTCAACAAATCCTCCGGGATTGTTGAAGTAGCACGCAATGTGGTGTTTGATGAAACTAATGGCTCTCAAGTGGAGCAAGTTTATCAAAGTGTGTTAGATCAAGAAGACTCTCCACAAGAAGCTCTTAGGAGGATGGCACTTGGAGATATCCGTCCACAAGAACAACATCAAAACTCAAGTGATCAACCACAAGATGATGCAAGTCATCCCCCACATGACCAAGATGGAGATGGACAAGTGGCACCTCAACATGATCAAGAAGACAAAAGTCAAGAGGGAAGCATACATCAAGGGGGAGACCACAAAGAAGAAGAGGATGATGATAACCCAAAAGATCAACCTCCACATACTCGTGTGCATCAAAGTGTTCAACGGGATCACCCCGTTGACAACATCCTAGGAGACATTATAAAAGGGGTAACCACTTGTTCTCGTGTTGCTAATTTTTGTGAATATTACTCCTTTGTCTCTTCTTTAGAGCCTCATAAGGTTGAAGGCGCATTGAGAGACCCAGATTGGGTGGTGGCCATGCAAGAGGAGCTCAACAACTTTGAGAGGAACAATGTTTGGGAGCTTGTCAAGCGTCCACAAGCAAATGATGTAGGCACCAAGCGGGTGTTCCGCAACAAGCAAGATGAGCATGGCGTGGTGACAAGGAACAAGGCACGACTTGTGGCCAAGGGGTACTCACAAGTCGAAGGTTTGGATTTTGATGAAACCTTTGCTCCTGTAGCTAGGCTAGAGTCAATTCGTATATTACTTGCCTTTGCTACTCACCATGATTTCAAGCTCTACCAAATGGACGTCAAGAGTGCGTTCATAAATGGTCCAATCAAGGAGGAAGTCTATGTGGAGCAACCCCCGGATTTTGAAGACAAAGACTTCCCTAACCATGTCTTCAAATTACGTAAGGCTCTCTATGGCCTCAAACAAGCTCCTAGAGCTTGGTATGAATGCCTTAGAGACTTTTTAATTCAAAATGGTTTTAAGATAGGAAAAGTTGATTATACTCTCTTTACAAGCACTTTAATGATGATCTCTTTGTGTGCCAAATATATGTCGATGACATCATATTTGGTTCTACTAACATAGTGTTTGTGATGAGTTTTCTAAGATAATGACAGAGAGGTTTTAGATGTCTATGATGGGGGAGTTGAAGTTCTTTTTAGGTTTCCAAGTTAAGCAACACAAAGAAGGCACATTCATAAGTCAAACAAAGTACACTCAAGACATATTAAACAAGTTTGACATGGACAAAGCCAAACCCATCAAGACTCCAATGACGGCTAATGGACATCTAGACCTCAACGAAGATGGTCCAAGTGTGGACCAAAAGGTATATCGTTCTGTGATTAGTTCTTTGTTATATCTTTGTGCATCTAGACCGGATATTATGCTTAGTGTGTGTATGTGTGCTCATTTTCAAGCTGCACCTAAGGTGTGTCATTTGACAACCATTAAGTGAATTCTTAGATATTTAGTTCACACACCTAGCCTAGGACTTTGGTATCCCAAAGGATCCAAGTTTGACCTTATTGGCTACTCCGATGCGGATTATGCGGGGTGCAAAGTTGATAGAAAGAGCACATCTAGGACATGTCAATTCTTTGGTAGATCCTTAGTGTCTTGGTCCTCAAAGAAACAAAACTCCATTGCTCTTTCCACAGCCGAAGCGGAGTATGCCGCAGCCGGAAGTTGTTGTGCACAACTTCTTTGGATGCGACAAACTCTAAGGGATTATGGTATAAACTTGCGTCATATTCCTCTCCCATGTGACAATGAGAGCGCCATCAAAATTGCCCATAATCCAGTTGAGCATTTGAGGACAAAGCACATCGATATTAGGCATCACTTCTTGAGAGATCATTCCATGAAGGGGGATATAGTGATTTCCCATGTAAGAACCGAGAACCAACTAGCCGATATATTCACCAAGCCCCTAGATGAGAAGCGTTTTTGTGAGCTTAGGAGTGAGCTCAATATCTTAGATTCTCGAAATATGGCTTGAAATATGCACATCTGAATGTTTACTTTGCACCTTATTCAAAAAATGCATGTGTTTGAAAAATTCATCTCTATCTCGATTTTCTCCAAAATATTTCAAAAACTATTGACTTTTTGAGTTATGGTCATAGTTTGATTGTTGATTGCTTACTGACCATATTCATAAAGCTTTGTTGTGGAAATATGTCCAAAAGGATCATCAATAGTGGCTAAAACTCATATATATATGTTTTTAGCCTTTTAGGACCAGACTAGTCCGCCCTTTGGCCGGACAAGTCCGGATCCAGACTGGTTCGGGTCTGGTCTGCAGACCGGACTAGCCAGCTCCCATACCGGACTAGTCCGGCCCCTGGGGACTTAAACCCCCAGGAGGCAGCCCAACCCCTCCTCTCCCTCACTTGCCTCTCTCACTTCCTCACGCTCGAAAATCTCCCCTTTTGGGCGATTTTCAACTTCCTCCACCAAAAACCAATTCCAATCCGTGCATTGGACCCTTTGGATGCGAGGGAGACCTTTCCCAACCATTCCCGACGTAATCCATTCCCGATCTCGTCGATTTCTCAAGATTTGAAGAGGTATTCCTCTCTTTTCAAAATCTTTCCTCATTCTTGATTCATAGAGTTTTTGATAGGTGCCTCTTCATTAAAGTTGTTCCTAGTATCCTTGTGATCATAGCTAGGAGTATTGTGACTTGTTTCAAAGATTTTTCGAAAAAATGTTAGGGTTAGGGTTTATCCTGTGCAACCCGAACTAGTCTGGTGCCAGGCGGACAAGTCCGGTTTACATAGGACAAACTCTAACTTTGACTGTTTCTCGTGATTTCTTTCACACTATTCCACTTTCTTGACCTTCTATCCCATGCTTTCTAGCCGATCCGCTTCTCCCCCCACTGACCTCGAATGGGAGGCGGAGCAGCTTCGCCTAGGTGAGGAACGAGCACGGGCAGAGGTTGAGGCTGCTAAGAAGCACCTCGAGCAGCGGGAGAAAGGCAAAGCAGCCAAGCAACTGCAAGCTCTCTCAGTGTCTAAGGCCGCAACTACGACCTACAATGAATATGAAGCATTGGCTTGGGCCATTGAGGAGTCCCACAAGGAGCTACGAAAGAAGAAGCGAGAGGAGTGAGAGGCTCATAACTCGCAGGCTGCCGTATCACAAGCCTCCAAGCGGAAGAGGCTAGTGACAATGGGAGAGAAGGAAAGGGCTAAGGAACCAGCCCAAGAAGAAGTTGCTGAATGCCAGATCGAGAGAGATCCAAAGAAGGGCAAGGCTTTGGCTCCTGTAGAGCCCAAGAAAAAGAAGCCCTCTATGAAGGTTCTGGCTAAAAATTCAAAGGGCATGGTCATAAAGGAGAAGGGGCAGGCAAAACCCATTGGCCCCTTGGAAGTACACACTCCTGAAAGGAACCCTAATTGGCAGCGTGAGTTGGCTGCGAATGTCTTCCATGGGAAAGGAGCAGACAAGGCAAGGAAATTGCGAACTGAAAGAGTCTACAAGTATGAAAGGAGCGCCGCCGACCCAAGGTTCTGGTGCGACTTCCATTGTGACTACTACCGTCTGGTCTACCAGACGATGAAGAAGCGAGTGATTGAAGCTCAATGGATTGACTAGGACTATATGGCCCAGAAGCAACACTCTGCTTTTGATGCGGTCATTGAAGCTGTTGAGCGTCATGAGCTCAAGAACATAATGGTATTCAAGTATAACTGGAATGTTGAGGTGATCCTGCAGTTTTACTCTACCATCTACTTCACCACTCAAGGTGATCGACGGATCATTTGGATGACTCATGGGGAGCAGTACTCAGTCACCTTTGCGGAGTTTGCCAAGATTCTCGGACTTGGGGCTCATTTGGATCATGAGATCATTATTTCTAACCTCAAGGCTGTAGACAGAGATGAGTTGTCCTACATGTATCCCAGTCATGTTCCGTATGATGTCGGGCTTGCTCGCAACATCAAGCCCTTCTATAGCATCCTGAACAGGATTCTGAGGATGACCATAGCACCCAAGGATGGTGATGCAGGGGTGATCCAAGGAAGCCTAAGGCACCTGCTCCTTCTTATTGGTGGTGATGAGAAGTTCAACCTAGTCGACTACATCTTCGACGACATATTCAACATCTCGCATACCCCTAATCGTGCTTGTGGGTATGCACCATACATCATGTGTCTCATCGAGAAGGTGTCGGGCTTTACCTTTGTCAAGGATGTGACTCATCGTCCGCTTCATCTACAGACGCCACCTTCCGTGCCCCCTCCTCCGTGCCAGAAGAATGCGAAGCCTCCTTCTCATCTGGAGATGCCAGCAGGTCGCCCCGTGGCACCTCCATCTCCGCCTACGCCTCAGTAAATGAGCGCTTTCTTCAAGTGCTTCAAGGCCATTTTTACCTCCCGCCGGAAGCAAGAAGTCCGAAATCAGCGAGCACACAAGCGTCAAGAGAAGTACCTCAAGGCCGTGTGCGACAAACTTGAGGTCCCTATGTCTTCTCCGGAGGAGAGCGATGGAGAGATCACCCCGTTCCCCGACTTCACCGCCGACGAGCTCGCCCAATTCCATGAGGACGGGAGCTCTTCTCGGGCGGCCCCGTCGACGCGGGTCTCCGATGATGACAACAAGGACTTCAAGGACCCGGAGGCCACGGAGAGTGACACCAGTGATGAGGCAGCCGATAGCGATGAGGACGATAACTAGTTGATAGGCGGCGTAGTCCCCTCTTCTATTCCTTTTTGGTGTCTTGATGCCAAAGGGGGAGAGTTAGATGGAGTTAGAGGGGGGTAGTACTTTGTCTAGCCTTTTGTATCCTTGGACATATTGCACTTCTTAATGTAATATTCATGTCATTCGAATGGTTAAATTTTTGCAAGACTATGTTTTGAATGTTTAATATCAATATGATACTTTGAATGTCTATCTTTTGATCATATTCATATTTAATATGTCTTGTCACAAATGTTGAGCACAACACGTAGGCACCCCACCATAATGTGTGTGTGTATGAAGGACTTCCTCAATCTTCTTTTCATGATGCATTCATTGAGGGGGGATTCACTCATACGCCCGCACGATATGAAAACCAAATTTTATACTCTTATATGTTGAAGACTTAATGTGTTGTCATCAATCACCAAAAAGGGGGAGATTGAAGGTGCATCTAGGATCCCCCGTGGCTTTTGGATGATTGATGACGGTAATTAAGTAACTAATGAGCTCAGTGATCTTAAGCACAGGTGTGGACTCAAAAGGAAACACAAACCCCCAAAAAGGAAAAGGATGAAAACGGCGGTGTCGACTCGAAAAGAAGAAACTAGGGTTTATAACGTGTCGAGTTTAGACTAGCCATATATGTATGAGGTTGTGTTATGTTAAGTGCATTGAGATCAAGTTGGGAGCTCAAAGTGGTTTAGAGATCAAAACCTATTGAGAGAAGAGTGTTAGAGTGGTCTGGCAGGAGAGGCCGGACTAGTCCGTGCTGGTGGCCGCATTAGTCCGCTCCTGTCTAGACTAGTCCGTTTTCAGGTGGACCAGAAGGCTCTCACTTATTTCGGACTAGTCCATAGTGGGATGAACTAGTCCGGGGTGGTCATGGATTGGGTTTTCGGTACTAAGTCCCAAAACTACAGACTTGTCCATTCTAGTTCGAACCAAGAGGTCCTGACTGAGATCGGACTAGTCCGCCCTGGGGGTCGGACTAGTCCGGTTAGGTGAGAGTTGAATGCTTTAGCGACTTAGTCTGGGAGGCCAGACTAGTCCGCCCTGGAGGCCGGACTAGTCAGTGGTATCCAGACTAGTCCATTTTTGCACGGAACAAAAGGTTCTGTGTCAGATCGGACTAGTCCGGTTTTGACCGGACTAGTCCGTTATGAAGTGATCGTTTGAATTTGAAGTTTGGCGGGTAGCATGACGATTGTTGCACAGTGTGACAGTTGTCAGGGACGTCAGTGGTCCCAAAGGCCGGACTAGCCCGGGCCGTAGGCCAGACTAGTCCACCAATCTACTGAAGTCAATAGTATAGGCTGGGAACCTCTATAAATAGGGGACCCCTAGGTTCATTTGAACAAAAAAAATCTTGATAACTTTGAAACCCTAGCGCCACCGCATCAAACATTGAGCCTCCAAAAGCCTCCTTCTTGCCTACCTTTCTTCTAAATCTAATTCTTGTGTGGATTAGAGTTTGGTGAGGTGAAGAAGAGGAAGAACACCGCTCTTAGCTCTCGGTTTGATCTCTTGCACTTGTTAAATCTTTGTGATCTGTGGCTTGAGATGTTCCTTGTGTTTTGTAATCATATTTGTGGTGGGAGCCTCGGATTGTGAGAAGCCCCAACGAATCTTGTATTCACCCTTGTGATAGTGGAGAACCAAGTTAGGCCCTTGTGATAAACTTGGTGAGGGAAGGGTTGTTGAACCCCGTCCTTCGTGGACTCCTCAACGGGGACATAGATCCTTGTGTGGGATCGAACCTCGAGATAAAATCCTTGTGTCCCTTGTGTACTTCACTTTCATTTATCGCACATTGCTTCTAGGGCTAGCTTTACCGTTTTTGTTCATCGCTCTTGTTTCATTATGATCCTTAGCTTCATACTTGCTATATAACTTGTTAAGGTTCACTGAATCATCCTAAAACTTTTTGCATCACGATAAACCAACTAAAACCTGTTAGAAACTCTTTTTAGGTTTTCCTTGCAGGAGGACCGGACTAGTCCGCCCCTAGACCGGACTAGTCCGCCCCCTGAGTACTGATCTCGTTTTATTAAGTCATTTTAGGTCGATTAGCCTATTCACCCCCCCCCTCTAGGCAACTTTTAGTGGCACCTCCATCCGTCGCATCAGAGGCACCTCCAGCCGTTGTGGTAGGGGAACCTCCGGCTGTCGTGGCAGAGGCACCTCCGGCCGTCGTGGCAGAGGCACCTCCGGCTTTGGGGGCTGAAGGTCTGGCTTCCCCTGCTGCTGATTCAGCGGTCTGCTCCCTAAGCGATGGTGGCTCTGCTGTTTCAAGTGGCACCACAACTCCTGCTCAGTCTCCGGGGGCAAGATTCCCAGTGCTGGTGGCCTCGCCTTCACCTCTACGGGAGAAAGAGGTCCCCGAGATGATTACCGGACGACCTTCCCTGACTTCGACGCAGTCGGAGCACCTTTCCAATGTCATGGATTTGACACAATCCATCATCCTTTAGGTGTAGTCCAACCTTCATTGGGCGCAGGAGGCTCTTGCCGCGGAGTGGGAAAAGTTGCATGTTGAGGGCGAGCGCCTCCGAGGCTGGGAGGATCTTCTGAGCTCCAGTATCTCCAAGGCAAAGGCGAAGTATCAAAAGGAGAGCAAGGAGCTGGAGGTGAGGCACTGCTTGGTGAGGACCTCAGACGCCCTGACCTAGAAGATTCTGGCCGACACCAAGTCAGCCAGCGACATGGCTGACGCCCGCCTGCGCGCTCTTGAAGCCGGTCGAGAAGCCCTGGGTCGTCAAGAAGCTGCCATTGCCAAGAGGGAATCTGTTGTTGCTGATCAAGAGGTGGCGAAGCAGGCTACGATGGCCCAGGCTGAGGCCGATCGGGACAGGCTGCAGTCCCGCCTCGAAGATCTTGAGCTTCGGGAGAGCAATTTGGCACGAGATCGGGCGCAGCACTTGGCTGAGCACCAGGAAGTCCTCCTGCGTGACCTGGACGTCCAAACTCAAGAGCACGAAGCTGGTCGCTATACCCGGGAGCTTGATCTGTGGGAGCATCAGCTGGTTCAGTGTCTGGAAGCCAACGGTAGGGCCGCGACGGAGATGGTGGCATCCCATGTCTTGGTGTGCTACCGGAGCCCGTATCCCTACCTGCCTTTGGAGCCAGTTTTTGAAGGCCCTGTTGCGGAGTGCAAGGCGACAACGACAGTGAAAGTTAAGGAAGTCGCCAAGCATGTCTTAGTGCAATTCAGCTGGGGCTGAGGCAGGTAGCTCGCCTTTGTATCCGGGGTTCACACCCTTGTACAAATTCCTTAATGAATTTGAATTTGTTGTTTTGCTTCTCGGCCTTTTTGTGCCTCCCAACTTTTGTTCCGAGTTCTTGGTTGCGTAAGGATTTGCAGAAACTTTGCTGAGTCTGTTAGCTTTTGTGGACCAGCGGTTGCACAATTGATATGGCTGAGGTGTTGCCCATTGACTTCCTGCCTATAGGACCCCCTTAGAGGCCTCTTGGAAGACGTGGTTAGTTGGCTTGGCACATCTTCCAATTGATTTGCAGGATATCTTCAACGTGTCCCCAATGGAGCAGGGGAGTTGGGTTGTTGTAGCACCACCGTTTCCGGAGATGGATGCTCCGACGTCGTCCACCATCGTCGCAGAGTCGTCAACGGCAAGCCCCTTGGGAGGTACCGAAGCTAGATGCTCCGGCGTCGCCCACCATCGTTGTTGATACGTCGACGGTAGGCCCCTTGGGAGGGTCCAAAACTGGACGCTCCATCATCGTCCACCATCATTGTAGAATTGTCGACAGCAGGCCCCTAGTATACAGGCTATCGCAAGGGGACCATGTTAGCAACAAGTGCGAGGCAGAAGAGTTTACTCACTTATCGCGATTGGTACTATCGTTGACGCTCTGGGACGTCGACGGTAGGCCCCTTGGGAGGTGCCGGAGCTGGACACTCTGGCGTCGCCCACCATCGTTTTTGAGACTTCAATGGGAGGCCCCTTTGGAGGTGCCGGAGCTAGATGCTCCGGCGTCGTCCACCATTGTCGTTGAGACGTCAACAGCATGCCCCTTGGGAGGTGCTGGAGCTGGAGGCTTTGGCGTCGCCCACCATCATCATTGAGACATCGACAGTAGGCCCCTTGGGAGGTGCCAAAGCTGGATGCTCCGGTGTCGCCCACCATCATCATTGAGACGTCGACAACGGGAGCATTCACTATAGGAATCCTGATCAGATACGTCGACCAGGGCGGACGTAATTAAGGCTTAAATCGACGTAAGTTACTTAATTACATTGGTTGCCTGCCGACAAAGCAGTTTGGACGTAATTAAGGTAGCTTACTCTAGATGGCTCCTAAGATATACTAACAAATCATCCCTGGCAACAGCGCCAGAAATGCTTGTTGGTATTTCTTAACACCACGGATCATCTCCGGTAAAGAGATGAGATACGCAAGCGCACGGAAGATACCGTTGTAGCGTTTCACCCATAAGTATTCCTAAGGGTATCATATTTATCCCAATGGAGTAAAGTATATACTACTCTTATGGTCAAGCTATGGGATACTAATCCATTATCCGGACAGTGGTAAGTTGATAATAGGGGTAGTGTGACACACACCTAGGCAATCTATTCTAAAGGGTAAAATGGGCCCTAGAGGGAGATTGGATTGAGAGTTAGAGAGTTGCTCCTACAATGCTCCTAATACATATAGATAGCCTAAGGTAGATACTAATGTTTATGTCAATGATGAACTCCTATGCAATGCTATTCAAAATATCGGGCACGGGCTTACCCCTAGCAATAATAGGGTGACTCCCGCCAAGAGCTTGTGGCATAGCCGAACGTGGAGGATTATAAAGGACAGATAGGGCTGTCACCACCTACTGCCTACCTCTTCAATCTGTGGGTCTACGAGACATCCAACACTACTTAAATACCCTAGCACCATGCTAGCATACTAAGCAAATACCTTAGGAGCCATGGCACAAGCCATCCTAAGGCAATGACTAACCTAAACATCGTTGAACCAATGTTGAAGCATAGCATAAGTCATTCATATTAACATAATCATATCATAACTACATAGACTATAGTGGGGGTCTATAGTGTTTATGTGACACCCTCATTTTCATGCATCATGCCTTGCATACACTCATATACATGTTTAACATTGATCCACATAAAGAGGAACAAGTTTAAAATTGATTTGGAACAAAACCGCACTTAAAATGCAAGAAAGTGCGGACTAGTCCGATTTTGCTGAGGATTAGTCCGATTTCTCTCTGACTAAAAATGGACTTGTCCGTTTTTGCTGCGGGCTGGTCCGATTTTGCCTCTGGAAACTTTCGGACTTGTCCGATTTTGTGCGGACTAGTCCGATATTCCAAGAATCCTTAAAAAATTGCTAAGTCCTTGGAATTTTCCGGACTAGTCCAGTGTTCCAGCGGACTTGTCCTATTTCCTCTCTGTTTAAAGTCAGACATGTCCGATGATTGGCCAGACTTGTCCGATTTTCTCTCTGGACAACTTCGGACTAGTCCGGTCCTTTCCGGACTTGTCCGATATTTCGTGACTCCGAGTTGATCTTTTGTTTTACGACTTGTTTCTTGGGTTTCACATTAAGTGGGCCTAGGGACGTCGTGTATAACTCTTTTAGAGCCCACGTGGGACTCTAAACCGGCCTCTACTCCTCCCAAACTCGAAATCCATCTAACCCTAGCCTCCACCTCTATATAAACAACCCCACCCCTTGGATTGACATCTATTTGCCACTTTTCCACCCCACCCAAACCCTAGTTCGTGGAGAGCCACCATCAAGTAGGGAGGAGAAGATCTCAAGCAAGAAGAAGAAGAGGAGGAAACGAAAGAGGATCAAGATCTCCACCAAGCTTTCGTTCTTCATCACCAATTCACCTCAAAGTTCATCACCAACCCTAGATCACCAAGATCCAAGTGCTACCTCCAAGTTTCTTGATTCATTGGAGTCCTAAACACCTGGTATACCTTCTATTCTCCTTTCCTTACGAGAATGAAACCCCTAATCTCCAAATTCACGTCAATCTAGGAAACCCTAATCTGCTGATCACGCAGAGTGCGGACTTGTCCAGTCCCTAGCAGACTAGTCCGATCTCTCTGGTTAAATTATGTTGAATTGATTCTAAAGTTTGATCTAATCGAATCCAAACCTGTATAAACTTGTTAAAAGCTATTAGAACTAGTTAGTGATCATTAAAAGCAATCTATTAACAAGTTCTACCTTGCATTTGCATTAATCATGCATGTCATGTCATATTGAGTAATATTTGTGCACTCTTTGATTGTGTTTCTTGCCTTGTATGTTTATTGTGTGGATTAGACGGATTTGCGCTAGAAAGTGCCACGGAGGATCTCCAGCACCAATAGTTTAAAGGCTTTGATCCTAATCAACAGCAAGAGCAAGGCAAGTGTCCTTGAAGCATATTGATCCTGTTTTTAAAATAAATGTTTTGTTTGCAAAACTGCATGCTTGTGTCAATTTGATGGGAATCCTATGATAGGAAGTTTACTAGCGTTGTTTGACTACCCTTGTCACCTGGATTATATGGTAGAGAGTCGGGAAGAGCTTTTTACCTTTTGCTTCGCTTAATCAACTGAAATGGGAAACAACTATACCACTCAATTTAATTATGCATGGATGAGATTATGGTTAACATGAACTGGTTAAATATGATATGGTTATTGGTGATCTAAGCAAGCCTGGTATGTGGATGGGTTGGATGTTATGGTGGTTTGCTTGCTTTAGATCTAAGGACCGGTTCATGCGAGAATAAGCCAGGACTACAGTGCCACCACGAGGCCAAGTATGGGTGCGGCGTAGCTGATTAATTAGGGCTTTGCCAGTGCTATTTGGACCATTGTGGATGCTCGGGGAAGGGGTAGTCGGTTTGGGTTTGTTGATGATTGGTGGGACTACCCTGGGAGCCGAATGGCTCAAGAGGGGGCCCTTGGTTGAAGATGTGCTCTGTAGGAGACATCACCACCGGTGAAACCTCAGTGGGGTCTAAATAGGCTAGTAATCCCTTTGTAAAGGCTATTTTCAGATCTCTTGGCCATACACCAAAGGAAATGTAATTGGCGAAAGGGAGGTTCTTTAGTCGTCGACGGGTGACAAAATCACAAACACGTGGCTAAAGAGGTACAAACTCTGCAGAGTCTAATAAAACTATCATGATAGCCGTGCTCTCGGTTATTAGCACCTGGACAACCTCCATGATTAGAGGGTACTCGGTATTGGAATGGTTTTTGGGATGGTTATGGTCAGTATTATGGTTATGGATTAATTTCTGGTATTGAATATGGTTATTGGCAAATGGTGAAATCTGGATTTATGGATGAGGATGGTGAATTATAGATTGGTATTATGATATTACTTATGATTATGATGGGTTTATTTCACATACATGTAATATATTGCTTTTCAAATGTTTTAATGTACTTTTCAGCACTTTGCCATTATTATTGTCGTCATTTGAATCAGCCACATGTCGTACTTTCCACACTTGCTGAGTACGACATGTACTCACTCTTGCAATCCCCCCCACAGTTGCAGGTCAGGATTGGGAGTTTAACGGTGATAATGCGGAGTTCTAGGCCGTGTCTACCATCAGCTTTTCCTGTGGTGTTGATTGGAGCTGCGCTTTACCCTATTCCTTATGCTTAGTTTGTTTAGTTTGCTTAATTAGTTAGTTTCTGCTGCATTAGTTGAACTTGTCATAAATATTCATTAGAGGTTGTATTCGAGGATAATTTGGTTTGTGTAATAAAATTTGGTTAATTAATCTTGTCTTGTGGTAATTTTTTGTATACTCTTTGTGAATCCACTCGTGTATGTGTGTTGAACATCCTGGGCACACATATGCGTTAGCTTGGTTCATTTCCGGAACTGGGCGTCACAAATTGGTATCAGAGCCACAGGTTGACCGTAGGATGCAGCCTAGATAGAATGGACACTTTAGAGCACATAGGAGCACTTAGGAATCGATGTTTTTGCTTGGTGTGCTGTTTGCTATATATATTGTTTGCTTGTGTGCTTAATAGAGGATTTTGGGATGCTTTAGCATTGCCATGTCCACGTAGGATAGCTAATTGTTTAGTTCCATATCCCTTGGTGCATATAGTTGGGGACATTTTCTAATTCTTACCTATTGCTTTTCTTCAGATGGTGAGGAGTCGCAACTAGAGGGATGGCAATGATGAGGAGGAGAACAATGGAGTGCCTCAGAACAACATTGGACAAGGATCTACTCAGGGAGCTATCAACATTGAGCAGCTATTGGCTATGCAAAACCAGCTCATGCAGACCATGATACAAACAATGGGACAGCTGCAGGCTGGCAACCTCAACAATCGGCCCCACATGCCTCCACCGCCACCCCCGCCTCCTTATAACCAATTGGGAGAGTTTATGAGGACTAGGCCGCCAACCTTTGCACAAGCTGCTGACCCTATGGATGCGGACGATTGGCTCAAGTACGTGGAGAAGAAACTTGCTATTGTCCAATGCAATGACCGGGAGAAGGTGCTATTTGTTTCTCATCAACTCGTTGGAGCAGCTGCGGATTGGTGGGATGCTTATTGCAATGCTCATGAGAATCAAGAGAGGATCACCTGGGCGGAATTCAAGGAGAGTTTCCGTTCTCATTATGTGCTGGAGGGAGTTATGATCTTGAAGAGGCAAGAATTTGAGAATTTAAGGCAAGGAAGATCAAGCGTGAGTGAATATCTCAACAAGTTCACTCAACTCTCAAGGTATGTGCCTGAGGATGTTAGTCGGGACAGTCGGAAGCAATACTTGTTCATGAGAGGCCTCAACAATGAAATTCAAGTGCAATTGCTCAACTGTGACTATGCAAATTTTCAGAAGCTTGTGGACAAAGAAATTGTGGTTGAGAACAAGATTCGTGAGATGGAGCAAGACAACAAGAGGAAGGCGCCATATCAAGGACAGCAACAAGGAAGTAATGTGCGCTCTCGCTTTGCACCTCCCAATGCGCCTTATTGCAGCTCTTCTATTCCTGCTCAACGCCCTGGTTATGCACCGCGCCCAACTCAGTTTGTGCAGCAGCGCCCTCTCATGCAAGCACCAAGGCCTCCAATGCCTTATGCGCCTCGTGCTAACTTTCCTGCTGCAAGTGTCCAGAACCAAGGTCGTCCCAATAATTATGGTGGAGTTAAGAAGTGTTATACCTGTGGAGAAGCTGGACACTTTGCGCATCAATGTCCTAAGTCAGGCCTTGGTCAAGGAAGCAATGCGCCGAGGCAAAACCCAAGACCCAATGTAGGAGCGCCACAAGGGAACCGTGGACAGTAGAATTTTGCTCGTGGTAATGTGGACCATGTCTCTACAGAGGATGCTCAACAAGCGGATGATGTGGTCATTGGTATGTTTCTTGCCACCTCCAACCCCGCGACTATGTTATTTGATTCTGGAGCATCGCATTCATTCATTGCATCGAAGTATGTCACCAAGTATAGTTTGCATATCTCTCATATGAAGTTTACTCTATTGGTTAAGTCTCCTGGAGGAGAGATGAGGACAAATATAGTATGTCCAAAAGTAAGCCTTAGAATAAGGGGGGTAGACTTCTCCGCCAACCTCATTGTTTTGGATTCTCAAGGATTGGACATTATACTTGGTATGGACTGGTTGAGGAAGCACAATGGAATTATTGAGTGTGCCACAAAGACAGTGAAGTTGACCAATAAAGAAGGGATCACCGTAGAATTTGAAGCATCTCAAACCACACCGAAGCAATTGGAGCTGAATTATATGGACGGTGCCGCAATTGAGGAGATTCTGGTGGTGTTAGAATTTTTGGATGTTTTTTTCGGACGAGTTGCTAGGTATGCCACCTGATCGAGACATTGAGTTTGTTATTGATTTAATACCTGGAACTGCACCTATAGCTAAGAGGCCATATAGGATGCCTCCTTTGGAATTAGCGGAGCTCAAGAAGTAAATTCAAGAGCAACTAGAGAAGGGTTTTATTCACCCTAGATCTTCACCTTGGGGAGTGCATGTTCTATTTGTGGACAAGAAGGATGGATCCCAAAGGATGTGCGTAGATTACCGAGCTCTCAACGAGGTAACAATCAAGAACAAGTACACCATGCCACGCATAGAAGACTTGTTTGATCAGATGAAGGGTGCTTGTATCTTCTCTAAGATTGATTTGAGGTCGGGATACTTTCAAATGAAGATTAGACCATCGGACATACCTAAGACAGCTTTTAGGACACGGTATGGATCTTATGAGTACACCGTGATGTCCTTTGGATTGACAAATGCACCTGCCTACTTTATGTACCTCATGAATAAAGTCTTCATGGAGTACTTGGACAAGTTCGTCGTGGTGTTTATTGATGACATTATGATCTACTCGAAGGATGGGAAGGAACATGAGGAACACTTGGGGCTTACATTGCAGAAATTGAGGGAGCATCAATTGTATGCCAAGTTCAACAAGTGTCAGTTTTGGTTGAGAGAGGTATCATTTTTGGGTCATATCATCTGAGGAGGAGGAGTATCGGTTGACCCCGGAAAAGTGAGAGACGTGTTGAAGTGGGAGCCCCCGCAAAATGTCAAGGAAATAAGAAGTTTTCTTGGGATGGCTGGATATTACCATAGGTTCATCAAGCACTTTTCCAAGATAGCCAAGCCCATGACGGAGTTGCTAATGAAGGGAAATGCTTTCCAATGGACTGAAGCTTGTCAAAATAGTTTTGAGGAGTTGAAGAACAGGTTGACAACAACCCCAGTTTTGGTACTGCCAGATGTGAGCAAGAGTTTTGATATTTATTGCGACGCATCAAGAAAAGGACTTGGATGTGTATTGATGCAAGAAGGTCAAGTGGTCGCCTATGCATCAAGACAATTGAAGAAACATGAGCAGAATTACCCAACACATGATTTGGAACTCGAGGCCGTGGTACACGCATTGAAGATTTGGAGACACTATATCCTTGGACATAGGTGTGAAATTTATACGGATCATAAGAGTTTGAAGTATATTTTCACACAAATGGATATGAACTTGAGGCAGCAAAGATGGTTGGAGCTCATCAAAGATTATGATTTGGGAATCAACTATCATCCGGGAAAAGCCAATGTAGTGTCCGATGCTTTGAGTAGAAAGGGAGTAAGTTATCAACTCACAGTTCGAGAGTTACCATCCAAGTTATGCAAGGAGTTTGAACGGTTGAACCTCGGGTTTGTAAATGAGATGGAGATGATGGAGTTAAATCCGACCTTGCAGCAAGAAATTCGAGAAGCAAAAACCACAGATGAGGAGATCAAGGAAATCAAGGTAAGGGCCGAAGAGAGGAGAGAATTCAGATTTGACGAGGATGAACATGGTACCTTATGGCTTGGAAAGAGGATTGTCGTGCGTGATGTGAAGCATATTCGACAGACAATACTAAAGGAGGCACATGACTCGCCATACTCGATTCACCTCGGCTGTACGAATATGTACAAAGACTTGAAGGCTTGCTATTGGTGGGATAGTATGAAAAAGGACATAGCTAAATACGTAGCATTGTGTGATGTGTGCCAACGAGTCAAGGCAGAATATCAAAGGCCAGCTGGATTATTGCAACCATTAAAGATCCCGGAATGGAAGTGGGAAGAAATTGGAATGGACTTCATAGTTGGGTTACCACGTACTCAGTCCGGGTATGACTCAATTTGGATAATTGTGGATCGCTTAACCAAGTCAGCTCATTTT
Organism: Tuctoria greenei; assembly: GCA_036927565.1. Lineage (NCBI taxonomy): Eukaryota > Viridiplantae > Streptophyta > Magnoliopsida > Poales > Poaceae > Tuctoria > Tuctoria greenei. The sequence continues at coordinate 151,085,922 of JAYESD010000007.1, forward strand.
GTCCCTGTGAAGACCAAATATACAGCTGCACGATTGGCCGAAATATACATGGAGCATATTGTGTGTCGACATGGAGTCCCTAAGAAGGTAGTCTCGGATTGAGGTTTTCAATTTACCTCCATATTTTGGCCAAAATTGTATGAAGCATTGGGAATGAGGTTGAATTTTAGTTCAGCATATCATCCTCAAACAGATGGACAAACCGAGAGGACCAATCAAATTTTGGATAACATGTTAAGAGCTTGCGCTTTAAAGCATGGGAAAAGTTGGGACAAAATCTTGCCATACGCGGAATTTTCATACAATAATAGTTACCAAGCAAGTTTGAAGATGTCACCATATGAAGCACTTTATGGGAGGAAGTGTAGGACACCTTTGTTCAGGAATGAGGCAGGAGAAACTCAAGTATTTGGTCCGGATGTGTTGCAAGAAGCCGAAAAGCAAGTCCAAATAATTCGTGAAAACTTGAGGGCTGCCCAATCAAGACAAAAAGGCTATGCGGACAGTAGGAGAAGGAAATTAGCCTTTGAAGTGGGAGATTTTGTTTACCTCAAGGTGTCACCAATGAGGGGTCATAAGAGGTTTAACATAAGAGGAAAGCTAGCACCTCGCTATATTGGACCGTTTAAGATTTTGGACAAAAGAGGAGAAGTAGCATATAAGTTGGAGATGACAGCTCATCTTTCAGACGTACATGATGTCTTTCATGTTTCCCAGCTCAAGTATTGTTTGAGAGTACCAGAAGAACAAGTGCCAATGGAAGGATTGGAACTAGAAGAAGATTTGACTTATGCCGAGCAACCGGTCAAGATCTTGGGAACTAAGCAGAGGGTCACAAGGAACAAGGTTATTAGATGGTGTAATGTTCAATGGAAGCACCACACAGAAAAAGAAGCGACGTGGGAATGGGAGGATGATCTCAAGAAGGAATTTCCCTATCTCTTCTCTTCCGCGTCGAATCTCGAGGGCGAGATTCATTTTAAGGGGGTTAGGTTTGTAACACCCTCATTTTCATGCATCATGCCTTGCATACACTCATATACATGTTTAACATTGATCCACATAAAGAGGAACAAGTTTAAAATTGATTTGGAACAAAACCACACTTAAAATGCAGGAAAGTGTGGAATGGTCCGATTTTGCTGAGGACTAGTCCAATTTCTCTCTGACTAAAAACGGACTTGTCCGTTTTTGCTGCGGACTAGTCCAATTTTGCCTCTGGAAACTTTTGGACTTGTCCGATTTTTTGCGGACTAGTCTGATATTCCAAGAATCCTTGAAAAAATTGCTAAGTCCATGGACTTTTCTGGACTAGTCCGGTGTTGCAGCGGACTTGTCCGATTTCCTCTCTGTTTAAAGTTGGACTTGTCCGATGTTTGGCCAGACTTGTCCGATTTTCTCCCTGGACGACTTTGGACTAGTCCGGTCCTTTCCGGACTTGTCCGATATTTCGTGACTCCGAGTTGATCTTTTGTTTTATGACTTGTTTCTTGGGTTTTACGTTAAGTGGGTCTAGGGATGCCGTGCCTAACTCTTCTAGACCCCATGTGGGACTCTAAACTGGCCTCTACTCCTCCCAAACTCAAAATCCATCTAACCCTAGCCTCCACCTCTAGATAAACAACTCCACCCCTTGGATTGACATGTATTTGCCACCACCGCACCCAAACCCTAGTTCGTGTAGAGCCACCATCAAGGAGGGAGGAGAATATCCCAAGCAAGAAGAAGAAGAGTAGGAAACGAAAGAGGATCAAGATCTCCACCAAGCTTTCGTTCTTCATCACCAATTCACCTCAAAGTTCATCACCAACCCTAGATCACCAAGATCCAAGTGCTACCTCCAAGTTTCTTGATTCATTGGAGTCCTAAACACCTGGTATAACTTCTATTCTCCTTTTCTTACGAGAATTCAACCCCTAATCTCCAAATTCACGTCGATCTAGTAAACCCTAATCTGCTGATCTTGCAGAGTGCGGACTTGTCCGGTCCCTAGCGGACTAGTCCAATCTTTCTGGTTAAATTGTGTTGAATTGATTCTAAAGTTTGATCTAATCGAATCCAAACCTGTATAAACTTGTTAAAAGCTATTAGAACTAGTTAGTGATCATTAAAAGCAATCTATTAACAAGTTCTACATTGCATTTGCATCAATCATTCATGTCATGTCATATTGAGTAATATTTGTGCACTCTTTGATTGTATTTCTTGTCTTGTATGTTTATTGTGTGGATTAGACGGATTTGCGCTAGAAAGTGCCGTGGAGGATCTCCAGCACCAAGAGTTTGAAGCCTTTGATCCTAATCAACAGCAAGAGCAAGGCAAGTGTCCTTGAAGCATATTGATCCTGTTTTTGAAATAAATGTTTTGTTTGCAAAACTACATGCTTGTGTCAATTTGATGGGAATCCTGTGATAGGAAGTTTACTAGCGTTGTTTGACCACCCTTGTCACCTGGATTATATGGTAGAGAGTCGGGAAGAGCTTTTTACCTTTTGCTTCGCTTAATCAACTGGGATGGGAAACAACTATACCACTCAATTTAATTATGCATGGATGAGATTATGGTTAACATGAACTGGTTAAATATGATATGGTTATGGGTGATCTAAGCAAGCCTGGTATGTGGATGGGTTAGATGTTATGGTGGTTTGCTTGCTTTAGATCTAAGGACCGGTTCATGCGAGAATAAGCCAGGACTACAGTGCCACCACGAGACCAAGTATGGGTGCGGCGTAGCTAATTAATTAGGGCTTTGCCAGTGCTATTTGGACCATTGTGGATTCTCGGGGAAGGGGTAGTCGGTTTGGGTTTGTTGATGATTGGTGGGACTACCCTAGGATCCGAATGGCTCAAGAGGGGCCTCTTGGTTGAAGATGTGCTCTGTAGGAGACATCGCCACCGGTGAAACCTCAGTGGGGTCTAAATAGGCTAGTAATCCCTTTGTAAAGGCTATTTTTTGATCTCTTGGTCATACATCAAAGGAAGTGTAATTGGAGAAAGGGAGGTTCTTTAGTCGCCGATGGGTGATGAAATCACAAACACGTGGGTAAAGAGGTACAAACTCTGCAGAGTCTAATAAAACTATCATGATAGCCGTGCTCCCGGTTATGAGCACCTGGACAACTTCCATGATTAGAGGGTACTCGGTATTAGAATGATTTTTGGGATGGTTATGGTCAGTATTATGGTTATGCATTAATTTCTGATATTGAATATGGTTACTGGCAAATGGTTAAATCTGGAGTTATGGATGAGGATGGTGAATTATAGACTGGTATTATGATATTACTTATGATTATGATGGGTTTATTTCACATACATGTCATATATTGCTTTTCAAATGTTTTAATATACTTTTCAGCACTTTGCCATTATTATTGTCGTCATTTGAATCAGCCACATGTCATACTTTCCACACTTGCTGAATATGACATGTACTCACTCTTGCAACCCCCCCCCCCCCCCCCGCAGTTGCAGATAAGGATTGGGAGTCTAACGGTGATAATGCGGAGTTCTAGGCCGTGTCTACTGTCAGCTTTGCCTGTGGTGTTGATTGGAGCTGCGCTATACCCTATTCCTTATGCTTAGTTTGTTTAGTTTGCTTAATTAGTTTACTTCTGCTGCATTAGTTGAACTTGTCATAAATACTCATTAGAGGTTGTATTCGAGGATAATTTGGTTCGTGTAATAAAATTTGGTTAATTAATCTTGTCTTGTGGTAATTTTCTGTATACTCTTTTGTGAATGCACTCGTGTATGTGTGTTGAACATCTTGGGCACACATATGCGTTAGCTTGGTTCATTTCCGGAACCGGGCGTCACAGTTTATGACCATAAGATGTGATCATGAGAGTGAAATCATAAAGACTATACCTTCCACATACATGGACTCCACAATCAAACAAGAAACGTTTTGTCCCCAGTATACGTATAAAAGAAGACAAAAGATAATATCTTTATTGAGCACAAAGTCACAAATACAAGAAGGAATACATAAGCCATACCTTTCCCAATGTGGAATTGGGAAGAGAGACTCCTTCTACTCCTTTCCCAATTTGGACTTGGGACTAGAGGCTCTCCTCTCTACATCCTAACTCCTCTAAGGACTATGGAAGATAGTGTATACAATAGAATGATGCCCAAGTGGTGTGTGTTGAAGTGAGGGGTAGGGGGTCCAATTTATACTAGTGTTGAGGTCGTTTCCCGCCAAAAAAGCACGCGAATCAGTCACCATTACTCCAGGGAGCCGGGAGGAGCCAACACGTGGAGGCTGACCGAGTTTGGTGCAAAGACCAGGTCGGCCGACCCCCTGGTTCGACCGACCTGGTCATTGCACCGTTTCTCGTGTGCTTTCTCCAGGTGGCTGCCAGGTGGGTCCCATTGATGTATATGGGTGATACACCGCTGGATCTCCTTGGATACTTCTGTTTGTGGGCCTTTTTGATCCATGGGATGCCACGTGTCGTCGCCTGATTGGCTGGGATGATATTTTATAGGGTTGGTCACTCTATATTTCCTCATTTTCTACATAAAATTCTGCATACACATATTTCTCCAAGTCCAAGTGGAATTGGGTTAGATAGAAAGGTGATGTGTGCAAGAAATGACAAATCCTTCACATAATAGAGTTAAATTGACAGATGAAATTGGTATATAACAGCCGTCAACAAACTCCCCCAAGCTTATCCTTTGCTCGTCCTGAGCAAAGTCAAGACTTTAGGTTGATGATCAGGAGTTGCTACAATATCTTATTTTCAAAAGTATCTAATGCACAACAAGATACTCTATCTAGTATTGCAAAAATTGGCTATGATACCCTACCTTTCTTAAGTTATCATGGGGCCTATGCTTTTTCATATTCATGAGTAGTTGAAAGGTAGAATAGCAAATGGAGCAAACATAGCCTAGAAATCAAGTTCCACTTAAACCCTGGAGAATTCCATTTATATATTAAGTACCTCAATTTGATTCTCTCAATCACTCCTTCGTGGATAGTGGGAATATTTCCTCACCAAAGCATTGTGCCTCTACTATTCCTACTCATTGAATATGGCTTGTATGTGGAGCTTGGTAAGGAAAGTAAGTAGGCATATTTGCATCACATATATTGCTAAGTCAAAAGTGTAAGCCTTAGGAGAATTCAAATCAAAACTTTTTGATTCAAGACTAGTGCATGTGTGATGGAGTGGAAGTGGATGTGGATACTTGAGATAACTCCTTTTTGGTATAATCTCTCTTTCTATTGTAGGTATGAAACATGGCTACTTTTTTTTCATGCTTATGATGAAAGCATATTTTTTTTTCTTTTTGTAGCCTTGTCTTCTACTCCCTTTCTTTGCAACAAATTTTGAAGAGAGTGCTAAACATGAATAACATGGAGTTTCTCTTTTTATTGTAGTACGGTGGATATGATGGACGTTTTGCTTACTTCTAGTGTAGAAGTATAGCATGTGCAAGTGAAGTCTTGAATTCAAAAAGAGTTGAATGATTTCTCACATAGGTCTATACTAGTTTGACTAGGCTAAATGTGAAAGCAAATAGCATATGCATAAGGTTTTGTCTATGTATGAACATCATATGGCTTTGGTAGGTATTTCCAATCAATTGAGGGAAACTTAAATCTTTTTAGAATTTCTCCGGAAATCTAAGTTTTACTTTCAAACTAGGACTAGAAGCCCTATTACCAATTCTAGTCTTACTACAACCTAGAATTAAGCTTTTGCTACACAAAACTTCCAAATTAAGGTAAAAGTATTTCAAACCAATGAAAGTAATATTCGGAGAGTAGCAAGTTGTAAACTAGAGACTTAGGAAAATAAAACAGAACAACTGTTCATCATTTCATCTATGTGAATTCTAAATCATTCTTACCGCACATCTTTATTTGATGAAAGCAAATCTAACATATATATATATATATATATATATATTAAATGCAAGGCGGATGATGGATGGATGGAAAATAAATATGCAACGGATGATTTGAAATAAAAATGTAGTGGGTGTGATCCAAGTTACCTCATGTGGGGGTCCTCCCCCAAGCTTATTCTTGATCAAGGTCCGTGATAGGGGTTGAAACCCTAGCGACGGAGGTAGGCCCTGAGTTGGCCTATCCTTGTTGCAGCGTGGCTTTGACAATGGAGGGTTGAGTGTTGATTCTTGTGTTGCCTCCCATTGACACCATGAGTGTGGTTGAATAGAGTGTTTCCTTCTAGCCACATAGGAACAACTTGCACCTAATGATGGTGGCAAATCCCTTGAGCTTGAATGAGTGCTTAAAATAGTTGAGAGCATAATGCTCTCACCCATTCGTGGCAGCTCATTGGTTGCTCATGGAGGGTTCCCATTTCAAATCTCTAGCCTCGTATAGTTATGATCGACCTTCGACCATAATTTTTGATATGTAGCAACCATCCTCATTTACTCCTTGGCCTAGAGATGTTGTAATAGAATCCTCTAGGGATCCCAACAATCAGCTTCATGAATGCCTGCATTGTAATATTACTCCTGCAAACTTCTTCTCTTGAATGGAGAGGGATGGTTAGCTCCCGAGACTTGTACAAATGGACATTTGAGTTAGGTAACCGAACTTTTATTTGTACATACGGGGAAGAACAAGATCAAATATGCATTGGATCCAATGTCAAGTGTATCTATGATCAATGTGTTATTGATAAGAGTGGAGCTTTATGGATAATTCATGTTGCATATTTTCTAAAGCTCCTACTCATAGCAATGCATGTGATAGAAATACATTATATGGATCCCTACACCTTTTAAAGTTTCTAACCATATTAGCTTTCAAGAGCAAATTTTTATTATTTAGACCATGACAAACAAGATTCTCAATTTTATCCTCCTGAACCTCACTAGGAATTTGAAATTTAGTGACTCCTCCTAAAAATGCAATTCAATTTCAGAGCAAGGATATCACTTATTCCTAGGAGTTTGAAATCTAGTGACACCATCAATGCATGAAGCTCAATTAAAAATTATGGTTGTCACTATGCCCAAGTTCCTATATGCCAATTCACCAATTAAGTCAAGCCCAAAAGTTTTGTTTTCTAAACCTCAACACAAATGACTAAGTTTACAAAACAATTCTTAAAGTATTCTAGGTACTTGTTTGAGATTTTTCCAAGTAAGGTGGGATTTCCTTTTGGAGATCCAAAAGTCAATACCCACGCTTACTCTTGTGAGGATGCTTGAGAATTGAATGATGAGGAACTGTCAACCTTCCTCACAAATGCAAGCAAATAAATTCAATTCTATGGCAAACCAAACAATGAAAAATTCTAAACTCATACCTCATTTGAAGAGCAGTTGGTAACAAAGGTCTTTGTGTGAGAAACTCACAACCTTGATTTTTGGCGTAGGCTTGATGGTTGATGTCAAATGCCAAGTTGAGATTGGATTTGGCGATGGATTTGGTTCTGGCTCCTCCATTGGGCCATCCTCTTGAACATTTCTCTTCCTCAAACTCAAAATGAGTTTGAAGTAGAGAAGTGTTCTCAAATCCTCCCAATGGTGACTTGAGCTTGATCAAACCTTCCACTTTCTTGCCAAACCACCTCTTCACAATTTTGACCAAGCTGCACTTTAATCAGGAACACACAAAACAACTCGAAAATGGGTTACGTTAGCCAAATGAAAATTGAACCCCATTTTCAAATTATCTTGCCCAGCTTGAAATAACTTGTAAATGCAATGAGGGTCAAAGCAAATCTTTTTGGTTTGAACTAGGAAGATAAATTCAAGTGGTCATGCACACAGTTCATATCCAATTAAATTTCTCCCCTAATTCAAATTTTTAGTTTTATAATGGATGGAAATTTTACTTTCCAACATGCAAGTGTGGAATTTCAAATATGTAAATGGAAGGGTTGATGCAATTTGGAAAACAAATATGAGATAACTACTAATTAACCTATTGGCAAGGACTCACCGAATTTTTGAAGTTCGGTGAGTGATAACTACCAATTAACCTATTGGCAAGGACTCACCGAATTTTTGAAGTCCAATGAGTAGGACTTACCTCCGTTCCGTTCAGCACGATGATTTGTTGTCCAATCCCGGAGTTAAAGATGTGGATGATTTCTTCTCTTTTGACATGCCAAACTCATTTGGCTGTCATTTGGACATGTGGGCCACATGGTGGCCCTAGCCTCTCCCCGTTGTTTTGATATAGAAATGTTGTTGTAGGACGGGTTCTCCCTTTTGAATGTATTCCTTCATGAGCATGGTGAGGCTTTGTCCTTCTTAGGGGTGCCAATCTGACCATATTGATATTCCATTGAATCAACCCATACCTTGATCATGGATCAAAGGCTTCCTTGGGCATGATGACATGTGGACTCTACAATCAAACAAGAAACGCTTCATACACAATGTCACCTGCCCCAGGTTGAATGGGTTTGGTCGAAGTGTGGTAATCCCAACAAGTGATGTGGGGTATCATGGACTTTGAATGCTCCTTAAGTTCTTGTCCTTAGCCAAGATCTTCATGTGAATGTTGTCTTGATTTCTGCTCGGCCAAGATACTTCAAGGTAGGCTAGTTGAACTTAAATCCCTTGGAGAGCCATAGCCTCCTTGAATACAATGGTGATGTTAATTCCACCCTTGACCTCCTTGTGAATGGTATCCATTGGAGTTTTTGTTTGAAAAAGGTCCTTATGGGTCTTAGGGAAATAATTCTCAGGAGTCCCATGTTGACATGGATTTTCACAAATCATGTGAATATCCACGACTTGGACAAATCTCCATTGACTTGGTATTCATGATACTTCAATGGGAGGTGTAGTTCCATAACTAGCATGTCCACCTTGTGAAGTGGTGTGCATGACAAGCTATGGGAACTCGAGCATTCTTCAATTCACCCCTTGAGTGGAGACCTTCTTCTCATCCATGATGGATGAGAATAGGGATCCTTCAGCTCCAGCACGAATGTTGTCATGGAATGGTGGATCCAACCCATGACATGAGTGTTGGATGAAGAGCCAACTATCCACCCCATGGTGGAGGCAAACCAAGAACAACTCTTGGAGCCTCCCCCAAGCTTGGGTATGGATGACTTTGGCTCCTACTGAAAGCTGAAATTCTTCCGCAATAGGCAATGGTGTTGCCTATCGGACATTTGTTGAGGTACACCTTAAATCATCTTGCAGTTTAGCACTTGCGTCCTTTTTGGCCATCCCATACAATGGGTTGGCCAACACTACCCTGTTTTCACACAAAGGAGAAATCAAACAAGGGTAATCCTGCCTAATAACTATTAGTACATATAGCTTAATCACAAGTGATAGCTATCCTTCACTTCCTTTGCCTTCCCCAGCAACGGCGCCAGAAATGCTTGTTGATGGCTCCTAAGATATACTAACAAATCAACCCCGGCAACGGCGCCAGAAATGCTTGTTGGCATTTCCTAACACCACAGATCATCTCCGGTAAAGAGATGAGACCCGCAAGCGCACGGAAGATACCATTGTAGAATTTCACCCATGAGTATTCCCAAGGGTATCGTATTTATCCCAAAGGAAGGCAATGGATAAAAGTATATACTACTCTTATGGTCAAGCTATGCGACTAATCCATTATCCGGATAGTGGTAAGTTGATAATAGGGGTAGTGTGACACACACCGAGGCAATCTATTCCAAAGGGTAAAATGGGCCCTAGAGGGAGATATGATTGAGGGTTAGAGAGTTGCTCCTACAATGCTCCTAATACATATATATAGCCTAAGGTAGATACTAATGTTCATGTCAATGATGAATTCCTATGCAATGCTATTCAACACATCGGGCACGGGCTTACCCCTAGCAATACTAGGGCGACTCCCGCCAAGAGCCTGTGGCATAGCCGAACCTGGAGGATTACAAAGGACAGATAGGGTTGTCACCACCTACTGCCTACCTCTTCAATCCGTGGGTCTACGAGACATCCAACGCTACTTAAATACCCTAGCACCATGCTAGCATACTAAGCAAATACCTTAGGAGCCATGGCATAAGCCATCCTAAGGCAATGACTAACCTAAACGTCGTTGAACCAATGTTGAAGCATAGCATAAGTCATTCATATTAACATAATCATATCATAACTACATAGACTATAGTGGGGGTCTATAGTGTTTATGACCATAAGATGTTATCATGAGAGTGAAATCATAAAGACTATACCTTCCACATACATGGACTCCACAATCAAACAAGAAACGATTTGTCCAAGTATACGTATAAAAGAAGACTAAAGATAATATCTTTATTGAGCACAAAGTCACAAATACAAGAAGGAATACATAAGCCATACCTTTCCCAATGTGGAATTAGGAAGGGAGACTCCTTCTACTCCTTTCCCAATTTGGACTTGGGACTAGAGGCTCTCCTCTCTACATCCTAACTCCTCTAAGGACTATGGAAGATAGTGTATACAATAGAATGATGCCCAAGTGGTGTGTGTTGAAGTGAGGGGTAGGGGGTCCTATTTATACTAGTGTTGAGGTCGGTTCCCTCCACCAAAAGCGCGCAAATCAGTCACCATTGACTCTAGGGAGCCGGGAGGAGTCAACACGTGGAGGCTGACCGAGTTTTGTGCAAAGAACAGGTCGGCCGACCCGACCTGGTCATTGCACCGTTTCTCGTGTGCTTTCTCCAGGTGGCTGCTAGGTGGGTCCCATTGATGTATATGGGTGATACACCGCTGGATCTCCTCGGATACTTCTGTTTCTGGGCCATTTGATCCATGAGATGCCACGTGTTGTCGCCTGATTGGCTGGGATGATGTTTTGTAGGTTTGGTCCCTCTATATTTCCTCATTTTCTGCATAAAATGCTGCATACACATATTTCTCCAAGTCCAAGTGGAATTGGGTTAGATAGAAAGGTGATGTGTGCAAGAAATGACAAATCCTTCACATAATCGAGTTAAATTGATGGATTAAATTGGTATATAACAGCCGTCAACACTTACGTCGGCCGCTGATGTAAGTTACTTAATTACATTGTTATCCAGCAACCGACGTAAGTTATTTACCGGGATGGGTCGCGGGCTCGGCCGGACTACTTACAGCGGCCACTGTGTGCCAACGTAAGTTAAGTGGTATAACTTACGTCGGTTGAGCTAAACCAATGTAAGTTAAGTGGTTTAACTTACGTCGGTATGGTCGAACCGACGTAAGTGAAACTGTGCTAACTTACGTCGGCTTGGCCATAGCCGATGTAAGTAAAGTTTTCATATTTTTTTAAAAATAGAAACTGGCTACCTCGCACGATGGCGAGAACACATAACAGATTCTCAACAGATACAGATACACAACAATAGTTTCAAAACATTATTCAAACATCAATAACAACACAATTCCACCGGGCTACACGCTGGCCCCTCGACTACCTCCGGGATCTTCTCGGCATTTTCCCGAACCCTGCAGAAGAAGCATAGTAAATAGTGCGAAACTGTTAGTAAAACTGGATTAAAAGTGGGTGCTGGATCAAAAGGGAATCAAAAGTAAGTGCTGTCCAAATTTTCAGAAAAAACTGTCAACTTGCAAAGGCAGTATCTCCTCAACCAGAAGTGCTACGAGGTCAAATGAATACTCTTTGGAAAGATTTAGAAGTCCTCTACAAGTTCCCTATTCAACTCCAGACTTAAAAATGTCATCTACCTATTCTAAACCGAGATTGAAGGCAAAGTTGTCAATCTGAACTGAACATCAAATTCTGAATGCTTAAATTTTTGCAAACCTTAAAAATGCACATCTCTTAAACAAGAACTGATATGAAGACAAATAAGTACTTTCTGGAAAACTTATTATAGTGTCAAGACCTTTCTGGAAAAGCTATATGTGGGTTTCTTCTATGCTAAAGCTTTTTGACTACAACAAAAACTATTTCAACAAAGCTAAAGAAATACTGAAATGAATACGACAATATTACCTGCTCCGGTGTCTACTGCAGCGGAAGCGTAGGAATCTCGATATCCTGACTGTTGTATCGACCAAGAGCCTGCCATTGCAGAATATAATAAGATATATATTATTGAAATGCTATGAAATTTAACAACGGAACTTTAAATTACTTACCACCACCTCTGCTTGCATCTGGGCCATCATTAAGGCCGTCCTCTGCTGCTCCTCCCTTGCCTCCGCTCTCGACCTCTCCAGCTCTGCCTGGGTCTGCGTCAACATCTCCTTCAAGGCGAGGAGCTCCGGCTGGGTCTGCGAGAGACGACTACTGGTGGTACCAACGGACGAGGCCTACGATGACAAAGCGCCTCTCAAAGGTCGCGTCGACCTCGAGTCGACAACTCCATCAAAAATGGGAAACTTGCAAAAGAATGAAAACACTAGGTAGAGGAAGATAAATTGAAAAATAAATGAAACGCATGAACAACTCACCATCCATGGGCCTTCCCGCCTCCGCTTGCGTACGCGGCTTGGGGTCGATCAGCGCGCTTTCCCAATCATAATCCGCACCGTGTATCTTCGGGACCTCCTGCGCGTACTTTTCCTACAAAACAAATAAATATTGTAAGCATGTCAATAATAGCATTAGTTATAATGAAATTGATGAATTTCGAAAACTTACCAATCGGTCGGCTACGACCTGAGTACACTGCCCTGGCTGCGAAGGGTCACTTCCCTTGTGACCTCTCTTCCAAACCTGGGTTGGGGTCGACTCCTGACCCATCTCTCGCTCCTGTATAGCCGTGTTAGTGAGATAAATATATTAGGAACACATAAATAAATTAAAAAAGTACTTACCATGCGTTTAGCCAAACGCAAATAGCCGTCGCCGCCATAGTTGTGCTTGCCCTTGGACCCCATGTGACACTGTCTAGCCTTTGTGGACTTATTGATGAAAGCATCGCTAGCCCAGTATCGACAGAGAGCTAAGTACGCCTCAATGTTACGCTGTAACCAGGAAATACTAACCTGCACATATTTCATTTTTCATCAACACAGTTAAAATACATAGATATTGTAAATATTTAACAATATTAAAAAATACCTCCGCGTACTGCTCCTCTATCAAGAACTCGTCGGAGTCCTTCCTAAATGGACCCCTTTGCTGCTCCTGCTCCTGCTTCTGGGGGTGCCGCTTGTAGTACGCGTTGACAGCCTGAATCTAGGCGCTCGACAACACCGCTGTCGTGAGCTTCCGAGCATTGTAATGGAACACGCATCTCGCGTGGTCCTCCATGCCCGGTTCCTCTACTTGGTACCTCAGCTTTAAGCAAACAATATTTAAGTGATATGTATTAACAATTCAAACGAGTTGAAAAAATGAAACAGCTAAACTTACCATAAAATCATGCCACACGGCTCCCTGAACCGTGTCGTGGACCGGGTGAGAGACACGAGCGTAGTCATCTCACGACAGGGCAGGGAAACCGTCAATGACACCGGGGTAGTGAAACTTCACGATAGCACCCAGGACACTGGTAACCTGCCCGTGGTTCTTCTCGGCCCCCCCGTGAACGAAAAGTCGTACCAACATCTACAAAATATATTAAATCATTAAGTATAGGAAAACAACATCTAATATTTAATATACTATATACGATTTTTACCTGTCTCTGACAGGACAGATCGTGGCCCACTGAGAAGTAACTGGAGGAGGAGCCGTGAAGTGGGTCCTCCTCGTCCGTCGCCTCTGCTGCGATGCTGCCGCGTCCTGTGACCCTAAAGGCTCTGCGGAACCGAGGTCCAAAGGAAGGCTAGCGGTAGCCGGCTATAGAGGAAGGCTAGCGCTAGCTGGCTCCGAAGGGAGGCTAGCGCTATAGGGCTCCTGTAGCGGCCCCCTAGCCTCTGACTCGGGCTCCTGTAGCGGTCCCCTAGCCACTGACTCAGACTCAGAAGACTCTAAGTCAGACTGAAGAAAAGAAAAATATTGACAATAAATAATTATTAACAACTGCAATTTATAAAATAACTTTATTGTAAACTAAATTTTACCTCCGTTCGTTGAAAGCACACGCCAGCTGAGGGTGGAGCGTGCGCCAGAAAGAGGGAACGTAGGCTCGAAGGTAACGAGGTCCCTGAGCAAGGGTCACGTGGCGGCTCAAATCCTCTCACTGGCTTCCCCTTCCCCTTCAAAGACATCCTGTTGCAATAAGTAAATGATTAATATGCAAAGATAATATACAAAATTAATGTTAAATTAGTGAATAAAATATTACTTCAAAATTCATCAACATCACGGTCATGCACCCTACTCCTTAAACCAGCCCATCGATCTTCTTCTACGGCATATCGTTTTTGTTTGCGCAAATCAGCAGGTTCGACTAAGTCATCAATATCTTCAGTTTCCGATTCTGATTATATTTTCGCTTATGTGCCAGTCTCAATATCTTGAGCATCTCCAACTAAGTCATCGAGTCCTACACCGGGCTCGACTGAGAAGGAGTTTGGCAACTCTTCCTCTTGGTAGACCACATTAGCCTCAGGTTCCTCATGGTAATCATCATCTCCTGAACTGTATAACTGCTCATGAGGATTCACCTTATGTACCACCCACCAAGCTTTGAATTTATTACATGGATAAGGTAGATAGTACACTTGGTCTACTTGGTGTGCAAGAACTAATGAATCGAATCCTTTCAACTGTTCCTTGTGTTTTACTTCGACCATGCCAAATTTGTTTACTTGAATTCCACGAATGGAATCGAACCATTCACAGTCAAAGAATACTGCTCGAATTGTCTTGTTTTTGACAAAAGTGAATTCAAGGATTTTTTTAAGAATCTCGTAGTACTGAGTTTCACGATCTTGCGAATCGATTGCATTACATGTTGCCGCGAGAGGACGAAGAGATTAAAATTGAGTTGTACGGAATCGAAAGCCATTGACGTCATATCGATCATAGCTTCTAACATTAACCACTCCACGAGATAGTTGTCACAAATCTTTATGGATGTTGGCATTTTTTTACACTGTCCAAGATATGATGTTATTAGAAAATGTAAGCATTCTTAAGTTATAAGAAAACGTTGTTAACATTGATAAGTTATCGAGAAAATGTTACATGATCTCGAAACCAGGGGAAAAAATTAGATCACCCGTTTATTCCTTCCCGTCAAATCTGTTCTATTTGCTTGCTCGTGGGTTGATGTCTATGTCTCCAATATTGCTTATCGAACATACTACAAGAAAAGTGAACCTTTTAGAATACATGTGTTGGAAAAGGATGGTGAAAAGCATAAGTGTAGGAGAAACACTTACTTGAAATATTCATTCATTTCTTCCATATTAGCGTACATGTAGAAGAAAGCAGCATGCCTTTCTTTTTCGCTAACGTCGTAGGAAGTGTAACTACCAACAGTAGTGCCTGTTGTTGCAAAAATGGAGAGATCGCTACAAGGAGTTTGTTCATCCATATTGTACCACATTACCGAAGTATTAACATTGTGTTCCCCTGCAAAGTGAACACTTGAGAAGTATCCTACTTCTTTAAGAGTAAAAGCTTCAGCGGTGCAACCTTCAACCCTTGCCCTGTTACCAACCATTGGTTTCAGATATCTGAGTGATATTTCAATATGATACATCCACCTATATTCCACGGGACCGCCCACTTTTGCTTCAAATGGAAGATGAGTTAAGAGATGTTGCATTGGATCTAAAAACCTTGGAGGAAATTTTTTTTCCATCTTACACAAAAGTACCAAAATATCCTTCTCCAACTTAGTCATCATCTCTGGCATGATTTTTTTTAGCAACAGAGTTGCCTATAGAAGTGGCTAAGCTCGGCTAACACCTTCCACACCGCATCGTCAAAGTAGCCTCGAAACATAACACGCAGAAGTCTTTCCATGATTATGTGATAATCATGACTCTTCAACCCAATGAGCTTTCCTGTTTTCATATTCACGGCTCGTCTCAGACTAGCTGCATAACCATCTGGGAATTTCAACCTTTGCAACCATTCGAGAACTTCTTTTTTTTTCTTTAGGTCGAAGACAGAAAGGAGCGCGTGGTTTACCACCATTTTTGGAGAGCTCAAGGGTTTGATGGTTACAAAGCTCGGCGAGATCCTTTCGAGCCTTTAAATTGTCTTTTGTTTTGCCTGTCATATCCTTGCATGTGCTTATGATACATTCGGCCATGTTACGCTCTTGATGCATAACATCAATGTTGTGCCTTAGAATCAACGACTTCACATACGGTAGCTCCCAAAGTCCACATATGTGAGTCCAATTGTGTTTGTCTCCATAACCTTCGAAATATCCAGGACGACCTTCATCTGGCACCAATTTGTCCAACATATCAGATATTTCTGACCCGTTAAGACGTTTCGGTGGTCCTTTAGTGACAACAGTGTTCTTTTTGAAGACATTTCCTTGTTGTCTAAACAAGTGATTCAGAGGCAGCCAACGTCTATGGCAATCGAAGTAAGATATCTTGCCTCCATAGGTAAGTCGAAAGCAATCGGTATCCGAGGCACATATCGGACACGTCAACCGACAATGAGTGCTCCATCTGGAAAACATGTCGTATGCTGGAAAATCATGGACGGACCACAAATAAGCAGCTAGAAGGTTGAATTTCTGCTTCTTGTAACAGTCGTACGCTTCGACACCTGTACACAACGTTTTCAACACTTCGATCAACGGTTTCAACATCACGTTGAGACGTGACCCAGGATGATCCGGCCCAGGTACAATGAGTCTAAGAAATATGAACTCATTCTTCATGCAAAATGTCGGTGGAAGATTGTACGGAATGACAAAGACGAGCCAACATGAGTATGGTGCGGTGTTTGTGCGGAACAGAGTGAACCCATCTGTCGCCAACCCGATGCGAACATTTCTCGCTTCATGACCAAATTCTGGGTCGAACCGATCCAACGCCTTCCATGCCTCACTATCGGGCGGGTGCGTCATGACTCCATTTTTCTCACGCTCACCTTCTTTGTGCCATCTCATGTGTCTGGCCGTTTTTTTTGAAAGGAACAACCGCTTCAACCTCGGTGTCACAGGTAAGTAATGAAGCTGCTTACGTGAGACTTCCGTCGTCACAGTATCACCATTGTTATTAACAACTTTGACAAACCTCGGTTGACCACATTTCAAACATTTGTTCTCGTTGGCATGCTCTCTCCAGAAAAGCATGTAGTTGTCCGGACAGACATCAATCTTCTCGTGCTTCATACCGAGACCGGAAAGAATTTTCTTCGACTTATACATATCTTTAGGCACTTTGTTGGGATGTGGAAGGGCATCTTTGAACAAATTGATGAGCGCGTTGTAGCAATTGTTAGAAAAGAAGAACTTTGACTTGATTGCCATAAGTCTAGTCACAAAATTGAGGATTGTCATTTTAGTGTGTCCATGCAGCGCCTCTTCTGAATCTTTGAGACGTTTGAAGAACTCTTTAACCTCTGTTGTTTGAGGATCTTTTGTAAGCTCTGGTAGTATAGCTTCCAACATGTCATCCATCATATCAATCTCTGTGGCATCATCATTGTCTGCTTCCACTTCTTGTACAGCTCGAGAAGGTGTCTCGCCGTAGAAGTTCCACAACTCATAATTTGACACGTAACCGTTTTGACACAAGTGCATCGTAAGTTCCACTTTGTCCAAAAACATTCCGTTTCGACATTTTGTACATAGGCACCACGCCTTATCGCTATTTGACAACGAAAAAGATCGTTCCACAAAAGCTTCTGTCTTGGCGTACCACTCATCTGAGTGACCACTAGTTCTGCTCTCCAGCCAGTGTACATCAAACTACGATCTTCGCCCATGTTTGACTCTGCAATTAATAGCCGGACAAATTATCGTTAATTTATGCACGATAGAGGAAATAATGAGAGAGACAGTGAATTGGGTCTGGGCCAGCTCGAAGCCCGACACGGGCCATGCTCAGGCTTGACCTTACACCCCACTCGGCCGCCCTAGGCTCCCTCACCTCGTATTGAGTCACCTGCCACCGCCCGCCATCTGCAATGCCCAACCCGATTCTTCCCCGAATCTATGCGGATGCAAGGCGAGTCTGACGAGCGACGACTCCTAGATTCTCGTCCATAGGAGGCGAGGCGAGGACCCCGGTTGTTCTATGGCGAGCCGACGAAACTGTTGGCGAAGAAGCTGTGAAGGAGGCGACGAGGCGCCAGGAGGTGACCACGGCTCGGCCGGGCTTCGGGCCGGCACAACACGCTCGGCCCGCAAACGATATACAGGATAGGTTACGTTTCACAAATAACAAAAGTTCGGCAGCATAACGCCACATATTTAACACTACACCTTGCTATCCGGTGCAGTTCTTAAAGTACAAAGGGGGGCAACGGGTTAGATGGGAAACCGGTTGCCTTACGGATGTTACGAGTCAAGGACACATACTCGCAACATATATTTTTGGAGTTTTCATCGTCTTATACGTACTCACAAACACACGCGATGTGAACGGGGGGTCTTGCAGCGGAGAGATACCTGGTTACAAACTTTTAGGGTTAGTAATGGGCCGCCCGACCGATATACACTTAACCCTAATCATTCACCTCGGGTCAAAAGTCACGAGTCACGATCGTGACCCACACTACCTATATACGCTAGGGCTGGCCCGATGGGCCTTATATACGTTACATATACGATGCCTACTTTATGTACGACGACCCTTTTGTTTAGCCGTTTCTATATATAATACATAAGCATCAAAAATATCAATGAAAACATAAGCAACTGTATTTTAAACACAAAACAATAAACGAGAGCAATAATACAAATCTTAAATATTATTAAATAAAACCTAAGCATATATAGTAACATTAAGATCCCATTAACAACTAACTAATAATTAATTAGAATGGTCAACTATTTAACAACTAACTAATAATTAATTGCAATTCAAACCTAATTAGCAACTACTAACAATTAATGAGAATTAACAACTCAATTCAATTCAATTCAAATTTTGAACAACAATTCAATACAATTGCAAAACAATTTCAATTCAGTTCAATTCAAATTTGAACAATTTAAATTAATTGAATTTCAAATTTGAATGGGAGGGTTAGGGTGGGGAGGGGTGGGGGTGTTGGGGGGGGGGGGGTCTGGGGAGGGGAGGGGGGCTCTCGGCGAGGGGAGGGGGAGGGTGGGGGGGGGCCTCTGCAGGGAGGGTGAGGGGGGGAGGGGGCTGGGGAGGGGAGGTGGACGGGGGCCCGGGGAGCGGAGGGTGGGGCCGGGAAGAGGAGGGGAGGGGGGATGTCGCTTGGGGAGGGCCGGGCTGGTGGCAGTGGGGAGGGGGGCCCTCGAGGAGGGGGCGGGGGGTCTGGGCCAGCGGCGGTCAGGGAGGGGAGGGGCTTGGGGAGGGGAGGCGAGGAGGGGTGGCGCTCGGGGAAGGGGGCGGGGGGGAGGGGGGGCCGGGCCAGCGGCGGTCGGGGAGGGGGGCCGAGCCGGTGATGGTCGGGGAGGAGGAGTGGGGGGATTCCATACCTTGCGACGGAGTCGAGCGCGGCGGCGGGCACGACGGCAGCGTCGGCTGAGGCGACGGCGGATCGGGCGAGCCGGCAGCGGATCAGGCGAGGTAGCGGGGAAGAAGTGGCGGGTAAAAGAAAAAGACGAGGCACGTGCGCAGTTAGGTTAAATTCTGTAACTTACGTCGGATAAATAAGCTAATTACATCGGCCCAAGTTACTTACGCCGGCCATCCTTGAGGCCGACGTAAGTTTCCTCTGGCCGACGTAAGTATCTGTTTATTGTTGTCGGTCTATTAAACTTATGTCGGCTCCCGACAAAAGTAAATTAACTTACTCTCGATTTTCTTCTGGCCGATGTAAGTTACTCAAACTTACTTGTGGCGGGAGGTGGGGGCGCAGGCGTAAGTGTTTCGGGTTTCCTGTAGTGTTTGGGAGGTCCGGAGCTGGACGTTATAGCATCGTCCACCATCGTCATAGAGTCGTCGATGACAAGACACTGATATATAGGCTATAGCAAGAGGACCATGTTAGCAACAAAGTGCGAGGCAAGGGAGTTTTACACCACTTATCCATGCTTGGTGCTGTCGTTGACGTTCTGGGATGTCGACGGTAGGCCCCCTTCGGAGGTGCTGGAGCTAGCTGCTCCAGCGTCTCCCCACATCATTGTTGAGACGTCGACGGCAGGCCCCTTCGGAGGGTCCCAGAGCTGGACGCTCCGGCATTGTCCACCATCGGTCGTAGAGTCGTTGACGGCATGCCCCTGGTATAAAGGCTATAGCAAGGGGAACCATGTTAGCAACAAGGTGCGAGCAGGGGAGTTTACCCACTTATCCGAGCATGGTGCTATCGTTGATGTTCTGGGAGCTTCGACGGCAGTCCCCTTGGGAGGTGCCAGAGCTGGACGCTCCAAGCGTTGCCCTCCATCGTTCTTGAGACGTCAATGGCAGACCCCCTTGGGGAGGTGCAGGAGCTGGATGCTCTGGCGTCGCCCACCCATCATCGTTGAGATGTCGACAGTAGGCCCCTTACGAGGTTTCCGGAGCTGGATGCTCTGGCGTCGCCCACCCATCGTCGTTGAGACGTCGATGGTAGGCCCTTGGGAGGGTTCGGAGTTGGACGCTCCGACATCATCCACCATCATCGTAGAGTCATCAACAGGAGTCCCCTGGTATATAGGCTATCACAAGGGGACCATGTTAGCAACAAGTGCGAGGCAGGGGAGTTTACCCACTTATCCGATCTTGGTGCTATCGTTGACATTCTGGGATGTTGACGGTAGGCCCCTTGCGAGGTGCCGGACCTGGACTGCTCCGGCGTCGCCCATCATCATTGTTGAAGACGTTGACAGCAGGCCCCCTTTGGAGGTGCCGGAGCTGGATGCTCCAGCATCGTCCACCATCGTTGTTGATACATTGATGATAGGCCTGTTAGGAGGGTCCGGAGCTGGACGCTCCGGCATCGTCCACCATCGTCGTAAAGTCGTCGAGGAAGGCCCCCTTATATAAAGGCTATCGCAAGGGGACCATGTATCAAAAAGTGCGAGTCAGGAGAGTTTACTCACTTATCCGCGCTTGGTACTATCGTTGACCGCTCTGGACGTCGATGGCAGGCCCCTCGGGAGGTGCTGGAGCTAGACGCTCTGGCGTCACCCACCATCGTTGTTGAGACATCAACGGCAGGCCCCCTTGGGAGGTGTCGGAGCTAGATGCTCTGACATCGTCCCACCATCATCGTTGAGACGTCGATGGCAGACCCCTTGGAAGGGTGTCAGAGTAGGATGCTCTGGCGTCACCCACTATCGTCATTGAGACATCGACGGTAGGCCTCTTGGGAGGTGCCGGAGCTGGATGCTTCAGGCATCGCCCACCATTGTCGTTGAGGATGTCAGACGGCAGGCCCCTTGGGGAGAGTCCGGAAGCTGGACGCTCCGGCATCGTCCACCATCGTCATAGAGTTTGTCGATGGCAGACCCCGTGTATACAGGCTATCGCAAGGGGACCGTGTTAGCAATAAAGTGCGAGGCGGGCGAGTTTAACTCACTTATCCCGCAACTTGGTGTTGTCGTTGACATTCTGAGACGTCGACGGCAGGCCGCTTGGAGGTGCTTCGAGCTGGACACTCTGGCGTTGCCCTCCATCGTTGTTGAGACATTCGACGGCCAGGCCCCTTGGGAGGTGCCAGAGCTAGATGCTCCAGCGTCGCCCACCATCGTCATTGATTTGTCAACGGTAGGACCCTTGGGAGGTGCCGGATCTGGATGCTCCGGCGTCGCCCACCAATCGTTGTTGAGACGTCGATGGTAGGCTCCTTGGGAGGGTCCAGAGTTGGATGCCTCTGGCATCGTCCACCATCGCTGTAGTGTCATCAATGGCAAGCCCCTGGTATACAGCTATCACAAGGGGACAATGTTAGCAACAAGTGCAAGGAAGGGAAGTTTACCCACTTAATCCGACTCTTGGTGCTATCGTTGACACTCTGGTACGTCGACGACAGGCCCCTTGGGAGGTGCCAGAGCTGGACACTCCAGCGTTGCCCACCATCGCTGTTGAGACGTCGACGGCAGGCCCCTACGGAGGTGCTGGAGCTGGATGCTCCGGCACTCGTCCACCATCGTCGTCGAGTAGTCGACGGCAGGCCCCTGGTATATAGGCTATCGCAAGGAGACCATGTTAGCAACAAGTGCAAGGCAGGAGAGTTTACTCATTTATTTGCACTTGTGCAGTCCTTGACGTTCTGGAATGTCGACGGTTAGGCCCCTAGAGAGGGTGACAGGGCTGGACGCTCTGTTCATTTGTCCTGCATATAGGAAGAGGGGGGCCTAGCCTTGTTCATCAGTTTATACATGTTCCTCTCTCCTAGCTCTGCCATGTCTTATAGTCATGGACTGACGCATGGGGCTCAGGGTAAATCGTCAATGCATCGGTGCTCTGGGGTCCAACTCACTACAAGGATTCCGCATGCTGCAACGATTGTACTGCAACGAATACTAAATCATTGCAATAAGCTTGGTCTTTTGCTACGATTCACTAGTTCGTGGCATTAGCATCTATCAGCACGGAACACAATCGTTACATTAGGATCTGTTGCCACGATTCACTAGTTGTGGCATTAGGATCTATCGCCACGAATCTATTGCCATGATTCACTAGTTCGTGGCATTAGCATCTATCGCCACGAACACGATTGTTGCATTAGGGATCTATTGCCACTATTCACTAGTTCGTAGCATTAGGATCGATCACCACGAATATGTTGCCACGATTCACTAGTTCGTGGCATTAGCATCTATCGCCATGGAACACGATTGGTGTATTAGGATCTGTTGCGACGATTCACTAGTTTGTGGCATTAGCACCTATCACCACAGAACACGATCGTTGCATTAGGATCTGTTGCCACGATTCACTAGTTCATGGCATTAGGATCTATCACCACGAATCTGTTGCCACGATCACTCGGTCGTGCATCAACATCTATCGCCATGGAACACGATTGTTGCACTAGGATCTGTTGCCACGATTGACTAGTTCATGGCATTAGGATCTATCACCACGAATCTGTTGCCACAATTCACTAGGTCGTGGCATTAGCATCTATTGCCACGGAACACGATCTTTGCACTAGGATCTGTTGCCATGATTCACTAGTTCGTGTCATAGGATCTATCGCCACAAATCTATTGCCACGATTCACTAGTTCGTGGCATTAGCATCTATCGCCACGGAACATGATCATTGCACTAGAATTGTTGCCACGATTCACTAGTTCGTGGCATTAGCATCTATCGCCATGGAACCCGATCGTTGCATTAGGATCTGTTGCTATAATTCAGTAGTTCATAGCGTTAGCATCTGTCACCACGGAACCCGATCATTGCATTAGAATATGTTTGCCCACGATTCACACAGTTCGTGGCGTTAGGATCTATCGCTACAAAACACAAATGTTGCATTAGGAACTTATGCCACGATTCACAAGTTCATGGCGATAGGATCTATCGCCAGGAAACACAATCGTTGTATTAGGATTTGTTTGCCACGAAATACCGGTTGGTGGTGTTAAGATCTATCGCCACAGGAACACAAACGTTGCATTACATAGTTCACGTACAACTAGCTCACTAAGTACATATACCTATATAAAAAATCATCATTTTCACTGTCCTCCCTTAATATTGGAGGTACAATACCATCATTGATATATGTATCATCATCGTCGTCGTCGTCGTCGTCTTCATTTGAAAGTGCAGAAGCATCACCGGTTGCTCCATCAATGTCATTCCTATCCCATGCGGTCATATCCTCATTTATATCAGTAAGTTGTCGATCATCAAATAATGTCTCAGCCTCCATCGTCTCAGTGACATTATTTTCACTGTCTCCAGAGGGCATGGCAAAAAGGTTTCGTGGCTTCGTTTTAACAACTGTAGCCCATTTAGTTTGCTTGACACATGTAACGTGAAAAACATGTTCTGCTTGGGTGGCTAGAATGTAAGGCTCATACATAAATTGAGAAATAGTAGTGTCAACATGTATCATTCCGTATCGGTCCATTTTGTAGCCTCTGCTTTGGCTCTGACCAGAACAAGGCCGATCAAACCATTCACATTCAAATAACAGAACCTCTTAATTTTTTTTCAAAATCAACAGAAATCATTTTCTTGATTACTCCATACCACTCATGATCACCATCCCGAACAACAACACCACTGTTTTGCGTCCGTAAATCTTTTTCCACCTCTGCTGTTCGAAAGAAGAAGCCATTTATGAATGATCGACTAAAAAAACATGCCATACGATCAGGTCCTCCAGATAATGCATACAAATAATCGGTTACTTTGCCTTTTTGTGTAATGTCGTAATCTGTACACATTAATTAGTATAAAAGGGTTCATCGATAAACCAACTTAAGAACAAATATTTCTTCAATATTTCATCAAAGTAAAAACTTGCATGTACTTACTCGTTTCTGAAACCAATAAACAAACTCATCTCTATGGCATTTTTCAACATCAAAAGAATGAATCTTTTTCAGCTCTTCAAAATGCTCACTGAAAAGGGTACAAAATTAAATTAGCCATCTACAATAAGCATGATCCAATATAGTATAGAACATCTGAGTGTTATACGTACTTGATCCATGGAGCAGCCTTTTCAACATTAGAAATAATATAATGCCTGATGTTATGTAGTTCCACCATAGTAAGTTGGTCCCATTTAAACCCTTTTTTAGAATTATCAACTTCTGGAAATATATTAGACTCGAGAGAAGGTTCATTCCTAGCTGCAGCTTCATGACGTTCTGGCCTATTAATCTTGGTGCTGATGTTATCCAAAAACTGGCTACAAAAAGTCATACACTCTTCCATAATATATCCATCAGCTATAGAACCCTCCGGGTGAGCCCTGTTACGTACATACCTCTTCAATGTACCAAGGTACCTCTCAATTGGATACATCCATATGTAAGAAACAGGTCCACCCAAGCGAGCTTCTTCACCAAGGTGGATTGGAAGATGTACCATGATATCAAAGAAAGCGGGAGGAAGCAACATCTCAACCTTACAAATTGTTTCTGGAAATTGTTCAATCATCTTATCCAAATCTAGTTCTGCCAATTCTTTAGAACAAATTCCAGAAAAGAATCTGCTAAACTCAATTAAAGGTTCAACAACCTTTTCAGGCAATATGTCACGTATTGCAATAGGAAGGAGCTTCTGAAATATAATATGGTAGTCATGAGTTTTTAGACCTGATAGCTTACGTGTTGTTATGTCCACTCTTCTATTGATGTTTGAGGCATAACCATCGGGCATCTTCACATCCGCCAAAAACTTGCACAAGGTGGTATTCTGATCTTTTTGCAAAGTATATGATGCTGATGGACAATCATACTTCCCTTTCATATCCACCGGATGTTGCTTTGGCCGTATACCCATTTCCTGCATATCAAAACGAGCTTGTAGACTATCTTTTGTTTTACCATCCATATTAAGCAATGTCCACAATATGCTATCACGAATGTTTTCCTCAATGTGCATGACATCCAGGTTATGCCTTATTAGCAATGTCTTCCAATACGGGAGCTGAAGAAATATACTTTTCTTCTTCCAACTATGCCATCTATCTTCCTCAGTGCGCTTTCTCTTATTATTCGTCCGTCCAAAACTCACTTGATCAAAAGTCTCGTATTGTTGGAGTACTTCGTGACCAGAGAGTGATGTTGGAGCCTCTCTATTCTCTATTTTGTTGTTGAAAGAAGCTTTGTCCTGACGCCACCAGTGATCCTAAGGTAGGAAACGACGATGACCCATGTAGCAATACTTTCGTCCATGTTTCAACCACAAGGCGTCGGTGTTTACATGGCAGTATGGACATGCTAGCCTGCCTTTTGTGCTCCATCCACATAGAATTGCATATGTTGGAAAATCATTTATAGCCCACAATATCGAAGCTCGCATGAGAAATGTCTCTTTCTTTGAACTGTCATATGTTTCAACACCATCAGACCATAATTTCAGTAGCTCATCAATCAAAGGCTGCAGATACACATCAATGTTGTTTCCAGGTGACTTTGGCCCAGGAATTATCATTGACATCAACCAATAAGGCTGCTTCATACACAACCAAGGTGGTAGATTATAAGGGTTTAGAATCACAGGCCATGTACTGTAAGAAACATTCATTACTCCAAAAGGATTGAAACCGTCAGATGCTAGCCCAAGTCTTATGTTGCGAGGATCAGATGAGAAATTTTGGTGAATGCTATCAAAATGCTTCCATGCTTTCGAATCTGCAGGATGGCGCAATATTCCATCATCAATACATTCTTCTTTGTGCCAGCGCATGTTTGATGCCGTTGATTCTGCCATATAAAACCTTTGAAGACGGGGAATAAGAGGGAAGTATCGTAGAATCTTGCGTGCTACAAGCTTCTTGGCTTTTTCACAAGGTAAAGCCTCTCTTGCATCCCCACCAGTACTATTTTTTCATCTTATTTCACCACATTTTGGGCATCGGTCCAACAGAGAATAGTCCTTCCGGAATAACACACAGTCATTGACACATACATCGATCTTTTCGTAGGTCTGCCCAAGGTCACGAACAACCTTCTAAACTTTATCAAGTGTATTAGGAATGCAATGGCCCTCTGGAAGCACATATGAGAATAGTTCAAGGATCAACTCACACGCTTTTTTGCTCAAACCAGTTAAACACTTTATCTGGTTCAACCTGACATTGAAGGATAATTGGGTTACCTTCTCACAACCTGGATACAACTTCTTTTTGGCATCATTTAACAACTCATAGAATGCATTTGCACACCCAGGTTGCTCGTGCTGGTTTATAGCATTTTCTGGATCATCAACATCTGTTGAAGTACCACCATGATCACCAGTGCCTCTAAAAAGACTGGACAGCATATTTTCCATAGCAGCATCATCAGAAATTATCTCCTCATTATTTGCTGATTGCTCAGCAATATTTTTCCCAACTCGTTTTTCTCCATGGTGTACCCAACAGGTATAATCAAATGACATCCCATTGCGAAGCAAGTGAAGATGAACTTCCTTGCGTCTCCCGTGGCAAATATTACAACATTTTGTGCAAGGAGAAGGCTTAGTTTCTTCTTCACGAGTGCCCTGAAATGCTAAATTTAAAAATGACTTCATTCCATCATGCCACTCCTTCGTACGCCTGTCTTTTCCCATCCATGTCTTATCTTCTGACATCGCTTCCTTTAATTCAATCAGTGTATCCGTAAAAGGATATTGAACTACAATAACATTATGTGAGCAATTGTACCTAGCGCTGTTGCTCCTCTACGTGCGGCGGCCGGCGAATGCTCCTCCACACCGGTGGACGGCAGATGCTCTTCCAAGAGCGTGGCGGCCGGCAGATGCTCCTCCAAGAGCGTGGTGGCCGGCGGATGCTCCTTCAGGCGCGTTTTGTGCAATCGGGAGAGGGGCCGTTCTGGATCGAAGGGTCTAGCGGGGAGGCAGCCAGGACAAAGCATGCGTGAAGCTATCAGAGTAGGCCCAACATTGCGCTGGGCCGCTTGTTATCCATGGGCTGAAACTGCGCTGAGTCACTTTGTATTCCTGGGCCGAAACTGCACTGGAACGTTTGGTGTTCGTCCCCATGACGCGTGAGCCCATGTATGGGAGCACGTCTCTGGCTCTGGCAATTTGTAATCTAAATAAGTTAATGTTGCAATAATGGGGGTGGTATTCCGATCAAAGGGGAAAATTTGGCGTTGTTAAAGGAGATGTTTTTTCGATAAAAGGAGAAATTTTTAATTTGACACGGAAAGGGCCCATTGTATGTGTGGAAAAGTTATGCTTATAAAAAACCGCGGTTTGCATCCCTCTCGGTTATCGCAACAGCTCGACGTGTCCCATCGGCTTCAATGGCAGTTTTTTAATTTGACACGGAAAGGGCCCAAAGCTTATATAAAAAAACATCCGCCTGGTACACGCCTCATACACGTTCCATTTTACTTCGACCGGGCGAGCGGACGATGTCGAAAGGAATGTGGCTGAGTCTTGTACGACATATTTTTTCATTCGGATGTCTGACTACAATAGCGCGCGTTGCCTTATATTCTTGTTGCAACAAACTCAACTTTACGAGGTGGGACAAATCGTTCATAGCTTGTCAAAATCGCTTGCACAAATTCGTTACAGACACCGGGTAAAGGAGCAGTGTTAATGATTACAACGTGCATAGGGGCATTGGGCCAGTGTTATGTTGGGGCCAGTGGTATATATATGGTGCCACGATCAGGGAATGGCGATTGAAGACACGAGAAGGAAGTACGTGGGGCACCATCTGAGAACGGTATGCACTTGCTCTCTAGTGCATCGTTAAAGGATATGTTTTTCGATAAAAGGAGAAATTTTTAATTTGACACGCAGAGGGCCCAGCGTATGCAGGGAAAAATTATGCTTATAAAAAATCGCGGTTTGCAGCCCTCTCGGTTATCGTAACGGCTTGACGTGTCCCATCGGCTTCATCGACAGTTTTTTAATTTGACACGGAAAGGGCCCAGGGCTTTATCTAAAAAACATCCGCACCGTACAAGCCTCCTACACGTTCCGATCGACTTCGACCGACGGAACAGACAATGTCGAACGGAGCATGCAGAATTCTTGTACGACATATTTTTTCAATCAGATGTCTGACTACAATAGCGTGCATTGCCTTATATTCTCATTGCAACGAGCTCAACTTTCTGAGGTGGGACAAATCGTTCACATCTTGTCAAAATCGCTCACATGAATTCGTTACGGACACCGTGTATAGGAGTAGTGGTAATGATTAAACCGCACATAGGGCATTGGGCCAGTGTTACATTGGGGCCAGTGGTATATAGATGGTGCCACGATCAAGGAACGGCGATTGAAGACACGAGAACGAAGTACGTGTGGCACCATCTGAGAACGGTATGCACTTGCTCTCTGGTGGATCATTAAAGGAGATGTTTTTCGATAAAAGGATAAATTTTTAATTTGACACGCAGAGGCCCAACATATGCGGGGAAAAATTATGCTTATAAAAAACTGCGGTTTGCATCCCTCTCGGTTGTCGCAACGGCTCGACGTGTCCCATCGGCTTCACTTGCAGTTTTTTAATTTGACACGGAAAGGGCTCACGGCTTTATCTAAAAAACGTTCGCCCTGTACAAGCCTCCTTTACGTCCCGTTTGATTTCAACCGGGCGAGCTCGGTTGAAATCAAACGTGGCGTGCAGGAGTCTTGTACGACATCTTTTTTCAATCGAATGTCTGACTACAATAGCGCACATTGCCTTATATTCTCATTGCAACGAGCTCAACTTTCCGAGGTGGGACAAATCGTTCACAGCTTGTAAATATCAGCTCGCACGAATTCGTTACGGACACCGAGTATAGGAGTAGTGGTAATGATTACACTGTGCATAGGGGCATTGGGCTAGTGTTATGTTGGGGCCAGTGGTATATAGATGGTGCCACGATCGGGGAACGGTGATTGAAGACACGAGAAGGAAGTACGTGTGGCACCATTTGAGAACGGTATGCACTTGCTCTCCATTGCGTCGTTAAAGGAGATGTTTTTCGAGAAAAGGAGAAATCTTTAATTTGACACGGAAAGGTCCCAACGTATGCGGGGAAAAATTATGCTTATAAAAAACCGCGGTTTGCATCCCTCTCTGTTATCGCAACAGCTCAACGTGTCCCATCAACTTCACTGGTAGTTTTTTAATTTGACGCAGAAATGGCCTAGGGTTTTATATAAAAAACATCCGCCCCGTACATGCCTTATACACGTCCCGTTTGACTTCAACCGGGCAAGCTCCGTTGAAATCAAACGTGGCGTGCAGGAGTCTTGTACGACATCTTTTTCAATCGAATGTCTAACTACAATAGTGTGCGTTGCCTTATATTCTCGTTGCAACGAGCTCAACTTTCCAAGGTGGGACAAATCGTTCACAGCTTGTCAAAATCGCTCGCACGAATTCGTTACTGACACCGCGCGCGGGGGCAGACAAAGGGAATATGCCAGGTGAACCTGGGCCCAGGTGCTGCATAGATTGCAAGTGACGAGGATACGATTCCTTGGCGTTATCCCTGCCATGTCCGGCCATCATACGACCTTGTTCGTGCATGTGCACACAGGTCACAGTCATGCAACTGCTTCATCCGTCCGTTCATGTGGACACATGTCACAAATGTGGAACGGTATGCACAGCCTTGGATATGCATACCGTATCCACAAATTTTTTTTCCTCATTTGGGTAGGAGTGGTTCCACTTCAATCTAAGTGGATTGGAGAGTGTCCGGCCATCATATGACCTGGCGTAATAAAGATTTTTGAATCTGATATACTCCTCTTTTTAATTCTTATCGTTATCTCCACAAGTTGCATTATCTCAACCAAACATCACGTACAACAACAACGACTGAGCGGAATCGGGAACTGGCCAATTCAAATGGAAGTTAGCAGTCTCGTGGTTCATGGATCGAAATGCGCGCCATCCTTTTTCTTCTTCCATTTTTCTATCCATAACTGTGAGACTGTTGAGTTCCATCTTCACCGGCACATATGTACTGTCCGGGTGTGCCGGTTTGTACCTTAACCACCGTCGTGTGTCCCCGGTGGTGGTTGGAAGATCCCTGCAGGTATGTTCTGATTCCTGTCCTCCAACTACATCTAGGTTTCTAATGACGCATGTGGTTCACCACCAGACAAACCAGCAAAGCCTTGGTGATGAGCGGCATGCAAATTTCTTGATGACAAACTGACTGCGGGGGTCTCCCGTTCGGATGCAACTTCGATGCTCCCGTTTGTGCTACCATGCATACTCCCACTTATGTGTCATCACCTAATTGGTTGAAGTTAAATCAGGCATTATGTTAGGTAAATGAAAGGGCCAATAAAATCATGACACTTAAGTAGGAGCACGTATGGAAGCACTGAATGGAAGTATACAAGCCATGCCCCTCCCGTTCTGTCCTCCCATGCGTCATCCCGCTGATGTGTCAAAATGTTAATGGTCCCTTTATTAATGCTTAGTTTAACTACCATACCTTCACAACAAATAAGACGATGACACGTCAGCGGGAGTGTCATCAAAAAACTAGACATGGATGAGTCAGTAGGCCGGAGTCAGTTTTTCATCAAAAAAAACTTGCATGCCGCTCAACACCGAGGTTTTTTTGGTTTGTCTGGTGGTGAACCGCGTGCATCATCGGAAACCTAGAGATGGAGTAAGAGGACAGGAATCAGAGCATACATGTAAGGCTCTTCCCAACAACCACCGGGGACGGACGACGTACGGGGGCTTAAGGTACACCGGCACACCTGTACCGTACGTGTACCCGGCCAGCCATGTACTAGTAGTTTCCTTCGAACCTCCGGTAGAAGAAAGCGGCATGCAAGTTTCATTCTGTATGGAGAATGTTTTTTTATGTATTTATTAGGGAACACAAATACACTTTATATAGGCTAGCTAGTGTAGTGTGACACCGAAACAAAACCCTTTCGCACTACCCAGATTCAAAAGCTAGCGTTAATGACTAAACGTAGGCCTACGCAGTCAAACAATGACGTTAGACCAACGCAGTCAACAATGATTGTTACATGTGTGCGTGCTTATCCTTTCTACAGTCTTGTGGTGAACCGCCTGCGTCATCAGAAGCCTAGATGGATTTGGAGGACTAGAATCGTAGCATACCTGCCTCGACCAGGATCGCCTGACGTAGCGACATTTTGCTGCATGCGTGCAGTAAAGGCTGCATCCACCATTTGTTTTGATCCGACGGTTGTACTTCCCAGCTATCCAACTAAGGGGTCCATTCAAATCGTTTCTTAAACTCTTGCCTACTTGCTTCAACATAAGAAAGAGTTTACATGCATATAATGATGCATACATCAATCATTTAAATAAAACAAACTTCTATAACAAATTAACAGGATTAAAAACACATTAACTATCTTATGTGGCATGATGTCCAACTCAGAGTAAGGATGAAAGTGAAACGGTTTTTTGAAGTTGATGGACTAAATAATTGACCCATTTGAAAGTTCAAGGACCAAACATAGTTTTGATTGAAAGTTTGAGGATGAAGTTGAGTATTGCCAGCTTGATGAGCTCAAGCTCGAAAAGTTTGAGTAAGCACATTTGTTGTTGTCATTATGATATGTACGTATGATTAACTAAACTATATAACTCCATTAAAAATGTTCTATGGGACACAATTTTTATATATGGTAGAAACAAACTCGCTTGAGTTCGACTCGTTGACAGCCATACATGCAATTAAAGTTTTGGTGCAATCGTGTAATCAAAAATTTTCATTTGTTGGATATATACATCCTACGGTCATTAAATCTTTTCATTTAACCCCTTCCACCCCCACCACCACCTCTCCACCTGGTGGAGGGGGTTAAATAAAAAGATTCAACGACCGTAATGTAGATCGATCCAATTAGGACAAGTTTTGTAGTTCAAATATGAACTAACAAACTTGTTCTAGAGACAAGTAATATAGGTAGGAGGCTGTAATGTTTTATGATAATGAACTCAATGTCATTCGTCTCTTCCATCTGATATTTTGTTTTATATCTGCAGTTTAGTGAACTATCTGTTCTATCTGTATTCTCTGTTAATGAACGACCCTCCACACCGCCGGTGGCTTGTAAAGTTGTCTGTACAATACTTTAGCCGCTGGAGGTGCCAGGAGATCGCCCGCAGCGGGGCCTGCAAAGTGGTCCGTAAAGTAGTATACAATACTAACAGGTAGCAATGACGGGAAAGAAAAGTGGAGACAATCAATCGAGAGAAAAGAAAAGAAAGGACGAGAAAAATGTTAGAAAAAGATAGGTAGAAATCCAACGTACCACTGGCCCTATGCCCCTATACGCGGTGTAATCATTATCACTACTCCTATACGCGGCCAGAAGTTATTACCGCTGCTTCAAGGGAAGTGTTGAAGACACGAGAAGGAAGTATGTGTGGCACCATCTGAGAACGGTATGCACTTGCTCTCCGGTGCATCGTTAAAGGAGATGGTTTTTGATAAAAGGAGAAATTTTTAATTTGACACGCAGAGGGCCCAGCGTATGCAGGGAAAAATTATCCTTATAAAAAACTGCGGTTTGCATCCCTCTCGGTTGTCACGACGGCTCGACGTGTCCCATCGGCTTTACTGGAATTTTTTAATTTGACACGGAACGGGCCCAGGGCTTTATCTAAAAAACATCTGCCCCGTACATGCCTTATACACGTCCCGTTTGATTTCAACCGAGTGAGCTCTATTGAAATCAAACGTGGCGTGCAGGAGTCTTGTACGACATCTTTTTTCAATTGATGTCTGACTACAATAGCGCGCATTGCCTTATATTCTCGTTGCAACGAGCTCAACTTTCCGAGGTGGGACAAATCGTTCACAGCTTGTCAAAATCGCTCGCTCCAAAAGTTCGAGTAAGCTCATTAGTTGTTGTCATTATGATATGTACGTATGATTAACTAAACTATATAACTCTGTTAAAAATATTCTATGGGACACAATCTTGATATAAGGTAGGGCCCCGGATCTGCAAGGGGCCCCTGTTTGAGATTATTTCAGCTAGTTTAATCTAGCATATCAAAGTCTAAGTGATCAGTTACTAACAACTAGTTCACCTAAGTTGAAGGAAGTTACACCATCCTCCGACTCCTAATCTGCTGATGGATCCACTGAGCTGCTCTAAGATCGACATACATCTGGTCTTGGATCATCTACATGTCCTCCGTCTCAAAAAGTTTGTCGCTTTGTAGTTCATTTTTAAACTACAAAGCGACAAACTTTTTAATACGGAGGTAGTACCATATAAAATATGAGTTGTGCCTGTGTGCGGTCCACACCATGGCTAAGCTGTAGATTAGTTGGTTGCCTGAAAGCTCTAGAGAAAACACGGAGGACAGCCATGGGGTTATTTTTTATTCTTCATAGCTTGATTGTGTCCTCTCTCTCAGTTTATCTCACGTTCCCAACTATCTCGATTTCGACCTCCAGATTTCAATTTGATCATGTTTCGATTTCGACCTCCAAATTCCAACATTTGATCATGTTGCATCTGTCGCATGGGTATTCTACATGACTTCCAATTTCAGGGACATCCAATGGTGATGTGTTGTAGAATTGTAGAGGCCGGGTATCGATCGCGCACACAAATACCTTGTACAATATGGCTGTGCCCTCATTGTACTCAATGCATTCCACGTTAATTGATTTGTATCGTACTATTTATTACACATGGTTATGTTTTGAAATTTGAAATTTAATCTTATATTTTGTATATTATTATAGATTTATTGTTCTATTTTGCTATAGATATACTCGTTATAATATTTCGTACAGGGCCTCAGATTTTACACGCTCGGCCCTACCTTCCACCCCAACCACCCCTCCACCTGTTGGAGGGGGTTAAATAAAAAGATTCAATGACCGTAATGTAGATCGATCCAATAGTTGAAGATGGTTGATTACACGATTGCACCAAACATCTTATTACATTCTAGTTCAACCCAACTTTAAAACAGGAAATCTTTTGACACTGATTAATCCAGTCGTGATGTTTTTCCCTTCTTGTTTTTGTGATGTTTTATTTTTTCTTGTTTTGTGATGCTGAATTTCATGTTTTCTACTTCCTCCTTCCCATATTAGTACTTGTGACTAATAATTAGGACAAGTTTTGTAGTTCAAATATGAACTAAAAAACTTGTTCTAACGACAAGTAATATAGGTAGGAGGCTGTAATGTTTTATGATAATGAACTCAATGTTGTTCGTCTGTTCCATCTGTTATTTTGTTTTCTATCTGCTGTTTAGTGAACTATCTGTTCTATCTGTATTCTCTGTTAATCAATGACCCTCAAGACCGTCGGTGGCTTGTAAAGTTGCCTGTATGATACCTTAGCCGCTAGAGGTGCCAGGAGATCGCCCGCAGCGGGGTCTACAAAGCGGTCTGTAAAGTAGTATACAGTACTAACAGGTAGCGACGACTGGAAAGAAAAGTGGAGACAATCAACAGAGAGAAAAGAAAAGAAAGGACGAGAAAAATGTTAGAAAAAGATAGGTAGAACTCGAACGTCCCACTGGCCCTATGCCCCTATATGCGGTGTAATCATTACCAATACTCCTATACGCGGCCAGAAGTTATTACCACTGCTTCAAGGGAAGTGTTGCGGACTAGATGTGCCGATTATTTTATTTTTTGTTTATTGGGGATTATGTAACAGCTAGTTCTGTCGATTAGCGACGACTAGAATGAAAAGTGGAGACAATGAACAGAGAGAAAGGAACACTGATTTCCTTTGTTCCAAATTATTGTATGATTGAATGTATTCATTTTTGGAAGAATCCATTTCTTTAAACTGTCCCGTGAGTTTCCTTTGACACAAACGGGGCTAAACATAAGACAAGCACGCATAGCGGAAACACAACAAGTGCAACATTCATCAAAGACGAGCGGGCATAGGGGAAACACATATACTACAAGTCTATTTTATATACCCCCATTGTTCTCTTTTAATTGGCGTTGGGAGAACTAGGGGTGCATCCAAAAGGGAATGGAGAGAATATAACCCATAGAGTACAACGCCTGACGGAAGAACAGGTCATGCTCGTGCATAATCCTACAGTTCTCTGTACATAAGACTCTCCACTCCTCCCACGTAGGCCTGCCGCAGCGGGCAGTTCCATGGTTCCCCCCTATTGAGCAGCCCCAAGCGTCATCATCAATGTTGGGCACCACCACCGGCGGTGCTTCTGGACGAGGCCTGCCCAGGAACCTCCAGACGACACCATCAATACTATTCATGGCTTCATGCCGACACCGGCAGCACTCCTTGTTGGTCCACTTCATGGCGACGGACCCGATCGTGTTGTAGCCGATGTGGGCCTCACCTTCGACCTGTCGGATATACTCGAAGGCATCGTGGGCCCCACGGTCAGCGTAGTAGCGGAGCATGGCGAAGACGTAGGCCGCCACTATGTGGCCGTTCGCAGCCGTCCGGGCAAGGAGCTCGGTGCCCAGCTGCACGCTACCGTGCAGGAAGACGAGGTCGAACCCGGTGATGTAGCACGCATGAGGGTTGCCAACGATTGCTAGGCACTCGAAGAGGCGGTCGTAGCTCCAGTTAAACTTCCAAATGCTCTCCCGCTCCAGTGCCACGCGCCTGCCCACAACGCGATTTCGGCATGCCGCGTGCATGGCCTTGCAGGTGGCGCGCAGACTGGAGAGGTCATCCATGGGCTACAGGGAGGTTGCGGCGACCCACCCCGCGATCAGGACTGCAATATCGTGTGACAAGGGGAACTCCATGGGATTTGAAGGGAACCAATGAGGGCGCGCATGACGAAGACGAAGAGGAAGAGTACGTGCAGAGAAGAGGATGGCCTGTGTGTGTTGCGGAGAAGAGGATGGTGTGTCTTTATTAGTACTCGCGGAGAAGACAATGAGACGCGCACAGTGATGGTTATGGCTTTTAATGTGCACCGTTTGGAATGCTACTTGCGAAACTCGTATGAATGTCTTTCCCTTCCGGAGGATTTCATTCCTTTAAATTGACTCGTGAGTTTCCTTTGATGCAAACTGGAGTTACAGCTTCTGAAGTGCAGCTGTACGCTACTTTAGTCGCTGGAGTTGTCAGCAGGGAGGGCAGCGGGGCCTGCAAAGCGGTCTGTAAAAAGTACTCCTCCCTCCGTCCCAACTCAACTCTATTTTTAGCTTTGGTCAAACTTACCTTTGACCAATGATTTCTTGCCTGGTCCTTATCCTGATCATCAAGGTCCTCCGCCTGCTGCCCCTGATGACTTGGGGTAGAATGATCCTGGCGACCAGAATGAAGTGTCGGATATGTTGTCCACGGCGCAGGGTTATTCAACACAAGCAATAGGTGGGATATCTTAATCTTTCTCCTCATATATAGCGTGTTAACTAATTTTTTGGCCCCAAATGATCTAGAAAAATTACTCCAGATTTGATTATGCCATAAATTAATCGCTGCTCAAAACAATGACGGTGCTCATCAAGCTCGCAAGCTCAACTTCGTTCATCCTCAAACTAGCTAATTATTTCGGATGAATTTATGTTAGGGGTGTGCATTCGGTCTACCCGATATTTTGGTTCGGGTATTTCGGTCTTTTTCAAAATTCGGTTTCTTGAAATCACTGCCTGAATTGTTGTAATAATATGATTGATAAATTTAATCCCATGAGGTAATATATTATAAATTGAGAAATGAAAAATAAAAAATAAACGTTTAAATCCAACAACTTCTCACATCACAACTAAAAATAAAATATCTAAATTTAAACTGTTCATAGTTTAGCACGCAAAATTTAACTTATTATTTGATAGACCGACTATTCGGTTATTTCAATTACCCGAGAGTGGTACCCGAACCCGACATTCAGTTATTTATATTTGCTACCTGAAAAGTACCTGATACCCGATATTTTGGTCTTTTCGGTTTCGGTCTCGGTTTTTTCGCTTTCGTTTTTTCCGTCTCGGTTTATTTGCCAACCCCTAATTTACACAGTAGTAGCATATGGGATATACATATTTCTCCTCCATATTTTTTGCAAAACTATCAAGTGATATATCCTATGTGCATATTACATATGTAAGATTAATGTCAAATATAAAACTTTTTCAAAGGGAAGTCTTAGGTTTCGTCAAATCTATCTTTGAGATATACGAAATTTTGATCTGTTTTAACAATACAAGATATGTACTTTTAGATTCACCATGAAAATATTTCCATAATATACAATCTAGTATTACATGTTATTGAAGTTAATAAATTCCATATAAATAATTGGTCAAACACTACAAGGATTCCAACCTGTTGCAACGATTGTACTGCAACGAATACTAAATCGTTGCAGTAAGCTTGGCTTCTTGCCACGATTCACTAGTTCGTGGCACTAGGATCTATCACCACAGAACACAATCGTTGCGTTGGGATCTGTTGCCACGATTCACTAGTTCGTGGCACTAGGATCTATCGCCACGGAGCACAATCGTTGCATTAGGATTTGTTGCAACGAATTACTGGTTCGTTGCGTTACAGGATCTATCGCCACAGAACACAATTGTTGCATTAGGATCTGTTGCCACGAATCACTAGTTCGTGGCGTTACAGGATCTATCGCCACGGAACACAATCGTTGCATTAGGATATGTTGCCACGAATTACT
This sequence comes from Tuctoria greenei, assembly GCA_036927565.1. Lineage (NCBI taxonomy): Eukaryota > Viridiplantae > Streptophyta > Magnoliopsida > Poales > Poaceae > Tuctoria > Tuctoria greenei. Next base: position 151,124,057 of record JAYESD010000007.1, read on the forward strand.
GGTTCGTGGTGTTACAGCTTTATTGCCACGGAACACAATCGTTGCATTAGGATCTGTTGCCACGAATTAGTAAACAGTTGCATTTGGACCGTAATGCAATGAAACAGAATCGTTGCATTAGGATATGTTGCCACGATACTCTGGTTCGTGGCATTAGTATCAATGGCCACCGACCCCAATCATACCAATTAGGATGTGTGGCCATGATTCACTTTTTCGTGGCGTCAGGATGCTAATGCAACGAAACACAATCGTTGCATTAGGATGTCTTGCCACGATTCACTGGTTCGTGGCGTCAGGATGCTAATGCAACGGACCACAATCGTTGCATTATGATCTGTTGCCACAAATTACTGGTTCACGGCGTTACAGCTTTATTCCCACAGAACACAATCGTTGCATTAGGATCTGTTGCCACGAATTACTGGTTCGTGGCGTTACAGCTTTATTGCCACGGAACATAATTGTTGCATTAGGATCTGTTGCCACGAATCAGCAAACAGTTGCATTTGGACCGTAATGCAACGAAACAGAATTGTTGCATTAGGATGTGTTGCCACGATACTATGGTTCGTGGCGTTAGTATCAATGGCCACGGACCCCAATCGTAGCAATTAGGATGTGTGGCCACGATTCACTTTTTCGTGGCGTCAGGATGCTAATGCAACAAAACACAATCGTTGCACTAGGATGTCTTGCCACGATTCACTGGTTCGTGGCATTAGGATCTATCGCCATGGGACCACAATCGTTGCATTAGGATGTGTTGCCACGATTCACTTTTTCGTGGCGTCAGGATCTATCGCCACAGACCACAATCGTTGCATTAGGATTTGTTGCCACGATTCACTGGTTCGTGGCATTAGGATCTGTTGCCATGGACCCCAATCGTTGCAATTAGGATGTGTGGCCACGATTCACTGTTTCGTGGCGTCAGGATACTAATGCAACGAAACACAATCGTTGCATTAAGTTCTGTTGCCATGATTCAGTAGTTCATGCGCCAATGGCAAAGGGATCCAAGGCGGCTGAGGGTGCTGACGCCAAAACGATCGAGATAAGAACCCACAAATTAGTGCAATAGTGGGGATGTAATAAATGATTAGTCCCACATGTAATAAATGATTAATTAGTCGCACTTCCATATATTACCCTATCGTCACAAATAGTACTTCAGTTCACAGCTCACACACGTATACATGCAGTACGTACGTACTTAATTATACTAAAGATCATCATCTTCGCTATCGTCCCCCCACAATGGAGCTACATGACCATCATTGGTATATGTATCGTCGTCATCGTCGTCTTCATTTTCTGATGCAACTCCGTCTACCTCAAACTGATCACCTGACGTTGTCATTATAAGAGTGGAAGCATCGCCGCTGGCTCCCTCAATGTCATTCCTAGCCCATGCGGTCGTATCCTTATTAATGTGTGGCATCATATTGATATCATCAGTAAGCAGATCATCATGAAATGTCTCAGCCTCCATCATCTCTGTCACATTATTTTCACTGTCTCCAGGGGGCATGGCAAATAGGTTTCGTGGCTTCGTTTTAACAACTGTAGCCCATTTAGAATGCTTCACACTTGGAACATAAAAAACTTGTTCTGCTTGGGTGGCTAGAATGTAAGGCTCATACTGGAATCGAAACAGAGTAGTGTCACTATCTATCATTCCGTATTGATCCTTTTTGTAGCCTCTGCTTTGGTTCTGACTGCTTCCAAAAGGACGATCAAACCATTCACACTGAAATAACAGAACCTCTTGATTTTTTTCAAAATCAACAGCAATGATTTTCTTGATTACTCCAAACCAATCATGATCAGTGCCCCGAACAACAACACCACTGTTTTGGGTCCGTAAATCTTTTTCCACATCTGAAGTTCGAAAGAAGAAGCCATTGATGAATAACCAACTAAAAAAACGTGCCCGGTGATCAGGTCCTCTAGATAATGCATACAGATAAATGGTTGCTTTGCCTTCTTTGTGCAATGTCGTAATCTGTACACATTAGTACAACATGGGTCATCGATGACAAACCAATATCAGAACACATATTTGTTCAATATTTCATCAAAGTGCAAACTTGCATGTACTTACTCGTTTCTGAAACCAATCAACAAACTCATCTCTATGGCGTTTATCAACATCACGAGAATGAATCTTTTTCAGTTCTTCAATATGATCACTAAAAAGGGTACAAAATTAAATTAGCCATCTACAATAAGCCATATATATAGTATACAACATATGAGTTATACGTTATTACTTGATCCATGGAGTGGCGTCTTCAATGTTAGTAATAAGATAATGCCTGATGTTATGTAGTTCCACCATAGTAAGATGGTCACATTTATACCTTTTTTAGAATTATCAACTTCTGTAAATATGTTAGAATTATCAACAGAAGGTTCATTTGTAGCTGCAGCTTCATGACGTTCTGGCCTATTACGCTTGGTGCTGATGTTATCCAAAAACTGACTACAAAAAGTCATACACTCTTCGGCAATATATCCTCAACTATAGAACCCTCCGGGTGAGCTTTGTTACGTACATAACTCTTCAATGTACCAAGGTACCTCTCAATTGGATACATCCATCTGTAAGAAACAGGTCCACCCAACTGTGCTTCTTCTACAAGATGGGTTGGAAGAAGTACCATGATATCAAATAAAGCGGGAGGAAACAACATCTCAAGCTTACAAATTGTTTCAGGAATTTGTTTGCTCATCTTGTCCAAATCTGGTTCCGCCAATTCTTTAGAACAAATTCCAGAAAAGAATGTGCTAAACTCAATTAAAGGTGCAACAACCTTTTAAGGCAATATGTTACGTATTGCAATAGGAAGGAGCTTCTGAAATATAATATGTCAGTCATGAGTTTTTAGACCCGATACCTTACATGCTTTTATGTCCACACATCTCTTGATGTTTGAGGCATAACCATCGGGCACCTTCACATTCCCCAAAAACTTGCACAAGGTGGTCTTCTCATCTTTGCCAAAAGTATATAATGCTGGTGGGAATGTGTACTTGCTCTTTATGAACTTCGGATGTTGATCTGGCCGTATACCCATATCCTTCATATCAAGACGAGCTTGTAGACTATCTTTTGTTTTACCATCCATAGCAAGCAATGTCCCCAATATGCTATCACAAATGTTTTTCTCAATGTGCATGACATCCTAGTTATTCCTTATTAGCAATGTCTTCCAATAAGGGAGGTCGAAAAATATACTTTTATTCTTCCAATTATGCCATCTATTTTCCTCGGTGTGCTTTCTCTTATTATTCATCGGTCCACAACTCACTTGATTAAAACACTCTTATTGTTGGAGTACTTCGTCACCAGAGAGTGATGTTGGAGCCTCTCTATTCTCTGCCTTGTTGTTGAAAGAACCTTTGTTTCGATGCCATCTGTGATCCTGAGGTAGGAAACGATGATGACCCATGTAACAATGCTTTCATCCATATTTCAACCAGAAGGCGTCAGTGTTTATATGGCAGTATGGACATGCTAGCTTCCCTTTTGTGCTCCATCCACATAGCATTGCATATGCTAGAAAATCATTTATTGTCCACAATAAAGAAGCTCGCATGAAAAATGTCTCTTTCTTTAAACTATCATATGTTTCAACACCATCAGACCATAATTTCAGTAGCTCATCAATCAAAGGCTTGAGATACACATCAATGTTGTTTCCAGGTGACTTTGGCCCAGGAATAATCATTGACATCACCCAATAAGACTGCTTCATACACAACCAAGGTGGTAGATTATAAGGGATTAGAATCACAGGCCATGTACTATAAGAAACATTCATTACTCCAAAAGGATTGAAACCATCAGATGCTAGCCCAAGTCTTATGTTGCGAGGATCAGATGAGAAATTTGGGTGAATGCTATCAAAATGCTTCCATGCTTTCGAATCAGCGGGATGGCGTAATATTTCATCATCAGCACGACCTTCTTTGTGCCAGCGCATGTTTGATGCCGTTGATTCTCCCATATAAAACCTTTGCAGACGGGGAATAAGAGGGAAGTAACGTAGAATCTTGCATGCTACAAGCTTCTTGGATTTTCCACAAGGTAAAGCCTCTCTTGCATCCCCAGCAGTACTATTTTTCCATCTTAATTCACCACATTTTGGGCAACTATTCAGCAGAGAATAGTCCTTCCGGAATAACACACAGTCATTGACACATGCATCGATCTTTTGGTAGACCAGCCCGAGGCCACGAACAACCTTCTAAAGTTTATCAAGTGTATTAGGAATGCAGTGGCCCTTTGGAAGCGCAAATGAGAATAGTTCAAGTAACATCTCACAAGCTACTTTGCTCATACCAGTTAAACACTTTATCTGGTAGAACCTGACAGTGTAGGATAATTGGGTCAACTGCGAACAACCTGGATACAACTCCTTTTTGGCATCAGTTAATAAGTCATAGAATTTCTTTGTATCCCCAGTTGGCTCCTGCTGGTTTATAGCATTTTCTTGATCATCAACATCTGCTGAAGTACCACCATGATCAGTGCCTCTAAGTAGACTGGACAACATATTTTGCATAGCACCATCATCAGAAATTATCTCCTCATTATTTGCTGATTCCTCAGCAATATTTTCCTGAACTCGTATTTCTCCATGGTGTATCCAACAAGTATAATCCAATAACATCCCATTTTTGAGCAGGTGTAAATGAACTCCCTTGCGTGTCTTGTGGCAAATATTACGACATCTCGTGCAAGGACAAGGCATAGTTCCTCCTTCATGAGTGCCCTGAAATGCAAAATTTAAAAATGACTTCATTCCATCCTGCCACTCCCTCGTATGTCTGTCTTTTCCCATCTATGTCTTATCTTCTACCATCGCTTCCTACAATTGAATCAGCCATCAGCCTATCCGTAAGAGGATAGATGTACAAGAACAAATTATGTGAGCAATTGTACCTCGCTGTTGTTACTCCACGCGCTGCGGCCGGCGGATTCTCCTACAAGCGTGGCGGCCGGCGGGTGCTCCTCCAAGCGTGGCAGCCGGCAGATGGTCCTCCAAGCTTGGCGGCTGGCGGATGCTCCTACAAGTGTGGCGGTCGGCGGATGCTCCTACAAGTGTGGCGGCCAGCGGATGCTCCTCCAAGCTTGGCGGCCGGCGGATGGTCCTCCAAGCGTGGTGACCGGCGGATGGTCCTCCAATCGTGGCGGTCGGCGGATGGTCCTCCAATCTTGGCGGCCGGCGGATGCTACTACAAGAGTGGCGGCCGGCGGATGCTCCTACAAGTGTGGCGGCCGGCAGATGCTGCTCCAAGCTTGGCGGCCGGCGGATGCTCCTCCAAGCGTAGCGGCCGTCGGATGCTCCTCCAAGCGTGGCGGCTAGTGAATGCTCCTCCAAGCGTGGCGGCCCGCGGATGCTCCTACAAGCGTGGCGGCCGACGGATGCTCCTACAATCGTGGCGGCCGATGGACTCCTACAAGCGCGTTGCAGAGAGGGGACCGGCATTGCGGGTCGAAGGGTACCGTAATAAAATATTATGTTAGTTTCTTATTTTCCTTCTTCATTCGGCGTGACAAAAATTTCCCGCCGCAGGCAGGACGAAATAGCTGGGTCGCTTGTTATTTGTGGGCTGAAACTGCGATGGTTCACTTTATATTCAAGCTGGGCTTTCGCGCATTCATGACGCTTGCACAGAGCCGAAGGCCTCGAAAGGTCCGATCCTATCACCGGATTTTCATGAGATCCTCAAGGGACAATTCTTCCGATGTTTGGCACATGGTCACATTGCGGCAGCGTGCCGTGACCCGCCGCGTGTGGGACTGGTCGACCCACGGGCCCTTTCACAATTAAAGTCGGCCTGCTACTTCCCTGGTCACCACTCCAGTCAGTGCCATGTGCCCAAGGGGCCAGATGGCAAGAGGCCTCTTCATCCTCGCCTTCTTAAACCCCCCCCCCCATCCTATTGCTTCCTGGCTCAAGTTCCCGACTGATACCCATCCATGCTCCCGTGTGTTGCCTGAGAAGTCCATTGCCTCTGTTGTTGCAGCGCCATGCCTCGCAACCATGTTAGACGCGAGCAGGTACCTGCAGGCTCATCGTCCCTGCGCCCTCGTGAGGGGCAATGCACGATGGTCAACAATCACCTCATGACGACGGAGTTTATCCATTTGCGCCGCCATGCAGCTATTCTAGGACCCAGAGGAGGTCGCAGCGAGGCGACGCCCATGGAGATCACCCTAGCCATCCATAACCAACTTGAAATCCCGTATTGGGCTTTCAACGTGTACATGTTTGGGGATGGTGAGTTCCTGGTGCGGTTCACCCATGATGACTATCGGGAGCTCGCCATCGAGACGGCAATCATCTCCATGTCGGATGATAACCACTACTTCAGACCATGGATCTTTGGCGTCGGTGTGCCAATTGTAAGGTGGTTCTTCCACGTGCAGGTTGTCATCGAGAACCTCTCTCTGCATGTCTGGTCTGCGGAGGGCATCAGACAGGTTTTGGGTGACGTCTTCCTCTTTGATCATTTCGATGCTTCCACTTACCACCGGGAGCGTGCTGACTTGTGCACGGTTGTTGGGTGGATGAAAGACCCAAGCCTCCTGCCTCGGGCCAAAATGGCCACCTTCTTTGCAGGAAGTGATGACCGAACTGGGAGTGACGGCGGGCTGCTGGCGGAACCTTTAAACCATGTCGCAGTGGTCCGGCCTGGCGGCCTCACGACGAAGCTCATCATCCACTTGGATCACTACCTCGACTATACGCCGCCGGTCCAACCCAACTCCCCGGCCTCCTCGTCATCAGGCGACTCTTCTGACGGACACTCCTCGGTGTCCTCGAACTCTTCGGGGGACACCTTACCGCGGTCGAAGAGATTCTACTGGCGGTGTGGGGAAGTGGATGAGGCAGATAAGCAGCTCTTTTAGTATGGCTACCAAAGTGTCCTAGCTAATGTGTTAAGTTTCCTATGGAAACTAAAAATCCTTTACAAATCCTATCCTTCAAAGGGAGCCTATGTTTGAGAGAATTACGACTGGATTAATTTCCATGAAAAGATTTCCTGTTTAACATTTCGGTTGTCCTTCCTTTTTTCAAACATTTTCTTCCTTGTATTGTCTTCACTTTTTTCTTTCCAGTCCTAGCTACCGGCCTGTTGCATTTTCCTGTTTCTACTACTTTACAGACCGCTTTGCGGGCCCTGCTGCGGGCGATCTCCTGGCAACTCCACCGGTTTGGGGACAAGGAGGGTTTGGCGATCGGAAAATTCAAACTAATTTCGCACAGATAGTACATTTATGAATAAGAACACCAAGTACATTTAACTTAAAAACATTACTCCCTCCGTCCCAAAATACTTGTCCCTTTCGATGGAGGGAGTATCTTCGTCCCAAAATACTTGTCGCTTTGGATGGAGGGAGTATATTACAAACACAAGAAAAGATAAACTACAACTAAACCATGAAACAAAAAACTACAACTAAAAACATGAAACGAAAAACTACAACTAAAAACATGAAAATAAAACACCTAAATACTACTCTACTCAGCCTCCACCTCCTCCTCCTCAGGTGGGTCCTTGGGCTCCTGACCCTCCTCTAGCGCCTCGGGCTCCGGCGGCGAAAGGTGACCCAGTCTCAAGGTCGCCGCCGCGACGAGGTTGCAACGACCCGCGACGCCGAGCTCGGCCACCATCAGCTCCCTGAGGGAGTCGAGACGAGAGGCCACGTGCAAGAGGCCGAAGACGTAGTGGCCCGTGGTGTCCATTCCAATACTTTTTGGAAGGGTACCGAGCCCAAGGCGTTCCATGGAGTGAGATGTATCCGTAAATACATCTCGGGCCATGTTGAACAGGAGGGTATCCTTCATGCGCGGCAGCGAGGGGGGGGGGGGTCCAGCCTCGGCCGCTTACCGCGATCGGGTCCCTCGGCGGGCTCGGTGGCGGAGGGTTCCTCGAGCTCGAAAGCATTTTCTGTATACTAGCCGTGGCTAGGTTTTGTGGAGAGAAGAGAGGATGTTGGAACGGTTGTGCTTAAAATACGATGGCGTGGGTGACCATATTATAGCATTGTAGCAGTGGTCGGGGGAGGGGACGCGTCAAATTTAATTCAAAGGACGCGCATGCACTGCTCGTGTTACTCGCCTTGGTTACTGGCGCGCACGGTCGCTCTGTGCACCCGGTCGCATCAGTTTCGCGAAAAGATTTCCCGTTTCACATTTCGGGTCTCCACGCTGTTATACCTTAAATCGTACACTACGTACTCCCTCCATCCCCAAAAGTATGAAGTTTTTAGAACTAGTTCTAAAAACTTCATACTTTTGGGGATGGAGGGAGTACTTCCTATATTTTTCTTACATTTTTGTCGTCCATTCTTTTATTTTTTGGAGTTCATTGTATCCACTTTTCTTTCCAGTCTTCACTACCGGCGTGTTGCGTTTTCCAGTAGTACTACTACTTTACAGATCACTTTGGAGTTCAGTGTCTCTAATTTTCTTTCAAGTCATCGCTACCGGCCTATTGCGTTTTCCAGTAGTACTACTTTACAGACCGCTTTGCAGGCCCCGCTGCAGGCGATCTCCTGCCTCCTGGCAACTGCAGCGGCTAAAGTAGCGTACAACTGCACTTTAAAAGCCATAACACCAGCGCTCGTATTTTGTTTAGCCCCGTTTGCATCAAAGGAAACTAACGGGACAGTTTAAAAGGAATAGAATGCTCCAGAAGGGAAAGACATTCGTATGTAGTTTCGTAAGTAGCATTCCAAACGGTGCACTTTAGAAGCCATAACCATCACTGTGCGCCTGCGCACGTCTCATCGTGTTCTCGGCAGATTCACCGTCGAGCAGAATGACCCTAGTCGGTGGTCTCGATTTCCTCGAAACCGCGGTTTGCATCCTCTTGGTCCCAACGGCTCGATGCGTCCCATCAGCTTCAGTGGCAGTTTTTTAGAAGTAATTTCACACGCAAAAGGCCCAACGTATATAATTCACATCGACATGTACATGATCGAGGGTCGTCTTTCATGACATGTTAACATGCTATATATACGCCCCAAACATGATCATCGAGCCTCAAACAATAATATATATATATATATATATATATATATATATATATATATTATTGGATGACTATATATATCTCTCAACAAAAAGAGAAAATTAACTCTTGTTTGCATCCTCTTGGGTATCGCAACTACGCGCTCGACGGGGACGATGGGAGTTCTGCTAATGATGACACAACGTATAGGGGCATAGGGCCAGTGGTAATAAGTACTTCCGGCCGGTTCTAGCTGTTGCATCACAAAACAAGAAAAGAAAAACATTAAAAACAAGAAGAGAAAAACGATATCAGGACTGGATTAATCTGCGTCAATCAATTTCCTGTTTTGCAGTTTGGTTCTCCACGGTCGGATGGACAGTGTCCTCCAGCTTAAAGTAATATGAACTGGTCGGTGGCCCGAGTTTACTCCAAACCACGGTTTGCATCCTCTCGGTCCCAACGGCTCGACGCGTCCCATCGGCATAAGAGAAAATTAACATGTGTACGCCACACGTCGGACTATCCGAGCATTAATGCTTTGTTGTTATGATGTATGATGGCCGGACATGCATGCATGCTTTTGAAAGAGAGCCAGCGAGGTCTCCATCATGTTTCATCCATGATTGATCACTTGTTGATGAGGATTTGTGATGTTGATTTTCTTGTTTCATGATGACATTTCTCTTGTTTTGTAATGTTCTATGTTACTGAACTCAATGTTGTTTGTCTATTCCATATGTTATTTTCTTCTATGTCCGTTGTCTAATGAACTACGTACTCTGTATTTGTGTTCTATGTGTAACATGCATGTGCAAGACCTCGATCCACGATCATGTTTAATTGATGGTGTTATACAAGTGTTTTCTCTTTTTGTTGAAAAACAATCGTCATGTTTATTATTTGTATATTATTAATTAATATACATTAGTAAAATAAAGAATTAATATATAAATAAATATTATCATATGAAATATCAACATGGATGGTCCAGTCCAACCTACGAAACAAAAACATTTTGATCGTCCAGTACATCCAATGAAACATCAACAAGCATGGATCGAGATCCAGTATACAAAAACATGGATGATCCTATCGAATCCAACTTTGACAACAAAAAAACGCACGTACGCAACGGTCATTCATTAACAATACAAATATATAGAACCGATAGTTCATTAAATAATAGACAGAAAACAAAATAACAGATGGAACAGGGGAACAATGACATTGAGTTTATTAACATAAAACAATACTACAAAACAAGAAAAACAACATCACGAAACAAGAAAACCAACATCACAGACCCTTTCTTCCTCCTCGCGCCGAGGGCGCGCGCGCAGCGCCGCCGTGGCGGGGCTCGCCAGAGATCTCATCGCTGGTCTTTCCAGTGCGCCAAGCTTCGCCAATCATGCCACTTGGGGGTTCTTCACCACGCGGAGCACGTCGGTGTTTCCCCCGGGGCTTGCCTACGGCTGGAAACGGCGGTGCGATGGCGATGGCGATGGCGGTGGCCACAACTCCGACAGGGTAGAACTCCCTTATCTCTAGCTCAAATGACTTGGTTTCTCCTCCAAAAGATTTCTTGTGCCTTGAGGATCATGAACCAGGACTAGGAAAGGAGAAAAAACGGCTGGAAACTAGGAGCTCGACATTGAATCGCGGCTTTCTCACAGGCGGCGACCAAAACTCGGCTATCTTGATCGGTCATCACTCGTCAATGGTTTTCAAATCTTTTCGATCCGGAGTGTTCGCAGGGAGATAGGTAAACTATCCCCTAACTATGGTCAAAAGTTATTAGATGTATAAAATGAATTAAATCCATGACCTAGAGACATAGGTATGAACTATCATCGGGGAAACTAGCAATAAAGACGCTACAAGGCATGGCATGGCTTGAAACTTGGTGAGCATGCTTAAGGCGCGATAACACACCTTTCCCTTATACAAGTCGGGGCCTGTAGAGGCTTCCTCCGGCTTGTCGACGGTGGAGGTGGGGCGGGTCCCGGTAGCTTCACCCGTGGTCGTCGGGAAACTGTGAAATACCGCCCAACCGGTTGAGGAAACACCGAAACAAAAGGTTGAGAAGGTGCGCAAGCAAGTTGTGAACAACTTTGCTAAAGGACTCCCGATTGAGCCTTACCTAGTTGGCAAGCTATCATTGGAGTTCCAAGGTGAGGTCGGCTGCGCGTGAGGGGGGCAGAAAACACAAAAGAGAAGAGAGGAACCGAGCTAGCTAAAGTTGTACTAATTCCTCTTTTTGATGTGTACTAATTCCTATTTTTGAAGTTGGATATCGTCTAGAGTTGTAGGCTCCTTGATCATGCATGGGGCGTAGCATACATCGGCAAGGCCTCATACTCTGACGATATCCATCATCAAAACGAGAAATTAAACACTTATTAATTGGTTGAACATGTTTGGGGTGCATGCAAGTTAGACATAGAAAAGACCTCAGTCACGTTTGACAAAATTAACATGCATACCTCAAACAAGACGATCTTTCAACAAAAAGAGAAAACACACGTATAAGCGGGCGTGTGGAGATGATCGGTCGCTAGAGGAAACCGCGCTTATGAATTAGTCGGTGGCCCCAGTTTACTCCAAGCCGCGGTTTGCATCCTCTCGGTCCCAACGGCTCGACGCGTCCCATTGGCATAAGAGAAAATTAACACGTGTACGCCACACGTCCGACTATCCGAGCATTAATGCTTTGTCGTGATCATGTATGATGGCCGGACATATGCATGCTTTGGAAAGAGAGCCAGCGAGGTCTCCATCATTTTTCATGCATGATTGATAACTTGTTGATGAGGATTTGTGATGTTGATTTTCTTGTTTCATGATGACATTTATCTTGTTTTGTAAAGTTCTATGTTATTGAACTCAATGTTGTTTGTCTATTCCATATGTTATTTTCTTCTCTGTCTGATTCTAATGAACTACGTACTCCGTATTTTTGTTCTATGTGTAACATGCATGTGCAAGACCTCGATCCACGATCATGTTAAATTGATGGTGTTATACAAGTGTTTTCTTTTTTTTGTTGAAAAAACGACCGTCATGTTTATTATTTGTATATTATTAATTAATATACATTAGTAAAATAAAGAATTAACATATAAATAAATATTATCATATGAAATATCAACATGGATGGTCCAATCCAACCTACGAAACAAAAACTTTTTGATCATCCAGTACATCCAATGAAACATCAACTAGCATGGATCGAGATCCAGTATACAAAAACATGGATGATCCTATCGAATCCAACTTTGACAACAAAAAATGCACGTACACAACGGTCGTTCATTAACAGATAATACAAATATATAGAACCGATAGTTCATTAAATAACAGACAGAAAACAAAATAATAGATGGAACAGAGGAACAATGACAGTGAGTTCATTAACATAAAACAATACTACAAAACGAGAAAAACAACATCACGAAACAAGAAAACCAACATCACAGACCCTTTCTTCCTCCTTGCGCCGAGGGCGCGCGTGCGGCGCCGCTGTGGCGGGGCTCGCCAGAGATCTCGCCACTGGCCTTTCCAGTGTGCCAAGCTTCGACAATCTTGCCGCTTGGGGGGTTTTTCACCACACGGAGCACGTCGGTGTTGCCCCCGAAGCTTGCCGACGGCTGGAAACGGCGGAGCAATGGCGGCAGCGGTGGCCACAGCTCCGACAGGGTAGAACTCCCTTATCTCTAGCTCAAACGACTTGGTTTCTCCTCCAAAAGCTTTCTTGTGCCTTGAGGATCATGAACCAGGACTAGGAAAGGAGAAAAACGGTTGGAAACTAGGAGCTCGACGGTGAATCGCGGCTTTCTCACAGGCGGCGACCAAAACTCGGCTATCTCGATCGGTCATCACTCGTCGATGGTTTTCAAATCTTTTCGATCCGAAGTGTTCGCAGGGAGATAGGTAAACTATCCCATAACTATGGTCAAGAATTATTAGATGTATAAAATGAATTAAATCCATGACCTAGAGACATAGGTATGAACTATCATCAGGGAAACTGGCAATAAAGACGCTACAAGGCATGGCATGGCTTGAAACTTGGTGAGAATGCTTAAGGCGCGATAACACACCTTTCCCTTATAGAACTCGGGGCCTGTAGAGGCTTCATCCGTCTTTGTCGACGGTGGAGTAGGGGCGGTTCTCGGCAGCTTCACCCGCGGTCGTCGGGAAACTGCAAAATATCGCCCAACCGGTTGAGGAAACACCGAAACAAAAGGTTGAGAAGGTGCGCAAGCAAGTTGTGAACAACTTTGCTAAAGGACTCCCGATTGATCCTTGCCTAGTTGGCAAGCTATCATTGGAGTTCCAAGGTGAGGTCGGTGGCGCGCGAGCGGGGCAGAAAACGCGAAAGAGAAGAGAGGAACCGAGCTAGCTAGAGTTGTACTAATTCCTCTTTTTGAAGTGTACTAATTCCTCTTTTTGAAGTAGGATATCATCTAGAGTTGTAGGCTCCTTGATCATGCATGTTTGGGGCGTAGCATACATCGGCAAGGCCTCATACTCTGATGATATCCATCATCAAAACGAGAAATTAAACACGTATTAATTGGATGAACATGTTTGGGGTGCATGCAAGTTAGACATAGAAAAGACCTCAGTCAAGTTTGACAAAATTAACATGCATACCTCAAACAAGACGATCTTTCAACAAAAAGAGAAAACACACGTATAAGCGGGCGTGTGGAGATGCTCGGACGCTTATGGAAATTGCGCTTATGAACTGGTCAGTGGCCCCGGTTTACTCCAAACCGCGGTTCGCATCCTCTCGATCCCAACGGCTCGACGCGTCCCATCGTCATAAGAGAAAATTAACACGTGTACGCCACACATCTGACTATCCGAGCATTAATTCTTTGTCGTGATCATGTATGATGGCCGGACATGCATGCATGCTTTTGAAAGAGAGCCAGCAAGGTCTCCATCATGTTTCATGCATGATTGATCACTTGTTGATGAGGATTTGTGTTGTTGATTTTCTTGTTTCATGATGACATTTATCTTGTTTTGTAATGTTCTATGTTACTGAACTCAATGTTGTTCGTCTATTCCGTATGTTATTTTCTTCTTTGTCCGTTGTCTAATAAACTATGTACTCCGTATTTGTGTTCTATATGTAACATGCATGTGCAAGACCTCGATCCACGATCATGTTAAATTGATGGTGTTATACAAGTATTTTCTCTTTTTGTTGAAAAAACGATCTTCATATTTATTATTTGTATATTATTAATATACATTAGTAAAATAAAGAATTAATATATAAATAAATATTATCATATGAAATATCAACATGGATGGTCCAATCCAACCTACGAAACAAAAACTTTTTGACCGTCCAGTACATCCAATGAGACATCAACTAGCATGGATCGACATCCAGTATACAAAAACATGGATGATCCTATCGAATCCAACTTTGACAACAAAAAAATTCACGTACGCGATGGTCATTCATTAACAGAGAATACAAATATATAGAACCGATAGTTCATTAAATAACAAATAGAAAACAAAATAACAGATGGAACAGAGGAACAATGACATTGAGTTCATTAACATAAAACAATACTACAAAACAAGAAAAACAACATCACGAAAAAAGAAAACCAGCATCACAGACCCTTTCTTCCTCTTTGCATCGAGGGCGCGCGCGCGGCGCCTCCGTGGCGGGGCTCGCCAGAGATCTCGCCGCTGGTCTTTCCAGTGCGCCAAGCTTCGCCAATCTTGCCGCTTGGGGGTTTTTCACCACGCGGAGCACGTCGGTGTTGCCCCTGGGGCTTGCCGACGGCTGGAGACGACGGTGCGATGGCGGCTGCGGTGGCCACAGCTCCGGCAGGGTAGAACTCCCTTATCTCTAGCTCAAACAACTTGGTTTCTCCTCCAAAATCTTTCTTGTGCCTTGAGGATCATGAACCAGGACTAGGAAAGGAGAAACACGGCTGGAAACTAGGAGCTCGACGGTGAATCGCGACTTTCTCACAGGCGGCAACCAAAACTCGGCTATCTCGATCGGTCATCACTCGTCGATGGTTTTCAAATCTTTTCGATCCGGAGTGTTCGCAGGGAGATAGGTAAACTATCCCCTAACTATGGTCATGAATTATTAGATGTATAAATTGAATTAAATCCATGACCTAGATAAATAGGTATGAACTATCATTGGGGAAACTAGCAATAAAGATGCTACAAGGCATGGCATGGCTTGAAACTGGGTGAGCATGCTTAAGGCGCGATAACACACCTTTCCCTTATAGAAGTCGGGGCTTGTAGAGGCTTCCTCCGGCTTGTCGATGGTGGAGTAGGGGCGGGTCTCGGTAGCTTCACCCGCGGTCGTCGGGAAACTGCGAAATACCGCCCAACCGGTTGAGGAAACACCGAAACAAAAGTTTGAGAAGGTGCGCAAGCAAGTTGTGAACAACTTTGCTAAAGGACTCCCGATCGATCCTTGCCTAGTTGGAAAGCTATCATTGGAGTTCCTAGGTGAGGTCGGTGGCGCGCGAGCGGGGCAGAAAATGCGAAAGAGAAGAGAGGAACCGAGCTAGATAGAGTTGTACTAATTCCTCTTTTTGATGTGTACTAATTCCTCTTTTTGAAGTTGGATATCGTCTAGAGTTGTAGGCTCCTTGATCATGCATGTTTGGGGCGTAGCATACATCAGCAAGGCCTCATACTCTAACGATATCCATCACCAAAACGAGAAATTAAACATGTATTAATTGGTTGAACATGTTCAGGGTGCATGCATGTTAGACATAGAAAAGGCCTCAGTCACGTTTGACAAAATTAACATGCATACCTCAAACAAGACGATCTTTCAACAAAAAAAGAAAACACATGTATAAGCGGGCGTGTGGAGATGATCGGACGCTAGAGGAAACCGCGCTTATGAACTGGTCGGTGGCCCCGGTTTACTCCAAACCGCGGTTTGCATCCTCTCAGTCCCAACTGCTCGACGCATCCCATCGGCATAAGAGAAAATTAACACGTGTATGCCACACATCCGACTATCCGAGCATTAATGCTTTGTCGTGATCATATATGATGGTCGTACATGCATGCATGCTTTTGAAAGAGAGCCATCGAGGTCTCCATCATGTTTCATGCATGATTGATCACTTGTTGATGAGGATTTGTGATGTTGATTTTCTTGTTTCATAATGACATTTCTCTTGTTTTGTAATGTTCTATGTTACTGAAATCAATGTTGTTCGTCTATTCCATATGTTATTTTCTTCTCTGTCCGTTGTCTAATGAACTATGTACTCCGTATTTGTGTTCTATGTTACTGAAATCAATGCATGTGCAAGACCTCAATCCACGATCATGTTAAATTGATGGTGTTATACAGGTATTTTCTCTTTTTGTTGAAAAAACGATCGTCATATTTATTATTTGTATATTATTATTATACATTAGTAAAATAAAGAATTAATATATAAATAAATATTATCATATGAAATATCAACATGGATGGTCCAATCCAACCTACGAAACAAAAACTTTTTGATCGTCCAGTGCATCTAGTGAAACATCAACTAGCATGGATCGAGATCCAGTATACAAAAACATGGATCATCCTATTGAACCCAACTTTTACAACAAAAAAATGCACGTACACGACGGTCGTTCATTAACAGAGAATACAAATATATAGAACTGATAGTTCATTAAATAACAGACAGAAAACAAAATAACAGATGGAACAGAGGAACAATGACATTGAGTTCATTAACATAAAACAATACTAAAAAACAAGAAAAACAACATCACAAAACAAGAAAACCAACATCACATACACTTTCTTCCTCCTCGCGCCAAGGGCGCGTGCGGGCCCTGCTGTGGCGAGGCTCGCCGGAGATCTCGCCGCTGGCCTTTCCAGTGCGCCAAGTAACTGACGCGCTACATGAGGTCTGCGGAGAAGTTAAGAAGCCGTGGTGCAGGGACGCATGCTCGACGTTCCACAAGGATACAAGAGAGACGAATGGATCTCTGAAGATCGTCTTCCACAGTGGTTTAGTTGCACCGCACGAGGTCTGCAAAGAGTTCAATGCGCGGGAAACGAACCGCTCCCTCGTTTACTCTACACAGACCATATATAATGCGCATTGTTGGTTATGTACAAGCACAGAACTTTTGCACTCCTTTCTTCTTCTTACATCGTCCCACCTCCTAGCCCAACGCTGACGAACCACCACAGCCATGGCCAACCTTCTGCCTCCTAGCCCGCCGAGGCAGCAACCCTGCAAGCGGATATTCTGCAGCTCCCCCGACAGGGTGAATGACGACCAGCGCCTCATTATGGCGCGAGAGGTGTACAACAGTACGTCTCGGGCCTTGGACGCCTTGGGTCTTGGTACCCTTCTCGAGTTTCCGGGAATGGATACCACCGGCCACTACCTCTACGCCCTCAGGAGTGTGGCCGATCGCCTGGACATCTTGTCCGGGACGATGGCCCAGGAGCTCGACGCCGAGGGCCGTAGTGCCCTAGGGGCGGCGACGGAGAGGAACTTCCGTCGTGGCAGGGTTCCACCACCGGTGCAGCCAGAGCCACCGGTGGAGCCGGAGCAATCAGCTCAGCCAGAGCAGTCGACCCACTCTCCTGCTGCATCGTCGCCAAAGGAGGAGGAGGAGGAGGAGGAGGACGAGGAGGAGGTGGAGGACGACGACGACGACGACAATGATGACGATGACGATGACGACGGCGACGACGACGACGACGATGATGACGACAATGATGACAACGGAGACGATGACGGCGACCACCACCACCACCACGACGACGACGACGATGACGAGGAGGAGGAGGACCGCTTGTCGTGTTTTGAGAAGTTGGGGGAGAGGGCGGAGGAGGCGGGGCTGGCAGAGTAGTTTTAGGAGTTCTTGTAGCTTCAATTCTGTTCTTGTACATATTTCTTGTGTTTTGTAATATATATGTGTTCATTCGTGTCAATGAATACCGGTGTGTTAGAATTTCTGGATTTCAATCAAGTGAATGTGCTCTAAGTTTACTGATGTGTTAATCTATCACAAGTGAACCGAGCAAATTGGACAAAAACAAAAGATCTTAGGGTTTGAAGCTCGTCTCGATTTGTAATTGCAAAGCTAAAGGAGACAATCAATGAATTTAAGCGCGTCTCGCATCACTTTGTGATCGATGGACATCCGATCAGTCGTCCACACCCCGGCACGTGCCTCTACGGTGACGCACACAGCCTCGGCGATGCACTGGCAGTCTACTCCCTCCGTCCCACAAAGATAGTCATTTTAGCATTTTTAAGACATAATAGTGAAGATTAGACATCACAGGGAAAAATGTTTTTTTGTAGTAGTAGTATATACTCTTTATATGTTATCATTTCATTGCGACGAATGTTACATATAAAATGCTAGTTGTTTACCTTTTACTAAACCATGGATTTGTCGTCCTCCTTTCGTGGACTTGGGTGTTCTTTATTTGCATGTCGTTTGCATTAGCACAATGATACATTTGGCGATTCATATTTTTGTTCGTATTTTTTTTGGAATGTCCCACTACCACATGACTGCTTTTACATCTCCGTGAAAACAAAGATGAACGGCAGGTAGTGGTCCCACGGCAAGGCAGCAGTCCGAAGAGGTCTACCCCTCTAGCTCTAGGTAGACGTACCGGTGAAGAGTAAAACCATGTGCAAGAATCATCGCGACATTACATGAATTTAATCACGATTGCATGCGTGCAGAGGGGCACGGCGCCAAATTCTGCATGCCCTCAAAAAATTTTTCGTCTTCTTGGCACGCACAATTGAGATTTTCACAATTGAAACTTCACTCCGTGTGCCCAAAATTCCAGTCCCGCCCATTTGTAGCTAGCCATGACGAATATAAATGTGCGTCTCCCTCTAATCCCGCAGTGGCTTCCATTCCTGGCACACATGTTCTCCTCTTAGTGTTGTGTTCCAAACTTGCATTCCTAAGAAATTCCCGTGTGAGTGGTGGTGGTGACTGTGGGTACAACATCGAGCGACCAAGTTTGACGGGCTCTACCGAACCTCTTCGTCGCCCACCCCGCCCTGTCACATCTCGGACTCCAGTTTTTTGCTACGTAAGTTCTACACGATCAATGCCGTCTTTTTATAGAGCTACTCCCTCCTTATCGCTTTAGTTGTCGTCCCAACAGCTGCAGCCAGCTCATTCCTAGTTGTCATTCCAACTCCTTATATGCTCTTATGTTTCATGAATGTCTAGTATAAAATTTGATTAATGGTGCAATCGTGCAATCAACTATCCTCAATCGTTAGATCTACATCCTACAGTCGATTCATCTTTTTATTTTACCCTAGCATCTGATTGCATTCTACTTGTTTCCATATATAAAATACACTACACCTCTGCCCCAAAATAAATGTCGCTCCGACAGTTTATGGTAGTGTATTTCTAGGACATTTCCATGTCATGAAAGATAACTATTAAAAACCGCATGTACTATGTAATTTCTTGATTTAGAAGTAAATGACACCAGGGTTATCTTATCAACCACTCCCAATGTTGTACTCTCATTTCTGTGTTCCAAACTTGTATTCCTATGATTTTTAGTTCCCACGGTTTATACACGTTTTTCTTGTTTTTCTTTCTCGGATTGTACGGTTTTTTTCCTACTCCTTCATTTCTAATTCCTCCGTTCAAAACAAACATTTTCAGTTCATAGCAACCACACCGCCCGATCTAAAATACACATCCTCATGTAATCTGATGTTATCACTGTTACTTACTATATATACTCTTTACTTTAGGAACAAGACACCAAACCGTCATGTAGTCTACAAGTAATCGTGATGGGCAACAAGCACCTGGTATAACTATAAATGTGTTTACTATCAAAATACACATATTTATAACACGTTAATTCCTTTGCATCGTATGCAAAGAATATTGCAGCACCTGATGCTCAGGAACCCCGAGATTCGTCATCCCATGCTGGTACTACGAGTATAAATATGTACCGGGCTCTACTAAATATTTTACCATTGCGATTGTAGTTTCCTAGTCCCAGCTAACAGTTAATCAGTATATGTGATGGCATGATTTATTGATGCCTACACACGCACGATGGGCTTTCTCACCGCCGGCCGCTCCGGCACCGGCGACCACACCCTGTTGCTGCTCACTTCAGTGTCCTCCACGATGCAACTCCCTCCACCATCGCCACGTCCCATCCTTCGCGTTTCATAATGACCCCACCGCACGCAAACCCCTGTCGCCGCCGGTCACTCCGGCACCGGCCGGCGCCCATGCCCTGCTGGTGAGTATATGTGATGGCATGATTTATTGATGCCTACACGCGCATGCTGGGCTCTCTCGCCGCCGCCACTCCAGCACCGGCGACCACGCCCTGCTGCTGCTCACTTCAGTGTCCTCAGAAACGCGTCTCCCTCGACCATCGCCACATCCCATCTTTCGCGTGTCATGATGACCCCGCCGCCCGCAAACCCATGTCGTCACTGGTCACTCCGGCACCGGCCGGCGCCCACGCCCTGCTGGTGGTCACTTCATTGTCCTCCCCGACACATCTCCATCCATCTACAGTCCCATCGTTCGCGTGCCATGATGACCCCGCCGCCCGCAGACCCCTGGCCATTACGGCGTACCTACTCCTACATGCTATGCCCCATATGACATGGCATACCCTGGAAAAAATAGTCCAATATCATTAACCCATGTCCACTAAGAAATGTTAGTATCATATAGTTTATAGATGCATGTACATGAGGGTTCATTGCTTCTTATATGATCTCAATTCCGTTTTTTACACTGCCAAATGCATTGCTGATGTCTGGTAATTAATGCAAGATTATATTCATGTATCTGTTCTAGCACTTTAGGGCGAGATGCTAACATGTAGAGCAAAACATTAGTATGCAATCAACCTAAATTTAATTCCTAGATCCGCCACACTGTCCTCCTAGCCTCGAGACTTGCTTCGGGGTGATATCAATGGACGTAGATCACCTGACTTATACGTTTTTACTACACGCGATGCAGTAAAGATCCAACGGAATCACACTGTTGGATCTTTATTGCATCGCCTGCAGTAAAAACATAAGTCACATGAGATCATCGGTGTGATCTGGACGTCGATCCTCTGACTTAAATGTGGTCACTGCATTGCCAGACCGAACCCTAGCTTTGTTAAACGTCGCAAGCTGCTTGCCTCATCTGTCTTGCATCCTCTACCTGCTAATACCGCTGGCGTCCATGACTCGCCCTGCCACCAATTCGCCTCGAGACGCGCTCCTACTGATGTCGGTCAGACCGAACCGGCAGTACTGCAGAGGATGAGCACCCGGTGAACCCTCTCTTTCTCTAGCATCGCCAGCTACTGTCTTGCCTGCTTCGCAGCTGGACTGAAAATCCCCTGCAGTACTACGGGTGCTGTAGCGCCACTGACTACTGCCTGATGCCTGATTGTAGGGTATGAACAGCAACAAAGAAGTCAACGAGTCGATGCATCACCCAATATGGAGCAAAATGCTGTTGGGACGTGGTGTTCCCACACTCGTATTTGCCGCACTCGTCCTGAAGATGGTAAAACATCAGACTTCTTCTTCTTTCACACTATTTGTACATGATACTAGGCCTGGTCAGTTGCTAATTTGCTTTAAACGTTTACCGTTTAAATGACACTAACAGAAGAAAAGAAGTTTCGAAGAGGGGTGGCTAAAGGACATAAGGTTGCTAAATTGCGCTATCTAGCATCTACAAATAGAACGAATGATCAGAATCGGAAGCTACAAATTCAGTGGTCCGATAGGTTGAGTGCTGCGGTTGGTCCTAATCAACGGCACTTTGTCGATGATGTGGTTATTACAACAAAAAAAAATGCACCCCTCACTGGTGTAAGGAAGTGGGCAAAGGTTGGCGATACTTCGAAGAGCGAAATAGTGAGAGACATTCTGTTTAGTGTTGTGACACCCCACATAAGTATTTTTTTCTAGCGACCTCCATCTTGTACGTTCATAATAGTGTGATATACAATGTACAGAATGCCTGGGACTTGGAGGACATAGATGATACCAGAAGAAAAATATTGAAGATTGCTGGTGAGCGCTACAAGGGGTGGTGATCAACATTGCATGCCACCTATAAGAAGTATTCGACCGATGAGGAACGATTACAAAACAAGCCTGTTGACGTAAGAGATTCCGATTGGTTGGCGCTTATGGACTATTTTGGGTCCGAGCGATTCAAGGTCAGCTAGCTTTCTAATACCTTCACATCCTACAAAAACTATTTGATAACACCCATTCGGGAAAATAATTCTTAAAATTGCAGTCAATAAGCAGAACCAATTCATGAAATTGAAGTACTCAAAAGACAAAACACTTGCTTGGCTCGAAATCCTATGCCCAACTTAGTTACGAGAAGGTATGAAAACTAAATCATGCTTTTACTTTGCACTGCAATCATTCAATCAAATTTTACTTGTATTTGATGTAGCGAGACCCAAAGACCGAGAAAGAACCTGATGACATAGAACTGTGGGAGGCAAGCCATGTGAAGAATGGTCAATGGGCAAATGAGCAGGCAGAAGCTGTACATGTGAGAAACACTTCAAACAGTCCCCATTAAAATAAATATTTGCAATGTACATGTGACTTTTCTTTTTGTATATAGACCCAGGCACGTGCCCAAATCAACGTCAAGGAAGCTGAGCTGGGAGTCCCAATACCAGATGAGGAAAGAAACAACATCTTCCAGCTTACTTATATATCTGCAACCGGTTCTAGAGGATCACAGTTTCGGGGGCGTGGTTATATGGCTAAACCTAATGTTTCTGAAAGACTACGTATCCAAATGTCTGACCAGCTCGGCCAGCAAGTTCAATCCTTGCAAAATAGAAATGAAGACCTCGGCTCTCAGGTGCAAGAGTTGGAAGGAAGAAATGATCATATGACCTCCCAGATGGATGGCTTCGTCCAGGCAAATGATCAGCTCAAACAAGAAGTCCGGGCTTTACATGTTTAGCTGGCAGCCAATTCTGCACGGCAAGAAAAGGAGCTAGCAGACATGCGCAGAATGATGGAGACCTTGCAAAAGCAACAACGGCTAGCCGCAACTCCACAAAAGGCTCCTGCTCGCACCAAGTCGAAGTCGGGTGTTCAAGAAACTATTCCTAATACTACAACTCGTCGCGGTGCTATTTTAATGGGTGCAATGTTGCAAACTGAAAAAACTGTAAATAACATCGTCTCGCAATGACTCAAGGGTCATTGAGCGTTGCATCAATCGCTGGATGTTTGTTGTTAAGTCGACAGACGTATCGTGTGCGAATAAATTAATTCTGTTGCCACTAATTTTCAAACCTGGTGCATTAGGATTCTAGTGCCGCTAATTATAAAATGTGGCATTAACAAATTATCGTGACGAAAATAATCTGTTGCAATAGGAAGCTAGCTATTGCCACAAATTATAAAATGTTGCACTACAAACATTTGGCTACGACCAAAAAAGCGTTGCACTAGACTGCTATTGCCACCACCCAGAGAACGTCGCATTACGACCCTGTTGCAACAGATTTGAATATGTTGCATTACTAACCTATTGCCACACATCAGAAATTGTTGCAATATAATACTGTTGCCACGGTTTTGAAATCGTTGCAATACCGTACTATTCGCCATGAACGTGAAATCGTTGCAATACCGTATTATTGGCCACGGCTATGAAATCGTCGCGATACCATATTATTCGGCACGAGTGTGAAATCATCGCAATACCGTACTATTCGCCACGGAAGTGAAATCGTTGCAACATCGTAGTATTCGCCACGAATGTGAAAACGTCGCGATACGATATTATTCGCCACGAGAGTGAAATCGTCGCGATACTGTACTATTCTCCGCGGATGTGAAAATGTCGCGATACCATATTATTCATCACGAGTGTGAAATCGTTGCGATACCGTACTATTCACCACAGATGTGAAATCGTTGCGACACCATACTATTCGCCACGAATTTAAAAACGTTGCCATACCGTACTATTCGCCACGGATGTGAAATCATTGCAACACTGTACTATTCACCGTGAATGTGAAAACGTCGCGATACCATACTATTCGCCACGAGCATGAAATCACCGTGATAACGTACTTATCGCCACAGATGTGAAATCATCGCAAATAACGTAATATTCGTTGCAATACATTAAATCGACGCAATATGTTAAACCGTTGCAATACCATACTATTTGCCATGAACGTGGAGTCGTTTCAATACCATACTTTTTGCCACGAATGTGGCATCGTTGCAACACCGTTATTTTCGTTGCAATACGTTAAATCGTCGCAATACGTTAAACTATTGCAATACCATACTATTTGCCACGAACGTGGAGTCGTTGCAATACCATACTTTTTGCCACGAATGTGGCATCGTTGCAACACCGTTATTTTCGTTGCAATACGTTAAGTCGTCCCAATACATTAAACCGTTGCAATACCATACTATTTGCCACGAACGTGGATTCGTTGCAATACCATACTTTTTGCCATGAATGTGGCATCGTTGCAACACTGTTATTTTCGTTGCAATATGTTAAATCGTCATAATACGTTAAACCGTTGCAATACCATACTATTTGCCACGAACGTGGAGTCGATGCAATACCATACTTTTTGCCACGAATGTGGCATCGTTGCAACACCGTTATTTTCGTTACAATACGTTAAATCGTCGCAATACGTTAAACTGTTGCAATACCATACTATTTACAACGAATGTGGAGTCGTCGCAATACCATACTATTTGCCACGGATGTCAAGTCGTCGCAATAACCTATTGCCACAGCTGTTATCGCCACGAGTCGCAAAAACTTTCGCGATGCTCTATTTCATTGTGACAACAACCTATCGAGACGAATTTCGACCTATTGCAATGATTTTTTTCGTCGCAATAAACCAGAATCCTGGTAGTGAAAGGTAATTAGTTCGACCAAAACAGAAATAGAGTTGAGTTGGGGCGGAGGAAGTATTAGGCTATGTTTGGGAACACGGTATTTTTGGAGTTTTAGAGCAATACCGTGGTATTTGAGATTACTATGGTATTTTTTACAGAATGGTGTTTGGCAACCAACTCAAAAACTATGTATTGGAAACCACGGTTTTCTCTATACTACGGTATTTTTGGGGTATAGAAAACTTTGGTCCAAACCAAAGTTTTTCTCTTCTTGCATGCTCTTGATGCTTGCTACTTTGCTCCTAAACAGTTCTATGTATTGCAAAACCGTGGTAATACAAGACTATGTTATTGAAATACTTTGGTATTGCTATGTCATTTTAAAAACTGTGGTTGACAAAACTTTAGTATTGAAATACTGTCCTCCCAAACACAGCCGCATAAGGTTTGGTCCTTCAAGCCGTAGCCATTTGTACAGGCTGCTGATGCGACCGGGCGCACCGAGCTTACGTGCGCGCCAGTCACCGAGGCGCCTAAACGCGCGCAGCACATGCACATCTTTGAATTCAATTGAAACCGCTCCGCGTCCCATCACCACTACTGCGCGCGTCAAGAGACGAACAGCCAGGCGGGTTCAAATCCCCTGCAATACTGCAGGTGCAGTTGTGACGCCCGGTTCTGAAAACTGAACCAAGCTAACGCATATGTGTGCCAAGGATGTTCAACACACATACATGAGTGCAATCACAAAAGAGTATACAGAAAATTACCACAGAACAAGATTAATCAACCAAGTTTTATTACACAAACCAGATTATCCTCGAGTACAAGTTCTAATGAATATTAATGACAAGTTCAACTAATGCAGCGAAAATAAACTAATTAAGCAACTAAGCAAACTAAGCAAAAAGGAATAGCGCAGCTCCATGCAACACCACAGGCAAAGCTGACGGTAGACACGGCCTAGATCTCCACATTATCGCCATTAAACTCACAATTCTGACCTGCAACTATTGGGGGGGGGGGCGGATTGCAAGAGTGAGTACATGTCGTACTCAGCAAGTGTCGAAAGTATGACGTGTGGCTGATTCATATGACGACAATTATAATGGCAAAGTGCTGAAAAGTACAGTAAAATATTTAAAAAGCAATATATTATATGTATGTGAAGTAAACCCACCATAAGCACGAGTAATACCATAATACCAAACTGAATTCATTACCATCATCAATAAGTCCAGATTTCACCATTGCCAAAAACCATATTCAATACCAGAAATAAATCCATAACCAACCATAACCATCACCATAACCATAACCATTACCATAAACATTGCAATAACCATTACCAATACCAAATACCCTCTAATCATGGAAGTTGTCCAGGTGCTCATAACCGGGAGCACGGCTATCATGATAGTTTTAATTAACTCTGCAGAGTTTGTACCTCTTTACCCACGTGTTCGTGATTTCATCACCTTTTGGCGACTAAGAATCTCCCTTATGCCCATGATCCGTCAGTCATATTACACACTTCCGTTGGTGTGTGGCCAAGAGACCACAAAATAACCTTTACAAAGGGATTACTAGCCTATTTAGACCCCACTGAGGTTTCACCGGTGGCGATGCCTCCAACTGAGCACATCTTCAACCAAGGGCCCCCTCTTGAGCCATTCGGATCCCAGGGTAGTCCCACCAATCATCAAAAACCCAGTCCGACTACCCCTTCTCCGAGCATCCACAATGGTCCAAACAGCACTAGAAAAGCCCTAATTAATCTGCTACGCCGCACCCATACTTGGCCTCGTGGTGGCACTGTAGTCCTGGCTTATTCTCGCATGAACCGGTCCTTAGATCTAAAGCAAGCAAACCACCATAACATCCAACCCATCCACATACCAGGCTTGCTTAGATCGCCCATTACCATACCATATTTAACCAATTCATGTTAACCATAATCTCATCCATGCATAATTAAGTTGAGTGGTATAGTTATTTCCCATCCCAGTTGATTAAGCGAAGCAAAAAGGTAAAAACCCTTCCCGACTCTCTACCGTATATTCCAGGTGACAAGGGTGGTTTAACAAATCTAGTAAACTTCCTACCATAGGATTCCCATCAAATTGACACAAGCATGCAGTTTGCAAACAAAACATTTATTTTAAAAACAGGATCAATATGCTTCAAGGACACTTGCCTTGTTCCGGCGGATAGGGTTGCTCAAGCGCTTCGAAGTCTTGATTCTGGAAATCCTCGTACACGATCTCTTGAGCACTTCCCTCTACTCGTGATCACACATACAAGAAAACATATACAATCAACATGATGCACACACATTAATCAACATGCGATGATATGCATGCATGCAAAGTCAAATAATTAATTAACTACAGTTGTTTATTAATTAGATGCAACTAGTTCATACGTGTTCATATGATTTTACGGGGTTTTTAGCGAGGATTAATGCTGCTGAAAATAAAAAGACGATGCAACTAAAATCAAATTACGTCTATTAGATCTAATACGTCGCTAAAATTCGCATCGGAAAAACGAATCCTATCGTAGATGCGATGGCTTCGAAGTTCGTGGGATAGGGACGACTCGTAGAAGAAGTGGATGGCGCCGCAGTCCTCCGGTGGCACGACGACGACGATCTCCTGCGGACGGCGGCACTCTCCTCTTTTTCTTCCTCTTCTTCCCCTCCTTTTTTCTTCCTTTTCTTCCCCTGGCGGCGTAGCCCTCTGGTGCTTTCTTTTTCCTTTAACCCGGCGGCTAGGGTTTTCTTTTCTGGGATCGGGAGAATTTACGAAGCCTTCGTCGGTATTTATAGGTGGCGGGGTGGGGCGACGCGGTCGGCGCTGGTCGCTACGCGCGGGATCGGGCGAGGCCGGGGCGCTCGGGCGGGAGTTGCGGTGCGGGGCGCGTATCGCGCGGGATGGGGCCCAGGGTCGCGTGCGCGCGGGCGAGGCCGGTCGGGGTCGCGCGCTGCGGGTGCGTACGGGGCAGGCGCGCTGAGCGCGGTGGGGTCGGGCGAGCGCGGTGAGTCGCGGGAGCGAGGCGCGGGAGGCGCGCGTGGGCGCGCGGGATCGGCGGGACGGTGCGGTCGTGGGGCCCAGGATCGCGCGGCCGGGAGCGCGCGCTGCGCGGGAGGGCGGGGCGAGCGCGGGAGAGGTCGGCGGGGCGCGTCAACGCGCGGGAGGCGCGCGGAATTCGCGCTTTGCGCGCTGGAGGGCGGCTCGGCGCTGGGGCACTGCGGGCTGGGCCGGTTTGGTCTGGCCGGCAGTGGCCCCCCTTTTTTTTCTTTTCTTTCTTTTCTTTTTTTTTTATAAATATATTACTATTTATTTATTTTTTATATTATTTATTTAATTTTATTATTATTTTATATATAGTTATTATATATATTATTTATATATATATTTATATATTTTTTTATTATTATTATTTATATTTATTCCCTATTACAAGTTTCAGGCTATAATTATTATTTTCTTTTTCTTCTTTTTTTGCTACATCATATATGTATGTTTTATCTTTTATTATCATTTTTTTATCCTACTAATGTTTAATGCATGATCATGTATGCAATGCATGATGCGAAAATTTAGGGTGTTACAAACCTACCCCCTTAAAGTGAATCTCACCCTCGAGATTCGACAGCGTGGAGAAAAGATGCGGGAATTCTGCCTTCAGGTCTTCTTCACGTTCCCACGTAGCTTCGGCTTCTGTATGGTGTTTCCATTGCACTTTGCACCAACGGATCCTCTTATTTCTCGTGACCCTTTCCTTCACGTCAATGATCTTGATAGGTTGCTCGACATAGGACAAATCCTCCCGAAGTTCTAACTCTTCCATCGGCACTTGTTCTTCCGATACCCTGAGACACTTCTTGAGTTGAGAGACGTGAAATACATCGTGTACATCGGAGAGATACGTCGGCAACTCAAGTCGATAAGCTACCTCTCCTTGCTTGTACAAAATCTTGAATGGTCCAATATAACGTGGTGCGAGCTTGCCTCTTATGTTAAACCTCTTATGACCTCTCATATGTGACACCTTGAGGTAAACAAAATCTCCTATTTTAAAGGCTAATTTCCTTCTCCTATTGTCCGCATAGCCTTTTTGTCTTGATTGGGCGGCCCTCAAGTTTTCACGAATTATTTGGACTTGCTTTTCGGCTTCTTGTAACACGTCCGGACCAAATACTTGAGTTTCTCCTGCCTCATTCCAGAATAAAGGTGTCCTACACTTCCTCCCATAAAGCGCTTCATATGGTGACATTTTCAAGCTTGCTTGGTAACTATTGTTGTATGAAAATTCCGCGTATGGCAAGCTTTTGTCCCAACTTTTCCCATACTTTAAAGCACAAGCTCTTAACATGTCTTCCAAAATTTGGTTGGTCCTCTCGGTTTCTCCATCTGTTTGAGGGTGATACGCCGAACTGAAGTTCAACCTTGTTCCCATTGCTTCATGCAATTTCTTCCAAAATCTAGAGGTAAACTGAGAACCTCTATCCGAGACTATCTTCTTCAGTACTCTGTGTCGACACACAATATGCTCCATGTATATTTCGGCCAATCGTGCAGCTGTATACTTGGTCTTCACATGGACAAAATGAGCTGACTTGGTTAAGCGATCCACAATTACCCAAATTGAGTCATACCCGGACTGAGTACGTGGTAATCCAACTATGAAGTCCATACCAATTTCTTCCCACTTCCATTCCAGAATCTTTAATGGTTGTAATAGTCCAGCTCGCCTTTGATGTTCTGCCTTGACTCGTTGACACACATCACACAATGCCACATATTCAGCTATGTCATTTTTCATGCTATCCCACCAATAGCAAGCCTTCAAGTCCTTGTACATCTTCGTACATCCGGGGTGAATCGAATAAGGCGAGTCATGTGCCTCCTTTAATATTGTCTCCTGAATATGCTTTACATTAGGCACAACGATCCTCTTTCCAAGCCATAAGGTACCATGTTCGTCTTCATCAAATCTGAATTCTCTCCCTTCCTCGATCCTTTCCTTGATTTCCTTGATCTCCTCATCCGTGGTTTGCGCTTCTCGAATTTCTTGCTCCAAGGTTGGGTTTAACTCCATCTTCTCCATCTCATTTACAAACCCTAGGTTCAACCATTCAAACTCCTTACATAACTCGAATGGTAACTCTCGGACCGTGAGTTGATGACTTACTCCTTTTCTACTCAAAGCATCGGCCACTACATTGGCTTTTCCTGGATGATAGTTGATCCCCACATCATAATCCTTGATGAGCTCCAACCATCTTTGTTGCCTCAAATTCAGATCTGTCTGTGTGAAAATATACTTAAGACTCTTTTGATCCCTATAAATTTCACACCTATGTCCAAGAATATAGTGTCTCCAAATTTTTAATGCATGTACCACGGCTGCAAGTTCCAAATCGTGCGTCGGGTAATTCTTCTCATGTTTCTTCAATTGTCTGGACGCATAGGAGACCACTTGACCTTCTTGCATCAATACACACCCAAGTCCTTGTCTTGATGCATCACAATAGATGTCGAAACTCTTGCTTACATCCGGCAATACCAAAACTAGGGCTGTTGTCAACCTTTTCTTTAACTCCTCAAAACTGTTTTGACAAGCTTCAGTCCATTGGAAAGCCTTCCCCTTCATTAGCAATTCCGTTATTGGCTTGGCTATCTTGGAAAAGTCCTTGATGAATCGACGATAATATCCAGCCATTCCAAGGAAACTCCTTATTTCCTTTACGTTTTGCGGTGGTTCCCACTTCAACACATCCCTCACTTTACCAGGGTCGAACGATACTCCTCCTCCTGAGATTATATGACCCAAGAATGGCACCTCTTTCAACCAAAACTGACACTTGTTGAACTTGGCATACAATCGATGCTCCCTCAATTTCTTCAACGTAAGCCTCAAGTGTTCCTCATGTTCCTTCTCATCCTTCGAGTAGATCATAATGTCATCAATAAACACCACGAAAAACTTATCCAAGTACTCCATGAAGACCTTATTCATGAGATACATAAAGTAGGCAGGCACATTTGTTAATCCAAAAGACATCACGGTGTACTCATAAGATCCATACCGTGTTCTAAAAGCTGTTTTGGGTATGTCCGATGGTCTAATCTTCATTTGAAAGTATCCCGACCTCAAATCAATCTTAGAGAAGACACAAGCACCCTTCATCTGATCAAACAAGTCTTCTATGCGCGGCAAGGTATACTTGTTCTTGATTGTTACATCGTTGAGAGCTCGGTAATCCACGCACATCCTTTGGGATCCATCCTTCTTGTCCACAAATAGAACGGGTGCTCCCCAAGGTGAGGAGCTTGGGCGAATAAAACCTTTCTCTAGTTGTTCTTGAATCTGCTTCTTGAGCTCTGCTAATTCCATAGGAGGCATCCTATACGGCCTCTTAGCTATAGGTGCAGTTCCAGGTATTAAATCAATAACAAACTCAATGTCTCGATCAGGTGGCATACCTGGCAACTCATCTGGAAACACATCCAAAAATTCACACACTACCGGAATCTCCTCAATTGTGGCACCGTCCATATGATTCAGCTCCAATTGCTTCGGTGCGGTTTGAGATGCTTCAAATTCTACGGTGATCCCTTCCTCATTAGTCAACTTCACTGTCTTAGTGGCACACTCAATAACTCCATTGTGCTTCCTCAACCAATCCATACCAAGTATAATGTCCAATCCTTGAGAATCCAAAACTATGAGATTGGCGGAGAAGTCTACCCCCCTTATTCTAAGGCTTACTTTTGGACATACTATATTTGTCCTCATCTCTCCTCCAGGAGACTTAACCAACAGAGTAAACTTCATATGAGAGATAGGCAAACTATACTTGGCAACATACTTCGATGAAATGAATGAATGCAATGCTCCAGAATCAAATAACATAGTCGCGGGGTTGGAGTTGGCGAGAAACATACCAATGACCACGGCATCCGCTTGTTGAGCATCCTCCGTAGAGACATGGTTCACGTTGCCACGAGCAAAATTCTGCTGTTTACGGTTCCCTTGTGGCTGCCCTCCATTGGGTCTTGGCTTTTGCCTCGACGCATTGCTTCCTTGACCAAGGCCTGACTTGGGACATTGATGCGCAAAGTGTCCAGCTTCTCCACAAGTATAACACTTCTTAACCCCACCAGAATTATTGGGACGAGCTTGGTTTTGAACATTGGCTCCAAGAAAATCAGCACGAGGTGCATAAGGCATTGGGGGCCTAGGTGCTTGCATAACAGGGCGCTGCTGCATGAACTGAGTTGGGCGTGGTGCATAACCAGGGCGCTGAGGAGGAATAGAGGAGCTGTAATAGGGTGCATTGGGTGGTGCAAGGCGAGGGCGCACATTACTTCCTTGTTGTTGTCCTTGATATGGCGCCTTCCTCTTGATTTCTTGCTCCATCTCACGGATCTTGTTCTCAACCACAATTGCTTTGTCCACAAGCTTCTGGAAATTGAAATATCACAATTGAGCAATTGCACTTGGATCTCATTGTTGAGGCCTCTCATGAACAAATATTGCTTCCGGCTGTCTCGGCTCACATCTTCAGGTGCGTACCTTGAGAGTTGAGTGAATTTATTGAGATATTCACTCACGCTTGATTTTCCTTGCCTTAAATTCTCAAATTCTTGCCTCTTCAAGAGCATAACACCTTCCGGCACATAATGAGAACGAAAATTCTCCTTGAATTCCGCTCAGATGATCCTCTCTTGATCCTCATGAGCATTGCATAGTGAATCCCACCAATCGGCAGCTGCTCCAACGAGTTGATGAGAAGCAAATAGGACCTTCTCTCGGTCACTGCATTGGACAATAGCAAGTTTCTTCTCCACGGACTTGGGCCAATCATCCGCATCCATAGGGTCAGCAACTTGAGCAAAGGTTGGTGGCCTAGTCCTCATGAACTCTCCCAATCGGTTATGAGGAGGCGGGGGTGGCGGTGGAGGCATGTGGGGCTGATTGTTGATATTGCCAGCCTGCAGCTGTACCATAGTCTATATCATGGTCTGCATGAGCTGGTTTTGCATAGCCAATAGCTGCTCAATGTGGATAGCTCCATGAGCAGGTCCTTGCCCATTGTTGTTCTGAGGTACTCCATTGTTCTCCTCCTCATCATTGTCATCCCTCTGGTTGCGAGTCCTCACCATCTGAAGGAAAGCAATAGGTAAGAATTAAGAAACGTCCCCAACTATATGCATCAAGGGATATGAAGCTAACCAACTAGCTATACTAGCCTAGGTGGACATGGCAATGCTAAAGCATCCCAAAATTCTCTATTAAGCACACAAGCAAACAATATATATATATATATATATATATATATATATATATAGCAACCAGCACTCCAAGCAAAAACACATCGATTCCTGAGTGCTCCTATGTGCTCTAAAGTGTCCATTCTATCTAGGCTGCGTCCTACGGTCAACCTGTGGCTCTGATACCAATCTGTGATGCCCTGTTCCAAAAACTGAACCAAGCTAACGCATATGTGTGCCCAGGATGTTCAACACACATACACGAGTGCAATCACAAAAGAGTATACAGAAAATTACCACAGAACAAGATTAATCAACCAAGTTTTATTACACAAACCAGATTATCCTCGAGTACAAGTTCTAATGAATATTAATGACAAGTTCAACTAATGCAGCGGAAATAAACTAATTAAGCAACTAAGCAAACTATGCAAAAAGGAATAGCGCAGCTCCATGCAACACCACAGGCAAAGCTCACGGTAGACACGGCCTAGATCTCCACATTATCGCCCTTAAACTCACAATTCTGACCTGCAGCTATTGGGGGGGGGGGGGATTGCAAGAGTGAGTACATGTCGTACTCAGCAAGTGTGGAAAGTATGACGTGTGGCTGATTCAAATGATGACAATAATAATGGCAAAGTGCTAAAAAGTACAGTAAAACATTTGAAAAGCAATATATCATATGTATGTGAAGTAAACCCACCATAATCACGAGTAATACCATAATACCAAACTGAATTCATTACCATCATCAATAAGTCCAGATTTCACCATTGCCAATAACCATATTCAATACCAGAATAACCAACCATAACCATCACCATAACCATTACCATAACCATTGCAATAACCATTACCAATACCAAATACCCTCTAATCATGGAAGTTGTCCAGGTGCTCATAACCGGGAGCACGGCTATCATGATAGTTTTAATTAACTCTGTAGAGTTTGTACCTCTTTACCCACGTGTTCGTGATTTCATCACCTTTCGGCGACTAAGAATCTCCCTTATGCCCATGACCCGTCAGTCATATTACACACTTCCGTTAGTGTGTGGCCAAGAGATCACAAAATAGCCTTTACAAAGGGATTACTAGCCTATTTAGACCCCACTGAGGTTTCACCGGTGGCGATGCCTCCAACTGAGCACATCTTCAACCAAGGGCCCCCTCTTGAGCCATTCGGATCTCAGGGTACTCCCGCCAATCATCAACAAACCCAGTCCGACTACCCCTTCCCCGAGCATCCACAATGGTCCAAAGAGCACTAGCAAAGCCCTAATTAATCAGCTACGCCGCACCCATACTTGGCCTCGTGGTGGCACTGTAGTCCTGGCTTATTCTCGCATGAACCGGTCCTTACATCTAAAGCAAGCAAACCACCATAACATCTAACCCATCCACATACCAGGCTTGCTTAGATCGCCCATTACCATACCATATTTAACCAGTTCATGTTAACTATAATCTCATCCATGCATAATTAAGTTGAGTGGTATAGTTATTTCCCATCCCAGTTGATTAAGCGAAGCAAAAAGGTAAAAACCCTTCCTGACTCTCTACCGTATATTCTAGGTGACAAGGGTGGTTTAACAAATCTAGTAAACTTCCTACCATAGGATTCCCATCAAATTGACACAAGCATGCAGTTTGCAAACAAAACATTTATTTTAAAAACAGGATCAATATGCTTCAAGGACACTTGCCTTGTTCTGGCGGATAGGGTTGCTCAAGCGCTTCGAAGTCTTGATTCTGGAAATCCTCGTACACGATCTCTTGAGCACTTCCCTCTACTCGTGATCACACATACAAGAAAACATATACAATCAACATGATACACACACATTAATCAACATGCGATGATATGCATGCATGCAAAGTCAAATAATTAATTAACTACATTTGTTTATTAATTAGATGCAACTAGTTAATACGTGTTCATATGAGTTTACGGGGGGTTTAGCGAGGATTAATGCTGCTGAAAATAAAAAGACGATGCAACTAAAATCAATTTACGTCTATTAGATCTAATACATCGCTAAAATTTGCATCGGAAAACCGAATCCTACCGTAGATGCGATGGCTTCGAAGATCGCGGGATAGGGACGACTCGTAGACGAAGTGGATGGCGCAGCAGTCCTCTGGCGGCACGACGACGACGACGATCTCCGGCGGACGGCGGCGCTCTCCTCTTTTTCTTCCTCTTCTTCCCCTCCTTTTTTCTTCCTTTTCTTCCCCTGGCGGCGCAGCCCTCTGGTGCTTTCTTTTTCCTTTAACCCGGCGGCTAGGGTTTTCTTTTCTGGGATCGGGAGAATTTACGAAGCCTTCGTCGGTATTTATAGGCGGCGGGGTGGGGCGTCGGTATTTATAGGTATTTATCCTCGAGTACAAGTTCTAATGAATATTAATGACAAGTTCAACTAATGCAGCGGAAATAAACTAATTAAGCAACTAAGCAAACTAAGCAAAAAGGAATAGCGCAGCTCCATGCAACACCACAGGCAAAGCTGACGGTAGACACGGCCTAGATCTCCACATTATCGCCATTAAACTCACAATTCTGACCTGCAACTATTGGGGGGGGATTGCAAGAGTGAGTACATGTCGTACTCAGCAAGTGTGGAAAGTATGACGTGTGGCTGATTCAAATGATGACAATAATAATGGCAAAGTGCTAAAAAGTACAGTAAAACATTTGAAAAGCAATATATTATATGTATGTGAAGTAAACCCACCATAATCACGAGTAATACCATAATACCAAACTGAATTCATTACCATCATCAATAAGTCCAGATTTCACCATTGCCAATAACCATATTCAATACCAGAAATAAATCCATAACCAACCATAACCATCACCATAACCATTACCATAACCATTACAATAACCATTACCAATACCAAATACCCTCTAATCATGGAAGTTGTCCAGGTGCTCATAACCGGGAGCACGACTATCATGATAGTTTTAATTAACTCTGTAGAGTTTGTACCTCTTTACCCACGTGTTCGTGATTTCATCACCTTTCGGCGACTAAGAATCTCCCTTATGCCCATGACCCGTCAGTCATATTACACACTTCCGTTGGTGTGTGGCCAAGAGATCACAAAATAGCCTTTACAAAGGGATTACTAGCCTATTTAGACCCCACTGAGGTTTCACCGGTGGCGATGCCTCCAACTGAGCACATCTTCAACCAAGGGCCCCCTCTTGAGCCATTCGGATCTCAGGGTACTCCCGCCAATCATCAACAAACCCAGTCCGACTACCCCTTCCCCGAGCATCCACAATGGTCCAAAGAGCACTAGCAA
The DNA here is from genome assembly GCA_036927565.1 of Tuctoria greenei. Classification (NCBI taxonomy): domain Eukaryota; kingdom Viridiplantae; phylum Streptophyta; class Magnoliopsida; order Poales; family Poaceae; genus Tuctoria; species Tuctoria greenei. The sequence goes on from JAYESD010000007.1 coordinate 151,160,661, forward strand.
AGCCCTAATTAATCAGCTACGCCGCACCCATACTTGGCCTCGTGGTGGCACTGTAGTCCTGGCTTATTCTCGCATGAACCGGTCCTTAGATATAAAGCAAGCAAACCACCATAACATCTAACCCATCCACATACCAGGCTTGCTTAGATCGCCCATTACCATACCATATTTAACCGGTTCATGTTAACTATAATCTCATCCATGCATAATTAAGTTGAGTGGTATAGTTATTTCCCATCCCAATTGATTAAGCGAAGCAAAAAGGTAAAAACCCTTCCCGACTCTCTACCGTATATTCCAGGTGACAAGGGTGGTTTAACAAATCTAGTAAACTTCATACCATAGGATTCCCATCAAATTGACACAAGCATGCAGTTTGCAAACAAAACATTTATTTTAAAAACAAGATCAATATGCTTCAAGGACACTTGCCATGTTCTGGCGGATAGGGTTGCTCAAGCGCTTCGAAGTCTTGATTCTGGAAATCCTCGTACACGATCTCTTGAGCACTTCCCTCTACTCGTGATCACACATACAAGAAAACATATACAATCAACATGATGCACACACATTAATCAACATGCGATGATATGCATGCATGCAAAGTCAAATAATTAATTAACTACATTTGTTTATTAATTAGATGCAACTAGTTCATACGTGTTCATATGAGTTTACGGGGGGTTTAGCGAGGATTAATGCTGCTGAAAATAAAAAGACAATGCAACTAAAATCAATTTACGTCTATTACATCTAATACATCGCTAAAATTTGCATCGGAAAAATGAATCCTACCGTAGATGCGATGGCTTCGAAGATCGCGGGATAGGGACGACTCGTAGACGAAGTGGATGGCGCAGCAGTCCTCTGGCGGCACGACGACGACGACGATCTCCGGCGGACGGCGGCGCTCTCCTCTTTTTCTTCCTCTTCTTCCCCTCCTTTTTTCTTCCTTTTCTTCCCCTGGCGGCGCAGCCCTCTGGTGCTTTCTTTTTCCTTTAACCCGGCGGCTAGGGTTTTCTTTTCTGGGATCGGCAGAATTTACAAAGCCTTCGTCGGTATTTATAGGCGGCGGGGTGGGGCGTCGGCGCTGGTCGCTACGCGCGGGATCGGGCGAGGCCGGGGCGCTCGGGCGGGAGTTGCGGTGCGGGGCGCGTATCGCACGAGATGGGGCCCGGGGTCGCGTGCGCGCGGGCGAGGCCGGTCGAGGTCGCGCGCTGCGGGTGCGTGCGGGGCAGGCGCGCTGAGCCCGGTGCGGTCGGGCGAGCACTGTGAGTCGCGGGAGCGAGGCGCGGGAGGCGCGCGTGGGCGTGCGGGATCAGCGGGGCGGTGCGGTCGCGGGGCCCAGGGTCGCGCGGCCGGGAGCGCGCGCTGCGCGTGAGGGCGGGGCGAGCGAGGGAGAGGTCGGCGGGGCGCGTCAACACGTGGGAGGCACGCGGAATTCGCGCGTTGCGCGCGGGAGGGCGGCTCGGCGCCGGGGCGCTGCGAGCTGGGCCGGTTTGGCCTGGCCGGCAGTGGCCCCCCGTTTTTTTTTCTTTTTTACTTTTCCTTTTTTATAAATATATTACTATTTATTTATTTTTTATATTATTTATTTATTTTTATTATTTTTTATATACAGTTATTATATATATTATTTATATATATATTTATATATATATATATATTTATATATATTTATATATTTTTTTATATTTATTCCCTAGTACAAGTTTCAGGCTATAATTATTATTTTCTTTTTCTTCTTTTTTTGCTACACCATATATGTATGTTTTATCTTTTATTATCTTTTTTTTATCCTACTAATGTTTAATGCATGATCATGTATGCAATGCATGATGCAAAAATTTAGGGTGTTATAGTAGTAGAGATGGCTCACATGAGGGCCCTACAGGTTGTGGGACCCACATGTTAGCCACCTCTACTGCACCTGCAGTACTGCAGAGGATGAGCACTCCAACCCGGCTTGTACTACGATATAAGATCAACCGGGCATGCCATCGTCTTCTCGGTCGGCAATGGTCAGATCCTTAGGAAAGAAAGATATGGACTCTCGGTCGATTGCCATGCGTGTTCACGTCAACCTCCGCACCTTTGTGTGTCAAATTAAAAAACTGGGCGATGGGACGTGTTGAGCCATTGCGATAACCGAGAGGAGGTGAACCGCGGTTTGGAGTAACTCTGACCGTCGATTCAAAAGCACAATTTTTGAAGCGTCCAATCATCTCCACTCACGCGCTTAGATGACGACCCGCTATAAAGGCACACCGTCCTCTTCTTCTCCGCCGCACCTCTCGATCGATTTTAGGCTCCAAACTTCTCCTCTTGCTTCTCCACCGCACCACCGTCGACCACCTCTCTCTCTTTGTTCGCACCTCCGTCACTGCACAAATGGGTAGCCCCGCACCGAAGCGCTTCATGTCATCGACGTCCTCCAAACCTCCTTCTCCGTTTTCGTCGTCTCCAAGGCCGGTGGAACTCGTGAAGGTCGTCAGCCTGAAGAAGTTCGATCTTGTGTTGGAGGATGCTTCGCCAGCGGTTGCGGCGGAGGCAGAGGCGCCGGCGGTGTATGCGGAGACGAAGGCGCCGTCAGCGGAGGCGGTGGCGGCGACGGAGGTGGACAAGTCCTCCTCCGAGTAGAGTAGGATGAGTAGTAGTTCTTTCTTTTGTTTTCTATGTGTTTTTTTCTTGTTTGTAATATATGTGTTGTTTTTAAGTTAACGAAAATTTTCTTTTATTTTATGTTAACGAATAATGTGTCCTACAGTACATGCACTAACGAAAATCTCCTCATATCGAAAAACATTGCATATGGAAAATTAACACATTAGTAATATTATACTGTATCTAATAAATACTGTATTAAACACATTAGTAGGACGTACGTAGTAGAATATATTTCAAAAAATTACGAAAATAAAAAGCTACACACTAACTAATTTTATTTCTTTTCTCTTTACCGGCTGTCATTGTGCCCGCCCCACCACCCCCACCCACCGGCCTTGCCCTAGCCATTAGCCCACAAATTTTCTGCGACCCTGCCACACAGCATCGCGCGTGCACCCCCGCCTCGCACGCCGTTCGATCAAAATCGCATAATCGTGGGAGCGGGACAAGCGGAATTTCCATCCTTTGGTGTCCAGACAACAAACCCAGTGCGAAGTGAAGGATCTCAGCGGGATTTCCATGGGACGGCGTGTGGGGCGGGGGCACACGCGCGACGTTGTGCGGTAGGGCCGCAGAAAATTTATTTCCGCCCGCCTAGGCCCAGAGCCGGGCCTGCCTTTAAGACCATCCATAGTGGTTCATGGTTAAGATTTAGGCCGTGTGTGGGAGCATAGTTTTTCAATACTAAAGTATTGGAAACCACAGTTTTTAAAATGACATGGCAATACCAAAGTATTTCAATAACACCGTTTTGTAATACCACGATTTTGCAATACATAGGACTGTTTGATTGAGAAACACCATTCTGTAAAAAATACCATAGTGATCTCAAATACCACGGTATTGCTAATTGCTCTAAAACTCCAAAAATACTGTGTTCCCAAACACCATTACTGGCCTGCGAATCAGATGGTCTTATCTCTTAACCCCTTGGTGCGGAAATCGAATTCTCTGCGGCCCTTCTGCACAGCCGTCTCTGTGCGACCCTGCCCAAATGGTTGCCACGTACGTTCACGCTCCAAATCTTACAGCCAAGGGCGCACTGCATGGTTCATGCGATTGTATGACTCTGCCGTGATGATTGCCACGTACGCGAACGCAACGAATCTTGCAGCGCGCACGGGCACACGAACTCCAGTCTGAACTTTGCTCAGCGATCCGAATAACTCGGCGCTCGACATGCACGATCCATCATCATGCGCACGAGCACGTACGACGCAGCCAAAAAGATCTGTGTTTGGTTGCTTGTCTTGGATTGAATTGACTTGGATTAATTGGATGGTCCAGTCATGTGTTATTTGTTTCGCGGTCAGACGGGTGATCCAGGTTTGTGGAATATAAAATATTCCTCGCAGATGCTGGATGAGACGGTCCGTGATATTTGGTTGGATGTGAGTCCATCTACCTTATCTAATTATGCTTCTTAGCAATGTAATTAGTGCTAATTACCTTGTTTATTGTTGATTAATAATTACAATTATGATATTAACATTAATATTTGCTAGTAATATGATAATTAGTATATAACACAATTAATATTATGAAATTATCAACTTTGATGATTCAATAAGCCAATCCAGTTACATCCAACCTACCAACAAAAAAAATGGATCGTCCAGTCCATCCAACCAAATGTTAATTTGGATGATCCAAGACATAAAGAAATGGATGATCTATCTCCAATCCAACTTCGACGTCAATCCAAACGCAATTGATGACTAAGCACTTTGTCACATGTCCCTGGAGTGTACGCACAAATGACAAATACACAGCCTCAACACCGGTTTTAGGGTGCATCGTGGACTAACCACATGACCCGACCAAACTCTCACGTAATAAACCTGCAAGAGCAACTACCTGGCCGCATCCTTCGCGTATGATGAGGACATCACAACAGCAGAGACGCGCATTGAACTGCAAGGACCAATCACAAGAGCACGGGCACGGTTATTAAATCAGCAGGTGAATTCGTTCTTAACTTCTTTTGCATGTGAGTTTGAGAATAGATTGCTATGTGATGATTTAATTGTTATTAGGAATAATGGAGAAGATCAACAAGTGAAGGAAGGAGGCCTTGGGAGCGTGGACAACCACCTGGGACGTCCACAAGTAGATGGAAATAGTTTACAACTCGGACTCGAGTTCAACTCGGAGTCCAGGAGCAGTCCACCTTAAAACAGACGCCCAGGAGGCATACGGACTCCGTTTTCGACGTTCTACATATGCACGGAAAGAGGAGAAGATAAACTTTCCAATGGTTCTGGTCCCTCCTCAAAATTCCTCCGGAGTCATTGGGAATCGTCGAAACAAGTCGAGTCCAGATTTCTGTCCGGTGCTGCGCCACCGAATCGGGCCTTTGGGCCTTGTATCCCGTAAGAGTCCATTAGGGACGCGTCTAATCGTGTTTTGGTCGAACCCTAGCCTATAAATACTGCAGCCGCCGGTCATATTCGGTGGTTTTGCTTAGATCAATAAAATCGCCGTTCTACGGTTTGTGAGACCCCAATTTCGCGATTTCCGATCGTGTCTTCTACGTTCTTGCTCGTGTTCTCGATTGCACTTGCAGGGATTAGCCTTCTTGGCGAGGTCAAGCGTGTGCAGCACGGTTGATAACCAACGGAGCCGTGGTGTAGTGATTGCAGGGGTACTCGAACCGCTCGAGTGCCGCGGATCATCAACGTCGAGTTCTCCACCCCAATCGACATACCTTTCGGAAGATCGGGCCTAAACCTACTCATCAATTGGTATCAGATTTCCAGGTTGCCCGTGAGGTATCTTTGTTTTTCTTCCTTCCATTAGATCGATTTTGTTTCGTACCTAGAGTCCACAAAAAAGCCACAAAAAAAATTAGATCGTTTTTCCCGCTTCCCAGACTATAGTGCCTGCAGTTTCGTTTTTCAGTTTGCATTGTTGAGTTTGCATTCGTGTGGTTGAGTCTTGTTGCTGGTTTAGCTTTGTGTTTTTTGGTCCTAGTTATCGTGTTTCGTCCTTGTTTTCTTGCTATTCGACACCTATTCCACAATCCCTAAATAACAAACCGATCCGCCACGTTCATCGGTTTGCCCTAGCTAGCCGCCTTGCGTGAACTCCCGCATCGCCAGCCCTAGATTAGGTGACAAATATTTGTGCCATTCATCCTTGAATCATCACACACCACCCCATTAGTTGCTGTGCAAATTCCCGATCGTTTTCGTATCCGTTTGCGAGTTCTGTTCTCAAACCGAGTTGGAATCAACATCCAAAAAAACGTAACTCGGACAGCCTACCTTAAAACGGCCATAACTTTCGCATACGAACTCGAAATCGGGCGAATTTTTTTTTTTCAAATTCATCTACGCGAAATTTCGCATCTGATTTTCCGCAGCGTAGCCGCGTTCGGCGAAATTAGATTGCCCAAATTCCCCTCGGAAGATAGGCTATCCGGCCTCCGAAGTTTCAGCACGAATTTTAAAGAACCTTCTTGATTTTCTATAGGCCGCATATTACATCCAATTGAGCTGCAAATTTGTGTGCTTCCTATATTTTTGCTACTGAGTAAAGAAAAAATATCAAAAAAAATATTACAAAAAAGAAAAAAAAAATAGTGAAGAGCACGCATATTAAAGCAATTGGCCTATACCACTTGGTGCTGTTTGTTTGGTTATATCATTCTGTCTTTCTTTTGCCTTGATACTTCCTTGTGTTGTGCTAGGCTCTAGGGCACTCAGTTGACCAGCAACAGTTTCCTACATTGAATACTTATTCAACTTTGTTTAGCTGTTAACGATTTTCTGCTTATTAGCCACCATATTATACCATCCAAGCTCCACCTTTCTCTTGAGCATAACAGGTACCTTTGCAATCACCCCACGCTTCATTGGTTCATCTCACCGTCCACACCACCTGCTGTGTCGGTAAGAACACTTGTAAGAGCGTGGTAAGACGCTTGAGCGAGAGAGATTCTTTTCTTCCACCTTCCACATTGTCACTGTAGTTGATAGGGATAACATTTTTTTGTTGTCTTTTGTTTCTTACTAACAATGGCAGGAGAAGAAAATAATGACGAATGTGTTCAACATGTTGAGTTACGTGATATGTTCGCCAAATACAACGCATCAACGGAGGAGTCATTGGCGAACTTGACTCGCAAACTGGATGACCTTGCTCTTCGGATGAATACTTTTGAGGCTCGGTTGCCTCTCGCTGGAAGACAAGAAGACAATGCTTATGATGAACTGGAAGATCACAGTAATCAGCCAAGACTGCCACTTTATCGTCGAGGTATGGGAGGTAATAATCATAACAATTATAACCGCCCTCCTGATGATCCTTTTGCTAAAGTGAAATTTACTATACCCTCTTTTTCTGGTGCTTATGATGCTGAGGCTTATCTTGATTGGGAGATGACAGTAGAGCAAAAATTTAATTCCCATCTTGTTCCTGAACAACATAGAGTTCGTCAAGCCACTAGTGAGTTTAAGGACTTTGCTATCATATGGTGGAATGAACTTGTTAAAACTAGAACTGATCCTCCAACATGGGATAGATTAAAGGAAGCTATGCGTGTTCGATTTGTTCCTCCATCTTTTCAGCGGGACCTTCGCAAAAAATTGCAGCGTTTAGACCAAGGTAACATGTCCGTAGAGGAGTATTATCAAGAGTTACAAAAGGGTATGCTGCGTTGTGGGGTAGTGGAGGACATGGATGATAAAATAGCTCGTTTTTATGGGGGGTTGAGGCGTGAAATTCAGGACATTGTTGATTACAAAGAATATGATACTGTTAACAGATTGTTTCAGCTTGCTATGTTGGCAGAAAAAGAATTGCAGGGCCGACAACAACAGCAACAACGCACGAGGAGCAACTTCACGCCGCGTGCAGCAACTACACCATCCAAAACAGCACCATCTTCGCCCCCCCGTGCAGCGACTACACCACCCAATGGCGGCCAACGAACTATACCTGCTGCTCCACCTTCTCGCGTGCCGGAAGGCAGCAAGGCGACATCATTCAAGCCTTCGTCGTCCACTCCTTCTACGGGTCGTACTTCCGACATTAAGTGTCACCGCTGCCAGGGACTTGGTCATATGATGAGAGATTGCCCGAGCAAACGAGCATACATAGCACGCGACGATGGCGGGTATGATAGTACTTCGGATGTTGAAGATGAATATTCTCTTGCTACTGACTTTACAGATCCAAATGACGAACACACCGAAGAAGAGGTACTTGGTGCAGCGGCGACGGAGAACTATAGGAGCATCATTGTGCAGCGTGCCTTGAGCTCCAAAGTGGAGACCGACGACAAGCTACAACGACACAACCTCTTCCACATGTTTCTCGTCATCAAGGACTGCCGTGTACACACTATAATTGATGGAGGTAGCTGCAATAACTTGGTAAACACGGACGTCGTCAAGAAACTCGGTTTGACAACAAGAGCACACCCTCATCCGTACCACATTCAATGGTTCAACAACAGCGGTAAGGTTCGGGTAACACAAACAGCGAGAATCCATTTTTCAATTGGTTCATACCATGATTTTGCTGATTTTGATGTTGTTCCTATGGATGCTTGTTCTCTTTTATTGGGTCGTCCTTGGGAATTTGATACAGATGCTATTCATCATGGTAGAACCAATAAATATACTCTCATGCATAAGGGAAAGAAAATCACTTTGCTCCCCATGACTCCTGCTGAAATTGTGCATTTTGAGAAGAGTAAAATTCATGAGGGCAACGCAACTAAATTAGAATCTGAAAAACAGCAAGTTATTAAGTTAAAATCACCATCATTGCTCGCAACTAAATCTGAACTTGCTGATTTATTCGATGCTAAGGGGATGTGCTATGCTTTAGTTTGCAAAGAAGCCATGTTTTCACTTCATGAATTGTCTATTGCATTGCCCCCTGCTGTTGCTAACCTTTTGCAGGAGTTTGAGGATGTGTTTCCCTCCGAGATACCCCCTGGTTTACCACCGATGAGAGGCATTGAACACAAGATCGATTTGATTCCAGGAGCAAGTTTGCCAAATCGTGCAGCATACAGGGCGAATCCACAAGAAACTAAGGAAATTCAGCGACAAGTCCAAGATCTTTTGGACCGCGGGTACATTCGTGAAAGCCTTAGCCCTTGTTCCGTTCCTGTTCTTTTGGTTCCTAAGAAAGATGGTAGTTGGCGCATGTGTGTTGATTGTCGAGCGATTAATAACATCACCATTCGATATCGTTATCCTATTCCTCGATTAGATGACATGCTTGATGAATTGAGTGGTGCTATCATCTTCACAAAAATTGACTTGCGTAGTGGTTACCACCAAATTAGAATGGCACTAGGAGATGAATGGAAAACTGCATTTAAAACCAAGTTTGGACTTTATGAGTGGTTAGTCATGCCTTTTGGTTTAACTAATGCACCCAGCACCTTTATGCGATTAATGAACGAGGTTTTACGTGCTTTCATTGGACAATTTGTGGTGGTTTACTTTGATGATATCCTCATTTACAGCAAGTCATATGATGAACATCTTGATCATTTACGTGCTGTTTTTACTGTTTTGAGAGATGCACGTTTGTTTGGTAACCTCGAAAAGTGCGTTTTTTGCACCAATCGAGTCTCGTTTCTTGGCTATGTCGTTTCCTCGCAGGGAATTGAGATGGATGAGGCAAAAATTGAAGCAATCACCAGCTGGCCAGCCCCAACTACCGTCACACAGGTTCGTAGTTTTCTTGGTCTTGCAGGATTTTATCGGCGCTTTGTGCGGGATTTCAGCACCATTGCAGCACCTCTACATGAGCTAACGAAGAAGGGAGTTCCATTTCGATGGGGCGAACAGCAGCAACAAGCTTTTGATGCTCTCAAATCGAAGCTTACACAAGCACCATTACTACAACTTCCTGATTTTGACAAGACCTTTGAGCTAGAATGCGATGCAAGCGGCATTGGTATTGGAGGCGTTCTCATACAAGGAGGTAAACCCGTTGCTTTCTTTAGTGAAAAACTTCATGGTCCTTCTCTGAAATACTCCACTTATGATAAGGAATTGTATGCTTTAGTCCGTGTATTACAAACTTGGCAACATTATCTTTGGTCTAAGGAGTTTGTCATACATTCCGATCATGAATCATTGAAGTATCTTAAGTGTCAAGCCAATCTGAATAAACGACATGCTAAATGGATTGAGTTCATAGAGTCGTTTCCATACATCATTAAGCATAAGAAAGGGAAGGAAAATATCATTGCCGATGCATTATCTAGGCGTTATACCATGCTGTCCCAACTTGATCATAAAATCTTTGGTTTGGAAACAATTAAAGCATTATATCCTACTGATTTGGACTTCAAAGTTGCTTTTGAAAATTGTAGAGAAGGAAGAACTTGGAATAAATATGTGCTGCGAGAGGGTCTCCTCTATCGTGCTAACAAGCTATGCGTTCCAGCTAGCTCCGTTCGTCTATTGCTTTTGCAGGAAGCACATGGAGGAGGTTTGATGGGACATTTTGGAGTGAAGAAAACTGAAGACGTGCTGTCCACACACTTCTTTTGGCCAAAGATGAGGCGTGATGTCGAGCGCTACGTGTCACGATGCACTACTTGCAACAAAGCTAAGTCTCGTCTTAACCCACATGGTCTTTATATGCCTCTTCCTGTTCCTAGTGTACCTTGGGAGGATATTTCTATGGACTTTGTTTTGGGATTGCCTAGGACTAAGAGGGGGAGGGATAGTATTTTTGTAGTTGTTGATCGTTTTTCCAAAATGGCACACTTTATACCTTGTCATAAGAATGATAATGCCTCACACATTGCTGATTTATTTATGACGGAAATTGTTCGTTTACATGGTGTGCCAAATACCATTGTTTCTGATCGTGATGCAAAATTTTTAAGTCATTTTTGGAGAACTTTGTGGTATAAATTGGGAACCAAGTTGCTGTTTTCAACTACATGTCACCCACAAACGGATGGACAGACCGAGGTAGTTAATCGTACTTTATCCACTATGTTACGGGCTGTCTTGAAAACAAATTTGAAGTTGTGGGAGGAGTGTTTACCACATATAGAATTTGCTTACAACAGATCCGTTCACTCCACGACAAAGGTAAGTCCATTCCAGGTAGTGTATGGTTTCAATCCCCGTGCTCCTATTGATTTACTACCTTTGCCTCCTTCTAAAACTATAAATTTGGATGCTACACAACGATCTGAATTCATTCTTAAGATGCATGAAACTACAAAGAAAAATATTGAAATGATGAATGAGAAGTATAGGATTGCAGGTAGTAAAGGTAGAAAAGAAGTAAAACTTGAACCGGGCGATTTGGTGTGGTTACATTTGAGAAAAGAGCGATTTCCCGACTTGAGAAAATCTAAACTTATGCCACGAGCTGCTGGTCCTTTTAAGATCGTTGAAAAGATTAATGATAATGCATATAAGCTTGAATTGCCTCCCGATTTTGGGGTTAGTCCTACATTTAACATTTCAGATTTGCGACCGTACTTGGGAGAAGAAGATGAACTTGAGTCGAGGACGACTCCAATTCAAGAGGGGGAGGATGATGAGGACATCACAACAGCAGAGACGCGCATTGAACTGCAAGGACCAATCACAAGAGCACGGGCACGGTTATTAAATCAGCAGGTGAATTCGTTCTTAACTTCTTTTGCATGTGAGTTTGAGAATAGATTGCTATGTGATGATTTAATTGTTATTAGGAATAATGGAGAAGATCAACAAGTGAAGGAAGGAGGCCTTGGGAGCGTGGACAACCACCTGGGACGTCCACAAGCAGATGGAAATAGTTTACAACTCGGACTCGAGTTCAACTCGGAGTCCAGGAGCAGTCCACCTTAAAACAGACGCCCAGGAGGCATACGGACTCCGTTTTCGACGTTCTACATATGCACGGAAAGAGGAGAAGATAAACTTTCCAATGGTTCTGGTCCCACCTCAAAATACCTCCGGAGTCATTGGGAATCGTCGAAACAAGTCGAGTCCAGATTTCTGTCCGGTGCTGCGCCACCGAATCGGGCCTTTGGGCCTTGTATCCCGTAAGAGTCCATTAAGGACGCGTCTAATCGTGTTTTGGTCGAACCCTAGCCTATAAATACTGCAGCCGCCGGTCATATTCGGTGGGTTTTGCTTAGATCAATAAAATCGCCGTTCTACGGTTTGTGAGACCCCAATTTCGCGATTTCCGATCGTGTCTTCTACGTTCTTGCTCATGTTCTCGATTGCACTTGCAGGGATTAGCCTTCTTGGCGAGGTCAAGCGTGTGCAGCACGGTTGATAACCAACGGAGCCGTGGTGTAGTGATTGCAGGGGTACTCGAACCGCTCGAGTGCCGCGGATCATCAACGTCGAGTTCTCCACCCCAATCGACATACCTTTCGGAAGATCGGGCCTAAACCTACTCATCAGCGTACGAATAGCAACGCCAACCAACTTATAGTTCTTGTACTACATACAAAGAATTTTCCTTGTCCATGAGCCAATAAACAAACTCTTCTGATGTAGCTTTTGTAGTTAAAAAATGAACTATGCCAAAGCGACAAGTTCATGGAGACAGGGGGAGTACATATGATCATCGACGTCTCTCTCACATGCATGTTATAGATGTCCATGCATGCTACCCTACGCCCAAACATATGATCAACGAGCCAAAATATATATATATATATAATATTTCAACAAAAATAGAAATATATATATATATATATATATATATATATATATATATATATATATATATATATAACATGTTAGTTGTCATGCCCCAAACATGATCAACGAGCCTCAAACTATATATGACGATGTTTCAACAAAAAACAGAGAAGACACATAATAATGTTGTCATCAAACATGATCGTCGCGAGGTTTTTAAGTGCATATGTTACTTGTCCATGCATGCTTGCTACACCCCAAACATGATCAACGAGTCTCAAATATGACGATCTTTCAACAAAATTAGAAAACACCTAACGTCATCAAACATGCATGATCGAGGTCTTTTGCATGTCAAACGACGATTTTCAAAAAACAAGAGAAAACACGTAACATCATGAAACATGATCGAGGTCTTTTGCGTGACAAACTGAAAAAAACTGGAACATTGCATATACCATGGGCCGGTGGGCCCTTTGCGTGTCAAAATAAAAAACTGGAACTGAAAAACTAAAACACCGCCGGACGGACCTACAAAGTATGCCAGGTGGGCCACTGCATACCCTGGACCCTTTGCTTGTCAAATTAAAAAATTGCCTGTGAAGCGACAACGTAGAGGAAGCCAACCGCGGTTTGGATTAATTCGAAAGCGCAGTTTTTGAAGCGTCCGATCATCTCCACTCGCGCGGACCATCCGCAGTGGCGTACTGTAAAGCATACTAGATACACTATTTTGCAGTGTAATTTAGAGTATGTAGTGTAAAAGCTGAAGGAGAATAGTGTATAGAGTATGCTTTAGAGTACGCTGGTGCGGATGGTCGACGAGGACCCACTATAAAGGCACACCCGTCCTCTTGCGTCTCTGCCGCACCACTCCATCTCCATCGATTGTAGCCTCCAAACTTCTCTTCCTTCACTGCCGCACTATCACCGACCACCTCTCGCTCTTTCTCCACACCTATGTCGCCGCACAAATGGGTAGCCCCGCATCGAAGCGCTCCAGGCCATCGACGTCCTCTGAACCTCCTTCCTCTCTGTTTTTGTCACAGCCAATGCCGGTGGAACTAGAGGCGGCGCCCGCACCTCCTCCTTCCCCTTCTCCGCCCATGGCGCCCGCACCTCCTCATCCCATTTGGGTTCAGGAGACTGTCCGCCTCGTCGAACACCACTTCGATGAACTCAATCGGCGCCTGAAGGAGGCCACCGAGCACCTTTCTGCCACCGCCGGGCAAGCAAAAAAGCTCGACAAATTGGCGTGGGATGTATTTTCCGATACATCTCGCTCGTGTGACCGTATGGGTCTTGGGAAACTTCCCGTCTGCACCAGCATGGACACGGTCGGCCACTACTGCTTCGGGTTAAGGTTTGTGGAGGTCTCAACGTCCTCTATGAGACGATCGGGGAGGTGGTTGGGGTGGAGGGCCGCCAGCATCTTTTGCGGACCATCGCCCGAAAGCTTCGGACTCAATTGCCGGAGGAGGCGGCAGCAGCGGCGGCAGCGGAGGAGGTGACGGCGGCGGCAGCGGCGGAGGAGGCGGCGGCAGCGGCAGAGAAGGAGGTGGAGGAGATCTCCTCTGACTCCGAGTAGAGTAGTATTTGTAGTTTTTCTTTTTCTTGTTTTCTATGTTCTTTCGTAGTTCTTTTTTGTAATATATGTGTTGTTTCTATTTCAATGATAAATGTCTTTTCTGTTCATGAACAATGCGTCCTATGCAGTATTGAAAAACAACTCCTTTTTGGAAAAGAGGCGAGATAACCGTTGTTCAATGTCTAGCCAAGAATGGTTGAAACTCCATTGAGATCGTAGTTGAGGCTGCGTTTCTCCTCTTTTGTGTTCTTTCACTCAATTTTTTCATTTGTAGTCAGCGCATGGGAAAATGTATTTTTAGTATGTAGTAGCATATACTACATGTTATCATTTCATTGTGACTAATGTTACAAAATGCTGATTGTTTACCATCATCCTTTCGTCGACTTGGCTGTATTTGCATATCGTTTGCATTAGCGCATACACATTTGGCGATTCATATTTTTTCGTATTTTTTGGAATGTCCCACTAGCTAGCAGATGACTGCTTTTAGATTTTGATCTCCATGCATGTCAACAAAGATGAATTAAGAAGCGAGCAAGTTGTCCTAAGACGAAGTCTACCCCTCTAGCTAAACGCACCATGTGCAGGAATCGACGCGACATGAGATGTAATTAGTCACGATTGGATGCGTGCACAAGGGCACGGCTTGCGTCAAATTCTCCACTCCCACGAAAATTTTATCGTTCTACTTGGTACGCCACATTTGAGATTTTGACAATTCAATTTTCACTTCCTGCGCCTCCAATTTCAGCCCCGCCTATTATTGTAACCCTATTTCAGCCACGATGAGTATAAATGAAACACTGTCCTCAATTCCCGACACACCGCTGCCCCACCCTTCCGGTGATCTCACAGTACTCCAAATGTGTTGTCTCTCTGTCCTGGGTTCCATACTTGTATTCCTAAGAAATTCCCGTGTTTTCATTTCCCACGATTTTTACAATTTTTCCGCCATGGATCTCGCAGTGACGCATCGAAGCTCTTGGTGGTGTTGACTCCTGGGTACAACGCCGGGTGACCAAGTTTGACGGGCTCTACCAAACCTCTTCGTTGCCGACACCTCCCCGCGACATCGCATCCCGGACTCCAGTTTTGTGCTAGGTAAACTACACGATCCATGCCATCTTTTTATAGAGCTATATTGGCTTGGTTCTACACGATCCATGCAGTTTTGGCCTAGTTAAGTTATACACGATCCATCCTGATATACGAAGATTAAATAAATTAACAAAGAAGAAATGTGGTCTTCTGTTTCACGAATTTAGTTATATATATATATATATGTATGTATGTATATATATATGTATATATATATGTATATATATATATATAGATATTTGTATATATATATATATATATATATACATATAGATACTACATATGTCCCTAAATAAATGTTGCTCCGACAGTTTATTATGGTAGTGTATTTCTGGATGAGGATCCTCTGACTTAATCAGCGGTCACTGACATGTGGACCCAGTCCCACACGTTAGTGACCATGTCACGGCGTGCAGTAAAGTCAGGGGATCCCTGTCCGTATTTCTAGTTCAATTCCTGGCCGGGAACGACAAATACTAAAAACCAGAGGTAGTAGTATGTATTTTCTGGATTTAGAAGTAAATGACACACGGGTTATCTGGTCAACCACTCCAAATGTTGTACTCTCATTCCTGTTTTACAAATTTGTATTCCTAAGATTTTTAGTTCCCATGGCTTTTTACACTTTTTTCTTTCTTGTGGCTTTCTCGAATCGTACGTTTTTTCTATTCTTTCTTTTCTAATTCCTCCGTTAGTAATAAACACGACATTTTATAGAAAGCACACTGCCCGATCCAAAATCTACGTCGGTCATGTATTCTAACGTTATCACCGTTATTTGGAATGACTACTTATAATGCTCTTTACATTAGGAACAAGACATCAAACTGTGATGTCGTCTACAAGCATTCATGGTGGCCAACAAGCACCTGGTATAACTATAAATGTGTTAACTATCAAAATTAAACAAATTTAGACAACACTAAATCGTTTGCATGGTACGCACAGAATATTGCAGCATATGATGTTCAGGAACCCCAAGGTTCTTCACTCCTTGGTACTATGATGCATGAACCAACAGCGGGTATAGATATACAAACCAGAAATACTCCTTTCGCCCAGCATAATTTTACTTCTGGAGCTTAAAAGATGTCCCACTCTAACTCTATCCTCGGTAGTAGCTTCCAACTACCCATATCACATCATATTACTACTTGCCTCTCTACCGTGCCATTTGTTTTGGCAGAGCGTGTTAGTTTTTTACTCCTTTGTCATTAAATATGGATCATTTTGAGAGACTACATTCTGTCCTTTAGATGTATTGATGATGGGTATATCATGGTCATTTGCATTCTTTCCTAGGCTCTACTAATTGTTTTAGCATGCCTTGCGATTCTACATTCTTATTAGTACTTAGTCTTTATAGTTAACATTTCATCAGCTTGTGTGATGGCGTGATTTTTTTATGCCTCCATGTTGTGCTCTCTCGCCGCCGGCCGGCACTGGCGCCCACGCCCTGCTGCTGGTCACTTCATTGTCCTCCCCGACGCGTCTCCCTTGCCCATCGCCACGTCCCATCCTTCGCGTGCCATAATTACCCCGCCGCCCGCAAATCCCTGGCCATTACTCGCCCTGCCACCAATCCTCCTCGAGAGTTTCGGCGAGACTGAACCCTCGCTTTGTTGAGTGTCGCAAGCTGGCACTATGCAGTACTGCACCTGCAGTAGACACCACTGACAAGTAGGCCCGATGTCTCATGGGCCCACATGTTAGTGGCAGCTAATGCAGGTGTAGTACTGCGATGGATTTCAATCCCGCAAGTTGCCTGCCTTATCTGTCTTACATTCGCCACCTGCTACCGTTGGCGTTCATTACTTGCCCTGCAACTAATAATTCTCTTCGAGACGCGCTCCGACTCATGTCAGTCAGACCGAAACGGCGAACCCTATCTTTGTCTAGTCTAGCGTTGCCAGCTGCATGCCCCCTCATAGTCTTGCCTGCTTCGCTCATGGACTGAAAATCCTCTGCAGTACTACGAGTGCGTACCACCACTGACATGTGTACCTCATGGCTCATTTTAGGGTATGAACAGCAACAAAGAAGTCAATAATGTAACCCCCCATCAAAATAGTTGTCGTTAGGACAGTCCTAACTACTGTAGTAGTTCATTTTTAATTCATTTATTAGTCTCATACAACAATTAATATAAACCAGGAGGGAGTACTACAGAACAAAATGGTGCTGGCACGACGCAGTCGTCCCACGCTCGTATTTGCCGCACTCGTCTTGAAGATGGTATGAACATCAGTTTTTTCTTCTTTTCACAATATTTGTACATGATACTAAACTTGTTAAGGCGGTAATTTGCTTTAATCGTTTTGAATCAATGTAACAGAAGTAAGGAAGCTAGGAAGAAGTGATGCTAAAGGACTTAAGGTTGCCAGAATACGCTATGCAACCCAAGTTAGTACAACGGAGCATGTGAAGCTACCAATTCAGTTCTCCGCTAGGTTGGGTGTTGTGGTTGGTATTAATCAGCAGCACTTTGTCGATAATGTGGTTATGTTTACAAAAAGACATGCACCCCTTAGCGGTGCAAGGAAGTGGGCAGAGGTTGGCCATAGTAACATGAGAGATATAGTACAAGACATTCTGGTTAGTGTTGTCACACCCCCACACAAGTATTTTTTTTTCTTGCAATCTCCATCATGTACGTTTATAGCAACTTGTTATACAATGTACAGGATTCCTAGGACATGGATGACACATCGGAGAGCGCAAGAAAAATTTTGAAAATTGCTGGTGAGTGCTACAAGGGGTGGCGCTCGACTTTGCATGCCACCTATAAGAGTTATTCTACCGATGAAGAACGTATATGAAACCAGCCTACTGACGTAACGGCACCCGAGTGGTCACCTAATAGAATGTTTTAGGTCTGAGCAATTCAAAGTCAGCTAACTTTTTAATAGCTTCGCATCATACAAAAAATATTTCATTTACTTTCATTTGTGGAATTAATTCTTAAAATTATTACAGTCAATAAGAAGGACCAATTCTCAAAATCAAAGAAGACAAAAGGCGTGTCACTTGCTTGGCTCCAAATCCTACGCCCAACTTAGTTACGAGAAGGTATGAAAAATAAATCACGCTTTTACTTTGCGTTGCAAACTATATGTATACCGACATGTTGAAGTTTACTTGTATTTTATGTAGCGAGACCCAGAGACCGGAGAGGAACCCGATGATATACAACTGTGGGAGGCAAGCCATTTGTTGAAGAACGGTAACTGGACAAACAAGCTGGCAGAAGCTGTACATGTGAGTAACACTTCAAACAATCCCCAATTAAATAAATATTTGAAAATGACCTGTGAATTTTCTTTTCGTATATTGATCCAGGCACGTGCCCAAGTGGACGACATATAAGCTTAGCAGGGAGGCCCAATACCAAATGAGGAGAGAAACCACATCTTCCAGCGTTGTTATAGATCCTCAATCGGTTGTGCAGAATCACAGAAGAAGAAGAGGAAGAAGAGGAAGAAGAAGAAGAAGAGGAAGAAGAAGAAGAGGAAGAGGAAGAAGAGGAAGAGGAAGAAGAGGAAGAGGAAGAAGAAGAAGAAGAAGAGGAAGAGGAAGAATAGGAAGAAGAAGAAGAAGAAGAAGAAGAAGAAGAAGAAGAAGAAGAAGAAGAAGAAGAAGAAGAAGAAGAAGAAGAAGAAGAAGAAGAAGAAGAAGAAGAAGAAGAAGAAGAAGAAGAAGAAGAAGATGACGATGACTTCGACTTCGGAGGTGGCTTCGGAGGTTAGATGGGCGAGTGAGCCCTTTTATTTACTTTGTTGATGACGATGTGAGATGTATCGGAATTTTAGTTTGTGATTGTGATGATGTTTGTGTATGCTGTGTATATATTGTGTATATTGTATATATTGTGTTTGTTGTGATTCTGGCCATCGAGCCAGGTAGTATTTTCTGTTTTTTTTAAAAAAAATAAAAAACCTTATTTGCGACGGCTTTTTATACAGTACCGTCACAAATAAGAGTACAAGCCGTCGCAATTAAACCACAGTTATTTGCGACGGCCTGGCCGTCGCAAATAAGCATTAATTGCGATGGCCCGACCGTCGCAAATAGCGTCGTGGGTCCCAGAGGAGGACACGTGGGCCCTGCCCTCTGAACTTATTTGCGACGGCCTGGCCGTCGCAAATAGTGACCCTTAATTGCGACGGCTAGGCCGTCGCAAATAAGCATCTGCGGGGCCCGCCAGCCTGCAGCAATAACTTGCGACGGCGACTCCAAGCCGTCGCAAATAAGTTTATTTGCGACGGTGGCCGTCGCAAATAAGCTTATTTGCGACGACAAACTTGTGACGGCCAGAAGCCGTCGCAAATAAGGTAAACCGTCGCAAATAGCTTATTTGCGACGGCATTTGGCTTATTTGCGACGGCCCCGGTCGTCGCAAATCGTCGGGATTCCTGTAGTGATTGATTTAGAAGTGTAGAATATAGCACTACTAAGTAAATGACTCTTCAAATTATTAACAACAGATGGAACTTAGCAACAGATTTTCGAAATAAATATTTGTGCTCAAACCTCTATCTCAGTTATATTGAAAATTAGGGATTCTCTTTTTTAGGCGGGGTTAATGATGGTGAAGCAAGATTTGCTAAGATTTAGAACTTTAAGATCAAACACGGAACCCAAATAAAATTCTGGAAAGACAAATCGTTGGGGGATGTGAGATTGAAAGAACAACACCCATGTTTATACCACTAAGCTCGTTATAAAACGGTAACGGTGGCAGAAGTTTTCTCAACCGTGGAGTTTAACTTAATTGAGGTGATGTAGAGATATTGTGGGTCGAAGTGAGTGGAGTGGAACGCATAGCGAACACGACTCGCCAACGTAGTGCTGTCAGGCAAACAAGATGAGTTTTTGTCAGAATTTAATTCTAAATGGACAATTCTTGACAAGATCATACTATTTAGGACCAATCCATGTAGACATTCCGAATTTTAATAAGAACATGTGGAAGATCAAGATGTGTTTGGATCAATAAGAAAATCACGGAGAAATTAAATCTGGAATGTTACCCAACACATCGCTGCTGCCATACTCATCGCCGGCAAGAAAATCACTAGTCATTCATACTCATCTAATGACTAGTAGCTACTAAATCGCTGGCAAGAAAGTCACTAGTCATTCATACTCATGTACTGGCGAGCCACTAGTCATTCATACTAGTCCTGCAAAGAAAAATCGCTGCTGCCCCTAAAAATAAATCTGGAATTACCCAACACATTTCTTCTATAACCACGGAGAAATTCATGTGCATATTGGCGAGCTACCAGTTATTAATTCATACTCAAATTTTGGCAACTTCAGTTATTTTAGCCATGCAATAACAGAAGGCTGCAGGACGCGAACTGCCGGCATATTCCAATGCTGTGCCATTGCCTAGGGATGCCTGCACAAAATGGAAGCGCTATAATCCTCAAATACAGGATGTATCTTGCTGTGAGATTGGGCCAATGCAACTCATTCTTCGGTTGCCATTATGGTGAAATCAAGCAACGGCGGCAAGGTGTGCAACAAGAAATTACTCACTCTGTCCTACCTCAACTCTATTTTCACCTTTGGTCAAATATATCTTTCTCTAATAATTTTTATAGATTCTATTAATTTTAATAACATGTAAATTGTAAATTATGAAAATATTTTCATTATAAATATAAAAGTACAATTTTATATTGTTAAAGTTGATCAAAGTTACATAAATAACTTGTTAAATGTAGATTTGGCTAACCCAAAAATAAAATTGAAATGGTACAAAGGGAGTAGGAGCTTTGTCGCATAGTGTTAGGCCCCTTTTGGTAGAGCTCTACGGAGCTGATTTTTAGGCAGAACCAGAGGAGTTATTCCAAATAATATTTTTTAGAAGAAATGATTCTTGGTTGATTCTTTGAAGTAATTCTCTGAAATGAACTAAGAGGCTAGAAGCTAAAAAATATAGCTTCTGATTATGTAAAGTGATTCACTGTTCTGATTTTAAGAGTTTATTCTAGAGAATTTTAGAGAATCACTTTCAACCACATAATCAGGTTGTGGAGCTCTACCAAAAGAGTGCTAGTATGGTAGTGCCATAGGAAGTCATTCGGAAGGCGGTATGAGCACTAAATCACTCTCTACTACAGAATGAGCTGCACAACACTTGTGTTACATGTTGCTAGGGCATGGCGAATCAGAGGATCTGCTTGTGCTTTGTGCGCTTCTTTACTAACAAGGTCTTAAACACTTCTTTTGATGTCTGTACAACTTGCATAATATGCACTAGTTACTTTGTTAGGTCCGTTTGGAATATAGGAAGTTATAGGAAAAAATAGAGGATCTCATTCCATGGGAAAGTTTCACATAATACCGTTTGGAATGAAGGAATAACCCTCCCATTCCATATGAAAGGAATGCATTCTTCGACAAAATACAGGAACTAGAAAATCCATTATAAGCTCTAGACACTATAGGAAAAAGCTTCAGAAACAAAGACCCCATTGTACATTAAATAATAAATGACGGCCGAAGCTAGCCATCATACATAAGGCGGTTATTTATGACGGTTGACCTATGCTGTCGTAAATAAGTCCTATTTACGGCGACTTATGGATCGGGCCATCATAAATTAGGGTTTCTATGGTGTTGAGCTTATATGAGCTATGTCATGCGAGAGGGTGGATGTATCATGTGCATTGAGATCATACCAAGGGGCTCAAAGTGGAGGTTTAGAGAAAAACATAAGTGAGAAGCCAAAAATGAGATCAACCCTAGGAGGTCGGACTAGTCCGGGCCAGGCAAACAAGTCCGTTTGGAGATGGGCCAAACGTCTCTGGAGTAAATCTGAGTGAATTTGGAGCTAAGTTCGAGAAGTCCGGACTTGTCCATTTTTGGATGGACTAAAGCTCTCTGGAAAAGTTCAGACTTCTCCGTTTGGGTACGGACTTGTCCGTTTGTGACTTAGTGAGATAAACCGAGAGAAACCCTAGAGGGTCGGACTAGTCCGCCCCTGTTGCCGGACTAGTCCGGGCCAACCCAGAAGAGTCCGTTTTGGGACGGACCAAACGGTTCTGTTTCACTTCGGACTAGTCCATTGTTGACCGGACTAGTCCGTTCTCTAGTGACCGTTTGAATCTGGAAATTTGGCGGGTAGCATGACGATCGTCGCGCAATGTGGCAGTTGTTGGGATCTGACTAGATGTCAGTGGTCCCATAGGGCCAGACTACTCCGGGGTCATATGCGAGACTAGTTCGCCCTTCTGCTGAGGTCAGCAGAAGGGGCTCGGGACCCCTATAAAAAGGGGACCTCCGACCTCATTTGAATAAGTCACCACAAGTAACCTAGAGCTTTCCAAAGCCTTCTACTCGTCCTACTAACCCTCTAAGAAAAAACCTTGAAGAGATTAAGGTTTGAGGAGGAGAGTAAAGGAAGATCATCGCGCTTTGGCTCTCAGTTTGATCTCTTGCACATTGTGTTGTGTTTTGTGGCTTGTGTGAGTTTAGATTCATGTGCTCCTCATTTTATTGATTTGTGGGAGCCTCAAGTTGTGAGCAGCCCCATACAACTTGTTGATTACCCATTGATATAGTGGAATCCAAGCCGGCCATCGTGGTGGCTTCGGTACCCGGTCCTTGTGTGGACTTCTCAACATGGATGTAGGCTTCTTCGTGGAGCTGAACCACGGGTAAATCTTGTCTCACTTGTCTCTTACTTTTCGTAATCATTAGTATTACTATTAGGGTTCTTATTGCTCATATTGCTCTTCACTTTGATGATTATTGTAAACTTCCAATCTAAGTGTTTGAACTTCACAATCTGAGCTTTACTAGTTTACCACATATTGCTTATCTCTTCGGTGAACTTTAATTCCGCAAATACCTTGTAGAAACCAAGTTTTAGAGTTTTCACCCTATGCTGAGCGGACTAGTCCGGCCCTGTGCAGACTAGTTTGGCCAAAGAAATTTAATCTCGTTTGATTAAGTCGTTTCAGGTATTATTTCCTATTCACCCCCTCTAGGCAACTTTCAATTGGTATCAGAGCAGGCTTCTCCAAAAGAGTCTAACAACTCAGAGAAGAAATGGCCGGAAGGGGTGACAACGAGGTTCCGGTGGTCGTGGACGACACCAAAACGAAGAACGTCGATGTTCTTCAAGATGATCCAAACGACGACAAAGAAGTTTGGATGCTCAAGGCACGGCTTTGTGAGAAGCTCAACGTGCCCAAGAAGGAGATCAAGCGAATTGCTCCGGTCAACAATGACAACGGTAGTTGTTCACAAGACTACTCCTGGTATCCTTTTAATTATGAACAACTAACCGCAAACAATCATTACTTATCAATTCCCATTAGCAAACCTCCTCAGTTTGATGGAAATGACTACTCCATGTGGAAGCATAATATGAAGATGCACCACATTTCCTTAAACCGTAGCTTGTGGCAAATTGTTATGATAGGTGTTCATCTTCTAAAGAATGAGTAAGAAATCACTCCGGAGCAAGATGTTCTTCTACATCGCAATGCTCAGGCCGTTGGAGTGATTACCTCCTCATTAACCAGAGAGGAGTTCAACCGCATTGAAGGGTTGGAGGTTGCCAAGGAAATATGGGATACCCTCAAGACGGCGCACGAAGGAAACCGCATCATTAGGGAGGCAAAGATTGAGATGATCGAAGGAGAGCTTGGGAGATTCAATCATCATGGAGGCTGAGTCTCCCCAACATATGTATGACCGCCTCAAGACTCTCATCAACAAGAGTCGGTCATATGGAAGCACCCGGTGGACCGACCATGAGGTTGTAAAGAGGATGATTTGAGCATTCATGCCTCGAAACATCACTCTTTGCTCACTAATTCGTGAAAGTTCGGGCTTTCACAAGATGACTCCCGAAGAAGTGCTAGAGAGGATCATCAACCATGAGATGATGGAGCAAGAAGCGATGTTCTACAATGATCTACAAAAGCTTTCCTCCTCCAAGAAAAGTGATGTTGCATTTAAGGCAACATCCTCAAGATCACAAGAAAAGGGAGAGAGTGATGAAGAGAGTCCTGTACCGATGAGGAAGAAGCTCTATTCATCAACAACTTTAAGAGGATGTTTAGAAGAAGGAGGGGGAGCTACCAAAATGAAAGAAAGAGCAAAGACAAGCCCAAAACAAGATCAAAGAGGGCTTGCTAAAATTGTGGAGAGTATGGCCACTTCATTGTGGATTGTCCACATGAAGAGAATAAGAAGAATAAGGAGGGCAAGTCCAAGGAAAAGAAGTACTTCAAGAAGAAGAAGCAATCCAGACATGGCTAGCTAGGAAAGGAGTGGGATTCAAATGAGGAATCCTCCTCCGATGAAGAAGAGAAGATAGCAACTATATCTATGAAGAAGACAACCTCGGAGAACAAGCTCTTCCCCAACTTGGAGACTTCAAGGCCAACATGTTTCATGGCCAAGGAGGGAATAAAAAAGGTTAAATCTAAATCTTCTTCTTCTTCAATTTCTTCTCATGATGATTTTTATAGTAGTAGTGAAAATGAAGATATGCTTAAACACATGAGTAAAAGTACTTTAAGAGATTGAGATTGTTAACGAAGGAAATATTTGAGAAGGAAGAACTCATCAACCGTCAAGAGGACATGCTCATCCAAAAAAAGGAGAGATGTCAAGAGGTTGAGGAGCTCTTGGAGCTTGAAAGAGAAAAAAGCAAGGCACTTGAGTGTGAACTCTGTCGACTGTTGGAGTCGGCAGATCCCCTGACACTACTAAAGTGTTGAAGGAGTTTGTAGTTCAGTGTGGGCGCGCGGAGACTCAAGAAGGTGAATCACGATTGGACACGAGAGACACAGTGGTTTACGTGGTTCGGGCCGCCTGAGCGTAATACCCTACTCCACGGGTGTGTGGTGTTGTATTAGTTTATGTATGAAAGCTCACGTCAATGCGTGTGTGCCTGAGAGCGTTCGAGAGCCCCCCCCCCCCCCCCCCCCGTGTATCGTCGGTCTGTCCTTTTATAGTACAAGGACAAACCGTTACAAGTTAGCCTGGCCTGACATGTGGCCCCGGCGGTTACTAGTATTGATACATGATTAATTGTTGTTAATAACCCTGTAACGGGCTCCGACAGTGCCGTTACAGGTGTTAAGATTGTCCGATTAAGTGTCATTAACATGGAATTAATGACGATTAATCGGGTCTTGAAGTCCGCGGCTATCCTTTGAAGATCCGGAGTCGTTACAATGTCTTCCGGAGGTTTGAGGCGGCCAGCTCTGACGTTTGGACACGTGGCAGCTCCGGAGCTTGCTTGTGGGAAGCGGGAAGCTCCGGGGTGGCCTGGCACGTGTCAGGTCCGGAGCTTCTCTCGGTCAGGGGTTAAGTCCGGAGGTGCCGTTTCGGTACCTAGCCCGGAGCTTCACCCTTGTGGGTAGTAGCTCCGGTCTGGCAGTACACGTGGCAACCTAGGGGTTAACCATGTTAGAGAAGCAGGTCCGGTTATGTCTGACAAGTGGGCCTCCGAGGGTCTTCAATTTGAGTAGACGTCCTTCCCTTGAGATCTTTGTAACCTCAGGGGTGTATGGTTTTTAGGGTACCGACAAACTCGCTTTGAGCAAGGAAACTTGCTCAAACCTTGTGAACACTACAATTGTGCTCAACGATGAACTTGTTAGTTTGACACAAGCTAACAAGATGCTTGAGACGCAATTGAAGTCTCTCAAGGTCATTGCACCTTCTTCCTCTACAAGCTCACCTTCCAAAAATATAAATTCGAAGCATCTCAACCTTGTAAATGCTCAAACTTAATCATAAAGCTTAAAGAAGAGCTTAAGTTGGCACAAGCCAATCAAGCACCAAAAGGTGGCATCTTTGACAAGTAGAAGGTGGCATATGCACGTAGTGCATACACCAACACAAGACATCCCCTTATCAAGGATGGTCTTGGTTATTCTAGGGAGATGAGGCAAAACGCCAAAATCCCCAAGAATGGCAAAGACTAGATTTTTTTTGTCAAAGGAGGCTCATACAATAACAATGGAAAGAGTATTGCAACATCTCCTAAAATGCCTAAGAAAGAACCTCATCCATTGTTCCATGATTTTGATGCCTCCTATGTTTTATTGAGGAACAAGTTTGGAAAGGCCTATGCTAGGTATGTTGGGCCACACCACAGGAGCCCTAAACCTTGTGTGTGGGTGCCCAAGTGCCTCTTGACTAACATCAAAGGACCCAACACCGCTTGGGTACCTAAAGCAAAGGCTTAAATCTTTCTTGTAGGCATACTCCTCCGGTGGAACCAAGTGGGTTCTTGATAGTGGATGCACAAATCATATGACCAGAGAGAGGAAGATGTTTGTGGAGTATGAGCTAAATAAAGATCCAAGTGAAGGAATCTATTTTGGGGACAATAGCCAAGAAAAAATCCTTGGCACCGGTAAAATTGCTATATCCCCTAATCATACTCTTTCAAATTTTTTACATGTTGATTCACTTGATTATAACCTCTTGTCCATATCACAACTATGTGACAAAGGTTATTAATTCTTATTCACTAATGAGGGTGTGACCGTCACAAGGAGAAGCAATGGCTCAATTGCCTTTAAGGGTGTACTCAAGGGAAAGCTCTATCTTGTGGATTTCTCCGCGGAAAAAAGCCCAACTTGATACATGATTAATTGCAAAAACTAACATGGGATGGCTGTGGCATAGGAGGCTAGCCCATGTTGGGATGATAAAATTTGCAAAAACTCCTTAAGGGTGAGCACATCTGTGGTTTAAAGAATGTTGTGTTTGGAAAGGATAGGCCACGTAGCGCATGCCAAGCCGGAAAGCAAGTTGGAGCACCACATCCATCCAAGAACATTATGATAACATCAAGACCATTTGAGCTTCTACACATGGATCTCTTCGGTCCAATCGCCTACATTAGTATTGGTGGTAACAAATATGGTCTTGTTATTGTTGATGACTTTTCACGTTTCACATGGGTATTCTTTTTGCATGATAAAAGTGAGACTTAAGGTGTCCTCAAGAGATACATGAAGAGAGCTCAAAACAAGTTCTTCTTGAGTATCAAGACCATAAGGAGTGACAACGGCACCGAATTCAAGAATACCCAAGTTGAAGAATTTTTGGATGAAGAAGGCATCAAGCATGAGTTCTCGGCCCCCTACTCCCCTCAACAAAATGGGGTGGCCGAGAGGAAGAATAGGACTCTAATTGAGATGGCAAGAACCATGCTTGATGAGTACAAGACGTCGGATTGATTTTGGGCGGAAGCGATCAACACCGCTTGCCATGCCATAAACCGGTTGTATCTTCACCGCATACTTAAGAAGACTTCGTATGAGCTCCTAACCAGTAACAAGCCCAACATCTCTTACTTTCGGTTTTTGGGAGCAAACAAGAGGCTTAGGACTTCGAAGTTCGCTTCTAAGTCCGATGAAGGTTTCTTACTTGGTTATGACTCAAACACTTACGCTTATCGTGCCTTTAACAAATCCTCCAGAATTGTTGAAGTAGCACATGACGTAGTGTTTTATGAGACTAATGGCTCCTAAGTGGAGCAAGTTGATCGTCATGTGCTAGATCAAGATGAAGCTCCACAAGTGGTGATAGGAAGGATGGCACTTAGAGATATACGACCACAAGAACAACCTCAAGATGCAAGTGACCATCGTACACATCAAGCAAGCTCTTCCTCAAGTGATCAAAATCAAGTTCCCCAAGATGCGCTCCAAGAAGATGAAAATGGAGGCATTAATCAAGGGGGAGACAATGAGAATGAGGAAGACCAAGATGATGAATCAAGACCTCAAGATCCTCACCCAAGAGTGCATCAAAGCATCCAACAGGACCATCCCGTTGACAATATACTTGGAGACATCTCCAAGGGGTAACTACTCGATCTCGTGTTGCAAACTTTTGTGAACATTACTCTTTTGTTTCTTCCTTGGAGCCCCACAAGGATGAAGAAGCACTACGATATTCGGATTGGGTGACGGCCATGCAAGAAGAGCTCAACAACTTTGAGATAAATCAAGTATGGGAGCTTGTGAAGAGGCCTAATGTGAATATAGTAGGCACCAAATGGGTGTTCCGCAACAAACAAGATGAACACGGGGTGGTTACAAGGAACAAGGCGCGACTTGTGGCCAAAGGGTATTCATAAGTGGAAGGTTTGGATTTCGAAGAAACCTTTGTTCCCATAGCAAGGCTTGAATCAATTCATATATTACTTGCCTTTGCTACTCACCATGATTTTAAGCTATATCAAATGGACGTCAAGAGCGCTTTCCTCAATGGTCCAATCAAAGAAGAGGTGTATGTGGAGCAAACCCGCAGATTTGAAGATGAATAATTCCCAAACCATGTGTAAAAATTGTCTAAGGCCCTCTATGGACCCAAACAAGCTCCTAGAGCTTGGTATGAGTGCCTTAGAGACTTTCTAACTCAAAATGGTTTCAAAATTGGGAAGGCGTACTATACTTTATTCACTAAGAACTTCAATGATGATTTGTTTGTTTGCCAAATATATGTTGATGACATTATATTTGGTTCTACTAACAAAGCTTTTTTTGATGATTTTTCCAAAATAATGACGGAAAGATTTGAGATGTCTATGATGGGGGAGTTGAAGTTCTTTCTAGATTTTAAAGTGAAGCAACTCAAGGAAGGCACGTTCATTAGTCAAACCAAGTACACACAAGATATACTCAAGAAGTTTGACATGGACAAGGCCAAACCCATCAAGACTCCTATGGCAACCAATTGGCATCTCGATCTCAATGAAGATGGTCCAAGTGTGGACCAAAAGGTATATCGTTCCATGATAGGCTCATTGCTTTACTTATGTGCATCTAGGCCTGATATCATGCTTAGTGTGTGTATGTGTGCTAGATTTCAAGCCGCTCCAAAGGTGTGTCATTTGACCGCCGATAAGAGAATTCTTAGATATTTGGTTCACACACCAAGCCTAGGACTTTGGTACCCCAAAGGCTCTAAGTTTAGCCTCATTGGATATTCCGATGCGGACTATGCGGGGTGCAAAGTTGATAGGAAGAGTACATCGGGAACTTGCCAATTCCTTGTTAGATCTCTAGTGTCTTGGTCCTCAAAGAAACAAAACTCCATTGCACTTTCCGCAGCCGAAGCGGAGTATGTCGCCACCGGAAGTTGTTGTGCACAACTTCTTTGGATGCGACAAACTCTTAGGGACTATGGCATAAACTTGCGCCATATCCGTCTCCTATGTGACAATGAGAGTGCCATCAAAATAGCCCACAATCCAATTGAACACTCAAGGACCAATCACATCGATATTCGCCACCATTTCTTGAGAGATCACTCCATCAAAGGAGATATTGTAATTTCCCATGTGAGAACCGAAAAACAATTGGCCGGTATCTTTACCAAGCCCCTAGATGAGAAAAGGTTTTGTCAACTTACGAGTGAGCTAAATATCCTAGATTCTCGAAATGTGGATTAAGTCCTGCACATCTGATTGTTATATTCAAAATTCACACAGGCTTGCGAAAAACTCATCCTCCTCAATTTCTCTACAAATTATTTTGAAATTTTTGAATCCTTGAGAATCATGTTCATAGTTTGATTGTTGATTGCTTACTGACCATGTTTACAAAGATCTTTTGTGAAATATAGTCCAAAAGGATCAAATCTCCACTAAAAACTCAATACATAGGAGTTTTCAGTCTTAGGACGGGACTAGTCCGCCCTCAGATCGGACTAGTCTGGTGGCTCAAAACAGTCCGGACCCAGTCCGACAGTCGGACAAGTTCGGGTCACTGACTGGACTAGTTTGGCCCTTGGGGAACTAACCTCCCAAGGGAGCCCTCGACCTCTCCACTTCCATTCAAACTCCCTCTCTCCAAAAAACGCTCGAAAACCGCCCCCTCTTTGGCGATTTTCGATTTCAACCACAACATCTTGATTCTAATCGGTGGATTGAAGGCCTAAGATGCTTAGGAACCTTTCCCCAAGCATCGGAGGCCGATTCCACACCTACATTTCATCGAATTGAATATTTGAAGAGGTATTCCTGACCTAACCCAAAATCTCTAAAATTCAATTCTTTTAGGTCTATCGATAGAAACCTCTTCACAAAGGTTGTTGTGCACATCACTGTGATCATGTACCTCCACTCTAGTGGTAGGATCTGTAGTTTTTACAAAATTTCTCTAGATTAGGGTTCTTGCTATGTGAACTGGACTAGTCAGGCCACAGGGCAGACAAGTCCGATCTGGTGCGGACTAGTCCGGCCCCTGGGCGGACAAGTCTGGGTTACACAGTGAAAACCCTAACCTAGGTTGGTTTTGTGAATTCTACCTCTACCCCTTAACTTCCTTTGACTCATACACATTCCCTTGCTTCTCTTGTTAGCAACCATGTCGGATAATGAATATGATCCTCGTTCCGACTCCAAGACTGAAGTGCAGAAGCAAGATCTTTTTCGCTGGAAGCAACGAGAGGATCAAGAGATGGCTGCTGCATACTTTGCATCACAGAGATCAAAGAAGACGCAGCGCGAAGAGCACAATTCTGCAACTATCGAGGCCGCCCCGAAAAGGAAGCGGCTTGTGACTTTGGGTGAACAAACTAGAACCCAAGGGACGGGGACCTCCAAGGATAAAGGGAAGGCCTCAGTCGATGCTGCACCCAAGAAGAGGCTGATAGCGGCCAAGAAGGCTGCTAGCAAGGTTAAGAAGGGTGCCTCTCAACCCATCGGCCCCTTGAGGATGTCTTCTCCTGCACGGAACCCAAACCGTGCAGCTTCCTTCAACGCTAATATCTTCAAGGGCAAGGGGGCTGAGAAGGCATGCAAGCTGAGGAAGATCAATGTCTATCAGCAAGATAGGAGCATAGTGGATCCCCAATTCTAGTGTGACTTCCACTGTGACTACTACCGGACAGTCTACATGACCAGGCAGACCCCTGTCACAGATGCCCAGTGGATAGACTGGGATTACATGGCCCAGAAGGATCATCAAGCCTTCAATGCTGTGATTGAGGTTGTCGAGAGGCATGGCTTGAAGAAGTTCATGGCCTTCCAGTATGACTGGAATGTGGAAGTTATTGCCCAGTTCTATTCCACTATCTGCCTCCACACCGATAGGGACAGGAGGATTACATGGATTACTCATGGCGAGCAATACTCCACCACCTATTGGGAGTTTGCTCAGTTGCTTGATTTGGAGGATCAACTGGATAATGAGATCATCATTTCAAATCTGAAGCCAGTTAATCGGGACACCCTGGAGTATATGTACCCAAGTCATGCACGGTATGAGGTCGGGCACATCAAAAACAGCAATCATTTCTATAGTGTGCTCAACCGGGTCCTCAGGAAGACCATTTCCCCCAAGGATGGAGATGCAGGGATAATACAAGGAAATTTGAGGCACTTGATGATCCTCATCGATGGAGATGTCCGCTTTAATGTGGTGGACTATATCTTTGATGACATCTTTAACATCTCGCACACACCCAACCGATCATCTGGATACGCTCCGTACATCATGTAAAAGATTGAAGAGATCTCTGGACTCTCTTTCAAGAAAGACATCATTCACAAGAGGCTTCGACCTCAACTCCCTCCTCCAGAGCCAGCTGCTCCTAGGAGGAAGAATGTTGTTCCTCCCGCTTCTTCCGCTCGCTTTGTGCCTTCACGTCCTCCACCTCCTCCTTCATCATCAAGTGGATTCTTCAAATGCTTCAAAGCTCTTTTCTCCTCTTGCTGGAAGACGGAAATTCAGCGCCGTTGCATGGAGCGTCGCAACGAGAAGTATCTCAAGGCAATGTGCGACAAGCTGGACATTCATATGTCTCCCGCCGAGGAGAGTGATGGTGAGCTCACCTCTTTCCCGGAGTTCACCACTGAGGGGTTCGCTTAGTTTGGTGAAGATGGGACTTCCACCGTAGCCCTGACTGATGATGATGATGCCCATGTTGACCCGGAGGCCACGGAGAGCGACAGCGGGCGCCAAGGCGGCGATGACGATGACGACTCCGATGATGAGTAGACCTAAGGGCCCTTCCTCTCTTCTTTTCCTTTTTGGTGTCTTCATGCCAAAGGGGGAGAGATTAGTGGATGGGGCACTTAGATACAGGGGGATAGAGATTGAGAGATGGAGTGGGAAAGTTTGAGAGTTATTAGTGAGAGAGTATTTGATCTATGAAGGACCTTATGTTTTAAACTCTCATTTCAAGTTGTATTGCAAGACTTAATCTATATATTCATGTATCTTGCCTAAATTTGTGATGTGTTGCCTTTTTTACATGTCTATCCTACATAGTCGTTGCCTTATCACACTTTATGAACACATCACTTAGGAACCCCCACCATAACGTGTGTATGTATGAGATCTCTCTCAATCACTCTTACTCATGAAGCATACATTGAGGGGGAGTCACTCATACAAATACATGTTATGAAAACAAATTATTATTCTTGGTATTGAAGTCTTAATGTGTTGTCATCAATCACCAAAAAGGGGGAGATTGAAAGTGCATCTAGGCATCCCCGTGAGTTTTGGATGATTAATGATGACAATTAAGAGGCTAATGAGCTAAGTTGACCTTAAGCACAGGTACAAGGATTGAAATGAGATGAAAACCCTCAAAAAGGAAAAGGATAAAACGGGTGTCAAAGACTCAAGCATAGAAATTACGGTTTCTATGGTGTTGAGCTTATATGAGTCGTGTCATGCGAGAGGGAGGATGTATCATGTGCATTGAGATCATACCAAGGGGCTTAAAGTGGAGGTTTAGAGAAAAACCTAAGTGAGAAGCCAAAAATGAGATAAACCCTAGGAGGACGGACTAGTCTGGGCCTCAAGGCCGGACTAGTCCGGGCCAGGCAGACAAGTTCGTTTTGAGACGGACCAAACGTCTCTGGAGTGATTCCAAGTGAATTTGGAGCTAAGTCCGAGAAGTCTGGACTTGTCCATTTTTTGACAGACTAAAGCTCTTTGGAAAAGTTCGGACTTGTCCATTTGGGTACGGACTTGTCCGTTTGTGACTTAGTGAGATAAACTGAGAGAAACCCTAGAGGACTGGACTAGTTCGCCCATGTGGCCGGACTAGTCTGGGCCAACCAAGAAGAGTCCATTTTGGGACGAACCAAATGGTTCTGTTCCACTTCAGACTAGTCCGTTGTCTAGTGACCGTTTGAATTTGGAAATTTGGCGGGTAGCGTGGCGATCGTCGCGCAGTGTGGCAGTTGTCGGGATCTAACCAGAGGTTTGTGGTCCCATAGGGCCAGACTAGTCCGGGGTCAGAGGCCGGACTAGTCTTCCCTCCTGCTGAGGTCAGCAGAAGGGGCTCGGGACCCCTATAAAAAGGGGACCTCCGGCCTCATTTGAATAAGTCTTGAACCCTAGTGCCGCCACAAGTAACCTAGAGCCTTCCAAAGCCTTCTACTCGTCCTACTAACCCTATTAGAGCAAATCATGAAGAGATTAGAGTTTCAGGAGGAGAGTAAAGGAAGATCATCGTGCTTTGGCTCTCAGTTTGATCTCTTGATGGAAAATATGAGTCCCGATCTTCCAAAAGGTAATGGATAAGTCAATTCATGGAGATCTCGATGTTGATGATCTGAGGGTCTCGAGTAGAACACGAAAAACCCCTGCAATCACTACACCACTGCTCCGTTGGTTATCAACCGTGCTGCACACCATTGATCTCGCCACGAAGGCTAATCCCTGCAAGTGCAACCGAGAACACAAGAAAGAACAAGGTAGAAGCAATCTGAATTGCTAAGTTGGGGTCTCACAAACCGATGTACGGTGAAACTGTGTATAACAGATTAATCTAAGCAAAACCCGATTGTTCATGGCGGATACTATGGAGTATTTATAGGTGGGAGGACTTCCAAGGGGGTTTTGGTGTCGTGACCTAACCCTAAGATACGAAAATAATGGACTTAGACTTGATACAAGGCCCAATGGCCCAATACGGTGGCGCAGCACCCTGACTAATTCTGTACTCAATTTTGTTTTGATGATTCCGGTCGCCTCCAAAGGAGTTTTGACATGGGACCATCGCCATAGGAAATTTTATCCTCTCCCCTTTCCGTGCATATGTATAACGTCCAAAACGGAGTTCGTATGTGTTTTGGGCGTCCTATTTAGTGCGAACTTTTCCTGGACTCCGAGTTGGACACGAATTTGAGTTGGGCTCGGTTTCCATATTATTTGAACAAATTATATGGTCCTCCACGTTCCTAATACTTCCTCCAAGTACTCATTTAACCTCTCCATGGATCCTAATCACAATTAAATAATTAGGTAGCAATCTATGCTCAAAAACATATGACAAAACATATAAGAACGAGCTCACCTCTGAAATTAATTGTTTTGTATGAACTCTATTGATTGCATCTTGTATGTTCAATGGAGTGTTGTTTGTATCCATAGAAGTGATGTCCTCATCATCCTCCTCTTCTTGAATTGGAGTCGTCCTCGACTCAAGTTCATCTCCTCTCATATGTTGGTCCAAATGTGCAACGCCATCAGATCTTCTTGTATGCATGAATGGAGGAGGCCAAGGTGGTGGACCACATAGTGTGCCATCTTTATCTTATCCATCAAATAAGAGTGCACATTCACTTGAGCCAGGATCCCAAACAAATAAACATTATGTCATGTTTGTAGGTGCAATAATAATGTGCATGATCTCATCATTCTCCCCTTCTTTATGACAAGCCGTCCTCGGCTTGCTCGTATGTCCAACAAAGAGGCTTGCTTTGGAGGTATAATGAGTGTTGTCTATAATGCACAACCGCAGTGAATACTGTTTTTGTTGTCCCCGTTGCAAGGAAAAAATACTAGAAAAATATGACAAGACATCATTAGTGTTAGTACATTCATTTACTTGACCATGTTGTTGCAGCATAAAAGGAGCTTTCTCATTTGAACATATGTAAACTTTATGCACTATAAACATATCACTATGTTCATATTTGCCTATAGCATGAAAAATATTTCTATTTAACAAACAAAATTCAGGTCGGGAAAATACTCTCTTCTCTACGATATCAAGATCACAAAGAGTGTCAAATTCAATATAACCCAAAGTATTTAGAGAAGACAACAATTTCAGCTCATCCCTTTCACATGTAATTGGAATCAAATGCTTAATTTCAGCACATGTGAGTGATAAAGTATCAAATTCATTTGATTGTTCTAGCATAGATACAATATAATTATCATCACACAACTCTTCTTAGCGCAACGATCAGCAGGAAAATCAATATGTGACAATGGTGTATAAATAAATGATTCTAATATTTGCTCCTGGAAAATAGCATGATTGGTGGAATAATTCACAATATCCAAATACTTCTCACCTTCTGTATTTGTAGAATGTTTTGCCTTACCATTTTCAGCAGTGATTTCAATTGCATTATGAGTTGATCCATCTAAAATTTCACAAGTGTTGTCGAAAGCCTCGCTCTATTTTACATCATCTACATTATTTTCTATATTGTCCTGCAAAACGTTAGACACAAAATGAGGCACAACAAGAAATTTCTCCTCAAATTGATGCACTTCATCTTTGTAATTAGATACATTCATAAAAATTTCTCGCATACAAATTTTCATATCCTTCCATGTTCGAGGTTTCTCTAGATCATTTAAATTGTTCCACCAAGTTAATGCACAACCTACTAATGCACTAGCAATATTTCTAATCTTTCTCCTCTCACACATATGTCATTGTCCAAAAATTTTATCCAACTCTATTTCCATGCAATATATTCATCGTAACCAAAACCATCATAAGAAGGAAGAGATGAGAGAATGTAATTACTTCTTGTGGAAGGTGTTGTAAAAGTGGTCTGAATGTCATGTGAATCCTTGGTTGATGGTTGATTTTTAGTGAGCAACTCCATCATCGTTTTCATCATGTCAATTATTTCAACATATAATGCATGATTCTTGCTTTTACCTGACATTGTTAGTAGCAAACAAAAGACAACAAAAAAATATGTTGTCCCTATCAACTACAAAGGATAATGGCAAAGTGGAAGTGGAATCGCACACTCTCAAGCGTCTTACCACGCTCTTACAAGTGTTCTTATCGACACTGCAGGTGGCAAACGGTGGACGGTATGAAGAAACCAATGAAGCGTGGGATGATTGCAAAGGTGTATCGATTCTGCTCAAGAGTAAGGTGTAGATTGGATGGCACTTTATATATAGCAAGGATTAGCAACAATGAAATCAGATAGTAAAGTTGAATAAGTGTCCAAAGTACTTGTCAAAGTTGCTGGCCTAAATGTGTTCCTAGTAGTTCAAGCAAGCAAGACATGAGACAAAACTAGATAACACAAAGGATGCAAGCAGTTCTGTTTTTTCCCCTATTTTTTTGTGTGGCTTTTGTATCTTGTTTTGCACTTTCCTTTTTCTTTTGTCTTTCTTTTCTCAGAATATGCTGCAAAAGAAGAACACAATAAAAACCAATCAAAGATATCTCTTGTGTCTGTCGCAGATTTTCTTCTCAATCTTCCAAGGATAAATAGGCACACTTAGAGGCTTTAAATAGAAAAAATTACAATAGCAGTATTGTGGATATGTCTCTCCTCTTTAATTTCAATATATGGAAGACCTATTTTGGATAAGAACAATAGGAGATATTGTCCCCGAATTACAGACTGTTCAGAAATTCTAGGTTGGGAACAGATTCAGATCTAATACACTTTGGACCATGATAGCTGCGTTTACTGGGAAATCTATGAATACGAAAGTTGTACATAACTTCTTAAGATTTTCAGAAAGTAACATACGAGTTCGTATGAGTGAGATATGATGAAAATACCGAACTGGACAGAGATGAATCTAATCTGGACGTGATGACGTGATTCAAAAGGATGAATCAACACAATGAAAAACTCAAACTAAGACCAAAAACACTTTCTAAACCAGCAATATGACTCAACCACGGACACAAACTCACCAAAATCAAACTGAAAACGAAAGTTGCAAAGGCTCAATGGTGGTTTGGACAAAGTAATGAACATGTCTACTAAACTGCAAGTTTTTTGTGGCTTTTTTGTGGACTCTAGGTATGAAAAACAAAACTAATATAATGGATAGATGAATTACCTAACGGGCAACCTGGACATATGATACCAATTAATAAGAAAAGGGTTTAGGGCCGATCTTCCGAAAGGTAATGGATAAGTCGATTGATGGAGATCTCAAAGTTGATGATCCGAGGCTCTCGAGTAGAACACGAAAAACCCCTTCAATCACTACACCACCACTACGTTGGTTATCAACTGTGCTGCACACGATTGACCTCGCCACGAAGGCTAATCCCTGCATGTGCAACCAAGAACACAAGCAAGAACAAGGTAGAAGCAATCTGAATTGCTAAGTCGGGGTCTCACAAACCGATGAACAGCAAAACTGTGTATAACAGATTAATCTAAGCAAAACCCGATTGTTCATGGCGGCTACTATGGAGTATATATAGGTGAGAGGACGTACAAGGGGGTGTTGGGGTCGTGACCCAACCCTAATATACGAAAATAATGGACTTAGACTTGATATAAGGCCCAATGGCCCAATACGGTGGCGCAGCACCCTGACTGATTTTGTACTCAATTTTGTTTTGACGATTGCGGTTGACTCTGAAGGAATTTTGACATGGGACCAGCGCCATAGGAAAGTTTATCCTCTCCCCTTTACGTTCATATGTAGAACGTCCAAAACGAAATTCGTATGCATTCTGGGCGTACGTTTTAGTGCAAACTATTCCTGGACTCCGAGTTGGACATGAATTTGAGTTGGGCTCGGTTTCCATCTTCTTTGAATGAATTCTCTGGTCCTCCACGTCCCTAATACTTCCTTCAAGTACTCCTTGAACCTCTCCATGGATCCTAATCACAATTAAATCATTAGGTAGCAATCTATGCTCAAAAACATATGATGAAACATATAAGAACAAGCTCACCTCTAAAATTAATTGTTGTGTATGAACTCTATTGATTGCATGTTATATGTTCAATGGAGTGTTGTTTGTATCCATAGAAGTGATGTCCTCATCATCCTCCCCTTCTTGAATTGGATTTGTCCTCGACTCAGGTTCATCTTCTCTCATATGTTGGTCCAGATGTGCAACGCCATCAAATCTTCTTGTATGCATGAATGGAGGAGGCCAACGTGGTGGACGACATAGTGTGCCATCTTGATCTTGTCCATCAAATAAGAGTGCACATTCACTTGAGCCAGGATCCCAAACAAATAAACATTATGTCATGTTTGTAGGTGCAATAATGTGCATGATCTCATCATCTCTTGCACATTGTGTTGTGTTTTGTGGCTTGTGTGAGTTGAGATTCGTGTGCTCCTCATTGTATTGATTTGTGGGAGCCTCAAGTTGTGAGAAGCCTCATCAAAATTGGTGATTACCCATTGATATAGTGGAATCCAAGCTGGCCATCGTGGTGGCTTGGTGAGAGAATGGTCAAGTGAAACCCGGTCCTTGTGTGGACTTCTCAACGTGGATGTAGGCTTCTTCGTGGATCTGAACCACGAGATAAATCTTGTCTCATGTGTCTTTTACTTTTCGTAATCACTAGTATTGATATTAGGGTTCTTATTGCTCATATTGCTCTTCACTTTGATTATTATTGTAAACTTGCAATCTAAGTGTTTAAACTTCACAATCTGAGCTTTACTAGTTTACGAAATATTGCTTATCTCTTCGGTGAACTTTAATTTCACAAATAACTTGTAGAAACCAAGTTTTAGGGTTTTCACCCTGTGCTGAGCGGACTAGCATGATTTTCCTGTAATCCCTTGTGGGTGTAATACTCACACTGGCGGGCTCCATACAATTATGAAAAATTGATCTTCATGAGTTTTCTGTAATCCAAATACCAAAAGGTATGTCACAAGTCAATAACAAGCATTTACATGCACCAAACTACACACTACCCCGTCCGCCAATTTCGGAACCCACAACCTCGTCATGGGGCCGTCCTTGAGCTCCCAGTACGTTCGGTGATGGAGTGCAAGCCTCCGTCCCTAGTCTTTGTCAAGGACAAGTATAGTTAGTTAAATATTAGTTGAATTAAGCAAGTTGAACTAGTTTTGATATATTTTAGAAAGTTTAGCTAGGATTTGAGCAAGTTTAGCTAGAATTGAGCAACTTTAGCTAAGTTTAGTTAGATTTCAGCAAGGTGAGCTAGAATTGAGCAACTTTAACTAAGTTCAGTTAGATTTCATCAAGTTTAGCTAGAAATGAGCTGGTTTAACTATATTTGAGCAAGTGTAACTAAGGTTATGTATAATTGAGGACATTTAACTATGTTTAGCTAGAATCGAGCAATTTTAGCTAGATTTGAACTAAATTAGGGTTAGTTAGTTTGTACTTGAGCTCCTGGAGTAGGCTGCAGTGGCGACTCTTGTTCAACCACCCGTGCCTCCCACCGTGGAAGGACAGCCTGTTGTCCAGCCGTTATAGCTTGCGAACACGAAGCATCAGCAGATATATCTTTCATAACTTATAAAAACAAATCTTACTAACCATCACTTACCGCCATCACCGTTTGAAACTCCGTCATATACGAGGATAGGTACTCATCCCTGGCCTGGCGGCTGCAGCTTGGCACTCTCGGCTCTCCCTCTCTAACTAGAGCGCCTCCTATGTCTTGCGGAGCTCATCCTGGACACTTTGGAGCTCTAGGTGGATGGCCCGGCTACTATAGTGCCTGGAGGATGAGCCACTAGATGAAGAGGGTCATGCCTTTCTGGAGTCGACCACTCCATGGAACATGCCCAACCTACATAAACAAGAAAGTTTATTACATTTGAGTCGACCACTCAAGCACATTTGT
Source organism: Tuctoria greenei (assembly GCA_036927565.1). Taxonomy (NCBI): domain Eukaryota; kingdom Viridiplantae; phylum Streptophyta; class Magnoliopsida; order Poales; family Poaceae; genus Tuctoria; species Tuctoria greenei. The sequence goes on from JAYESD010000007.1 coordinate 151,200,487, forward strand.
AGATAGTAATTCCAAAAGAAGATTAACTCACGGGCCGTGAGGTTTTCCGCCCCTGCTAACCAATGTGGTTGGCAGAAAGATTGGTCCGCTCTGCCAATCAAAGCCCTCGCCGTGTAGCCTCTTGGACTACTGCCCATACTTGGCCTATAAATAACAAAACAAAAGAATGCCATCCAAATTTATTAAAAGAATTCAATACGAGTGAAAAATCAACTCACCATTGCCTCCGTTGCCACCTGAGAACACAGCTGGTCAAGCTATGAAGGATCACCTCCTTTGTGACCCCTCTTCCACACCTCAATCGGTGCGGGCTCTTGACCAGTTTCATGCTCCTATGGGTACACGGGTTAGCACAATAAATATATGAAACATAAATAAACATAATACATAGTTAAACTTACAATGTGCTTATATTTGCGCAAATACCCATTCGCACCGAAAATTTGACGGGTTCATCGCTATATTGTCTCGACGGCTGCGAGAGAGGTTTTGGAAATCCTCGCTCGCTCACCTCAAGCAGAGGGCCTTGTACGCCTTCGGTCGGCCCTCTAGACACTGCACCCTCTCACGACCCTGCACACAATAATTATTAGGTTAAAGCACTTGTAACATAATTAAATAATGCAACAAAATAAAATTGACAATTTTCCTCCATATACTCCTTCGCAGTCAGGTACGTGGAAGACGTATCCCTGAACTGGCGCGACTCTCGTATCTTCCTGAACTGGCGTGCCTCTCGCTCCTCTAAATGTAGCTTGACGTATTTGTTTGTAGCTTGAATATGGGCACTCGAAAGGGATTGCGTCAGGATCTTCCTGGCGTTGTTGTGGAAGACTATCCTAGCATGGTCCACCTCTCCCTCGTCCTCCAAACAATATTGTGCCTTACATAACAAATTTATAAGTAATTGTATAAACAATACCCTTGACTTGTATTAAAGTAGTTTATTTGATGCGTACCATGAAGTCAAAACACACAACCTCCTGGTGGTTGTCGTGTGCCACATCTGTGGCGGTCGCGTAATCGTCGAACGATGTCGTGGCGACACAGTTCAATACACATGGGTAGTGGAAACGGATGAGACTGCTGAGGACACGGTTGAGCTGTCTATGCCTTCCTTGAGCCGAGAACGAGTCATTGTACCAATCCCTGATATTGAATTATCAACCATTATATATATATATATATATATATATATATATATATATATATATATATAAAAGACTAAAACAATCTAATTGGAGTGTTAGAGATTTACTTACATATTGCCAACCGGATGGATAACTATCTTGTATTGTGTGCCACATCAGTTTGTACATGCTCGCCTTCGTCATTATCAACTTCGACGAACCTCGACTTACCACATTGTAAGCACTTGTTCTTGTCAGCATACTCTTGTGAAGAAAAACATGCAGTTGTCTAGGCACACGTCAATCTTCTCATATTCCATACCAAGATCATAAATCAATTTCTTGGACTGGTACATATCTTTCGGCACTACATGAGGTTCTGGAAGGATATCGCTGATCAGTTTGATAAGATTGTTGTAACAGTTCTTGGAGAACAAATATTTAGTCTTAACTACCATAAATCTGGTGATGAAACTAAGAAGAGTCACTTTTGTGTGTTCATGAAGTGGCTATTCTGAATCTTTCGGAACCATGAAGAATGTTTCAACTTCTTCAGTATGAGCACCCTCTGTCAACTTAGGATTTATGGATTCAAGCATCTCGTCCATCATATCAACACATGTGTTATCAGACACCACTTCTTCTTCGACAACTTGAGAACGTGTCTCACCGTGAAAGTACCAGACCACATAACTTTGCATGAAACCATTTTGACACATGTGAAATGTCAAAGTCACTTTGTTGAAAAACTTTGCATTCTGGCATTTCATACATGGGCACCACACCTTATTATTGTTGGACAACGAAAAAGCTTGTTTTATAAAAGCATTTCTCTTGTTAAACCACTCATCTGAGTGTTGCCCATTCTTTTTCCAACCAGAGTGCATCCAAGCGCGATCTTCATCCATAATTCAGGTTATACCTTCAAAGCAGGCACATTATTATTAGTTCATTTTTTAGTGTATGTCACGGCCCCTAAAACTAGACTGATAGGTCCTAAACCCACCCAAGAGTTACCGAGAGAACATGCTTATGACGAGACACGGAGTCCGAATCCATACGAAATTTCAACAACATAACCCCGTTGTTCTCCATTGCACTCCCAAAAATGGTGCAGCAGAGAACAACAGGGTTATGCTGTCGAAATCACGTTGGAATCCAGACCACGTACCTCGCTCATCATAAGCACATCCCCGATCACTCTCAGGCTGTCCAAAAAGGAACAATCCGAACCCGCACGGCTCATATGCCTATCGCATATGAAACGTGTAGATTTAAAACGGGTAATCAATTTCTATAGGTTACATTAAATAGATTCATTTTCCAGTCATTTCTGAGAGGAAAGAACGAGAAAGAGGAGAGAAGTTGGCCAGAGTTTAAAGTTTCTAGCCTGGTTGCACCGTCCACGCGTGTGTGCTCATTGACGTCCTCATTCTCGCTGACCGCCATCGTGCTCGTCTCGACCCATTTATATGTGTCGTGTTGTGCAGGGTCAGGTTGTACCAAGCCAGACCGGCTCAAGACCCATTTATTTACATATAGTATTAAACACTGACAAACATTGAACAAACATTAAACAAAAATAAAACAATTACATACTCATTAAACAATTAAAGAAATAATTAAAAAATTTACAACTAATTAAATAATTAACAAACTATTTCAAAAACTGAAAAAATTCAACAATTAACAACCTAGTTAAGTAATTTGACAAGCAAAGTAAACTACTAAAAATATAATAACCTAAACAAACTACTTAAACATTTTAATAACCTAATAAAAAATTTCAAATACAAATGAAACAATTTAATAACCTAAACAAACTACTTAAATAATTAAATTACCTAATTCAACTTTATACTACCTAATTACAAATATTAAAAAAACCTAATTAAGCTAATTACAATGACATATATGAAAGTAAACAACCTAAAAACAGAAAAAGTGGAGGCCATACCTCGGCTGAGCGACGACATGACTGTAAGCACAGCACGATGCGGGAGGAGGCGGACGGCCTTGGAGGAGGCAGACATCGGAGAGGAGGTGGCGGCCGGCGACGGAGAGCGCGCAGGAGGCGGCGAGCGGGAGGGACTCGGCCGTCGGGGAGCGGTGGGTCTCAGAGGGCGTCGGCTGTCAGAGGGTGGCGAGCGTCAAAAGAGGCGGCGGGCCTCGACCCGAGGTGGCGGTGTGTGTCAGCGCAACAGGCGTCGACTGGGAGGGCACCGCACGGCAGGAGGCGGCAGGTGTCGGACGGCGGCAGGCGTCGAAGGCGGCGGGCCTCGGAGGAGCAGTGGCGACGGGCGGGAGGAGGTGGCAACGGGTGGGAGGCGAGGCGGCGGCGCGTGGGAGGAGGCGAAACGGCTCGCGGGGGTTATATATCACTTTTTTACGATGGTTCCCGATAGCGTTGTAAATGACCACCCGTGTGTATGAAGGTTAGGTCAACCGACGTAAATGGTCTACTTTTTGCGACGGTACCGTCGTTAATAATATTATTTACGAGAATTTTTTTAACCGTGTAAAAATCGGTCTTATTTACGAGGGTTTGTTTTTAACTGTCATTAATAATATTATTAACGACGGCACCATTGTAAATAAAAACTTCCTCATTAATTGACGAGTTTCCTGTAGTTAATATCAACTCCTGACAGGGTATAATTTTTTCAGGTTGTCAGTGGGTGCTTGTGCATTCATTTTGAAGACCGAGTCGCCGTTTACTTGATTGTTCGTAAGGTACGGCCAGCTCATCTTTGCTTTAATTGATCTTCAAGAGCTAACTTGAACTAGCCCTTGATCCATACACTTTTATGCTACAAATACAAGTTGCACTCTATCGCAGCTCCTTTCTCGCTAGCTTATCCCTATAACCACATGCATCCAATTCTTTTAAGGCTCCGAACGTATTTGTCAAAGTCAATCACTAGAAACTCGAGGTCGCCTCTGCAAATGTCAACCATTGTCAGAGGAGCAGAATTGCTATGTGGACAGTGGATGCTTGACTTAATTGTCAAATATGCAGTTAGTAAGAGTGTTATTCCTGTCCTCGTTTACCTTACTGTGGTGCCTGAACACTAATAACTAACTCCACATCAAATAGTATTGATGATCTGGTAATTATCTTTTGGCTACCGTGTCGCCAGTTGTTCACGTTTCACAATACTGGAGAGTAATAACTGAATTGTCCTGAGCCCTTGGCAGAAATTCCAATACAGAATACAAGAGATTATTTCTGTACTGTATGAATTTCATTTTCTGGTATTTGTAACGAACTTGTTTACTTTCCCTAAAATGAAGGAACAAATTCTGCAGCTGACACAGATATTGGCCCTCAATGGCCTGAAATTGACAAACTAATGTACTCCCTCCATCTCAAAAAGTTTGTCGTTTTGTAGTTTCAAAAATGAACTACAATGTGACAAGTGAATGCATACTGTACAAATTACTAGATCCACAATATGAAAGAACATTTTTTTAGATGATGGGTAAAGTTCCGACCTTCCACTCAAAGGACGTTATACCCAGTTTATTACAAAAAGCGAGTGTAAATGCAGACACTCAAAGTATATTATCTAGAACAAGACGATATGATAATTGAATGACTAAGCACACGACCGTGGACCGGGCTTCATAGGCCAACATTACGGCATATGTTCACTTCACATTTTTTGTATGTGCACCTTAGATCTAACGCCTATGACTTTCTCTGTAAAGTACCTGCATATATTATTGTGAAATTCAACCTAAAATTCGCTCTTACCAGGAATCGAACTCACAACCTGATAGGGGTGGGCGTTTGGGATTACCCAAAATTTCTAGAATCTGTACCCAAATTTTAGAGTACCCGACAATTCGGGTTCGGTTTACCCAAATTACCCGAACAAGAACATAACAGCTTGACGGCTGAGCACTAATCTAATATATGCCTAAACATCAATGGCTAAGCACTAATCTAATACAACATAAAAAGAAGAGGCAAATGCTCGCGCTGTTTGGCTCACTGCGTCAGGAGGGAGGGGGCCGAGTGGATGCCTGGATCTTGCATGCACCCCTGCCGCCGGCACAATGTATTCCTATGCACATTGCGCCTGTGCCCCTGTGGCCTGCTCCGTACGCACGCGGATGGGGGTATGCCCCAGTGGGCTTATATGCTGAACAGAGAACAAGGGATGAGCTATTGTGTTGTGCCTTAATCGGGGAATAAGGGTACGGACCCAATTACCTGAAATACCCGAGATTAATTCAGGTTTTTGGTTTTCTTACATGAAAAGTGTACTTTAATTTTGGTTTTTGGGTTATTCGGGTTTGGATTCGGGATTTTTCGGTTCGGTTTTCGGGTTCAGTTTTTTTGCCCACCCCTAGAACATGAGTAGTGCTACTCAGAGAACAATTATACGGGCAACAATTTATGGGCTGGACTATGACACATACTAATGAGAAGACAATTAAATCATTCGCATCACTAGAAGTCACCGTATCATTGCTGATTTTTGTTTGTTTGTTTGAGGTGCCTAATATTTTTCCGTGGAACTATTCAATTAAGGAAGCAGCTAGGATCGATTACATGAAGACACAAAATTCAAAATGACAATCCTCCCCCCCCCCCCCCCAACCAGAAAATGTGTAATAATACCAACCATAGATTTGCTTACATAAAACTCTGCCTACATAGATTGATATCATTACACATCATCCAGACCAAAAGCACCTAGGATTCAATGCAATATGAGAAGAGAGCAAAACAAGTGCAAATGCAAGTTGTTATCGTATTACTACGCAGCTTATAGCCAAGTCAATGATAGGCTCCAATTCCACTGGCTTTAAAAATCGTCCACTTGATCTCAATTGGCACCACCACTAACGTGCAAACTGTTAAGGTAAGGAACCACTACATGGCCTCACAAGCCTATAAGAACGTGTACATCCTTTCACTCAAAACTCACCACTCAACTGACTCTTCAGTAGTAATTCTCACTATGGCAGGCACTAATCTAGTAGCACTTGGGTTCATCGTCCTCATGAGCATTGGTTTATCTAATGCCGTGAGGGTGGTTAGATATTCTACCGCCGATGGAACTGGCACAGGAGTTGGTGGGGGAGGTGGATATGTGAATGGTGGGGGATCAGGGTCTGGTTCTGGCACCGGTTCTGGTGTGAGTGGTGGGAATGGTGCCCACGCAACTGCTGGAGGGGGAGGTGCAGGAGGTGGCACAAGTCAATATGGTGGGTCTGGATATGGTCAAGGGTCTGGGTCAGGTACAGGTTCTAGTTACCATAGTGAAGGAAGATACTACGGTGGTGGAGATTCTGCTAGTGCTGGTGGTAATGGTGGTGGTGGTGGTGGAGGACAAGCTGGAGGCTATTGGGGTTCAAGTGGTCAAGGGGAGGGTAGTGGTACTGGTTCTGGCTCCAGTCATGAAGATAGGAACTGGTACTACTATGGACCCAATAACTCTGCAGGTGCGAGTGCAAATGGAAATGGTGGCGGCAGAGGCTCCGGTGAGCATGGTGGAAGTGGAGGTGGTAATGGATCTGGATCTGGGTATGGTGATGCCAACCCTTAGTTTCTATTATTCATCAATCTATCTAAAAATGGAGCCCATCTTTTGTTGTTTCATGCCATGTAGTTTGGTTTTCCTTTGTATGAATAAAAGGCTCCCTGATCAACTCAATAAATGTAGTAGCAGGTTCAGTGTAGTGTGCAACTTATGAAGATAAAGTGTAACCTGCAAAGTTCTCACTAGTTAAACAATGTAATGTCCTTTGTCATTAACAGTTACCGTGTCTGAGAAATATCATCACATGCTTAGACTATGCACACCATCAGATGCTTGGTGTTGTATCAGAATTTAAGAACCAAATTAACACATCAAAGGCTCCCACAACCATGCGATGGTTCTAGCAATGTTGGTTATAGCTGTGGAACAATGTTTATGCGGACTGATCCAGGTGCATCAGTGAGACACCCGGCATCCGTGGTCATGCAGTAGCGCTAAGTCGCGGTGCCTAGCTGCTCATCACCTTACGTTGCCTTGGAAGGTCACGAGCCCTCCGTTTATCCGTTGTTTAGCTCGCGACCTCCAGCTTTATTTATTGCTCGTGAGGCCTGAGCTGTGCACTTATGCAGACATCACGCTTGTCCGTAACATGGGTTCCCCACGCGGAATGAACCACAAAGGTGTTGCGCGGATGGCGATGGACACAAAAGCTTTCGATCCCTATGAGGAGCCAAGAGGCATGCTTGGCGCGGTTCAGGCCGAGCTTTGTTGATCAGGATCAAGGTCTTGAGCGGCTCTGTGGTAATCAGCACAGTATACGTCGCACGCAACGATATTTTGTGTCTATACTGTAACCGACGTCTCAAAATATGGTAGGCCAAAGACGCTTTGCAGCACGCAGACAACATGAGTATGTCCACTGTTGCTAGGGCTATCAACTAGCCGAGCTCTCATGATCGAACTCGGTAAAAATTTGAGCTAAGCTCGGACCGAGCATGAAATTCATTTGATATCGCGGTCAAGCTCAATTTCGAGTGAGGGGCTAGTTTAAACAATAATAATAAATAATATTTAAGAAAATAATAATAACAAATAATGTTCATAATCCAAAACTATATCTAAAAAGCCTTATCGAGCTCGCCAGGTTCGTGAACTTTGAACTAAGCTTGAGTTCCGCTCGTTTAACTTTCAAAGAGACCTCAAACCAAGTTTTCAACGAACCGAACTTGAGTTACTCACGATTCTCGATCTTTATTGACACCTCTAACGGCTGCAAGCTTAGGAGAAGAAAGCGCAACACCAAGAATTAGCTACTCGAGCCGCTTCTTGTGGTTGGAGCCTTATTTTGTATTTTGGGTTCATCCTATACACAAGGGCCCAACCACCACATATGACATCAGACCGTGTAAATGTAACATAATAAGTGAAAATTTTAATTCTACAAATTAGGCATATAAGAATTTGAACTTAGATAGGAAGCATCACATGTCACGTCCGATTTAAGAAACAGATCAGGTGTACCATATGTGTGTCTAGGATCAAGTTACATATACATGCACAGTGATATCATAAATATTAAATCAAAATACATATCAATCATTAAAGAATTTAAAGTATCTTTATTATAATATTTCAATATTCTAAAGCTTAGAAATATTATTGCAGCGGGATAGGTCTAAGTGTAGCGTTTCCTGACATCACAGATAATTGACAGGTGGATGCCCTCTTAGTACTTCACTTCTTCACCGTCATGTTATTTTTCATGTTTTTCCTGTAGCTAAGAAGCGATGTGGCAAGTGTGTGACAATGAGTACATATGGTATTCATCAAGTGTGTGAAAATATGATATTGTGTGGCAAGTGAATGTGTTGTTGTTTTCTTCCTTCACAGCTCTTGTGACCGCTTTCTAATGATTACGTGTAACTCACACTAGAATAAATTGGAATACAAATTTCTGATTATAAAAAGCAAATAATTTAAGAGTGCAGTATGAGATGTTTGATTCGCTGCTACAGCTTACCATCGCCGAACTCACGGCAGCCGCCTAGAGATACGACGATCTTTGGATGCCCACCGATAGCTGTGACCACAACATCCGCATAGTTCATCATCACGGTGTCAATTTTTGGTGCCATGACTTTGCTGCCGTCAAAGATGCATCATGGTTCCCTTGAATCAAGCAGACTCTATATAAAACCAAGACAATTGGGATTTTCCCACTCTCAACATTGGGCTTCGCCAATATCCCACCTCCAATATGTCAATAGCCAAAATCTCATTATAATACTCTTCACTTTGCTCATTTCCTATTGTGATAGGATTTCACCTTTTGATAGTCTTTGATAGTAAAAATGATGCAAAAAGAGATATTTGTATCCTCTCTTCATTTTAAACCCTATTTGAATTAAAAAATACTGCCCCCGTACAACCGCCGCCGCCCGTACTCCCATGCATCCCGTCCCCTCCCGAGTCTCATCCCGTTGCCACCGACCATGGAGGCGGACGGCGCGGCACTGCCCGACGGCCAGCCGCCGCCTCTCGCGGTCGAGGGCAAGCCACCTCCCGCGCTCGAGTTTCAGCTGCCTCCCACACCAGCGCCTCACTCCCGAGGGCCAATGGCCAGCACGTGCCGACGGCGCGCCGACCAACGCGGCGCCGCCCGATTGCCAGCTGCCGCCTCCCACGCCTAGCTTACGTCGGCCATGAATCTCATGCGCTTCGCCTTCCAGGATGCCATCGTGGCACTGCACGAGGCGGTCAGATGAGACGCGCTATTATCACTACGTAGGAAACCCAAATAGAAGACAAAGATGGGTGACAGGCTCAAAGGCGGCCATCTTTCATAAGCTTAAGCGAGACGAGCCCACTTCAGCGAGGATCGGATATGGCTCGATTGAACGTTCAAGGAGACACGTTATATTACAGCCCGTCTTAGTTAAGTATGGATCCGAGACGGGCCTACTCTCTGGACAAATGGGAGACGCACTTCTAGCACATTGCTTCTCCTATAAGCGAGTGAAATGAGACGTTCTTACTGAAAGCTCATCTCCTTTGTCTTCGCTTACAAACATATATGAACACGATTCTGAACAATAACCACATTTATTCACAGTTGAACACACAAAATATTTATCACACAGAAGAACACAAATAACACATTCAATCATTCACACAATTGATCACATATAACAAATATATTACAAAACACAAGAAAGAAGTACAAGATACAAGAAAAGAAAAATATTAACTAAAAAACAACAAAAGAAAACCTAAATCCTACTTCTCTTACCCCTCCTCCTCCTCCGGCTGCTCCGTCAATTGCTCTGGTTGCTCCAGCTGCTCCGCCGCTTGCTCTGGCTGGTCCTGATCCGGCAATGGAACCTCACAAATGAGGTTCCTCGCCATCGCCGCCACTAGGATATTGCGGTCCTCGGTACCGAGCACCTCGACTATCGTCTCAAGCAGCCTCTAGAACTGGTCGAACAGCCTGTCGAACAGCATCTCCAGCAGCTCTTTGTTGAGCCTCTCGGGGAGCAGAAACAATATTTCTTGCAGGATGGCTCTCTCCGCGGGCTTGGCGGTGCAACTTTGGCCATGGTGGGTTGTCTCAGCGGAACAAAGCAAAGAGGAGAGACTGATGGCGCCTTATATAAGGTCTGTGTTGTAACAAAAAATGGAGACGAGCTTCGCTGCAAAGCGCGTTTCCTATGATCAACGTCTCCCTCTCCTCTGCAAAAAGAGAGATGTTCTCTAACAGAAAGCGTGTCTCCGATTCCACACGTCACCTTTAGCTTCGTGATTTTCTCCATTTTGCTTCGGTTCACTGTTGATATCACACATCTCACTTGATAACTAAATCATTCTCTTGTCCTGAATATAGTCAAATCTTTCCTTATGATACCTAAGGAACATGATGAACACACTACACATTCATTCATTCACACAGTTGAACAACACAAGATAATGTTCAATCACATAGATGAAAAAACATAGATTTCATTCATTAACAATATTTACAAAACAGAAGCAACTAAAAACAAGAAAGAAAAACTAAATCCTCCTCCTCCTCCTCCTCCTCCTCCTCCTCCTCCTCCTCCTCCTCCTCCTCCTCCTCCTCCTCCTCCGACGGCGACTCCAGCGTCGGTGCAACAGGAGCCTGGGCCGACTGCACCAGCTGCTCCATTTGCGCCGGCGGTGCAACCCCGAGAATGAGGTTGCTCTCCGTCGCCTCCACCAGGTTTCTGCGGCTCTCAGGGCCAACCACTTGGGCCATCGTCGCGAACACAATGTCAAGACAATCGGCCACCCACGTTAGGGCGAAGAGGTAGTGGTCGATGGTACCCATTTCAGTAAATTGGGGAAGGGTACCCAGCCCCAAGGAACTCATGGCGCGAGGCGTATTGTTGTACGCCTCTTGCGCCACAAGGAGGCTATTGAAGAGGTCAATGCGACACTTCCCCCGGATCTGCTATGGAGCAGCCCGTGGAGGTTCTTGTTCGGTAGGGCTTAGGCCTCAAACTAGTGTTCTAGTGGAAGAGTATGAGATAGTTGTTTTTATGTGGTTGAGGCCGCAAGGAGCATAACACCCTACTCCGCGGTGGATTGTATTGCTTGGTGAGTGTGTATGCGTACTTTATGTTTTGGGGATTCTGAGTTTGGTCCTTTGTATCGATGGCGGTCCAGGCCTTTTATAGACAAGGGCAGACACCTTACAAGTGGGCTCCTGGGGACAGGTGGTCCCGAGGCAATTTTATCCTAAAGATTTAAGGCTTCTTCTATAAGCTTGCTCTGACTGCAATCTTGAGGATTCGTCATCTTGCTGCCTACGTTGTCAATAGCGCACACGCCGTGGATGACATTGGCAAGGAATGTCCCATCCAACTATCTTTGGCGCCATAAGCTACCTACTTGGTGGAGTGGTATAGGCCTGCAGCGTCTTCACTGCGATGTGATTGGTCGTAGCTGTACCTGGCATTAGGCATCCGCCGCGCCATACGTCTGGGGAAGCCACGCATCTTCAAGGCTTGACGGATACAAGGCGAACAACCCTCTTAACTTCCTTACTATCCGCTCAGGGCAAGTGGACTGACCATGCGGTCGCTGGGGAGCTCACCGCCATGGTGGAGGTCATTCCTGCCTTCGTGGGCCACGTGGCAGCTCGGGAGCTCATCTTCGAGCGGAAGGACAGGTCTCGACTTCGTGGGCCACGTGGCAGCTTGTGAGCTCACCTCCGTGGGAGAGGTCAGGTCTTGCCCAGTGGACCATGAGGCAACTCGGGTGCTCACCTCCGCGAGGGTGATCGGGTACCGTCTCTGTGGGCCACATGGCAACTTGGGAGCCTACCTCTGAGGAGGGAGGTCAGGTCATGTCCTGTAGAACACGTGGCTGCCTAGGAGCTTGTCATTGAGGTGGAGCTGAGCTCCCCTATCAGGATGTCTTGTGGGCGCCCTGGACCCCCCATCTGGGACAGGCAGGTCCGGGTTTCTTGAACACGTGGCGTCCTCGGACCCTGTCTCTGCAGGGAGATGACGTACCCAGTCGCCTCTAGCTTGTGTGTGAGGGTACTCGGTATGCCGGGTACCGACAGTGGCTCTTGGATCCACCTTGGGGTGAGGCGACGAGCCCGAGGGTGGGGCCTTATCCTGCTTTCCTGTGTGGTTTTTTAACTCTGTCTTGATCGATCGAAGCGGTGCGCATCCCTGCGGTTATCACCACGCGTCCTTCTTTGGTGTAGGGGTCGTGGTGATGGGATCTTTGCTTGCTGCGAATTTATCGTGATGGTTCCCAAGGCGCCTGCTGCACTTCTGCTGCTTTCACTTTTGTCTTTATGGGAACCGCCGGGTTGCCTTCTTTGGCGGGGAACTGCTCGGGCTGGCTTTTCTAATAGGGGACCTGGGCCCGTTTGTCATGGACATCGCAGTACGAGCCATTGATTTGGAGCCTGCTCAATTTTGCACGGTGTGCCTAAATGCCACTAAGGACCTTTTAAAAAGGTACCTTCATGGGCAACGAAGGCTCTTTTCTTCTGCACGCCCCAAGCATTCGAGCCTTCGATTCCCTCCTTGAGTGTATGTCCATTCCTGAGGTTCTCGACCCCTTCTCCAATGGACTCGGCTCTTCCCCGTTCTCGGATGGATGATGTATCACCAGTGAGGTCACTTTTTGGCTGGGAGGATGAGGAACAATGGGATCTGATCTGTCCCAGTACCTTGCCTCTGAAGTTGGGGGAGAAGGAGATCGTCTTCTTCCAAGCGTATGCATACTCCGAGTTCGTCCCTCCTGTTTCTTCCTTCTTGGTGACGCTCCTGGAAGTCCTTGGGCTCCAGCTTCATCACCTTTTGCTTAACTCTCTGCTGGTGGTCGCGGTGTTCTCGCATTTCTGCTAGATGTTTGTCGGGGTGTACCAATGCGTGTCGGTGTTCCGGTAGTTCTTCGTGCTGAGGCGGACCAAGAAGAAGAACAAAGCCAACTTCCTCGGTGGCCTCTTCTTCCAGCATCGGGCCAACAACCCCTTCAAGTACATTACCCCGCTTTCCTCGTCGAAGTGGCCTGGCTAGAGGAGCGAATGGGTGGTCGTCCACGCAAATGCCCACGATAGCATAGTCCTGCCCACCGATTGGTCGATGATTAGGAAGGCGGCCTGGGAGGAACGCCCGGAGCTTGAGGCGGCGTATGCACTGGTGTTGGAGAGAATCCGTTTCCTAGCGGATTATGGTCTGTCGAAGCTGGCAGTGATGGCCAATTTCGTTCACCGTCGTCTGTCCCCTCTCCAGCACCACTATCGGCCTGCGTGGCTCTACTTTGGGCTCCAAGAAGGTACCAGGCTGCAGAGGGGTCGCGACATGGAGACGACCCGACAAGAGGTGTTCGAAGTAATGTCCAAGGCGTGCGACCACCTGTCGGACGACGTCTTCAACTTTCCGCAAGCTTGTCCACCACTTTGCACGGATCGAGACCTTGGGGCGAAGGTTCTGAAGGAGATGCCCAACCTGAACATGATTGATCTCGCGCCGCGACAGGTTGGCGATGAGAGTCGGGGCCTGGCCATCGTCGACTCTTCTGAGGAGTCCTCAACTTCTTTAGGCTTCAAAGCCTCTAGGGTGGAGGAGGTGCCCGCTTTTGGTGGGAAGGGCAAGGTGCCTGTCCCTGACATAGGTAAGGGGGAAACGTCGATCTCTAACGTAGGCAAGGGGGAGGCACCACTCCTCGACTTAGGTCAGGGGAATGCCCTGGTGGTCAAGTTCGTGAAGGAGAAGCGCCCTCAGTCACCATCGGGGCACCACCACAGGTAGCCTTCGCTCCGAGTCACCGTCCACCAGCGCGCCCCTCTTCAATGTTGGGCTTCGGCGGCTCTTCAGGGGGAGGTTTGGTCCATCCAGTGGTGGCTCCTCCAACGTTGGTTGTCGGCACGTTATCCAGCATTCCCGTCACCTGCGCGGTCCAGTGTGCTATAGGGGGATTTGTTAGCATTACACCTACAGAGCCTCAGGCAAAAAGGCCTCGAACCAACATTGTTGGCAGCTCGGAAGGCGGTTTTGTTGGGGTTGGTGGAAGCACACTGGCACAGGACGATGGCGCTACTGGAGGTTTTGGCGTGGGGCCCTGCCAGGATGGCCTTGCCTATTACGCCATTGTCAGGGTTCGTGGCTTCAGGGTCGCCAAAAGTGGAGGATCGCTGGAGCTTCTGGGGACGTTGATAAGGCATTCTTGCCCAGGCTTGCTCTATTATCTCGCCCGCCTTTATTGATTTGGTTATGGCTTGACCTTGATTTGCAGGGCTACGTCAGCTGTTGTGAGCCCCTTACCACCGTGGGTAGTGCTCGGAGGCGCTTCGAAGGCGGCCGAGGATGTTACGGCTGTGTTGGCGGGGCAGCATGCCAAGCTTGCTCAGGGGTGCACTGCTACGGTGTTTGTGCCCGGTGTGGGAAGTGAAACGTCTCCATCTCCATCTTCGCCTATCCTGCCAGAGGAATCTCCGGATGTCACACCAGGGGCACCTCCAGGCGTCGCACCAGAGGCACCTCCGGCCGTCGTGGGAGAGGCACCTCCAGCCACCATGGTAGAGGTTATGTCAGAGCCGACTCCGGGGGCTGAAGGTATGACTTCCCCTGCTAAAGATTCGGCAGGCGGCTCCCTGAGTGATTGTGGCCCTGCTGCTTCAAGTGGCACCGTGACTCCTGCTCCCTCTTCGGGAGAAAGATCCCTAGTGGTGGTTGCCTCACCTTCACCGCTTCGGGAGGAAGAGGTCCTCAAGAATATTACCAGACGGCCTTTCCTGACTTCGGTGCAGCCGGAGCGCCTCTCCGACATCATGGACTTGACGCAATCCAACTTTCTTCAAGTTCAATCCAACCTCCGTCGGGCGCAGGAGGCTCTTGCCGCAAAGTGGCAGAAGCTGCGTGCTGAGGGCGAGCGCCTCCGAGGCTAGGAGGATCTCCTGAGCTCCAAGATCGCCAAGACGAAGGCGAAGTACCAAATGGAGAGCAAGAAGCTGGAGGTGAGGCACCGCTTGGTGAGGGCCTCAGACGCGCTGACCCAGAAGATTCTGGCCAATGCCAAGGCAGCCAGTGACTCGGCTAACGCCCGCCTATGCGCTCTTGAAGCCAGACAAGAAACCATGAGTCGCCAAGAAGCTGTCGTTGCCAAGAGGGAGACTGCTGTTGCTGATCAGAAGGTGGCAGCACAGGCGATGATGGCCCGGGCTGAGGCCAATCGGGACAGGCTGCAGTCCCGCCTCGAAGATCTGGAGCTCTAGGAGAGCAATTTGGCGCGGGATCAGGCGGAGTATTTGGCTGAGCGTCAAAAACTCCTCTTACATTATCTGGATGTCCAGACCCGGGAGCACGAAGCTGGTCGCCGTGCCAGGGAGCTTGAACTGTGGGAGCGTCAGCTGGTTCAGCATTTGGAAGCCGAGGGTAGGGACGCGGCGGAAACGGTGGCGTCTCATGTCTTGGTGAGCTACCGGAACCAGTATCCCGACTACCTTTAGAGCCAGTTTTTTAAGGCCCTATTGCAGAGCGCGAGGTGACAGCGGTGGCGGAGGTTAAGGAAGTCGCCAAGCACATCGTAGCGCAATTCAGCCGGGGCTGAGGCTGGTAGCTCGCCTTTGTATCCAGGGTTCACCTCCTTGTAAAAATTCCTTAATGAATTCATCGCAGCTTTGTTTTGCATGTTGTCTTTGTCACGTGCTAATCAAAAAGTTGCCCCAATTCCTTCTCTTGTGTATGGTCTTGAAGAGCCTTTGTTGATGTCGTTAGCCTTTTAGGGACCAATGCTTGCACAGTTGACACAGTCGGTTTGTCGCTAGGTGACGTCCTGCCTATGGAACCCCCTGAGAGGCCCCTTGTTAGGCGTGGCCAGATTGTTGGGTACGCCTGCCACTTGAACGCAGGTGTCTTCGATAGGTCCCCAATTGGACTGGGGGACCGCGAGTGACTGCTCTCGGTGTGCCCCTTTCGTGAGCGCCGGGCTTTTCCTGAGTGTTATCGTCGACGGTAGACCCACTGGGAGGTACCAGAGCTGGATGCTCCGGTGTCATCCGCCATCTTTGTAGAAACATTGACGATGGGCCCCCTGGGAGGTGCCGAAGCTAGATGCTTCGGCATCGTCCACCATCGTTGTCGAGATGTTGACAGGAGGCCCCTTGGGAGGTGTTAGAGCTGGATTCTCCGGCGTGCTCCACCATCGTTGTTGGGATGTCGACGGTAGGCCCCTGGTATACAGGCTATCGCAAGGCGACCATGTTAGCAACAATTGCGAGGCAGGGGAGTTTACCCTCTTATCCGCACTTGGTGCTGTCATTGACATTCTGGGACAACGACGGTAGGCCCCTTGGGAGATGCTGGAGCTGGATGCTCCGGTGCCGCCCACCATCATCGTTGAGACGTTGACGGCGGGCACCTTGGGAGGTGCTGGAGATGAATGCTCCGGCGTCTTCCACCATCGGCGTTGAGACATCGACGGCAGGCCCCTGGTATACAGGCTATCGCAAAGGGACCATGTTAGCAACACATGTGAGCCAGGGGAGTTTACCCTATTATCCATGCTTGGTGCTGTCGTTGACGTTCTGGGATGTCGACAGCAGGCCCCTTGGGAGATGCTGGAGCTGGATGCTTCGGTGTCGCCCACCATCATCGTGGAGACTTTGACGGCAGGTCCCTTAGGAGGTGCCGGAGCTAGATGCTCCAGCATCTTCCACCATCATCGTTGAGACATCGACGACAGGCCCCTAGTATACAGGCTATCGCAAGGAGACCATGTTAGCCACAAGTGCGAGGTAGGGGAGTTTACCCACTTATCAGCGCTTGGTGCTGTCGTTGATGTTCTGGGACGCCGACTACAGGACCCTTGGGATGTGTCAAAGCAGGATGCTCTGTTGTCGTCCACCATCGTCGTTGAGATGTCGACGGCAGGCCCCTGGTATACAGGCTATCGCAAGGGGACCATGTTAGCAACAAGTGCAAGGCAAGGGAGTTTACCCTCTTATTGGAGCTTGGTGCTATAGTTGACATTCTGGGACACCGACGGTAGGCCCCTTTGTAGATGCTGGAGCTGGGTTCTCTGGCATCGCCCACAATCATTTCTGAGTCGTTGATGGCAGGCCCCTTGGGAGATGCCGGAGCTGGATGCTCTGGCGTCGCCCACCATCATTGTTGAGACGTCGACGGCAGGCCCCTTAGGAGGTGCCGGAGTTGGATGCTACAATGTCATCCACCATCGTCGTTGAGACGTCGACAGCAGGCCCCTAGTATACAGGCTAGCGCAAGGGGACCATGTTAGCAACAAGTGCGAGGCAGGGGAGTTTACCCTCTTATCCGCGCTTGGTGTTGTCGTTGACGTTTTGGGATGTTGACAGCAGGCCCCTTGGGAGGTGCCGGAGCTGGATGCTCTGGTGTCGTCCGCCATCGTAGTTGAGTCGTTGACGGTAGGTCCCTTGGGAGATGCTGGAGCTAGATGCTCTGGCGTCGCCCACCATCATCGTTGAGATGTCAACGGCAGGCCCCTTGGGAGGTGCTGGAGCTAGAAGCTCCGACATCGTCCACCATTGTCGTTGAGACGTCGATGGCAGGCCCCTAGTATATAGGCTATTGCAAGGGGACCATGTTAGCAACAAGTGCGAGGTAGCTGAATTTATCCTCTTATCCGTGCTTGGTGCTGTCGTCGACATTCTGGGATGTCGATGGCAGGCCCCTTGGGCGTTGCTGGAGCTAGATGCTCCGGTGTCGCCAACCATCATCGTTGAGACGTCAACGGCAGGCCCTGTTATACAGGTTATCGCAAGGGGACCATGTTAGCTGCAAGTGCGAGGCAGGGGAGTTTACCCACTTATTCGTGCTTGGTGCTATCGTTGACATCTTGGGATGTCGACGGCAGGCCCATTGAGAGATGCTGGAGCTGGATGCTCTGGCGTCGCCCACCATCATTGTTGAGACATTGACGGCATGCCCCTAGTATATAGGCTATCGCAAGGGGACCATGTTAGCAACAAGTGCGAGGCAGAGGACTTTACCCACTTATCTGCGCCCAGTGCTATCGTTGATGTTTTGGGACATCGACAGCAGGCCCCTTGGGAGATGCTAGAGCTGGATGCTCTAGCGTCGCCCACCATCATCATTGAGACATCAATGGCAGGCCCCTGGTATACAGGCTATTGCAAGGGGACCATGTTAGCAACAAGTGCGAGGAAGGGGAGTTTACCACTTATCTATGATTGGTGCTGTCGTGGACGTCTGGGACGTCGACGACAGGCCCCTTGGTAGGTGCCAGAGCTGGATGCTCCAGCATCATCCACCATCGTTGTTGAGTCGTCGACGACAGGCCCCGAGTATACAGGCTATCGCACGGGGGACCATGTTAGCAAAAAGTGTGAGGCAGGGGAGTTTACCCACTTATCCGTGCTTGGTGCTGTCGTAGATGTTCTGGGACATCGACGGCAGGCCCCTTGGGAGGTGCCGGAGCCGCACGCTCAGGCGTCGCCCACCATCGTTGTTGAGACGTCAATGACAGGCGCCTTGGGAGGTGCCGGAGCTTGATGCTCTGGCGTCGTCCACCATCATCGTTGAGACATCGATGGTAGGCCCCTGGTATACAGGTTATCGCAAGGGGACCATGTCAGCAACAAGTGAGAGGCAGGAGAGTTTACTCACTTAGCTGTGCTTGGTGTTGTCGTTGACATTCTGTGACGTTGACGTCAGTCCCCTTGGGAGGGTGATAGGGTTGGACACTCCGTTTGTTTGTCCTGCATATAGGAAGAGGGGGTCTAGCCTTGTTCGTCAGTTATACCTGTTCCTCTTCTTAGCTCTACTATGTCTTACAGTCCTGGACCAACGCTTGGGTCTTGGGTAATTCGATGCATCAGTGCTCTAGAGTCCGGCTCCTGTCGTCTTTATGGTGTGAGCTCTCTGGTTCTAATACTCAGCTGTAGCGCTGGGAGGCAGGGTGTGTTTGCTTAGGGTGCAGGACCAAGCTAAACAATTTGCACCCCCTGGACCTCCTGCTCGGCAAAGACCTTTCTTGGGGAACCTTTTGGTGCCACGGGTTCCTAATGATGAGAGCAGTCGAGAGAACCTTTCACACACTGGAGGTACCTCAAGTTGGCCCGCCTGTAGCTGGATTGTACGACTTTAGCTAGGATGATTTACAAAGTATGCGATCGTGAATATGAAGGTAACACATTGTAGACGAGGTTATCATGGCATGTTAATAAAATTAATGCATAATTAAATGAACAAAAGTTTTTAAGAAGCCTTTAAGTAAAACAGTGGATTTCTGATAGGAATTTGTAGGTGGAGACAGGCTTTTACAAAAGAGGGCAATGGCTTGCCTCCAGATGACGAGGGAGGCAGGGTGGACAGGCTTAGGGTTTGGAACCAAGCTAAGCTGGCTGTGCACTCTGGACCTAACCCTCCCGACGCTCAGTTAGGGGTGATGAGCGAGTTATCCCTATTTCTCGAAGACCAGGAGAGGTCGGACCCCTGCCCCGACCATGTTCTTGGGGCAGTCAGAGGCGTCGAAGCTAATCGGCATCTCCTTCCAGCGGTGGTGCTGCGTCGGAGTGGGTACAGGGGCTATCGAAGCCATAGCACGACGAAGGGTCTTGACCACGTTCTGGGACACGGAATCCCAAGACCCACTGAAGATGATGTGAAGAGTCGTTGTCGCAGCTCATGTCGGAGTCCTCATCTTGGTGGACCACTTTGACAGCCCGCTCTTGCTTCTGGTACTCCACCTCCTCGTCATTGTCGACCTTGGGTTTGACCTTCTGCTTGCCCTCCCATTGGCGAAAGGGGGCGCCGTCCGTGCGCTGTTGCGCCTACTCTTGATAGCGTTCGGCGCACCTTTTTATCTCCCGGCACTCGCTCGCGGTGTGTTCGCGAGTCTTGTGCACCGAGCAGGGCTTGACGTCTTCATCAGCGGTAGGTGGATGACGAGGGTGTTTCTCCGGGCGTGGCGGCTTGCCTCCTCCGGTTGCGGCTGCTGCCACGACGGGGGATCCATGCAGCAGCTTGTTCTGGCTGCCGCCTCAATTCTTGTTCTTCTTTTTGCCGCTACTGGGGGTAACGGCTCCTTCTCTGTTTGGCCAGCCCCACCCGCCCCGGAGGCTGGCTGAGCGTGCCAGTCGCAACCTTCTACCGCCCTGGAACACTGATCGGCGATGGAGAAGAGCTCAGAGACGTCTTGCACATTGTGCGTGGCTAGTTTCTCGATCATCTTGCGGTCTCGCACTCCCTGACAAAATGCCACTATGACAGAGGCACTCGAGATGTTGGGAATGGAGTTGCGTACCTTGGAGAAACGCTGGATGAATGACCGCACCGTCTCTTTGGGTTGCTATTGCACGGTGTGGAGGTCGAGCTCGGTGCCGGGGCGCGTGTAGGAGCTATGGAAGTTCGTCATGAACTACCGGCACAACTCATCCCAAGAGGTTATAGACCCGTTGGGGAGGTTCAGTAGCCATGAGCGGGCTGACCCTAACAGGGCAACTGGGAAGTAGTTCACCATGGTGGTCTCGTCCGCTCCTGTAGCAAGGAGCGTCGTGGTGTAGATCTGCAGGAACTCCACCGGATTGATGCTTCCGTCGAACCTCTCCGAGATATGTGGCCGAAACTTGTGCAGCCACATCGTGAAGTGGTGGAGCGAAGCTAACGCCGTGCAACCTTTGACGGGCTTCGTCGGAGAGGCAGATGGGACAGCATACCCCAAGGGGGTCTGCTGCACGATGTGCAACACTTGCTGGACCTGTTGTTGTGGCACTGTTTGTGCCATGCTCTGCTGCAATGGTACTGGTTGTGCCAAGTACTGTTGCTGCACACCCTGCTATACCGAGTACTACAGGGGAGCTGTCGAGCCGATATGTTCCTGATCTGGTGGCAGAGGGTTTACCTGCAGCGCACCTTGGACGGAGGATGCCTCGTGAACGGGACATTGAGTGCCATATTCGGCGTCGAGGTTGCACCGCTTCTCTTGCTGTCGCTCGATGATGACGCGATCATCCATGTGAGCTTGGCGATGGTCAAGCTCGGCCCTGAGGTCCTCCGTGTGGAGCCGACCAACGCTCGTAGGCTTGGAGGAGCGGGAGTTGGTGGTGTGACGATCGATGGATGACGTGCGCGACAGCGATACGAGGCGCCTTCCCCTATTGGGGGAGTTGATGGCTGCGAAGACGAAGTGGTCGATGTCTTGGACCCACTGCTGAGCTGCCCCCTGAGAGGCATTCAGCAACGGTGGGTGATGGAGGAGAGCTCTGGTCACCGCCAAGGCGCTCTCTGGGCTCGCTGTTGGGGGAGCCGACTAAGCCGGGGCATGTCTTGGCATGCTATCTTGGCCAGTCGTACCTGCACAGGGGTGAGACAGACCAGAGAGTGCCGCTCGAGCAACAGATCTGGTCACCGGACGACGACCTCGGAAACCGCCTTCCACAGGCCTGATGAACACCATGGTGGTGAAAGTGCTACCACTTTTTGAGGGAAAAAGCACCTACCTGGCGCGCCAAATGTCGAAGGGTCAATGCGACACTTCCCACGGATCTGCTACTGAGCAGCCCATAGAGGTTCTTGTTTGGCGGGGCTTTGGCCTCAAAATAGTGTTCTAGTGGAAGAGTATGAGACAGTTGTTTTTATGTGGTTCGGGCCACAAGGAGCGTAACACCCTACTCCATGGTGGATTGTATTTCTTGGTCAGTCTGTATGCGTATGTGTGCGTATCGAGGATTCTGAGTCTGGTCCTTTGTTTTGGTGGTGGTCCGGGCCTTTTATAGACAAGGCCGAACGCCTTACAAGTGGGGTCTCGGGGCTCGACAGGTGGTCCCAGGGCGATCTTATCCTAAAGATCTAAGGCTTCTTCTATAAGGTTGCTCTGACCGCGGTCTTGAGGATTCGCCGTCTTGCCGCCTGCGTTGTCAGTAGCCCACGCGTCGTTGATGACCTTGGCAGGGAATGTCCCATCCAACTATCTCTGGCGCCGTAAGCTACCCACTTGGTGGAGTGGGATAGGCCTGCGGCGTCTTCACTGCGATGCGATTGGTCGTAGCAGTACTTGACATTAGGCATGCACCGCACCATACGTCTGGGGAAGCTGCGCATCTTCAAGGCTTGATGGTGACAAGGAGTACTGCCCTCTTAACTTCCTTACTATCCGCTCAGGGCAAGTGGACTCACCATGCGGTCGCTGGGGAGCTTACCGCCATGGCGAAGGTTGTGCCTGCCTAGGTGGGCCACGTGGCAGCTCGGGAGCTCATCTTCGAGGGGAAGGCCAGGTCTCGACTTCATGGGCCACGTGGCATCTTGGGAGCTCACCTCCGTGGGGGAGGTCAGGTCTTGCCCATCGGACCATGAGGCAGCTCAGGTGCTCACCTCCGCGGGGGAGATCAGGTCCCATCTTTGTGGGCCACATGGCAGCTTGGGAGCCCACTTCTGAGGAGGGAGGTTAGGTCCCGTCCTGCCGAACACGTGGCTGCCTAGGAGCTTGTCGTTGAGTTGGAGCTGAGCTCCCCTATCAGGATGTCTTGTGGGCACCCCAGACCCCCCATCTGGGGCAGGCGCGTCTGGGTTTCTTGAACACGTGGCGCCCTCGGACCCTGTCTCTGCAGGTAGACAGGTACCTAGGGGCCTCTAGATTTTGTGCGAGGGTGCCTAGTATGTCGGGTAGCGATAGAGGCGTTGCTCGGTGTTGAACCTCTCGGGGGAGCTGCAATGCACTTTCTTGCACGGTGGCTCCCTCGAAGGGCTTGGCGGTGGAAGTTTGGCCATGGTGGTGGTTGGTTGTCGGGGTGGAGAAGACGAAGAAAATAAGAGGATTCAAAGTGAGCGACACGCTTGTGGAGAACTGATTGGTGATGACGCATCTTAAATAAGGTCCACGCGGAGTCATCGAGGGAGCGGTTGGTTTCACGCGCATTGATGGAACGATGGGACGCATCGATACCGTCTCGGGAAAACTAAAGATCGCGCATAGACGTCGCACGTGTCTCTGCACCACACCGCCAAAATTAAGTTCTCCGCAGACCTCATGCCACGCGTCTATCTTTCGACAATGGAGCAGTCTGCATTGGGATTCTTGATCAAGAGACTATAAGATAGACCTATTTCACTCATGTAATTAGTACTTAATCATTGATGAACTTATTTGAACTGGTTTCTTATGTTGCTTAAATTATATTTCGTAGGGTGGTGGACTGGTTTTACAATCAAAACTATACTACTTGAAGTTCAGCATTTGCTGCATCAGCCAAATGCGCCCGATGTTGACAATGATTGTTATAATCTACTTATCATGGTTAGACAACACTTTGAGTTAGTGACCAACGTAGGTTATTCATTCCCCCTTCAACATTTGTTAATTTAAAGAATGTCAATATTTTCAAGATCCGTGGGAATATAATAGACGTGTTCGGGAGCAAGCAGTACGGTACAATTTTGATTGATCGATGGGATCTTTAGGAATAAGTTTAGATTCGAATTTAGTTTAGAGGGCACGCAATGTATGAACTATGAAATTCATCGAGTTGCAAATTATCTCTGAATTGCGATGTCATTGTGTTTGTTTATCCCTGTATTCTAATTAAATCCCTTAATTGCAATGTCATTGCGTTTGTTTATCCCTGCAACGGACGCTCACGATAATGTGGCAGTGGCAACGGATGCTCATGATGTCGTGGGAGCGGCAGGGAGAAGAGTGCATGAGAGACGAACTTTAAAAATGAACGTCTCTGATTTATCATGCCGTAGATCTTTTGTCCCACCCCAGAAAGTTGAGCACGTTGCAACGATTGTATAAGGCATTGCACGCAGTTGCTTGATGGAAGCGCCACAATGTCCTGGATGTTGAGCACACCGTGGCGCATCTAGGGCACTCCAGTGCTTCCGGGGCCACAAAATAATGCGATACGTGCCTTTCAGTGGCGTGTCTCAGATTTACGTCGGAGGATCTATTGTTAAAGATGATAATGCGAGACGTGTGTTATATATGTTCATCTCTGATTTTTATTTTAAGATCCTCGAGCGCGCTGTCACAAAAAATTTCTCGCGCTGAAAATTTTGCTATTTTTATCCATTGCGCGCTCTCTCTCCCAACATTTTGCAAAACTTTTATGCTCTCACACGCTCTCTTGACCTATAAACCGCAGATCTCGAGCACACTGCCGCCGTCAACCCTAACCTTCGCGGCATCAGAGAGTTGAGCATGCTGTAGCACGCTGCCTTGTCCCCTATCCCCGGAGCACGCCACCGTCGTCCCTCTTTCTCAAGTCGCTCTTCGTCATTGTCGCGCTGCCGCCGTCGACCCCTACCCCACACTCAAACCCTACCTTCTTCATCAGAGAGTTGAGCTTTATGGAGCATGCCACCTCGTCCCCTGTCCCCAGAGCATGCCGCCGCCTCGACCCCGACCTCGGTAATCGGTATGATCACTCCGTCACCTTCACACAAGTGGAAATGTTCTCCCTGTCCCCAGAGCACGCCGACCTGCTGTCATCAGAGAGTTGAGGTGCCGCCACTCCGGCACCTCCATCAGCTTGTCCCAGAGCACGCCGCCGCGTTCCCTGTCCCCGAAGTGCGCTGCCGCCTCGCCCCTGCCCTCAGAGCATGCATTCCAGTGATTTTATTGAATTATAGGATCTCAAATGAAGGCTTATCGTTAATGAAGTCATTGATCCAAAGGGAGAATTTTCATTACGGTATACATTCATCTTCCTTATTTATGTCCAATGCAGAAGTAATGTATTTGTTTGGACTATCAATATATAATAAATTCTGATTCGCAAACCCTTGAAACTGTAGGAACTGTGGTTGACACTAGCATTTGCCATCCAACTGAGTTTGATTTCTACCTCTGCAACCATGCTGGAATCAAGGTACCTATGTGATAATTGGTGTTTCTCTCACGAGTTTTTGATATCAGGCTATAAAAGCATCAATAGAATGTAAATTGTTTGTTTTTTAGGGGACAAGCACACCAGCTCGGTACCATGCCCTTTACCATGAGAACAATTTGTCTGCTGATGCCTTGTAGATGCTCACCAACTCCATGTGCTACAAGTAAGCTCTGTTCTCCATTCGCTAACAGTTCCTATGTTTATTACAATTGTATACCAATTTGTTTTTGTGTTTATTATAGTTGAATTTTAGGGTGTCTCAGTTAGAGCATTAGAGACTATGAAGGCTCATCGTCAATGAAGTCATTGATCGAGAGAATTTTCATTACGGTATACATGATTAGATGATGATAGTTATAATGTGTGTAATTAGTTACATTGTAATTAGAATGAACAGTCTTTGTTGTGTAATTAGTATACTTGATAACCACGACTGACACTTTGGTAATATTTGATTGGTCATTATAATTTAACGTGTGATAGTTTTGGCTATACATATGTTCATGAACAGTATGTTGCTGACACTGGTAATACACCTGCCAAATCCTGGCTAGCTTCTAATAGTAGTGCCTGTAAACAATCCGCGACGAGCTGTAGTAGAGAGCGTCTCGGATAACCTATATAAAGGAGACAAGCTTCTATAAAGCCCGTCTCATATAAGTTAATGAATCTGTGATATGCAACGTAATAGAGTGTCTCAGATAGTCAATATATCTGCGACGTGCTTTGTAAAGCTTGTCACGCTTGTAAGCTGGTGGGCGACACGCGTCAGCGGCGGCTCCAATGCCACCGAAAAGATCGTCTGTTATGACAAAAATAAAGGGGACACACTTCTATTTAGCGTGTCTCGCACCTAGATTGATCGGCGACGCGCCTTGAAGGCCGTCTCTGATGCCAACGTAATACGAGACGCGACGATGGAGACACACAGTTTGTTCGTCTCCCTTCTTCGTTCGGGCCTGTCTCGTATGAGTCTTTCTTACGTAGTGTATAATCGAGTTTTTGGATGCCTCGATGATGCTGAGGAATCACGACCATGTGTTCTGACCTTGCTGATGGTCTGAATCTGCGATACTAGTACCGATTGATTGCTTTGTTTTGTTAAGGTGCACCAATTAATGCATTTCTTATAATGTTCAAAGATTAAATGATTATGAGTTGATTCTGGTTAATGGGATTGTTCTACTTGTTCAGTATGATCATGAGAAATCAAGTGCATACTTTTTTGAACAAATATGAAAATGAAGGGTACAAATGTCTTTTTGCATCATTTTTACGTCAAAGACTCTATCAAAGGGTGAAGTCCCATCACAATGGGAAAAGAGCAAAGTGGAGAGTATTATAATAAGATTTTAGCTATTGGCATGTTGGGGATAGGATTTTGACGACCCACTGTTGGAAGTAAAAAATCCCAATTGTCTCTATAAAAGCATAGTTTTAGGGACCCAACAAGGAGTTTGTCCTAAGGCTGTGATCCGTTGTCTTTCAATTAGGAAAGGAGTGCGTCATGGAGCAGCCATGCAGGAGTTTGTTAAGGCCGGACGTGATCAGTAACGTGCGAGGTGGAGCACGGAGTCAGTCCTAGTTTAGTGGATTGTCAGTTAGCACGATGCCATGTTTTAATCAGTATTTAAGCACTTCTGTAATTGTCACTTGGGTACTTTTGATTCAATTAAAATTAAGCTTAGTTCTTGCACTCAGTATACAACTCACTCTCTATTGTTCGTCTGAAAACCTCCTCTAATTCTCACATCTGGTCTCAGAGCCAGGTCCGCAGCTTTGAATTCACCTGAGCCATCCTTCGCACCATTCCCGAGGGAAGGGTGCAGCCAATCCGGGTCAGTGCGCTTACCCTGGACTTCTATACCAATTCTGATGACTTGACTCGGGAGTCGCGAGACACTACAAGGGTGTTGGGGATTTTATAGATGTTGGGGCCATCACATATAAACACATTAAAGACGTCGATAATAATGGTGATACTTAAAAATGTCGGTCTTCTGACACCAACCGACGTATTTAATTAAAACCGTCGGGATCCCAAAAGTACTGATGGTTCAAACTTTATAGCCATCGGATCCATCGATGGTCTTAACTATGCCAATAGAGACGTCAGGCCTCCACAACGACTGTAAGCGAGTTTCTCATTTAATATTCGGATTCCTCACGCCCACTTGGTTCCCGATGCTCGCTTCTCTTGGGAGCCCTAGCCACCCAGCTCATTCTCCACACCCAGCCGCCACCCGCCGCCCTTCCTGGTCAGCGAGCAGATCTGACATGCCTCCACCTGCAGCCGTTGATATAGGCGATGTCCTCCCATGCTTCGCGTGTCGCCGGGGGTTGTGCAGTGCTTCGCGCGTCGCCTCGGCCGCCGGATCAGAGCACAGCCGAGGCGCATGTCAGGACCAGTGATGCTGCCGCCACCGGAGCCGGAGGAGGCACGAGCACGATGACAGCAACACGGCCGCGCGGTCTGGTGTACCCAAACCCGCCGGAGCCTGTGTGGCGGGAGGGCCCGCCGTACCCGAACCTGTAACACCAACTTTTTGAGAGGAAAAAAATGTAAAATGAATATTAAAAGGAGCTATAAAGTAATTTCTTTTGGTATAAAATCCATATAAGGCAAGTGCGTCATATGTATTGCATGTGTGAAATTTTTGAAAATTTAAATTCTTTAGAAATTTTCAGTTTGAAATTCAAATCAGAAAAATAGAAGTAAAACAAAAGAGAAAAGAAAACGGGAAGAGAAGGAAAACTTACCTGGGCCAAAATTCCCTCCCCGGCCCAACTCACCCCTTCCTTTGGTGCTAGCCCGCCCCCGCGCCTCCCCTTTCCCTCTCTCTGCTGCCAAGCCCCGCCTGTCAGCTCTGCCTTCCCCACTGAAGCATTGCGCCCTTGTAACGCTCGCGCCGCGCTGCCCACTTGCTCCCTCTTCAATGTCGGCAGTTTTTCCTCAATCAAGCACGGGATAGTGCTTAATGATGGTGCCATGCGTTTCTCCTCTGATCCCCTATAAAATCTGAGCCAATTCCCCTCAAAGTTTGTCGCCCCAACACCCCAAACCCTACCCGCTGTTGAGCTCGGTAATGGAACCTTCGTTCCGGTCGATTCATCTAATTTCCTCCCCCGAAAGCTTGACTAACGTGTGTGCCATGTCTCTAGGAGCTCGCCTGATATCAAATTCCGAGGGAAACATCGTCGCTACGCTGACTTCGTCGAGCGCCGCCGGTTTTCGATGTTGTTCGTCGTGGCTGCCTAGTCTTCGCTTCGTTTCAGGCCTTGCCACGCCTCTAGGTGAGTTTGCCACACCCTCCTCTCTCTTTTCCGCCCTAGAGATGTCCCCTTTCAATTGTTTATCGCGAATTTGGATGTCACTGGCAAAAGCGCCGCCACCCTGGTCATCAGGGGTGACGTGGCCACTCAGCCGCCGTCCATTCAAATGTGCAGCCGAGATTAAATCGTAGAAGACCCCATCATTATTTTAAATCTGGGCCATCCTCTTTAAATCCAATGGCCCATATTCAAACCCACATAACCGTTGGTGAATTTACACATAATCCCCTGGACATTTTTGATTAATCACAGATTGGCCCAAATGTTTCTAAGAATAACGTTAACCTTTATGTAAACTATGTAGCAACTGTGTAATAAAGTAAAAATTACTAGGAAGCCCCTGGAATACTAGAAAATAGCAAATTAAATAATGGAAAAATATAAAATAACCCTTGGACTTTATAAAAATGATTTTTTGCCTCTAGAATAAATATGTTTTTACAGAAAAGCACCTGAAAATATCATAAATTAAATAAAAATTCATAGTTTCCATAACATATTATAAAAACAACCCAATAAATAATATTAATTAATATTTAGTTCTGTATTATTTTTATTAATTTAATTAAATTGCTGATTTATGTATAAAATGCTTTGTAAGTGTATTTAAATTATACAAATTAATTTGCACATAACATATCAGTACTAAAAATGGTGTAAAATTGTAAAATGCATATTTTATATTGGGAATCTATTTTGAACATATTTTTGAAGGTGAAAACAATCTAGGAAATAATAGTAGGTTTCAAATAAATATAGAAATTGTATAAAATTTACTAAAAATGTATTTTACTTAAATTATCTCATTTAACTCCAAATTTTCAATAATAATAATTTATGCCTATGAACTAAATTATCCATAAAATCATAAATGCATAGGATTT
Organism: Tuctoria greenei; assembly: GCA_036927565.1. Classification (NCBI taxonomy): domain Eukaryota; kingdom Viridiplantae; phylum Streptophyta; class Magnoliopsida; order Poales; family Poaceae; genus Tuctoria; species Tuctoria greenei. The sequence continues at coordinate 151,229,699 of JAYESD010000007.1, forward strand.
TATGTTTATTTAATTGTAATGTATGCATTTTGTGATTTTTCTTATTGTATGTTATTATTTTATGTGCAACATCGTATCTAGAGTCGGGGCTAGAACCGACTTTCAACATGCAAGAGCACCAATTTCCTGTCGATCACCAACTCTACTCTAGAGGCAAGTTCCTTGACCATCTTGCACCCTTTTTGTTAAGTTTTAGTTAGATGCATGCTAAATTAAAAGACGAATCACTACCAGGATTCTGGTTTATTGCGACGAAAAAAATCGTTGCAATGGGTCGAAATTCGTCGCGATAGGTTGTTGTTGCAACGAAATAGAACGTCGCGATAGTTTTTCCGACTCGTGGCGATAACAGCTGTGACAATAGGTTATTGCGACGACTTGACATCTGTGGCAAATAGTATGGTATTGCGATGACTCTACGTTGGTGGCAAATAGTATGGTATTGCAACGGTTTAACGTATTGCGACGATTTAACGTATTGCGACGAAAATATCGGTGTTGCAACGATGTCACATTCGTGGCAAAAAGTATGATACTGCAACGACTCCACGTTCATTGCAAATAGTATGGTATTGCAATGGTATAACGTATTGTGACGATTTAACGTATTGCAACGAAAATAACGGTGTTGAAACGATGCCCACATTCATGGCAAAATGTATGGTATTGCAATGACTCCACGTTCGTGGCAAATAGTATGGTATTGCAACGGTTTAACGTATTGCAATGAAAATAACGGTGTTGCAACGATGCCACATTCGTGGCAAAAGGTACGGTATTGCAACGACTCCACGTTCGTGGCAAATAGTATGGTATTGCAACGGTTTAACGTATTGCGTGATTTAACGTATTGCAACGAATAGTACGTTATTTGCGACGATTTCACATATGTGGCGATAAGTACGGTATCGTGACGATTGCATACTCGTGGCGAATATTATGGTATCACGATGTTTTCACATTCGCGGCGAATAGTACGGTGTTGCAACGAGTCCACATCCACAGTGAATAGTACGGTATGGCAATGTTTTTACATTTGTTGGCGAATAGTATGGTGTTGCAACGATTTCACATCCGTGGCGAATAGTATGGTATTGCGACGATTTCACACTCGTGGCGAATAATATGGTATCGCGACGTTTTCACATCCGTGGCGAATAGTACGGTATTGTGACGATTTCACACTTGTGGCAAATAATATCGTATCGCGATGTTTTCACATTCCTGGTGAATACTACGGTGTTGCAACGATTTCACTTCCGTGGCGAATAGTATGGTATCGCGATGATTTCACACTCGTGGCGAATAATATGGTATCGCGATGATTTCACAGCTGTGGCCAATAATACGGTATTGCAACGATTTCACGCTCATGGCGAATAGTACAGTATTGCAATGATTTCAAAACCGTGGCAACAGTATTGTATTGCAACGATTTTTGATGTGTGGCAATAGGTTCGTAATGCAACATATTCAAATTTGTTGCAACAGGTCGTAATGCGACGTTCTCTGGGTGGTGGCAATAGCAGTCTAGTGCAACGATTTTCTGGTCGTAGCCAAATGTTTGTAGTGCAATGTTTTATAATTTGTGGCAATAGCTAGCTTCATATTGCAACAGTTTATTTTCGTCGCAATAATCTGTTAATGCCACATTTTATAATTAGCGGCACTAGAATCCTAATGCACCAGGTTTGAAAATTAGTGGCAACGGAATCAATTTATTCGCACACGATACATCTGTCGACTTAACAACAAACATCCAGCAATTGATGCAATGCTCAAGGACCCTTGCGTCGTTGCGAGACGATGTTATTTACAGTTTTTTCAGTTTGCAACATTGCACCCATTATAATAGCACCGCGATGAGTTGTAGTATTAGGAATAGTTTCTTGAACATCCAGCTTCGACTTGGTGCGAGTAGGAGCCTTTTGTGGAGTTGCTGCTAGCTATTGTTGATTTTGCAAGGTCTCCATCAGTTTGCGCATGTCTGCTAGCTCCTTTTCTTGCCGTGCAGAATTGGCTGCCATCTGATCATGTAAAGCCCGGACTTCCTGGTTGAGCTGTTCATTTGCCTGGACGAAGCCATCCATCTGGGAGGTCATATGATCATTTCTTCCTTCCAACTCTTGCACCTGAGAGCTGAGGTCTTCATTTCTATTTTGCAAGGATCCAACTTCCTGGTCGTGCTGGTCAGACATCTGGATACGCAGTCTTCCAAAACATTAGGTTTAGCCATATAACCACGCCCCCGAAACTGTGATCCTCCTGAACCGGTTGTGGATATATAAGTAAGCTGGAAGATGTTGTTTCTTTCCTCATCTGGGATTGGGACTCCCAGCTCAGCTTCCTTGACGTTGATTTGGGCACGTGCCTGGGTCTATATATAAAAAGGAAAGTCACATGTACATTGCAAATATTTATTTAAATGTGGACTGTTTGAAGTGTTTCTCACATGTACATCTTCTGCCTGCTCGTTTGCCCATTGACCGTTCTTCACATGGCTTGCCTCCCACAGTTCTATGTCATCGGGTTCTTTTCAAGTCTCTGGGTATCGCTACATCAAATACAAGTAAAATTTGATTGAATGATTGCAGTGCAAAGTAAAAGCATGATTTAGTTTTCATACCTTCTCGTCACTAAGTTGGGCATAGGATTTCGAGCCAAGCAAGTGTTTTGTCTTTTGAGTACTTCGACTTCGTGAATTGGTTCTGCTTATTGACTGCAATTTTAAGAATTAATTTCACGAATGGGTGTTATCAAATTGTTTTTGTAGATATGAAGGTATTAGAAAGCTAGCTGACCTTGAATCGCTGGACCCAAAATAGTCCATAAGCGCCAAACAATCGGAATTTGCTACGTCAATAGGCTTGTTTTGTATACGTTCCTCATCGGTCGAATACTTCTAATAGGTGGCATGCAATGTTGATCGCCACCCCTTGTAGCGCTCACCAGCAATCTTCGATATTTTTCTTCTGGTATCATCTGTGTCCTCCAAGTCCCAGGCATTCTATACATTGTATATCACACTGTTATAAACATACAAGATGGAGGTCGCTAGAAAAAAATACTTATGTGGGGTGTCACAACACTAACCAGAATGTCTCTCACTATATCGCTCTTCGAAGTATCGCCAACCTCTGCCCACTTCCTTACACCAGCGAGGGGTGCATTTTTTTGTTTTAATAACCACATCATCAATGAAGTGCTGCTGATTAGGACCAAACGCAGCACCCAACCTATCGGACCACTGAATTTATAGCTTCCGATTATGATCATTCATTCTATTTGCAGATGCTAGTAGTGCAATTTAGCAACCTTAAGTCCTTTAGCCACCCTCTTCCAAACTTCTTTCCTTCTGTTAGTGTCATTTAAACAATAAACGTTTAAAGAAAATTAGCAACTGACCATGCCTAATATCATGTACAAATAGTGTGAAAGAAGAAGAAGTCTGATGTTTTACCATCTTCAGGATGAGTGCGGCAAATACGAGCGTGGGAACACCGCGTCGCAACAGCATTTTGCTCCATATTGGGCGATGCATCGACTTGTTGACTTCTTTGTTGTTGTTCATACCCTACAATCAGGCATCAGGCAGTAGTCAGTGGCGCTACAGCACCCGTAGTACTATAGGGGATTTTCAGTCCAGCTGTGAAGCAGGCAAGACAGTAGCTGGCGATGCTAGAGAAACAGAGGGTTCGCCGGGTGCTCATCCTCTGCAGTATTGTCGGTTCGGTCTGACTGACATCAGCAATAGTGCGTCTCGAGGCGAATTGGTGGCAGGGCGAGTCATGGACGTCAGTGGTATTAGCAGGTAGAGGATGCAAGACAGATGAGGCGGGCAGCTTGCGACGTTTAACAAAGCTAGGGTTCGGTCTGGCAGTGCAGTGACCATATTTAAGTCAGTGGATCGACATCCAGATCACACTCGTGATCTCACGTGACTTATGTTTTTACTGCAGGCGATGCAATAAAGATCCAATGGTGTGATTCTTTTGGATCTTTACTGCATCGCATGCAGTAAAAACGTATAAGTCAGGTGATCTGCATCCATTGATATCACCCCGGAGCAAGTCTCGAGGCTAGGAGGACAGTGTGGCGTATCTAGGAATTAAATTTAGGTGGATTGCATGATATTTGCTCTACATGTTAGAATCTCACCCTAAAGTGCTAGAACGGATACATTAATATAATCTTGCGTTAATTACCAGACATCAGCAACGCATTTGGCAGTGTAAAAAACGGAATTGAGATCATATAAGCAGCAATGAACCCTCATGTACATGCATCTCTAAACTATATGATACTAACATTTCTTAGTGGACAGGGGTTAATGATATTGGACTATTTTTTCCAGGGTATGCCATGTCATATGGGGCATAGCATGTAGGTACGCCGTAATGGCCAGGGGTTTGCGGGCGGCGGGGTCATCATGGCACACGAACGATGGGACGTGGAGATGGAGGGAGATGCATCGGGGAGGACAGTGAAGTGACCACCAGCAGGGCGTGGGCGCCGGCCGGTGCCGGAGTGACCGACGGTGACATGGGTTTGCGGGCGGCGGGGTCATCATGACACGCGAAGGATGGGACGTGGCGATGGTCGAGGGAGACACGTTTCTGAGGACACTAAAGTTAGCAGCAGCAGGGTGTGGTCGCCGGTGCCGGAGTGGTGGCGGCGAGGGAGCCCAGCGTGCACGTGTAGGCATCAATAAATCACGCCATCACATATACTCACCAGCAGGGTGTGGGCGCCGGCCGGTGCCGAAGTGACCGGCGGCGACAGGGGTTTGCGGGCGGCGGGGTCATCATGACACGCGAAGGATGGGACGTGGCGATGGTGGAGGGAGACGCGTCGGGGAGGACACTGAAGTGAGCAGCAGCAGGGTGTGGTCGCCGGTGCCGGAGTGGCCGGCGGCGAGAGAGCCCATCGTGCGTGTGTAGGCATCAATAAATCACTCCATCATGTATACTGATTAACTATTTACTGGGACTAGGAAACTATAATCGCAATGCTAAAATATTTAGTAGATCCCAGTACATATTTATACTCGTAGTACCAGCATGGGATGACGAATCTCGGGGTTCTTGAGCATCAGGTGCTGCAATATTCTCTGCATATGATGCAAAGGAATTAATGTGTTATAAATATGTGTATTTTTATTGTAAACACATTTATAGTTATACCAGGTGCTTGTTGCCCATCACGATTACTTCTAGACGACATGGCGGTTTGGTGTCTTGTTCCTAAAGTAAAGAGTATATATAGTAAGTAACAGTGATAACGCCAGATTACATGAGGATGTGTATTTTAGATCGAGCGGTGTGGTTGCTATGAACTGAAAATGTTTGTTTTGAACGGAGGAATTAGAAATGAAGGAGTAGGAAAAAAACCGTACAATCCGAGAAAGAAATACAAGAAAAACGTGTATAAACCGTGGGAACTGAAAATCTTAGGAATACAAGTTTGGAACACAGGAATGAGAGTACAACATAGGGAGTGGTTGATAAGATAACCCTGGCGTCATTTACTTCTAAATCAAGAAATTACATAGTACATGTAATGGTTATCTTTCCTGACATGGAAATGTACTAGAAATACACTACCATAAACTGTCGGAGCGATATTTATTTCGGGGCAGGGGTGTAGTGTATTTTATATATGGAAACAAGTAGAATGCAATCAGATGCTAGGGTAAAATAAAAAGATGAATCGACTGTAGGATGCAGATCTAACAATTGAGGATAGTTGATTGCACGATTGCACCATTAATTAGATTTTATACTAGACATTCATGAAACATAAGAGCATATAAGGAGTTGGGACGACAACTAGGAATGAACTGGCTGCAGCTGTTGGGACGACAACTAAAGCGATAAGGAGGGAGTATCTCTATAAAAAAAATGGCATGGATCGTGTAGAACTTATGTAGTACAAAACTGGAGTCTGGGATGTCGCAGGCAGGGTCGGCGACGAAGAGGTTCGGTAGAGCCCGTCAAACTTGGTCGCTCGACATTGTACCCACAGTCACCACCACCACTCACACGGGAATTTCTTAGGAATGCAAGTTTGGAACACAACACTAAGAGGAGAACATGTGTGCCGGGAACGGAAGCCACTGCGGGATTAGAGGGAGACGCACATTTATATTCGTCGTGGCTAGCTACAAATGGGCGGGACTGGAATTTTGGGCGCACGGAGTGAAGTTTCAATTGTGAAAATCTCAATTGTGCACGCCAAGAAGAACGAAAAAATTTTCGAGGGCGTGCAGAATTTGGCGCCGTGCCCCTCTGCACGCATGCAATCGTATTAAATTCATGTAATGTCGCGACGATTCCTGCATGTGGTTTTACTCTTCACCGGTACATCTACCTAGAGCTAGAGGGGTAGACCTCTTCGGACCGCTACCTGCCGTTCATCTTTGTTTTCATGGAGATGTAAAAGCAGTCATGTCGTAGTGGGTCATTCCAAAAAAAATACGAACAAAAATATGAATCGCCAAATGTATCATTGTGCTAATGCAAACGACATGCAAATACAAAACACCCAAGTCCACGAAAGGAGGACGGCAAATCCATGGTCTAGTAAAAGGTAAACAATCAGCATTTTATATATAACATTCGTCGCAATTAAATGATAACATATACAGAGTATATACTACTACTACAAAAAAAACATTTTCCCCTGTGATATCTGATCTTCAGGCCGTCGATCCAAAGCCGCCTGTGATACGATATATATATCAACAATGTTATCGGATATTAGTTACAACGGATAAAGTACTTTTCATGCACTTGTTGCATCAGGCGATGGACTAGTTAGCAATTTAGATGATATAATTTCCTAATTAAGTTAATTATACATCATGTCTGTTGTTAGTTCTATTACTTGTAAGAATAATGTTTACCGGATTTCATTCATTCAGCGACATGAAATATAGACGGTCCCAAGTTACAAACATATAGGAGATGTTTTCGATAAAAGAAGTTTTTCGATACTGCATATATAGAACATATTGTTCATGAACATAAAGACATATTTCATTAACAAACAAGTAATAGGAAAACACGTAGTAGACAGCAAGAACAAGATAAACTACACCTAATACTACTCTACTCAGAGATCACGAAATAGATAAACTACTCCTAATACTACTCTACTGGGAGAAAACCACGTCCTCCTCCTCCGCCGCTGCCGCCCCCGCCGCCGGTGCCGCCTCCTCCTCCTCCTCCTCCGCCGCTGCCTCCGTTGCTGCCGCCTCCGCCGCTGCTGCTGCCTCCTCCTGCTCCTCCTCTGCCGCTGCCGTCGCCTCCATAGCCGCGTCCACCTCTGCCTCAAGAGACGCCTCCTGCTCCGCCTCCTCTGCTGCCGCCGCTGCCCAAGCCACCTCATACATCTCAACCTCCGTCACAGTACGAAGCTTCACGGCGATGCGGTGCAGAATCTTCAAGAGGCCCTCTACCCCAGCAACCTCCACGATCGTCTTGTGGAGGGCGTCGAGACGACCAGCCACAGTCATCAACCCGTAGCAGTAGTGGCCCGTGGTGTCCATGCTCGTGTGGAGGGGAAGGGTCCCAAGACCCAGACGGCGGCACGAGCGATCTGTGTCAGAAAGGACCTTCCGCACCACTGCGTTGAGCGCTAGTGCGCTATGAGCGGCGGCGGACTTGGCATCGATGGCCACCTTAAGGCGCCGATCGAGTTCGTCAATGTGGTCGGTGAGGAGTCTGAGAGTCTGCTCAACCCAACTGGGATGAGGAAGTGCAGGCGCCGCAGTCGGAGATGCGGGCGCCGCCATCAGTTCCACCGGCATTGCCGGCGGCGATGGAAACGGAGAAGGAGGTTCGGAGGACGTCGATTGCCTAGAGCGCTTCGTTGCGGAGCTACCCATTTGTGTGGCAATGGAGGTGCAGTGAAAGAGCGAGAGGTGGTCGACAGTGGCGGGGGGAGAAGTTTAGAGGCTAGGATCTAAGGAGTGGTGCGGCGGAGAAGCAAGAGGACGGTGAGCCTTTATAGCGGGTCGTCGTCCAAGCGGGCGTGTCGATATGATCGGACGCTAGAGGAAACCACGCTTAATTATGAACCGGTCGGTGGCCCCGGTTTCCTCAAAACCACGGTTTGCATCCTCTTGGTCCCAACGGCTCGACGCGTCCCATCGGCTTCAGTGGCAGTTTTTTTGGAGTAAATTTACACGCGGGGAAAAACAATTTTTTCGTTATATAAAAAAAATCCGTCTGTACACGCCTAAGCCAACTTCGTGACCGCGCGTCCGTGCTAGCGGACGCCTTGCAGCGAACATGGGCCTAGTCCTGCACGCATTACTTTCATTCGGATTTTTAACTGCAACTGTGTGCCATGCCTTATAACGTCGGTGCACTGACCTCAACTTTTCGTGGTGGGACTAATCCTTTGCACCTGTTCCATATGTTCTTTTCTTCTCTGTCTGTTGTCTAATACTATTTCTGTTCTATGTTCAACATGCATGTGCGACCTCGATCCACGATCATGTTTCATGATGTTATACGTGTGTTTTCTCTTTTTGTGAAAGATAGTCATGTATTGTTTAAGGTATATATATATGCATGCATGTTAGTGTTGTTAAACATGACCGAGGTATTTTAATTCTAGCTATGTCTAACATGCACGGACCGCAAACATGATCAACCAATTACACTACGTAAGAAACCCAAATAGGAGACAACGATGGGCGACAGATCGGATGTCCATCGATCACAAAGTGATGCGAGACGCGCTTAAAGTCATTGTTTGTCTCCTTTAGCTTTGATATTACAAATTGAGACGAGCTTCAGAACCTAAGATCTTTTGTTTTTGTCCAATTTGCTCGGTTTACTTGTGACAGATTAACACATCACTAAACTTCGAGCACATTCACTTGATTGAAATCCAGAAATTCTAACACACCAGTATTCATTGACACGAATGAACACATATATATTACAAAACACAAGAAATATGTACAAGAACAGAATTGAAGCTAAACATGTACAAGAACTCCTAAAACTACAAAAGAAATATGTACAAGAACTCCTAAAACTACTCTGTCGGCCCCGCCTCCTTCGACCTCTCCCCCAACTTCTCAAACCACGACAAGCGGTCCTCCTCGTCCTCGTCGTCGTCGTCGTCGTGGTGGTGGTCGCCATCATCGTCGCCGTCGTCATCGTCGTCGTCATCATCGTCATCATCGTCGTCATCATCGTCGTCGTCGTCCTCCTCCTCCTCCTCCTCCTCCTCCTCCACAGGTGACGATGCAGCAGGAGAGTGGGCCAGCTGCTCCGGCTGCACCGGCGGTGGAACCCCGCCGCGACGGAAGTTCCTCTCCGTCGCCGCCAGCAGGGCACTACGGCCCTCGGCGCCGAGCTCCTGGGCCATTGTCCCGGACAAGATGTCTAGGCGATCGGCCACACCCGTGAGGGCGTAGAGATAGTGGCCGGTGGTATCCATTCTTGGAAACTCGGGAAGGGTACCAAGACCCAAGGCGTCCAAGGCCCGAGACGTACTGTTGTACGCCTCTCGCGCCATAATGAGGCGCTGGTCATCGTTCACCCTCTCGGGGGAGCTGCAGCATATCCGCTTGCAGGGTGGCTGCCTCGGCGGGCTAGGAGGCGGAAGGTTGGCCATGGCTGTGGTGGTTCGTCGGCGCCGGGCAAGGAGGTGGAACGATGGAAGAAGAAGAAAGGAGTGCAAAAGTTTTGTGCTTGTACATAACCAACGACGCGCCTTATATATGGTATGTGCAGAGTAGACGAGGGAGCGGTTCGTTTCCCGCGCATTGAACTCTTTGCAGACCTCGTGCAGCGCAATTAAACCCTTATGGAAGACGATCTTTAGAGATCCTTTCGTCTCTCTTGTATCCATGTGCAACATCGCGCACGCGTCCCTGCACCATGGCTTCTTAACTTTTCCGCAGACCTCGTGCGGCACGTCAGTTACTTGGCACAATGGAAAGGCCAGCGGCGAGATCTCCGGCGAGCCCCGCCACGGCGGCGCCACGCGCGTGCCCTCGGCGCGAGGAGGAAGAAAGGGCCTGTGATGTTAGTTTTCTTGTTTCGTGATGTTGTTTTTCTTGTTTTGTAGTAGTATTGTTTTATGTTAATGAACTCAATGTCATTGTTCCTCTGTTCCATCTGTTATTTTGTTTTCTGTCTGTTATTTAATGAACAATCGGTTCTATATATTTGTATTCTCGGGTAATGAACGATCGTCGCATACGTGCATTTTTTTGTTGTCAAAGTTGGATTCGATAGGATCATCCATGTTTTTGTATACTGGATCTTGATCCATGCTAGTTGATGTTTCATAGGATGTACGACGATCAGAAAGTTTTTGTTTCGTAGGGTTGATTGGACCATCCATGTTGATATTTCATATGATAATATTTATTTATATATTAATTCTTTATTTTACTAATGTATATTAATAATATACAAATAATAAATATGACGATCGTTTTTTCAACAAATAGAGAAAACACTTGTATAACACCATCAATTTAACATGATCGTGGATCGAGGCCTTGCACATGCATGTTACACATAGAACACAAATACGGAGTACGTAGTTCATTACACAACGGACAGAGAAGAATATAACATATGGAATAAACGAACAACATTGAGTTCAGTAACATAGAACATTACAAAACAAGAGAAATGTCATCATGAAACAAGAAAATCAACATCACAAATCCTCATCAACAAGTGATCAATCATGCATGAAAAATGATGGAGACCTTGCTGGCTCTCTTTCAAAAGCATGTATGCATGTCCGGCCATCATACATGATCACGACAAAGCATTAATACTCGGATAGTCGGATGTGTGACGTACATGTGTTAATTTTCTCTTATGCCGATGGGACGCGTCGAGCCGTTGGGACCGAGAGGATGCAAACCGCGGTTTGGTGTAAACCGGGGCCACCGACCAGTTCATAAGCGCGGTTTCCTCTAGCGTCCGATCATCTCCACACGCCCGCTTATACGTGTGTTTTCTCTTTTTGTTGAAAGATTGTCTTGTTTGAGGTATGCATGTTAATTTTGTCAAACGTGACCGAGGTCTTTTCTATGTCTAACTTGCATGCACCCCAAACATGTTCAACCAATTAATATGTGTTTAATTTCTCGTTTTGATGATGTATATCGTCAGAGTATGAGGCCTTGCCGATGTATGCTACGCCCCAAACATGCATGATCAAGGAGCCTACAACTTTAGACGATATCCAACTTCAAAAAGAGGAATTAGTATAACTCTAGCTAGCTCGGTTCCTCTCTTCTCTTTCGCGTTTTCTGCCCCGCTCGAGCGCTGCCGACCTCACCTTGGAACTCCAATGATAGCTTGCCAACTAGGCAAGGATCGATCGAAAGTCCTTTAGCAAAGTTGTTCACAACTTGCTTGCACACCTTCTCAACCTTTTGTTTCGGTGTTTCCTCAACCGGTTGGGCAGTATTTCGCAGTTTCCCGATGACCGTGGGTGAAGCTGCCGAGACCCGCCCCTACTCCACCGTCGACAAGCCGAAGGAAGCCTCTACAGGCCCCGACTTCTATAAGGGAAAGGTGTGTTATCATGCCTTAAGCATGCTCACCAAGTTTCAAGCCATGCCATGCCTTGTAGCGTCTTTATTGCCGGTTTCTCCGATGATAGTTCATACCTATGTCTCTAGGTCATGGATTTAATTCATTTTATACATCTAATAATTCTTGACCATAGTTAGGTGATAGTTTAGCTATCTCCCTGCGAACACTCTGGATCGAAAAGATTTGAAAACCATCGACGAGTGATGACCGCTCGAGATAGCCTAGTTTTGGTCGCCGCCTATGAGAAAGTCGCGATTCACCGTCGAGCTCCTAGTTTCCAGCCGTTGTTCTCCTTAATTTCCTAGTCCTGGTTCATGATCCTCAAGGCACAAGAAAGCTTTTGGAGGAGAAACCAAGTCATTTGAGCTAGAGATAAGGGAGTTCTACCCTGCCGGAGCTGTGGCCACCACCGCCGCCATCGCACCGTCGTTTTCAGCCGTCGGCAAGACCCGGGGGCAACACCGACGTGCTCTGCGTGGTGAAAAAACCCCAAGCGGCAAGATTGGTGAAGCTTGGTGCACTGGAAAGGCCAGCAGCAAGATCTCCGGCGAGCCCCGCCACGGAGGCGTCGCGCGTGCGCCCTCAGTGCGAGGAGGAAGAAAGGGTCTGTGATGTTGGTTTTCTTGTTTCATGATGTTATTTTTCTTATTTTGTAGTATTGTTTCATGTTAATGAACTCAATGTCATTGTTCCTCTGTTCCATTTGTTATTTTGTTTTCTATCTTTTATTTAATGAACTATCGGTTCTATATATTTGTATTCTCTGTTAATGAACGACCGTCGCGTACGTGCGTTTTTTTGTTGTCAAAGTTAGATTCGATAGGATCATCCATGTTTTTGTATACTGGATCTCGATCCATGCTAGTTGATGTTTCATTGGATGTACTGGACGATCAAAAAGTTCTTGTTTCGTAGGTTGGATTGGACCATCCATGTTGATATTTCATATGATAATATTTATTTATATATTAATTCTTTATTTTACTAATGTATATTAATAATATACAAATAATAAATATGACGACCGTTTTTTCAACAAAAAGTGAAAACACTTGTATAACACCATCAATTTAACATGATCGTGGATCGAGGTCTTGCACATGCATATTACACATAGAACGCAAATACGGAGTACGTAGTTCATTAGACAACAGACAGAGAGGAAAATAACATATGGAATAGACGAACAACATTGAGTTCAGTAACATAGAACATTACAAAACAAGAGAAATGTCATCATGAAACAAGAAAATCAACATCACAAATCCTCATCAACATGTGATCAATCATGCATGAAACATGATGGAGACCTCGCTGGCTCTCTTTCAAAAGCATGCATGCATGTCCAGCCATCATACGTGATCACGACAAAGCATTAATGCTCGGATAGTCAGACGTGTGGCGTACACGTGTTAATTTTCTCTTATGCTGATGGGACGTGTCAAGCCGTTGGGACCGAGAGGATGCAAACCGCGGTTTGGAGTAAACCGGGGCCATCGACCAGTTCATATTCCTTTAAGCTGGAGGACTCTGGGTCTGTTTGGTTTGAAGACAAAACTTCCCACATTTTGCCACGCCTAAGTTTAGTCAAGTTTGACCAACTTAGTCATTGTTTGGTTCATAGCCACAATTGTGGCAAGATTCCTTGCCATCTAACTGGGCCCCACATGTCAAAGACTCAAAAAAGTGTGGCAAGATTCCCTTAGGCTTGCCAAGTTGTGGCTGAAAATTTGAGCACCTAACCTTAGTCAAGTTAGGCAAAAATTTATGACAAATTGTGGCAACCTTAGTACATAAACCAAACAGCCCTCTGTCCATCCGACCGTGGAGAACCAAACTGCAAAACAGGAAATCGATTGACACAGATTAATCCAGTCCTGATGTTGTTTTTCTCTTCTTGTCTTTAATGTTTTTCTTTTCTTGTTTTGTGATGCAACGGCTGGAACCAGCCGGAAGTACTTATTACCCCTGGAACCAGCCGGAAGTACTTATTACCACTGGCCCTATGCCCCTATACGTGGTGTCATCATTACCAGAAGTCCCATCACCCTCGTCGAGCGCGCAGTTGCGATACCTGAGAGGATGCAAACGAGAGTTAATTTTCTCTTTTTGTTGAAAGATATATATAGTCATCCAATAATATATATATATATATATATATATATATATTATTTGAGGCTCGATGATCATGTTTGGGGCGTATATATAGCATGTGAACATGTCATGAAAGACGACCCTCGATCATGTACATGTCGGTGTGAATTATATATGTTGGGCCCTTTGCGTGTGAAATTACTCCTAAAAAACTACCACTGAAGCCGATGGGACGCGTCGAGCCGTTGGGACCGAGAGGATGCAAACCGAGGTTTCGAGGAAACCGGGGCCACCGACCGGTTCATAATTAATCGCGGTTTCCTCTGGCATCCGATCATCTCCACACGCCCGCTATTAGACGACGACCCGCTATAAAGGCTAACCATTCTCTTGCTTCTCCGCCGCACCGCTCCTTAGATCCTAGCCTCCAAACTTCTCCCCCCGCCACCATCGACCACCTCTCGCTCTTTCTCTACACCTCCGTTGCCACACAAATGGGTAGCCCCGCACCGAAGCGCTCTAGTCCATCGACGTCCTCCGAACCTCCTTCTCCGTTTCCATCGCCGCCAGCAATGCCGGTGGAACTGATGGCGGCGCCTGCATCTCCTCAGCTCGACTGGTTACAGGAGACTGTCCGCCTCTTTACTGCCCGCATCGACGAATTAACACGCTGAATTAAAGATGTCGAAGACGACGTGTCCTCCGCCCTCGAACATGCAAGAGCGCTGGACACAATGTCACGGGATGTATTTAACAATACATCTCTCATCTGTCGCTGTTTGGGTCTTGGGAGGCTTCCCCAGCTCCCCACCATGGACTCCACCGGCTACTACTTGTTCGGGTTAAGCTTTGAGGCCACTCGTCTCGACGCCCTCCACGAGACGATCGCGGAGGTTGCTGGGGTACAGGGCCGCTGGAAGATTCTGCACAGCGTCGCCTGTAAGCTCGGTGTGGAGACGGAAGAGGAGTTGCCGCCATCGTCGGAGGCGGAGGCGGAGCCGCCGGAGGATGCGTCGGCCGCGGTGCGCACGGCGTCGGAGGTGGACGAGGCCTCCAAGTAGAATAGGATTAGGAGTAGTTTTGTTCTTGTTTCTAAGTGTTTTTCATCCATGTTTTATTTACTCTTGTTTGTAATATATGTGTTGGTAGTATGTTAATGTAATATGTCTTTTATGTTCATGAACAATGTGTCTGATGTATTATTGAAAAATTCTCCTTTTATTGAAAAACATCTCCTTTAACGACACCAAGTTTTAACCTTTAACCCACTTCGTGCGTGAATCGAAAAACATCTCCAGTCATGATGTTGTGTTTCTCTTGTTTTTTTTTTTGATATTTTTTCTTTTCACATTTTGTCATGTTGTTTTCCTGCAAAAATATGAACAGTCGCGATACTCGCGATGTTATTATTGCACGAACTGGAACAGACTGGAAGTTATCCATATACACGGTGTCATCATTACAATGTCACGACATCCCCTACAGTAATGCAGGTGCAGTAGCAGGGGCTGACATGTGGGTCCTATGAGGTGTGGGGCCCACATGTCAGCCCCTGCTACTGCACCTGCAGTACTGCAGGGGATGTGCGGCGGTTCCATGTTGTTTTTCTTTATAATATAGGAGTACTCCGGAGACTCCCAAGAAACCGCAACCTCCAAATACTAGTTGTACACCCTTTGTTTCTCTCAGGCAGATTTGTTTCTTTGCTGCTCGTCGCTCATTAATGGCAAACTTCTCCATCGACCCCCGTCGGTTTTGTCCGCGGCTGATGATCCCAGAAGATGGTGGTCCTCTGAGAAGGACCAGAAGCGTGTGCCACATATCTGGCGAAATCGCGAAGAAAAATGAGGAATATGCGGTTGCGGTCACAAATGAGGTACTAACTCCTGCCCAGCGTAATGAATTTATGGACCAGATAGCAGTGTACATCCAAGATCAGGCAAGAATACACGTAGTTACTTACGGTGCACATCCCCATTGGATTGGCATGTACTATAAGTTAAGAAATAAACTGGAGAGAGATGCTTTGGTCCTAGCAAATCCCCACGTGGTCGAGAATCGGGAGTTCTGATTTGAAAAACATGATGAGGCAAGTCTTAATATGCATCGTGCTCAGTTTACTAGAAGGTGTTGGATTTTGCTACTTGGTTATCCTCTGGATCTAGAGAAGCGAAGGTTTATCGAACAAACCTGCTCTAGTTTTGGCCAGTTGCTTCATTGGGATGAAAATGATCCAAACCTGACTAGGGTCATTCTACTGGTGATGGTGGATAATCTACTTGACATCCCTCGAAGCCTTGTTCTCAGGAGAGGCAACGAAGTCGGTGGGGAAGGACGTTCATGGACTGTACCAGTTTACGTCCTAGGTCTTGATTTTGTGGACCACCTTCCGGGTGATGAGGAGGACCCTCCGCCTTTCAATGGCAACCCCCACCCTTACCACGGACCAGTCTTGTCTGGTCCTTATCCTGATGATCAAGATCCTCCGCCTGCTGCCCCAGATGACTTGCGGCAGAATGATCCTGGCAACCAGAATAATGAAGCGTCGGATATGTTGTCCACGGTGCAGGTAGCATATAATATCCTAATCTTTCTCCTCATATATGGCGTCTTAACTATTTTTTTGGCCCCAAATGATCTATAAAAATTACTCCAGATTTCATGATGCCATAAACTAATCGCTGCTGAAAACAATGACGGTGGTCCAAGCAAGGTTGTCGTGATGCAGGATGCATGGAGGTAGACCCAAGCAAGGTGGTGGTGCAGGACGATCCATGGAGCTAGCTGACGGACTGAAGGTGCTGCTTGAAGAGATGTGGTGCGGACTAGATGTGCCGATTAGTTTATTTTGTGTTTTTCGATTACGTAAGAGCTAGTACTCAAATTAATTAGTTTGTTGCCTGGAATGGTACGTTGAACACTTTTCTTTGGTTCTGTCGATGTTTATATCTAGTATTTAATCCTTGTTTATATCATTGTGTTGGTGGTTGAAGAGATTTTATGCGTATGCTTTATTTTAATCCTTGTTTATATCATTGTGTTTATATCTAGTAGTACTTAATTACGAACCTGTATAGAAGTATCAATTTATACAACTTTATTATTAGTGAAGCCAAAATTTATAGAACCTAGATTTTTTAAAGCACATGTGTCACTTCCGGAGGAATCCATTCCTTTAAACTGCCCCGTGAGTTTCCTTTGATGCAAACGGGGCTAAACAAAAGACGAGCGCGCATAGGGGAAACACAACAAGTGCAACATTCATCAGAGATGAGGATGCATATATAGGAGAAACACATCAACATGCCTTATACAAGTCTATTTTATATACTCCCTTTGTTCACTTTTCATTGGCGTTGGGAGAACTAGGGGTAGGGCATCCAAAAGGGAATGGAGGGAATATAACCCATAGAGTACAACACGTTATGGCAGAACAAGTCATACTCGCGCTCAATCCTACAGTTCTCAGTACAGAAGACGGTCCACTCATACCACCCTCGCCGGCCACAGCGGGCAGGCCCCTGGTTCCCCCCACCCTGTTGGGCAGCGGCAAACGTCATCGTCAAAGTCGAGCAGCGCCACCGGCGGTGGTCCCGGAGGAGGCCTACGCAGTAACCTCCAGCTCAGGAAAACGTCGAGCCTCTGCATGGCTTGATTCCGACACCAGCAGCACTCCGTGTTGGTCCTCTTCATCGCGACGGACCCGGCCGCGTTGTCGCCGACGTGGGCCTCGCCTTCGACCTGCCAGATATACTCGAGGGCATCGCGGTCCCCGCGGTCAGCGTCGTAGCAGAGCATGGCGAGGACGTAGGCCGCCACATTGTGGCCGTTCGCGGCCGCCCGGGCAAGGAACTGGGTGCCTTGCTGCACCTGTGCGCGGCCGTAGTTGAAGACAAGGTTGAACCCGGTGACGTGGCATGCATGAGGGTTGCCCACGTTGGCCAGGCGCTCCACGAGGGCATCGTAGCTCCCGTTCTCGTGCCGTTGGAACCACTCCCAGCTGCTCTCCCGCTCCAGCGCCACGCGCCTGCCCACAGTGGGATCACAGCACGCCGTGTGCATGGCCTTGCAGGTGGCGCGCAGACTGGAGAGGTCGTCCATGGGCTGGGTGGAGGTTGCGGCGACCCACCCCGCGATCAGGACCGCAATATTGTGCGGCAAGGGGAACTCCATGGGCTTTGAAGGGAACCAATGAGGGCACGCGCGACGGAGAGGAAGAGTACGCGCGGAGAAGAGGATGGTGTGTGGCGGAGTAGAGGATGGTGTGTCGTCTTACTACTCTTTATTAGTACGCGCAGAGAAGACGATGACACGCCCAATGATTTTTAGTACGCGCGGAGAAGAGGAATGGTGGTGTGTGGGCAGTTACTGCAGAGGATGTGAATGTGTGGTGTGTGGGGGGGAGAAGAGGATGGTGTGTGACGTGTGTCTTTAGTACGCACCGAGAACACGATGAGACGCGCGCAGACTACTGGAAAACGCAACAGGCCAGTAGCGACGACTTGAAAGAAAAGTGGAGACTCTGAACTCCAAAGCGGTCTGTAAAGTAGTAGTACTACTGGAAAATGCAACAGGCTGGTAGCGAAGACTGGAAAGAAAAGTGGAGACAATGAACTCCAGAAAATAAAAGAAAGGACGGCAAAAATGTTAGAAAAATATAGGAAGTACTCCTATATGTTAGAACAATATAGTTCTAAAAATATAGTTCTAACAAAATGTTAGAACTAGTTCTAAAAACTTCATACTTTTGGGGATGGAGGGAGTACGTAGTGTACGATTTAAGGTATAACAGCGTGGAGACCCGAAATGTGAAACAGGAAATCTTTTCGTGAAACTGATGCGACCGGGTGCACAGAGCGACCGTGCACGCCAGTAACCGAGGCGAGTAACAGGCGCAGTGCATGCGCGTCCTTTGAATTAAATTTGACGTGTCCACTCCCCTGACAACTGCTACAATGCTACTACCTCCGTCCCAGCTGAAGATTATTTCCAGCCAATTTTTTTTGTCCCAGCTCAACTTTACTTTCACTGTATGGTCATGTCAGCTGTGTGCTCTGCACATTTTCAGCTACTGTCCTTTGTTGCCGTAGCAACTTGTTGGCATTGAATGGAAAGTGGGAGGATATGTATTGATGAAGGGTGTTAGGGTAATTTTATGTGTTGACTAATGTGCGGTTTGAATCCTAAAAATAGAACTTGGGACGAAGGGAGTATAAGATGGTCACCCGCACCATCGTCTTTTCCGCACAACCGTTCCAACATCCTCTCTTCTCTCCACAAAACCTAGCCACGGCTAGTATACAGCAAATGCTTTCGAGCTCGAGCAACCCTCTGCCACCGAGCCCGCCGAGGGACCCGGCCACCGGTAAGCGATCGCGGCTGGACCCCCCCTCACCGACGCTGTGAAGGATACCCTCCTATTCAACATGGCCCGAGATGTATTTACGGATACATCTCACTCCATGGAACGCCTTGGGCTCGGTACCCTTCCACAAAGTACTGGAATGGACACCACGGGCCACTACGTCTTCGGCCTCTCGCACGTGGCCTCTCGTCTCGACTCCCTTTGGGAGACGATGGCGGCCGAGCTCGGCGTCACGGGTCGTCGCAACCTCGTCGTGGCGGCGGCCTTGAGACTGGGTCACCTTCCGTCGCCGGAGACCGAGGCACTAGAGGAGGGTCAGGAGCCCGAGGACCCACCCGAGGAGGAGGAGGTGGAGGCTGAGTAGAGTAGTATTTAGGTGTTTTCTTTTCATGTTTCTAGTTGTAGTTTTTCGTTTCATGTTTTTAGTTGTAGTTTTTTGTTTCATGGTTTTAGTTGTAGTTTATCTTTTCTTGTGTTTGTAATATACTCCCTCCATCCAAAGCGACAAGTATTTTGGGATGGAGATACTCCCTCCATCGAAAGGGACAAGTATTTTGGGACGGAGGGAGTAATGTTTTTAAGTTAAATGTACTTGGTTTTCTTGTTCATGGATGTACTATCTGTGCAAAATTAGTTCAAATTTTCCGATCGCCAAACCCTCCTTGTCCCCAAACCGGTGGAGTTGCTAGGAGATCGCCTGCAGCGGGGCCCGCAAAGCGGTCTCTAAAGTAGTAGTAATAGGAAAATGCAACAGGCCGGTAGCTAGGACTAGAAAGAAAAAAGTGAAGATAATACAAGGAAGAAAATGTTTGAAAAAGGAAGGACAACCGAAATGTTAAACAGGAAATATTTTCACGGAAATTAATCCAGTCGTAATCCTCTTAAACATAGGCTCCCTTCGAAGGATAGGATTTGTAAATGATTTTTAGTTTCCATAGGAAACGTAACACATGAGCTAGGACACTTTGGTAGCCATACTAAAAGAGCTGCTTATCCGCCTCATCCACTTCCCCACACCGCCAGTAGAATCTCTTTGGCCGCGGGAAGGTGTCCCCCGAAGAGTTCGAGGATACCGAGGAGTGTCCGTCAGAAGAGTCGCCTGATGATGAGGAGGCCGGGGAGTTGGGGTGGACCGGCGGCGTATAGTCGAGGTAGTGATCCAGGTGGATGATTAGCTCCGTCGTGAGGCTGCCAGGCCGGACCACTGTGGCATGGTTGAAAGGTTCCGCCAGCAGCCCGCCGTCACTCCCAGTCCGGCCATCACTTCCTGTAAAGAAGGTGGCCATTTTGGCCCGAGGCAGGAGTCTTGGGTCTTTCATCCACCCAACGACCGTACATAGGTCAGCACGCTCCCGGTGGTAAGTGGAAGCATCAAAGTGATCAAAGAGGAAGACGTCACCCAGAACCTGTCTGATGCCCTCCGCAGACCAGACATGCAGAGGGAGGTTCTCGATGACAACCTGCACGTGGAAGAACCACCCGATGATCGGCACACCGACGCCAAAGATTCATGGCCGGAAGTAGTGGTTATCATCCGGCATGTAGATGATTGTCATCTCGATGGCAAGCTCCCGATAGTCATCATGGGTGAACCGCACCAGAAACTCACCATCCCCAAACGTGGACACAGTGAAAGCCCAATGCGGGATTTCAAGTTGGTGATGGATGGCCAAGGTGATCTCCATGGGTGTCGCCTCGCTGCAACCTCCTCTGGGTCCCAGAACAGCTGCTTGGCGGCGCAAACAGGTAAACTCCATCGTCATGAGGCAGTTGTTGACCACCGTGCATTGCCCCTCACGAGGGCACAGGGACGGTGAGCCTCCAGGTACCTGCTCGCGTCTAACATGGTTGCGAGGCATGGCGCTGCGACAACAGAGGCAAAGGACTTCTCAGGCAACACACGGGAGCATGAATGGGAATCCGTCGGGAACTTGAGCCTGGAGGCAATAGGGGGGTGGTTTAAGAAGGCGAGGATGAAGAGGCCTCTTGCCATCTGGCCCCTTGGGCACATGGCACCTACTGGAACGCTGACCAGGGAAGTAGCAGGCCGACTTCAAGGCTTCCTTTGGGAACATGGGCGGGAAAACCCAGGGTAGCATGTCCCTCGGGAATTTTTTATGTCCCCCTGGTGAGAATTCCAGTCGAGGTTTATATTTCCTGGATTTGTTTGGGAATCAAGGGGACAGAAATCCCCATATACAAAAATGGTCGTAAAATCAGAAAAAAAGGGCAAATTCAGAAAAATAACTAAATAACTCAAAAATGTTCAAGATATTCAAAAACAATTGAGGAATTCACTCTGAAAATTCAGAAAAACACTAAATAACTCAAAAAATCATAAAAAATATACTTCAAAGACTAGTAACAGGAGCCATAAACAATATAATGTCATACAAGTTTCAGTGACATCATTACTACGATGTTATGAAAAATATTTGTGCATTACAAAAATATCCTACAACAATTAAATAATGCCCCAACATCAAAAGTCTTCTCCAGTAGCAATGTTGGTGCTTTCCAGCATTTTTTCAGTGGCAGTTGCTCATGATAAAAACATCTGGATGGTCCCTGATCAGTACTAATTTATTCGCAACAGCTGCAAAAAATGGCAAAATACAGATCAAAACAATCATAAACTGCCTCTAAACACCCCAAATTGATCAAACTACAAATACTAAGTTTCCAAAGTGCAAACAACCAGCGACGTGGCAAGATGAAGTGACCTCATCAGTTCCTACTAAATAGAATGCAACTAAAGCTGATTAAACTTTGGTTATATATGACCAAAACAAGCATAGCCCCAGTTGTTTTTACCGATGTGACTGATACACACTTCAGTAAAGCTGATTAAAGTTTGGTTATATATGACCAAAACAGATACATCTGTTACAACTTCAAGAAACATAGCGTTGATGTAGATTTGTGCTTGCTGACTACTTTATATGCCACACACATAGAACGGGTGGCATAACAACTAATGCTTTAAAGCGAACAATCAGGGGAAAGTTATGAAACAGTGTGAGAGAAAAATGGGGCATCCAACAAAATGTTGACTGGAGAAACATCAAATTATTAACCACTCAGATGGCATGAACCAACTATGATGCAACATTCAACTAATCCTACATATATGCAGTAGTCCATCTATTATTAATTATTCAACTATGATGCAACATTCAACTAAAATTTAGGGGAAAATAGAATGTGCCTGCACCTTAATTGGACACCACAAAGTTCGACAAGGTAAATTGAGATCAATCAACCACCTTGCTCGCCGCTCAAGATGAAGAACCTAATCTAACCATGGATGAATGAAATGATTGGATTAGTAGGACATTATTTGATTCATAGCTTAACATTAAAAGAACACGAGCACAACAGGGCATAACTGTAAATCAAATGTGTGTGATATCACAAGTTAGCTAAGCAAAGATATCAAAACAGGCACGTGGCCTAATTCACATAAGCAAAGATATCATCATTTCCTCAAAAAGCACCACATAAAAAACACGTACAGAAAACCATCACATGTTTTCTAGTTACCAGTAAACTAAACTAGACAAATAAAACTTAATTCAGCTTTTGGCCCAGTGAGAACTCTACCGAACTGAAAATCGTTCATTTAGGTTTCCAGAGTGATCTTCAAATGGCAGATGCAATGACCTTACTTCCTAGTATAGCTCAATTATCAAAATGTGGTGCAAGTGAAAAGTCTATACTCGCATTGGTGCAGTTAGACTTTCAGAAATTGAATGTGGTAAGCAGCAAGAAACTTCCAGTAACACATATGAGAAAATTCTTATTTTTTCTACTTGATTTTTTTCAGTACAAAGAAACCTTTTGTAGATTACTACCTAGAGCTAGCAGTGGTGAACATTGATTCCATGAACTTAACATTCTGATTTCTTTTCGAGAAAGAAATTTGAGTACAAGACAACCTACAAAAAGAGCCTTTTTCTCAAGCTGGCTTCAGGAAAAAAAATATACAAATAAGAATGCCCAAAACAATTAACTATAGGACTAGCTTTCAACATTGAACAGTAGCGATAGTATACCATCAGGCTGAAGAGAAAAGCGAGCAAAGCTGTTACAAGTACAACATTTGCCAAAGAAATATGAAAATGGCAAGGTAATCACCAGCCGTCCGTAATTGCATAAGAAAATAGCAAGGTAATCACCAGCTGCTCGACCAAATGCCTATTGACACAGAGCAGCACAACAAATTTTCCCACTGTCCTAGGCAGCAAATACGAGGAGCTAGGTTGAACACCCAGAAACACGTGTGGACGTACCTGAGGGATCTGCTGGACTTGCCGATGCCGGTCTCGCCGACGACGATGGTCGTGGGTCGTGGCGTGCCGCTCCACCAGGTAGATAAAGGCTTTGCGGTACTTGAACACTGGGAGCCGCTGCCACTGCCTCTCCAAGCTCGCGTAACCAAACCTGCCGCCGAGCACGACAGAAACTATCAGCGCCCAATCTCGGATTAGAAACAATGGCGGGTGTGAGACGAGAGGTGAGTAGTGAGGTTTTAGAGTTCGAGTACGCACCCGGAGGAAGAGGCCGAGCTGGCAGAGGAGGCGAGGAATACAACGCCGCCCTCCTCATCATCGAAGAGTAGGGTGCTCGGCTTCTCCGACCCCGGCTTCCAGAATCTCGACATATGGGCGCCGCAGCTGGTCTGGTGACACGGAGGCTTGCGAGGCCGGGGAGGGAGGGAGAGGCGACCAAGGGCGCGATGGGAGGAGGCCGGCGGCGCGGCGACAGGGAGGCGACCGGCGGCACGAAGTGAGGGGTACGCGAGCGGCGATGGGGAGACGCGAGCGCATGTCAGGGTTTTCCTCCCCGACTTGCTGAGACCGGGGCGGAAAGTCCGGTGCTTCCGCGTGGATCGGGCCGGTATTACGGGCTGCCAAGTGCACCTCGGAGGATTTTTGGCCCGTGGATTTCTAGGCCCGGGATTGGGCTGGGATCCCTTCGGGATCTGTGCTACCAAAGGAGGGCTAATTGTGAAAGGGCCCGTAGGCCGACCAGTCCCAGACGCGGCTGGTCACGGCACACTGCCGCAATGTGACCATGTGCCAAACATCGGAAGCAGCGTCCCTTGAGGATCTCACGAAAATCCGGTGATAGGACCGGACCTTTCGAGGCCTTCGGCTCTGTGCAAGCATCATGAATGCGCGAAGGCCCAGCTTGAATATAAAGTGAATCAGCGCAGTTTTAGCCCACAAATAACAAGCGGCCCAGCTTTTTCGTCCTGCCTGCCTGCCTGCCCGCGGCAGGAAATTTTTGTCACGCCGAATGAAGAAGGAAAATAAGAAACGAAAATAATATTCCCTTCGACCCACAATGCCGGCCCCCTCTCCGCAACGCGCTTGTAGGATCATCCGCCAGCTGCCACGATTGTAGGAGCATCCGCCGGCCGCCACGCTTGTAGGAGCATCCGCAGGCCGCCACGCTTGGAGGAGCATTCGTCGGCCACCACGCTTGGAGGAGCATCCACTGGCCGCCATGCTTGGAGGAGCATCCGCCGGCCACTACGCTTGGAGGAGCATCCGCCGGCCGCCAAGCTTGGAGGAGCATCCGCCGGCCGCCACGCTTGTAGGAGTATCCGCTGGCCGCCACGCTTGTAGGAGCATCCGCGGGCCGCCACGCTTGGAGGAGCATTCACCGGCCACCACACTTGGAGGAGCATCCGCCGGCCGCCATGCTTGGAGGAGCATCCGCCGGCCGCTACGCTTGGAGGAGCATCCGCCGGCTGCCAAGCTTGGAGGAGCATCCGCCGGCCGCCACTCTTGTAGGAGCATCCGCCGGCCGCCAAGCTTCAAGGACCAACCGCCGGCCGCAACGCGTGGAGTAACAACAGCTAGGTACAATTGCTCACATAATGTGTTCTTGTACATCTATCCTCTTACGGATAGGCTGATGGCTGATTGAATTGTAGGAAGCGATGTCAGAAGATAAGACATGGATGGGAAAATACAGACATACGAGGGAGTGGCAGGATGGAATGAAGTCATTTTTAAATTTTGCATTTCAGGGCACTCGTGAAGGAGGAACTATGTCTTGTCCTTGCACGAGATGTCGTAATATTTGCTACAAGACACGCAAGGGAGTTCATTTACACCTGCTCAAAAATGGGATGTTATTGGATTAAACTTGTTGGATACACCATGGAGAAATACGAGTTCAGGAAAATATTGCTGAGGAATCAGCAAATAATGAGGAGATAATTTCTGATGATGGTGCTATGCAAAATATGTTGTCCAGTGTACTTAGAGGCACTGATCATGGTGGTACTTCAGCAGATGTTGATGATCAAGAAAATGCTATAAACCAGCAGGAGCCAACTGGGGATGCAAAGAAATTCTATGACTTATTAACTCATGCCAAAAAGAAGTTGTATCCAGGTTGTTCGCAACTGACCCAATTATCCTACATTGTCAGGTTCTACCAGATAAAGTGTTTAACTGGTATGAGCAAAGTAGCTTGTGAGGTGTTACTTGAACTATTCTCATTTGCACTTCCAAAGGGCCACTGCATTCCTAATACACTTGATAAACTTCAGAAGGTTGTTCGTGACCTCAGGCTGGACTACCAAAAGATCGATGCATGTGTCAATGACTGTGTGTTATTCCGGAAGGACTATTCTCTGCTGAATAGTTGCCCAAAATGTAGTGAATTAAGATGGAAAAATAGTACTGTTGGGGATGCAAGAGAGGCTTTACCTTGTGCAAAATCCAAGAAGCTTGTAGCATGCAAGATTCTACGTTACTTCCCTCTTATTCCCCGTCTACAAAGGTTTTATATGGGAGAATCAACGGCATCAAACATGCGCTGGCACAAAGAAGGTCGTGCTGATGATGGAATATTACTCCATCTTGCCGATTCAAAAGCATGGAAGCATTTTGATAGCATTCACCCAAATTTCTCATCTGATCCTTGCAACATAAGACTTGGGCTAGCATCTGATGGTTTCAATCCTTTTGGAGTAATGAATGTTTCTTACAGTACATGGCCTGTGATTCTGATCCCTTATAATCTACCACCTTGGTTGTGTATGAAGCAGTCTTATTGGGTGATGTCAATGATATTCCTAGGCCAAAGTCACCTGGAAACAACATCGATGTGTATTTGTAGCCTTTGATTGATGAGCTACTGAAATTATTGTCTGATGGTGTTGAAACATATGACAGTTTATAGAAAGAGACATTTGTCATGCGAGCTTCTTTATTGTGGACAATAAATGATTTTCCAGCATATGCAATGCTATGTGGATGGAGCACAAAAGGGAAGCTAGCATGTCCATACTGCCATATAAACACTGACGTCTTTTGGTTGAAATATGGATGAAAGCATTGTCATGGGTCATCATCGTTTCCTACCTCAGGATCACAGATGGCGTCGAAACAAAGGTTCTTTCAACAACAAGGCAGAGAATAGAGAGGCTCCAACATCACTCTCTGGTGATGAAGTACTCCAACAATACGATTGTTTTGATCAAGTGAGTTTTTGACCGACGAATAATAAGAGAAAGCACACCAAGGAAAATAGATGTCATAATTGGAAGAAGAAAAGTATATTTTTCGACCTCCCTTATTGGAAGACATTTCTAATAAGGCATAACTTGGATGTCATGCACATTGGGAAAACATTTGTGATAGCATATTGGGGACATTGCTTGCTATGGATGGTAAAACAAAAGATATTCTACAAGCTCGTCTTGATATGAAGGATATGGGTATACGGCCAGTTCAACATCCGAAGTTCATAAAGATCAAGTACACATTCCCACCAGCATTATATACTTTGGGCAAAGATGAGAAGACCACCTTGTGCAAGTTTTTGGGGAATGTGAAGGTGCCCGATGGTTATGCCTCAAACATCAAGAGATGTGTGGACATAAAAGCATGTAAGGTATCGGGTCTAAAAACTCATGACTGTCATATTATATTTCAGAAGCTCCTTCCTATTGCAATACGTAACATATTGCCTGAAAAGGTTGTTGCACCTTTAATTGAGTTTAGCACATTCTTTTCTGCAATTTGTTCTAAAGAATTGGCAGAACCAAATTTGGAAAAGATGAGCAAACAAATTCCTGAAACAATTTGTATGCTTGATATGTTGTTTCCTCCCGCTTTCTTTGATATCATGGTACATCTTCCAACCCATCTTGCGAAGAAGCACGGTTGGGTGGACCTATTTCTTACAGATGGATGTATCCAATTGAGAGGTATCTTGGTACATTGAAGAGGTATGTACGTAACAAAGCTCACCTGGAGGGTTCTATAGCTGAGGGATATATTGCCGAAGAGTGTATGACTTTTTGTAGTCAGTTTTTGGATAACATCAGCACCAAGCATAATAGGCCAAAACGTCATGAAGCTGCAACTACAAATGGACCTTCTGTTGATAATTCTAACATATTTGCAGAAGTTGATAATTCTAAAAAAGGGTATAAATGGGACCAACTTACTATGGTGGAACTACATAACATCAGGCATTATCTTATTACTAACGTTGAAGAGGCCGCTCCATGGATCAAGTAATAATGTATAACTCAGATGTTGTATACTATATATATGGCTTATTGTATATGGCTAATTTAATTTTGTACCCTTTTCAGTGAGCATATTGAAGAACTAAAAAAGATTCATTCTCGTGATGTTGATAAACGCCATAGAGATGAGTTTGTTGATTGGTTTCAGAAACGAGTAAGTACATGCAAGTTTGCACTTTGATGAAATATTGAACAAATATGTGTTCTGAAATTGGTTTGTCGTCGATAACCCCTGTTATACTAATGTGTACAGATTACGACAGTACACAAAGAAGGCAAAGCAACCAATTATCTGTATGCATTATCTAGAGGACCTGATCGTCAGGCACGTTTTTTTAGTCAGTTATTCATCAATGTCTTCTTCTTTCGAACTGCAGATGTGGAAAAAGATTTACGGACCCAAAACAGTGGTATTGTTGTTCGGGGCACCGATCATGATTGGTTTGGAGTAATCAAGAAAATCATTGTTGTTGATTTTGAAAAAAAATCAAGAGGTTCTGTTATTTCAGTGTGAATGGTTTGATCGGCCTTTTGGAAGCAGTCAGAACCAAAGCAGAGGCTACAAAAAGGATCAATACAGAATGATAGATGTTGACACTACTCTGTTTCGATTCCAGTATGATCCTTACATTCTAGCCACCCAAGCAGAACAAGTTTCTTATGTTCCAAGTGTGAAGCATCCTAAATGGGCTACAATTGTTAAAACGAAGCCACAGAACCTTTTTGCCATGCCCCCTGGAGACAGTGAAAATAATGTGACTAAGACGATGGAGGCTGAGACATTTCATGATGATCTACTTACTGATGATATCAATAATGAGGATACGACCGCATGGGCTAGGAATGACATTGAGGGAGCCAGCGGCGATGCTTCCACTCTTATAATGACAACGTCAGGTGATCGGTTTGAGGTAGATGGAGTTGCATCAGAAAATGAAGACGACGATGACGATGACAATACATATACCAATGATGGTCATGTAGCTCCATTGTGGGGGGACGACAGCGAAGATGATGATTTTTCGTATAATTAAGTACGCACTGCATGTATACGTGTGTGAGCTGTGAACTGGAGTACTATTTGTGATGATAGGCTAATATATGGAAGTGCAACTAATTAATCATTTATTACATGTGGGACTAATCATTTATTACATCCCCACTGTTGCATTAATTTGTGGGTGCTTATCTCGATCGTTTTGGCGTCAGCACACTCGGCCGCCTTGGATCCCTTTGTCTTTGGCGCACGAACTACTAAATCGTGGCAACAGAACTTAATGCAACGATTGCATTTCATTGCATTAGTATCCTGACGCCACGAAACTGTGAATCGTGGCCACACATCCTAATTGCAATGATTGGGGTCCGTGGCGAAAGATCCTAACGCCACGAACCAGTGAATCGTGGCAACACATCCTAATGCAACGATTGTGGTCCGTGGCGATAGATCCTGACGCCACGAAAAAGTGAATCGTGGCAACACATCCTAATGCAACGATTGTGGTCCCGTGGCGATAGATCCTAATGCCACGAACCAGTGAATCATGGCAAGACAGATTGTGTTTTGTTGCATTAGTATCCTGGCGCCACGAAAAAGTGAATCGTGGACACACATCCTAATTGCTACGATTGGGGTCCGTGGCCATTGATACTAACACCACGAACCAGAGTATCATGGCAACACATCCTAATGTAACGATTGTGTTCTGTGGCGATAGATCCTGTAACGCCACGAACCAGTAATTTGTGGCAAAGAACCTAATGCAACGATTGTGGTCTGTTGCATTAGCATCCTGACACCATGAACCAGTGAATCGTGGCAAGACATCCTAATGCAATGATTGTGTTCCGTTGCATTAGCATCCTGACGCCACGAAAAAGTGAATCGTGGCCACACATCCTAATTGCTACGATTGGGGTCTGTGGCCATTGATACTAACACCACGAACCAGAGTATCATGGCAACACATCCTAATGCAACGATTGTGTTTCATGGCAATAAAGCTGTAACGCCACGAACCAGTAACTCGTGGCAACAGATCCTAATGCAACGATTGTGTCCGTGGCAATAAAGTTGTAACACCATGAACCAGTAATTCGTGGCAACAGATCCTAATGCAATGATCGTGTTTCGTGGCAATAAAGCTGTAATGCCACGAACCAGTAATTCGTGGCAACATATCCTAATGCAACGATTGTTTTTCGTGGCGATAGATCCTGTAACGCCACAAACTAGTGATTCGTGGCAACAGATCCTAATGCAACGATTGTGTTCCATGGCGATAGATCCTGTATCGCAATGAACCAGTAATTCGTGGCAACAGATCCAAATGCAACAATTGTGGTCCGTGGCGATAGATCCTATAACGCCACGAACCAGTAATTCGTGGCAACAGATCCTAATGCAACGGTTGTGGTCTGTCGCATTAGCATCCTGATGCCACGAGCTAGTGATTCGTGGCAACAGGTCCTAATGCAACGATTGTGTTCCGTTGCATTAGCATCCTGACACCACGAAAAATTGAATCGTGGCCACACATCCTAATTGCTACGATTGGGGTACGTGGCCATTGATACTAACGCCACGAACCAGAGTATCGTGGCAACACATCCTAATACAACGATTCTGTTTCGTTGCATTATGGTCCAAATGCAACAGTTTGCTGATTGGTGGCAACAGATCCTAATGCAATGATTGTGTTCCGTGGCAATAAAGCTGTAACACCACGAACCAGTAATTTGTGGCAACATATCCTAATGCAACAATTGTGTTCCGTGGCGATAGATCCTGTAACGCCACAAACTAGTGATTCGTGGCAACAGATCCTAATGCAACGATTGTGTTCCGTGGCGATAGATCATGTAACGCAACGAACCAGTAATTCGTGGCAACAGATCCTAATGCAACGATTGTGTTCCGTGGCGATAGATCCTAGTGACACGAACTAGTGAATCGTGGCAAAAAGCCAAGCTTACTGCAATGGTTTAGTATTCGTTGCAGTACAATCGTTGCAACAGGTCAGAATCCTTGTAGTGAATCCTATTTTATGTTTTCCCTAGATATTCCACAGTATTCCTTATCGCCAAGGTTTGGGTAGATTAATATTAACTAGTTCACGCTTAGCCATGCTTAATTGAATATGAATCAATTTGTCTACATGTTATATTTGATCTACTATGAAATATGAGTTGTTGGCAAGAATGGATGTAGTTGATAGGAATCTGATAGGAGGTGTTGACTGTTATGGTGCATGCGCCCACAAGACATTGGTTTGGGGTTTGACACCTATTGGATTCTAAGGACTGGGTTCTCGAGGAAGTTTCTAAGCCATACAGTATCACTACACGGTTGTGTATGGGACAACTTGGTTTAGTAATTTGGTCTCTCCTGGTGTAGCCTTGGTCATCGAACGAGCGGGGAATTGGTTCAGATTACTGCCTTGGGATCCGCATGGCTCAAGAGGGGGCTTCTCCTGGCGGAAGAAAAATAGACTCCAGGTGCCGGAGCGGTGAAATCTTAGAGTATTAATGCAAGTCGGGAGAACCATCAGAAAGACCTCATAGTGATCTCCTAGCCACACACCTATGGAATTGCATAATGTGGTTAGCTACCACGAGCGACAGGGAGGTTTATCTAGTCCACCTAGTAATAGAGAATGAAATCTCGAACTATGGGTAAAGGATACACACTCTGCAGAGTTTTGTCAAACTGTCTAGACTGCCGTGCTCATGGACACGAGCGGCTTGGGACCAAGTTCATAATTAGCACACACTGTTAGATGGTGAATGGTTTTGGTTTGGCAATATCTTATCATCATGGGTTTATGGATGGGATTCACCTAGATGTAGGTGCTTAACAACACTAAGGGTAGGTTATAATTGCTATAGTGCTTTACTATTATTTGCCTTCCTTGTTATGAACCACATGACATAAACTTCCCCACTTGTGAGTAGCATTGGTACTCAAACTTGTTAGTTGCATAATTTTTTCCAGTCTATGAGGATGAAGAGGTGGAGAACCGGGACTTCTACAGAGATCCAGACGAGATGTTCTAGGCTGGCGTATCCCGCGTGCAACGCTTGCGGTACCCGAACCCGCCCGACCCGTCGAACCCCGAGCTGCGATATTGCGGGAGCTGTGGCTCTTCGCCACCCGTTGCTACGGCCGCTGGTACTCGCGCGCCTAGGGCACCTGGCGGCACACTGTTTGTGCTCGAATGGGTTGTCAAGGGTGACAACCCGCTGCCCTCCCACCGCAACGACGTGGCTGCCGGCTGGAACTCGTAGCCAGTCGCCTTGCTGCACCTGTGTGTATTCGGCGTCTGCTATGAAGTTGGCCATCACCAGTGCGTGTTTGTATCTGTCTGTTCTTGTGACTATCGGCTATCATGTAGATTTCCATGCCCCGAATGCTGCAGCTCTTTGCTTTGTTGTTGTGGAACCGGTCATGTGCATTGGGAGGCGGAGTGCTCTCCCAACTGTAGGCAGGGAGGATGTTCAGTTTCGTCACGGTAGTTTCAAGCCACCTTGCTTCCTGTTCGTGAGTCATGACATGCAAATGTGCAGAAAGTTGATGATATTACACATATTTTAACTAACATGTTGATGCATGTGTTCGTGCAGTGCTTGTGTTCATCGTTTTTTACATGGTTCGGCAGATTGATGCCCTTGTTTGTGAGTTGTGAGTTGTGCAGATTGAGTGTTCGGCAGATTGACGCTCTGGAACTTTTTATCCGCGCAGATTAAAATGGCACGGGACCCGAGCTGGGTCAGAGATGCTCTTTTTTTATCTGCGTCAAAGACTTAAGAGCGTCATTCCTGTTTGGGACCAACAGCCTTAAGGCTATAGATGCGTCGAACACAGGCTCCGACAGCTATAAAGTGTAAATACCGACCCTTATATAGAGTAAATACGTCGGGACCGACGACTTTAAAAGTTAAAAATGTTGACTTAAGCATCAGCTAACCATCAGCTACAGTACACAACCCACGGTCATACACCCAATGTCTTTTTACACGTTGCTTGTAGTGAGAAGAAGGGATGAACTGTCTCGACGTATTGGAGATATCCTGGGGTCGGCTCCCATAAAGTTCAATGAGCCTGGGCCACTCTCACTCATCGCGTTGTGTCCGTCCACTCGGGAGCTCAGTCGCGTCATCAATCTCCACAAGGTTCTCGAGGATCAAAAGAAGAGGGCGGCGAGGGCCGCTTACGAAGCCGCTAGGATGAGCAAAAAAAAAGAGGAGGCCAAGGCTCGGGAAGCTCGATACCGGAAAGTGGTGAAAACAGCATGTACGGCCGGTGAATCTACCCCAGAGCCACCATCGGAGGATGATGGGAGCAGCACCAAGTAGGATGGCTTGATGCCTTTGCTGCCCCGATCTTGGGGAAACAATTGGTCGAGCCGCCGGTCGGCTAGGCTTTAAAGAGAGGGGCAGGTCGAGTGTTGTGCCTATTTTGATGATGGATGGCGTGTTGCGTTGGATGGCCTGGTGGTGTTAGGAGGATCACCTATTTCAATTACGTGGCACCCGCGGGAGGGTTGCTCGCTCCCTTTGGTGCTGACACGTTGGAGCTTGAGTCAAGGTTGGTGTCGTACTTCTAGGAGGGGCGTCGGTGCGTGCTTTACCACCTCGATGAAAGATTGCGCTGGAACACCACTGCGGTGCTCATATCGGGGTATTCGGTCATCCTGTCTGTTCAAAGCTTGACAATAGGTCTCCTCTTGGAGACCTGGAGGGCGCTAGAGTCGCTGGCGAAGAAGTCTAGGCTTCCAAAATGGAAAGTCTTGTGATGGAGAAGGGAGGGGTCAGCCTCCAGCTCATCGCGACCAGCGACGGTGAAGTCAAAGTCCTTAAAGAAGACCTGCATGCCAGACATAATGTTTGGGCGTGATGAAGTCATCGAGGAAGCGGAGAGGTGGAATGCATGGAAGTCCCATGCCTAGCGCGCCAACTGGTAGTGTTCGGACATCCCACTAGTGCCAATTTCATCGTGCGTTCGCCCTCGATATGGCCAGTACTGGGGCAAAGGTTTTATACTAGTTCAGGCAAGATGGTCTACATTCGAACTTTGCTGATTGTGGGGAAGATGTTACAAGTGAGTCTCTAAATGGGGGGGAATGGCCTTTAGACCCTTTTATGGGCTGCCCAATCATGCCCTATCTAATCATCCTATCTGCCCCCTGACCCTCATAAATTGGTTGGGGTTACAAGGATGCATATCCACTCTCCGTATGAGGCGCAGTGCCTCGGGACAGGGTCGGGCCACGGAAGTTATCATCCCGCCTGCCCGCGTCTTGTCATCGGACAATGCCGTAGTGTGGCACACGCGCGCCCGCCATATCATCCGATGTGATGGGGCACAGAATGCGCTAGTCTACCTGTTGCGTGTGTTAGAGGGGCACTCGAGTGCATCCATCTTAGAAATGATGGTGCCTGCTCCGCGCAGTCTGCTCCACATTGAAGGTCATCGCCCAACTGGCACCCAGTCTCGGTCTCGATTGTTTCCAACCTCGTGGGTCGGGGCTTGGGCATGACGCGTTATGCCTGCACATTCCAAACGATCCGTACCTTTTGGTAGCCGGGGTATGGAACCCCGTCACACTGTGAGGAGAATCGACAGTCCCCTTAATCTTGATCTAACACATTGACAGTACCTGCCTCACAATGTTGTTAATTTTGACAATTATTGTCTGTTTTAGACGACAAGTATAAGATACACACAGGGGTGAGAGCGACTGTTATCATATAGCCACTTTGGCTATGTATAAATGATGTGGTATTTAATGGTAAACAATAATATTTTATGTAGTTTATTTACGGGTGTATACGTCTTCTCTGCCTTTATGGTCACCGCTAACTTAAGGAATACATAGACTTACTTATGGCGGTGTGTACACGGTTAGAGCGTGTGGGCATGCATATCTTTATACAATATGGGTGACAACATAATCTAAGAATTAGGTAGTCTTTATGGTAGACGCTATTATGAGCAATGAGCTTGTATTGTGTCGTTGAGTCATTTCTACTTGTGTTTTGATGCCG
Organism: Tuctoria greenei; assembly: GCA_036927565.1. NCBI lineage: Eukaryota > Viridiplantae > Streptophyta > Magnoliopsida > Poales > Poaceae > Tuctoria > Tuctoria greenei. Next base: position 151,264,353 of record JAYESD010000007.1, read on the forward strand.
GCTGCATCTTGGCTATGGAAAAATCGGGTGCAAACTCTATTGTATCAACATGATGTTTTTTGAGTTTAATAAAATACTCTTTATCCAAAAAAGATGAACCTTGGGTCTAAAATATATGTTTATTTGTTAAATTAATTATAAAAAATTTCAATAATGAAAAACAAGATAGAAGTTACTTAGAAAAATATCTAAGTTCAAAACATCTTTCACTGGATAAAACTAAAATGAATTACTCTAGTTTCTAAGACGGTCTGATGAAAATAAAATATCAAGTTCTGATCCCTTGCCTATTGTGGAATCGGTCATGGCCCATTCCCCTACTCTCTGGTGTAGATGTTGTAAATGTGTGCTCCCATCTAGGCTCCCCCGACCCATGGGCCTTGTCTCAATCCCCACCTTCTAAGTCGGTGCGCCGCTCGCAACCCGCCGTGGACAGAGCCTAGGGTTGTTAAAGAAGCTCGAGGCTCGTGTGCTACTTGAATTCAGCTCGTTAAAAGCTCGATTCGAGCTCAGCTATAGGAATTCGTCAATAGGGCATCAGCCATATGAGCGTCGGTTGCCTATAGATACCAACACCCATAAGCTAATAGAGTCGGTCAACTAACGCACTTAGCCGACAAAATAGTTCGGACGCCTTTAACTTGTAAGTGCGTCAGGGCCGACGCATTTAGCTATTATGTGCATCGGTTTTCCGGAGCCGACGCCCTTATAGTTGAATGTGCCAGCCAGTGGAACCAATGCCTTTACTGCACTTAAGAGCGTCGGTTCTGTCACACCGATGCACTTTGACACGTGGCCAGCGTATCGAGCATGTCTTTGACCATTGGTACCGCTAAAACTGACGCTCTTACTCCATTGAAGTGCGTCGGTTAGAGGGAGACAGACGCATTTACTTTGCCATGTGGGCACCGTACAGAGGGCGACTATGGGCGTCGGTTTAGCCAAAACCGACGCACATAACATATCTTTTTTTAAAACAGCCTATTTCTTCTCCCTCCCCGGCTGGGGAGCCTCCATTTTGCGCAGACATAACAGCAGTATTATACAGCCACAATAGATTATACATTCACAAATAGTTTAAACACGGCAGTGTACACAAGTTTTCAAATGTTTCAAACACAAGCACAATAGTACAAAAATGAGTACACGAAATTCAAATATCGTTGTGGGAGCCTCCACTTGCACGTTCTGCACTCACATCTCCTCCACTCGCACCTCCGTCATTGATGTTAAGGAAAACATCGCAACCTTCGGGTGTTCCATGATGAGATCCCTGCGATAAACAAATAAAAGAGAAATTTAATAATGTAACATGTTGACTTCAACTAACTTAATAACATAATTTAATAAAAGAGAAGCATGTTAGTTTTGACTAAAACTTTTCAAAGCTCTCTCATTTCCTCTTACTCTCCCTATCTCCCTCGCCCTCACTCTCTCTCCCACTCTCTCTCTATCGCTTCCCCTCTCCCTCTATCTCTTTCTCTCTAGCTTCCTCTCTATCTATCTCTTCTTTTCTCTCTCCCTCTCTCCCTCTCTATGTCTTCCTCTCCCTCTCTATCTATCTATCACTTCTTTTCTCTCTCTTTCTCCTCTCTCTCTATGTCTTCCTCTCCCTATGTATCTATCTCTTCCTCTCTCGCTCTCTCACTTGTTCCCTCTTTCACTTCATCTCTCCGCTAAGTCTTTCTCTTTCCTTTTTAATATTGTGCTAATTAATATTTATTGTTGTAATGAAAATATTGTAACATGTATACAAGTCATGCATACCACTGCGTCTCCAACTTGTGATGGGTGAGTCTACACCGTAGGGAAAGGCATAGGTGGGAAAACTGCTTCAAGCTATGAGATTCTAATTATAATCATTTTGAATTCGAATAAATTGGTCAAATGTGAAAATTATAGTTTACCTAGATAATTTTGCTGCAACCTAGAAGCCAACAGTGACATGAATCTGTAAGGTTGTGGAACACACAGTTGATCACTCTTGGAACCCTGCAACACAAATGGTTACGATATTGCATTATATAACCCAAGTCAATAAGATAATCAATTTTACCTATTAGGAGGAGCCAATGTGTAGTGCTGGCTGCATTGGACGAGGCATCATATCGAGGTAAGATTGCTGCAGGGGACCAATATGAGACTTAGAGCTACCTTAACCCATGAACTGCATCAAGTAAATTTCTTATGATATCTTGAGTAGAAATTTTTTTAAATTGAATAAAATTTTCAAATGAGAAAATTACATGTTACATGAGACATATACAAATAATTCATCTGTTGCTGCGGCATTTGTATCTGTTGCTGTTGTTGTTGCAGCTGCTTCTGCATATCCTCTTTGGTGTGTCTCAATTCTTCTTGTAATTCAGCCTCTGTAGTAGATTGAAATCGACTACCACTAACATTGGACGGTCGTCGTCTAGCATAAGCCTCACGCTCTACATACCAGTCGCCCAACCCAAGTCTACAAAAAATACAAGTGTGATGAATCGACATTCATTAACATAGAAATCATCATTATCTTTACACATCACTATGTCCTACCTCAACTCTATTTTCACCTTTGGTCAAATATATCTTTCACCGATAATTTTTATAGATTCTATTAATTTTAATAAAATGTAAATTGAAATTATGAAAATATTTCATTATAAATCTAAATATACAATTTTATATTGTTAAAGTTGATCAAAGTTACATAAATAACTGGTTAAATGTAGATTTGGTTAAACAAAAAAAATAAAATTGAAATGGTACAAAGGGAGTAGGAGCTTGGTCGCATAGTGTTAGGCCCCTTTTGGTAGAGCTCTACGGAGCTGATTTTTAGGCAGAACCAGAGGAGTTATTCCAAATAATATTTTTTTAGAAGAAACGATTCTTGGTTGATTCTTTGAAGTGATTCTCTGAAATGAACTAAGAGGCTAGAAGCTGAAAAATGTAGCTTCTGATTATGTAAAGTGATTCTCTATTCTAATTTTAAGAGTTTATTCTAGAGAATTATATAGAATCACTTTCAACCACATAATCAGGTTGTGGAGCTCTACCAAAAGAGTGCTAGTATGGTAGTGCCATAGAAAGTCATTCGGAAGGCGGTTTGAGCACTAAATCACTCTCTATTACAGAATGAGCTGCACAACACTTGTGTTACATGTTGCTAGGGCATGGCGAATCAGAGGATCTGCTTGTGCTTTGTGCGCTTCTTTACTAACAAGGTCTTAAACACTTCTTTTGCTGTCTGTACAACTTGCATAATATGCAGTAGTTACTTTGTTAGGTCTGTTTGGAATATAGGAAGTTATAGGAAAAAATAGAGGATCTCATTCCATGGGAAAGTTTCACATATCGTTTGGAATGAAGGAATGACCCTCCCATTCCATAGGAAAGGAATGCATTCTTCCACAAAATACAGGAACTAGAAAATCCATTATAAGTTCTGGACACTACAGTAAAAAGCTTCAGAAACAACGACCCCGTTGTACATTACTTAATAAACGACGGCCAGAGATAGTCGTCATACATAAGGCAGTTATTTATGATGCTTGACCTATGCTGTCATAAATAAGTCCTATTTACGGTGACTTATGGAACAGGCCATCGTAAATATCTATGACCGTCATTGATATGGGCCATATAACCCAGCCTGACGCTTCGACCCTCTCACTCACCCCGTCGTCATCGCCATTGCCGCCTCCACGTGAGCTCCATCACCGCCAATGCCCCCACGCGATGCCGCTGCTGCCTCCTCTAGCCCGCGCCGGCGCCGCCGTGCCCTCACCCTCAGCCTGACTCGGCGCCGCTGTGCCCCCCACCCCCCCACCACCCCCAGCTCGAGCCAGCGCCACCGTGCCCCCACTTCCACCCCCCCCCCCCCCCACCCCCACTCAATCCCCACCCCACCCCCTAATTCTTTAATTTTTGTTATTTTTATTTTTGAGTTGTGTAATTAATTAATTAATTACCGTATTAGTTGTTTATTTGTTTAATTTGATGATGAATGTTTAATTAGTTGTTGAAATGTCTAGATGTTTAATTTGTGGATGTAATGTTTAATTAGTTTTGATTACATGTTTTATTAGTTTTTTTAATTGTTTATTTTGTTGATTATTTGTTTAAATGTGTAGATGTTTAATTGGTGGATGAAATGTTTAATTAGTTTTGATTAAATGTTTTATTAGGTGATTTCATTGTTTATTTAATTGAATAATTGTATATTTATTTTTGTTAATGCTTTGTTAATTTATTAGTTTTCATTATTTATTTCACGAGGTTAGTTATATACACCGTTGTATGAGCTATAAATAATATAACATGTTATTTTCGACGGCCTTGGACTGGACCGTCATAAGTAGGACGACCGTTGTAAGTAGGAGTAGACCTGAACATAGCCTAATGGGAGGGACTGTGAGTGAATAGGCTTTTCAATTCCTGAAACACTTAAATCAAACTCGTTAAATTTCAGAGATCAGACTAGTCCGGTATGAGAGCAGACTAGTCCGATGTTAGTTAGAAACCAGGCAAGCTGAATATTTTTGGTTTTTTCTTCATATTTGTTTCAGCGGAACAAGTAAACTATGCTAGCAACTTAAACAAGTATATAGGATGACTAATTTGCAAGTGGATCACAAGATTAACGAGAATTGCAACTATAATCAAGTTTATGCCCTAGCTCATGATTGTAATGAAAAGCAGTAAATCAAGAACACAATGAACACATGTTTTTCTTGAGGTTCAATCCTATGAAAGGGATCTACATCCTGTTGAGGAGCCCACAAAGGGTCGGGCCTTCTCTGATCCTTCTTTCACCAAGTTACCACAAAAACCAACTTGGTTCTCACTATCGCAAAGGGGTAATAACAATGTTTTTGAGGCTTTCTTACAAGTTTAGGGCTCCCATAAGTTTACAATCGAAAATATGATCAAATCACATGAAAAGATTACACAAATAATAGCAAGATGTGTGAGAGATCAAACCCAAGAGCTCAATGGGAATGAGAACGTCACTCTCCTTTTCCCAATTCACAAATCCCCAAGAATTCACTCTTAGGGTTTTCGATTGTTTGGAGCGAAGTGTTTTCGAGCTCTTGGAGGTAGTGGCTGCGCTAGGGTTCAAGATTTGTGTGAAATAAGTCGGGGGTCTCCTTTTTATAGAAGTCCCAAAATACTGTTTTTTAGATTTTATAAGTCCGAACTAGTCTGTGGTCAACATCAGACTAGTCCGGTGTGGTGAGTTGATCGTGTTCAAGTCAAGTCCTGCCACCCTTTAAGTTTGAAGTGTGTTAAATCCTAAAGTACCGAACTAGTTCGTTGTTGATGGCTGTTGTATCCCAATTTCACCTGTCAATATAACTCAATTATGTGAATCTGTCATTTCTTGCACACATCACCTTTCTACTTAACCTATTTCCACTTGTCTTTAGAAAAATAGTGCATGCAGACTTTTTATGCAGGAATCGAGGTGAACGAGGGGAAGCAATCCTAAAAATACCATCTCAGCCAACCAAGCGATGACATGTGGCATCACATGGATCAAATGGACCACAAACAGAAGTATCAAAGGAGATCCAACAGTGTATCATCCACATTAGTCAAGGGGACCCACCAGTCAGTGACATGGAGAAAGCACAAGAAAAATGGGGCACTGACCAGGTCGGTCGAACCCCCTGTTCGGCCGACCTCTTCTTCGCGCCAAACCCAGTCTTCTTCCATGTCTCGACTCCCTGTAGTGTCTTGATAACGATGAAGACCGATTTGCACGCTAATTGTGGTGGGAATCGACCCTTCTTCAGCTATAAATAGGACCCCCTATTTATCACTTCAACACACACCACTTGAGCATCATTCTATTGTATATACTACTTTTCTTAGTCCTTAGAGGAGTTAGATTGTAGAGAGGAGAGTATCTTGTCACAAGTCCAAATTGGGGAAGGAGTAGAGGGAGTCTCTCTTCCCAAAACCAAACTGGAAAAGTATGGCTCATGTATTCCTTTCTTGTATTTGTGACTATATGCATAATAAGCATATTATCTTTAGTCTTCCATTATACATATGCTTGGATGAAGCGTTTCTTGTTTGATTGTGGATTCCATGTATGTGGTAGGAATAGTCTTTATGATCATGCCTTAATGTTATTATATTATCATCATAAACAATATAAACCCTCACTAGAGTCTATTTAGCTATGATATGATCATGTTAAGACGAATAACTATGCTATGTATCAACATTGGTTTCAATGATGATTTAGTTCATTGCTTTAGGATGGCTTGTGCTGCGGCTCTCAAGGTATTTGCTTAGTATGTAGCATGATGCTAGGATAGTTAAGTAGCATTGAATGTCTCGTAGACACACAGATTGAAGAGGTAGGCAGTAGGTGGTGACAATCCTAGTTGTTCATTATAATCCTCCATGTTCGGCTATGCCATAAGCTCTTTTCGAATGTCGTCCTAATATTACTAGGAGTAAACCTGTGCCTGATGTGTTGAACAACTTAGCATAAGGTTTCACCATTGACATGCTCATTAGTACCTAACTTATGCTATGTATATGTATACTAGAAGCATTGTAGGAGCAACTCACCAACATTCAGTCTAATCTTCACTAGGACCTATTTACCCTTTTAGAATAGATTGCTTAGGTGTGCATCACACTACCCATATTATCAACTTACCCCTGTCATGATAATTGATTAGTATCCCAAGCTTGATCATTATAGTGGTGTGTACTTTACTCCATCGCCTTCCTTTGGGATAAATACGATACTCTTGGGATCACTCATAGGTGAAATGCTACAGCGGTAGCTTCCGTGCGCTTGTGGACCTCATATCTTACTAGGATGATCCGTGGTGCAAAGTGTGTTTCTCAAGTATATTCAAAACTTTGCATGTAAACCTTCACGTTTAACATAATTGCCAATGTATTCAGCACATAGATCTCATAGCCCGACCAGTTGTGCTCTCAGCTAGCGATAGATTGGGTGGTAAGTTCGCAAAATACTTTTATTGAATTCTAACAAATAATTTTGATAACACAATTTTCTTTATTTGTAGGCAAGGTATGGGCAGGAAGCAGTGAGTATTCACGATGAGGGTTACGATTGGGAAAATGCACCAATCGACCCTAGCCGTGTATGCAAGCGAAGGCGAAAAACCTACAAATGGTGAGTTCACTTGTTTTTTATTATAAATTTAGGATACAAAATTTTTAATATTCTTTGTTCTTCTTGTAGGTTTGCTATTTTTGATGGAGTGGTGGACTCAATAGAGGTGCGACCTTCCTCGAGAGTCTCTTCAACACAGTTGGGTGGATCGAGCCACCCTCGATTGGAGAGGGACCTAGAGCTTCGAAATGTCCAAGAGGAGCTCCAGAGGACACAGGAGAGGCTCCAGCGGACAGAAGCCCATACACGGGCGGCACGGGAGTATCAAACCTCCTTTATGTTACAGATGCAACAAACTATGCAAGTAAGTATTTTATCGTACTTAACATTGTATCATTTTTATGACATACACGTGCTAATACTTTGTAATCACAGACCTTAGCCGCCAGACATCAGCCTGTCCTTCCCACGTGGCGTCCATCGCAGTTGCGGACACACACAACGAGTTTAGGAGCATAGGTACCTTTCAACAAATTTAGTCCAGTTTGATCAAACTTAGTCAAAACGATAAAAATTACTCCGACATAGACAACTTTACTAGATTTGATTAAATTTAGCCCAAACTTAGTAAAATTTTATCAAACTTACTCACACTGACACAAAGTTACTCAAACATAGACAAAGCTAGCTAAACTTGCTCAATTATAGCTCATCATAAGCAAATTTAGTCAATAATACACTTTAGAGCTCTAAGTTGTCTAACTACATTTTACATCACAAAGATCAACAACGAAGGTTCGAACTCCACCATCTTAGCTGCATGCACTTGGATTAGAGCACGAGGACAATGTCACGGGCTCCGAAGGTAGCAGACGTGGGAGTGTGTCATGTGATTTGTACTGTTTTGTGCATGTTGTATATTATGAGTGCCTGCGATGTTGTATATTATGCCGCCTGTGTGATGTGGTCATTGAACCAGGGCTGACCTTGAGGCCAAGTTAGCAATTATATGTTTTTAAATAAAAATCCTAATTTATGACACAGGTCCTAGTCATCGTAAATAAGCTATTGTTGTTTACGACGACCAGCTTACGCCATCGTAAGCCGTTGTGGGCCGTCATAAGTAAGCCACTGTTATTTACGACGGCCTAGCCTGGCCGTCGTAACCATGGCACCTGAGACGCCACGTGGCAGGGTTTCCTTGTTTATGATGATCGATTTCAGCTGTCGTAAGTTAGCTTATTTATGACGGAGACCGTTGTAATAATCTTATTTACGACCAATAACATGTAGCGGCTAGAAGTCATCGTAAATAAGCCATTACCACCGTAAATAACTTATTTATTATGGTATATGCCTATTAACAACGGCTTCTGATCGTTGTTAGTTGCTCTGAATCCAGTAATGGGATTGTGAGGCAAATTTAGAGGATGACACCTGTTGCTCATGTAAGGTGTTGTGTTCGGAACTAACTTGAGTCAAGTCGCGGACTTGGGCTCGTACAGATTGGTTGTTTGTTCATGTGCAGGTGTTGCTTGAGTTCAAGACATGGCTAGTGACGGGATCCATTGAACTAGTCTTAGTGAGAAGATGAGGTTCAACAACCAAGTTCGGGAGGAATTGTGGTTGAGTTAATCGGGAGGTCGCGCAGCATGTATGAATCAAGAACAATGCATATGAAGGTATCGTGGATGTCGTTGGAAGATGTTTGCGCGTGTGCAAGGAGTGCATGGATGTGACCACATGGTTCTGAGGCGTGATGGAGAGATTTGGACATAAAGAATCGGTTGGAAAGGTCCAACCGACTAGCTTATGCACTCAGGCTGCGGCTGAGTCGGGTTTGACTTAAATATGGAAAGATTTGAGTTGGTTATCTTAGGATTTCATATGGGTCACGAATTTGAGTTGTTTTATGAATGTGGGATACGTTCCTAAGGTGTTTGGAAGTCTTAAGATTGCTTCTATCTGCGTATAGAACAGTCCTAAGCAGTTATGGAAAGTTTCGATTCGTGATTTGAGTAGGATTAGAGTCCTAGTTTTGGTTGAGTTGGCCTCCGGGCTGGTTATATAAGCAAGGGAGGCTAGAGCTCGTGGTAGACGACTTTTGGGCTGTTCCTCTTGTGTTCTATTGAATAAAATTCGAATTTGAAAGGAACTTTTGTGCCTTGTTTGTCCGACTTGTTCCAGACAAGTTTTTCTCATCGAGTTGTCTGCACAGCACTACCTTTCTTCGGTGGTTTTATCATAACTCGAGTTTTAAAGATCCACTTGACGTGATTCTTTTTGGGTTGTCTTCAAAACTTGATTATCTATCATATATCAAAATTTCATGGTCCTTTTATTTGTGGTTTTGATCTACACGAGTTTCTTTGCAGCATTACAGATCTGTTTTTACTCGGTAGAACAGATTGACCTTTGTTCGATCTTTCGATCGAAACTTGAGTTTTTCTCGACAGATTTAAGTGATTCTTGTTGTGTCGTCTTCGTGACTTGATTCTCTCTGATATCTATCACTTTTGTCATGGTGACACACATTTAGATTAGTCTCACACAAGATTTCTTCAATAGATTATTTTTCTGCCAAGGGGTTTTCATTGCTTCCGCTGAAAAAGTTTTAAGTGTACCATTCGCCCCCTGAGAAATACTCTGCCAAACCTTGTGTGTTTCCTGTTAATGATTTTTAGGTTTGGAAGGCACGCATGGATGCTTTCATACAGGCGAAAGGCTTTGCAATATGGGAGAAGGTGTACAAGACTTACGAAGTGCCGTCAAACGATCAAGTTACTGCTACAAATCTGAGAGATGTCAACAACAACAACAAGGCTCAAAACTTGATCATGCAAGGATTAACTCAAAGCGACTTTGACCGTGTTGCACACCTCTGATCTGCATACGATGTGTGGAAAGCACTTTGTGACTACCATGAAGGATCCAACACGATCAAGGAGGTAAGGCAAGAAAGAATACATGCACTTCGAGATGCAACCCGGTGAGTCTATTGATGATCTCTTTGCTTGCTTTAATAAAATTCTCAGCAACTTGCGTAGCGTCAATGTTAATTTTTCAGATGCTGAAAATGCTAGGCAATTGTTACATGCATTAGACATGTCAATTTGGGAGATGAAAGTTACATCCATTCGTAAATCTACTGTCATGAGTACATTTACTTTAGATGTGCTATTTTCCATGTTAAAAACTCATGAAATTGACATAATATCACGTAAGAACCCCAACAAGTCCATTGCTTTTGTTTCTCAACATGACATGCCTAGCTTAGGTCAATCTTCATCTTGTGGTACACTTGCTTTGTTGTCATCTCTAACCCTTAAACAGATTGAGGAGTTTCCAGAGGAGGAGCTAGCACTTTTCTCTACTAGGTTCTCAAAAGAATTGCAAAATGTGAGAACTAGAAGGAGAGGAAGCTCCGGACCTCAACGATGCTCCGAATGTGGTAAGACAGGACACTTTCGTATAGATTGTCCTAACCTTTCAGGTTCTACTTCCCGAGAAGAAAAACAATCAAGGATGAAGCACTCCTCAACAAATGAAAAGAAGAAGAAGAAGGGCTTTACAGGTTGCCAACTGGGGAACAGTTTTATCTCCGCGCAACAATCAAGGACGAAGCACTCCTCAACAAATGAAAAGAAGAAGAAGAAGGGCTTTATAGGTCGCCAATTGGTGAACAGTTTTATCTCCGCACTCCAGGAACTTGGCTCAAGCGACATGGACATTGGAAGTGACGAAGATGAAGATGATTTGGCAAACTTGTGCTTCATGGCGGGCAAGTCAAAATCATGTATGGAGGAGACTGAACACAATAACGACAATGAAAAGGTATGTCCTACTTGCGAAGAAATGTGTGATGCTATTTCTCGTGCCACTATGATAGTTAAGAAAAAGGACAAAAAGCTTAGGGACAATGCTATTAAAATTGAGTCACTAGAATCTGAAATTAATAGTTAAAAATCCTTGATTCCTAGTGATGATTCTTGTTCCTCATGTGATTTAATATATGCACAATTGTCCTCATTAAGAAGTGCGTACACCTGCATAGTTGATAAACTTGAGTTAGAAATTGAAAATAACAGAGAGCTTGTTGCACTTAATGATAAAAACTTGAAAGATGCTAGCTATTCTACAATTGATTTGCATTGTTCTACTTGTGATGATCTTGATATGAAACTACAAGATGCTATGAATGAAATTTCTATATTGAACAATGCTTTACGTTCTCATGAAGTTAAATATTGTTCCAATTGCAAATTAAAAGGAAAAACTTCATGTGAAAATTGTATTGATCTGTCCAATAAACTTGATAACATGCATAGGACATTAGATCAATTTTGTAATGGGAATAAGAACCTAAACTTGTTGCTGAAGTATTCCAAGTCTTGTAATGATAAAACTGGTTTAGGTTTTGATTCTCATGCTCATGCTAAGGCACATCCACCTAAAATTGTAAAGTCATTAGGAAGTGGTTTGATTCCAATAGTTCCTAAACAAAAAGAAGTGGTTTTCAAATCTGCAGGAGTGTTGTCTCATTCGGTTTCAAATAAAAATGTTGCTTGCGCATCTAGACATGAACACAAAGTTAATTTTCATTGTACCTACTGTGGTAGAGATGGTCATGTCATAGATTTTTGTTATAGACTAGCTAACAACAGAAAAAGGAAAGAATGGTTGCTAGATCTCATAACTTTCATGTAAAATTTGCTGCACATACTAAACTAAATTTGAGGAACATGTAACCTACTGTTATGAGTCAAAAACATTCAAAGTTTACCTCCGGACTTTCTGTTTTTGCCTTCGGAGTTACTGATTTTTGTCCTACACAAGTAACACCTTATAGGTCAGTAGTTAAGAACAAAAAAGCTCAAACTTTGATTCATAAACCTGTTGTTTTATCTCAACTTTCGCATGTTTTTCCTGTTGCACGTCGTGTGACTCAGTACTGGATTCCTAAATGCCTTTTGACTAACCCCAGTATTGAGTCATCAACATATTTTTCTTCTATGTAGGTTACACGCTTGAGGAAGGAGAACATTTGGATTGTGGATTCAGGTTGCTCACGCCACATGACCGGTAACAAAGAATGGTTCTCCTCCCTCTCTTTTGTGTCACGTGTAGAGAATGTTACTTTTGCCGATAATTCTTCAACTCCTATAATTGCTAAGGGTTCGGTTAGAGTAAATGATCACTACACTTTGAAGTATGTGGCACTTGTTAAAAATTTTAAATACAACTTGCTTTCTGTTTCACAATTGCTAGATGAAAATTTGGAAATTATTTTCACTAAAAATTGCTGCAAAGTTGTAAATTCAAACAGTGAGCTTATTTTTAACATGTCACGGTTTGGAAGAGTTTTTAAGGCTGGTTTTGATATGTCTTCCTCTAAGCATAGGTGTCTAGTTGCTAATGATTCAAAGGACTTATATTATTGGCATCATGGACATGGTCACATAGTCTTTGATCATCTAACGTGTGTTAGTGCTATTGATCGCATACGTGGGTTGCCTAAGCTTAAAGGGGACAAATAAATTGTGTGCTCTTCTTGTAGACATGCTAAGATGGTTGCAGGTTCACATACTCCTCTCACAATGATCATGACAACTGAATCGGGTCAACTTTTGCACCTTGACACTGTAGGATCTTCACACGTTCAATCCTTCCAAGGTAAATGGTATGCTCTTGTGATTGTTGATGACTATTCTTGATACTCTTGGGTTTACTTTATGGCATCTAAAAATGAAGCTTTTTTTCACATTAGAACTTTATTTATTAGATTATCAATTGATCACCCAGGATCTTTAAGAGCAATTAGAAGTGATAATGGAACTGAATTTAAAAATCAATCGTTTGATCACTTTTGTGCTGAAAATGCAATATATCATCAATTTTCTTCACCATATGTACCTCAACAAAACAGTGTTGTAGAAAGAAAGAACAAAAACTTAGTTGAGATGGCTAGGACTATGCTTGATGAATATAAAACTCCTAGGAAATTTTGGGCTAATGTGATTGCAACCGCTTGTTATATTTCAAATCGTGTTTTATTGTGTGCTAAGCTAGGTAAAACACCATATGAGCTCCAGTTTGGATGTAGGCCTAGTGTTAAACACTTTAGGATCTTTGGTTGCAAATGCTTTGTTAATAAGCATGGTAATCTTGATAAATTTGAAGCTAGATCCATTGATGGCATGTTTCTTGGTTATCCATATCATACTAGAGGCTACCGTGTGCTTTTACTTGACACTAACAAAATTGTGGAGACTTGTGAAGTGTCTTTTGATGAAGCTAACCCAGGTATTAGCTCAAACATTGCAGGTTCGGATCCATATACGCAGGGGGAGAGCATTTTTGTTGAAAATGAGGAAGAGGTGGAGCTGCTGCCCGAAAATTCAGCAGCTAATGACATTGTTCCAGCTCCTGATTTTGATTCACAGCCAGCACCAACGACCACCATTGCTGGTCCAGATCCTCCTCAAGTCACAAGCTCATCGATTCGTGATGAACATGAAGAAGAAGAAGAAGCTTGTGAAGTGTCCACTCCCCTCTGGGTTCTCAAATGTCATACTCCACAACAAAGTATTGGAAGCTTGCATGAACGAATTACAAGATCCAGGTTTTCCGACCCCAATTCTCATGCTCATTATTCTTTTGTTGCTTCTTTTCAATCCAAAAATATATCACACACACTCACTATTGAATTTTGGATTATTGCCATGCAAGAAGAGTTAGAAATTTTTGAAAGAAATAATGTTTGGAAACTTGTACCTCCACCTCAAGGTAACACTTTAATTGGAACTAAATGGGTGTTTAAAAATAAACAAAGAGAGGATGGGGTTGTGGTTAGGAATAAGGCTAGGTTGTTGCTCATGGTTTCACTCAAGTTGAAGGTCTAGATTTTGATGAAACTTTTGCTCCTGTTGCTATATTAGAAGCCATAAGAATTTTGTTAGCTTTTGTTGTATCTAAAGGTTTTAAGCTATATCAAATGGATGTTAAATGTGCTTTTCTTAATGGCTACATATATGAGGAGGTTTATGTCAAACAACTATCGGGTTTTGAAAATACAGATTTTCCTAATCATGTTTACAAACTGTCCAAGGACTTGTACGGTCTCAAACAAGCCCCTAACGCATGGTATGATAGGTTAAAAACATTCTTACTTGAAAAGGGGTTTACCATGGACAAGGTTGATAAAACTCTTTTTGTGCTTGAGAATGGCAATGACTCAATATTCGTTCAAGTGTATGTGGATGATATTATCTTTGGGTGTTCTTCTCATGATCTTGTGTCCAAGTTTTCAACAATGATGAGTTCTGAATTTGAAATGAATATGATGGGTGAACTCACTTACTTTTTGGGGCTGCATATCAAGAAAACCAAGGAGGGTACCTTTGTGCATCAAACGAAGTATACAAAAGACCTCCTAAAGAGCTTCAACATGGACAAAAGCAAGCCTCTTCGGACACCAATGGGAACAGCAACAACACTCGAACTTGATGAAGATGGTGAACCCGTGGATCAAAAAGAATATAGAAGCATGATTGGATCACTTTTGTACCTCACGGCATCAAGACTGGACATACAATTCAGCGTATGTTTTTGTGCACGTTTTCAAGCTTCCCCACGTGCTTCACATCGTCAAGCCATGAAAAGGATTCTCAGGTACTTAAATGGAACTGAAGAATTTGACATTTTCTTCCTTCTTCCTCAACCATTACTTTGAAAGCCTTTTCCGATGCTAATTTTGGGGGTTGTAGGATTGATAGGAAAAGTACTTTTGGTTCTTGTCATTTTCTTGGTAATTCACTTGTTGCTTGGTCCTCTAAAAAGCAAAGTTCAGTTGCACAATCCACCATCAAATCTGAATATGTAGCTGCTGCTAGCACTTGTTCACAAATTCTTTGGATTATTCAAACACTTAAGGACTATGGAGTTGATATAGATAGTGTTCCACTGTTTTGTGACAACACTAGTGTTATTTGTATTGCTAAAAACCCCGTGCAACATTCTAGAACTAAGCACATTGATATTAGGTATCACTTTCTCCGTGAAAAAGGAAACATTGTGCTTCACCATGTAGATACCGAACAAAATTGGCTGACATTTTTACAAAACCTTTGGCTTTCACTCATTTTTGTTATATTCGTAGTAAAATAGGGGATATGCATCCTCATGGCTTAAATTGAGGGGTATTTCTGAAACTTGGGAAGTCTATGTGTGAATTTGAACTAAAATAATATGAGCATAGTATTTCATACATATATGACTTTGTGATTCCTTTTACATGCTGAAAGTTCTTACTACATTACTCATGTTATACATTTTGTAGTTTTTGTCATGACTAGTAATTAGAATAATTACTGTCATGATCGAACTTTCTTGCTATTTTGAACATGTTGCATGCTCACAAGTTCTTTTAATCATAATGAATTAAACAAGTAATCAACTCACATGTTGAGTTTCTATGATCAAATGAAAAATTGAGAAAAGATCAAGAGAATATGCATGCATCGCACTTCTTCTTTTGAGATTGCTTATCATTGCACTTAGATATGAACTTGGAAGAAGTTGTGTATGACTAAAACCATGTCCTTAAGCTTCTTATTGTCAAATGACATAGGCTTGGCTTGGTTGGTTAGAATAAGGCAGATGCGCATATAATCTCTTGCAAATATCATATGATCTAAATTTGTGCTTTGAAAATAATAAAATGCAGCAACAAGTGTCATTCTTTTAGGTTTTGAAATAGTTAATCATGACTTGTTTAAATTGAAAATTACATTTGATCTCTAGCATGGCTTACACTACTTTATGTATCTCATTGATGTGATAGTGTAAGTTACATGATAGTATGACTTGGATGAACTTTGTTTATATGTATATGTTATAATATGCTCATAATATTAGAAATTTCTTTTTTATACCTTGTTGAATACATTGTCAAAGGGGGAGAAATTGATCACACCTTGCACATATTCACAAGTATTTTTGGCACAATTCTTCTCAGGTGGAGAAGTATGCAAGGGGGAGAAATTTATTTTTATCTCATTTGATCTTCACAGGGGGGAAATTGTTTTCAAAACTTTTAATGTGAATAAGCCAATGTTCAGATTTTAAGTGGAGTTGCCAATGCATTCATCAAGGGGGAGATTGGGAGACTTATGTATGTTGAATACATTGGCGTGTACTAAATACATTGGCTTTGATGATAAAAGTTTTGAAATTCTGCTAAAACTCCTTTATCATCAAGGTCTGACTCTAGGTCTGAGCTCCAACAAGGTACGATGATAGGTCCGGCTTGTTTTGGGTAGCTCCGGCAAGATCCGACGTAAGGTCCGACTTGATTTGGTTAGGTCTGACTTCTTTGTCTAGGTGCGAGTAGCTTTGGTTAGCTCCGGCGCTAGGTCCGATTAGATTTGGTTAGTTCCAGCGCTAGGTCCGACTAGCTTTAATAAGCTCTGGTGTAAGGTTGTACTAGCTTTGGTAAGCTCTGGCTCAAGCTCCAGTTAGCTTTGGCAAGGTTCAGAGCTTGATTGCAATGTTCCTTCTTTTATCTTGCAATGTTTTGAACTTCCTTTATATTCTCGGAAAGATTGCTTAGTATTTATTGCTAAGTTTTTGGTGTGTTTTGGTTGATATGGCTGATATTGTTTTGCTATGCTTCATGCTCATGTGAGGTGCTCACGTAAGGTGTTGTGTTTGGAAGTAACTTGAGTCAAGTCGCAAAATTGGGCTTGTACGGATTGGTTATTTGTTCATGTGTAGGTGTTGCTTGAGTTCAAGACATGGCTGGTGACAGGATCCATTGAACTAGTCTTAGGGAGAAGATGAGGTTCAACAACCAAGTTCGGGAGGAATTATGGTTGAGTGGATTGGGAGGTCATGCAGCATGTATAAATCAAGAACAATGCATATGAAGGTATCATGGATGTCATTGGAAGATGTTTGCACGTGTGAAAGGAGTGCATCGATGTGGCTACATGGTTCTGAGGTGTGATGGAGAGATTTGGATATAAAGAATAGGTCGGAAAGGTCCAACCGACTAGGTTATGGACTCAGGTTGCGGCTGACTCGGGTTCGACTCAAATATGGAAAGATTTGAGTTGGTTATGTTAGGATTTCGTGTGGGTCACGAATTTGAGTTGTTTTAGGAATGTGGGATACGTTCCTAAGGTGTTTGGAAGTCTTCAGATTGATTCTATCTGCGTATAAAAGAGTCTTAAGCAGTTATGGAAAGTTTTGATTCATGATTTGAGTAGGATTATAGTCCTAGTTTGAGTTGAGTTGGCCTCCAGGCTGGTTATATAAGCAAGGGAGGCCAGAGCTCGTGGTAGACAACTTTTGGGCTGTTGCTCTTGTGTTCTATTGAATAAAATTCGAAGTTGAAAGGAACTTTTGTGCCTTGTTCGTCTGACTTGTTCCAGACAAGTTTTTCTCGTCGAGTTTTCTGCACAGCACTATCTTTCTTTGGTGGTTTTATCATAACGAGTTTTACATATCCAATTGACGTGATTCTTTTTGGGTTGTCTTCGAAACTTGATTATCTATCATCTGTCAAAATTTCATGGTAATTGGATTTTTGATTTTTGATCTACACGAGTTCCTTTGCAGTATTACAGATCTGTTTTTTACTCGGTAGAACAGATTGACATTTGTTCGATGTTTCGATTGAAACTGGAGTTTTTCTCGGCGGATTTGAGTGATTGTTGTTGTGTCGTCTTCGCGAATTGATTATCTCCAATATCTATCACTTTTGTCATTGTGAAACACATTTATATTAGTCTCACACATGATTTCTTTAATAGATTGTTTTTTTGCCGAGGTGTTTTCATTGCTTCCACTGAAAAAGTTTTAAATCTACCATTCACCCCCCTCTGGTAGCTTTTCACGTGCTCTTCGATCCTACAATGAGTTTTCTGTAATCCAAATACCAAAAATTCTCCTTTCTCATGTTTTTGTTCCTATGGTTTTCTCATTTTCTTCATGCCTACATTCTCATTCTTGTATATTTTTTCTCTTCCTTTATTTTACATTTATACATTCCAAATAGGGTCATAGTTGTCTGACTTATCGCAATTACGGGAGCATCCGATCTTAAGTCTATGCTCGAATTTGTCAAAGTCAATTAAGTTATTTTCGAGGTCGCCTTTGCAATCACTACAGGAAATCAAGCAGCTAACGAGGGTGAGAAACTGTCGTAAATAAGAACATAGTCATCGTGAATAAATTATTTATGACAGTAAACACTTCTTTATGACAGTTATTAGCTGTCATTAAATAAACTTCGTAAATAACATTATTTACAATGGTAACCGTCGTAAATATAGTTATTTATGAGTGCTGCTTCGAGGCTTCGTAAATTAGCCCCCCTGCCACGTGGCAAGGCGGTAAACCTATTTACGATGGTAGCCGCCGCCATCATAAATAATTTTGAATTATTTACAACGGTTTCGACCGCCCGTCAAAAATGTTGTATATTTATTTACGACAGTTTTGACAACCGTCATAAATACTGTATGCTTATTTACGATGGTAACCGTTGTAAATAAGTTTCGCAATTTTTTAGAAAAAAAATAGAAAACTCTGCTCTGGATTCGAGACCAGCCCTGCCTCGATGGCCAGCTCACAGAGACATTCAAATATATCACAAGCATTCAAATACGATCACGATAAACAAAAGTATATCACAAGTCAATAACAAGCATTCACATGCACCAAACTACACAATACCCCATCCGCTAGTTTTGGAACCCAGAACCACGTCATGGAGCTGTCCTTGAGTTCCCGGTATGTTCGGTGATAGAATGCAAGCCTCCGTCCCCAGGCCTTGTCAAGGACAAGTATAGCTAGTTCAAATATTTGTTGAATTAAGCAAGTTGAACTAGTTTTGATATATTTGATCAAGTTTAGCTAGGATTTAAGCAAGTTTAGCTAGAATTGAGCAACTTTAGCTAAGTTTAGTTAGATTTCAGCAAAGTGAGCTAGAATTGAGCAACTTTAACTAAGTTCTATTAGATTACAGCAAGTTTAGCTACAAATGAGCTGGTTTAACTATATTTGAGCAAGTGTAACTAAGGTTACATAGAATTGAGCAAGTTCAGCTAGATTTGAACTAAATTAGGGTTGGTTAGTTTGTACCTGAGCTCCTGGAGTAGGCTGTTGTGGTGACTCTTGTTCAACCACCCGTGGCTCCCACCGTGGAAGGACACCCTGCTGTCCAACCATTATAGCCTGCAAACACGAAGCATTAGCAGATATTTCTTTCATAACTTTTAAAAACAAAGTTTACTAACCATCACTTACCGCCATTGCTGTTTGAAACTCCATCATATACGAGGATAGGTACTCGTCCCTGGCCTAGCGGTTGCAGCTTGGCACTCTCACCTCTCCCTCTCTAACTGGAGCACCTCCCATGTCCCGCAGAGCTCATCCTGGACACTCTAGAGCTCCAGGTGGATGGCCTGGCTGCTATAGTGCCTGGAGGATGAGCCACTAGATGAAAAGGGGCACGCCTGCCTGGAGTCAACCACTCCTTGGAACATGCCCAACCTACATAAACAAGAAAAATTATTACATTTGAGTCGACCACTCAAGCAAATTTGTAGATAGTAATTCCAAAAGAAGATTAACTCATGGGCCGTGAGGTTTTCCGCCTCTGCTAACCAACGTGGATGGCAGAACGATTGGTCCACTCTGCTAATCAAAGCCCTCATTGTGTAGCCTCTTGGACTGCTGCCCATACTTTGCCTATAAATAACAAAACAAAAGAACGTCATCCAAATTGATTAAAAGAATTCAATACGAGTGAAAAATCAACTAACCATTGCCTCCGTCGTTGCCTGAGAACACAGCTGGTCAAGCTGTGAAGGATCACCTCCTTTGTGGCCCCTCTTCCACACCTCAGTTGGTGCGGGCTCCTGACCAGTTTCATGCTCCTATGGGTACACGGGTTAGCAAAATGAATATATGAAATATAAATAAACATAATACATGGTTACACTTACAATGCGCTTATATTTGCGCAAATACCCGTTCGCACCGAAAAAGTTGACGCGTCCGTCCCTCTGTTGTCTTGACGGCTGCGAGAGAGGTTTTGGAAATCCTCGCTCGCTCACCTCAAGAAGAGGGCCTCGTACGCCTTCGGTCGGCCCTCTAGCCACTGCACCCTCTCATGATACTGCACACAATTATTTTTAGGTGAAAGCACTTGTAACATAATTAGATAATGCAGCAAAATAAAATCGACAATTTACCTCCATATACTCCTTCGCAGTTAGGTACGTGGAAGACATCTCCCTGAACTGACTTGGCTCTCGCATCTCCCTGAACTGGCGCGCCTCTCGCTCCTCCGAATGTAGCTTGAAGTATTTGTTTGTAGCTTGAATATGGGCACTCGAAAGGGATTGCGTCAAGATCTTCCTGGCGTTGTTGTGGAAGACTATCCTAGCATGGTCCACCTCTCCCTCGTCCTCCAAACAGTATTGTGCCTTACATAACATATTTATAAGTAATTGTATAAACAGTACCCTTGACTTGTATTAAAGTAGTTTATTCGATGCGTACCATGAAGTCAGACCACACAGCCTCCTGGTGGTTGTCGTGTGCCACGTCCGCAGCGGTCGCGTAATCGTCGCATGACGTCGCGGCAACACCATTGACTACACCTGGGTAGTGGAAACGGATGAGACTGCCCAGGACACAATTGACCTGTCTGTGCCTTCCTTGATCCAAGAACGAGTCATTATACCAACCCCTGATATTGAATTATCAACCATTATATATATATATATATATATATATATATAAGACTAAAACAATCTAAATTGAAGTGTTAGAGATTTAGTTACATATCGCAAACCGGACAAATAACTATCTTGTACTGTGTGCCACTTCAGTCTGTACATGCTCGCCTTCGTCATTATCAACTTCGACGAACCTCGACTTACCACATTGTAATCACTTCTTCTTGTCAGCGTACTCTTGTGAAAAAAACTTGCAGCTGTCTAGGCACACGTCAATCTTCTTATATTTCATACCAAGATCAGAAATCAATTTCTTGGACTGGTACATATCTTTCGGCACTACATGAGGTCCTGGAAGGATATCGCTGATCAATTTGATAAGATCGTTGTAACAGTCATTGGAGAAGAAATATTTAGTCTTAATTGCCATAAATATGGTGACGAAACTAAGAAGGGTCACGTTTGTGTGTTCATGAAGTGGTTGTTTTGAATCTTTCAGAAGCTTCAAAATGTTTCAACTTCTTCAGTATGAGCATCCTCTGTCTACTTAGGATTTATGGCTTCAAGCATCTCGTCCATCACATCAACACACGTGTTATCAGACACCGCTTCTTCTTCAACAGCTTGAGAACGTGTCTCAACATGAAAGTACCAGACCGCATAACTTTGCATGAAACCATTTTGACACACGTGAAATGTCAAAGTCACTTTATTGAAAAACTTTGCATTCTGGCATTTCATACATGGGCACCACACCTTACTATTGTTGGACAACGAAAAAGCTTGTTGTATAAAAGCGTTTGCCTTGTTAAACCACTCATCTGAGTGCTGCCGATTGTTTTTCCAACCAGAGTGCATCCAAGCGCGATCTTCATCCATGATTCAGGTTATACCTTCAAAGCAGACACGTCATTATAAGTTCATTTTTTAGTGTATGTCACGGCCCCTAGAACTAGACTGATAGGTCCTAAACCCACCCAAGAGTTATCTAGAGAACATGCTTATGACGAGACACGGAGTCTTAATCCATACAAAATTTCAACAACATAATCCCGTTGTTCTCCATTGCACTCCCAAAAATGGTGCAACAGAGAACAATAGGGTTATGCTGTCGAAATCACGTCAGAATCCAGACCCCGTACCTCGCTCGTCATAAGCACATCTCCGGTCACTCTTAGGCTGTCCAAAAAGGAACAATTCGAACCCGCATGGCTCACATGCCTATCGCATATGAAACGTGTAGATTTAAAACGGGTAATCAATTTCTATAGGTTATGTTAAACAAATTCATTTTCCAGTCATTTCTAAGAGGAAAGAACGAGAAAGAGGAGAGAAGTTGGCCAGAGTTGAAAGTTTCTAGTTTAGTTGCACCGTCCACGCATGTGTGCTGATTGACGTCCTCATTCTTGTTGACCGCCATTGTGCTCATCTCGACCCATTTATGTGTGTCGTGTTGTGCATGGTTAGGTTGTGCCAAGCCTGACCGGCTCAAGACCCATTTTATATACATATAGTATTAAACACTCACAAACAATGAACAAACATTAAACAAAAATAAAACAATTACATACTCATTAAACAATTAAAGAACTAATTAAAAAATTTACAACTAATTAAATAATTAACAAACTAATTCAAAAACTGAAAAAAATAAACAATTAACAAACTAATTCAACAATTAACAACCTAGTTAAGAAATTTGACAAGCCAAGTAAACTACTAAAAAATATAATTGTGCGGACCGGTGTTCCGACGTCCAAGGACCTCATTGGGTGGTGCCGTGCGATGCGGCACCTAACAGCACACACAATAAGAATGCAAAACAAGCAAAGTTTTTATTTCATAATAAGAAGAGTTTACAAAATAGTCTACAATAGAGGTACATAGGGAGCGGAAAATACATACTCATGATCTCACTTAACTAAGAAGGAGAGAAGGCGTCCATGCCCTAGGACGCTTCTCACTATCAACATGAAGAACATTCAGCAGCGGCGTGGTTCACATGAGATTCATATCGACATCTCGAGATCTCATGTATAACCTGAACAGTAGAAATAAACCTAATACCTGCAAAAATCGTTAAAGCGCAAACGTGAGCATAAGGCTCAACAAGACTGACCCGTCTCACTAGACATATGTAAGGTAAAGTCTAACCATAGGTAAGGAAAAGCATAAATAGACTCGCCTACAAGTCGATCCTTATAATCATATTTTAAGTAGCAAATGACATTCTTCAAGCACAGCACATCATAGACTCCACAATCAAACAAGAAACGTTTTGCCGATGATATGACATTCCAAAGCATATAATGCTATTACAGGATAAGTATTTGGAAACTGTAAACTTTTAATTGTGCTACCTCTAAGCCATACAAAGTTGCAAAGCAATTATAATTCAATACATCATATTCTTTTGGCTTCTTCAGTATTTAGTATGTCACGACACGGTGAACAAGTGATACTCTATTACCGCGAGGGACGGTGATTGCAATCAGGACACACCCGAATAACACGTCACGTACGCCCGTGCCTAAGGAGCGTGTCGTGCTCCTCACCACGCCATATGCAGCCACCTTTCACAAGAGAACTCAAACGCCGAACCGGTCCCACCATCACGGGCATAAGGTTCTCGCACGGAGCGTGTCTGTGCCCGCCGGCGAATTTACACCTTACTACTCTCAGCCCTCCCCTATCAACAATGGGCTATGCCTCGACATCTGAGTTATCAAGTTACATCGGTTTCTTGGGTCCCATATGCCCAGTATGCATCTGGTACTGTTCAAACTTGTCCAGCAGGGCCACACACAGATCGGTCCTCAATCGACACAAGCAGGGCCATGCACATGAGACCACGTATCATGGCATCCTACCCGCTGCTCGGTCTCAATTTCATATTCATAAACCATTTCTTGATCCAATTTATACAATGTGTTATCTCACAAGTAGGTTCCAACTACTCGACTTCTACAGGATTCCTAGGAAGAATGGCAGTTTCTACTCGTCGGGCTGTAGACCTATCCAATACTCCATGGGATTTGTGGGTCATGCAAGTAGATGTCAAACACCTTAAACGTAATGCACAAACATCTGAAGACGTAAGGTGAATGGAAACTGAAAAGGCATTGTAAGGAACTTAAATGCAAACCGGGGCTTGCCTTGTTTGCGACTCTATAGCAATGTCAGTTGTTATGGCTTGTCTTTCTCCGGAGATTCCGCCAAGGGACTTCAAGATGGACACCCTGGCCTTCTCCTCCAAGCGAAGCTTCTCGTCAATCATCTATCTTCACGTTCCTATCGACATGATATGCATATAAGTAATTAAGGTAACTTAATAATAGACTCTAAGAGGTGGTGTAAACTTTAAGAACAAGGAGTTTGACTAGGAAGGACAGGTGCCTCTGTTGTGTGGGTAATCAGAGGATGAGTCAAGGTGGACATAGTAGTGTCAGTATGAACGGAAAGGTACAATGTAAGGCTACATTGTAACTTAGTAGACAACACTGGAAGCTATGCCACTTAACAGGTATAATATTGAAGAATGAAGAAGTACCGGACTGAGTGATGTAAGGAGGACTAATCGATCAAGGTGGAGCATTGAAAGCTTAAGGCATGAGTGAACTGTGCAACAAGAGGTCGTGACTCAGAAGTTGACTAATGAAGTTACACAAACTCATTAAGGAGTAAACCTAATTAAGTGACAAGTGTGGTTGCAGTATTATGAATTAGGATGAATCGACGTGAAACCCTAGCGACACATTGAAAAGAAATGGGATCGGCATTGCTTGGACTCAAAGAGTCATCACAAACACTGCTAACCTAACATGAGTACCAAGACATCGTTCAAATGACCTTTAGGTAAATCAGTTGCTACAACTATCTTCGCAAGCATCGTCCAAGTTCTTACATGACACTATTGCAGTGTCCTTTGCAAGATTGTCCAGATAAGCTCGGTGAACTCCTGGAACTCGAACATAAGGCATTACTATGTCAAGACGATGTGCTTTGCCATCTCAGGGAGATTATCTCATCGACGTTCACATCGACCCGAACTCGTCCATGGTGGTGAGCCGAATCCCAAGCACCACCTTATGAGTCTCACGGTTAGTGATGTCGACTCGATCATCGACAAGCGACTCGACGAACCAGCCGTCGATGAAGTGGCACACCTAGTTAAGCAAATTCTGCGAACGATTAGGAAATGTCTGCGACATGACCAAGAAACTATTATCCAAGATTCCCATTGGTCTAGTTTTCCTTGTCGGTCGCAACGTTCTCCCATTACTCAACCACAGATCACCAACAACCTTGGTTTGACCTGGAAGGCATTTTATCGAGCACCTTGGCTACACCTAGGACTCGATCACTCTCACATCGAATAAAACCTAATTTTGCTTGACAACCATTGTCCGATGAGTCATGCTTGTGTTCCAGCACCGCATACATCACAGGCATCCTTCATCTCGATGCTAGGGCACGATGACGGCTCGGAACGTCACGACGACGTCATGTGGTCAACGACGTCGACGCGGCTCATGGTGGAGCATCACGAGCACACATAGACAAGCCAACGTGATACAAAAGACAAAGAAAGTCAACTTGGGGATTTCTATAGGAATGATATCAATGCGGAACATGGACCAAAGGGGCGAAGGACGACGGCAGTGACTGGCCTGGCATGTGGTGATCGGAGCATGATGTTGGGGATGAAACGGGGCGTCGCCAGGAGCCATGGTGCTAGCAGGCAAGGCCCGGGCGACTATGGCACGACGTGAGCAGTGGCGGACGGCTGTGGCCATGGATACGCGGTGAGCCAAGGTGCAGGACAGCACGACGCGGTGACTTGCGCCGCTGCGGCCGAGCGAGGGGGGCGGGGGGGGGGGGGGGGGGGGACAAGGGCCATCGAGCAGCAGGGCTAGCGCATGCGCGCTGTGGCGACATGGAACAACAGGCGGCCATGGCGTGCGACTGTGCAGGGCGCGGCAAGGGGGCGCGCAACCGGCGCAGGGAGCAGAGTGGCAGTGTGCATGGCACGTGGCGGCATGGGAGCCATGAACTGAGGCAGAGGAAGCCGGAGCGGCGACCGTGTCTATCGGGCGCTCGCGTATGGTGGCGCACTCGCGCGCGGTCGGATCGGCTCGTGGTGGTGCCGGCAGACTGAGCAGGGGCGGGGCGATGCGCGCGTGAGGCGCAGAGCATGGTTGGCGGCGGTTGAGCGGACGAATGTCGAGCCAGCGGCCGGCGTGGGCGACGCTGCAGGCGGTCGGTGCAGCTGAGATGCGGCCAGGCAGAGGCGAGCCAGCGAGGGCACGATGCTGTGGTCGAGCGGGGCGCGTCCAGCGGAGCGGCGCGGTGCGTGGGGTGCGGCATGGAGGCGAGCCGGCGCAGGCGTGGGGCGGCGCCCCGGCGGCCGGAGGAGGCGCAGCCGGGGGCGAGCGGGTGGTGGGGCATGGTCGGGCGGTGGAGCGCGCGACCAGGAGGGAGTCGGGGTGTTGTGGAGCAGAGCCGGGAGAGGAGGAAGCAAAATGGACTTCCTAGTACTGAGGATAGATATGACAAGTGGGCCCTAAAACTTTCTCCCCCCTTATCCCTTCCACTTTACTTTTAAATGGGAAAAACTGATTAAAATTTGTGTCAACTTTTGCAGATTAGCTGACCAAGGTATAAGAAATTCCAATGTGAATTGAGTTTTGGATATAGAACATTTTTAAAATTCATATTCAATTTGAATACACTTTTAACCCAATTAGGTTGCATGTTACTTATGTATTCTTAATATGTGCCCAACGGTACCAAAGCTTGATTAATCTTGCTTAAATTGAGGTGGCACTTGGATTCGAATTAAACATCCGAGCTCGAGGTATTAATTTGAATTCATCTACTAAAAGCTTATTATGGAGTTTTTAATATATATTTCACTACCACACTTAATTAATTATTAACACCCTTGGTTAATGCAATTCTCGTATTTAAATTCCTTTGACTCGATCACATTTTATTTTTAAGTGGCCGAGACGTCAGCGCTTGGCGAGTGGAAGATCTAGCGTCGAGGACGACAAAGATCATGCCGTGCTTAGGATAAGAGCGACACGTCATGGGTAACGCTGGCTCTCGATAAGCACACGCGGAGGAGAAAATCAAATATCGTTTGATGAAGGCTGACCGGTGGGCCACTCGACAAGTGGGTCCCATGCAAGATATTATCCGTTCAAGTCTATCTGAACGAGTATGAGAGACGCTCTCAAATTACTACACTTCCTTCATGTAGTCGGGAACTTCATGTCGTTGCTTACGAAGAGGCTAAACTGGAATTTGAATGAACACACAAAACTTTTACAGTTCATGTGACATCTTCCAATTACAACTTAAAGTTTTAACAAATTCTTAATTCTGTGATCATTGGTTAACTAACATTATTCCTGTAAATTTGAATTTCGGTTCCACTATCAAAACTTTTTAAGTTCCCATTTTTGCATTTTTGTTCTTCTCAAATGCGGGCTTTTACAATCCTTCCCCCTTAAAGTAATCTCGTCCCGAGATTCTAGCGAGTAGAATAACAGAAACGAAGAGGGTAAGATTGTAAAAGAGGGTCATTGACTAAGGAAAATGACAATGCCCCTAAAGACTTGGGTTCTATGAAGTAGTGATTATCTTAAGGCATCTTATGAGATTCTAAAGTTTGCTTTTGGTGATTCCAGTCTTCAGGTTGAAAATCTTGACAGGATGCTCGGCATGACAATCTCACGTCGTAAAACTTTCATGTCTGTTACTGAACTTTTATCGTTGTCCTCTTACACTGGCATGACATCTTGTCCTGTCCTACTCTTGACTTGAAGAATCAGGACTTGTTCTTTGCTTCTTTAGGTCACCTTGATAGTTTGAAACTATCTTTGCATTGATTCTTGGTTGACTGTTTGGTTTTGCATAGGTCCTTACAACTTAATGTGGTATTTCCCCTTGACATGAGTTAAGATGGTTTACGAGGTTAAACAATAATTATTAACCTCACTTGATGTTTAGTCAACCATAGGATCCCTTAACTGTAGCATAAGAGTAGTAAAGCACTCAACACTCTTATGTGAGCAAAACAGCAGGAATACTGAAGATATGGCAACTACAAGGTTTTTGGGTATATCAACATCTCCAACAATAGAAATAGATAATGAAGACTCTTCGTGGTGGCATATGAAGATTTACGGATTCAGTACCCTCACATGCTCCCAACACAGCAAAGAACTCAATCATATGGCAACTACAAGGTTATCAAGGTTACCATATACCAAGTCAATAACTTATAGGAACTTCAAGGAATTCCGCGAGGTTGATAATCAAACGGAACCTTTGCGAGTAATGAGAATCATAGATTGTACAAGGTTGATCATCTGCCCGGTGATCACACGATGAAGAACGGTATAATTGCAACAATCAAAGCACTTGAACCTAAACAAGTCAAGGACGGAAGTTCAAGTGTCTGTTTAGTTGCAAGAGAGGTTGAGTGATCGGTTGCCTAGGTATCACTCAATGAAAGAGAGATCAACAATATAAGAAGTCAATTGAAGATGGTGAAATGATTGTAGTGATTAGACACCTTGGAATAGTCTGAATGGAAGTACATAATCTTGCTCTGAATTTTAGTATTATCATGCATTCTATCATTGTTACTGCATTGGTAATGATGCTTCATGATGCATCACATGTTGTATCGTGCGATGAATATCCATACGGTATGGTGCAAATGGTGCATGTGTATGGTGCAAATGGTGCACATGTATGGTGCAAATGGTGCACATGTATGGTGCAGTAGCTTTTATAGTTTGAGGAAGACCAAGTGAACCACGCACACACAACTCAAGAACTAACTCATGACTTGCAAGGCTTTGATACCTTGGTCGTGGAAGACACTCAATGAGTAGCGTTACTTTCATGACTCGACCACATTTAAGGAATTCATAACAGAACAATTGACAAGGAATGTGGGAAATATACCACGTTACCTCGACCTTTAGAAAGATTATTCATGTACTACTCAACTTGATTGTATCTTCAACTAGGTCTTAGAGGTACTAGTTGACTCTAGGAGTAACTTCAACCAGAGAAAACAACTAATTGTTGTCTCTAGTGATGCTTTACTTAACCTTCACTTCGATCTGGTAGGAGGAATTGTTATCCTTCTTGATTACTATAGTGGAGTTAAAGTCACACTCTTCAAGAGTAACTCAACCTGATGGTGGAGGTTGAATCATCTTGAAGTTGTAAACTCAATTGATCGTCTTCTTGTTGACACGACTCGTTGTAACCAAGGTTGATGGTTGAACACTACAATTACTTGAGTGCTCGCCTTCCCCTTAAAGTTTTGAACAAGGATGTCGAAGCGTACTTCAAACAATCCTCATGGGAAGACGAGTGCAACTCGAGTAATTGAGACCTGCGTTCAACATCACAAGATACGATGTGGCAAGTCACATAAATAAAGCACAACCATGACCATCAAAAGAATTGGGGTTGGATCGAGTCAAACACCCGATTTTCATCAGTAAATGGTTGAGTCACAACACCTGGTGGTTTCAAAGTTTCTCAAAATGAAGTCGAAGATCATTTACCTAACCAAAACGAAATGTACACACTGATCCAGTTTCGGTTGCAACCAGACCAGCCTGTACGTAACTTCAGTTTTGGTTCAGCAAATGTCAAAATCAGATCTTGAGGTGAATAACAAAGTTAAAGTACACTTTAATAAATTTCCAAAAAGTATTGGTTTTCCTCTAGATCATCTCTGGTTTGCATGTTATGCTATTTTAAAATTAGCCGATTTTTCTGCACTTTCAGCAGAACCTGCTTAAAAAGTAGCACTTTTGATCTAAAGTTTTCACACCGTTCTGTTCGAAATCTGGAAATATTCTTATTTACAACATCTTAGCCACTGTAATAAGCTTTCCAGAATGTATTTATTTGTATGAATATCAGTCATGTTTCAAAAGATATGAATTTTTGAAGTTTGCTAAAATTCAGCTTTTAGAAGAAATGGGGTTCAGTTCAGACTGACCACCTTGCATTCAAACTCGATTTGGGATAGGTAGATGACTGATTCAGATCTGGAGCCAATTAAAAAAATTGTATATGACTCACTAAACTTTCAAACGGATACTCGTGTGACCTTATTGGATGTAAGGTCTGCGAGATATGGTTCAAATTAAAAAATACACAGATTGTTGTCCAGTTTGGTTGATTCCGAACAGTTTCTGCGATTTCCAAATTTCACCCACTTAGAAAAGGATTCTGGTCTTGAGTTGAGTAGAAAATTTGTAGAGGACATCCAAAGATTTCTAAAGAGTATTTACTTGCACTCATATCACTTCTGGTTAGGAGATACGGAATTTTAAAGTTCGACCAAGTTCCCAGATTTTTAACTGAAATTTGGCAGAGCTTCCTTTGTATGTTGCTGATTTTGTCCACAATTTCCAAATAGAGAAACATTGATATTTGCAGAAACAATAAATTTCAAACTTGTTACACACATCCTCAGGATTCCAGATATGTAAATTATGAAGTCTTTTGACCATCCTAATAGAAATTACGATCCAAACAGCAACTGTTTATATAACTGTCCAGATTCTGGACTGTTACGACACCTTAAACAATACTTCGATTTAGATCTGGATATTGCGAGTTTTAGCCTTAGCGTTGAATAGGAAGTTGATAGAGGACTTTTTAATATTTTCATACATGTATATATATGCCTAGGTAGCTTTTCTTATTTAAGAGTTATGACTGTTCAAAGTTCAGAAATTTTCTCGCTGTTTCAGATAGCACTGTACACATGTACTAACTTCAACTCCAGTTCCTAATTAGTTCTAGAAAAGTTGTATAATAGCTCTTACCCTTTACAAAAATGTATCACAATAGACTAGAAAGCTTGCTACGATAATTACGGCAAAACTTCAGATGCTTGTTCAAACAGTTTCAGAACAGCAGCTGATTTAGTTAGAGAAGATTTTCATCACCTTACAATGGTCTATTGGATTAAAGGTCAATAGAAAACTTACATAATACTTCAAAAGGTTTCTAAAAAGTATTCATTTTCCTCCATAGCCCTTCAGGTTGAAGAGATATAGATTTTTAAAGTTGGACACTGCTACCAGATTTCAGAAGTGAATTTGACAAAATTTACTTTATTTGTGGTTGGGTTGATCCCTGATTTTCAAACAGATAACATTAAAACTTGTTATACAGGTCGCAAAATTTCCAGAAATGTATTACACGAAGCTATTCGACCATTCTACCAAGAGTTATGGTCAAAATCATGACTGTATACAGAACTGTCCGCTAGGTGTTCAGATTGATAGAGGTTGGAACTTCGAGTTTTTTTGCTCGAGTTTCATAAAGATTCTGACCTGGAGTTCAATTGAAAAGATGTAGAGGACTCGCCACACTTTATAACCAGGTATTATTGACCTTCATTGGTGAAGTCTACAAGGAGTTATGGACAAAATGGTGAATGGTTCAGATCTGATTCAGATGCAGTCCAGCTCCGACAGGGTTTAAAATTCTGAACTTTGGAATAGGATAGCAATGGAGTTTGCTGTCGAAGTACACAGAAAACATTTAGAAGACTTCCTAACCTTTTCGACCATGTAACATACACCTCTGTTGGATTAATAAACCAAGATATATGGCTTTTCAAAGTCAGGTCAAATTATGCTCAAAAGCAGAACTCGCCGGCTTCGAAACCCATGAGTTGGAAACAAACTCAAATTCTGAAACTTAGCTCAAAAATCAAGCTCGATAGCTAGAACTTGCTTTACAACTAATCATCTTTTTGGAATGAAATGGAAATTGAAAGAGAACTTGATGACCTTCTCATCCATAGCATATCACTATGAATCTTCATGCTTAACCAAAGTCTCACTCCGGCGAAGTCGAGCTAAACTCTCCCCAGAAAAAAAGAGCCTAATCTTGAAGAGATACATTTTCTATTGTTCAAAAGATACCAGCAACTGTACTTGGACTTAATATGAATATGAAGCCATTCTTTCGTGGGGGTGGTCAAAGTATCAAGGGTGATACTGACGATAGTACTAAGTGCCTTACCAAAAGAAAAGTCTAACCAGTATATCCGGATACGTATATAGGTGGTACTAATACCGATCACTCACAAATGTTTTCTACACGGGTCGCTACCATAGTTAGTGTACTTGTAGAAGACAAACAATCCCCTTTCACACCTTCACACCGCAAGGGCGGCACGGGGAAACACGACAGGCGGTCACAATAATATATAAGAAAGTAAATGCATACGACTATGGTGTGAATCGCCCTCGAGCGAAGTCATGTCTCGAGGTACATGGTTGTACTACTTCTATACAGCAAAGACTCTTGCACGAACCGACTTATACATGCTCAGGCATACGTGTTTCGTATGGTCCCATAGAACAAGAATAGTTCTAGAGATGCATACTATCAGGTTATCCACCACCCGACGGGGGCTCCAACTAATTTTGTGTCACGCTGGGGTGCCGCGTGTTATATGTTCTCAGAAACATGGAAAGCTTCAGAGACTCATATTGACTTTTCGTGCAAAGCCACCGAAACATCACATACCACATCTCGTATGCAGAGCTTACCGAGATTGATCCGCTCTCGGTGGCGTACCTTACCTCTTACCTTGAAGACGGAGCATCATTATAGAATATTATAACAAGTTAGTTCACACTTTTATAACTTATACTAGTTATAGTCCTTAATGGGCATATAGCTAATCCTTACTCAACTACTTCGGAGTTTTCGAAAATAGACTCTTTTCGAGCATGCTATTTCCAATGAAGCTCTGATACCATGTCTGCGGGGACCGGAGTCCCGACGTCCAAGGATCTCATTGGGTGGTGCCATGCGATGCGGCACCTAACAGCACACACGATAAGAATGCAAAACAAGCAAGGTTTTTATTTCACAATAAGAAGAGTTTACAAAATAGTGTACAATAGAGGTACACACGCAGCGGAAAATACATACTCATAATCTCACTTAACTAAGCAGGAGAGAAGGCGTCCATGCCCTAGGACGCTTCTCACTAGCAATATGAAGAACATTCAGCAGCGGCGTGGTTCACATGAGATTCATCTAGACACCTCGAGGTCTCATGTACAACCTGAACAGCAGAAATAAACCTAATACCTGCAAAAATCGTTAAAGCACAAACGTGAGCATAAGGCTCAGCAAGACTGAACCGTCTCACTAGACATATGCAAGGTAAAGTCTAACCATAGGTACGGAATAGCATAAATAGACTCGCATACAAGTGGATATTTATAATCATGTTTTGAGTAGCAAATGACTTTCTTCGAGCATGACACATCATAGACTCCACAATCAAATAAGAAGCGCTTTGTCGATGATATGACATGCCCAAAGCACATAATGCTATTATAGGATAAGTATTTGGAAACTATAAACTTTTAATTGTGCTATCTATAAGCCATACAAAGTTGCAAAAAGCAATTATAATTCAATACATCATATTATTTTGGCTTCTTTAGTATTTACTACGTCACGACATGGTGAACAAGTTGTACTCTATTACCACGAGGGACGGTGATTGCAATCAGGACACACCCGAATAACATGTCACGTACACCCGTGCCTAAGGAGCGTGTCGTGCTCCTCACCACGTCATAAGCAACCACCTTTCACAAGAGAACTCAAACGCTGAACCGGTCCCACCATCGCGGGCGTAAGGTTCCCGCACGGAGCGTTTCTGCGCCCGTCGGTAAATTTACACCTTACTACCCTCAGCCCACCCCTATCGACAATGGGCTATGCCTCGACATCCGAGTTATCAAGTTACATCGGTTTCCTAGGTCCCATATGTCCAGTATGCATCCGGTACTATTCAAACTTGTCCAGCAGGGCCGCACATAGATCGGTCCTCAATCGACACAAGTAGGGCTATGCACGTGAGACCACGTCTCACTGCATCCTACCCGTTGCTCGGTCTCAATTTCATGTTCATAAACCATTTCTTGATCCAATTCATACCGTGTAATAAAATCCTATTTCGTGAGTAGGTTCCAACTACTCGACTTCTACCGGATTCCTATGAACATAAGCATGATAGTTTCTACTCGTCGGGTTGTAGACCTATCCAATACTCCATGAGATTTGTGCGTCATGAAAATGAATGTCAAACACCTTAAACGTAATGCACAAACATCTGAAGATGTAAGGTGAATGAAAACTGAAAATACACTATAAGGAACTAAAATGCAAACTGGGGCTTTCCTTGTTTGAGACTCTATAGCAATGTCAGTTGTTATGGCTTGTCTTTCTCCGGAGATTCCACCAAGGGACTTCAAGATGGACACCCTGGCCTTCTCCAAGTGAAGCTTCTCGTCGATCATCTATCATCACGTTCCTATCAACATAATATGCATATAAGTAATTAAGGTAACTTAATAATAGACTCTAAGATGTGGTGTAAACTTTAAGAACAAGGAGTTTGACTAGGAAGGACAGGTATGCCTCTATTGTGTGGGTAATCAGAGGATGAGTCTAGGTGGACATAGTAGTGTCCGTATGAATTGTAAGGTACAATGTAAGGCTACATTGTAACTTAGTAGACAACACTTGAAGCTATGTCAGTTAAGAGGTATAAGATTGAAGGATGAAGAAGTACCAGACTGAGTGATGTAAGGAGGACTAAGTGATCAAGGTGGAGCATTGAAAGCTTAAGGCATGAGTGAACTGTGCAACAAGAGGCTGGCCTCGGAGAGCGCGCAGAAGGCAGCGAGCGGAAGGGAATCGGCCGTCGAAGAGCGGCGGGTCTCGGAGTGTGTCGTCCGACGGAGGGTGACGGGTGTCGGAAGAGGCGGCGAGCCTCGACCCGAGGTGGCGGTGAGTGTTAGCGCAACAGGTGTCGAATGGGAGGGCACCGCGCGGCAGAAGGCGACGCGTGTCGGAAGGCGGCAGGCGTTGAAGGCGGCGGGCCTCGGAGGAGCGGCGGCGTCGGGTGGGAGGAGGTGGCGACGGGTGGGAGGTGAGGCGGCGGCGCATGGGAGGAGGCGAAACGACGCGCGGGAGGGGAGCGAAATTGCTCCCCTCCCACGTGCGGGGGTTAGATATCACTTTTTTATGATGGTTCCCGATAGCGTTGTAAATGACCACCCGTGTTTTCAAGGGTTAGGTCAACCAATGTAAATGATCTACTTATTTACGACGGTACCGTCGTTAATAATATTATTTACGAGAATTTTCTTTAACCGTGTAAAAATTGGTCTTATTTACAAGGGTTGTTTTTAACTGTCATTAATAATATTATTAACGATGGCACCGTTGTAAATAAAGCCCCCTCATTAATTGACGAGTTTCCTGTAGTTAATATCAACCCCTGATAGGGTATAATTTTTTCAGGTTGTCAGTGGGTGCTTGTGCATTAATTTTGAAGACCGAGTCCTCGTTTACATGAGTGTTTGTATGGTACGTCCAGCTCATCTTTGCACTACAGGAATCCATCGATAGGGCGTCGGCCATATGAGCGTCGGTTGCCTACATAAACCGACACACATAAGGTAAAGGCGTCGGCGAACCGACGCACTTAGCCGACGACGTATTTTAGACGCATTTAACGACTAAGTGCGTCAGGACCGACGCATTTAATATCTACGTGCGTCAGTTTCTAGCGGCCGACACACTTAAAGTTAAATGCGTCGGCCACGCCGACCGACACACTTAAGTCACTTATATGCGTCGGTTTTGACCGAACCGACACACATAAGTGGACACGTGGAGGCTTCGCCGAGTGCGAGTTTGTGCGTCGGTCCTGTAGAAACCGACGCATTTAATATGAGTGTCCGTTAGTGTTGCTTTAATTGATCTTCAAGAGCTAACTTGAACTAGCCCTTGATCCATACACTTTTATGCTACAAATACAACTTGCACTCTATGGCAGCTCCTTTCCCGCTAGCTTATCCCAATGACCACATGCATCCAATTCTTTTAAGGCTCCGAACGTATTTGTCAAAGTCAATCACTAGAAACTCGAGGTCGCCTCTGCAAATGTCAACCATTGTCAGAGGAGCAGAATTGCTATGTGGACAGTGGATGCTTGACTTAATTGTCAAATATGCAGTTAGTAAGAGTGTTATTCCTGTCCTCGTTTACCTTACTGGTGCCTGACCACTAATAACTACTCTCCGCATCAAGTAGTATTGATGATCTGGTAATTATCTTTTGGCTACCGTGTCCCCAGTTGTTCACGTTTCACAATACTGGAGAGTAATAACTGAATTGTCCTGAGCCCTTGGCACAAATTCCAATACAGAATACAAGAGATTGTTTCTGTACTGTATGAAATTCATTTTCTGGTATTTCTAACGAAATTGTTTACTTTCCCCAAAATGAAGGAACAAATTCTGCAGCTGACACAGATATTGGCCCTCAATGGCCTGAAATTGACAAACTAATGTACTCCCTCTGTCTCAAAAAGTTTATCGATTTGTAGATTCAAAAATGAACTACAATGTGATAAGTTTTTTTGGAACAGAGGGAGTACATCGTACTTGTTACTCCTTCCATGTGAATGCATACTGTACAAATTACTAAATCCACAAAATCGAAGAACATTTGTTTAGATGATGGGTAAAGTTCCGACCTTTTACTTCAAGGAGGTTATGCTCAATTTATTATAAAAAGCAAGTGCAAATGCATACAGTCACAGCATATTATCTAGAACACGACCGTGCACCGGACTTCATAGGCCAACATTACAGCATATTTTCACTTCATATTTTTTGTATGTGCACCTTAGATCCACCACATATGACTTCCTCTGTAGAGTATCTGCATATAGTATTGTGAAATTCAACCTGAAATTCGCTCTCACCCGGAATCGAACTCAGAACCTGATAGGGGTGGGCGTTTGGGATTACCCAAAATTTTGGGTCGGGTAATTCAGGTTTTCTAAAATTCGGATTGAGGATAGCTACCCGAATTTGTACCCAAATTTTCGAGTACTCGACAATTCGGGTATCCGAAAACTCGGGTTCGGTTTACCCGAATTACCCGAGCAAGAACATAACAGCTTGACGGCTAAGCACTAATCTAATATATGCCTAAACACCAATGGCTAAGCACTAATCTAATACAACATAAAAAGAAGAGGAAAATGCTCGCGTTGTTTGGCTCACTGCGTCAGGAGGGAGGGGGCCGAATGGATGCCTGGATGTTGCCTGCATCCCTGCCACCGGCACAGTGTATTCCTATGCACATTGCGCCTGTGCCCCTGTGGCCTGCCCCGTACGCATGCGGATGGGGGTATGCCCCAGTGGGCAGATGTGCTGAACAGAGAACAAGGGATGAGCTATTGTGTTGTGCCTTAATCGGGTAATAAGGGTACGGGATCCAATTACCCGAAATACCCCGAGATTAATTCGGGTTTTTGGTTTTCTTACCCGAAAAGTGGACTTTAATTCTGGTTTTTGGGTTTTTGGGTTCGGTTTCGGGATTTTTTGGTTTGGTTTTTGGATTCAATTTTTTTGCCCACCCCTAGAACCTGAGTAGTGCTACTCAAAGAACAATTATACGGGCAACAATTTATGGGCTGGACTATGACACATACTAGTGAGAAGACAATTAAATCATTCGCATCACTAGAAGTAACCGTATCATTGCTGATTTTGTTTGTTTGTTTGAGGTGCCTAATATTTTTCCGTGGAACTATTCAATTAAGGAAGCAGCTAGGCTCGATTATATGGGGCCTTCAGGATACACTATGGCAGGGTCTAGAAGACATAAAAATTAAAATGACAATCGCCCCCCCCCCCAACTGGAAAATGTGTAATAATACCGACCATAGATTTGTTTTCATAAAATTCTGCCTACATAGGTTGATATCATTACACATCATCCAGACCAAAGCACCTAGGATTCAATGCAATATGAGAAGAGAGCAAAACAAGTACAAATGCAAGTTGTTATCGCATTACTACGTACGTTGCTTATAGCCAAGTCAATGATAAGCTCCAATTCCACTGGCTTTAAAAATCGTCCACTTGATCTCAATTGGCACCACCACTAATGTGCAAACTATTAAGGTAAGGAACCACTGCATGGCCTCACAAGTCTATAAGAACGTGTACATCCTTTCACTCAAAACTCACCTCTCAACTGACTCTTCAGTAGTAATTCTCACTATGGCAGGCACTAAGCTAGTAGCACTTGGGTTCATCGTCCTCATGAGCATTGGTTTATCCAATGCCGTGAGGGTGGCTAGATACTCTACCGCCGATGGAATTGGCACGGGAGGTGGTGGGGGAGGTGGATATGTGAATGGTGCGGGATCAGGGTCTGGTTCTGGCACCGGTTCTGGTGTAAGTGTTGGAAATGGTGCCCACGCAACTGCTGGAGGGGGAGGTGCAGGAGGTGGCACAAGTCAATATGGTGGGTCTGGATATGGTCAAGGGTCTGGATCAGGTACAGGTTCTAGTTACCATAGTGAAGGAAGATACTACGATGGTGGAGATTCTGCTAGTGCTGGTGGTAATGGTGGTGGTGGTGGAGGAGGACAAGCTGGAGGCTATTGGGGTTCAAGTGGTCAAGGGGAGGGTAGTGGTACTGGTTCTGGCTCTAGTCATGCAGATAGGAACTGGTACTACTATGGACCCAATAACTCTGCAGGTGCAAGTGCAAATGGAAATGGTGGCGGCAGAGGCTCCGGTGAGCATGGCGGAAGTGGAGGTGGTAATGGATCTGGATCTGGGTATGGTGATGCCAACCCTTAGTTTCTATTCTTCATCAGTCTATCTAAAAATGGAGCCCATCTTTTGTTGTTTCATGCCATGTAGTTTGGTTTTCCTTTGTATGAATAAAAGGCTCCTTGATCAACTCAATAAATGTAGTAGCAGGTGAAGTGTAGTGTGCAACTCATGAGGATAAGTGTAACCTGCAAAGTTCTCACTAGTTAAAAATATAATGTCCTTTGTCATTAACAGATACCGTATCTGAGAAATATCATCACATGCTTAGACTATGCACACCATAGGATGCTTGGTGTTGTATCAGAATTTAAGAACCAAATTAACACATCGAAGGCTCCCACAACCATGTGATGGTTCTAGCGATGTTGGTTATAGCTGTGGAACAATGTTTACGCGGACTGATCCAGCTGCATCAGCGAGACACCCGGCATCCGCGGTCATGCAGTAGCGCTAAGTTGCGGTGCCTAGCTGCTCATCACCTTACGTTGCTTAGCACGGTCACGAGCCCTCCGTTTATCCGTTGTTTAGCTCATGACCTCCGGTTTTGTTTATTGCTTGTGAGGCCTGAGCTGTGCACTTATGCAGACATCACGCTTATCTTAACATGGGTTGGCCACGCGGAATGAACCACGAAGGTGTTGCGCGGATGGCGATGGACACAAAAGCTTTTGATCCCTACGAGGAGCCAAGAGGCATGCTTGGCGCGGTTGAGGCCGAGCTTTGTTGATCAGGATCAAGGTCTTCAGCTGCTCTGTGGTAATCAGCACAGTATACATCGCACGCAACGATTTTTTGTGTCTATTCTGTAACCGACGTCTCAAAATATGGTAGGCCCAAGATGCTTTGCAGCACACAGACAACATGTGTATGTCCACTGTTGCTAGGGCTGTCAACTAGCCGAACTCTAATGATCGAACTCGGTAAAAATTTGAGCTAAGCTCGGACCGAGTATGAAATTCATTTGATCCTGTGGTCAAGCTCAATTTCGAGTGGGGGGCTAATTTAAAATAATAATAAATAATTTTTAAGAAAATAATAATAACAAATAATGTTCGTAATCCAAAACTATATCTAAAAAGCCTTATCGAGCTCGCCAGGTTCGTGAACTTTGAACTAAGCTTGACTTCGGCTCATCTAACTTTCAAAGAGACCTCAAACCAAGTTTTCAACGATCCGAACTTGAGTTACTCACGATCCTCGAGCTTTATTGACACCTCTAATGGCTACAAGCTTAGGAGAAGAAAGCGCAACACCAAAAATTAGCTACTCCAGCCGCTTCCTGTGGTTGGAGCCTTAATTTGTATTTTGGGTTCATCCTATACACAAGGGCCCACCCACCACATATGACATCAGACCGTGTAAATGTAACATAACAAGTGAAAATTTTAATTATACAAGTTACGCATATAAGAATTTGAACTTAGATAGGAAGCATCACATGTCACGTCCGATTTAAGAAACAGATCAGGTGTACCATATGTGTGTCTAGGATCAAGTTACATATACATGCACAGTGATATCATAAATATTAAATCAAAATACATATCCATCATTAAAGAATTTAAAGTATCTTTATTATAATATTTCAATATTCTAAAGCTTAGAAATATTAATGCAGCGGGACAGGTCTAAGTGTAGCGTTTCCTGACTTCAGACAATTGACAGGTGGATGCCCTCTTAGTACTTCAATTCTTCACCGTCATGGTATTTTTCATGTTTTTCCTGTAGCTAAGAAGCGATGTGGCGATGAAAAATGAGTACATATGGTATTCATCAAGTGTGTGAAAATATGATGTGTGGCAAGTGAATGTGTTGTTGTTTTCTTCCTTCACAGTTCTTGTGACCGCTTTGTAATGATTATGTGTAAAACTCACGCTACAAAAAATTGGAATACAAATTTCTGATTATAAAAAGCAAATAATTTAAGAGTGCAGTATGAGATGTTTGATTTCCTGCTACAGCTTACCATCGCCGAACTCACGGCAGCCGCCTAGAGATACGAAGCTGCTTGGATGCCCACCGTTAGCTGTGACCACCACATCCGCATAGTTCATCATCACGGTGTCAATTTTTGCTGCCATGACTTTGCTGCCGTCAAAGATGCGTCATGGTGCCCTTGAACCAAACAGACTATATAAAATCAAGACAATTAGAATGTTCCCACTCTCAACATTGGGTTTCGCCAATATCCCACCTCCACTATGTCAATTGCCAAAATCTCATTATAATACTCTCCACTTTGCTCATTTTCTATTGTGATAGGACTTTACCTTTTGATAGAGTCTTTGACAGTAAAAATCATGCAAAAAGAGATATTTGTATCCTCTCTTTATTTAAATCAAATTTGAATTGAAAAAATACTGCTCCCGTACAACCGCCGCCGTCCGTAATCCCATGCATCCCGTCCCCTCCCGAGTCCCATAGTCGCCACCGACCATGGAGGCGGACGGCATGGCACGGTCCGACAGCCAGCCGCCGCCTCTCACGCTCGAGGGCAAGCCACCTCCTGCCCTCGAGTTCCAGCTGCCTCCCGCACTAGCGCCCCGCTCTCGAGGGCCAACGACCAGCATGGGCTGACGACGCGCCGCCTGATGGCCAGCTGCTGCCTCCCGTGCTTGGCTTACGACGGCTCTGAATCTCGCGCGCTTCGCCTTCCAGGATGCCATCATGGCGCTGCACGAGACAGTCGGAAGAGCCGCGCTATTATCACTACGTAAGAAAATCAAATAGGAGACAAAGATGGGTGACACGCTCAAAGGCGGCCATCTCTCATAAGCTTAAGTGAGACGAGCCCACTTCAGCGAGGATCAGATATGGCTTGGTTGAACGTTCAAGGAGACGCGTTACATTACAGCACGTCTTAGTTAAGTATGGATCCGAGACGGACCTACTCTCGGAACAAATGGGAGATGCACTTCTAGCACAACGCGTGTCCTATAAGCGAGTGAAATGAGACGTTCTTTACTGAAAGCTCGTCTCCTTTGTCTTTGCTTACAGACATACATGAGCACGACTCTGAACGATGACCACATTCATTCATAGTTGAACACACAAAATATTCATCACACAGATGAACACAGAGAACACATTTAATCATTCACACAATTGATCACAGATAACAAATATATTGTAAAACACAAGAAATAAGTACAATATACAAGAAAAGAAAATATCAACTAAAAAACAACAAAAGAAAACCTAAATCCTACTCCTCGTACCCCTCCTCCTCCTACGGCTGCTCCGGCTGCTCCGCCGGTTCCTCCGGTTGCTTTGGCTGCTCCGCCGGTTGCTCCAGCTGGTCCAAATCCGACGATGGAACCTCGCAAATGAGGTTCCTCACCATCGCCGCCACTAGGATACCGCGGCCCTCGACATCGAGCACCTCGGCTATCGTCTCGAGCAGCCTCTGGAACCAGTCGAACAGCCTGTCGAACAACATCTCCAGCAGCTCTTTGTTGAGCCTCTCGGTGGAGCGACAACACCGTTTCTTGCAGGGTGGCTCTCTCGGCGGGCTTGGAGGCGGAACGTTGGTCATGGTGGGTTGTCTGGGCGGAACAAAGCAAAGATGAGAGAATGATGGCGCCTTATATAAGGTCTGTGCTATACAGGAGACGAGCTTTG
This sequence comes from Tuctoria greenei, assembly GCA_036927565.1. NCBI lineage: Eukaryota > Viridiplantae > Streptophyta > Magnoliopsida > Poales > Poaceae > Tuctoria > Tuctoria greenei. The sequence goes on from JAYESD010000007.1 coordinate 151,306,565, forward strand.
CTGCGAAGCGCGTCTCCTATGATCGACGCCTCCCTCTCCTCTGCAAAAAGAGAGACGTTCTCTAACAGAAAGTGCATCTCTGATTCCACACATCACCCTTAGCTTCGTGATTTTCTTCATTTTGCTCCGGTTCACTGTTGATATCACACATCTCACTTGATAACTAAATCATTCTCTTGTCCCGAATATAGTCAAATCTTTCCTTATGATACCTGAGGAACACGATGAACACACTACACATTCATTCATTCTGAACGTAGGCCTAGAGGGGGGGGTGAATAGGCCTTCTTGAATTTTTCGGTTCCTGTAGCACTTCAACAAAAAGGTTAAATCCAGATATATCGGACTAGTCCGGTAAAGTGCGGACTAGTCCGGATTTCACGGGCTAGGTTGATCAAGTTAGGTCAATTTGATTGTTTCGTTGTCGTTTGCAGCGGAAATATAAACTATAATGACAGTTCAATAGTTGTATGTTAAGTTTTATTGCAAGTATGATTCTTGTTCACTATTTAACTTCAATTCAACAAAATGAATCAAACCCTAGATAATGTTGATCAACTAGAATGATGAACACAAACGAACAAGATACAAGATTTATCCCGTGGTTCGGTTACCACGAAGGCAGCCTACGTCCACGTTGAGGAGCCCACAAAAGGACCGGGTCTTTACCAACCCTTCCCTCGTCGGATCGCCACGAAGGCCAATCCTCTTCCACTAATCACACAGGGGTAAATCACCAAGTTGAAGGGGCGATCTCACAAGTTGAGAGCTCCCTTGATTACAAATTTCAAAACCACCAATAACACACTTCGAAATATACAAATTGAGATGCAAGAGTGTGTTAGAGATTCAAACCAAGAGCTCAATCGTGTGCAAAGTGCCTCTCCAATGATCTACAAGTGATCTTCAAAGGATTGATCGATTTTGCACTCAACTTCGTGGAGAGAGATGGTTTTTGAGTCTCTTGGAAGGTGTGACGGCGCTAGGGTTCGAGAGTTATTAAAAGTGGGCCATCCACCTCTATTTATATGGGGTTTCTAGACATTACCGTTAGGGTTTAGAAAGATCGGACTAGTCCGTGGTGGAGACCGGACTAGTCCGGTGTGCTGTGTGAAGCAAACCCTAAGTGTCCAGGAATATCGGACTAGTCCGATTGAAAAACGGACTTGTCCGATTTCGTTGCTGGAAATCTTCGGACTTGTCCGGTTGACATCGGACTTGTCCGGACCTGTGAAACCCTAAGTGTTTTGAACGACAAGTCCGCACTTGGAGGACTTGTCCGATTTAGAACAGAGTGTAAATCGGACTAGTCCGTGTAGTCACCGGACTTGTCCGAAGTGGATCAGAAAGGGAATCGGACTAGTCCGGTAGTGACCGGACTTGTCCGATCTAGTGACTTGTGCATTGTGTTGAGGACTAGTCCGCACTGGGGAGGACTAGTCCGAAGTGGAACAGAAAGATATCGGACTAGTCCGGTGGGGACCGGACTTGTCCGATCTTGTGCAGAACGTGATATCGGACTAGTCCGGTTGATATCGGACTAGTCCGGTCCTGTATAGTTTTGTGCATTGTGTGTGTGTGATAAAGTGAGATTGAGCTCTTGGGTGTGTTTCCTTAACACACTCCATACATACTAATCTACTAATTTCTTCTTCTTGAGCTCAAATTCATTCTCCTTCTTAATTTCCCACTTTTTGGCATTTTGCTCATTTTCCATCATTTTCCTGCATTCATCTCAACAAACGGATTAGGATCCCAATTGCTTGTCATAAATCATCCAAAACCCACAAGGGAGTCCTAGATGCACTTTCAATCTCCCCCTTTTTGGTGATTGATGACAACCAATTGAGATTTCACAAAATGAGGTATAAAATGAGATTTTCATAAAGTATGCACATATGACTCAAAAATGCATCAGGCAACAAGGTAATTATTCATATGTGCATTCTTTATGGTGGGATGCATACTAAGAGCATGATTGCATTAAGAATGACAGAATTTTCATTTACCAACTAATATCAAGTGAATATGGCACTTCAGGAGCAAAAGCTCAGATTTCATCACACACTTACAAATTAATTGAGCAATTCATCACAGGACCAAACATGATATGAAACGAGAGTTAAGCAAATACAATCACAATAAAAAAAACATAGAAAGCTCTCTTCTCGCATCCTATTCAGCTAAAGCATAGACTAGAGACTCCCCCTCAATCTCTCCCCCTTTGGCATCAAGACACCAAAAAGAGAGAGAGAGGAAGATCCTAGGGCTTCACTCTTCGCTGTCAGTCCTCTCATCGTCTTCATCATCTTCATCGCTTTCGGCTTGACGAGGTTGAGAGGTAGGAGGAGGAGCGGAGCTGCTCGAGCCCCCAATGCCAAAATAGGCAAGCTCGGAAGGGGTCAAGGGGCTGAGCTCGGTGATGTTTGGATCAGAGTCTTCAGAAATTGCTGGAGATCCAATTGGATTGATTTCCAGCTTCTCACTCAGCTGCTTCACATTTGCTTTTATGTACTTCATGTCCTCCTTCCTCTTTGATTTAGCTTGTGAAGCTTCACTTCAGTTTTCTTGCAGGAGGAGAAGATTGCAGCCAAGTACTTGAGGATCCCACTGGCGGATCCTTTCTGAGGGGCTTCCCTGGAGGGAGGAGTAGCCCTAGCAGCTTCTCCTTGCCTTGCCGGCACTTCGGGGCTTGAGGCCGGCGATGGAGCAGCCTGGACACTCACGGACTGAGGCTTCTGAGGCCTCAGTGGAGTGTGCTCCACATCCTTCACAAACTCTATCCCTGTGACCTTCTCAATCATGAACATCAAGTAAGGGGCATAGCCACAGGATCGGTTGGGGGTACTTGAGATATTGACCATATCATTCCAGATATAGTCTGCAACATCAAATTGCCTTTTCTTGCTGATGACCTTCATCAGGGTCCGGAGGTAGCCTTGCACACTCCCTGCATCACCATCCTTGGGAGCAATAGTCTTCCTGAGGACTCTGTTGAGGACCACAAAGAAAGGCTTCATGTTCTTTGTGGAGGGGGGGACAAACTTGGAGGAGGGCTCATACATGAATTGCATTCCATCCCTCTCAATGACCCCAATGTTGTGGATAATGAGGTGGTCATCTTCCTCGGAAGTCAAGATGCAGCAGGCGGGCAAACTCTTCTTGAGTGATGGAATACTTGGATCCATGAGTCATCCAAGTCACACTTTCTTCCTCTTCACCTGAGAAGTGGCACGTTGCATAGAATTGTGCAATCACTTCATCATTCCAATTATATCTGAAGGCAAGCAAATCCTTCAGCCCATGTCTCTCTGCAGCTTGTATCACTTCATCAAAAGCTGCACATTTCCTCTTCTCAAGGTGGGCCCAGTCAATCCATTGACTGCGCACCACCGGGGTCTTCATCGGCAAGTAGACAAGCTTGTAGAAGTCAGCATGGAAGTTTGACCAAAATCTGCCATCTGCTGCTTGCTTGGGCCTTGCATAGTAATCCACACTTCTCAGCTTCATGGCCACATCACTGCCCTTGCCATTGAATCTCTCCTCATTGGGGTCCCGGACCCCTTCTCTGGGAGTATGCAGCTTCAGGGGCCCAACAGGCCCTGTGGCAACCCCCTTGCCCTTCCCTTTAGCTTGGCGAGGGCCACTGGACTGAGGAGCAGCCTTGGAGGCGGCCTTCTTGACACACACCTTCCTCCGAACCTGAGGAGGTGAGGGAGCAGGCTCGGAGGGTCTCTCTTGGCGTTTCTTGCCAAGACCCGTCGAGGGCCGAGGTGCCACCTCGTGGTCCAACTCGCCTCGAAATCGGAGATTTCATTGTCGGAGCTCGACATGATCTGAGTATGAGTGATCAAGAGAAAAGACAAGTTATACAAGGTATTTGTGAGGTAAGATGGCAATGGAAGGCAATAGGGAATTAAAGAATTAGGTTTTGGTTCAGAAACATCGGACTTGTCCGGTGCTCAGGCACGGACTAGTCCGGGGGACCGGACTTGTCCGTACCTGGACCGGACTAGTCCGGTGTTCATCAGCAAAAACCTAACAAACTGGATAAAAATTGATCCCTAATGAGATAGCTAGTCTAGCATACACATAGTACATCAACTGGACATGCAACTAGTGAAGAATGCTAGGCCAAACGATAAGCAATGAAGAAATTTGAGATTTCTTAGGGTTTGAGGAAAATTTACCAAGAAATCCAAGGAAGCTTGAAAATGTGGGGGTTGGAGGCCGGACTTGTCCGCTAACTTCAATCCCCGAGTCTTCAAGCTTGATCTCCGCCCAAGTTTGAGGCTTTTCGACGGAGGAATCAAGGATTCACCTTGGGAGCTCGAGCGCAAGAGAGAGAAAGCTTGGAGGAGAGTGTGGGGTGAAGAGATTAGGGTTTGGTGGCGGCTAGGGTTATGGACACGAAAAATCGGACAAGTCCGGACATGACCGGACTAGTCCGAAGTCCTCCAGAAACCTAAATCGGACTAGTCCGTGGTCTGTCGGACTAGTCCGGCCTAACCGGCACACTGCGGACTAGTCTGCAAGGGCGGACTAGTCCGGGTAACCACGGACTAGTCCGTGGTCACCAGGAGAGAATGCATAGCCCATTCATATATATTTGAAGGTCCAATAATTGAGGGTAGAGAGGCAAAACAATTCAAATAATCCTGATGAATTTGATCAGTAAGCAAACAACAATCATACTATGATCAAAAATTCATCAAGATCTAATAATTGACATAGTTTTTCGAGAGAAAAATGGGGAGGAAAAATTTTCACAATTCAATCAATATTTTGAAGCAATCATACAGATATGCAACTTTTCAAGCCACACTCCGAGAATCAAGGATGTTTAGCTCATTTCGGAGTTCGCAAAAACGTTTTTCATCAAGTGGCTTGGTGAATATGTCGGCCAATTGTTTTTGGGTGTTGACATGAGAGATGGATATGTCTCCTTTCATGGAATGGTCTCTCAAGAAATGGTGTCTTATGTCAATGTGTTTAGTTCTAGAGTGCTCAACTGGATTGTGGGCTATTTTAATGGCACTCTCATTGTCACAAAGAAGAGGAATACGGTTCATATTGTAACCGTAATCCCTTAGAGTTTGTCGCATCCAAAGGAGTTGTGCACAACAACTCCCGGCTGCAACATACTCCGCTTCGGCTGTGGATAATGCAATTGAATTCTGTTTCTTGGATGACCAAGAAACTAAGGATCTTCCTAGGAATTGGCAAGTGCCAGAAGTGCTTTTTCTATCAACTTTGCACCCGGCATAATCTGCATCGGAATACCCAATGAGATTGAATTTTGAACCTTTTGGGTACCAAAGACCAAGGTTGGGTGTATGAACTAAATATCTTAGGATTCTCTTTACGGCTTTCAAATGACATTCCTTAGGGTTGGCTTGAAATCTTGCACACAAACATACACTCAACATAATGTCTGGCCTAGATGCACATAAGTAAAGTAAAGATCCAATCATAGAGCGATATACCTTTTGGTCGACGCTCGGTCCATCTTCATTGAGATCCAAGTGACCATTCGTTGCCATGGGATTCTTAATGGGCTTTGCCTTGTCCATGCCAAACTTCTTGAGGATGTCCTGCGTGTACTTGGTTTGGCTTATGAACGTTCCTTCCCTTTGTTGCCGCACTTGGAATCCCAAGAAGTACTTTAATTCTCCCATCATTGACATTTCAAATCTGTCTGTCATAATTTTACTAAACTCTTCACAGAAAGATTGATTAGTTGATCCAAAAATTATATCATCAACATAGATTTGGCAAATGAAAAGATCATTATTCAGATTTTTCGTGAATAGTGTATAATCTACTTTGCCAATTTGAAAGCCATTATCAATTAAAAAATCTCTAAGACACTCATACCAAGCTCTAGGAGCTTGTTTGAGGCCATAGAGAGCCTTACGCAGTTTATACACGTGGTCGGGGAACTCTTCGTCTTCAAATCCGGGTGGTTGCTCCACGTACACCTCTTCCTTGATCGGTCCGTTGAGGAAGGCGCTTTTTACGTCCATTTGGTACAGCTTGAAATCACGGTGAGTAGCGTATGCAAGTAATATTCTAATTGATTCAAGCCTAGCTACTGGAGCAAAGGTCTCATCAAAATCCAAACCTTCGACTTGTGAGTAACCTTTGGCCACAAGTCGTGCCTTGTTTCTTGTCACCACCCCGTGTTCATCTTGTTTGTTGCGGAAGACCCACTTTGTGCCGACTATGTTTGCATTGGGTCTTTCCACAAGTTCCCAAACCTCGTTTCTCTTGAAATTGTTCAACTCTTCTTGCATTGCCACCACCCAGTCCGGATCCTTTAATGCATCCTCAGTCCTGCGGGGTTCCAAAAAGGAGACAAACGAGTAATGTTCACAAAAATTTGCTATACGAGATCTAGTGGTTACTCCTTTTTGGATGTCGCCGATGATGTTGTCGATTGGATGATCCCTTTGAATGCATTGGTGTACTCTTGGGTGTGGCACTTGGGGGGTCGTATGTTGGTGATCATCTTCTTCTCCCCCTGAGTTGTTGTCCTCAATGATTTGTTGATCATGTTCATATTCTTGTGATTGATCTTGTATCGAGACTCCCCCTTGATTGTTGATCTCCTCTTGTGGTTCACTTTCCTCTTGTATTTGTGTCGATGACTCTTGTGGTCGTACTTCGCCTAGGGCCATCCTCTTTATTGCTTGATAGGGGGCTTCCTCATTACCTAATTCACATTGATCAACTTGCTCCTTTTGGGAGCCATTAGTTTCATCGAACACTACGTCACGTGCCACTTCAACAAGTCCGGAGGCCTTGTTGAAAACACGATAGGCGTAAGTGTTCGAATCATAACCAAGCAAGAAACCTTCATCGGACTTCGAAGCGAACTTTGAGGTCCTGGGCTTCTTGTTCAAAATATAGCAAGGAGAACCGAAAACTCGAAAATATGAAATGTTCGGTTTGTTACCGGTGAGTAGCTCATAGGGGGTCTTCTTTAGTAGTCGATGAAGATAGAGTCGATTTGTGGCATGGCAGGCGGTGTTGATTGCTTCCGCCCAAAATCGATCCGAAGTCTTGTATTCATCGAGCATTGTTCTTGCCATCTCTATGAGCGTTCGATTCTTCCTTTCGGCAACTCCGTTTTGTTGTGGAGAGTATGGCGCTGAGAATTCGTGCTTGATTCCTTCCTCATCAAGGTACTCCTCCACTCGTATGTTTTTGAACTCCGTGCCATTGTCGCTCTGAATACTCTTGATTGATAGTGAGAACTCGTTTTGCGCTCGCTTGAAGAATTTCTTGAGTGTTCCTTGTGTTTCTGACTTGTCATGCAAAAAGAACACCCAAGTGAAGCGGGAAAAATCATCAATAATGACTAAACCGTATTTGTTACCGCCTATGCTTATGTAAGCAATTGGACCGAAGAGGTCCATATGAAGTAGTTCGAGCGGTCTTGTCGAGGTCATGATGTTCTTTGCGGGATGTTGTGCTCCAACTTGCTTTCCTGCTTGGCACGCGCTACAAGGCCTGTCTTTCTCAAACACAACATCTTTCAAACCTCGGATGTGATCGCCCTTGAGGAGTTTTTGAAGGTTCCTCATACCAACATGTGCTAGCCGTCTATGCCACAACCAACCCATGTTGGTTTTTGCAATCAAGCATGTGTCGAGTTCGGCTTTATCCTTGTTGAAGTCAACAAGATAAAGCTTTCCCTTTAACATACCCTTGAATGCAATGGAACCATCACTTCTCCTTGAGACGGTCACACCCTCGTTAGTAAACAGGCAATTATAACCTTTGTCACATAACTGAGATATGGACAGCAGGTTATAATCTAAAGATTCAACGTGTAAAACGTGCGAAAGAGTATGTTCAGAGGATATTGCAATTTTACCGGTACCGAGGACCCTTCCTTGACTGTTATCCCCAAAGTAGATGCCTTCGTTTGGGTCCTGGTTCACTTCATACTCCACAAACATCCTCCTTTCTCCGGTCATGTGGTTGGTGCATCCACTGTCTAGCACCCATTTGGATCCACCGGAGGAGTAGGCCTGCAAAAACAAATTACGCCTTGGTTTTAGGTACCCAAGCTTGCTTGGGTCCTTGGAGGTTAGTGACAATACATTTGGGCACCCACACATGGGATTTTGTGTTCCCATGGCGTGGCCCAACATAATAAGCATACACTTTACCAACATTATTTTTCATTAAAACATAGGATGCATCAAATGTTTTAAACAGAAGTTGCTGTTGATTATGGGTCGGACTAGTCTGTGTGACCGGACTTGTCCGGATGACCGGACTTGTCCGGACCACAACCGGACTAGTCCGATTTTTATGAGAGTTCAGATTTTTAGTTTTCGAGTTACCAGGTTGTGAGGGTCCTCCCTTCACAAAGGTGATCCTTCCCTTGTTATTCTTATGATTTCCAGCTTTTTGCTTTCCATCACAAGAGTAACCAATGCCATACTTGACATTTGGAGGTCTTTGGACCAAATATGCACTACGTGCATAGTTGATCCTCTCCTTATCAAATATTACACATTGGGTAGGATTTTTGTCCTTCGTGGAGGTAGGGTTTTCCTTCAACCTGATGTTAGTTTTATCACATTTGCAAACATGAGCGATATTAGTTAAAGTGGGTTGAGAAGGTAGGGTTGAAGAGGAGGAAGGTTCACTAAGCTTGAGTGACTCAACCTGCACTTCAAGGATCTTGTTGACCTTGATTTGGTCATCAAGTTGATTCTTGATTGCAACATTTGAGTTGGTTAACTCCAAGCAAGTTTTCTTGCTTGAAGCTAGCTCAAGCTCTAGTGTGTGATTTTTCTCCTTTTCAAGAACTAGAAGATTGTCAAGTTCGACATGCTTCTCCTTTTGAGAGATAATCATGTCTTCTTGACGATCAATCAGCTCTTCCTTCTCAACAAGTTGGTTAAGCAAGAATTTGATTTTTGCAGCAGTTTTTCTATCTAAACCAATTAGCATGTCTTCATCATCACTATCTAGATCATCATCACTTGAGTAAGAGTGCAAGGAAGGAGTTTTGATGTTTACCTTGCGTTTACCTTCCTTAGCCATGAGGCAAGTTCCATTTGCCTTCTTTGCACCGAGCGTGGGGAAGAGTGTGAGTTTCTTGGGCATACTTTCAATGGCTATGCTAGCCATTTCTTCTTCATCGGACGATGAGGACTCATCGTTTGAGTCCCACTCCTTTCCGATGTGTGCTTGTTCAGCTTGTTTCTTCTTCTTGAAGAATTTTTTCGGTTGAGGCTTGGATTCTTTACTCTTCTTCTTGTTGTCCTCATATGGGCAATCAACTATGAAGTGATTGTACTCACCACAATTATAGCATGCCCGCCTCATCTTCGGTTTTGTCTTCTCCTTGTATTTTCCTTCACTCGATTTTGCTCCTTGTCTTTTCTTCATAATTCTTTTGAATTTCTTCATGAACAGAATCATATCTTCTTCGTCCAGCTCGCTGCTTTCATCATCGCTGTCCTCATCAAACTGAGCTTCTTTTGCTTCTTTGGATAGAGGTTTGAGTGTGGATTTTAAGGCAACTCCCTTCTTCTTGGCCGATGTGAGGTCAGCTATTTCTTTGACATGCTTGGCTTGCTTCTCCATCATCTCAAAGTTGATGATTTTGCCAAGCAGTTCATCCGGAGTCATTTTCTTGTATCCAGGACTTTCTCGAATCATAGAACAGAGTGTGACGTTGCGAGGCATAAAGGCTCTAAGGATGAGCTTCACAACCTCGTGGTCATTCCACTTTTTGCTACCATATGATCGAACCTTGTTCACAAGAGTCTTTAGTCTGTTGTACATGTCCTGGGGAGATTCATCTTCCTCAATCGCGAACCTTCCTAGTTCGCCTTCAATCATTTCAATCTTTGCCTCCCGCACATGCCGGTCACCTTCATGTGCTGTCTGTAGCGTGTCCCAGATTTCTTTGGCAATTTCCAATCCGTCCACCTTTGTGAATTCATCTCTACTTAGAGATGAGGTGATAACGGCTGCGGCTTGGGCATTCCTGTGGATGGCTTGCTCTTGACTTGGCGTGAGTTCTTCATCGTCATCAGGGATGTTTATTCCTGTGCACACAATATGCCATAAACTTGGGTTAAGGGAAATCAAGTGCATCTTCATGTTTTGCCTCCACATGGAGTAATCACTCCCATCGAAGTGTGGGGCTTTCCCGAGAGGGATAGATAGATAATGACTGCTGTTAGAATTTAAACGGTCATAATTAAAAGGATATCGGGAGTAGTCGGTGTGACTACTCCCCTTCTTCTTTTCTTCAACTTTAGCTTTCCCTTTGGAAAGTGCTTTCTTTCGGAGCAGTGCTTTCAGCTCCAATGTCTCCTCATCATCATCATCGAAGTCTTGGATGGCTTCGAGATACCTTTCTAGCTTTTGGTGCTTGTCATTGTTCATTTCTTCCTGGGTGTTGATTTTCTGGACTTCCTTCATGTCCGACATGATCTCTTCGAGTGGTTGCACTCTTTCTTGAAGAACCTGCTCTGATACCAATTGAATGTAGGCCTAGAGGGGGGGGTGAATAGGCCTTCTTGAATTTTTCAGTTCCTGTAGCACTTCAACAAAAAGGTTAAATCCAGATATATCGGACTAGTCCGGTAAAGTGCGGACTAGTCCGGATTTCACGGGCTAGGTTGATCAAGTTAGGTCAATTTGATTGTTTCGTTGTCGTTTGCAGCGGAAATATAAACTATAATGACAGTTCAATAGTTGTATGTTAAGTTTTATTGCAAGTATGATTCTTGTTCACTATTTAACTTCAATTCAACAAAATGAATCAAACCCTAGATAATGTTGATCAACTAGAATGATGAACACAAACGAACAAGACACAAGATTTATCCTGTGGTTCGGTTACCACGAAGGCAGCCTACGTCCACGTTGAGGAGCCCACAAAAGGACCGGGTCTTTACCAACCCTTCCCTCGTCGGATCGCCACGAAGGCCAATCCTCTTCCACTAATCACACAGGGGTAAATCACCAAGTTGAAGGGGCGATCTCACAAGTTGAGAGCTCCCTTGATTACAAATTTCAAAACCACCAATAACACACTTCGAAATATACAAATTGAGATGCAAGAGTGTGTTAGAGATTCAAACCAAGAGCTCAATCGTGTGCAAAGTGCCTCTCCAATGATCTACAAGTGATCTTCAAAGGATTGATCGATTTTGCACTCAACTTCGTGGAGAGAGATGGTTTTTGAGTCTCTTGGAAGGTGTGACGGCGCTAGGGTTCGAGAGTTATTAAAAGTGGGCCATCCACCTCTATTTATATGGGGTTTCTAGACATTACCGTTAGGGTTTAGAAAGATCGGACTAGTCCGTGGTGGAGACCGGACTAGTCCGGTGTGCTGTGTGAAGCAAACCCTAAGTGTCCAGGAATATCGGACTAGTCCGATTGAAAAACGGACTTGTCCGATTTCGTTGCTGGAAATCTTCGGACTTGTCCGGTTGACATCGGACTTGTCCGGACCTGTGAAACCCTAAGTGTTTTGAACGACAAGTCCGCACTTGGAGGACTTGTCCGATTTAGAACAGAGTGTAAATCGGACTAGTCCGTGTAGTCACCGGACTTGTCCGAAGTGGATCAGAAAGGGAATCGGACTAGTCCGGTAGTGACCGGACTTGTCCGATCTAGTGACTTGTGCATTGTGTTGAGGACTAGTCCGCACTGGGGAGGACTAGTCCGAAGTGGAACAGAAAGATATCGGACTAGTCCGGTGGGGACCGGACTTGTCCGATCTTGTGCAGAACGTGATATCGGACTAGTCCGGTTGATATCGGACTAGTCCGGTCCTGTATAGTTTTGTGCATTGTGTGTGTGTGATAAAGTGAGATTGAGCTCTTGGGTGTGTTTCCTTAACACACTCCATACAAACTAATCTACTAATTTCTTCTTCTTGAGCTCAAATTCATTCTCCTTCTTAATTTCCCACTTTTTGGCATTTTGCTCATTTTCCATCATTTTCCTGCATTCATCTCAACAAACGGATTAGGATCCCAATTGCTTGTCATAAATCATCCAAAACCCACAAGGGAGTCCTAGATGCACTTTCACATTCACACAGTTGAATAACACACAAGATAATATTCAATCACATAGATAAACAAAGATAGATTTCATTCATTAACAATATTTACAAAACAGAAGCAACTAAAAACCAGAAAGAAAATTTAAATCCTCCTCCTCCTCCTCCTCCTCTTCCTCCTCCTCCTCCTCCTCGTCCTCCGGCGGCGACTCCAGCACCGGTGCAACAGGAGCCTAGGCTGGCGGTACCGGCTACTCCAGTTGCACTGGCGGTGCAACCTCGAGAACGAGGTTGCTCTCCGTCGCCTCCACCAGGTTTTTGCGGCCCTCGGGGCCAACCACCTTGGTCATCGTCGTGAACAAAATGTCGAGACGATCGGCCACCCCCGCGAGGGCGAAGAGGTAGTGGCAAATGGTACCCATTCTAGTAAACTAGGTAAGGGTACCCAGCCCCAAGGAACTCATGGTGCAAGACGTATTGTTGTACGCCTCTTGCGCCATAAGAAGGCGCTGCTTGGTGTTGAACCTCTCAGGGAAGCCGCAACACAATTTCTTGCATGGTGGCTCCCTCGGAGGGCTTGGCGGCAGAAGGTTGGCCACGGTGGTGGTGGGTCATTGGGGCGGAGAAGACGAAGAAAAGAAGAGGATTCAAAGTGAGCGACGCTCTTGTGGAGAACTAACTAGTGATGGCGCGTCTTAAATAAGGTTCGCGTAGAGTCGTCGAGGGAGCGGTTGGTTTCCCGTGCATTGATAGAATGATGGGACACATCGATACTGCCTCGGGGAAACAAAAGGTCGTGCACGGACGTCGCACGCATCTTTGCACCATGCCGCCAAAATTAAGTTCTCCGCAGACCTCATGCCGGACGTCTCTCTTTCGACAATGGAAGACACACTTTAGCTTAGAGCTCATCTCTCTTTGTTATAGCGCGTCTCGCATTTATCTTCCTTGTCTCTTCGACAATGGAAGATGCATTTTAGCTTAATGCTCGTCTCTCTTTGTTATAGCGCGTCTCACATTTATCTCCATCGTCTCTTAGTCTCTTCGACAATGGAAGACACATTTTAGCTTAACGCTCGTCTCTCTTTTATATAGCGCATCTCACATTTATATCCCTCATCTCTTCACCTCCGATGCTCCTTTACTAATCAACCAATGGTCCTTTACTAATCGACCAACTCCATTGTGACCGCCTCCTCTGTTTTCCATCGCAGTTGTTATTGTCATCCCCGTCCTCGTTGTCGTCATCATCGTCGTCTTCATAGTCGTTGTCGCCTTCTTCCTCGTCGTCGTCACTGTTCATGGCTGGTATCGGTTTGGCGCGTAGCCGATTGAAGGAGGAGCACTTGGCGTGGCGCAAGAACCACCCCATGTATGTACATATGGCACACCGGTCGCATGGTTGTATATATGTAGATCTGCAATGGCTTGGTTGAAAGTGCATCTAGGAATCCCTTGTGGGTTTTGGATGATTTATGACAAGCAAATGAGATCCTAACCACTTTGTTGTGATGAGCACATGTTCTAATAAGAAAATAAGCAAAGTGCCAAAAAGAAGGGAGAATGAGGAGCAATGTGGATAAGAGCTCATGGAACAAGTGTAGTAGATCATTGTGTAAGGAGTGTGTTAAGGAAACACACCCCAAGAGCTCAAGCACAAATAATCACACACATTGCACAAGTCTATACAGTACCGTACTAGTCCGACTGACACCGGACTAGTCCGATATCTCTCTGCACAAGATCGGACAAGTCCGATATCACACCGAACTAGTCCAATATCTCTCTGACTAGAATTAGACTAGGCCTCCCTAGTGCGGACTAGTCCTCAAAACACATCACAAGTTGCACAAAATCGGACAAGTCCGATCACAAAACGGACTAGTCCGATATCATTCTGATGAAAATCGGACAAGTCCGATATTGGAACGGACTAGTCCGAAAATCCTCTGACCTAATTCGGACAAGTCCTCCAAGTGCGGACTTGTCACCCAATTCACTTAGGGTTTCACCCATCCGGACAAGTCCGATGATTATCGGACTAGTTCGAAGATTTCCAGAAGCGAAATCGGACAAGTCCGCTTCTAGCCGGACTAGTCCGATATTTCGGGACACTTAGGGTTTGCTACACACAGCACACCGAACTAGTCCGGTGTCCACCACGGACTAGTCCGATCTTCCTAAACCCTAACGGTCACTTTTAGAAACCCCACATAAATAGATGTGCAAAACCCAACTTTAATATCTCTTGAACCCCTGCGCCGTCGCACCTCCCAAGAGCCTCAAAAACACATCTCTCCACGAAATCAAAAGCCAAAAAGATCAATCCCTTGAGGGTACACTTTGGAACATTGGAGAGACACGGTTCATCACTCTTGAGCTCTTGGTTTGATTCCCTAACACACTACTATGATTTTCATTGTAATCTTTCGAGTGTGTTCTTTGTGAAGTTCTTGTTGTAATCTTGGGGAGCCCTCAACGTGTGAGAAGGCCCCTTGAATTTGGTTATTTACCCTTTATGATAAGTGAACAGGATTGGCCTTCGTGGTGATCTGACGAGGGTAGGGTTGGAGAAGATCCGGTCCTTTTGGGGACTCCTCAACGTGGATGTAGGTTGCCTCTGTGGGAACCGAACCACATGATAAATTGCTTGTGTTCTTACTTTGCGTTCATCGTTCTTATACATCATATCAATCTAGGGTTTCAATCAATCTTGCTTACTTTACGTTGAAACATCAAATTTAAGATTGACTTGTGATATATCCTAGTTCATAATCTTGCAACACTTCAATTACAAGTATTCCGCTGCATACATCCTAGAATCAAATTAATAGATCAAACTTGATTAACCTAGTTGGTACACACCGGACTAGTCCGCACTCGACTGGACTAGTCCGATATCTCGAGTTTTGATCTGGTGGTTAAGTGTTGCAGGTTTCGACAAAGTTCAAAAAGGCCTATTCACCCCCCTCTAGGCCACATTCAATTGGTATCAGAGCGGGTTCTTCAAGAAGGAGACTAATCGCTCGAAGAGATCATGTTGGACATGAAAGACATACACAAGAGCAACAACCAAGAGAAGGTTGATGAAGACAAGAACCAAAAATTGGAAAAGCTCCTCGATGCCCTTCGAGACTTCGATGATAATGATGAGGAGACGCTGAAACTCAAGGCACTCCTAAGGAAGAAAACCCTTTCCAAGGGAAAGGTGAAGATCGAATATGAGAAGAGAAAGAATGGGAGTAATCACACCGACTACTCCCGATATCCTTTTAGTTATGATCGCCCAAATTCTAGTAACAATCACTATCTATCCATTCCACTTGGAAAAGCCCCACACTTTGACGGCAATGATTACCCAATGTGGAGGCAAAATATGAAAATGCATTTGATTTCTCTCAATCCAAGTTTATGGCACATAGTATGCACATGAATAGATATCCCGGATGATGATGAGGAGCTCACACCTAGTCAAGAGCAAGCCATCCATCAAAACGCCCAAGCTGCTGCAGTCATCACTTCATTGCTCAGCCGTGATGAGTTTACAAAAGTGGATGGACTCGAGATCGCAAAAGAAATATGGGATACATTGCAAACCGCACATGAAGGCGATAGTCATGTGTGAGAAGCTAAGATTGAGATGATTGAAGGAGAGCTAGGAAGATTCGAAATCGAAGAAGATGAGTCACCACAAGACATGTACAACCGATTAAAGACACTCATCAACAAGGTGCGAGCATACGGAAGCAAGAAGTGGAACGACCACGAGGTAGTGAAGCTCATCGTTAGAGCCTTCATGCCTCGCAATGTCACCTTATGCTCATTGATACGAGAAAGCCCCGGATACAAGAGGATGATCCCGGACGAGCTACTTGGGATAATCATCAACTTTGAGATGATGGAAAAACAAGCTAAACATTTGCCGACCTCACCTCGGCAAAGAATAAAGGGGTCGCTCTAAAGTCCGCCCTTAAGCCCTTGTCTAAAGAAGCTCAAGAAGCTCAACTAGAAGAAGACGGCGATGATGAAAGCAGTGACTTGGATGAAGATGACATGATACTATTCATGAAGAAATTCAAGAAGATGATGAAGAAGAGAAAAGGCGCTAAATCAAGTGAAGGGAAATACAAGGAAAGATCAAAACCAAAGTTGAGGTGAGCATGCTATAATTGTGGTGAGTATAGCTACTTTATAGTTGATTGCCCATATGAAGAGAACAAGAAGAAGACCAAAGAAGCTAAGCCTCAACCCAATAAATTCTTCAAGAAGAAGAAACAAGCCGAACAAGCGCACATAGGGAAAGAGTGGGACTCAAATGATGAGTCCTCATCATCATCAGAAGAAGAGATGGCTAGTATAGCCATCGAGAAGACATCTAAGAAGTCTACTCTCTTCCCTACTCTCGACACATGGAAGGGGAACGACACTTGCCTCATGTCAAAGGAAGGTAAACTCAAGGTAACAACAAAACCCTCTTTAGTGCATTCCTATTCTAGTGATAGCGACATTACTAGCGATAATGAAGATATGCTCTTTGGACTAGATAAGAAAACAGCCGCAAAAATGAAATTCTTACTTGATCAACTTGTTGAGAAGGAGAATTTGATACATCGTCAAGAAGACATGATTATCTCCCAAAAGGAGGAATATGTCGAACTTGACAAGCTTCTAGAACTTGAAAAGGAGCGAAGCAAGTCACTAGAGCTTGAATTAGCTTCAAGCAAGGAAACTTTCTTGGAGTTAAGTGACCCAAATGCTACAATCAAGGATGAACTTTCTAACCTAATCACGGTTAACAAGATCCTTGAAGTGCAAGTTGAGTCACTCAAGCAAGGTGACCCCTCATCCTCTTCAAGTTCACCTTCTCAAACCATTAAAACTGAAGTTGCTTCTACTTGTACATGTGGTAAAGTTGACACCAGTTTGAAAGACAAGTCAACCTATACAAAGGACAAGCATCCTGCACAAAATGGCATATTTGACAAGGAGAAGATCAAATATACACGTAGTGCATACTTGGTCACAAGACCTCCAAATGTCAAATATGGCATTGATTACTCTTATGGTGAAAAGCAACATGATAGAAGCCATAAGAATAACAAGGAGAGCAATGTCTTTGTAAAGGGAATACTCTATCAAACTGGTGAAAGCATCTAGGCCCCATGAGGTACGGTTTCGGTGATTAATGACAACCATTCGATATTACTAATGAATTTGTGAATGCAAGGTCCCAATAGTCACTCAATCAAATGAAATCAAAATTACATTTGAGACCCATATAAAATCAACTAATGAGATCAAATAGAATCATGTGAAGACAAGAAGTGAAAGCTCTAACTTGACATCACTCAATGGTTGAAGACTATCAGAACAACACTTCAAACAAGTACCAAAGAGGTCACAAGTTCAAATTCCAAAAGAACAACTCAAAACAACTCGAAGTCAACAAATTGAACACACCGGATCATCCGATGTTTTATGAGTTGACTGCATCGGTCGAGTTGGATCAACTGAAGAAGAAGACCTCAGACAAATGCACCCACCGGATCATCCGATGTGAGTGGCTCAGTGACATCGGTCCATCAGTACAGTTTGCCATACCTTTGGACCAAGTGAAGCACCGGATCATCCGATGAGAAGACAGGTCAACATCGGTCTAACAACGGTCATATCTGACACAGTGACATCAGCTAATTTGGCTTTGACCGATGATAACTGAAGGGGAGACATCGGATCATCCGGTGTTCACAGAGAAGTGATGTCAGCCTACTTTTCCAATGGCTTATTCATGGAGGCTGGCTATTTATACCCCTTCAACATGTCAAATCGACAAGACTTGAAGCCCAGACATACTCTACACATCCTAGAGCATTCAAGACATAGAGCTACCACTTTCACATCATTGTTCATCATTTTTACACCAAGAGATAGACTAGAACTAGCTAGAGATAGTGCTTGTGTGCCTCCATTCTTGGTGATTGGAGTCTCTAGTGTAGTGAGAGCCATAAGGGAGTGTCCCTTGGTGTGTGTGACTTCCAGAGCTTGCCAAGAGGATTGTGGAAGCCTGGAGGATTCAAAGTGTACAAGGCTTGAGCTCCACCTTGCCAAGGTTGGCGAACGGAGAAGAATAGTGAAGACCCCCTTGTCTCGGTGACTTGGGAGTGGCAAAACCCTTCGGTGGGTGCCACAACGTGGATGTAGGAAGATCCTTGTGATCTTGCCGAACCACGGGATAAACTCCGTGTCCTTTGAGCGTTTGCATCCCTCTCCCTTTTACATTTATGCAATCTTCATTCCGCAACCTTAATTTACATTGATTGCATAGATTAATCACATAGGGAATTGGGCTTTAAGTTGTTAGCTTTTAATTACCTTAAAATTTGAAAAAAAGCCCAATTCACCCCCCTCTTGGGCGTTTCGATCCTTACAATTGGTATCAGAGCCTTGTTGCTCATTGGATCATTCTAGCCTCACCGCTAGAGAGCTAAAATGGCCAAGAATGGGGGTTCGGTTCCTACCTTCGAGGGCAAGAACTTTGCCTATTGGAAAGCACACATGCGTGCCTACCTAGAGGCTATTGCTCCCGAAGTTTGGGAAGCGACCCATGCGGGGTTTGAAGATCTTAATTATGTTGGTGATCAACTAAAATGGGATGCTAAGGCTAGAAATGCTATCTATGAATGCATAAGTCAAGACGTATTTGCTAGAATTGCTAGTAAAGAGAAAGCTTGTGAAATTTGGGCATGTTTAATTGAAATACATGAGGGCTCATCTCGTGTTAAAGAACTCAAATATCACTTGCTTAAATCCAAGTATGATGAATTCAAAATGCTTCCTCATGAGAATGTTAACCAAATGTTTTCTCGTTTAAATGTGCTCATTGAGGAGATTAACGCACTTGACATTGCTTCTCTTGGTAAGGGACTTATCAACCGCAAGATCCTCATGCTTCTACCCAAGCCCAAGTACAACATTATCAATTCAATGCTCCAAAAAGAGTCACTTGACAACATTGAAGTTTCGGAGCTCATTGGAGAAACTCATGCTCATGAGATGAGCGTACTTGGAATGATGGAGGAGTCATCATCAAAAACCATTGCTCTCAAGGCTTCAACCAAGAAGACAACTCCTAAAAAGAAGAAAGTGGTTGAGCCTAGCTCAAGTGAAGAAGAGCAAGCAACAAGCGAAGAAGACGATGATGAGCTTGCGTTGATGATGAGAAAATTCTCACGTCTAAACTCCAAGATCGCAAAGAAGAGATACTCATTTGATCCCAAGAAGAAAGCCTTCCTCCCAAGAAAAGATGAGAACAAGACATGCTATAATTGTGGTGATCAAGGCCACATATCATATGATTGTCCAAGACCGGACAAGAGGAAGGACAACCACAAGGGAAAGCATCGAAAGCTAGAAGAAAGTGATGAAGATGAAGAAGAGGTCAAGCCCAGACGCTCCTTTGGAAAGAAGAAATTTGACAAAGGTAAGAAGACCAAGCTCTTTCCAAAGAAGAGAAGAGGGCCTCAAAAAGTCTTCATGTGCGAGGCAAATGAGTGGATCACGGATGAAGAGTCAAGCGACAAAGAGAGTGAAGATGAAGAAAACCTGGCGGGGCTTGCCATCGTCAACAAGGATGACTCACCTCTTCGTCCACCTCCTATGTGCCTCATGGCAAAAGGTAACACTAAGGTATGTGATGATTCTAGCGATGATGATGATGAGCTCTCCCCCGATGAATTAGCATCTATGATTAATGAATACCATGTCATCATAAAAAGGGAAAAGAGCAAGGTTAAGGCACTTGAACAAGCTTGTGCTAAGCTTGAGAGTGCGAAGCTCGATTTGCATGACAAGTATGTAACCATACTTAAAGAGCATGACACGCTCAAATCACATGTCAAGCAAATCGAGGAGGAAAATGCTCAAATCAAGCTTGATCATCATGAGCTTGACTTAGCAAACCAAGCACTCTTGGGAAATCACAATGACTTGGTTCAAGAACACAAAGTGCTCAACCTTTCTTATGAAGCAATTGAACTAAAATTGAAAAACATGAAAAAGGAAACCCTTGATGGCATGGTATCAACTATTTCACATGCCACTAATATTTTGAATAAGTCTTTGCCGTTGAAAGCAAGCCCTAGGGAGAAGGAGTTGATGGACGAGATTGAAAGTCTCCGCACTAGTGTGGCAAGACTATCTAAGGGGGAGGACAATCACAAGGAAATCCTCTACCAACAAGCTAAAGGCTTCAACAAGAGAGGACTTGGATCCTTCCCGGTGCTCAACAAAGGGAAGGTGCCCTCACCGGAGCTTAGGACGAGCTTCATCAAAGAAGTTGGTTCCTATTGCCAACATTGTGAGGTCACCGGACATCACACGAGGGAGTGTCCTCTTCCCAACCGTCCTTCTCCCAAATTGCCTCCTAACTACAAATCTACTTTTAATGATTACCACTATCTCTTGAGCAAAGTAGGTGGGAAGGTGAAGGCAAGGTTCATCGGCAAAGACATTAAGGGCATGAAGGGGAAGCACCCCAAGCAACTTTGGGTCCCAAAATCACTTGTATCACACATACAAGGACCTAAGTTGGCTTGGGTGCCTAAACTCAAAAACTAACTTCATGTGTGTATGTGAACTACAAAGCCGGAGGAAAGCATTGGGTACTCGATAGCGGGTGCACTCAACATATGACCGGCAATGATGGTATGTTCACCTCCATAGAAAACCCCGACAATCATGAACAAGTCACCTTTGGTGACAACTCAAAGGGGAAGGTAATTGGTTTAGGTAAAATTGCTATTTCGCATGATTTGTCCATTTCTAATGTGCTCTATGTTAAGTCTCTTAGTTTCAATTTACTTTCCATTGCACAATTATGTGATCTTGGACTAACGTGCACCTTTGACAAGAATGGAGTTGTAGTGACTAGTGAATCAAGCAAAGATCTAATCTTCAAAGGTTTTCGGCATGGACATCTTTACTTGGTGGACTTCTCCAACAAGGATGCTAGCTTGACCACTTGTCTTTTCACCAAGACAAGTTTGGGTTGGCTATGGCATCGACGCATTGCTCACATTGGGATGAGCAAGCTCAAGAAGTCGTTCAAGCTTGGGATGGTGACCGGCGTGAAGGATGTCACATTTGAGAAGAACAAGCTTTGTAGCGCTTGTCAAGCCGGGAAGCAAGTTGCTTCACACCACCCAATGAAGACAATGGTGTCAACCTCAAAGCCGCTTGAACTACTCCACATGGACCTCTTCGGACCGTCCACATTTCAAAGTCTTGGTGGTAACCTCTATTGTCTTGTTATTGTTGATGACTATTCTAGATATGCTTGGACTTTGTTTCTAGGTGACAAGGGTGAAACTCCGGAAGTCTTCAAGACCTTTGCTAAACGTGCTCAAAGGGAATTTCAACTTCCCATCATCAAGGTCCGGAGTGACAACGGCACCGAGTTCAAGAACTACAACATTGGGGAGTGGTGTGATCGTGAAGGCGTGAAGCATGAGTTTTCGGCCACATACACCCCTCAACAAAATGGTGTCGTTTAAAGGAAGAACAAGACTCTCATCACCCTTGCTAGAGCAATGCTTGATGACTATGGCACGTCGGAGAAGTTTTGGGCCGAAGCAATCAACACGGCGTGCCATGCCGCTAATAGGGTCTATCTTCATCGACTACTTCAAAAGACCCCATATGAGCTCCTCATTGGGAGAAAGCCCAACATCTCCTACTTCCGAGTCTTCAGGTGCAAGTGCTACATCTACCGCAAGAAAAGGCTCGGTAAGTTTGAAAGAAGGTGTGATGTTGGTATCTTTCTTGGTTATGCGTCAAACTCAAAAGCATATCGAGTATTCAACCAAACCTCCGGGTTAGTTGAAGAAAGTTGTGATGTTGAGTTTGATGAGACTAATGGCTCCCAAGAGGAGAGTTTTGGTCATGATGATATAGATGATGAGCCTCTACGAGAAGCCATGAAAAACATGACCATTGGAGACATCAAGCCCGAAGTCAAATTCATTATTATTGCGCTTTAAATTATTGTGTTGTCATCAATCACCAAAAAGGGGGAGATTGAAAGCATCTAGGCCCCATGAGGTACGGTTTCGGTGATTAATGACAACCATTCGATATTACTAATGAATTTGTGAATGCAAGGTCCCAATAGTCACTCAATCAAATGAAATCAAAATTACATTGGAGACCCATATAAAATCAACTAATGAGATCAAATCGAATCATATGAAGACAAGAAGTGAAAGCTCTAACTTGACATCACTCAATGCTTGAAGAATATCAGAACAACACTTCAAACAAGTACCAAAGAGGTCACAAGTTCAAATTCCAAAAGAACAACTCAAAACAACTCGAAGTCAACAAATTGAACACACCGGATCATCCAATGTTTTATTAGTTGACTGCATCAGTCGAGTTGGATCAACTGAAGAAGAAGACCTCAGAAAAATGCACCCACCAGATCATCCAATTTGAGTGGCTCAGTGACATCGGTCCATCAGTATAGTTTGCCATACCATTGGACCAAGTGAAGCACCGTATCATCCGATGAGAAGACAGGTCAACATCGGTCTAACAATGGTCATATCTGACACAGTGACATCAGCTAATTTGGCTTTGACCGATGATAACTGAAGGGGAGACATCGGATCATCCGGTGTTCGCAGAGAAGTGATGTCAGCCTACTTTTCCAACGGCTATTTCGTGGAGGCTGGCTATTTATACCCCTTCAACCTGTCAAATCGACAAGACTTGAAGCCCAGACATACTCTACACATCCTAGAGCATTCAATACATAGAGCTACCACTTTCACATCATTGTTCATCATTTGTACACCAAGAGATAGGCTAGAACTAGCTAGAGATAGTGCTTGTGTGCTTCCATTCTTGGTGATTGGAGTCTCTAGTGTAATGAGAGCCATAAGGGAGTGTCCCTTGGTGTGTGTGACTTCCGGAGCTTGCCAAGAGGATTGTGGAAGCACGGAGGATTCAAAGTGTACAAGGCTTGATCTCCACCTTGCCAAGGTTGGCGAACGGAGAGGAATAGTGAAGACCCCCTTGTCTCGGTGACTTGGGAGTGGCAAAACCCTTCGGTGGGTGCCACAACGTGGATGTAGGAAGATCCTTGTGATCTTGCCGAACCACGGGATAAACTCCGTGTCCTTTGAGCGTTTGCATCCCTCTCCCTTTTACATTTATGCAATCTTCATTCCGCAACCTTAATTTACATTGATTGCATAGATTAATCGCATAGGGAATTGGGCTTTAAGTTGTTAGCTTTTAATTACCTTAAAATTTGAAAAAAAAAGCCCAATTCACCCCCCCTCTTGGGCATTTCGATCCTTACAACTGGAAAATCCAATATTAATGAATCCAACACGCATGATAACCGGACTAGTTTTGTCGGTGTCCGGACAAGTCCGGTCTTCCGGACAAGTCTGGTCTCCCAGACTAGTCCTGTGTATAAACAACAACAGTTGCTATTCAGAACTTTCGATGCATCTTATGTCTTAATGATAAGTAATTTTGGAAAAGTTTATGCTCATTATGTTGGTGCACGCCATGAGAACACCAAATCTCATGTGTGGGTGCCCAAATCCCTTGTGACTAACCTAAAAGGACCCAAGCAAGCTTGGGTACCTAAAACCAAGGCATAATTTGTTTTTGCAGGTCTATTCCTCCGATGGATCTAAATGGGTGCTAGACAGTGGTTGCACCAACCATATGACCAAAGAAAGAAGGATGTTCATTGAGTATGAAGAAAATGAGGATCCAAGCGAGGGCATCTATTTTGGAGACAATAGTCAAGGAAAGGTGCTCGGTACCGGTAAAATTGCCATATCACCACAACACACTCTTTCTCATGTATTACATATTGATTCCTTAGATTATAACCTTCTGTCCATATCTCAATTATGTGACAAAGGTTATAATTGCTTTTTCACTAACGAGGGTGTGACCGTCTCTAGGAGGAGTGATGATTCCATTGCATTCAAGGGTATGTTAAAGAGAAAGCTTTATCTTGTTGACTTCAACAAGGATAAAGCCGAACTTGACACATGCTTGATTGCTAAGACCAACATGGGTTGGCTGTGGCATATATGGCTAGCGCATGTTGGTATGACGAATATTCAAAAACTCCTCAAGGGCGATCACATCCGAGGTTTGAAGGATGTTTGTTTTTAGAAAGACAAGCCTTGTAGCGCGTGCCAAGTCGGGAAACAAGTTGGAGCATCTCATCCCGCAAAGAACGCCATGACTACAACAAGACCGCTCGAGCTACTTCACATGGACTTGTTTAGTCCAATTGCCTACATAAGCATCGACGGTAACAAATATGGTTTAGTAGTTGTTGATGATTTTTCTCACTTCACTTGGGTTTTCTTTTTACATGATAAGTCAGAAACACAAGGAATACTCAAAAAGTTCTTCAAGCGAGCTCAAAATGAATTCTCATTGACAATCAAGAACATTCAAAGCGACAGCGACACGGAGTTCAAAAACACACAAGTGGAGGAGTACCTAGATGAAGAAGGCATAAAGCACGAGTTTTCAGCACCTTACTCCCCTCAACAAAATAGAGTTGCCAAAAGAAAGAACCGAACCCTCATAGAGATGGCGAGAACAATGCCCGATGAGTACAAGACCTCAGATCCATTTTGGACGGAAGCGGTCAACACCGCTTGCCACGCCATAAATCGACTTTATCTTTATCGACTACTCAAGAAGACATCCTATGAGCTACTCACCGGTAACAAACCTAATATTTCATATTTTCGAGTTTTCGGTTCCAAATGCTATATTTTGAACAAGAAGCCTAGGACTTCAAAGTTCGCTTCGATGTCCGATGAAGGTTTCTTGCTTGGTTATGATTCGAACACTTACGCCTATCGTGTCTACAACAAGACCTCTGGACTTGTTGAAGTAGCACGTGATGTAGTGTTCGATGAAACTAATGGCTCGCAAAAGGAGCAAGTTGATCCATGTGTGCTAGATAAAGAAGAAGCTCCCTGTCAAGCATTCAGAAGAATGGCGTTAGGCGAAGTTCGACCACAAGAGCCACCTCTACATATGCATGAGGAAAATGACCCACAAGAGGAGACCAATGATCAAGGGGGAGCTGTCATACAAGCCCAACCTCAAGAAAGCGAAAATATCAACAAGTCAATGAGTGCAACCATTTAGGGGGAGAATAAGATGATCATGAAGATTCAAGACAGCAAGTACCACACCCAAGAGTACACCAATGCATCCAAAGGGATCACCCAATAGACAACATCATCGGTGACATCCAAAAGGGAGTAACTACTAGATATCGCATAGCTAATTTTTGTGAGCATTACTCATTTGTGTCCTTTTTGGAACCATGCAGGGTTGAGAATGCATTGAAGGATCCGGATTGGGTAGTGGCCATGCAAGAAGAACTCAACAATTTCAAAAGGAACGAGGTGTGGGAACTAGTCGAAAGACCCAGATCCAACGTCGTCAGCACCAAATGGGTCTTCCGCAACAAACAAGACGAACACGGGGTGGTGACAAGGAACAAGGTACGACTTATGGTCAAAGGTTATTCACAAGTCGAAGGTTTGGATTTCAATGAGACCTTTGCTCCCGTAGCTAGACTTGAATCCATTAGAATATTACTTGCATATGCTACTCACCATGATTTCAAGCTCTATCAAATGGATGTGAAAAGCGCCTTCCTCAATGGACCAATCAAGGAGGTGGTGTATGTGGAGCAACCCCCCGGGTTTGAAGATGAAGAGTTCCCCGACCACGTATTTAAATTGTGTAAGGCTCTCTACGGCCTCAAACAAGCTCCTAGAGCTTGGTATGAGTGTCTTAGAGATTTCTTAATGGTAAATGGATTTAGGATTAGTAAAGTAGATTATACATTGTTTACAAAGAACTTTGATGATGATCTCTTTATCTATGTTGATGATATAATCTTTGGTTCAACTAACAAATCTTATTGTGAGGAATTTAGTAAAATTATGACAAATAGGTTTGATATTTCTATGATGGAAGAGCTAAAGTACTTCTTGGGATTCCAAGTGAGGCAACAAAAGGAAGGGACATTCATAAGACAAACTAAGTACACTCAAGACATACTCAAGAAGTTTGGAATGGACAAGGCGAAGCCCTTAAAGACTCCTATGGCAACCAATGGCCACTTGGATCTCAATGAATATGGACCTAGCGTCGATCAGAAGGTATATCGATCCATGATTGGATCTCTACTCTATTTGTGTCCATCTAGGCCAGACATTATGTTGAGTGTATGTTTGTGTGCAAGGTTTCAAGCCAACCCAAAAGAGTGTCATTTGACAACCGTTAAGAGAATCTTGTGATATTTAGTTCATACACCAAACCTTGGTCTTTGGTATCCAAAAGGCTCCAAATTCAATATCATTGGTTACTCCGATGCAGACTATGCCGGATGCAAAGTAGATAGAAAAAGTACCTCCGGCACATGCCAATTCCTTGGTAGATCTCTAGTTTCTTGGTCCTCCAAGAAACAAAACTCCATTGCCTTATCCACAGCCGAAGCGGAGTATGTTGCAGCCGGGAGTTTTTGTGCACAACTCCTTTGGATGCGACAAACTCTAAGGTATTACGGTTATAATATGAACTGTATTCCACTCCTCTGTGATAATGAGAGTGCCATTAAAATTGCCCATAATCTAGTTGAGCAATCTAGAACCAAACACATAGACATCCGTCATCACTTCTTGAGAGACCACTCCATGAAAGGAGATATAGCCATTTCCCATGTCAACACCGAAAAGCAATTAGCCGACATATTCACCAGGCCACTTGATGAAAAATGCTTTTGCAATCTTCGAAATGAACTAAGTATCCTTGATGCTCGGAATGTGGCTTGAAAATTTGCATACCTGTATGAATTCTTCAAAATATGTTGATTGGATTGTGAAAATCATCTCTCTCAATTTTCTCCGAAAAACTATGTCAATTACTAGATCTTGGTAAATTATGGTCATTGCTTGATTGTTGTATGCTTACTGATCATATTCATCAAGATTATTTGATTTGATTTGCCTCCCTATTTTCTAAATAAGTACCTTCGAATATATGAATGGGCTAGGAATTTCTTCCCTGGTGACCACGGACTAGTCCGTGGTTACCCGGACTAGTCCGCCCATGCAGACTAGTCCACAGAGCGCCGGTTAGGCCGGACTAGTCCAGCATACCAAAGACTAGTCCTATATAGCCTCTGGAAAAGTTCAGACTAGTCTGATAATTTTTGGACTTGTCCGATTTTTTGTGTCCATAACCCTAGCCGCCGCCAAACCCTAATTTCCTCACCCCCCACACTTGCCTCAAGCCTTCTCTCTCCGCGCTCGAGCTCCCCAAGGTGATGTCTTGATTCCTCCATCAAAACTTGGCAAGTTTGGGTGGAAATTGACCTTCTTCGCATAGGGATTGAAGTTCACGGACTTGTCCGGCCTTCAACACCCTCTTCTCCGAGATTCAAGCAATTTTTCAGTAAATTTTTCCCCAAACCCTAGAAATCTCCGTTTTCTTCATTATTGATCGAATAGCCTAGCATCTTTCACTATATACATGCTTGATGTATTACATTGATGCTAAGCTAGTTGTGCATTAGGAATCACCATTTGTCTCATTGCTTAGGTTTTTGAGGATGAATACCGGACTAGTCCGGTCCATGCACGGACAAGTCCGATCACCCGGACTAGTCCGTGCCTAAACACCGGACTTGTCCGACTTTTCTGAACTCAAACCTAACCTTTTACTTCCTCAATTCAATTCCATGTTATATATTCTCATCAATACCTTGTATAACCCATTCTCAGGGCATGTCGAACTCTCACGACGAAGTTTCCGACTTCGAAGCCGAGATGGACCAAAAAGCCCCGCTTGAGTCCTCGACGGACCAAAGCAAGAAGAGCCCTTCCGAGCCAGTCCCCTCTCCTCCTCAGTCTCAAAAGAGGGTGGCTCGACATAAGGTGCTTGCTTCCAGGGCTTCCGCTGGTGGTGGCCCTAGCTCAGCAAGTGCCCGCCAAGCCAAGGGCAAGGGCAAATGGATCGCAACGGGCCTGATTGGCCCTCTAAAGTTGTCCGCTCCGAAGCAAGGGGCTAGGGATCCCACTGAGGAAAGGTTCAACGGGAAGGGCAGCGACTCAGCGGCTAAGTTTCGAAATGTTGATTGCTACAGCCGTCCGAAACAAGCTGCCGACGGAAGATTCTGGAGCAACTTCCATGCAGACTTTTACAAGTCTGTATACCTCCAGATGAAGACACATGTAGTGCGCAGCCAATGGATTGATTGGGCACATTTTGAGAAGAAGGGATGCTCACCTCTTGTTGAAGTTGTGGAGGCAGTCGAGAGGCATGGACTGAAGGATCTCTTTGCCTTCAGGAACAATTGGAATGATGAGGTTATAGCGCAGTTCTTTGCGACTCGCCATTTCTCGAGTGATGAGGAAGAGAGTGTGACTTGGATGACTCACGGATCCAAGTACATTATAACCTATGAAGAGTTTTCAAGTCTGCTACACCTTGACACCTCGAGCAATGACAACTTGATCATCCACAACTTAGGTGTCATTGAGAAGGACAAGATGAAATTCCTCTATGAGCCCTACTCCAAGTTCAATCCTCCCTCCAGAAAGAACATGAAGCCTTTCTTTGTGGTCTTGAACAGAGTCCTGAGGAAGAAAATTGCCCCCAAGGATGGGGATGCTGGGAGTGTGCAGGGCTATCTTCGAACCTTGATGAAGGTCATAAGCAAGGACCGCAAGTTTGATGTGTGTGACTATATCTAGAACGATATGGTCACCATCTCTTGCACACCCAACAGGTCATGTGGCTATGCTCCTTATTTGATGTTCATGATTGAGAAGGTCACTGTCATATAATTCGTCAAAGATGTGGAGCACCTTCTCTTGAGGCCCCAGATGCCTCAAAAGCCAAGCATACAGGCTGCTTCATCTCCGGCCTCCAGTCCTGAGGCTCCAGCAAGAGCCGGTGCAGGTGATAGGGCTGCCCCTGCCACTAGGGCAGCTCCTCAAAAGGGATCTGCAAGTGGCATATTCAAATACCTGGCAGCTATCTTTGCCTCTTGCTGAAAGGCCGAGGTGAAGGCCCACAAGCTTAATAAGAGAGGAAAGGAAGACATGAAGTATGTCAAGGCAAATGTGAAGCAAATTTGTCAAAAACTAGAGATCAAGCCCATTGGATCTCCAGTCATCTTTGAAGATTTTGATTCTGACTACACCGAGCTCGGGCCCTTGACTCCCTCCGAGCTTGCCTATTTTAGCATTCGGGGCACGAGTGGCTCTGCTCCTCCTCCTCCTCCTCATTAGCCCGAAGATAAAGATGAAGACGATGAGAGGACCGACAACGAGGCTTGAAGACTTTATGTCCCTCCTCTCCTTCTTTATGGTGTCTTGATGCCAAAGGGGGAGAGATTGAGGGGGAGTCTTATGATGAGGACATCACAACAGCAGAGACGCGCATTGAACTGCAAGGACCAATCACAAGAGCACGGGCACGGTTATTAAATCAGCAGGTGAATTCGTTCTTAACTTCTTTTGCATGTGAGTTTGAGAATAGATTGCTATGTGATGATTTAATTTTTATTAGGAATAATTGAGAAGATCAACAAGTGAAGGAAGGAGGCCTTGGGAGCGTGGACAACCACCTGGGACGTCCACAAGTAGATGGAAATAGTTTGCAACTCGGACTCGAGTTCAACTCGGAGTTCAGGAGCAGTCCACCTTAAAACAGACGCCCAGGAGGCATACGGACTCCGTTTTCGACGTTCTACATATGCACGGAAAGAGGAGAAGATAAACTTTCCAATGGTTCTGGTCCCACCTCAAAATTCCTCCGGAGTCATTGGGAATCGTCGAAACAAGTTGAGTCCAGATTTCTGTCCGGTGCTGCGCCACCGAATCGGGCCTTTGGGCCTTGTATCCCGTATGTCCATTAGGGACGCGTCTAATCGTGTTTTGGTCGAACCCTAGCCTATAAATACTGCAGCCGCCGGTCATATTCGGTGGGTTTTGCTTAGATCAATAAAATCGCCGTTCTACGGTTTGTGAGACCCCAATTTCGCGATTTCCGATCGTGTCTTCTACGTTCTTGCTCGTGTTCTCGATTGCACTTGCAGGGATTAGCCTTCTTGGCGAGGTCAAGCGTGTGCAGCACGGTTGATAACCAACGGAGCCGTGGTGTAGTGATTGCAGGGGTACTCGAACCGCTCGAGTGCCGCGGATCATCAACGTCGAGTTCTCCACCCCAATCGACGTACCTTTCGGAAGATCGGGCCTAAACCTACTCATCAATTGGTATCAGATTTCCAGGTTGCCCGTGAGGTATCTTTGTTTTCCTTCCTTCCATTAGATCGATTTTGTTTCGTACCTAGAGTCCACAAAAAAGCCACAAAAAAAAAATTAGATCGTTTTTCCCGCTTCCCAGACTATAGTGCCTGCAGTTTCGTTTTTCAGTTTGCATTGTTGAGTTTGCATTCGTGTGGTTGAGTCTTGTTGCTGGTTTAGCTTTGTGTTTTTTGGTCCTAGTTATCGTGTTTCGTCCTTGTTTTCTTGCTATTCGACACCTATTCCACAATCCCTAAATAACAAACCGATCCGCCACGTTCATCGGTTTGCCCTAGCTAGCCGCCTTGCGTGAACTCCCGCATCGCCAGCCCTAGATTAGGTGACAAATATTTGTGCCATTCATCCTTGAATCATCACACACCACCCCATTAGTTGCTGTGCAAATTCCCGATCGTTTTCGTATCCGTTTGCGAGTTCTGTTCTCAAACCGAGTTGGAATCAACATCCAAAAAAACGTAACTCGGACAGCCTACCTTAAAACGGCCATAACTTTCGCATACGAACTCGAAATCGGGCGAATTTTTTTTTTCAAATTCATCTACGCGAAATTTCGCATCTGATTTTCCGCAGCGTAGCCGCGTTCGGCGAAATTAGATTGCCCAAATTCCCCTCGGAAGATAGGCTATCCGGCCTCCGAAGTTTCAGCACGAATTTTAAAGAACCTTCTTGATTTTCTATAGGCCGCATATTACATCCAATTGAGCTGCAAATTTGTGTGCTTCCTATATTTTTGCTACTGAGTAAAGAAAAAATATCAAAAAAAATATTACAAAAAAGAAAAAAAAATAGTGAAGAGCACGCATATTAAAGCAATTGGCCTATACCACTTGGTGCTGTTTGTTTGGTTATATCATTCTGTCTTTCTTTTGCCTTGATACTTCCTTGTGTTGTGCTAGGCTCTAGGGCACTCAGTTGACCAGCAACAGTTTCCTACATTGAATACTTATTCAACTTTGTTTAGCTGTTAACGATTTTCTGCTTATTAGCCACCATATTATACCATCCAAGCTCCACCTTTCTCTTGAGCATAACAGGTACCTTTGCAATCACCCCACGCTTCATTGGTTCATCTCACCGTCCACACCACCTGCTGTGTCGGTAAGAACACTTGTAAGAGCGTGGTAAGACGCTTGAGCGAGAGAGATTCTTTTCTTCCACCTTCCACATTGTCACTGTAGTTGATAGGGATAACATTTTTTTGTTGTTATTTGTTTCTTACTAACAATGGCAGGAGAAGAAAATAATGACGAATGTGTTCAACATGTTGAGTTACATGATATGTTCGCCAAATACAACGCATCAACGGAGGAGTCATTGGCGAACTTGACTCGCAAACTGGATGACCTTGCTCTTCGGATGAATACTTTTGAGGCTCGGTTGCCTCTCGCTGGAAGACAAGAAGACAATGCTTATGATGAACTGGAAGATCACAGTAATCAGCCAAGACTGCCACTTTATCGTCGAGGTATGGGAGGTAATAATCATAACAATTATAACCGCCCTCCTGATGATCCTTTTGCTAAAGTGAAATTTACTATACCCTCTTTTTCTGGTGCTTATGATGCTGAGGCTTATCTTGATTGGGAGATGACAGTAGAGCAAAAATTTAATTCCCATCTTGTTCCTGAACAACATAGAGTTCGTCAAGCCACTAGTGAGTTTAAGGACTTTGCTATCATATGGTGGAATGAACTTGTTAAAAGTAGAACTGATCCTCCAACATGGGATAGATTAAAGGAAGCTATGCGTGTTCGATTTGTTCCTCCATCTTTTCAGCGGGACCTTCGCAAAAAATTGCAGCGTTTAGACCAAGGTAACATGTCCGTAGAGGAGTATTATCAAGAGTTACAAAAGGGTATGCTGCGTTGTGGGGTAGTGGAGGACATGGATGATAAAATAGCTCGTTTTTATGGGGGGTTGAGGCGTGAAATTCAGGACATTGTTGATTACAAAGAATATGATACTGTTAACAGATTGTTTCAGCTTGCTATGTTGGCAGAAAAAGAATTGCAGGGCCGACAACAACAGCAACAACGCACGAGGAGCAACTTCACGCCGCGTGCAGCAACTACACCATCCAAAACAGCACCATCTTCGGCCCCCCGTGCAGCGACTACACCACCCAATGGCGGCCAACGAACTATACCTGCTGCTCCACCTTCTCGCGTGCCGGAAGGCAGCAAGGCGACATCATTCAAGCCTTCGTCGTCCACTCCTTCTACGGGTCGTACTTCCGACATTAAGTGTCACCGCTGCCAGGGACTTGGTCATATGATGAGAGATTGCCCGAGCAAACGAGCATACATAGCACGCGACGATGGCGGGTATGATAGTACTTCGGATGTTGAAGATGAATATTCTCTTGCTACTGACTTTACAGATCCAAATGACGAACACACCGAAGAAGAGGTACTTGGTGCAGCGGCGACGGAGAACTATAGGAGCATCATTGTGCAGCGTGCCTTGAGCTCCAAAGTGGAGACCGACGACAAGCTACAACGACACAACCTCTTCCACATGTTTCTCGTCGTCAAGGACTGCCGTGTACACACTATAATTGATGGAGGTAGCTGCAATAACTTGGTAAACACGGACGTCGTCAAGAAACTCGGTTTGACAACAAGAGCACACCCTCATCCGTACCACATTCAATGGTTCAACAACAGCGGTAAGGTTCGGGTAACACAAACAGCGAGAATCCATTTTTCAATTGGTTCATACCATGATTTTGCTGATTTTGATGTTGTTCCTATGGATGCTTGTTCTCTTTTATTGGGTCGTCCTTGGGAATTTGATACAGATGCTATTCATCATGGTAGAACCAATAAATATACTCTCATGCATAAGGGAAAGAAAATCACTTTGCTCCCCATGACTCCTGCTGAAATTGTGCATTTTGAGAAGAGTAAAATTCGTGAGGGCAACGCAACTAAATTAGAATCTGAAAAACAGCAAGTTATTAAGTTAAAATCACCATCATTGCTCGCAACTAAATCTGAACTTGCTGATTTATTCGATGCTAAGGGGATGTGCTATGCTTTAGTTTGCAAAGAAGCCATGTTTTCACTTCATGAATTGTCTATTGCATTGCCCCCTGCTGTTGCTAACCTTTTGCAGGAGTTTGAGGATGTGTTTCCCTCCGAGATACCCCCTGGTTTACCACCGATGAGAGGCATTGAACACAAGATCGATTTGATTCCAGGAGCAAGTTTGCCAAATCGTGCAGCTTACAGGGCGAATCCACAAGAAACTAAGGAAATTCAGCGACAAGTCCAAGATCTTTTGGACCGCGGGTACATTCGTGAAAGCCTTAGCCCTTGTTCCGTTCCTGTTCTTTTGGTTCCTAAGAAAGATGGTAGTTGGCGCATGTGTGTTGATTGTCGAGCGATTAATAACATCACCATTCGATATCGTTATCCTATTCCTCGATTAGATGACATGCTTGATGAATTGAGTGGTGCTATCATCTTCACAAAAATTGACTTGCGTAGTGGTTACCACCAAATTAGAATGGCACTAGGAGATGAATGGAAAACTGCATTTAAAACCAAGTTTGGACTTTATGAGTGGTTAGTCATGCCTTTTGGTTTAACTAATGCACCCAGCACCTTTATGCGATTAATGAACGAGGTTTTACGTGCTTTCATTGGACAATTTGTGGTGGTTTACTTTGATGATATCCTCATTTACAGCAAGTCATATGATGAACATCTTGATCATTTACGTGCTGTTTTTACTGTTTTGAGAGATGCACGTTTGTTTGGTAACCTCGAAAAGTGCTTTTTTTGCACCAATCGAGTCTCGTTTCTTGGCTATGTCGTTTCCTCGCAGGGAATTGAGATGGATGAGGCAAAAATTGAAGCAATCACCAGCTGGCCAGCCCCAACTACCGTCACACAGGTTCGTAGTTTTCTTGGTCTTGCAGGATTTTATCGGCGCTTTGTGCGGGATTTCAGCACCATTGCAGCACCTCTACATGAGCTAACGAAGAAGGGAGTTCCATTTCGATGGGGCGAACAGCAGCAACAAGCTTTTGATGCTCTCAAATCGAAGCTTACACAAGCACCATTACTACAACTTCCTGATTTTGACAAGACCTTTGAGCTAGAATGCGATGCAAGCGGCATTGGTATTGGAGGCGTTCTCATACAAGGAGGTAAACCCGTTGCTTTCTTTAGTGAAAAACTTCATGGTCCTTCTCTGAATTACTCCACTTATGATAAGGAATTGTATGCCTTAGTCCGTGTATTACAAACTTGGCAACATTATCTTTGGTCTAAGGAGTTTGTCATACATTCCGATCATGAATCATTGAAGTATCTTAAGTGTCAAACCAATCTGAATAAACGACATGCTAAATGGATTGAGTTCATAGAGTCGTTTCCATATATCATTAAGCATAAGAAAGGGAAGGAAAATATCATTGCCGATGCATTATCTAGGCGTTATACCATGCTGTCCCAACTTGATCATAAAATCTTTGGTTTGGAAACAATTAAAGCATTATATCCTACTGATTTGGACTTCAAAGTTGCTTTTGAAAATTGTAGAGAAGGAAGAACTTGGAATAAATATGTGCTGCGAGAGGGTCTCCTCTATCGTGCTAACAAGCTATGCGTTCCAGCTAGCTCCGTTCGTCTATTGCTTTTGCAGGAAGCACATGGAGGAGGTTTGATGGGACATTTTGGAGTGAAGAAAACTGAAGACGTGCTGTCCACACACTTCTTTTGGCCAAAGATGAGGCGTGATGTCGAGCGCTACGTGTCACGATGCACTACTTGCAACAAAGCTAAGTCTCGTCTTAACCCACATGGTCTTTATATGCCTCTTCCTGTTCCTAGTGTACCTTGGGAGGATATTTCTATGGACTTTGTTTTGGGATTGCCTAGGACTAAGAGGGGGAGGGATAGTATTTTTGTAGTTGTTGATCGTTTTTCCAAAATGGCACACTTTATACCTTGTCATAAGAATGATAATGCCTCACACATTGCTGATTTATTTATGACGGAAATTGTTCGTTTACATGGTGTGCCAAATACCATTGTTTCTGATCGTGATGCAAAATTTTTAAGTCATTTTTGGAGAACTTTGTGGTATAAATTGGGAACCAAGTTGCTGTTTTCAACTACATGTCACCCACAAACGGATGGACAGACCGAGGTAGTTAATCGTACTTTATCCACTATGTTACGGGCTGTCTTGAAAACAAATTTGAAGTTGTGGGAGGAGTGTTTACCACATATAGAATTTGCTTACAACAGATCCGTTCACTCCACGACAAAGGTAAGTCCATTCCAGGTAGTGTATGGTTTCAATCCCCGTGCTCCTATTGATTTACTACCTTTGCCTCCTTCTGAAACTATAAATTTGGATGCTACACAACGATCTGAATTCATTCTTAAGATGCATGAAACTACAAAGAAAAATATTGAAATGATGAATGAGAAGTATAGGATTGCAGGTAGTAAAGGTAGAAAAGAAGTAAAACTTGAACCGGGCGATTTGGTGTGGTTACATTTGAGAAAAGAGCGATTTCCCGACTTGAGAAAATCTAAACTTATGCCACGAGCTGCTGGTCCTTTTAAGATCGTTGAAAAGATTAATGATAATGCATATAAGCTTGAATTGCCTCCCGATTTTGGGGTTAGTCCTACATTTAACATTTCAGATTTGCGACCGTACTTGGGAGAAGAAGATGAACTTAAGTCGAGGACGACTCCAATTCAAGAGGGGGAGGATGATGAGGACATCACAACAGCAGAGACGCGCATTGAACTGCAAGGACCAATCACAAGAGCACGGGCACGGTTATTAAATCAGCAGGTGAATTCGTTCTTAACTTCTTTTGCATGTGAGTTTGAGAATAGATTGCTATGTGATGATTTAATTGTTATTAGGAATAATGGAGAAGATCAACAAGTGAAGGAAGGAGGCCTTGGGAGCGTGGACAACCACCTGGGACGTCCACAAGTAGATGGAAATAGTTTGCAACTCGGACTCGAGTTCAACTCGGAGTCCAGGAGCAGTCCACCTTAAAACAGACGCCCAGGAGGCATACGGACTCCGTTTTCGACGTTCTACATATGCACGGAAAGAGGAGAAGATAAACTTTCCAATGGTTCTGGTCCCACCTCAAAATTCCTCCGGAGTCATTGGGAATCGTCGAAACAAGTCGAGTCCAGATTTCTGTCCGGTGCTGCGCCACCGAATCGGGCCTTTGGGCCTTGTATCCCGTAAGAGTCCATTAGGGACGCGTCTAATCGTGTTTTGGTCGAACCCTAGCCTATAAATACTGCAGCCGCCGGTCATATTCGGTGGGTTTTGCTTAGATCAATAAAATCGCCGTTCTACGGTTTGTGAGACCCCAATTTCGCGATTTCCGATCGTGTCTTCTACGTTCTTGCTCGTGTTCTCGATTGCACTTGCAGGGATTAGCCTTCTTGGCGAGGTCAAGCGTGTGCAGCACGGTTGATAACCAACGGAGCCGTGGTGTAGTGATTGCAGGGGTACTCGAACCGCTCGAGTGCCGCGGATCATCAACGTCGAGTTCTCCACCCCAATCGACGTACCTTTCGGAAGATCGGGCCTAAACCTACTCATCATCTTAGGTCTTAGGTCTTGGCTGTAGGATGCGAGGAGAGAGCTTCCTTTATGTTTTTTTGTCTATTTTGTGGGTTGTAAATCCTTTAATATGCTCTTATGATTCTTATGGTCCTGTGATGCAATGCTTTGAACTACTTGTGAATTAATCTATGAAATATGTGATTTTTCTCCTAGAATGACATATATGCTTGTTGTTGGTGTGTTAATGTCAATTATGTCATTCTCATCATGTTTATTGTTTCTATGCACTTAGTTATGCATCCCACCATAAAGAATGCACATATGGATCATGTTTTCATTATTTGATGTATTTTAGACTCATATGTGCACACTTTATGAAAATCTCAACTATTTATCATATTTTGTGAAATCTCAATTGGTTGTCATCATTAACCAAAAAGGGGGAGATTGAAAGTGCATCTAGGAATCCCTTTTGGGTTTTGGATGATTTATGTCAAGTAAATGAGATCCTAACCACTTTGTTGAGATGAGCACAGGTTCTAATGAGAAAATAAGCAAAGTGCCAAAAAGAAGAGAGAATGAGGAGCAATGTGGATAAGAGCTCAAGGAACAAGTGTAGTAGATCATTGTGTAAGGAGTGTGTTAAGGAAACACACCCCAAGAGCTCAAACACAAATAATCACACACATTGCACAAGTTTATACAGGACCAGACTAGTCCAACTGACACCGGACTAGTCCGATATCTCTCTGCACAAGATCGGACAAGTCCGATATCACACCGGACTAGTCTGATATCTCTCTGACTAGAATCGGACTAGTCCTCCCCAGCGCGGACTAGTCCTCGAAACACT
The DNA here is from genome assembly GCA_036927565.1 of Tuctoria greenei. Lineage (NCBI taxonomy): Eukaryota > Viridiplantae > Streptophyta > Magnoliopsida > Poales > Poaceae > Tuctoria > Tuctoria greenei. The sequence continues at coordinate 151,344,435 of JAYESD010000007.1, forward strand.
TCACAAGTTGCACAAAATCGGACAAGTTCGATCACACAACGGACTAGTCCGATATCTTTCTGATGAAAATCGGACAAGTCCGATATTGGCACGGACTAGTCCGAAAACCCTCTGACCTAAATCGGACAAGTCCTCCAAGTGTGGACTTGTCACGCAATTCACTTAGGGTTTCACCAATCCAGACAAGTCCGATGATTATCAGACTAGTCCGAAGATTTCCAGAAGCAAAATTGGACAAGTCCGCTTCTAGCTGGACTACTCCGATATTTTGGGACACTTAGGGTTTGCTACACACATCACACCGGACTAGTCCGATGTCCACCACGGACTAGTCCAATCTTCCTAAACCCTAACGGTCACTTTTAGAAACCCAACATAAATAGATGTGCACGGCCCAACTTTAATATCTCTCGAACCCCTGCGCCATCACACCTCCCAAGAGCCTCAAAAACACATCTCTCCACGAAATCAAAAGCCAAAAAGATCAATCCCTTGAGGATACACTTTGGAACATTGGAGAGACACGGTTCATCAATCTTGACCTCTTGGTTTGATTCCCTAACACACTCCTGTGATTTTCATTGTAACCTTTCGAGTGTGTTCTTTGTGAAGTTCTTGGTGAAATCTTGGGGAGCCCTCAACGTGTGAGAAGGCCCCTTGAATTTGGTTATTTACCCTTTGTGATAAGTGAAGAGGATTGGCCTTCGCGGTGATCCGACGAGGGTAGGGTTGGGGAAGATCCGGTCCTTTTGTGGACTCCTCGACATGGATGTAGGTTGCCTCTGTGGGAACCGAACCACGGGATAAAGTGCTTGTGTTGTTACTTTGCGTTCATCGTTCTTATACATCATATCAATCTAGGGTTTCAATCAATCTTGCTTACTTTACGTTGAAACATCAAATTTAAGATTGACTTGTGGTATACCCTAGTTCATAATCTTGCAACACTTCAATTACAAGTATATTTCCGCTGCATACATCCTAGATTCAAATTAATAGATCAAACTTCATTAACCTAGTCGGTACACACTGGACTAGTCCGCACTCGACCGGACTAGTCCGATATCTCGAGTTTTGATCTGGTGGTTAAGTGTTGCAGGTTCCGACAAAGTTCAAAAAGGCATATTGACCCCCCTCTAGGCCACATTCATTGGTGAACTTAACTGTAGTTTTGTTTTTCCATCTTGTTTGTTTTTGGTATTTTCAATATCTCTGCGTAGGGTTTCTCTGCGAAGCCTGAATCGGGGGATTTATTGAAGTGGCAGTGCATTGTCCCCGGTAAAGAAGGGGTATGTCATGAAGAACAAGCACAATATGAGCTTAACCATCGTCCTCCTATTAATAAATTTCCATTGTAGACTGAATGGGAAGGTGCTTATTACCCCCTGATAATCTCCTTCTCTGAGGACTGTCCCTTGGTGTCTCCAAGATGCGCCTTTCCATGTGGGTTCTTCCACCCAAATGTCCATCGCTCAGGAGCACTCTGCATCAGGATTCTTGATGAAGAGACTGTAAGATAGACATGATTTGCTCATGTAATTAGTACTTAATTGCTGATGAACTTATTTGAACTGGTTTCTTATGTTGCTTAAATTATATTTCGTAGGGGTGGTAGTATAGTTTTACAATCAAAACTATACTACTTGAAGTTCAACGTTTGCTGCATCAGTCAAATGCGCTCGATGTTGAAAATGATTGCTATAATCTACTTATCAAGGTTAGATGACACTTCAAGTTAGTGACCAACGTAGGTTATTCATTCCCCCTTTGACATTTGTTAATTTGAAAGCGTCAATATTTTCAAGATCCGGAGGAATACAAGAGATGTGTTCGGGATCAAGCAGTATGGTACAGTTTATATTGATCGATGGGAGCTTTAGGAATAAGTTTAGATTCGAATTTAGTTTAGAGGGCACGCAATGTATGAACTATGAAATTCATCGAGTTGCAAATTATCGCTAAATTGTAATGTTGTTGCATTTGTTTATCCCTGTATTGTAATTAAATCCCTTAATTGCAATGTCATTGCGTTTGTTTATCCCTACAACGGACGCTCACGATAACGTGGCAGTGGCAACAGATGCTCACGATGTCGTGGGAGCGGTAGGGAGAAGAGTGCATGAGAGACGAACTTTAATAATGAACGTCTCTGATTTATCATGTCAAAGATCTTTTGTCCCACCTCGGAAAGCTAAGCACGTTTCAACGATTGTATAAGGTATTGCGCGCAATTGCTTGATGGAAGCGCTAGAATGTCATGGATTTTGAGCACACCGTGGCGCATCTAGGGCACTCCAGCGCTTCTGGGGCCACAAAATAATGCGAGATGTTCCTTTTAGTGACGCGTCTCCGATTTACGTCGAAGATCTTTTGTTAAAGATGATAATGCGAGACGTGTGTTATATATGTTCGTCTCTGATTTTTATTTTAAGATCCTCACGCGCGCTATCACAAAAATTTTCCCGCACTAAAAATTTTGCTATTTTTATCCATGGTGCGCTCTCTCTCCCAACATTTGGCAAAACTTTTTAGCTCTCGCGCGCTCTCTCTACCTATAAACTGCAGATCCCGAGCACGCCGCCGCCATCGACCTCGACCTTCACTGCATCAGAAAGTTGAGCATGCTGGAGCACGCCGTCTTGTCCCCGTCCCCGGAGCATGCCACTGTCGTCCATCTTTCTCAACTCACCCTTTGTCATTGTCGCACTACCACCGTCGACCCCTACCCCACCGTCAACCCCGACCTTCATCATCATAGAGTTGAGAACGCTGGAGCACGCCGTTGCCTCCACCATGACCTCAGTAATTGGTATGATCACACTACCACCTTCACATAAGTGGAAATGTTCTCACTGTCCCCAGAGCACACCGACCCGCTATCATTAGAGAGTTGAGGAACCGTAACTCCAACGCCTTCGCCAGCTCTTCCCGGAGCACGCCGCCGCGTCCCCGGAGCATGACGCCACCTCGACCCTGCCCTCGGAGCGTGCATTCCAGTGATTTTATTGAATTTTAGGATGTCCAATGAAGGCTCATCGTTAATGAAGTCATTGATCCAAAGGGAGAATTTTCATTATGGTATACATTCATCTTCCTTGTTTATGTCCAATGGAGAAGTAATGTATTTGTTTGGACTATCAATGTACAAATTTTGATTCACAAACCCTTGAAACTGCAGGAACTGTCATTGACACTAGAATTTGCCATCCAACTGAGTTTGATTTCTACCTCTGCAGCCATGCTGGAATCAAGGTACCTATGCGATAATTGGTGTTTCTCTCTTGAGTTTTTGATATCAGGATACAAAAGCATAAGTAGAATTTAAATTGTTTTTTTAGGGGACAAGCACACCAGCTCAGTACCATGTCCTTTACCATGAGAATAATTTCTCTGCTGATGCCTTGCAAATGCTCACCAACTGCATGTGCTACAAGTAAGCTCTATTCTCCATTTGCTAACAGTTCCTATGTTTATTACAATTGTATACCAATTTGTTCTTGTGTTTATTACAGTTGAATTTTAGGATGTCTCAGTGGGATCATTAGATGCCATGAAGGCTCATCGTCAATGAAGTCATTGATCGGGAGAATTTTCATTACGGTGTACAGGATTACATGATGATAGTTATGATGTGTGTAATTAGTTACATTGTAATTAGAATGAACAATCTTTATTGTGTAATTAGTGTACTTGATAACCACAATTGACACTTTTGTATTATTTGATTGGTCATTATAATTTAATGTGTGATAATTTTGGCTATACATATATTCATGAACAGTATGTTGCTGACACTGGTAATAAGGCTGCCAAATCCTGGCTAGCTCCTAATAGTAGTGCCTGTAAACAATCCGCGATGAGCTGTAGCAGAGAGAGTATCAGATAACCTACATAAAAGAGACAAGCTTCTATAAAGCCAATCTCACATAAGTTAATGAATCTGCGATGCGCTACATAATAGAGCATCTCGGATAGTCAATATATTTGTGACGTGCTTTGTAAGGCTTGTCACGCTTGTAAGATGGTGCGCGACGCGCGCCAGTGGCGTCTCCAATGCCACCGTAAAGATCAACTGTTATGACAAAAAGAAAGGGGACATGCTTATTTTTAGCATGTCTCGCACCTAGTTCGATCGGCGACGCGCCTTGATGCCTGTCTCTGATGCCAACATAATGCGAGACGTGACGACGGAGATGCACAGTTTGTTCGTCTCCCTTCTTCGTTCGGGTCCGTCTCGTATGAGCCTTTCTTACGTAGTGTATAATCGAGTTTTTGGATGCCTCGATGATGCTGAGGAATCACGACCATGTGTTCTGACCTTGCTGATGGTCTGAATCTACGATACTAGTACCCCTTGATTGCTTTGTTTTGTTAAGGTGCACCAATTAATGCATTTCTTATAATGTTCAAAGATTAAACGACTATGAGTTGATTCTGGTTAATGGGATTGTTCTACTTGTTCAGTATGATCATGAAAAATCAAGTGCATCTTTGCATGGAATTGATCAAATGGGCAGGGCCAGCTTGAAATATTTTTCGTGATTTTTAAATACTTTTTTGAACAAGTATGAAAATGAAAGGTACAAATGTATTTTTGCATCATTTTTACTGTCAAAGACTATGAAAGGGTGAAGTCCCATCACAATTGGAAAAGAGCAAAGTGGAGAGTATCAAAATAGGATTTTGGCTATTGACATGTTGGCGATAGGATTTTGACGACCCACTATTGGAAGTAGAAAAATCCCAATTGTCTATATAAAAGCATAGTTTTAGGGAACCAACAAGGAGTTTGACCTAAGGTTGTGATCCGTTGTCTTTCAATTAGGAAAGGAGTGCGTCATGGAGCAGCCATGCAGGAGTTTGTTAAGGCCGGACGTGATCAATAACGTGCGAGGTGGAGCACGGAGTCAGTCCTAGTTTAGTGGATCGTTAGTTAGCACGATGCCATGTTTTAATCAGTATTTAAGCACTTGTATAATTGTCACTCGGATACTTTTGATTCAATGAAAAACAAGCTTAGTTCTTGCACTCAATATACAACTCACTCTCTGTTGTTCGTCTGAAAACCTCCTCCAATTCTCACATCTGGTCTCAGAGCGAGGTCCGCAGCCCTGACTTCACCTGAGCCATCCTTCGCACCATTCCCGAGGGAAGGGTGCAGCCAATCTGGGTCAGGGCGCATACCCTGGACTTTTACACCGATTCCTATGACTTGACTTGGGAGTCGCGAGACACTACAAGGGTGTTGGGGATTTTATAGACGTCGGGGCCATCGCATATAAACAACCTAAAGACGTCGATAATAATGGTGACACTTAAAAATGTCCGTCTTCTGACACCAACTGACGTATTTAATTAAAACCGTCGGGATCCCAAAAGTACTTACGGTTCTAACTTTATAGCCGTCGGATCCATCGATGGTCTTAACTATGCCACTAAAGACGTCGGACCTCCACAACGACTGTAAGTGATATTCTCATTTTATATTTGGATTCCTCACGCCCACTTCGCTGCTTTTGCGAATCCTAGCCACCCAGCTCATTCTCCACACGCAGCCGCCGCCCCTTCTCTCCCATCTCCAGCCGCTGCCTGTCGCCCTTCCTGGCCGGCAAGCAGATCTGACACGCCTCCACCCGCAGCCGTCGATGGAGGCGATGTCATCCCATGCTTCGCGCGTCACCGGGGGTTGTGCAGTGCTTCACACGTCGCCCCAGCCGCCGGATTAGAGCGCAGCCGAGGCGCATGCCAGGACCGGTGACGTTGCCGCCACCGGAGCCGGAGAAGGCACGAGCATGACGACAGCGACACGGCCGCGCGGGCCGGTGTACCTGAACCCGCTGGAGCCTGGGTGGCAGGAGGGCCCGTCATACCCGAACCTATAACACCAACTTTTTGAGAGGAAAAAAATGTAAAATGAATTTTAAAAGGAGCTATAAAGTAATTTCTTTTGGTAAAAAATTCATATAAGGGAAGTGCATCATATATATTGTATGTGTGAAATTTTTAAAATTTTAATTTGTTAGAAATTAAAGTTTAAAATTCAAATCAGAAAAATAGAAGTAAAACAAAAGAGAAAAGAAAAAGGAAAAAGAAGGAAAACTTACCTGGGCCCAAATTCCCTCCCCGGCCCAAGTCCCCCCTTCCGTTGGCGCAGGCCCGCCCCGCGCCTCCCCTTTCCCTCTCTCTCCTGCCGAGCCCCGCCTGTCAGCTCCGCCTTCCCCACCTAAATGTCGCACCCCAGTAACGCTCAGGTCGTGCTGCCCACTTGCTCCCTCTTCAATGTCGGCAATTTTTTCCTCAATCAAGCACCGAATAGTGCCCAATGATGGCGCCATGCATTTTTCCTCCGACCCCCTATAAAATCTGAGCTAATTCCCCTCGAAGTTCGTCGCCCCAACACCCCGAACCCTACCGCTGTCGAGCTCGGTAATGGCACATTCATTCCCGTCGATTCATCCAATTTCCTCCCCTGAAAGCTTTACTAACGTGTGCGCCATGTCTCTAGGAGCTCGCCGGTCATCAAATCCCGATGGAAACGTTGTTGCTACACGGACTTCGTCGAGCGCCGCCGGTTTTCGCTGCCGTTGGCTGTCGACGCCTAGTCTCCGCTCCATTTCGGGCCTTGCGACGCCTCTTGGTGAGTTTGCCTCGCCCTCTTCTCTCTTTTCTGCCCTAGAGATGTCCCCTTTAATTTGATTATCGCGAATTTGGTTGCCGCCAGCAAAAGCGCCGCCGCGGGCGCAATGCGCCACCACCCTGGTCGCTGGGGGTGACGTGGCCGCTCAGCCGCTGTCCATTTCAAATGTGTGGCCGAGATTAAATCGTAGAAGACCCCTTCATTATTTTAAATCTGGGCCATCCTCTTTAAATCTAATGAACCATATTCAAACCCGCATAACCGTTGGTGAATTTACATGTAACCCCTTGGACATTTTTGATTAATCACAGATTGGACCAAATGTTTATAAAAATAACATTAACCTTTCTGTAAATTATGTAGCAACTGTGTAATAAAGTAAAAATTACTGGGAAGCCCATGGAATGTTAGAAAATAGCAAATTAAATAATGGAAAATTATAAAATAACCCCTGTACTTTATAAAAATGATTTTTGGCCTCCAGAATAAATATGTTCTTACAGAAAAGCCCCCTAAAAATATCAGAAATTAAATAAAAATTCATAGTTTCCATAAAATATTGTAAAAACAAGCCAATAAATAATATTAATTAATATTTAGTTCTGTATTAATTTTATTAATTTAATTAAATTTCTAATTTATGTATAAAATTATTTGTAAGTGTATTTAAATTATATAAATTATTTTGCACATAACATATAAGTATTAAAAATGGTGTAAAAATTGTAAAATGCATATTTTATGTTGGGAATCTATTTTGAACATATTTTTGAAGGTGAAAACAATCTAGGAAATAATAGTAGGTTTCAAATAAATATAGAAATTGTATAAAAATTACTAAAAATGTTTTTACTTAAATTATCTCATTTAACTCCAAATTTTCAATAATAAATAATTTATGCCTATGAACTAAATTATCCATAAAATCATAAATGTGTAGGATTTTATGTTTATTTAATTGTAATGTATGCATTTTGTGATTGTTTTTATTGTATGTTATTATTTTATGTGCAACATTGTATCTAGAGTCGGGGATAGAACTAATTTTCAACCTGCAAGAGCACCAATTTCCTGTCGATCACCAACCCTACTCTAGAGGCAAGTTCCTTGACCATATTGTACCCTTTTTGTTATGTTTTAGTTAGATGCATGCTAAATTAAAAGATGAATCCTATGTTATGTTTTCCCTAGATTTTCCACAGTATTCCTTATCGCCATGGTTTGGGTAGATTAATATTAACTAGTTCACACTTAGTCATGCTTAATTGAATATGAATCAATTTGTCTACATGCTATATTTGATCTACTATGAAATATGAGTTGTTGGCAATAATGGAAGTAGTTGATAGGAATCTGATAGGAGGTGTTCACTGGTATGGTGCATGCGTGCACAAGACATTGGTTTGGGGTTTGACACCTATTGGAATCTAAGGAACGGGTTATGGAGGAAGTTGCTAAGCCATATAGTATCACCACAAGGTTGTATATGGGACAACTTGGTTTAGTAATTTGGTCTCTCCCGATGTAGCCTTGGGAATCGAACGAGCGGGGAATTGGTTCAGATTACTGCCTTGGGATCCGCATGGCTCAAGAGTGGGCTTCTCCTGGCAGAGGAAAATAGGCTCCAGATGCCAGAGCGGTGAAACCTTAGAGTATTAATGCAAGTCGGGAGAACTATCAGAAAGACCTCGTAGTGATCTCCTAGCCACACACCTATGGAAGTGTATAATGTGGTTAGCTACCACGAGTGACAGGGAGGTTTATCTAGTCCACCTGGTAATAGAGAATGAAATATTGAACGGTGGGTAAAGGATACACACTCTGCAGAGTATTGTCAAACTGTCTAGACAGCCGTGCTCACGGACACGAGTGGCTTGGGACCAAGTTCATAATTAGCACACATAGTTAGCTGGTGAATGATTTGGGTTTGGCAATATCTTATCATCATGGGTTTATCGATGGGATTCACCTAGATGTAGGTGCTTAACAACTCTAAGGGTAGGTTATAATTGCTATAGTGCTTTACTATTATTTGCCTTCCTTGTTATGAACCACATGAAATAAACTTCCCCACTTGCGAGTACCATTGGTATTCAAACTTGTTGGTTGCATAATTTTTCCCCAGTCTATGAGGATGAAGATATGGAGAACAAGGACTTCTACGGAGATCCAGAAGAGATGTTCTAGGCTGGCATATCCGCCGTGCAACGCCTGCGATACCCGAACCTGCCTGACCCGTCGAACCTGAGCCCGCGATGTTGTGGGAGCTATGGCTCTTCACCACCCGCCGCTACGGCTGCTGGTACTCGCGTGCCTGGGGCGCCGGAGGTGCACTGTTCGTGCTCGGATGGGTTGTCAAGGGAGACAACCCGCTGCCCTCCCACTGCGATGATGCGGCTGCCGACCATAACTCGTAGCCAGTCGCCTTGCTGCACCTGTGTGTATTCGGCGTTTGCTATGAAGTTGGCCATCATCGATGCGTGTTTGTATCTATCTATTCTTGTGAATACCGACAATCATGTAGATTTCCATGCCCCAAATGCTGCAGTGCTTTGCTTTGCTGTTGTGCAACTGGTCATGTGCATTGGGACGCAGAGTGCTCTCCCAACTGCAGGCAGGGAGGATGTTCAGTTTTGTCACTGTAGTTTCAAGCCACCTTGCTTCCTATTCATGAGTCATGACATGCAAATGTGCAACAAGTTGGTGAGATTGGACACATTTTATCTAACATGTTGATGCATGTGTTCGTGCAGTGCTTGTGTTCATCCTTTTTCACGTGGTTGTGTTCATCTTGTTCGGAAGATTGATGCTCTTGTTAGTGAGTTGTAAGTTGTGCAGATTGAGTGTTCGGTATATAGATGCTCTGAAACTTGTTATCCGAGTATATTAAAATGGCATGGGATCCGAGCTGGGTCAGAGATGCTCTTTTTTTCTGCATCGAAGGCTTAAGAGCGTCGGTTCCTATTTGGGACCAATGACCTTAAGGCTATAGATGCGTCGAGCACGGGCTCTGACAGCTATAAGGTGTAAATCTGTCAGGTTTTAAAAACCAACCCTTATATAGAGTAAATACGTCAGGACCGACGACTTTAAAAGTTAAAATCGTTGACTTAAAAGCGTCAACTAACCATCAGCTACAGTACACAACTGACGGTCGTACACCTGACTTCTTTTTACATGGTGCTTGTAGTGAGAAGAAGGGATGAACTGTCTCAAGGTATTCAAGATATCCTTGGGTCGGCTTCCACAAGGTTCAATGAGCCCGGGCCACTCCCACTTGTCGCGTGGTGTCCGTCCACTCGGGAGCTCAGTCGCATCATCAGTCTCCCCAAGGTTCTCGAGGATCGAAAGAAGAGGGCGGCGAGGGACGCTTATGAAGCCGCTAGGATGAGAAACCTCGCCGCCATGAAGCCGCTAGGATGAGAAAAAAAAGAGGAGGCCAAGGCTCGGGAAGCTCGATACCGGAAAGTGGTGCGGATAATGTGTATGGCTGGTGAATCTACCCCGGAGCCACCGTCGGAGGATGATGGGAGCAGCACCAAGTAGGATGTCTTGATGCCCTTGCTGCCCCGATCTTGGGGAAACAATTGGTCGAGCCATTGGTCGGCTAGGCTTTAAAGAGAGGGGCAGGTCGAGTGCTGAGCCTATTTTGACTATGGATGGCGTGTTGCAATGGATATTGTGGTGGTGTTAGGAGGATCACCTATTTCAATGAAGTTGCACCCGCGGGAGGGGTGCTTGCTCCCTTTGGTGCTAACACGTTGGAGCTTGAGTCGAGGTTGGCGTCGTACTTTAGGAGGGGCGTCGGTGCATGCTTGACCACCTCGATGAAAGAGTGTGTTGGAACACCACTGCGGTGCTCATATCGGGGTATTCATCATCCTGTCTATTGAAAGATTGAAAATAGGTCTCCTCTTGGAGACCTGGAGGGTGCTAGAGTCGCTGGCGAATAAGTATTGGCTTCCAAAATGGAAAGTCTGGCGATGGAGAAGGGTGGGGTCGGCCTCCAGCTCATTGCCACCAGTGGCGGTGAAGTCGAAGTCCTTGAAGAAGGCCTTCATGCCAGACACAAAGTTTGGGCGTGATAAAGTCATCGAGGAAGCAGAGAGGTGGAATGCATGGAAGTCCCATGCCTAGCGCGCCAACTGGCAGTGTTCGGACTTCCCACTAGTGCCAATTTCATTGTGCGTTCGCCCTTGATATGGCCAGTACTGGGGCAAAGGGTTTATACTAGTTCAAGCAAGATGGTCTACGTCTAGAGTGCTCTCGCTCTTTGCTGATTGTGGGGAAGATGTTACAAGCGAGTCTCTCGACCGGGGGAATGGCCTTCAGACCCTTTTATGGGCTGCCCAATCATGCCCTTTCTAATCATACTATCTGCCCCCTGACCCTCACAAATGGGATGGGGTTGCAAGGATGCATATCCACTCTGCATATGAGGCGGAGTGCCTCGGGACAGGGTCGGGCCACGAAAGTTATCATCCCGCCTGCCAGCATCTTGTCATTGGACAACATCGCAGTGTGGCACACGCGCGCCCGCCGTATCATCCGATGTGATGGGGCGCAGAATGCGCTAGTCGACCTACTGGTTGTGTCAGAGGGGCACTCAAGTGCGTCCATCTTAGAAATGACGGTGCCTACTCTGCGCAGTCCACTCCGCATTGAAGGTCATCGCCCAACTGGCGCCCAGGCTTGGTCTCGATTGTTTCCAACCTCGTGGTTCAGGGCTTGGGCATGACGCCTTATGCCTGCACATTCTAAACGATTCGTACCTCTTGGTAGCCGGGGTATGGAACCCTGTCACACTGTGAGGAAAATCGACAGTCCCCTTAATCTTGATCTTACACAATGATAGTACCTGCCTCACAATGTTGTTAATTTTGACAATTATTGTGTGTTTTAGATGACAAGTATAAGATACACACAAGGGTGAGAGCGGCTGTTATCATATAGTCACTTTGGCTATGTAGAAATCATGTAGTATTTAATGGTGAACAATAATATTTATGTAGTTTATTTACAGGTGTGTACGTCTTCTCTACCTTTATGGTCACCGCTATAACTTAAGGAATACATAGACTTACTTATGGCGGTGTGTACACGGTTGGAGCGTGTGGGCATGCATATCTTTATACAATATGGGTGACAACATAATCTAAGAATTAGGTAGTCTTTATGGTAGACGCTATTATGAGCAATGAGCTTGTATTGTGTCGTTGAGTCATTTCTACTTGTGTTTTGATGTCGTGTGCATCGTGGCTATGGAAAAATCGGGTGCAAACTCTATTGTATCAACGTGATGTTTTTTGAGTTTAATAAAATACTCTTTATCCAAAAAAGATGAACCTCGAGTCTAAAATATATGTTTATTTATTAAATTAATTATAAAAAATTTCAATAATGAAAAACAAGATCGAAGTTACTTAGAAAAATATCAAAGTTCAAACACATCTTTCATTGGATAAAACTAAAATGAATGACTCTAGTTTCTTAGACGGTCTGATGAAATTAAAATATCAAGTTCTGATCCCTTGCCTATTGTGGAATCGGTCATGGCCCATTCCCTTACTCCCTGGCGTAGATGTTGTAAATGCGTGCTCCCATCTAGGCTCCCCCCGACCCATGGGCCTAGTCTCAATCCCCACCCTCTGAGTCTGTGCGCCGCTAGCAACCTGCCGTGGACCGAGCCTAGGGCTGTTAGAGAAGCTCGAGGCTTGTGAGCTACTTGAATTCAGCTCGTTAAAAGCTCGATTCGAGCTCAGCTACAGGAATTCTTCAATAGGGCATCGGTCATATGAGCGTTGGTTGCCTATAGATACCAACACCCATAAGCTAAAAGAGTCGGTCAACCGACGCACTTAGCCGACAAAATAGTTTGGACGCCTTTAACTTGTAAGTGCGTCAGGGCCGACACATTTAGCTGTTATGGGTGTCAGTTTTCCGGAGCCGACACCCTTAGAGTTGAATGTGTCAGACAGCGGAACCAATGCCTTTACTGCACTTAAAAGCGTCGGTTCTGTCACACCGACACACTTTGACACGTGGCCAGCTTATCGAGCGCGTCTTTGAGCATTGGTACCGCAGAAACTGACGTTGTTACTCCATTTAAGTGCGTTGGTTAGAGGGAGACCGACACATTTACTTCGCCACATGGGCACCATACAGAGGGCGACTATGGGCATCTGTTTAGCCAAAACCGACGCACGTAACATATCTTTTTTTAAAACAACCTATTTCTTCTCCCTCCCCGGCTGGGGAGCCTCCATTTTGCACAGACATAACAGCAGTGTTATACAACCACAATAGGTTATACATTCACAAATAGTTCAAACACAGCAATGTACACAAGTTTTCAAACGTTTTAAACACAAGCACAATAGTACGAAAATGAGTAAAAGAAATTCAAATGTCATTGTGGAAGCCTCCACTCACACGTCCTGCGCTCACATCTCCTCCACTCGCACCTCCGTCGTTGATCTTAAGGAAAACACCACAACCTTTGGGTGTTCCATGATAGGATCCCTGCGATGAACAAATAAAAGAAAACTTAATAACGTAACATGTTGAATTCAACTAACTTAATAACATAACTTAATAAAAGAGAGGCATTTTAGTTTTGACTAAAACTTATCAAAGTTCTCTCATTTCCTCTTACTCTCCCTATCTCCCTTGCCCTCACTCTCTCTCCCACTCTCTCTATCTCTTCCCCACTCCCTCTATCTCTTTCTATCTAGCTCCCTCTCTATCTATCTCTTCTTTTCTCTCTCTATCTCTCCCTCGCTCCCTCTCTATGTCTTTCTCTCCCTCTCTATCTATCTATCACTTCTTTTCTCTCTCTATCTCCTCCTCTTTCTCTATGTCTTCCTCTCCCTCTCTATCTATCTCTTCCTCTCTCGCTCTCTCACTTGTTCCCTCTTTCACTTCATCTCTCTACTAAGTCTTTCTCTTTCCTTTTTAATATTTTGCTAATTAATATCTGTTGTTATAATGAAAATATTGTAACAAGTATACAAGTCATGCATACTGCTGCGTCTCCAACTTGTGATGGGTGAGTCTGCACCGTAGGGAAAGGCATAGGTTGAAAAACTGCTTCAAGTTGTGAGATTCTAATTAGAATCATTTTGAATTCGAATAAATTCATCAAATGTGAAAATTATAGTTTACCTGGATAATTTTGTTGCAATCCAGAAGCCAACAATGACATGAATTCGTAAGGTTGTGGAACACACGGTTGATCACTCTTGGAACCCTACAACACAAATGGTTACGATATTGCATTATATAACTCGAGTCAATAAGATAAGCAGTTTTACCTATGAGGAGGAGCCAATGTGTAGTGTTCGCTGCATTGGGCAAGGCATCATGTCAAGGTAAGATTGCAGTTGCAGACCAATATGAGATTTGGAGCTACCTTAACTCATGAACTGCATCAAGTAAATTTCTTGTGATATCTTGAGTAGAAACATTTTAAAATTGAATAAAATTTTCAAATGAGAAAATTACATGTTACTGAGACATATACAAATAATGCATCTGTTGCTACAGCATCTGTGTCTGTTGCTGTTGTTGTTGCAGCTGCTTCTGCATATCCTCCTTGGTGCATCTCAATTCTTCTCGTAATTCAGCCTCTGTAGTAGATTGAAATCGACTACCACTAACATTAGATGGTCGTAGTCTAGCATAAGCCTCACACTCTACATACCAGTCGCCCAACCCAAGTCTACAAAAATACAAGGGTGAGGAATCGACATTCATTAACATAGAAATCATCATTATCTTTACACATACCTCCCACGCGGTAGACCTCCGCAGGCATCATACACCGCAGCGACATCCAACGGCTCTCCCAAATAGTCTGAATCAGGTCTACGGTTCTTCTTAAAACACCCAACATACTTTTGCTGTGATACATTTAGTTGACAGATTAATGTAATATAGGATAAATTGAGTTGATGGATAAATGCAACAAACAATCAACATACATACCAATTTCTGCGTTGATCCCTTGTCACACAACACCTCCGGGAGATTTGGGTCTGGATCTTTGTACCCCTTAAGATAACCTCGAAAAACATAGGAGGCTTATCAGTTTCAGCTTTCTGCAATATTAAAATTCAACAATTTAATCAATACAATTAATTGAAGCAATCTAAGTATGAATGTAAGAATTCATACCATTCTTTGTTCCATCCGCACATAACCATCCAACCCAAAGAAGTGCTTTTCTGGCTTGCTCTTCCGATATTTTCGGTGTCTATCAGAAATATTTCTGAACTCAGCTAAACCCCAATACCCGCATAACCACTCCCAAGCCTCCATATTCACACAAATCCAGTCCACATGACTCTGCAAGTACTCCTCCCTAGTTAGGTGAATTTTGGATGCTTCCTTGTTTGTCATGCGCTAAAACATCACCGTCTTGTAGTATATGGTCACAACTTTGATCCGTGCCTTAGAGAAGGAGTCCTTGACACGTCCTTTTGCTGCATTATGAAAAACCGAACAAGCATATGCTTGACTCACACCCTCCGCCAAATGAAACATACCGTTCATACAAGTAACAATTGATGTCAACCAAAATAAGATCCAATGTAATGGAAACAATCAAAACAAACTTACCCAGAAGATCTCCCAAACTCTATCCTGACATGTACCCGAATCGCAATAATCTTGAAGTGCGTAGTGAGGCCAATTATGCACTGCAATCCTTTGACCATCCACTAAACCATCCCAGGATAGCAAAACCGGACGATGTTTCTCAACTCGGTGTTAACAACTCACTGATGCCTCTTGCCACTCCAATCAAGCTCGACCCAGCACTAGTACCCTTCGTCTTTATAATCATGCACTCGTCCATGCTTTTACTTACACCACATAAAAGGTGCCTCCGCAAGCTGTACATAAAAGGTACATAAAATTAGTTAATTGAAAAGGTATAATGAACTTATCAATTAATCATAAATATTACCTAAAGGGGCATTGATCGGGGCGTCCTAACTCTTCTAGCCCTGCCCTTCTTGCAATCCTGGCATCTCGCTCAGGGTCCTCAGCCTCTTCATCGCCGTCCTCATCATCCCCCTCATTACCACCATCAGAAGAGGTCCATCGGCCAACAGTATCTGAGCCTCCTCCTGAGCCACCTTCCTGCCCTGACGTCTGCCTGATAGTCTTTGGTTCCTCCCCGTACAACTCCTGGTACGTCGGGCAACAATATGCCACCTATGTTGGACTCGAACCTCGTGCAGACTCGCTCGACAACGGCTGTGCCACACAACTCATAAACTGCCTCTTTCTTTGCCCAGTGTAAGTAGTGCCCTAAAAATATAAATAAAGAAGTATGTAAAGTAGTAAGAAACAATAGATAGTTAGTTTTGATATTGAAATGTATGTAAAAAAAGTACCTGAAACGGGTCTATCTTGCCCGAAGTAGAACTGGGAGTTGAGGATGAAGATCCACTACCCTTCTTGCTCTTCTTCTTCCCCAAACTTGGCAAAAGCTTAAACATCTGCGCACATTTTTATAGAAATGATTAGTATACAACATTATATAATAAATAGAGAATGTGCACAATAATAATAAAAATCTAAAAAATGCGTACAATATAAATAAAAAATCATCAGCATCAGAATCTGCTTCTATCACGCGTGCATTAAGATATTCACGTATCTCTTCTTACAGGTAACACCCTCATTTTCAGGCATAATGCCCTGCATCCATCATTAAATATGTTTAACATTAAGCGACATGAAGAGGAACAAGGTTAAAATGAATTAGAAACAAAATTGCACTTAAGAATTCTGGGAAGTGCGGACTAGTCTGATTTTTGTGCAGACTAGTCCGATTTCTCTCTGACTTCAATCGGACTAGTCTGTTTTTCCCTCTGGACACTTTCGGACTTGTCCGGTCTAGTGCGGACTAGTCCGGTGTTTCAATTCCTTGGAATTTTTGCTAAGTCCCTGGACTTGTCCGGACTTGTCTGGTATTCCAGCTGACTTGTCCGTTTTCCCCTCTGACTAAAGCCAGACTTGTCCGATTTTGTCCAGACTTGTCTATTTTCCCCTCTGGATAAGTTCAGACTTGTTTGATGTCCAGTTTGGACTTTTCTGATATCTCTCTGTCTAACTTCGGACTAGTCTAACCATTTTTTGGACTTGTTCGATAAATCGCAACTCCAAGTTGATCTTTTGTTTCATGACTTGTTTCTTGGGTTTTATGTTAAGTGGGCCTAGGGACGTCGTGCCTAACTCTTTTAGAGCTCACGTGGGATTCCAAACCGACCCTTACTCATCTCAAACTCGAATTCCGATGAAACCCTAGCCTCCACCTCTATATAAACAAACCCACCTCTTGGCTTGACATCAATTTGCCACTTTTCAACAACACCCAAACCCTAGCTCGTGAATAGCCGCCACTAAGGAGGGAGGATATCCCAAGCAAGAAGAACAAGAGGAGGAAATGAAAGAGGATCAAGATCTCCACCAAGTTTTGTTCTTCGTCAACAATTCATCTCCAAGTTCTTCATCAACCCTAGATCGTCAAGACCCAAGTGTTGCCTCCAATACATTTGTTTCATTAGAGCCCTAAACACATGGTATACATTCTACTTCCTCTTCCTTATGTGAATTCAACCTCGTTTCTCCAAATTCACGTCGATCTAGAAAATCCTAGTTCGCTAGTTATGCGACGAGCGGACTAGTCCGGACCCCATGCAGACATGTTTGATTTTCCTGGCTAAATTGTGTTGAATTAATTCTAAAACTAGGTTGAATCAACTCCAAACGTGTGTAGACTTGTTAATAACCATTGTAATCGATTAATAAACATTAAAAGCAACTTATTAACTAGCTTTACTTTGCATTTTCATTAATTATGTTTGTCATGTCATATTGAGAAATATTTGTGCACTCTTTGATTGTGTTTCTTGTCTTGTATGATCGTTGCGCGATTTAGACAGATTTGCGCTAGAGAGCGTTGTAGAGGACCTCTAGCACCATGAGTTTGAAGGCTTTGACCCAAACCAATCCCAAGAGCAAGGCAAGTGTCCTTGAACATATTGATCCTATTTTGTCAATAAATGTTTTGTTTGCAAAACTGCATGCTTGTGTCAATTTTATGGGAACCCTATGATAGGAAGTTTACTAGATTTGTTGACCACCCTTGTCACCTGGAATACATAGTAGAGAGTAGGGATTGGATCATTACCTTTTCGCTTCGCTTAATTAATTGGGATGGAAACAACAATACCACTTAACTTAATTATGCATTTATGAGATTATGATAAACATGACTGGTTAATATGATGTGGTAACGGGTGATCTAAGCAAGCCTGGTATGTGGATGGGTTGATGTTATGGTGGTTTGCTTGCTTTAGACCTAAAGGCCGGTTCATGCAAGAATAAGCCAGGACTACAGTGCCACCACGAGGCCAATTATGGGTGCGGTGTAGCTGATTAATTAGGGTTTTGCCAGTGCTGTCTAGACCATTAAGGATGCTCGGGGAAGGGGTAATCGGATTGGGTTTGTTGATGATTGGTGGGACTACCCTGGGATCTGAATGGCTCAAAAGGGGGCCCTTGGTTGAAGATGTGCTCAGTTGGAGACATCGCCAGCGGTGAAACCTCAGTGGGGTCTAAATAGACTAGTAATCCCTTTGTAAAGGTTATTTTGTGAACTCTTGGCCACACACCGATGGAAGTGTGAGACGACATAATAGAGGTTCTAGTCACTAAAAGGTGATGAAATCACAAACACGTGGGTAAAGTGGTACAAACTCTGCAGAGTCTATTAAAACTATCATGATAGCCATGCTCCCGGTTAGGAGCACCTGGATGACCTACATGGTTAGAGGGAAATTGGGATTTGGGATAGTTTGGTACTGGTTATGGTTAATAATACGGTTATGGCTGGTTATGGATTGAATTATGGTATTGGATATGGATAATGGTAATGATGAAATATGGTGTAATGGATGGTGGATATTGAATATGGACTGGTACTATGTTGATAACTACATGGTTTATGATGGGTTTACTTCGCATACATATAATATATCGCTTTTCAAATGTTTTAATGTACTTTTCAGCACTCGGCCATTATTATATTAGTCATTTGTATCAGCTACATGTCATACTTTCCACACTTGCTGAGTACGACATGTACTCACTCTTGCAACCCCCCCCCCCCCCACCAACAGTTGCAGGTCACGTTTGGGAGTATAACAATGATAATGTGGAGTTCTAGGCCATGTCTGCCGTCAGCTTTGCCTGTGGTGTTGCTTGGAACTGCGATGTACCCTATGCTTATTTGCTTAGCTGCATAGTTGCTTAATTAGATTATTTCCGCTGCATTAGTTTGAAATTGTCATTAATATTCATTAGAGCTTGTATTCGAGGACATTATAAATTGTCTAATAAAATTTGTTAATTAATCTTGTTCTGTGGTAATTATCTGTATATCATTTGTGATGCACTTGTGTATGTGTTTTGAACGTCTTGGACACACATATACTGCACTTGGTTCATTTTTGGAACCGGGTGTCACATTCCATCTCTTCCTCTTCACTGTCTTCCAACTCTTCTTCTTCATCATAAAATCTTTCCTCTTCTTCCATAATCCTTTTCTTCTTTTCCATAATCCTTGTGATTGCCGAACACGTTTTTGTGAAGGGCCAGCTTGTTCTTTAGACATCAACACTAGCGTATAACTAGCTATTTCTGCAAGTCCTATCCCACAAGATATTATAAAATCTTCTGCTTCCTCGACTTCATCCTGATAGACAATACCATCATCTTCCTGAATCTCTATATACTCATCATAACGATGAGGGTGCACTTCAGGGTTAAATGTATACATAATCCAGCAATTTTTCAAACTTGGGTGAAGATAACTTAAATAGTACACTTAAACCACTTGATTCGCAAGTACAACATTGTTGTTATGGTCTGTGTATTGTGACTTGTGGTTGACCTCCACCATTCTAAAATAATCAACTCGTGTGCCCGATGTTGGATCAAACCATTCACAGTCGAAAATCACAAGTTGAAGTGTTTCTGGACCGCCAAATGTGTACTCTATTATTTTTTGAGAACACTATAGTAATCTGTCGCTTTTCCAGTACCCTCTGCGGTAGTTATCATTATTCCACTGTTTGTATTTGCAGCAAGTGAACGACTTTCTTCTAAACTTGCCGTTCGAAAACATCCATTGATATTGTATTTACTAAATTCTGTTGCTCTCAATTGACCATGCGACATCTATCGCAAGTCATTGGAGATATAGACATTATTCATACAGTACATAAATAAACAAATTAGCATCTTATGATAAACATGTGAACTATGATTGAAGGAAAAAATGGATAGAAAATTACATTTTCACGAAACTAGTCCACGAAGCTTTTTCCACCGTTTATGCCATGCTGACGCATCTTATCCAATTGACTTTGTGTAGGTCTTCGTGAAGATTTCCAATCCAACTTCTCAAACATTTCAAAATACGGTAACACATCCTCCATGTTGAAAAATATGTAAAGCATGGTGTAGTTTCTCTCTTGCGCTGAAGTATAATGAGAAGTAGCAGCCCTAACACCTTTACCCTTCCATTGAAAAATCTTAAGCTCACTCGTAGATTGCTCTTCTATATTATGATATCGTGTGACAGATGCATTCATGTTGTTGGCACGTGAAAAATATTTGCTAGAGAAGTTAGTAGTCTATTTAGCTGCAAATTCTTCTGCAATATGGCCCTCAACTCTTGCCTTGTTGCGTACTGTAGCTCTAAGTTTCTTCAATTATTTTTCTTGGCTATACATCCACCTAAATTGTGCAGGACCTGCTACCAATGCTTCATAAGGCAAATGCACCAGCAAATGTTGCATAACATTCATAAATCCATACGGGAACACTTTTTCCATCTTACATACAAGCACAACAATTTCTTTTTCCTACCACTGCATCATACTTTTCGACACTTCCTTAGCACAAATATGTCTATAAAAGTAGTTATGTTCAGCAAACATCTTCCACAAATCAGGTTTTAAGTAGCCACAGAACATTACTGGTATAAGTCTCTCCATCATAATGTGGTAATCATGGCTCTTCAACTCATTCAGTTTACCAGTGTTTAGATTAACACATTTTTTATGTTTGATGCATAGCGATCTGGAAACTTTAGTATTTTCAACCAACTAAGTATTTGCTTTCTTTCTTCTGGTCTAACACAGTATGGAGCTCGTGGCCTACTTTCATTTCCGTTTGCATTTATTATAACCAAGCCCAGGACGATCGCAAATATCAGCTAAGTCTTTCCTCGCACTCAAATTATCCTTAGTTTGAACGGTAAAATCAAAACACATGCTTATGATGCTTTAAGTGACATTACACTCCTTGTGCATCAAATCTATGTTGTGCGGTAAAAGCAAGACCTTTGCATATGGTAGCTCCCAAAGGAAAGAAATATGAGTCCAGTTGTGTTCTGTACCATACCCTTCGAAACCACCTTCAGCGGACTCTTTTGACTTTGCATGTCATGCCATTTTTTGTTCGCTTGTCAATCGATGTGGGAGTACTTCTGTAATACTTTTGATTTTTGGAATGATCGTGTATCACACCTGAACGGGTGATTTGAAGGAAGGAATCATCGATTACAATCAAAGAAGCTGACTTTTCTTCCATACTTCAACCTAAAGGCATCGGTGTCAGCCATACATATGGGGCAATACAATTTTTCATGGATACACCAACAACCCCAAATGCCATATGCCAACAAATCAAGTATAGACCATAGATACGTGGCGCATAAAGTAAATTCACATTTGAGATGACTGTTGTATGCCTTTACACCTTGTCATAACTGTTTTAACTCCTCAAACAACGGTTGCATAAAAACATTGATTTTCATACCAGGATGTTTAGGACCAGGAATCATGGCCATGAGGAATATGTATCCTTCCATCATGCACATGTTGGGAGGGAGGTTGTAATGATAAATAGGCCAAGTGGAATGTTACTTGTGCTGAAAGGAGTGAAACCATCTCTTGACAACCCAAGACGAATATTTCTTGGATCTTTACCAAACTCCGAATCGAAACGGTCTAGAGCTTGCCATGTCGCGCCATCCGAAGGATGCACCATAATATCTTTGTCATCGCTCTCACGTATCCCTTCTGAATGCCACCTCATCTGCTTCGCTGTTCCTTGAGAAAGAATCAACCGTTTTAAGCCTGGACGTGATAGGCATGTACCGAAGCTGTTTGACCGGTAACTTTGTACTTATTTCCTCTCCATCATCATTCAAAAGATTCACATGTCTAGATGCTTTGCAATGCATACAATGAGTATCGTTCTCGTGTTCCTTCCAAAACAACATGCAATTATTTCCGCATGCATCAATTTTCTCATAAATCATGCCCAAACCTTCCAAAATCTTCTTTGAGTGATATATGTCTTGTGGCATCTTATGTTTTGATGGATGAGATCATTGATCAACTTCAGGATACCATTGTAGCAATTGTTTGAAAAATTAAACTTAGACTTCAACCCCATAAGTCGTGTGACTGCCTGCAGAACGGTCACATTGGTGCCCTCATACACTTTTTTATCCGCGGCGGCAAGAAGCTTGTAAAACTTCTTCACCTCCTCTGGCAGTGACTGCTCTTCGCACTCTCAACCAACATCCTCCATCATCTCATCCATTCGATCTTCATTCTTGTTTCTGTCTGACTCACTAGCATGACCAATCTCTCCATGCTCACGCCACACTAGATAGTCTGGCATAAATTCGTGCTTCCAAAGGTGCAACATCATTTCAGACCTCTCCAAACATCGACGATTCTAGCACCTGCTACACGGACACTTCACAAAACGACCACTACTAGGAAATGCTTGGTTCACGAAACCATTTGCGATTTGTGCCCATCCCAAAGTGTACACACCATCTGAACTCCATCCATCATACATGACCTTACGGTCATCACCCATTTTTTAGCTTATACCTTCAAATCAGAAAATTCATTATTAGTTTATTTTATATTATGTGACGGCCACTACAACTAGGCAGATAGATCCTAAACTCACCCAAGAGTGGTCGAGTGGGGCGTGCATATGATGACACGCATAGTCTGGATCCAGGCAAAATTTTGGCAGCATAACCCCGCTGTTCTCTACTGCACGGCCGAAAATGATGCAACAGAGAATATTAGGGTTATACCATTGAAACCTCGTCCAGATCCAGACTCGTGTCTCGTCACAAGCCACGCCCCTCCTCCGATCCACTCCCAGACTGTCCAAAAAGGGACAATTCTGAACCTTCACGTCTCACATGCCAATAGCATGTGAAACATGCTGACTCAAAACGGGTAATCAAATTCTATAGGTTACGTTGTTCATTTTAGATTTTCAATCATTTACAAGAGTGGAAAGAACAATACAGAGGGGGAAAGTTGATCAGAGTTGAAAGTTCTAAGTCCAGATCCACCGTCTAGGCACGGTTAATTGGTCATCCTCATTGTCGCCGTACGCATATGTGCCCATCTCGACACATACTTCACAACTAGAATCTTCTTTCACTACAGGCCTCTAAAGCTTTCAAATTATAAAGATGTTTACTATATTACAAACATATAATTAGTCATCATATCGCAAATGGTGGAAGGGGCTACATTCAACCCTTATCATATTTATAAATCACATATCAACTCTAATCACATATGAATCACATTCAACAAATATTTTACCTTCACTTAGATTCGGTTGAATCGGATGGAAGCGGAGGGGGCACCGACCGAAAGGGGGTGCCGAGGCACCGGACGAGTGGTCGGGAGGGGCGTCGACGGAGGCGCGGGGGGGCTGACGGGGCTCCAGCGGGCGAGGCGGATAGGGGCGCCGGTCGGGATGCCGGACAGGGGGTCAGACGGGGGAGGCGGAGGGAACACCAATGTGGGCACCGGCCGGACGAGGGCATCGACGATAGGGGACACCGGTGAGGCGGCGACTAGTGACAGGCTGGCGGCGACTAGCTAGTGGTGGGTGAGGGCGTGAGCGAGAAGGCGCGGGCGAGAAGGAACTGTGTGCGGCAGGGAAGAGAAGAGTCGAAGGGTTTAGGTTTTTGAGTGGGGCCCGCTTAAGAACGTCAGTTTGGGCAGGGCCGACGCTCTTAGAGGCTGAGCCAGCCGAGCCCGCCATAGAAGTGTCGGTTGAACAGACACATTTAATAGAAGCGTCAGTTTAGCCGATGCATTTAATATGTGTGTCGGTTCATTCAAGGAAACCGACACATTTTACTTATGGGTGTCGATTCCCTAAACCAACACCCTTAGTCGCGCTAAATGCATCGGGGCTGACGCCTCTAGCTAAACCGACACCTTATTCATCGTTTCATGTAGTGCTTGGCCTGATAGATAAATGAGCCGAACTCAGCTTGGTCTCAAGCTCGCGAGCTCGATGAGCTCAAGCTCATTAAGCTTGATAAGGCTCGTCTATAAATATCATTTATTAATATTTTTCTCTTAAATATTATTTATTTTATTGTTTAAACGAGCTTCCCGAGCTCAAAGTTGAGGTTTTACGAGCTTCAACCGAGCCTAACTTAAACGAGCCTTATCGAATCGAGCTCAAGCTTGTCTGCAGGATCGATCAGATTTTAAACTCGGCTCGAATCCTTACCGAGCTCGAGCTTTGAAAGGTAAGCTCGTTCTAGCTCGGCTAGTTGATAGCCCTAACCGAGCTTTCCTTGGCTGGATGCAAGAAGCGGCCACTGTGCCCTGGCCCACCATAGCCGACATCTCGTATACGCTCCCATGACTGATTTCCTGTAGTGACCGTGACCCTCGAGTAGCTTTTCCATGTCCCCCGCTTCGGGATGAAAAATTGGACTGAACTGGCACTACTACAATAAGCCTTATCGCCTTATCGCAGGCGGCTCCAAACCTATTATCACACGCGGTTTTTAAAACCGCCTGAAACGAAGAGCCTGTGATAATCCGAAATTTCACAGGTATAGAAGTGACACCGCCTGTGAAGACACATTATCACAGGCGGTTTTTTTACTTAGGTTAGCCGCTTGTGAAGATAAGTTATCACAGGCAGGTCGTGCAGCATATATAACCGCCTGTGATAATTGTGTTATCACAGGCGGGTCGTGCAACATATATAACCGCCTGTGATAATAGTGTTATCACATGCGGATCTTGACCTACATCAAGCCGCCTGTGAAGATAGTTTATCACAACCGGTTTCTACCACAACAGTAACCGCCTATGATAATTAGGTTATCACAGATGGTTCTTTACCTATATCTAGCTGCCTGTGATAATTGTTTTTCACAGGTAGGTCTAGCCATTGGTAAATAACCGCATGTGATAAGGTATAACCTATGCAGTACTAGCTGCTGTTATTTCTAATTTCCAGGTCAATTCAATATAATCACAGAAAATAAGTCAACAATATCATCATAGAACAAAAGTCAACAATATTATCATCACAGAAGTCATCTCACAGAAGTCAATTTCACTAAAACAATATACATATGTATAAGTTACACATACAATTCATCTCATAGTTTACAAGTTTTCACTAAAAACTGTTTCTATTGGCATAGTCGCAAAGTTCTGGCACATCAGCTATTGCACCATTATCATCAAAGAGCTTCCCTCTTTTGTGCAAATTTCGCGACGAATGAATTGACAGAGTTCAACAGCAATCGTGTTGGCTCCTCCACCAGGAATACTTCTACAAACCGGCCATTCTTCGTTCAGATTCTTCGTGTGCTGCAATATAACACATAACAAGGTTTAGACTGTTGGTTTGAACAATCTCAAAGTATAGATCAAAGTCAGAGTATAGATCAATATTGAACAGCAGAGAATATAAGTATTAAACTATGCTAGTTACAATGAAAATGAAACTCAAAAGTAAGAAAATAAGGTATCGACATTAAGGATAACTTACATCCTCACGATTCACTCTATATACGCCAGCGGTCCGAAGATGCTTGCATACATAATAACCACATAAGACACTCCCAGCAGGCTGCTTCGAATAAGCATAATACGTTTTAATGTCCAATGCATTCGTATTGGAAGGTCTCTCACCGCCAAGCCGTTCCGCGTAAAACTGCCAAACGCAGCAATACAAGAAATGTCATATAAAACTTGTCAACACATTCTAAATGTCTGTAAATTAAAATTATTGAATAAACGTACAGTTTCAAAATGGAAAGGAAATCTTTGTAACGATCTGGTGGGAAATCGGCCGAGTCCAAGACTGTTGCCATTCCCTGTGTTGGCTTGATAAAGATCATTATGTAGTGATCACTACAAACATACAAACACACTTGTTAACAATTACTAATAATTGCTATTTCAATGTCATGTGTCGAACTTACTCGAAGTTGTACGGAGCCTTTACGAGGTCCTTGCTGTCTCTGACAGAGTTAAACATCGCGTGTCCTATGTAAGCTGCAACTTCTGTCCTTCTATCCTTCTTAAGTTTTGCGATTGCTTTTTCAAAATCTTTTTTTTTCATGTGCTTGAACTTTGCTGAGTCTCGATCCGCCTTGACGTCGAATAGCGCCTTTGCAATCCTAGTAGGGTCAAGGATACCTGTCTTGCGCTCCAACTTTTCATTATCCATGTATTGCATCCTATTGAAGAAGTCTTGAATTGTTATAATCTCATGAAATGCGTATGCGTGTAGTAAGAAAAGCAAATACAAAATATTAGAGGCACTTACAAGCACCAGACGAGTAGCAGGTTGATTTCGAGCATGCCCCGGTGGAAAAGGGGATGCAACTCTTCAAATAAAATGACTCGTCTATCTTCTCCAGTGCTCCAGAATGTTTCTTTTGAAATACGAAATGTGACGCAAGAAAGACCATATTTTGTGCTGGCAAGGATGTACCACTCATGCATTCCTTTGAGCGGTTATTAAGTACCTGAGATAATTATCTTCTCACGCGGTTACTAAGTACCAACCGCCTGTGAAGATTTTTACTTCTTTTTAATTAATATTCTTGATTAAATGTGGGTCCTTTAAAAAGGATAAATTCCATTTTCTTGTAATATTATTGATAAGTAAAGGTTACCATTAAATTTCACTTCATAAATCCTTTGAAATTGGTGAGAACATAAAAAACATATAACAATTGCTATTTTCATTTTTCTATATTGATGAATATAATGCTTTTTTCTTTTATTTTTTCAGTGGACATTTTTATTCATCATACCAACCTCTATGAATTTTTTCAGATTTTTAAATTTTTTTTGAATCCATGTGTGTTCATAATTTGATGAATGCCTCATATTTATTTGAGCATTTAGTTAGAATGATGGATAATTTGAAGTTTGACATGTTGGAATGCTTTTAAAAAAATTAACAAAAGTCATACATGTATAAATTATACAAATATGTTCATACAAAAATTTAAGTGAAGGATCCTTTTTTTATGAGATACACTAATGTGAATAATATGTGAGTAGAAATTAATTTGATATTTACCAAAATATTACAATGTCAGCTATACAAGTTTTAAGATATTTGGTTCATGTGGTAGATGCTAATTTTATACAAATATAGAAGAAAGAATCATCGAATTTGGACACAATTTGCAGAATCTAAACATGTTTGAGTATTTATATTGGAATCTAAATAAAAAAGAAGCAAGGGAAAATGAAACAGACCTACATTAGTCGCCCTAATGAACAGACCTACATTAGTCGCCCTAATCATACTTGTTATGTCTCTGTAAATTCATTTTATAGACGACCTTTAGAGAATATTTGTGGCCAAATTTTGTAAAGCTGACAAAAATTCTATTATTGAAGCATGGACCGTCGAGCGTGGATGTATAACATGCCAAGACCCGATCCTATGTACATTCATAATGTTGCAAATTTTATTGAAGCATCCAAGAGACATGCGAAGTTGCAAAAGATAGATGACATATTATGTCCATGTATCGACTGCAAAAATAAGATTGCTTGGACGGTTACTATAGTAATCCAATCTCATTTGGTGAAAAGAGGTTTCAAAAAAAAACTACACAATATGGCAGAGCATGGTGAGTTCGATACACATGATATGGATAAAGATGATGAGAGAGGTTCAGATGATGAATGTTCATATTGATGATGGTAGTGACAATCAAGATGGTGATGATGATGATGAGTTCGATTGTGAGGAGACGTTGCGTCACATTGAACCATATTGTCGGCGGTTTGGAACCGGCAGATCTCCCTACACTGCTAAAGTGATAGAGGAGTTTGATGTTCGGTATGGGAGCGCGGAGATTCAAGAAGGTGAGTAGGAATTGACATAGGAGACACAAGAGTTTACATGTTTCGGGCCGCCTGAGCGTAATACCCTACTCCACGGAGGTGTTGGTGTTGTATTAGCTGTTTTAGCTTGTGTTGAGCGTCAATGGCGTGTGTCCCGCGTGTATCGTCGACCTGTCCTTTTATAGTACAAGGGCAGGCCGTTACAGGTTAGCCTGGACCGACATGTGGCCCCGACGGTTACTAGTATTGATACATGTTTAATTACTCTTAATGACCCTGTAACGGGCTTTGACAGCACCGTTACTGGTGTTAAGATCGTCCGTTAAGTGTCATTAATATGGCGTTAACGACACTTAATCGGGTCTTGAAGTCCTTGTCTCTCCTTTGAAGATCCGGAGCCGTTGCGGGGTCTTCCGGAGGTTAGAAGTGAAGATCCGATGATTGGACACATGGCAGCTCCGGAGCTTGCTGTGGGATACAGGTAGCTCCGGGGCTACCCGACACGTGTCAGGTCCGGAGCTTCTCTCGGTCTGGGGTTAAGTCCGGAGGTGCCATTTCGGTACATGGTCCGAAGCTTCCCCCTTGTGGGCGGTAGCTCCGGTTTGGCAGTACACGTGGTGACCTAGGGATTAACCATATTGGAGAAGCGGGTCTGGTTATGTATGACATGTGGGCCTTCGAGGGTCTTCGAACCAAGTAGATGATTTTCCTTTGAGATCTTTATAACCTCAAGGGGTGTACGGTTTCTAGGGTACCGACAGTGGCCCCCTGGACCTACCTCCGGGGAAGATCACTGGGGTGAAGTCATTCCGCCGAAGGTGGGTCCATCCTCGCGACTCTTGAACAGAGTCTTCAAGGGTCTTTGAAGGTGCCGTTGGCAGGGATTTATAGTTAGATCCCCACTGCGTGGCGCACCTCGTGCGGCAGATGAGATCTTTGACATGCGGATCTCACACAATTGAAGGTCGCCGATTCCCGATACGAAAACCATATCGATTCCGCGTGCCTTGTCAGGCCGCCGCCTTTGGGTTTCCTGCCTCGTGATGACAACCATTCGCCTAGGTAAGAGCCTCGACTTGATCGTCGGGGTGGTCCCGGGCCCTCTTGTCATCGGCTGGGTGGAATTTTTGAATGGTATCTTCGACTTCCTTGCGGTTTCCATCCAAGCGTTGCGAGGGCTTACTTAAGAAGGAAAGCGTGCACCGTCCGGAGTTCTTTACGCCTCTCATCTGATCTTGCGCTCAAACTCCCAACTTGTGCTTCGCTCTTCTTCTCTTGCCTAGCCGTGCCGTGATGGAGTTGGGTCTCCGCGAGAGTCGCTTGAAGACTGACGGCGATTTGAAGAAGGTCCGGGCCCTCATGGGGTGGTCCTCGGACTTCTTCAACCACTCAGTCTGTGCTGGCGGAGAGCTCCCCTTCGAGAAGGAGCACGCTGGCGAAATGGTGTACTTTTCCTCGTACGCCATGGTGGGATTGATCCCGCCTTTTTCTTCCTTTTTCTTGATGCTGCTAGACTTCTATGGTCTGCAGTTATATCACCTTGGCCCTCACTCCATTCTCCTCCTGTATATCTTCGTCCACTTCTGTGAGATGTGGGTGGGCATCCCCTCTGCATTGAACTCTTCCGGACCTTCTTCACCGTCCACACCACCGGCCGGAGCAATGAGTACCTTGGCTTCTACTACTTGGTGAAGCGCAAGAAGTGCCCATTCAAGTACCTCCGATCGTTTCCTTCTGGGAAGTGGGATGACTGGAAGAAAGACTGGATAGTCATCAGGGTGGAGGAGCAAGAGAGGCTGGAGCTGCCCGATAGTCTGCCCGGCATCGACACGACGATCTGGAGTGAAGCTCCGGTGCTGGTGGAAGCTTTCACCCCTGCTTTGACCAGGATCCGCCAATGCGTGGAGGGAGGATTGACTCCTCAGACGGTATTTTGCAATTTCCTGGTCAACAGGTGGGCGCCGCTGAAGAGGAGGGAGAAACTCGCTTGGGCCCTCAACAGCGTGATGGACGACGACCGGGTCGAGACCGGGTTGAAGTCCAACATGGTTGGGAAAACCTTGGAGTTCTACCTCAAGAAATTCCAGCACGGTATCGACGTCGACGGTGATGACTTGACTCCCCTGTCGGCCTTCCTCTCTCTGAACGTGGAAGTGGAGTTCAGCAGGGAGCTCCGGCGAAAGATGCCCGTACTTGACGACCTTGGTGTCGTTGAGAGAAGATCAACCACACGGGTGGTGATCCTCGGAATGCCCGAAGATGGCTCTGCTCCTGCCCCAAAGCCAAGGGTCGAGGTCGTCGGCAAGGGCAAGGAGCTGGCGTTTGAACTAGAGAGCCGGAAGAGGAAGCTGCAGCATGCCGACGGAAGGTCCGTCAGGCCCGCTACTTCCGCCTCGGTTCCTTCTCCCCAGAGGGGAAGGTCTTCTACCACCATGGCGACTGTCCCCGTAATGGGGTCCTCCCGGAACGAGACCGTTCCTGCAGTGGGATCCTCCCAGGGTGTTAGCTCCGGGCGCGCGACTCTGGCACCTGGGCCGGTGGAGGCCTCCAGGTCCGGGGGTTCCTCCCGATTGAGGAGAGCCTCGACCCGGGAAACGCCCGTGGCTGCGACAAGTTCCGGGGGGGCCTTCCGGAGCTTCTACGCCGACTATGGCCAGCGCAGAACGCCCGGGAAAAAGGTTCCGCGCAAGCTGGTGCGGAAGCCTCCCAAGGTAATTTTTAATCTCTACATTGGACAATTATTTTAATTGTAGCAACTGTTTGTTAATTTTCTTCGTTCATCATCTGCAGCGTTCCCAAGAAGGGGAGTGAGGCTCCATCCCCAGCCACAGTGTCTGAGGTCGTGAGGGTGGGAGCTTCTGCTCCTGTCCCGGTGCCGCCCCAAGTGGTGGCTGAAGCTGCGACAGCTCCAGCGCCGGCTGTCGTGGTCATGGACCTCGACTCATCCCCAGAAGTTCCCGTGCCAGCGGCACTTGTCTCGGAGGTTGAAGCTCCGGGTCCTGGTGCTGCAATTATGGAAGCTCCGGCTGTTAAGCCGGAGGAAGTAGTAATCCCGGCTTCTGAGCCGAAAAGTGTCGAAGCCCCGGCGGTTGAGCCGGAGGTGGTTGAAGCCCCGGCATGCGAGCCGGAAACCGAGGTAGTTCCGGCAGTTGGGCCGGCTACCTCCGAAGCACCGGCTGCTGAGCCGGTCATTGTTGGAACTCCGGTCACAGGGCCGGTCGAAGTTAAAGATCTTCCGGCTCCTGAGCCGGTTGTTGAAGAGGTGACGGAGCTCGAGCCTCCCTCGGAAGAGGTACCCAGACTGGAGCCAGTAGCGGCTCCTTCTCCGGAAGCGACGACGTCGGAGGTACCTGCGGCCGAGCCGGAGTGCCCAAGCGAAGTCGCTGGCCCCATGCCCGAGGGGGTGAACGAAGACTTGGCAGCGAGGCCTTCTTCGATGGCGACTGAGGCCATCCCGGAGGACGGCCCTAGTGCCTTGCAAACTCAGGGGTCCACTCTCGTGGAGTGGGACCCAATTTTTGTATCCGAAGACCCGCTGGAACCAGCGGAGGAGACCCCAGCAGGTCCGGAACCCATCCCGTTGTCACTGTCCATTGATAACGCATGTTCCAGTCTGCGTCAAGTCCAACTGGCCTTCTTCCACGATAGCAAGGCTCTTGAAGAGGAGCGCCAAACCCTTAGGCGGTGGCGTAATCGGCTCTACTTCGAGACCAAGCTGGCGCAGTCGAGGCTAGCGGATGACAAGGAGTGGACCAAACGGGAGAAGATCCTCCTGGAGTACTGGGGCAAGTTGCTGGATGACAGGGAGAGTATGACTCGTGCCCTCGACGCTCAATCCTGGGAGATCTACGATCAGGTCAAAGCAGCCAATAATGTGGCCGATGCACGCCATGAGCAGCTTGAGGCCATCAACACTCATCAAGCGCCGAGAGGCACTTGAAGAGAGGGAGAAACGGCTCGAGGATGAAGAGCAAAAACTCCTTGAGCTGCTGGATGATGTCCTGAGGAGGGAAGAGGAGCTCACCGAGAAAGTAGCTCTGGCTGATAAGGGCCTCGAGGAGCGCACCAAGAAATTGGAAGAGCGCTGCCAAGAGGAAGAGGAGAAGACCTGGGTGCGAGGGCAGGAACTCTACGAACAAGAGTGTGCCCTTGCTGCCCGGTAGAAGAAAGTGAGGGGTAGGGAGAAGGACCTGGTTGACTGCCGGAACAAGATCCACCTCCGGGAGGAGGAGCTCGGAAAACTCGAAAGGCGGGTTGCTGAAAAGATTCAGCAAAACGCCAAAGAAGTTGAGCGCCTCGCCCGTGAGAATTCCGAACTGACGGCGGCCAGGAGATCCCTGGAAGAGATGAAGGGCTTGAGGACTGCGGACTCCATATAGATTTGGGAGTTCCTGGGCAAGGCCAACGACACGCTGACACCGATGGGTTTTAGCCCCGTGCGCCCAGATGATCCGGAGCCGGAGCCGGACCTAGCACTGCAGGCGTTGAGCGCAGCAGGTAGCAAGCTCTCCAAGGTGGGCGATGTCATCGCGGACCAACTGGAGGTTGAGGGGCAATCCCTGGCGAAGAACGTCGCAGAGTATGTGCTGACGTGCTACACCAGCCGGAACTCCCAATTTCCTCTGGACCCGGTGCTTGAAGGCCCCGTCGAAGGAGAAGGCGAAGCTACCCTAGCCAGCGTATCGGAGGTTGCCCAGAAGGTCGCCCAATTCTTCCATAGGGTATAGGACCATCTCTGTAATTCTCACTTGTATTTTCTCTTCTTCTTCCTCAATTTTGTAATCCCTTGTCTCCAGATGTAATCTCTTGTCTCCAGATAAATGAAATCCCCAAATTTTGCGAATTTCACTTTTTGTCTTCAACACTTTTATCTTCACTTGGTCCCCTGGTAGATGTACACAATTTTATTGTGAACATGTACCAAAAGGATATTGTGTTTTGTTGAAGACTCATTTGCTCCTAACTTGTAGAATTTAGGTTCGAAGTCTTCGATAGTGAAGGCCCCCTGAGGCTGTCGGAGCTTAGAAGCTCCGGTATTGTCTATCGCTGGAGCTTAGTAGCTCCGGCAATAGTCTCTATCAACAGGTAGAGCATTGATAGTTAACCCTCCGGGGTGTCAGAGCTTAGTAGCTCCGGCAGTGACCTTTGCCAACACTCAGTTCGTTGGTAGCAGACTCCATTTGCGGGGTCTTCTCACCATCTTTTATTTAGCGTCGACGGCTGGCCCCCTTAGGGGAGTCCAAGCTTATTTAGCTTTGGCTTTCCTCCATCAACGTAGACTTTATTTTTCCTGCACACTTAATCCAAGAAAAATAGTAAAATTTGTTCCTTGTCTATAATTTCGTCGCGGCTTATGATTCTCAAGAAGACTTTAAGTCAAACGCGATTTTAAATACAACCGAATGCGTTGTCTTTTCTTCTAGATTCAACTGTCCATGGACCCGCCTTACTTCGGCCTGCCGGGGTGTAGGTAGAGTGGCGTACTTAGGGTGCTTGACCAGACTAAGTCGATAGCACACTCCAGCCCTAGATTGGCTTGGCGGCTTTCAGACGAGTTGGCCATGAACGATATTTGAATCCAAAAGAACTGACAATACAACTCGAATCATACATAAACCGTTTGAACTAAAATTTCTTAAGAATTGCACGTCTTTGTTATAGACAAGAAAGAGAAAAATAAAAATGTTGAGCCTGTACAAAATAAATGCACGTGGATTCTATTTCGCATGAAGATGTCTTTCATTATAGGTCCGGGGTACAGGGGAAACAAGTACACTCTTAGGGTACGGAACCAGGCTAAGCATGTTTCATTTCTCGTTTGACCCAGGGTAGTTAGCCACACTTTTAGTCCTGAGACTGTGACAAGTGTTGCATGAGCTTTGCGGACCTTTCGGGAAAGGTCTGGCTGCTCTCCCAGAGGGACTAACCGACTCTGTACAATGACTCTATAACATACACCTCAAGTTACTCAAGACTCACCTCCGTGGTATTAAGTGTAGAACTTACGGAGGTGCTCGATGTTCCAAGGATTTGGGAGAGGTGTCCCATCCTCAGTAGCCAAGCGAACGCTTCCGGGACGGGTTACTTTAATCACTCGGAAGGGCCCCTCCCAGCCGGGGGAGAGTTTGTTTAACCCTTCTCTGGATTGAATTCTCCGTAGAACCAGATCGCCTTCCTCGAGCTGTCGGTTGTGTACATGCCGCTGGTGATAACGCCGTAGGGCTTGACGATATCGGGCATTCCGAACAGCTGTTTGGCACCATCCCTCCTCAAGGAGGTCTAGGTCTTCACGCCGGAGCTGGTCCTCCGCGGCTTCGTCGAAGGTCCGGACCCGGAGTGAACCCAAGGTGATTTCCGGAGGAAGGATTGCTTCAGCTCCGTACACCAGAAAGAAGGGTGTCTCTCCGGTTGACCGGTTTGGAGATGTCCTGTTGGCCCATAGAGTGGGCGGAAGCTCTTCGATCCAGTTGGCTCCATATTTTTTCAAACGCTCATAAGTGCGCGTTTTAAGTCCTTTAAGGATTTCAGCATTTGCTCTCTCGGCTTGGCCAGTGCTGGCTGGATGAGCTACGGAGGTGTAGCAAACTTGTATGCTAAGGTCTTCGCAAGGTCGAACTAAAATTTCTTAAGAATTGCACGTCTTTGTTATAGACAAGAAAGAGAAAAATAAAAATGTTGAGCCTGTACAAAATAAATGCACGTGGAGTCTATTTCGCATGAAGATGTCTTTCATTATAGGTCCGGGGTACAGTGGAAACAAGTACACTCTTAGGGTACGGAACCAGGCTAAGCGTGTTTCATTTCTCGTTGGACCCAGGGTAGTTAGCCGCACTTTTAGTCCTGAGACTGTGACAAGTGTTGCATGAGCTTTGCGGACCTTTCGGGAAAGGTCCGGCTGCTCTCCCAGAGGGACTACCCGACTCTGTACAATGACTCTATAACATACACCTCAAGTTACTCAAGACTCACCCCCGTGGTATTAAGTGTAGAACTTATAGAGGTGCTCGATGTTCCAAGGATTTGGGAGAGGT
Source organism: Tuctoria greenei (assembly GCA_036927565.1). Lineage (NCBI taxonomy): Eukaryota > Viridiplantae > Streptophyta > Magnoliopsida > Poales > Poaceae > Tuctoria > Tuctoria greenei. The sequence continues at coordinate 151,379,375 of JAYESD010000007.1, forward strand.
GTCCCATCCTCAGTAGCCAAGCGAACGCTTCCGGGACGGGATACTTTAATCACTCGGAAGGGCCCCTCCCAGCCGGGGGAGAGTTTGTTTAACCCTTCTCTGGATTGTATTCTTTGTAGCACCAGATCGCCTTCCTCGAGGTGTCGGTTGTGTACATGCCGTTGGTGATAACGCCGTAGGTCTTGAAGATATCGGGCATTGCAAACAGCTGCTTGGCACCTTCCCTCCTCAAGGAGGTCTAGGTCTTCACGCCGGAGCTGGTCCTGCGCGGCTTCGTCGAAGGTCCGGACCCGGAGTGAACCCAAGGTGATTTCCGGAGGAAGGATTGCTTCAGCTCCGTACACCAGAAAAAGGGTGTCTCTTCGGTTGACTGGTTTGGAGATGTCCTGTTGGCCCATAGAGTGGGCGGAAGCTCTTCGATCCTGTTGGCTCCATGTTTTTTCAAACGCTCATAAGTGCGCGTTTTAAGTCCTTTAAGGATTTCAGCATTTGCTCTCTCGGCTTGGCCATTGCTGGCTGGATGAGCTACAGAGGCGTAGCAAACTTGTATGCCGAGGTCTTTGCAATATCCTTGGAATGCGGAGCTTGTGAATTGGGTCCCATTATCAATGATGATTTTGTTTGGGACTCCAAATCTGCATACAATGGACTGCAGAAAATTGATAGCAGATTGCTTGTTGATTGTCACAACTGGAGTTGCTTCCGGCTACTTGGTGAACTTGTCAATGGTGATGTACAGGAACTTGTAACCTCCGACGGCTCTTGGGAAAGGTCCCAAGATGTCCATCCCCCACACAGCGAAGGGCCATGTAGGAGGTATCATTTGTAAGGGCTGAGCTGGAGTGTGAATTTGCTTTGCATGGAATTGACATGCTTCACATTTCTTCACCAGCTCAGTTGCATTCTGGAGTGTGTAGGCCAGTAGAAGCCATGCTGAAAGGCTTTACCAACCAACGTGCAGGAAGACGCTTGGTTCCCACACTCGCCTCCATGGATTTCTGCGAGGAGCTCGCAGCCTTCTTCCCTTGTGATGCACCGCATTATGATGCCGTTGGCACCGCGCCGGTAGAGATCCCCTTCTACCAACGTGTATCTTTTAGCCAATCTAACTACCCGGTCAGTGGATACATCATCATCAGGAAGGATGTTGTCTTTCAAGTAGTTCTGGATCTCCGAGATCCATGCATCGGAACTAAATTGAGCATTTGAGTCTTGCGTGCTGGGTAGCTCGGAGCTTCCGGCAGCACTTACGACCCTTGATGGCTGCCATGGTAACAGGGCCATCGGGACCGTCAACTTCGGGATGCTGATCTCGCCCCCTTCGCTCAGTTCAGCAGGCTGAGCTGTGGGTTTTGACAATCTCCGGACAAAAGTTCCATCAGGAGCCGGAGCTCCGGTTGACGCTTTTGTCGAGAGTTCGTCGGCTTCAGCGTTGTGGGCACGCTGAACATGGTGGAGATCTAGGACTTCAAAGTCCTTCTGAAGCCTCTGGACTTCGAGGAGGTAAGTAGCTAGCTGGAGATTATTGCAGGAGCATTCACCCTTCACCTGCTTAATGATGAGCTGTGAATCTCCCTTGACCAGCAATTGCTTGACACCATATGACAGTGCCACGTTTAGTCCGTAGATGAGTTCTTCATACTCTGCCATGTTGTTGGTTGCCTTGAAGTCAAGGTGTACCATGTATTTCACCTTCTCCCCAGTCGGTGCGAGGAGAAGGATTCCAGCTCCAGCCCCCTGCTTCATGGAGCCGTCGAAGTAGAGGGTCCAGTGAGGCTCGATGAAGGTTGGAGCTTGATGCTCCGTCTTCTGCTCACTGGGGCCCCCAGGATTTGATGGAGAGGGAGTCCATTTTGCCACAAAATCTGCAAATGCTTGACTCTTGACTTTTTGCCCATTTTGCAATATTCCCAGTTGAATTGGGATTATGCAAAATTGCTCGAAGTGGGTAAGAAGTCACCACTGAGACTTTGTGAGCTTGGAAGTAATGGCGAAGCTTCCTGGAGGCAATAAGAACTGCATAGAGCATCTTATGCACCTCTAGGTATCGAGTCTTGGCATCATGTAGTACTTCACTAATGAGGTACACTGGGCGCTGAATGGTCCGGACCCTCCCGGAGGGGTCCAGAGCTTCCTCTTCACTGACCCGGATCCTCTCGGAGGAGTCCGGATTTTCTTCAGGGACCTCCGGGTTCCGACTGGAGGAACCCGGAGCTTCCTCAAAAATGACCTGGACCCTCCCGAAGGGGTCTAGGTTTCCTGAAGCGACTTCTTGTGGATTCGAATCTAGGATCTGGGACTCAGACATGCTTTCAGGAACCTCCGGACCCTCCCGAAGGGGTCTGGATTCCTGAGTATGGGGTAGTTCTGGTCTCTCCGCAACCAGAACCATACTAACGACTTCGTCAGTAGTTGAAATATAAAGCAACAAAGGCTCACCAGGGTTCGGAGCTACCAGAATTGGTAGGGTGGTGAGGAACTGTTTCAGCTCCTAGAATGCCTTTTCTGCTTCTTCGGACCATTGGAATGGTCCGGACTTCCTCAATTACTTGAAGTAGGGGAGTGCCCGTTCCGCCAGTCTTGAAATGAACTGGCTGAGGGCTGCTAGACATCCAGTCAACTTTTGGACGTCTTTGATGCGGGTTGGTGGTCGCATGTCTTCAATGGCCTTAATCTTCGCCGGATTAGCTTCTATGCCCCGGTGACATACCAGGAAACCAAGAAGTTTTCCAGAGCTAACCCCGAAGACACACTTGTCTGGGTTTAGCTTTGTGCGGGTGGCCTGCAGCCTGTCGAAGACAGCCTGCAAGGTGTCAAGGAGTGACTCCTTGTTCCTGACCTTGACCACGATGTCATCGACTTACACTTCCACTATGTCTCTAATGAGTTCTTCAAAAGTTTTGTACATAGCTCGTACAAAAGTTGAAGCTGCATTCTTGAGACCAAAGGGCATGGCTGTGTAACAATATAATCCATCTACTGTGATGAATGAAGTATGCTCTTCATCTTCCCTAGACATCCTGATTTGATGATATCCGGAATATGCATCTAGGAAACACAGTAATTCACACCCGGAGGTGGAATCCACTATCTGATCTATTCTAGGTAGTGGGAATGGATCTTTTGGACATGCCTTATTTAGTGTGGTGTAGTCAATGCACATCCGAAGCTTCCCGCCGGCCTTGGGCACAACGACTGGGTTTGCCAGCCATTTTGGATGGAAGACTTCTCGGATGAATCCGGCTTCGAGTAGCTTCTTCACTTCTTGTTGGATGAAGTTTTGTCGCTCTACGGATTGCTTCTGAGGCTTCTGATGCACAGGCCGGGCATCGGGGTAGATCTTCAGATTGTGCTCAATCACTTCCCTAGGGATCCCAGGCATTTGTGACGGTTGCCAAGCAAACACGTCAACATTAGCCCGGAGGAAAGTGATGAGCGCGAGTTCCTATTTGTCGTTCAATCCTCCCGATATACGGGTGGTTTGAGCGGCATCGGAACCAATTTGGACGACTTTGACTGGAATGTCGGTGTCGCCGCTTGGCTGCACTCGAGGCGCAGAAGTCGAGCCTCGTTGACGGATGCTCGGGGGTTTTGAAGCTTGCTCCTGCCTGGAATCCTCCTCTTGCGCCGTGGTGAGCGCATGGAGCTCTTCCAGTGCAGTTACTCCGGCGGTGCGATCTTCGCGGATCCAGAGAACGCCTACTGGCGTTGGCATCTTCGATGCCATTGAAGGGTAAGTTGATCTGAGCGACGTCAAAGACCAACTTCTCGGTGCGATACTTCTCTCGTGTACCGAAGGTAACAGGGAGAGTAATAGCTCCGAGTGGGGTGATGGCCCCCGGACCTACTCCGGAGAAAGGTCGAGATGGGTGGAGATCCGAAGGTCGAAGCTGAAGCTTAGTGAAAGCTTTGAAGCTGATGAGTTTAAGCCCCGAACCTCCGTCTACCATGACGTGGTGGAGCTGGATGTTGTTGATAGTAGGAGATACCATCAAGGGTAACTGTCCAGCTCCAACCATGCTCCGAGGACAATCCGAAGCATCAAAAGTGATGGTTGTGTCCATCCACTTTTGGTGAGGTTCCGGCCTGACTGTAAGAGCTACAGCGGCCATATCCCGACGCATAGTCTTGATGACGCGACGGGAGGTGATATCCCATGATCCACCAAAAATGGTGTTCATGGTCTTTTCCGACGCTCGTTGTCAGAGACGTCAAAATCATCGTCGACAGAGGTGTAGACGGCCTTCAGGACCTTTTCGGGATCATGGAACCCTAACTCCTCTTCATCCGAAGCTTCGTCAACTTTTTGTTTTCCTTCCCTCTGTCGGAAAGGAGATTCTTCCCGGCGCTTGCTGCAGCGCTCGGCAAGGTTTTGGACCTCCCGGCAGTCTTCCAAACTGTGGCTGCCCGTTTTGTGAATGGGACACCACACTTTGGGTTTGCCACCGTCTTCAGAAGACGGTCGAGGTCGCTTCTCGGGGCGTGGCCCCCCGGCCACCCGGAGCTGCAGCAACTGCAACGTTGGATGTGCCGACCGACGGCTTCTTCTTGCCGTTTGTCTTCTTTTTCTTCTTGCCACCCCCGGAGGTAGCGACTTCTTCTTTGGAGGATTTCTTGTGATCCTCCGAGTCTGGTTTGGAGTGCATTTCACGTCCCTCCGCAGCTCTGGCACATTTGTCTGCCAAGCTGAAGAGTTCCGTGACGCTGGTGATCTCCTTGATCGCCAGCTTCTCCAGCATCTTCTTGTCCCGTATGCCCTGTCTGAATGCCACAATGACAGAGGCGCTAGAGATAGAAGGGATAGTTTTTCATACCTGAGAGAACCTCTGGATGAATGACCGCAAGGATTCTCCCCGTTTTTGCACGACTGCAAAAAGGTCCAGTTCAGTGCCTGGTCGGGTGTATGAACTCCTGAAGTTGGCAGTGAACTGATGGCACATCTCCTCCCAACTGTTGATAGAGTTGGGTGGAAGGCTCATAAACCAGGACCTGGCAGTCCCAGTTAAGGCCACTGGAAAGTAATTGGACATCACGGCCTCGTTTCCTCCGGCTGCTAGGATTGCAGTGGAGTATATTTGAAGAAATTCGGCGGGATTAATAGTCCCGTCGGATTTTTCCGGCAGGTGAGGCCGAAACTTCTGTGGCCATCTAACCATGCGCAGATGCATGGCCAATGCTGAACAGACTCCTCCTACTCCTTCAGGAGTAGAAAGGTCCTGAGCTTCCCATCTTTCACGGGCACACTCAATATGGACTCGGCCATCCTGCTGACGGTAACGGCGATCAAGCTCCGCCCGGAGGTCGTGAGTCGAAAGCCTGGATACCGTATGAGTGCGTCGTGCCCCGGAGGGCAATGACGTCACTTGTTGTGACGCAGCACGTCTCCTGCTATTGGAAACGTGTAGACCAAGTCTTCTAGACAAAGTCCGCCGCTGCGACGGGGCTCGCCTTGAAGGAGGAGGACCGTGGTTGCTGAGGCGTTCGGCTGCTGCTGCAACAAAATGCTCCACATCGGCCCTCCACTGCTCCAGTGCATCCCGGGATGCATCTGGAGGTGGTGGTGAATGTAGGCCTAGAGGGGGGGGGGGTGAATAGGCCTTCATGAATTTTTCTCGGTTCCTGTAAGACTCAACAACACAGTCAATACTAGAGATATTGGACTAGTCCGGTAATGTGCGGACTAGTCCGGTTTTCACGGGCTAAGTTGATCAAGTTCAGTCAATTTGATTGATTCGTTAATGTTTGCAGTGGAAATATAAACTTAAATGACAGTTTAATAGTTGTATGTCAAATTCTATAACAATTAAGCCTCTTGTTTAACAATTTAACTCAAATTGAGCAAAGTGAATCAAACCCTAGATTAAGTTGATCAATTAAGATGAAGAACACAAAAGGACAAGACACAAGATTTATCCCGTGGTTCGACTACCACGAAGGCAACCTAAGTCCACGTTGAGGAGCCCACAAAAGGACCGGGTCTTCTCCAACCCTTCCCTCGTCGGATCGCCACGAAGGCCAATCCTCTTCCACTAATCACAAAGGGGTAAATAACCAAGTTGAAGGGGCGTTCTCACACGTTGAGAGCTCCCTTGATTACAACTTACAAACCCACCAATAACACACTCGAAAATTAGAAATTGAAACGCAAGAGTGTGTTAGAGAATCAAACCAAGAGCTCAATGATGTGTGCCAAGTGTCTCTCTAATGATCTAGAAGTGATCTTCAATAGATTGATCGATTTTGCACTTAATTTCGTGGAGAGAGGTGGTTTTTGAGTCTCTTGGGAGGTGTGACGGCGCTAGGGTTCGAGAGAGATTAAAAGTGGGCCGTGCACCTCTATTTATATGGGGTTTCTAAAAGTGACCGTTAGGGTTTAGAAAGACCGGACTAGTCCGTGGTGGTCACCGGACTAGTCCGGTGTGCTGTGTGTAGCAAACCCTAAGTGTCCAGGAATATCAGACTAGTCCGTTTGAAAACGGACTTGTCCGATTTTGCTACTGGAAATCTTCGGACTAGTCCGATTGCCATCGGACTTGTCCGGACATATGAAACCCTAATTGTTTAGGATGACAAGTCCGCACTTGGAGGACTTGTCCGATTTAGATCAGTGTGTATATTGGACTAGTCCGTGTAGACACCGGACTTGTCCGAAGTGGATCAGAATGAATATCGGACTAGTCCGGATCACAACGGACTTATCCGATTTTGAGTGACTTGTGCATTGTGTTGAGGACTAGTCCGCATTGGGGAGGACTAGTCCAAAGTGGATCAGAAAGATATCGGACTAGTCCGGTGGATACCGGACTTGTCTGATCTGGTGCAGAATGTGATATCGGACTAGTCCGGCTGTTATCGGACTAGTCCGGTCCTGTATAACTTTGTGCATTGTGTGTGTGTGCTTGAAAGTGATTGAGCTCTTGGCTGTGTTTCCTTAACACACTCCATACATAAAAATCTACTATTCTCTTCTCCTTGAGCTCAAATTCACTTTGCTTCTCATTTCCCTTCTTTTTGGCATTTTGCTCATTTTTCATCATTTGCCTGCATTCATCTCAACAAAAGGATTAGGATCCCAATTGCTTGTCATAAATCATCCAAAACCCACAAGGGAGTCCTAGATGCACTTTCAATCTCCCCCTTTTTGGTGATTGATGACAACCAATTGAGATTTCACAAAATAAGGCAAAAATGAGATTTTCATAGAGTATGCACATATGACTCAAAAATACATCAAGCAACAAGAGGATTATCCATATGTGCATTCTTTATGGTGGGATGCATACTAAGTGCATGAATTCATTGAGAATAACTGAATTTGCATTAATCAACCGATACCAAGTGCATATGACATTCCAGGAGCAAAAATGCAGTTTTCATCACATTGAGAATATATTAAGCAATTCATCACAAGACCAAACTTAATATGAAAACAGAGTTAAACTATTACAATCACAAAATAAAAGATAAAGAGAACTCTCTCCTCGCACCCTACCACACCTAAAGCTAAGACTCCCCCTCAATCTCTCCCCCTTTGGCATCAAGACACCAAAAAGAAGGAGAGGAGAGTCCTAGGGTCTTCACTCTTCACTGTCGGTCCTCTCGTCATCGTCTTCATCTTCTTCGCTTTCCGCTTGACGCGGAGGAGAGGGGGGAGGAGCGGAGTTGCTCGAGGCCCCAATGCCAAAGTAGGCAAGCTCGGAGGGGTTCAGAGGCCCGAGCTCGGTGATGTCAAGATCAGAATATTCAGAAATTACTAGAGATCCAATGGGGTTGATCTCCAGCTTTTCACTTAGTTGCTTCACATTGGCTTTGATATATCTCATATCCTCCTTCCTCTTCTGATTGAGTTTATGAAGCTTTACTTCAGCCTTCTTGCAAGAGGAGAATATGGCGGTCAGGTACTTGAGGATCCCACTAGCTGATCCTCTCTGAGGGGCTTCCCTGGAGGGGGGAGGAGCCCTAGCAGCATCTCTTTCCCTTGCCGGTGCCTCAGAACTTGAGGTCGGCGAGGGAGCGGCCTGGACACTCACAGGCTGAGGCTTCTGAGGCCTCAGAGGAGTGTGCTACACATCCTTCACGAACTAAATACCTGTGACTTTCTCAATCATAAACATCAAGTAGGGAGCATAGCCACAGGACCGGTTGGGGGTGCTTGAGATGTTGACCATGTCGTTCCAAATGTAATCTGCAACATCAAACTGTCTCTTCTTGCTTATGACCCTCATTAGAGTCCGGAGGTAGCCCTGTACACTCCCTGCATCCCCATCCTTGGGGGCAATGGTCTTCCGGAGAACTCTGTTCAGGACCACAAAGAAGGGCTTCATGTTCTTTGTGCAGGGAGGAGCATACTTAGAGTTGGGCTCATACATGAACTTCATTCCGTCCCTCTCAATGACCCCTATGTTGTGAATGATCAGGTGGTCATTTCCAGCAGAGTCCAAATGGAGCAAGTTTGCAAAATCCTCCTGAGTGATGGAGTACTTGGATGCATGGGTCATCCAAGTCACACTCTCTTCATCTTCACTCGAGAAGTGGCACGTTGCATAGAATTGTGCAATCACTTCATCATTCCAATTGTGTCTGAAGGCAAACAGATCCTTCAGACCAGGCCTTTCAGCTGCAGCAATGACCTCATCAAAAGCTGAGCACTTCTTCTTCTCTAGGTAGGCCCAGTCAATCCACTGACTGCGCACCACCGGAGTCTTCATCGGCAGGTAAACCAGCCTGTAGAAATATGCATGGAAGTTTGTCCAAAACCTTCCATCAGCTGCCTGCTTTGGCCTTCCATAGCAATCAATGCTTCTGAGCTTGGCTGCCACATCACTGCCTTTCCCATTGAATTTCTCTTCATTGGGGTCACGGACCCCTTCCCTGGGAGCATGGAGCTTCAAGGGCCCAACTGGCCCCGTTGCGACTCCCTTGCCCTTTCCTTTTGCTTGACGAAGGCCGCTTGTAGACGGAGCAACCTTCGAGGCGGGCTTCTTGACACAGACCTTCCTCCGAACCTGGAGAGGGGAAGTAGCAGGCTCGGAAGGTCTTTCTTGGCGTTTCTTGCCAAGTCCCGCCGAGGACCGAGGTGCCACCTCGTGGTCCAACTCGGCCTCAAAGTCGGAGATCTCGTTGTTGGAGCTCGACATGATCTGAGAATGATTGAGAAAGAATAATGACAAGTTATACAAGGCATAGGTAAGGCAAGATGGCAATGGATGGCATTAAGGAATTAAGGATTTAGGTTTCAGGTTCAGAAACATCGGACTTGTCCGGTGCTCAGGCACGGACTAGTCCGGTGTACCAGACTTGTCCGTGCATGGACCAGACTAGTCCGGTGTTCATCCTCAAAAACCTAACAGATTGGTCAAGGGATGATTCCTAATGCAAATCTAGTCTAGCATACACGTAGTACATCAAATAAGCATGTATCTAGTGAAGGATGCTAGGCTATACGATCAACAATGGAGAAAAACAAGATTTCTAGGGTTTTGAAGAAATTGACCGAAGAAATCAATGGAGGCTCGAAGTGTTGGGGGTTGGAGGTCGGACTAGTCCGATAGCTTCAATCCCCAAGTCTTCAAGCTTGATCTCCGCCCAAATGTGGACTTTTTCGATGGAGGGAGGAGAAAATCGCCTTGGGAGCTCGAGCGCAAGAGAGAGGAGGCGTAAGCAAAAGTGGGGATGAGGAGATTAGGGTTTGGTGGCGGCTAGGGTTATGGACACGAAAAATCGGACAAGTCCAGACATGACCGGACTAGTCCGAAGTCATCCAGAGACCTATATCGGACTAGTCCGTGGTCTATCGGACTAGTCCGGCCTAACCGGCACTCTGCGGACTAGTCTGCATGGGCGGACTAGTCCAGGTAACCACAGACTAGTCCGTGGTCACCAGGAAAGAATTGCATAGCCCATTCATATATATTTGAAGGTTCAATAATAGAGAATAGAGAGGAAAAACAATTCAAGTAATCTTGATGAATTTGACTAGTAAGCATACAACAATCATACAATGATCAAAATTCATCAAGATCTAATAATTGACATAGTTTTTCGGGAGAAAAATGGAGAGGGATGATTTTCACAATTCAATCAACATTTTGAAGCAGTCATACTGGTATGCAACTTTTCAAGCCACACTCTAGGAATCAAGAATATTTAGCTCATTTCGGAGTTTGCAAAAACGCTTTTCATCAAGTGGCTTGGTGAATATGTCGGCTAATTGTTTTTGGGTGTTGACATGTGAGATGGTTATGTCTCCTTTCATGGAATGGTCTCTCAAGAAATGATGTTTTATGTCTATGTGTTTAGTCCTAGAGTGCTCAACTGGATTGTGGGCTATTTTAATGGCACTCTCATTATCACAAAGGAGAGGAATACGATTCATATTGTAACCGTAATCCCTTAGAGTTTGTCGCATCCAAAGGAGTTGTGCACAACAACTCCCGGCTGCAACATACTCCGCTTCGGCTGTGGATAATGCAATGGAATTCTGTTTCTTAGATGACCAAGAAACCAAAGATCTTCCTAGGAATTGGCATGTGCCAGAGGTGCTTGTTCTATCAACTCTGCACCCGGCATAATCTGCATCGAAGTAACCAATGAGATTGAATTTGGATCCTTTTGGGTACCAAAGACCAAGGTTGGGTGTATGAACTAAATATCTCAAGATTCTTTTTACGGCTGTCAAGTGACATTCCTTAGGGTTGGCTTGAAATCTTGCACACAAACATACACTCAACATAATATCTGGCCTAGATGCACATAAGTAGAGTAAAGATCCAATCATGGAGCAATATACCTTTTGGTCGACGCTTGGTCCATCTTCATTGAGATCCAAGTGGCCATTCGTAGCCATGGGAGTCTTTATGGGCTTTGCCTTGTCCATGCCAAACTTCTTGAGTATGTCCTGCGTGTACTTGGTTTGGCTTATGAATGTTCCTTCCCTTTGTTGCCGCACTTGGAATCCCAAGAAGTACTTCAATTCTCACATCATTGACATTTCAAACCCGTCTGTCATAATTCTACTAAATTCTTCACAGAAAGATTGGTTAGTTGACCCAAAAATTATACCATCAACATAGATTTGGCAAATGAAAAGATCATTATCTAGATTCTTAGTGAATAATGTATAATCCACTTTGCCAATTTGAAAACCATTATCAATTAAGAAATCTCTAAGACACTCATACCAAGCTCTAGGAGCTTGTTTGAGGCCATAGAGAGCCTTATGCCGTTTATATACGTGGTCGGGGAACTCTTCGTCTTCAAACCCGGGTGGTTGCTCCACGTACACCTCTTCCTTGATCGGTCCGTTGAGGAAGGCGCTTTTCACGTCCATTTGATACAGCTTGAAATCATGGTGAGTAGCATATGCAAGTAATATTCTAATTGATTCAAGCCTAGCTACTGGAGCAAAAGTCTCATCAAAATCCAAACCTTCGACTTGTGAGTAACCTTTGGCCACAAGTCGTGCCTGTTTCTTGTCACCACTCCGTGTTCGTCTTGCTTGTTGCGGAAGACCCACTTGGTGCCCACTATATTTGCATTGGGTCTTGCCACAAGTTCCCAAACCTCGTTTCTCTTGAAGTTGTTCAACTCTTCTTGCATTGCCACCACCCAGTCCGGATCCTTCAATGCATCCTCAATCCTGCGTGGTTCCAAAAAGGAGACAAACGAGTAATGCTCACAAAAATTAGCTATACGAGATCTAGTGGTTACTCCCTTTTGGATGTCACCGATGATGTTGTCGATTGGGTGATCCCTTTGAATGCATTGGTGCACTCTTGGGTGTGGCACTTGGAGAGTTGTGTGTTGGTGATCATTTTCTTCTCCCCCTGAGTGGTTGCTCTCGTTGATTTGTTGATCATCTTCATATTCTTGTGATTGATCTTGTATCGAAGCTCCCCCTTGACTGTTGATCTCCTCTTGTGGTTCACTTTCCTCTTGTATTTGTGACGATGACTCTTGTGGTCGAACTTCGCCTAGAGCCATTCTCTTCAATGCTTGATAAGGAGCTTCTTCTTTACCTAATTCACATTGATCAACTTGCTCCTTTTGGGAGCCATTAGTTTCATCGAACACTACGTCACGTGCCACTTCAACAAGTCCGGAGGCCTTGTTGAAAACACGATAGGCGTAAGTGTTCGAATCATAACCAAGCAAGAAACCTTCATCGGACTTCGAAGCGAACTTTGAAGTCCTGGGCTTCTTGTTCAAGATATAACATGGGGAGCTGAAAACTCTAAAATATGAAATGTTTGGTTTGTTACCGGTGAGTAGCTCATAAGGAGTCTTCTTGAGTAGTCGATGAAGGTAGAGTCGATTTGCGGCGTGTCAAGCAGTGTTAATTGCTTCCGCCCAAAATCGATCCGAAGTCTTGTATTCATCGAGCATCGTTCTTGCCATCTCTATGAGCGTTCAGTTCTTTCTTTCGGCAACTCCGTTTTGTTGTGGAGAGTATGGTGCTGAAAATTCATGCTTGATTCCCTCCTCATCAAGGTACTCCTCCACTTGTATGTTCTTGAACTCCGTGCCATTGTCGCTCCGAATACTCTTGATTGATAGTGAGAACTCGTTTTACGCTCGCTTGAAGAATTTCTTGAGTGTCCCTTGTGTTTCTGACTTGTCATGCAGAAAGAACACCCAAGTGAAGCGGGAAAAATCATCAATAATGACTAAACCATATTTATTACCACCGATGCTTATGTAAGCAATTGGACCAAACAAGTCCATATGAAGTAGTTCGAGTGGTCTTGTCGTAGTCATGATGTTCTTTGCGGGATGATGTGCTCCAACTTGCTTCCCGGCTTGGCACGCGCTACAAGGCCTGTCTTTCTCAAAAACAACATCTTTCAAACCTCGGATGTGATCGCCCTTGAGGAGTTTTTGAAGATTCCTCATACCAACATGTGCTAGCCGTCTATGCCACAGCCAACCCATGTTGGTTTTTGCAATCAAGCATGTGTCGAGTTCGGCTTTATCCTTGTTGAAGTCAACGAGGTAAAGCTTTCCCTTCAACATACCCTTGAATGCAACGGAACCATCACTCCTCCTTGAGACGGTCACACCCTCGTTAGTGAACAGACAATTATAACCTTTGTCACATAATTGAGATATGGACAGGAGGTTATAATCTAAGGATTCAACATGTAAAACATGAGAAAGAGTGTGTTCAGAGGATATTGCTATTTTACCGGTACCGAGGACCCTTCCTTGACTATTGTCTCCGAAGTAGATGCCTTCGTTTGGGTCCTCGCACGAACATCCTCCTTTCTCCGGTCATGTGGTTGGTGCATCCACTGTCTAGCACCCATTTGGATCCACCGGAGGAATAGGCCTGCAGAAACAAATTATGCCTTGGTTTTAGGTACCCAAGCTTGCTTGGGTTCTTCGAGGTTAGTTACAATACATTTGGGCACCCACACATGGGATTTTGTGTTCCCATGGCGTGGCCTAGCATAATAAGCATAAACTTTACCAAGATTGTTTCTCATTAATACATAAGAGGCATCAAAGGTTTTGAACAAAAGTTGCTGTTGTTTATAGATCGGACTAGTCTGGGTGACCGGACTTGTCCGGATGACCGGACTTGTCCGGACCACAACCGGACTAGTCCGGTGTTCATGAGAGTTCAGGTTCTTAATTTTCGTGTTACCAGATTGTGAGGGTCCTCCCTTCACAAAGGTAATCCTTCCCTTGTTATTCTTATGACTTCCAGCATTTTGCTTTCCATCATAAGAGTAACCAATGCCATACTTGACATTTGGAGGTCTTTGGACCAAGTATGCACTACGTGCATAGTTGATCCTCTCCTTGTCAACTATTCCACATTGGGTAGGATTTTTATCCTCTGTGGAGGTAGACTTTTCCTTCAAACTAGTGTTGATTTTACAACATTTGCACATATGAACAAGATTAGTTGAAGTGGGTTGAGAAGGTAGACTTGAAGAGGAGGAAGATTCACTTAGCTTGAGTGACTCAACTTGCACTTCAAGGATTTTGTTAACCTTGAACACGTTATCAAGTTGATCCTTGATTGCAACGTTTGAGTTAGTTAACTCCAAGCAAGTTTTCTTGCATGAAGCCAGCTCAAGCTCTAGTGAGTTGTTTTTCTCCTTTTCAAGAACTAGAAGATTGTCAAGTTTGACATACTTCTCCTTTTGGGAGATAATCATGTCCTCTCGACGATCAATTAGCTGTTCCTTCTCAACAAGTTGGTCAAGTAAAAATTTCATTTTAGCAGCAGTTTTTATGTCTAATCCCATTAACATATCTTCATCATCACTATCTAGTTCATCATTACTTGAGTAGGAATGCATGGAAGGAGTTTTGATTTTACCTTGCGTTTACCTTCCTTTGCCATGAGGCAAGTGCCATGTCCCTTCTTTGTACCGAGCGTGGGGAAGAGTGTGGGTTTCTTGGACGTGCTTTCAATGGCTATGCTAGCCATCTCTTCTTCATCGGATGAAGAGGACTCGTCGTTTGAGTCCCACTCCTTTCCAATGTGTGCTTGTTCAGCTTGTTTCTTCTTTTTGAAGAATTTCTTCGGTTGAGGCTTGGCTTCTTTATTCTTCTTCTTGTTGTCCTCATACGGGCAATCGACTATAAAGTGGTTATACTCACCACAATTATAGCACGCCCGCCTCATCTTCAGCTTTGTCCTCTCTTTGTACTTGCCTTCACTTGATTTTGTTCCCTGTCTTTTCTTCAATATTCTTTTGAACTTTTTCATGAACAAAATCATATCCTCTTCATCCAGCTCACTACTTTCATCATCGTTGTCCTCCTCAAGCTGTGCTTCTCTTGCTTCTTTGGATAGTGGCTTGAGTGTGGACTTTAAGGCAACTCCCTTCTTCTTGGCCGATGTGAGGTCGGCTATTTCTTTGATGTGCTTGGCTTGTTTCTCCATCATCTCAAAGTTGATGATTTTGCCAAGCAATTCATCTGGAGTCATCCTCTTGTACCCGGGACTTTCTCTGATCATAGAGCATAGTGTGACATTGCGAGGCATAAAGGCTCTAAGGATGAGCTTTACAACCTCGTGGTCATTCCACTTCTTGCTCCCATATGATCGAACCTTGTTTACAAGTGTCTTCAATCGGTTGTACATGTCCTGGGGAGACTCGTCTTCCTCAATTGCGAACCTTCCTAGTTCGCCTTCGATCATTTCAATTTTCGCCTCCCGCACATGTCGGTAACCTTCATGGGCTGTTTGTAGTGTGTCCCATATTTCCTTGGCAATCTCCAGTCCGTCCACCTTTGTGAATTCATCTCGACTTAGAGAGGAGGTGATTACGGCTGTGGCTTGAGCGTTTCTGTGGATGGCTTGCTCTTGACTTGGGGTGAGCTCTTCATCGTCATCTGGGATGTCTATTCCTGTGCACACAATATGACATAAACTTGGTTAAGGGAAATCAAGTGCATCTTCATATTTTGCCTCCACATGGAGTAATCACTCCCATCGAAGTGTGGGGCTTTTCCAAGAGGAATAGATAGATAATGGCTGTTATTTGAATTTAAACGATCATAGTTAATAGGATATCGGGAGTAGTCGGTGTGACTACTCCCCTTCTTCTTTTCTTCAACTTTAGCTTTCCCTTTGGAAAGTGCTTTCTTTCTGAGGAGTG
Organism: Tuctoria greenei; assembly: GCA_036927565.1. NCBI lineage: Eukaryota > Viridiplantae > Streptophyta > Magnoliopsida > Poales > Poaceae > Tuctoria > Tuctoria greenei. Next base: position 151,394,992 of record JAYESD010000007.1, read on the forward strand.
CTTTCAGCTCCAGCGTCTCCTCGTCATCATCATCGAAGTCTTGAATTGCTTCGAGATACTTTTCCAGCTTTTGGTTCTTGTCATTGTTCACTTCTTCCTGGTTGTTGATTTTCTGAACTTCCTTCATGTCCGACATGATCTCTTCGAGTAGTTGCACTCTTTCTTGAAGAACCTGCTCTAATACCAATTGAATGTAGGCCTAGAGGGGGGTGAATAGGCCTTCATGAATTTTTCTCGGTTCCTGTAAGACTCAACAACACAGTCAATACCAGAGATATCGGACTAGTCCGGTAAAGTGCGGACTAGTCCGGTTTTCACGGGCTAAGTTGATCAAGTTCAGTCAATTTGATTGATTCGTTAATGTTTGCAGCGGAAATATAAACTTAAATGACAGTTTAATAGTTGTATGTCAAATTCTATAACAATTAAGCCTCTTGTTTAACAATTTAACTCAAATTGAGCAAAGTGAATCAAACCCTAGATTAAGTTGATCAATTAAGATGAAGAACACAAAAGGACAAGACACAAGATTTATCCCGTGGTTCGGCTACCACGAAGGCAACCTACGTCCACGTTGAGGAGCCCACAAAAGGACCGGGTCTTCTCCAACCCTTCCCTCGTCGGATCGCCATGAAGGCCAATCCTCTTCCACTAATCACAAAGGGGTAAATAACCAAGTTGAAGGGGCGTTGTCACACGTTGAGAGCTCCCTTGATTACAACTTACAAACCCACCAATAACACACTCGAAAATTACAAATTGAAACGCAAGAGTGTGTTAGAGAATCAAACCAAGAGCTCAATGATGTGTGCCAAGTGTCTCTCCAATGATCTAGAAGTGATCTTCAATAGATTGATCGATTTTGCACTTAATTTCGTGGAGAGAGGTGGTTTTTGAGTCTCTTGGGAGGTGTGACGGTGCTAGGGTTCGAGAGAGATTAAAAGTGGGCCGTGCACCTCTATTTATATGGGGTTTCTAAAAGTGACCGTTAGGGTTTAGAAAGATCGGACTAGTCCATGCTGGTCACCGGACTAGTCTGGTGTGATGTGTGTAGCAAACCCTAAGTGTCCAGGAATATCGGACTAGTCCGTTTGAAAACGGACTTATCCGATTTCGCTACTGGAAATCTTCGGACTAGTCCGATTGCCATCGGACTTGTCCGGACATATGAAACCCTAATTGTTTAGGATGACAAGTCCGCACATGGAGGACTTGTCCGATTTAGTTCAGTGTGTATATCGAACTAGTCCGTGTAGACACCGGACTTGTCCGAAGTGGATCAGAATGAATATCGGACTAGTTCGGATCACAACGGACTTATCCGATTTTGAGTGACTTGTGCATTGTGTTGAGGACTAGTCCGCATTGGGGAGGACTAGTCCGAAGTGGATCAGAAAGATATCGGACTAGTCCGGTGGATACCGAACTTGTCCGATCTGGTGCAGAATGTGATATCGGACTAGTCCGGCTGTTATCGGACTAGTCCGGTCCTGTATAACTTTGTGCATTGTGTGTGTGTGCTTGAAAGTGATTGAGCTCTTGGGTGTGTTTCCTTAACACACTCCATACATAAAAATCTACTATTCTCTTCTCCTTGAGCTCAAATTCACTTTGCTTCTCATTTCCCTTCTTTTTGGCATTTTGCTCATTTTTCATCATTTGCCTGCATTCATCTCAACAAAAGGATTAGGATCCCAATTGCTTGTCATAAATCATCCAAAACCCACAAGGTAGTCCTAGATGCACTTTCAGGTGGGCGTTGGAGAAGAGCACGCGCTGCATGAAGCGTGTGTTCCGGGTTGTCATGATTTGCCGACGCAGTGATTGATGCCGGCGCACCATCACGCTGTCCAGCACGATTTGCTGGAGGAGACAGTGGTGGTGGGAGTGTGACTCCTGCTGGTGCTGAGGCTCCTGCTGGTGGCTGCCTATTGGAGGGATTGCCTCCAACAGCCTGAGCAGCAGGTTGGCCGTTGATTGATCCAGCAGCGGAGTTCACCATTCTCGAAATCTCAGGCGCCCCCTTCCTGGCGCGCCAACTGTCGGCGGTTTGGAACCGGCAGATCTCCCTACACTGCTAAAGTGATAGAGGAGTTTGATGTTCGGTATGGGCGCGCGGAGATTCAAGAAGGTGAGTAGGAATTGACAAAGGAGATACAAGAGTTTACGTGGTTCGGGCCGCCTGAGCGTAATACCCTACTCCACGGAGGTGTTGGTGTTGTATTAGCTGTTTTAGCTTGTGTTGAGCGTCAATGGCATGTGTCCCGCGTGTATCGTCGACCTGTCCTTTTATAGTACAAGGGCAGGCCGTTACAGGTTAGCCTGGCCCGACATGTGGCCCCGGCGGTTACTAGTATTGATACACATTTAATTACTCTTAATGACCCTGTAACGGGCTTTGACAGCATCGTTACTGGTGTTAAGATCGTCCGTTAAGTGTCATTAATATGGTGTTAACGACACTTAATCGGGTCTTGAAGTCCTTGGCTCTCCTTTGAAGATCCGGAGCCGTTGCGGGGTCTTCCGGAGGTTAGAAGCTGAAGATCCGATGACTGGACACATGGCAGCTCCGGAGCTTGCTGTGGGAAACAGGTAGCTCCGGGGCTACCCGACACATGTCAGGTCCGGAGCTTCTCTCGGTCTGGGGTTAAGTCCGGAGGTGCCATTTCGGTACATGGTCCGGAGCTTCCCCCCTTGTGGGCGGTAGCTCCGGTTTGGTAGTACACGTGGCGACCTAGGGATTAACCATGTTGGAGAAGCGGGTCCGGTTATGTATGACATGTGGGCCTTCGAGGGTCTTCGAACCAAGTAGATGATTTTCCTTTGAGATCTTTATAACCTCAAGGGGTGTACGGTTTCTAGGGTACCGACACATATGTATTGACTTCTATGGGAGCAAGCAAAGGTTTAAGTAAAATGGAGACATTGCAGAATGCAGCGACATAGCTTTTATATGATGAACCAAACGGTTGTGATAAAGAGTTTACTACATTGCGTGCAGTCTTAGAACTACTAAAGTTGAAAGCTACGCATGGATGATCCGATTGTAGTTTCTCTGATCTTTTGAATCTTATAGTAGAAATTCTTCCAAATCCAAATAAACTGCCCAGGAGCACTTATAAAGCGAAGAAACTTCTTTGCCCGATTGCACTAGGTGTGACAAAAATACACACTTGTGTGAACCATTGTATTCTGTATCGCAAAGAGCATGCGCTCACAACTAGATGCCCCATTTGTGGTGTAAGCAGATATAAGAAGGACTACAATCACAAGTATGTTACCAACATGAAAAAGTCTTAGAAGATTAAGAAGTTTATTATTGGTCCTGAAGGTGACGATGACGATACTTCTGGCGATGCAGACGGGAAGAATAAGAGAAAAATTCCTTCCTTGGTGATGTGGTACCTTCTGGTAATTAATCGCTTGAAGCGTTTGTTCTCAAACCCTACGGAGGCTGAACTTATGCGTTGGCATTCAAGCAACACAAGAAGAATGAAAAACATATACGACACCTTGGTGATGCAAAGAAGTGGAAAAATTTTGATATTCAGTATCCATAATTTGCAAAGGAAATCAGAAATGTGAGGTTTGCCTTGGGTACAGAAGGAATGAATCCGTTTGGTGAAAAAAGGAGCATACACAACACATGGCCCGTGGTCTTAACGATGTAAAACCTACCGACGTGGTTGTGTCACAAAAGGAAATATATCTTATTATCTGTTCTTATCCAAGGTCCAAAACAACTCGGCATCGAAATTGATGTGTTCTTGGAACCTTTAATGGAAGATATGGCGAAATTGTGGAATGAAGGGGTACGTACGTGGGATGAGTACAAGCGGGAGTATTTCATGCTAAGAGCAATGATATTCGTTACCGTGCATGATTATCCCAGACTATTTACATCATCGGGACAAATGAAAGGGAAGAAAGGTTGTGCAAGGTGCGTGGACAGAACTGGATTTCTATACCTCAGTTCATCCAGAAAGACGATGTACATGAGACACTGACGGTTCTTGACAGATACACACAAGTATAGGAAGATGAAAGAACAATTTGATAACAAAATCAAAAAAGATACTGCACCAAAACCTTACAGTGGAAAACTTGTGTTTGAAATGGTCAAGAACATTCATATTGCTTTCGGTAAGGGCAAAAAATGTAAAGGAATTAAAAGAAAGAAAAGTACATCTTCGGATGATACAACTGACATGGCTTTCAAGAAACAATTAATTTTTCAAGTATCTTCCGTATTGGAAGAATTTGGAATTTTGCCATAGTATTGATTTGATGCACGTTACAAAGAATGTATTTGACAGCATCATTGGGACCTTGCTGGACATGCCGAGGAAAACAAAGGACGGATTAAATTCACGTATGGACCTAGTAAATCTTCATTTGAGACCAGAGCTTCATCCAGTAGAAAAGGTGAACGGGAAGCATTACCTTCCCCCAGCCAGCTACAACTTGACGCTAGAAGAGAAAAAAGAAATTTACGAATGCTTGCGTGGGATCAATGTGCCCATGAGTTTCTCATCCAATATCCGCAAACTAGTCTCGATGAAAGACTTGTCTTTATTCGGTTATAATTATCACGACTGTCACATGATGATGACAGTTTTCCTTGCCATTGCAATAAGAGTCATCAAACCTGAGCATATAAAAGTTGTCATCACACGTTTGTGTTACTTCTTTAATGTAGTATCGCAAAAGGTGATAGCACGTGAAGATTTAGACTATCTGAAAACATACATCGTCGAGACTATGTGCAAGCTTGAGATGTGTTTCCCACCATCCTTTTTCGATATGCATGTACACCTAATCATACATCTTGTTGATCAGATAAAAGCATTGGGGCCACTATATTTACATCATATGTTTTCATTGGAGAGATATTTAGGAGTATTAAAAGGTTATATGCGGAACCTTGCTCACCCAGAGGGTTCAATTATGGAAGGATACACCACTAAAGAAGTGATTGAGGGTTGCGCTGATTACATCAAAGATGGAAAATCGATAGGTGTGCCTATACCAGTACATGAGGGTAGACTACGTGGGAGAGGCAAAGTGGGTAGGAAACCTTTTATCGTTCAAGATTACAAGAATGTACACCGTGTGCATTTTGGTGTACTACAACAACTCACAATAGCTGAGTCGTACATCGAGGAACACCAAATTGAGCTTCGTGATAAAAACCAAGACCGCACAGAGGACTGGATCATGAAAGAGCACTGAAGATGTTTCACTGAATGGTTAATGGACAAAAATATACCATACAGAAACACTATAGAAGAGGCAACAATGAAGAAGTTAGCTTCTGACCCATCTGCTTAGGTGACATCATGGCAGGCATATGACATTAATGGTTACACATTTTACACTAAACAAAAAGACGGTAAGAGTGTTGCACAAAATAGTGGTGTTCGTATTGTGGTTATGATTCACAAGGGCAAAAGACCACATACTTTGGGTTCATAGAGGAAATATGAGAACTCAATTATGGCGAAAGAATGGTAATGCCCGTATTTAAGTGCTAATGGGTCAAACATCCTGATGGTATGAAAGTGGACAATTATGGGCTGGCACTGGTACACTTGAATAAAGTGGGTTATAAAGATGACATGTGGGTTCTCACCGATAGTGTTGCACAAGTTTTTTATGTTCAAGATTCAGAAACTGAGAAGATGCACGTAGTTGTTTCTGGAAAGCAAAATATTGTTAGGGTTGAGAATGTGGGAGATAATAAAGAGGAATATAATCAGTATGAAGAGATGTACCTTTTCACCGAACCAGGAAACATCAAGCGCGTAGAGAGAAGCATTAAAAAGAATTTGAAACCCTATATGCGAGAAGATGTCAATGCTGGAAAAAATGTATATAGCAATGTGAGATGATATATATTGTATATATTTGTATCTTCTGAAATCAACTTAGAACAATGCTCTATTTCAGCTTTAGATAGCATATTTCAAACATTATTAAATTTAGCTTATGTTTTGAACATTATTAAATTCAGTATGTGTATATAGATTTCTTCTGACCTATGATGATCAGACTTGCCTTCCAAGAGCTTGGTTCCAAACAACATCTAGAAGCACAACTCTTGAAGCTCCTGTCAAGCTAATCCCTTCACAGCAAACTCTTGTAGATGGAAGTAAAACCCGAGACTCATCATTTGGATTGTTAAAAGCTTCAATTGAAGGACGATACTTCCCGTCCATTTGAGGGCTTGTTTGGATTGGAGTGGATCCACTTCAATATAAGTGGTTTGAGGTGGATTGAGGAGAAAATTAGTTCATTCTTCACTTTAGTCCACTTCAATCCAATTAAATTGAGTACGCCCAAACAAGCCCTGTAAGATTTCTTTCTCTTCTCTCCATTTTGAAAACTTACGAAGATGCTACTTTATCAGTTCTTATGGTTGAATATATTGACTATAAATCAATACCATCTCGCTTAGTGCTTTACACAAGCGACGAAGCGTACAACTTCAATCACAAATCTTTTTTTTTACCATTTTCATAGGAATTTGACCTTAATCTTTCAAGCATAGATTTATCAATAATTGAAGCTTCTTCATCAGACATGTTAATGGTAGTTATATGTGAAGTGTGTGTCAAAGCTAACGAAATCTCAATGGGACTGAAGACAAAGAGATGTTGCATATATGTGACAATGTCCAGGTTAGACAACATGAAGCTATGATAACAGCCTTCAACAACATGAAAAGTGATGCCAAGTTTATGCTTGCATCAACCAAGACATGTTGTGAGGGTATAACACTTGTTGGGGCAAGTATAACCTTGGCCAAAATCAGAAATCACGCCATTGTGGATTACTCTGAAGCCGCCATGGATTACACTGAAGTTTACCGAGCACACACGGAGAAAACTTTAGAGTAATCCATGGCGGCTTCAGAGTAATCCACGGTGGCGTGATTTCTGATTTTGGCCAAGGTTATGCTTGCCCTAACAAGTGTTATACCCTCACAACATGCCTTGGTTGATGCAAGCATAACCTTGGCATCACTTTTCATGTTGTTAAAGGTTGTCATCATAGTTTCACGCTGTTTAATATGAACATTGCCACTCATATGCAGGATCTCTTTATCTTCAGTCCGATTCAGATTTCGTTAGCTTCGACACATCCTTCACTTATAACTGCCATTAACATGTGTGATAAGGAAGCTTCACTTATTTGATAATTCTATGCTTGAAAGATTAAGGTTAATTCCTTATGAAAGTATGAAAACAAGATTTATGATTGAAGTTGTTCGCTTAATCGCTTGTGTGAAGAACTAAGAAAGTAGGTACTGATTTCTAGTAAATATATTTAGGCATTAAAACTGAGAAAGGAGCATCTTCCTAAGTTTTCAAATAGACAGGAGGGAAAGAAATCGTTCAAATGGATGGGAAAATCCTTCCAAGGATCGCCAGACTTCAAATTGATGCTTTCAACAATTCCAATGATGAGTCACTGGTGTTACTTGCATCTACAAGAGCTTGCTGTGTAGGGATTAGCTTGATAGGAGCTTAGCAGCATCACATGCGGTTCTTAAACAACAACCGCCCGTGAAAATCATGTATTTTTTCAGGCGTTGGTTAATTAAGAACCGCCTGTGATGTTAGCTAAATCACAGGCGGTTCTTAATGAATAACCGCCTGAGAAAATACATGATTTCCACGGGCAATTGTTGTTTAAGAACTGTCTGTGATGTTCTGTCATCACAGGCAGTTATTGTATCATTCGTCATCACAATCGCATTTTTTTGAGCCGCCTGTGTTTGAAAAATCCAAACACCTGTGAAAATGCTTTTTGTAGTAGTGTGGATTATTGAGGAGACAGTCTTAGTCTAAATTTTCTCTCGCGCTGATCGACATAAGGCTTGTTCCAATCGCCACAAAGCTTTCATACGCTTCCGCTCTGGCCCAACTACTCTTCGTGTTGTTTTTTTTGAAGCAAATGGCTCTTCCTGTTGCTCTTCATGTCTTAGTGCTTTCTACCATCACGGATTTTCCAGATGTTAAATACATCAATTACTTTTTGCAAATTCCGTGTGAGACGTGCGGCATATATAATACATGCAACTATCAATTAGACACAGGAAAACATAATATGTTAGAATAGGGTTATTTGTTAGCTTTAAACAGGTGAATATGGTGGAAAATATCCTGAGACTGCCGGCAGCTTCTAATGCCGTGCCATTGCCTGGGGATGTAACTGAGGAGAGGTGAGAGGTGATTACTGAGGGAATGTCTGGATGTAATAGAGATGCTTATTCCTCGAATACAGGATGTCGTGCTGTGAGATTGGGCCAATGCAGCTGATCCTTCCGATGCCATTATGGTGAAATCAGGCAACGGTGGCGAGGTGTGCGAGGAGCAATTAGGACTTAGGAGCTCGACCGCATAGTGTTATTACAATAGTGCCTAGAAAGTCTTTAGGAAGGAGCACGTTTGAGCGGTAAATCACTTTACTAGAGTATGAGTCGAAGCGGCACTTCTGGTACATGTTGCTAGGATACGGCGAATCAGAGCATCTGCTTGTGCTTTGTGCACTACTTCACTAACAAGGTCTTAAACACTTCTCTTCTGCTACCTGTGCAACTTGCATAATATGTACTAGTGAGACTTTGCTAGTTGTCTGGCATACCGCGGTCACCGCGTCCGATCTTAAGCTATGTCCGAATTGTCCAAAGTCAATTACGTTTTCTTCGAATTCGCCTTTGCAATATAACCCTGACAAGCACTACAGGAATGAATTAAAAGGGCGTCGGCCTTAAAGCCGTCGGTTAGCTACTAGAACCGACGGCTTTAAGTTATCACCGTCGGTGAACCGACGGCTTTACCCGACGACTTAAAGTCGACGCATTTAACTATTAAAGCCGTCGGGGCCGACGGCTTTAAGCCTTAAGACCGTCGGTTTTTGGGAAACCGACGGCTTTATTATGGCCGTCGGCCACGTGGGCAGGCCGACGGTCATAGTTACCTTATGGCCGTCGGCCACGTGGGCACAGCCGACGGTCATAAGGGCCTTATAGCCGTCGGCCACGTGGCGAAGCCGACGGCTTTAGTGGCCTTATAGCCGTCGGCCACGTGGCAAAACCGACGGCTTTAACCTTTAAAGCCGTCGGCCACCTGGCCAAACCGACGGCCATAATTTTAGTTTAAAAAAAAAAAATTCGGCTGTTTTTGCTGCCTCCCAGCTGGGAGCCTCCGGCTGCCGAAGCAGCAGCAAAACAACAGCCACAATAACAGCAGCAAAACAGCACAAAAACAGCACATATACAATATCACATTCACATGCACAATATCACATTCACATATCACAAATTTGCAAATGAAAATACATTAACATCATAGAAGTTTACATGTCCTCGTTCATACAAGTTCTTGCATATAATAAAGTCCATACAAAAGAAGGTTTCAAGGCAACGGAAACCACATTAGTTAGAACCTGCACCACCACTCCCACCTTGTCCACTCGCACCTTCGCCACTAGCACCTACGTTGTTCAAATCAAGGAAACCTTCAACGGCATCCGGTGTTGCTTGACGGGAACCCTACAATAAACAAATACAAGTTGAAAAGATCAAAACTTAACTAGAAGCATGAAAGGATCAAAACTTAACTAGAAGCATGAAAGGATCAAAACTTAACTAGAAGCATGAAAGGATCAAAACTTAACTAGAAGCATGAGGAGGATCAAAAGTTAACAAGGCAATATGCATACCCATGAGAAGGATTAAAAGTTAACTAAAAGTACGATGAGGATCAAAACTTAACTAAAGACATGAGTATGATCAAAAGTGAACAAGACAACATGCATAGCCATGAGAAGGATTAAAACTTAACTAAAAGCATAATAAGAACGAAAACTTAACTAAAGACATGAGAATGATTAGAACTTAACAAGACAATATGCATAACTATAAGGAGGATCAAAACTTATCCAAAGTCATGATGACGATCAAAACTTAACTAAAGACATGTAGAGGATCAAAACTTAACAAAGAGAAGGCATACCGCTGCGGGTGAAGGTGCTGATGGTTGAGGTTGCAATGGACCAAAAGGCATAGACGGGAAAAGAGTCGGCGGATATGGTGACCATCCTGGATGATTTGCGGTCAACATTGACATAAATCCTTGAGGAGGAAAATATGCCTGACCGCTCTCAGAACCCTGTAAAAACTATGATTAGCTTTAGAATTGCAACTCGAAGTAAAAAGACATGCACTTATACCTGTGACGAAGTACCAACAGAAGGACGAGGCTGACCATACTGCCATCCCATGCCAGGTAAGACCTGAATCATGTCACACTTAGTTAATATGTTAAGCATTATTGAATCTTGAATGAAACACATACACAAACACATGTACCTGTGACATTGGGTCGAACTGTGGCTGTGGCATACCGAACTGAGATCCGACATTACCAAAAGGGGTGAACTGCATCAAATAATTTATAAGTTGTAAAGTACAACTATACAATTCCTAAATCTCAATAATATTACATGTTACCTGATGCATATATAGATTCTGTATTTGTTGCTTCATCTGTTGCATCTCATTCTGTGTGCGTTTCAATTCTTCCCTCAATTCATTCTCCGTACTAGACCTAGACCGACTAGAACTAGTAGTGGAGGCTCGTCGTTTAGCATAAGCCGCACGCTCCACATACCCGTCTCCCACCCCAAGTCTACAAAAGATATAAGTGTTCCATAGTTCATAGTTATTAAGCTATCAATTAACCAAATATGTCTTTACACTTACCTCCCATGTGGTAGACCTCCGCCAGCATCATAAGCAACAGCTCCATCAAACGGCTCCTTTAAGTAGTTCACATTCTCTCCACGTGTTTTCTTTAAAGCCGTAACATAGCTTTGCTGCAATACATTTAAGTGACGGTTAGATATAAAAAAGAGAAATGAACTTGATAGATAGATTTAACAAATGGTATATCATACATACAAATTTCTGTGTTGACGCCTCGTCGCACAACTGCTCCGGGTTACTTGGGTCTGGACCTCTGTGCCCTTTAAGATATACCTCAATAAAAGAAGGAGTCACACCAGTTTCAGCTGCCTGCAATTCAAACATACATCATTTTCATCAATATAATTATTTTAAGCACTCTAAGTATGAAGGTAAGTGTTCGTACCATCCTTTGCTCAGTCCTCACATATCCATCCGGCCCAAGAAAGTGTGTTCCAGGCTTGCTCTTCCTATTTCTTCGATTTCTATCTGATTTCTCTTTAAAATATTCTGAGGCCCAGTACCCGCACAACCATTCCCAAGCTTCCCTATCCACACATAGCCAATCCACACTGCTGTCCATGTACTCCTCCTTAGTCAGGTGTTTCTTAGCTGCTGCTTTGTTAGTCATAGGCTGCACCAACTGAGTCTTATAATACACGGTCACAGCCTTGATCCGTGCATCGGAGAATGAATCCTTAGCACGTCTCCGTGCAGCATTCTGAAAAACCTGAACTGCATAAGGCTGACTCATGGACAATTTCATTTGAGGCAGAAAGAAGGTCGTAAAACTTTTGCACCTCCTCTGGTTGTGACTCTTCATACTCTCTGCCAATGTCTGTCATCATCTCATCAATCCGATCGTCGTCCTCATTTCCGTCCGACTCACTAGGATCATCGACCTCTCCATGCTCGCGCCACACCAGGTAATTAGACATAAATCCGTATTTGCAAAGGTGTAGCTCAATTTCAGACTTAGACAAATACCGATGATTCCAGCACTTGGTACACGGACATTTCACAACATGAGAACCACTAGCAAAAGCTTGATTCAGGAAAACATTAGCGATATCAGCCCATTCCCTAGTGTGTGCACCATTTGAACTCCATCCATCATACATCACGTTACGATTGGAACTCATTTTTCAGATTATACCTTCAAAGCATAAAATTGTTATCAGTTTATTATCATGTGATGTGACGGCTCCTACAATCTAGGCAGATAGGTCCTAAACCCACCCAAGAGTGACCGAGCGGAGCGTGCTCATGACGAGGCGCGTGGTCCGGATCCGAACGAAATTTCGGCAGCATAACCCCGCTGTTCTCCACTACACGCCTGAAAATGGTGCAGCAGAGAACAACGAGGTTATGCTACCGAAATCTCGTCCAGATCCAGACCCGCGTCTCGTCACGAGTCACGCCCCCTCGGTCACTCTCAGGCTGTCCAAAAAGGGACAATTCCGAACCAGCACGTCTCACATGCGTATCACATGTGAAACGTGCTGTTTCGAAACGGGTATTCGTTTTCTATAGGTTACGTTGCTCATTTTCATTTTATAATCATTTATGAAAGAGGAAAGAGAACGAAGGGGAAAAGTGGGTCAGAGTTCAAAGTTCCAAGTTCGGGACCACCATCCACTTGCGTCTAATTGACTGCCTTCATTGTCGTCGTACGCCACCGTGTTCGTCTTCACACAATCATTACATCTATAATCATTGTGCATTCATGCACCGTATGCCATAGAACTAAATTTTGATACTTAGCATAACTAAGGATTCAAACATTTCAACAAAAAAGATATAATAGAAATATAAAAGCTTTAAGTTTATTTATCATATTAACAATATAAGCATGCATTGAACTAATTCATACCATTTTACTTATCATATTACCAAGTTAAACATCAACAAGTAATCAACAAGTAATCAATCTCATATACTTAAGAAAACATCTCATATTACCAAGTTAAACATGCATTTTACTTATCATATCTCAATCTCATCCTACATTTTAGAAACTATCTCTAAATAAATAAGAAAACATTCACTAATCGGAGAAACATATATAATCATGAACAAATATTCATCCACACGGTTCAAGAAATTATAAGGTAAAATTTTACCTTCGAAGCTCGGCGAGAGGCGGCGGGCGACGATGGGAGGCCGCGCTCGAGCGACGCGATGGAGACGGGGGCTCGTGCCACGAGGCGGCGGCGTTGTCGGGCTACACGGCGGCGGCGCGGGCGCGTGGGCGCGCTCGGACGGCGGCGCGGGCGCGTGGGCGCGCTCGGACGGCGGCGCGGGCGGCGAGTGGTGAGGGGATGAGCGCGCTCGGGCCACGCGGCGGGGGCGGCGGCGTCGTGCTCCGGCCGGCGAGCGAGCCGGCGGCGGCGGCGCGGGCGTACGGTCGGGAGAGGGCGAGCGCGGGGCGCGGGAGTTGGGTCGGGAGAGAGAGGGCGAGCGCGCGAGTGCGTGAGGGAGAGAGTGGCGGCGGCCGGGTGCTGGATTAGGGTTGTGGCGCAAGGGCCGTCGGTTCGTGGGCCGACGGTCATATTAAGGCCGTCGGTTTACTGGGCCGGGCCGACGGCCATAATATGACCGTCGGTTCTTTGGGCCGGGCCGACGGTCTTAAATTAAATACGTCGGCTACAGAAAACCGACCGCTATAATGGATTTAGGACCGTCGGCCCCGACGGCTAAAAAAAAACCGACGGCCTTTTTAACGTTTCTTGTAGTGAAGGTAGAATTTTTTCAGTTGGTCAGTGGATGCTTGTGTCATCATTTTAAAGATCGAGTCATCGTTTACTTTAGTGTTCGCAAGATACGACCAGCTAATCATTTATTTAATTACTAAGTTGTCGTGTCCATCACCAGGTGATCACGTTTCATCATGAAGAGTCGTCCGCCGATACTTCAACCAGCGCACGAGATCTTATTCTGTAATTGTGAATTTGCAGCTGGGATTTCGTATATGAAATACTTTTTGGTCTATAAGAACATATAAAAGGAGGCTCATATGGGAAGGAACTGATGGGATAGAGTGTAACCCCCAAGTTTCACATGCTAAAATAATGATTCAACTTTCTCTCAATTTTATTGCAACTATATGTTAAAAAAACATGCCCAAACACTACTACAAAAAGCATTTTTACAGGCGCCTCAAATTTTCAAACACAGGCGGTCCTTAAAAATATGCGACTGTGATGACGAATGATATAATAACCGTCTGTGATGATAGAACAACACAGTCAGATTTTAAAGAACAACCGTCTGGGTAAACACATTATCTTCACAGGTGGTTCTTTTTTAAGAACCGTCAATAATGCAATGAACTTCACAGGTGGATTTTAAGAAACAACCGCCTGGGTAAATACATGATCTTCATAGACGGTTCTTAATTAATAACTGTTTGTAATGCAATGAACTTCACAGACGGATTTTATGGAACAACTGTCTGGATAAATACATGATCTTTGTTGGCGGTTCTTAATTAATAACCATCTGTAATGCAATGAACTTCACAGATGGATTTTAAGGAACAACCATCTGGGTAAATACATGATCTTCGTTGGCGGTTCTTAATTAATAACCGTCTGTAATGCAATGAACTTCATAGACGGTTCTTGATTAACAACGGCCTGAGAAGATCATGTATTTTCAGTGGCGGTCATTGTTTAAGAACCGTATGTAGTTGTTCAATTATCATAAGCGGTTTTCATTGAAATTACAGGGATGTAGTTGCAATTATCACAACCGTATGTAGTCGTGCAGGCAAAATTGTATCAGGAAAAAAACACAGATGAGCTAGCGGATACTAGTACAGTAATGCATTATAGGAAATGCTCGATCACCAGTGAGGCTGGCTTAATTGTGATAATACACCATTAGAGGCTTTACAATTGTTCAAAGATAATTTCTTTACACACGGAACAAAAATCATGCTACATTCATTGTAGATCGACGATGAAGCTCCCATCGATCAATCTAAATTGTACCATCCTGCTTGCTCCTGAACACGTCTCTTATATTCCGCTGGATCCTGAAAATATTGACATTATTTAAATTAACAAATGTCGAAGGAGGAATGAATAACCTACATTGGTCACTAAGTCAAAGTGTCATCTAACCTTGATAAGTAGATTATAGCAATCATTTTCAACATCAGGCACATTTGACTGATGCAGCAAACGCTAAACTTCAAATAGTATAATTTTGATTGTAAAAGCACTGCACCACCCCTACGAAATATAATTTAAGCAATATAAGAAACCAGTTCAAATAAGTTCGACAACAATTATATGTAATAATTACATGAACAAAATAGGTCTATCTTACAGTCTCTTGATCAAGAATCCCGATGCAGAGTGCTCCCGAACGATGGACATTTGGGTGGAAGAACCCAATTGGAAAGGCGCATTTTGGAGGCACCAAAGGATAGTCCTCAGAGAAGGAGATTGTCAGGGGGTAGTAACCATCTTCCCATTCGGTCTGCAAAAGAAATTTATTAATAGTAGGACGATGCTTAAACTCATATTGTGCTTGTTCTTCATGACTTACCCCTTCTTTACCGGGGAAGATGCACTGCCACTTCAATAAATCTCCCGATTCAGGCTTCGCAGAGAAACCCTACGCAGAGAAATTGAAAATACCAAAAACAAACAAGACGGAAAAACAAACTACAGTTAAGTTCATCAGTCCATTACAGATACATATGTATATACAACCATGTGACCGGTGTGCCATATGTACATACATGGGAATGGTTCTTGCGCCACGCCAATCGCTCCTCCTTCAATCGGCTACACGCCCGAGACATCATTATCTGAAAGACCAAACTTCCAAACTTCCAAATCATTGAGTCCAAACGCATATGTACACAAATGCAAAAGGACACAATCCATATACCAATATTGTTCTAAGTTGATTTCAGAAGATACAAATATATACAATATATATCATCTCGCATTGCTATATACATTTTTCCAGCATTGACATCTTCTCGCATATAGGGTTTCAAATTCTTTTTAATGCTTCTCTCTACGCGCTTGATGTTTTCTGGTTCGGTGAAAAGGTACATCTCTTCATACTGATTATATTCCTCTTTATTATATCCCACATTGTCAACCCCAACAATATTTTGCTTTCCAGAAACAACTACGTGCAACTTCTCAGTTTCTGGATCTTGAACATAAAAAACTTGTGCAACATTATCGGCGAGAACCCACAGGTCATCTTTGTAACCCACTTTATTCAAGTCTACCAGTGTTAGCCCGTAATTGTCCACATTCAAACCATCAGGATGTTTGACCTATTGGCACTTAAATACGGGCATTACCATTCTTTCGCCATAATCGAGTTCCCATATTTCCTCTATGAACCCGAAGTATGTGGTCTTCTGCCCTTGTGAATCATAATCCTCAATACGAACACCACTATTTTGTGCAACACTCTTACCATCTTTTCGGCAAAAACTAAGTTGTATTGTCTCTCTTTGCTAAATCCCTAATGCAAGAAACAACTCCCTTGAGTAGTGTTAGAGATTCCTGATTAGTTTTCATACTCATTCTTGCTTCACACTGAGAACCGGCTGCTAGCC
The DNA here is from genome assembly GCA_036927565.1 of Tuctoria greenei. Lineage (NCBI taxonomy): Eukaryota > Viridiplantae > Streptophyta > Magnoliopsida > Poales > Poaceae > Tuctoria > Tuctoria greenei. The sequence continues at coordinate 151,411,341 of JAYESD010000007.1, forward strand.
GGGTGGTTAGTCCATCTAGGTGCGATGGCTACCGTGCGGGTTCGAGTCATGGTACTCACCCGTAGCTTATCCTCCTTCTTAAAGTATCCGGGAGCTATCCCATGGTTTAAAAAAAATCTTGCTTCACACTGAACAAGAAGATCAAGCTGAGGAGTGCGGGATGACTATGCTCAAGTTTTGCTAGTGAGCATGTACTGTTCCACTCTTATTTTTAAGTCTTTTGCTGTTTTAGTTGCCATATTCTGACCACATTGAATGTAATATATAACATAATTATAAGATATATATATATATGGGTTATTAGTGAACATTCGTTGTATGAAAGTTATTTATTTATGTACATTACAGGAAAATACATGATTTACGATGGCTGAAATAATTTACGATGGTTTCAAGATTAACCATCGTAAAGTAAAATATTTGTGACGATCGGAACCGGCCATCATAAGCAAAAGCTTATTTATGATCGCCTAGACCGGCCGTCGTAAGTTAAACATTATTTACGTCGGTTTCAGAGTTAACCGTTGTAAATAAGGTTTAACCTACGATTGCCTGCACCATGCGGTCATATGTTAGAAATCCTACACCTCAAGGGCCATGCGTGCAGCCCGTTCTTGTGCCCCCCTTCTCTTTCTCATGTGCTCGCCTGCCTGCCGCCATGGCTTCTCCACCTCTGCACCGCTGCCTGCTCAGCCCCGTTGCCAGCTGAGTTGTTGCCCTTGCGCAACATCGCCCACGCCGTCGCCTCGTCAGCCGTGCGCGCCCTTACGCCTGGCAAAGCCTCCGCCCATGCCGCCGCGCCATCACCCTGTCGCTAGCGCGGGTCCGTGCCCGCTCGTGCCGCCGCCCCTGCTTGCCGCCTTTCTGAGGTTAGTTTATGTAGGATAGAAGAGCACGTGAAAAGCTACCAGATGAGGGTGAATGGTAGATTAAAACTTTTTTAACAGAAGCTACAAAAATCACTCAGCAGAAAATGAACCTGATAAGAAACCGTGTGTGCAACTATTCTAAACGTGTTCAATCGTGACATAACTATTGTAGATCATAGAAAATCAAGTCATGAGTACACGACAACAAGAACCACGGAAATTTGTCGAGTAAAACTCAAGTTATGATCAAAAGATTGAGTAAATGTCAATCTGTACTATTTGAATTGAAATCAGATCTGCAATGCTGCAAAGAAACTCATGTAACTCAAAAACGGCAAATCCAATGACTGTGAAATTTTTACTGACAATAAAGAATCAAGTTGTAAAGACAACACAAAAAAATCACGTCAAATGGATATGTAAAAGGCAAATTATGTTTGAAACACCTATGCAACAATGTCTGGTTGTCTAGAAACTCGACGAGAAAAACTTACTAAAAACAAGTCGGGCGAACAAGGCACAAAAGCTCCTCTAAAATACAAATTTTATTAATAAAAACACACAAGGAACAACCCCAAAGTCTTGCAACCATAAGCTTGGGCCTCCCTTGCTTAAATAACCAGCCCTTGGGCCAAACCAATCAACACTAGGACTCCTACTCCTCCTCAGTTTCAACCGAAACTTTTCATAAGTGCTCAAGACTCTTCCATACATAGATAGAAGCAATCTTAATACTTCCAAAACCTTCAAAATGTCCCAAATATTCTTAAAACAACTCAACTTTGTGACCAACACAAAAAATATCCATAACCAACTCGAAACTTTCCATATTCGAACCATAATCACCACAGCCGCAACCTGAGGCATAATTCAACCGGTTCGACCCTTCCAGTCATATCTTCATGTTCATAACTCTTCACCACGCCTTGGAACAATATAACCACATCCATGCATTCCTTGCACACGTGCAAACATCTTCTAACAACATCCACGATACCTTCATATGCATGGTTCTTGACCCAAACATGATGCATGACCTCCCGATCAACTCAACCACAATGCCTCCCGAACATCGTTGTTGAACCTCATCTTCTCCCTAAGACTAGTTCAAGGGTTCAACATCACAAACCATGTCTTGACCTCAATCAACACCTGCACATGAACAAACAACCGAATATTTCAAGACTCACATTAGTCCGATGACCACAATATCTTATGTGAGCACCTCACATAAGCATGTTGCAAACATAAAAATGTAATGTCTATCATGATCAACCAAAACACATCAAAAGCATAGTAAAACAATACTAAGCAAATTTCTCGTAAGCCAAAAAATCAAGTTCAAAACATTGCAAGTGAAAAACATAACAACCGACCAAATATTTCAGCATAAGAAAGATCGAAGAGTCCAAAGCAGCAGCTATGCATTTTACAAGGAAAAGTTCGGACATTCTGAAATGCAAAACATGTGCAGCTCACGTGCATGATAATATACTTACAGTGCAAAACAAATCCCACAAGTTCAAACAATTCAAAGTGGTTTTCTCGGGTATATTCAAAACTTTACATGTAAATCCTCACTTTTAACATAATTTCCAATGTATTCAACACATAGGTCTCACCCCCCCCCCCCCTTGATGAATGCATTGGCAACACCACCTAGTATCCGAACATTGATAGTCAAAACAAATACATTACTTCTGCATTGGACATAAACGAGGAAGATGAATATGTTCCAGGACACCAATGTTAGGACCCGCCTTCCGAGAGTCCACTTGTGCATCCCGTACCAATCACTGGATCAGTAGTTGGTACGCACAACAGAATAGATCGAGATCCATACAATGATTATTTATTTATAATCAATATAAGTGTTACATACATGAAGTAGATTACATTGAATGAGGTCGGCATACGACCACTCAAAGGAAAAATCCTTGAAAACAGTGGAATAGAATGACGCCATGCCCAACAGGCAGACTTGAGAAGTAGGACTAGAACTAATCATCATCCTCTCACGGTTCAGCTTCTTCATCTTTTGATAAAACCACATATAAAGAAAGAGTGAGTACATAAGGTACTCCTCAAGCCCTAACACTACTCAAGGGGAGGTGTTTCATGCATTGGGGCTTGTACCAAGGAGAGGCCATACAACTTAGTTTTGCCAAAAAGCATTTTATGCAAGGTTCTCTTTGAAAAGGGTTTTTGCAATAAGAGGGAGAAGTAGTTGAATCAGTATTAGTATAGTTGGCATGCCCTGGGGGAGTTTCAGACCATCCCGCTAGTTCCCTCACTTTTAGATGAGTCTTCGGAACCATGGCCCTTACGACTCTGGTACACATGCCAGCACTTTACCAAAACACGGCGGCCCCAGCAACCCACACACACACACACACTCACTTCAAGGAGATGCACTAATGCTAATCATAAAAAGCGAGAGCATAGCGCATCAAGATTGTGACAACAGCTATCTAGATAAATTAAGACTCTGCAAAGTTTGTAAAAATTATGTGCCTTGCCATGCACACCTAGCAAGGGTATGACATGACGCTCATCTCATCTTCCCCGAGTAAACCTCACAATCACACCTCGGCCCAACGCAGGGGCTATTCGGGCATTCACTACCCAGTCAACACCGGATGGTCCTCGGACCCCATGTAATTTTCGGGTCCACCATGTCCTCCATGTCTCTCCGGGTTTTCTCTTGTGGCAATTACCAAAAAGGTAGAGTGAGTCCCTCCCATACAAGTTCTGTGGTTGTACGAAATCACTATGTTGAGGTCAAGTGAACCGGTCCTTATATTGGTGAGGCGGCTCCATCCGTCCTTGGAAGAAGGACTACTCCAGAACACACAACATCGAACTAAACTGAAGTACTCAACATAAGTCTAGTCCGGGAAACATGGTCATCAGACTATTACTGAAGCACTCAGCACCGATTGGTGGGTTACACCGAATGTGCAGCCGTAGCCGGTATACCTCTTAGGGAGCCCACGACATCCAATCACCATACTCGCCTCGACCACCCTTCCCCTTCTCACACACAGTTCATTAATCGCCCACCCATATCCTAACTCACACCACCAAACACCTTTTAACACATTTCACAATCATGTATATCATGTGTAGTGGTTCACGATGCGAACATCGCAGAGGTTCCTAAGCATAGTACTAACAAGGAGGTGCTCACATCACTGCTACAGTGCAGTCATGTAGCTGTTAGGTGGTCAAGGGGTTGTGTTGTCAAGGTCAAGGAGGGGATTGTGATAGTCACTGCTATTATTGTAACTGATGCAGTGTCTTGTTTCAAACCATTGATAGCGAGTAACTATCGTGTTACTGTTTATCATTGGCTAGTAGCTAACACCAATACTCAGTCATCAACATAGATCATGCTATCACATTTCAAGTGGTTCATAGCATAGCAATGTTTTAAAATAGTCACACAGTTATACAATCAAAACATGCCAATAGGTGCAATTGCAAAACATAGGTGAAATATGAACAAGGAGTTAGAGCTCGCCTTTACGATGTTTATGAGAGTCTTTGTCCAATTCTTCATGATCCAGGTGTCGATTTTCCTTCACGAACTCTCCGATTACTAAGTACGTAGCTACGCGAATAAAATATGAAACATCGATAAAGATCCCATAAATCCCAATAAAACTTCAATAAGTACAAATAATCATTCATTAACATGGTTCTAAGATCCTGAGAAGGCTTATTGGAGAATACGTCATTCTACTGATGACTTATTTGAAAACATTACTATTTTGTTGGTCATCTAGATGGTCGTTGAAAGGCTATAATAGTTTTATCGTTCTCTTTAGTTTAATTGATTAATTCACTTTTTTATCATGCTATAGGTTTTTAGTAATATCTTTATATGGTTATGTTGACATGACTTTCAAACTTGGGGTTAAACAAGGTTTTCTTCAAGCTTCTAATCATTTACATGTTTATGACAATTAATGTGAACTCACTAGTTTATATTATAAAATACTTATTTTATGGATAACGAGTTAAACACAACTTCTATGAGCTTTATTTATAATCAACCTATATTCATTGTAGTATATCCACTAAAATTCTTCTAATGTAAGTCTCACCTGTTTTAAAGACTAGCTTCGCGTCCTAACATTCCCTAGCAAATTGCTCATTTTTACTAAGACCGAGTGAATAACTTATTATTTTGTATGCTTATCTAAATCCATTATTTTAATGACGTGTTCTAAAAGCCTTAGGCATATTGTTGAACTCCTCTAACATGTGTTCACTAAGACCTTCCAGAGAGCCACTAATGACATGTTTATTTTATGTGTGTGTGAGTTTCTTTTACTTAATAGCTCCCTAATTGCTCTTCCTTGACAACTGGTTCTCTATCTCAAATTTTAAGAGATTACATAAATGGGAAGCTTCTACGCGTCTCTTGCTAATTCATGGTTGCTTAATTGTTTTTCTATGAGAATGATAATCAATTAAATATCTCATAATGTGGGTTAGTGAAATACTACCTACATCATGTTTTAGATATCAAATGATATTTCTAGTGTTTTGTAGATAGTTATTTGTGAAGGTTTTATTGAATTGGGAAGCTAAATATATATCTTCCATACTCCTTAGTTAATCAAATGATCAAGTTAGCTAATATTAGGTATAACACTTCCTATGATTTATTTCATGCCACTGACTACAGTTTTTATGTTTTCATAGCTAGCAAATAATTCTGGAGAACTTCTAGAAAATTATTTACAAATTGATTATGGATTTAGAGGCTAGGCATGATTATTAATTCATTTTTGTAAGACAATAACATTTAATTCCATTTCTACGAACAATTCATACTACCAGTCATCGCTAATATGTCCTACAAACAGTCCATGGTTTTTAGTATTTTCCATAATTTTCTAATATTAAGAAATGCAGTTTATATGGTTCTGTGTACTCGAAGCAAGTGGGCCTAGCATTTTAACAGGCAAGTAAAGGCTGCCTGGTGGAGTTTGACCATGCGTGTACTGGTAGCAATTTAGCCTGCGCACAGTGGAAGACAAGGAGGGCCCGGATGTCAGCCAAACCAAGCTACAATGCTGTGGACCGTGGGCCTGGTCTATGAGCTCCTAGGTCAATGGTCTACGTGAACTGAGTCCACCGGAGGGGAGCTGGGGTTGTGCAGCGTGCGGCTATGTGGCACCCACGTGGCGTTGAATCATCCGCCACGTGCGCACTGTGCGCCGTCGTGGCATGCCATGCTGGCAGCCAGCCCGGGATGATCAGCCCGACAGGGAGCGGCGGCGGGCGGCCAGGAAATTCGCCGGTGGAATGGCCCAAGCTAGTCCCCCGTCTAAGGCGGGTGCGCGGTGGTGTGTGCAAGCGTGCTGCACGCTTGGCTGCGATGGGGACGCACCCACGGCAGCCGGCGACGAGCTGCAGCGCCGTGAATAGCGGCGGGCCAAGAAGTACCACGTGCATCTGATTCCTATTGGTACAATCATGCTGAGCGTGAGTATGGAGGTGTGAGGGAGTGTTTGTCGTGTCAGCCAGGCCACGGCATGGCAAACGGCTGCCGGCAGCGAGCAGTGGCGGCCGCGCGCGGCCGCACGCCATCGATCGACTCGTGCGCGCTGAAATCCAATGGAGTGACATGCCTGGGACGCGTTCCAGCGTGCGGCTAAGCTTCTTGTAAGCTGGGTTGGCCGGAGAGGCGTCCGCGACGGCCGGCGACGGCACACAGCGGAGGGAGGCGGTGGAGCCCGGGGAAACACACGTGCGTTTGCTATAAGGGCGGGTTATCTGATCAAGGGTGTGTTCTAGATCGTGGACAGCGTTCTGCTACGCTTGGCCAAGCAGAGGCGATGCCCACGGTGGCCGTCGACGCACCATGGTGGCGAGCGGTGGTGGTGCACGGCGAGGCAGGCATGCACGCGTCTCCTAGTGGTCTGGTGTTTCCTAACGCATACACGGACAATATAAGAACGCGTCGGCGTGCTCGGCCGGGTCGCAGAATGTCCCACGACGGCCGACAATGGGAGAGTGCGGCTGAGCGGCTAGGGTTGACACAATATTCATGCTATCGAGGACTAACCCACGAAAGAGTACGTGTTCTAGCTTGCTTGCAGGATAAGGAAACTACAAGAGAAGTTAATTGGAAAACTGACACTCACCGGGGCAGGAACAACCTCGACGGCCGGCAACGAGGGAAGATGGGGAAGGGTCCAAATTCCTGCTCGGGAGGGCCGCATGAGCTGTGCAAGGTGTGGAGGGAGCGAGAGGGGTAGCGTGCCAGTAAAATGGCGAAGGGTAAGGTCCCTTTTATAGCGCCGGAGTGGTGGTAATCGGCTGAGGTGGTGGTGGCTCTGCTTTTGGCGCCGTTGGCGCAGGCGACATGGCAGGGAGCGGCTTCCTTGGTGTGCCCATTTCGCCGTGGTCATGATGGGGTGGCAGAACAGAGGTGGTGAGGTGACTAGGGCGGTGCAGCAGAGGCGTCAGTGCGCAGAGCAGGCGACGGCCGACGTCGCGTCGCGGAAAACGCGGAGCGATGTCGGGCTCAGACGGGAACGGAGGAGGAAGAAGAAAGGCGCTGGCCGCCTGGGCTGGGCCACGCGTGAAAGGGAGGAGACGGGCCGCGCTGGGCCAAGTGAAAAGGAGGGGAGGAGTGGGCCTTCTAGCTGGGCTGCGCAGTAGGAGGCTGGGCCGTGCGGGCCGAGCAGGGAGAGGGGAAAGTGGGCTTTGCCCCTTTTGTTTTTATTTCTGTCTTTATTTCCTTTCTCCATTTCATTTGGATTTGAAATTTGGATTCAGATTTGTTTGTGACTCGACTGATTTGTCATTAGTTCTTTTCATATAGATACTTTTATTTGGTAGTTCTTTTCCAAGTTAATTAAGTTATTTAATTTCAAATTCTAGTCTATTTTAGATAATTTCGATTTTTGTTTGAATTCGGATTTGGTTTGCACCCAATTATTCCATTATATATTTGATTTAATATTCCCACTACATTTTCTGTTGTATTTGAATTATTAATAGGTTCACAAGTACACATACCTTATACTAACATATGTCTCTTTATTCACGTGATCACTTTTGACCCTTATTAATGTACATCTAAGTTTGTGATTTGCGTTAGGTAAATTTATATTAATTTTCTTTTGGAATTTCACATGGCTTAATTTTCTCCAATATTCATTCACTTTTTAGTTCTCATTTCATTTATTTATTTTAAATAGTGTGTGTATTTGTGTATTTTTAATGTCATTTGTACTTTCATTGTGGTGGTGTTTATTTTAAAAATATTATGTAATTTGTTTTATCTTGGGTTTAGTGGGTATGTGTTCGTATCTGCACATTCATACACCTCGATTTTTATCAACAATTAATATTTGTCCAAAAATTTTTGATTCGGAGTCATTTTTAATAGTTTCAAATTTTGGGCTGTGATAACCAACCAGGGAGAACATTTCAACTTATGTGAAGGCAGCGACGTACTCATACTGATTACCGAGGTCAGGGTCGAGGCGGCGGCGTGCTTCGGGGACAGAGGACGAGGCAGTGTGCTCCAGCGTGCTCAACTCTTTGATGATGAAGGTCGGGGTCAACGGCAGGGTTGGGGTCAATGGCAGCAGCATGACAATGACGAAGAGCGAAGGACGGCGGCGGCGTGCTCAGGATCTGCGGTTTCTAGGTCAAGAGAGCGTGCGATAGCTAAAATTATTCGCCAAGTGTTGGGAGAGAGAGCGCGAGAGATAAAAATAGCAAAACTTGGAGACGAGCTTGTATAACACTTGTCTCTCATTTGAGCGTCTCCCTTAGGTCGAGAGAGCACGAGTAAGTTATGCATGAAAATTTTAGCCAGAGAGCGCGTGAGAGCTAAAAATAGGTCAAAATCGGAGCCGAGTTTTGTAGGATCGAAGATCACATGAAAAGCTACCAGTGGGGGTGGGGTGAATGGTAGATTAAAACTTTTTCAGCTGAAGCAATGAATACCCCTCGGCAGAAAAACGATCTGTTAAAGAAATCGTGTGTGAGACTAATATAAATGTGTTTCACCATGAAAAAAGTGATATATATCATAGAGAATCAAGTCACGAAGATGACAAAACAAGAATCACTCAAATCCGTCGAGAGAAACTCAAGTTACGATTGAAAGATCGAACAAAGGTCAATCTGTCCTACCCGAGAAAAATAGTTCTAGAACACTACAAAGAAACTCGTGTAGATCAGAAACCACAAATCCAATGACCGTGAATTTTTTACAGATAATAGAAAATTAAGTTGTGAAGACAACCCAAAAAGAATCACGTATATCGGTTTTGTAAAACTCGAGTTATGATAAAACCACCAAAGAAAGGTAGTGCTCTGCAGAAACTCGATGAGAAAAAGTTTTCTGAAACAAGTCGGACGAACAAGGCATAAAAGTTCTTTTAAACTACGAATTTTATTCAATAGAACACAAGAGGAAAAGCCACAAAGTCCTGCACCACGAGCTCTAGCCTCTCTTGCTTATATAACCAGCCCTTAGGCCAACCCAAACATAACTAGGACTCTAATCCTACTCAATTCACGAATCGAAACTTTTCATAACTGCTCAAGACTCTTCTATATGCAGATAGAAGCAATCTTAAGACTTTCAAACACCTTAGGAGTGTATCCCTCATTCTCATAACAACTCAAATTCGTGACCCACAAGAAATCCTATCATAACCAACTCAAATCTTTCCATATTTGAGTCAAACCCGACTCAGCCGCAGCCTGAGTCCTTAACCTAGTCGGTTGGACCTTTCTGACCAGTTCTTTACGTCCACATATATTTTTCATGCCTCAGAACCATGTAGCCACGTCCATGCACTCATTGCATACGTGCAAACACCTTCCAACGACATCCACGATACCTTCATATGCATTGTTCTTGATTCATACATGTTGCGCGACCTCCCGATCAACTCAACCACAATTCCTCCCAAACTTGGTTGTTGAACATCTTCTCCCTAAGACTAGTTCAATGGATCTCGTCACCAGCCATGTCCTGAACTCAAGCAACACCTGCACATGAATAAACAACCTATACTTCCGAGCACAAGTCCTCGACTTGACTCTCGTTAGTTCCATAACCACAACACCTTACGTGAACACCTCACATAAGCATGTTGCAAACCATAGAAAAATGATATCATCCATAACCATCAAAACACACCAAAAACATAGTAAAAGAGTACTAAGCAAACTTTCCATAGATGTATAGCAAGTTCAAAACATTGCAAGTTAAAAGCAGAACCATTGCAAACAAGTTTCAAACCTTGCCAAAGCTAACCGAAACTTGATAAAAAGATGTTTTGGTAGTATTCAAAACTTTTATCGTCAAACCAATGTATTCAGCACACATAGGTCTCACAATCTCCCCCTTGATGAATGCATTGGCAACACCACTTAAAATTCGAACATTGGCTTATTAACATGAAAAGTTTTGAAGACAATTTCTCCCCCTTTTTGAAAATCAAATGAGATAGAAATAAATTCCCCCCCGCCCATACATATTTCTCCCCCTTGCATACTTATCCCCCTAAGAAAAATCGTGCCAAACTCATTCGTGAATATGTGCAATGTGTGATCAATTCCCCCCCCCCCCCTTTGACAATGTATTCAACAAGGTACAAAAGAGAAATTTTAATTGTTATGAGCATATTATAACATATACATATAAAACAAGGCTCATACAAGTCATACTATCAAGTTACTTAGACTATTACAACAATGAGATACATAAAGTAGTGTAAGCCAAGCTAGAGATCAAATGTAATTTTCAATTTTAGTAAGTCATGATCTCACAAACCTAACTATTTTAAAACCTGAAAGCATGACACTTGTTGCTGCATTTTATTATTTTTCAAAGCACAAATTTAGATCGTATGATATTTGCAAGAGATTATTTGCGCATCTGTCTTATTCTAACCAACCAAGCCAAGCCTATGTCATTTGACAATCAGAAGCTTAAGGACATGATTTTCGTCATACACAACTTCTCCCAAGTTCATATCTAAGTGCAATGATAAGCCATCTCAAAAGAAGTGCGATGCATGCATATTCTCTTGATCTTTTTTTTTTCATTTGAACATAAAAACTCAACATATGAGTTGCTTACTTGATTAATTCATTATAATTAAAAGCTCTTGTGATCATGTAATAAGTTCAAAAACAGCAAGAAAGTTCGATCATGACCAGATTTAGTGTAAGTAATTATTCCATTTACTAGTCATGGCAAAAACTACAAAATGTATAACATGAGTAATGTAGTAAAAACTTTTGGCATGTAAAAGGAATCAAAAAGTCATATATGTTTGAAATACTATGCTCATATTATTTTATGTTCAGATTCACACATAACTTCCCAAGTTTCAAAACTCCCCCTAAATTTAATCCATGAGGATGCATAACCCCTATTGCACTACGAATGTAACAAAAACGAGTGAAATCCAAAGGTTTTATAAAAATGTCGGCCAATTGTTTTTCAATTTCTACATGGTGAAGCACAATGTTTCCTTTTTCAACATTATCACGAAGAAAGTGATACCTAATGTAAATGTGCTTTGTTCTTGAATATTGTACGGGGTTTTTAGCAATGCAAATAGCACTAGTGTTATCACAAAACAATGGAACACTATATATATCAACCCTGTCGGTGGTTTGGAACCGGCAGATCTCCCGACACTACTAAAGTGTTAGAGGAGTTTGATGTTCGTTGTGGGCGCGCGGAGATTCAAGAAGGTGAATTGTAAATGACGCAGGCGACACAAGATTTACGTGGTTCGGGCCGCCTGTGCGTAATACCCTACTCCACGGGATATGTTGATGTTGTATTGGGTGTATCAAGTGTGTCAGTGTGTCTGAACGTCTATGGAGCGTGTGTGTAAACGTCGTCGGCCTGTCCTTTTATAGTACAAGGGCAGGCCGTTACAAATTAGCCTGGACCGACATGTGGCCCCGGCGGTTACTAGTGTTGATACTTGTTCAACACGTTTAATTGCCCTTAATGACCGTGTAATGGGCTTTGACAGCACCATTACTGGTAATTAAGGTCGTCCGATTAAGTGTCACTAATATGGTATTAATGACACTTAATCGGGTCTTGAAGTCCTCGATTCTCCTTTGAAGATCCGGAGCCGTTGCGGGGTCTTCTGGAGGTTAGAGGGTGAAGATCCGATGGTTGGACACGTGGCAGCATAGGAGCACGCTGTGGAGAACAGATAGCTCCATTGTTAGCCGACACGTGTCAGCATTGGAGCTTCCCTCGGTCTGGCTTTCCTCCATCAACGTGGATTTTATTTTTCCTGCACACTGAAGTCAAGAAAAATAGTAAAAATGTTTTTTGCCTATAACTTCGTCGCGGCTTACGATTCTTGAGAAAATTTTTGGTCAAACGCGATTCTAAACACAACTGAATGCGTTGCCTTTTCTTCCAGATTCGATTGTCCTTGGTCCCGCCTTACTTTGGCCTGCCGGGGTGTAGGTAGAGTGGCGTACTTAGGGTGCTTGACCAGGCTAAGTCGATAGCATACTCCAGCCCTAGATTGGCTTGGCGACATTCAGGCGAGTGGGCCATGAACAATATTTGAATCCCAAAGAACCGACAATACAACTCGAATCATATATGAACCGGTCAAACTAAAATTTCTTAAGAATTGCACGTCTTTGTTATAGACAAGAAAGAGAAAAATAAAAAATGTTGAGCCTGTACGAAATGCACGTGGAGTCTGTTTCACCTGATGATGTCTTTCATTATAGGTCCGGGGTACAGGGGAAACAAGTACACTCTTAGGGTACAGAACCAGGCTAAGCGTGTTTATTTTCTCGTTTGACCCAGGGTAGCTAGCCACACTTTTAGTTCTGGGACTGTGACAAGTGTTGCATGAACTTTACGGACCTTCCGGGGAAGATCCGGCTGTTCTCCCGGAGGAACTACCCGACTCTGTACAATGACTCTATAACATACACCCCAAGTTACTACAGACTCACCTCCGTGGTATTAAGTGTAGAACTTACGGAGGTGCTCGATGTTCCAAGGATTTGGGAGAGGTGTCCCATCCTCGGTAGCCAAGCGAACGCTTTCGGGACGGGATACTTTAATCACTCGGAAGGGTCCCTCCCAGCCGGGGGAGAGTTTGTTTAACCCTTCTCTGGATTGTATTCTCCGTAGCACCAGATTGCCTTCCTCGAGCTGTTGGTTGTGTACATGCCGCTGGTGATAACGCCGTAGGGCTTGGCGATATCGGGCATTCCGAACAGCTGCTTGGCACCTTCCCTCCTCAAGGAGGTCTAGGTCTTCACGCTGGAGCTGGTCCTGCGCAACTTCGTCGAAGGTCCGGACCCGGAGTGAACCCAAGGTGATTTCCGGAGGAAGGATTGCTTTAGCTCCGTACACCGGAAAGAAGGGTGTCTCTCTAGTTGACCGGTTTGGAGATGTCCTGTTGGCCCATAAAGTGGGCGGAAGCTCTTCAATCCAGTTGGCTCCATGTTTTTTCAAGCGCTCATATGTGCGCGTCTTGAGTCCTTTAAGGATTTCAGCATTTGCTCTCTCGGCTTGGCCATTGCTTGCTGGGTGAGCTACGGAGGCGTAGCAAACTTGTATGCCGAGGTCTTCGCAATATCCTTGGAATGCGGAGCTTGTGAATTGGGTCCCATTATCAGTGATGATTTTGTTTGGGACTCCAAATCTGCAAACAATGGACTGCAAAAAGTTGATAGCAGATTGTTTGTTGATTGTCACAACTGGAATTGCTTCCGGCCACTTGGTGAACTTGTCGATGGCGACGTACAGGAACTTGTAACCTCCGACGGCTCTTGGGAAAGGTCCCAAGATGTCCATCCCCCACACAACGAAGGGCCATGTAGGAGGTATAATTTGTAGGGGTTGAGCCGGTGTGTGAATTTGCTTTGCATGGAATTGACATGCTTCACATTTCTTCATCACCTCAGTTGCATCCTGGAGTGCTGTAGGCCAGTAGAAGCCATGCCGAAAGGCTTTACCAACCAGCGTGCGGGAAGACGCGTGGTTCCCACACTCGCCTCCATGGATTTCTGCGAGGAGTTCACAGCCTTCTTCCCTTGTGATGCACCGCATTAGGATGCCATTGGAACCACGCCAGTAGAGATCCCCTTCTACTAGTGTGTATCTTTTAGCCAATCTGACTACCCGGTCAGCGGATACATCATCATCAGGAAGGATGTTGTCTTTCAAGTAGCTCCGGATCTCCGAGATCCATGCATCGGAACTAGCTTGAGCTTTTGAGTCTTGCGTGTTGGGTTGCTCGGAGCTCCCGGCAGCACCTATGACCCTTGATGGTTGCCATGGTAATAGGGCCATCGGGACCGTCAGCTTCGGGATGCTGATCTTGCCCCCTTCGCTCAGTTCGGCAGGTTGAGCTGTTGGTTTTGACAACCTCCGGACAAAAATTCCGTCAGGAGCCGGAGCTCCGGTTGACGCTTTCGTCGCGAGTTCATCAGCTTCAGTGTTATGGGCATGCTGAACATGGTGGAGATCTAGGACTTCGAAATCCTTCTGAAGCCTCTAGACTTCAAGGAGGTAAGCAGCTAGCTGGAGATTATTGCAGGAACATTCAGCCTTCACTTGCTTAATGATGAGATGCGAATCTCCCTTGACCAGCAGTTGCTTGACACCATATGACAGTGCCACCTTTAGTCCGTAGATGAGCGCTTCATACTCTGCCATGTTGTTGGTCGCATTGAAGTCAAGGTGTACCATATATTTCACATTCTCCCCGGTCGGTGCAAGGAGAAGGATTCCAGCTCCGGCCCCCTGCTTCTGCATGGAGCCGTCGAAGTAGAGGGTCAAGTGAGGCTCGGTGAAGGCTGGAGCTTGATGTTCCGGCTTCTACTCACTGGGGCCCCCAGGGTTTGATGGAGAGGGAGTCCATTCCGCCACAAAATATGCCAATGCTTGACTCTTGACTGCTTGCCTTGAAATGAATTCAAGATCAAATTTAGCCAATTCCGCTGCCCACTTTGCAATATTCCCAGTTGAATTGGGATTATGCAAGATTGCTCAAAGTGGGTAAGAGGTCACCACTGAGACTTTGTGAGCTTGGAAGTAATGGCGAAGCTTCCTGGAGGCAATAAGAACTGCATAGAGCAGCTTATGCACCTCTAGGTATCGATTCTTGGCATCATGTAGTACCTCACTGATGAAGTACACCGGGCGTTGAATGGTCTGGACCTTCCCGGAGGGGCCTAGAGCTTCCACTTCACTGACCCGGATCCTCCCGGAGGGGTCCGGATTTTCTTCGGGGACCTCCGGGTCCTGGCTGGAGGAACCCGGAGCTTTTTCAGAAGCGACCTGGACCCTCCCGGAGGGGTCTGGGTCTTCTGAAATGACTTCTTGTGGATTCGAGTCTGGGAACTGGGACCCAGACTCGCTTTCAGGTACCTTCGGACCCTCTTGAAGGAGTCTGGATTCCTGAGTATGAGGTAGCTCTGGTCTCTCCGCAACCAGAACCATACTGACGACTTCGTCAGTTGCTGAAATATAAAGCAACAAAGGATCAATAGTGTTCGGAGCTACCAGAATTGGTAGGGTGGTGAGGAACTGTTTCAGCTCCTGGAATGCCTTCTCTGCTTCTTCGAACCATTGGAATGGTCCGGACTTCCTCAATAACTTGAAGAAGGGGAGTGCCCGTTCCGCCAGTCTTGAAATGAACCGGCTGAGGGCTGCTAGACATCCAGTTAACTTTTGGACGTCTTTGATGCGGGTTGGTGGCCGCATGTCTTCAATGGCCTTGATCTTCGCCGGATTAGCTTCTACGCCCCAGTGACTTACCAGGAAACTGAGAAGTTTTCCGGAGCTAACCCTGAAGACACACTTGTCTGGGATTTAGCTTTGTGCGGGTGGCCCGCAGCTTGTCGAAGACAGCCTGCAGGGTGTCAAGGAGTGACTCCTTGTTCCTGACCTTGACCACAATGTCATCGACGTACACTTCCACTATGTCTCTAATGAGTTCTTCAAAGGTTTTGTACATAGCTCGTACAAAAGTTGAAGCTGCATTCTTTAGACCAAAAGGCATGGCTGTATAACAGTACAATCCATCTACTGTGATGAATGAGGTATGCTCTTCATCTTCCCTAGACATCCTGATTTGATGATACCCGGAATATGCGTCTAGGAAACACAGTAATTCACACCCGGAGGTGGACTCCACTATCTGATCTATTCTAGGTAGTGGGAATGGATCTTTTGGACATGCCTTATTTAGTGTGGTGTAGTCGATGCACATCCGAAGCTTCCCGCCGGCCTTGGGCACAACGACTCGGTTTGCCAGCCATTTTGGATGGAAGACTTCTCGGATGAATCCAGCTTCGAGTAACTTCTTCACTTCTTGTCGGATGAAGTTCTGTCGCTCTACAGATTGCTTTCGAGGCTTCTGATGCACAGGCCGGGCGTCGGGGTAGATCTTCAGATTGTGCTCAATCACTTCCCTTGGGATCCCAGGCATTTGTGATGGTTGCCAGGCAAACACGTCGACATTAGCCCAGAGGAAAGTGACGAGCGCGAGTTCCTATTTGTCGTTCAACCCTCCCGATATACGGGTGGTCTGAGCGGCATCGGAACCAATTTGGACAACTTTGACACGAATGTCGGTGTCGCCGCTTGGCTGCACACGAGGTGCTGAAGTCGAGCCTCGTTGACGAATGCTCGCGGGTTTTGGGGCTTGCTCCTGCCTGGAGTCCTCCTCTTGCGCTGTGGTGGGTGCATGGAGTTCTTCCAGAGCAGTTACTCCAGCAGTACGATCTCCGCGGATCTGGAGAACGCCTACTGGCGTTGGCATCTTCAAAACCAGATAACCATAATGAGTAGCTGCCATGAATTTGTACAGGGCAGGCCTACCCAAGATGGCATTGAAGGGTAAGTTGATCTGAGCGACGTCGAAGACCAACTTCTCGGTGCGGTACTTCTCCCGTGTCCCGAAGGTAACGAGGAGAGTAATAGCTCCGAGTGGGGTAATGGCCCCCGGACCTACTCCGGAGAAAGGTCAAGAGGGGTGGAGATCCGAAGGTCAGAGTTGAAGCTTAGTAAAAGCTTTGAAGCTTATGAGGTTAAGCCCCGAACCTCCGTCTACCATGACGTGGTGGAGCTGGATGTTATTGATGGTAGGAGATACCATCAAAGGTAACTGACCTGCTCCAACCATGTTCCGAGGGTAGTCCAAAGCATCAAAAGTGATGGCTCTGTCCATCCACTTCCGATGAGGTTCCGGCCTGACTGTAGGAGCTTCAACAGCCATATCCCGACGCATAGTCTTGATGACGCGGCGGGAGTTGATGTCCCATGATCCACCAAAAATGGTGTTCATGGTCTTCCGATGCTCGTTGTCAGAGACGTCAGAATAATCGTCGACGGAGGTGTAAACGGCCTTCAGGACCTTTTTGGGATCCTAAAAACCTAATTCCTCTTCAGCCGGAGCTTCGTCGACTTTTTGCTTTCCTTCCCTCTGTCGGAAAGGAGATTCTATCCGGCGCTTGTTGTAGCGCTCGACAAGGTTTTGGACCTCCCGGCAGTCTTCCAAACTGTGGCTGCCAGTTTTGTGAATTGGGCACCACACCTTGGGCTTGCTACCGTCTTCAGAAGACGGTCGAGGTCGCTTTTCGGGGCGTGGCCCCCGGCCACCCAGAGCTGCAGCAGCTGCAACATTGGATGTACCGGCCGACGGCTTCTTCTTGTCGTTGGTCTTTTTCTTCTTCTTGCCATTCCCGGAGGTAGCGGCTTCTTCTTTGGAGGATTTCTTGTGACCCTCCGGGGTTGGTTTGGAGTGCATCTCACGGCCCTCCGCAGCTCTGGCACATTTGTCTGCCAAGCTGAAGAGTTCCGTGACGCTGGTGATCTCCTTGATCGCCAGTTTCTCCAGCATCTTCTTGTCCCGTACACACTGTCTGAATGCCACAATGACAGAGGCGCTAGAGATAGAAGGGATAGTGTTTCGTACCTGAGAGAACCTCTGGATGAATGATCGCAGGGATTCTCCCCCTTTTTGTACGACTGCAAAAAGGTCCAGTTCAGTGCCTGGTCGGGTGTAAGAAATCCCGAAGTTGTCGGTGAACTGCCAGCACAACTCCTCCCAACTGTTAATAGAGTTGGGTGGAAGGCTCATAAACCAGGACCTGACGGTCCCAGTTAAGTCCACTGGAAAATAATTGGTCATCACGGCCTCGTTTCCTCTAGCTGCCAAGATTGTAGTGGAGAAGATCTGAAGAAATTCGGCGGGATTGACAGTCCTGTCGAATTTTTCCGGCAGGTGAGGCCGGAACTTCTGTGGCCACCTAACCATATGCAGATGTATAGCCAGGGCTGAACAGCCTCCTCCTACTCCTTCAGGAGCAGAAAGGTCCTGAGCTTCCCGTCTTTCACGAGCATGCTCAATATGGACTCGGCCGTCTTGTTGGCGATATCGGCGATCAAGCTCTGCCCGGAGGTCATGAGTTGAGAGCCTGGATACCGTGTGAGTGCGTCGTGCCCCGGAGGGCAATGATGTCACTTATTGTGATGCAGCACGTCTCCTTCTATTGGAAACGTGCGGACCAAGTCTACCAGACAAAGTCTGCCGCTGCGACGGGGCTCGTCCGGAAGGAGGAGGACCCTGGTTGCTGATACGTTCGGCTGCTGCTGCAACCAAATGTTCCACATCGGCCCTCCACTGTTCCAGTGCATCCCGAGATGCATCCGAAGGTGGTGGGCATTGGAGAAGAGCACGCGCTGCATGGAGCGCGTGTTCTGGGTTGTCATGATTTGCCGACGCAGTGATTGACGTCGGTGCACCATCACGTTGCCCAGCTTGATTTGCTGGTGGAGGCGGTGGTAGTGGGAGTGTGACTCCTGCTGGTGCTGAGGCTCCTGCTGGTGGCTGCATATTGGAGGGATTGCCCCCAACAGCTTGAGCAGCAGGTTGACCGTTGGATGATCCAGCAGCTGAGTTCACCATTCTCAAAATCTCAGGCGCACCCCTACCTGGCGCGCCAACTATCGGTGGTTTGGAACCGGCAGATCTCCCGACACTACTAAAGTGTTAGAGGAGTTTGATGTTCGGTGTGAGTGCACAGAGATTCGAGAAGGTGAATTGTAAATGACGCAGGAGACACAAGAGTTTACGTGGTTCGGGCCACCTGTGCGTAGTACCCTACTCCACGGGATGTGTTGATGTTGTATTGGGTGTATCAAGTGTGTCAGTGTGTCTGAACATATATGGAGCGTGTGTGTAAACGTCGTCGGCCTGTCCTTTTATAGTACAAGGGCAGGCCGTTACAAATTAGCCTGGACCGACATGTGGCCCCGGCGGTTACTAGTGTTGATACTTGTTCAACACGTTTAATTGCCCTTAATGACCGTGTAATGGGCTTTGACAGCACCATTACTGGTAATTAAGGTCGTCCGATTAAGTGTCACTAATATGGTATTAATGACACTTAATCGGGTCTTGAAGTCCTCGATTCTCCTTTGAAGATCCGGAGCCGTTGCGGGGTCTTCTGGAGGTTAGAGGGTGAAGATCCGATGGTTGGACAGGTGGCAGCACAGGAGCACGCTGTGGAGAACAGATAGCTCCATTGTTAGCCGACACGTGTCAGCACTGGAGCTTCCCTCGGTCTGGGGTTAGGTCCAGGGATGCCACTTCGGTACATAGTCCAGAGCTTCCTCCCTTGCGGGCGGTAGCTCCGGTTTGATAGTACACGTGGCGATCCTGGGGCTAACCATGTTGGAGAAGCGGGTCCGGACATGTCTGACATGTGGGCCTCCGAAGTTCTTCAAATCAAGTGGGTGACTTTCCCTTGATACCTTTGCAATCCCAAGGGGTATATGGTACCCAGGGTACTGATAAACCCCATTGTCCTTAAGTGTTTGAACAATCCAAAGAATTTGTGAGCAAGCACTAGCAGCAGCTACATATTCAGATTCAGCTATGAATTGTGCAACTGAGTTTTGTTTTCTAGAGGACCAATCAACAAGTGAATTACAAAGAAAATGACGAGAATTGGAAGTACTTCTCCTATCAATCCTACAACCCCCAAAATCAGCATCCGAAAAAGCTTTCAAAGTTACGGTTGAGGAATAAGGAAGAAAAATGCCAAATTCTTGAGTTCCATGTACGTACCTGAGAATCCTTTTGACGGCTTTACGATGTGAAGCACGTGGGGAGGCTTGAAACCGTACTCAAAGACATACGCTGAATTGTATGTCCAGTCTTGATGTCGTGAGGTACAAAAGTGATCTGATCATGCTTCTATATTCTTTTTAATCCACGGGTTCACCATCTTCATCAAGTTCAAGTGTTGTTGCCGTTCCCATTGGTGTCCGAAGAAGCTTGCTTTTGTGCATGTTGAAGCGTCTTAGGAGGTCTTTTGTATACTTCATTTGATGCACAAAGGTATCCTCCTTGGTTTGCTTGATTTGCAGCCCCAAAAAGTATGTTAGTTCTCCCATCATACTCATCTCAAATTTTGAACTCATCATAGCTGAAATCTTGAACACAAGATCATGAGAAGCACAATCAAAGATAATATCATCCACATACACTGAACGAATAATGAGCCATTGCCATGCTTAAGAACAAAAAGAGTTTTATCAACCTTGCCCATAGTAAACCCCTTTTCAAGTAAGAATGTTTTTAACCTATTATACCATGCTCTAGGGACTTGTTCGAGACCGTACAAGGCTTTGGACAGTTTGTAAACATGATTAGGAAAATCTGGATTTTCAAAACCCAGTGGTTGTTTGACATAAACCTCCTCAACTATGTAGTCGTTAAAAAAGCACTTCTAACATCCATTTGATATAACTTAAAACCTTTAGATGCAGCAAAAGCTAACAAAATTCTTATGGCTTTTAATCTAGCAACAGGAGCAAAAGTTTCATCAAAATTTAGACCTTCAACTTGAGTGAAACCTTGAACAACCAACCTAGCCTTATTCCTAACCACAACCCCATCCTCGCTTTGTTTATTTTTAAACACCTATTTAGTTCCAATTAAAGTGTGACATTGAGGTGGAGGTTCAAGTTTCCAAACATTATTTCTTTCAAAATTTTGTAACTCTTCTTGCCTGTCAATAATCTAAGACTTATTAGTGAGTGCGTGTGATATATATTTGGGTTCAAAAGCAGCAACAAAAGCACAATGAGCATGAGAGTTTGGATCGCAAAACTTGTACCGTGTGACTCGTTCGTGCAAGCTTCCAATAATTTGTTGTGGAGGATGTTGAGAACCTGGAGGGGAGTGGACACTTTACAAGCTTCTTCTTCTTCATGTTCATCACAAGTCAATGAGCTTGTGACTTGAGGAGGATCTGAACCAGCAATGGTGGTCGTTGGTGCTGGCTGTGAATCAAAATCAAGAGCTGGAACAATGTCATTAGCTGCTGAATTTTTAGGCAGCAGCTCCACCTCTTCCTTATGTTCAACATAAATGCTCTCCCCCTGCGGATATGGATCTGGACCTGCAATGTTTGAGCAAGTACCTGGGCTAGCTTTATTAAAAGACACTTCACAAGTCTCCACAATTTTGTTAGTGTCAAGTAAAAGCACACGGTAGCCTCTAGTATGAGATGGATAACCAAGAAACATACCATCAATGGATCTAGGTTCAAATTTATCAAGATTACCATGTTTCTTAACAAGAATTTGCAACCAAAGACCCGAAAGTGTGTAACACTAGGCCTATGTTCAAACCGGAGCTCATATGGTGTTTTACCTAGCTTAGCACGCAAGAAAACACGATTTGAGACATAACAAGCGGTTGCAGTCGCATCAACCCAACATTTCCTAGAAGTTTGATATTATAAAGCATAGTCCTAGCCATCTCAACTAAGGTTCTGTTCTTTCTTTCTACAACATCATTTTGTTGAGGTACATATGGTGAAGAAAATTGATGATCTATTCCATTTTCAGTACAAAAGTGATCAAAAGATTGATTTTTGAATTCGGTTCCGCTATCACTTCTAATTGCTTTTAAAGATCCTGGGCGATCAATTGATAATCTAAGAAATAAAGTTCTAAAGTGATTAAAATCTTCATTCTTAGATGCCATAAAGTAAACCCAAGAGAATCTAGAATAATTATCAACAATCACAAGAACATACCATTTACCCTCCGAAGGATTGAACACATGAAGGTCCTACGGTGTCAAGGTGCAAAAGTTGACCCGGTTCAGTTGTCATGATCATTGTGAGATGAGTATGTGAACCTGCAACCATCTTGGCATGTCTAAAAGAAGAGAACACAATTTCTTTGCCCCCTTTAAGCTTAGGCAGCCCACATATGTGATCAAGAGCACTACACATTAGATGATCAAAGTCTACGTGACCAAGTCTACGATGCCAAAAATATAAGTCCTTTGAATCATTAGCAACTAGACACATATGCTTAGAGGAAGCCATATCAAAATCAGCTTTAAAAACTCTTCCAAACTGAGACATGTTAAAAATAAGCTCACTATTTGAATTTGCAACTTTGCAGAAATTTTTAGTGAAAATAATTTCCAAATTTTCATCTAGCAGTTATGAAATAGAAAGCAAGTTGTATTTCAAATTTTTAACAAGTGCGACATCCTTCAAAGTGTAGTGATCATTTACTCTAACCGAACCCTTAGTAATTATTAGGAGTTGAAGAATTATCGGCAAAAGTAACATTCTCTACATGTGACACAAAAGAGATGGAGGAGAACCATTCTTTGTTACCGGTCATGTGGCGTGAGCAACCTAAATCCACAATCCAAATATTCTCCTTCCTCGAGCGTGTAACCAGCATAGAAGCACAATACATTGATGACTCAATACTGGGGTTAGTCAAAAGGCATTTAGGAATCCAATACTGAGTCACACGATGTCCAGCAGGAATAACACGCGAAAGCTGAGATAAAACAACAGGTTTATGAGCCAAAGCTTGATTATTTTTGTACCCAACTACTGTCCTTTGAGATGTTACATGTGTAGCATGAAAAACAATAGGTTTCGGAGCAAACTTTGCATGTTTTCGACTCATTACAACAGATTGCATATTCCTATCATTCGGTTTAGCAAGTGTGGCAAATT
This sequence comes from Tuctoria greenei, assembly GCA_036927565.1. Classification (NCBI taxonomy): domain Eukaryota; kingdom Viridiplantae; phylum Streptophyta; class Magnoliopsida; order Poales; family Poaceae; genus Tuctoria; species Tuctoria greenei. The sequence continues at coordinate 151,434,281 of JAYESD010000007.1, forward strand.
TTGCATGAAAGTTATGAGATCTAGCAATCATTCTTTCCTTTTTCTGTTGTTTAGCTAGTCTATAACAAAAATCTATAATATGACCATCTTTACCACAGTAGGTACAATGAAATTTAACTTTGTGTTCATGTCTAGATGAGCAAGCAACATTTTTATTTGAAACCGAATGAGACAACACTCCTGCAGATTTGAAAATCTTTTTTGTTTAGGAACTGTTTGAATCAAACCACTTCCTAATGACTTTACAATTTTAGGTGGACGTTCCTTAGCATGAGCATGAGAATCAGAACCTAAACCAGTTTTATCATTGCAAGACTTGGAAGAATGCAACAACAAGTTTAGTTTCTTATTCCCATTACAAAACCGATCTAATGTCCTATACATGTCATGAAGTTTATTGGACAGATCAAGACAACTTTCACATGAAGTTTTTCCTTTTAATTTGCAATTGTAACAATATTTAACTTTATGAGAACGTAAACATTGTTCAATATAGAAATTTCATTCATAGCATCTTGTAGTTTCTTGTCAAGATAATCACAAGTGGAACAATGCAAATAAATTGTAGAACAGCTAGCATCTTTCAAGTTTTTATCATTAAGTGCATCAAGCTCTCTGTTCTTTTCAATTTCTAACTCAAGTTTATCAAGTGTGGAGGTGTGCGCACTTCTTAACGAGGACAACTATTTATATATTAAATCACATGAGGAACAAGAATCATCACTAGGAATCAAGGATTTCAAACGATTAATTTGGATTCTAGTGACTCAATTTTAACAGCATTGTCTCTTAGGTTTTTGTCCTTTTTCTTAACTATAATAGTGGCATGAGAAATAGCATCACACGTTTCTTCGCAAGTAGGACATACCTCTTCATTGTTGCTGTCGTGTGCAGCCTCCTCCATACTTGATCTTGACTTGCCCGCCATGAAGCACAAGTTTCCAAATCATCTTCATCTTCGTTACTTCCAATGTCCACATCGCTTGAGCCAAGTTCTTGAAGTGCGGAGATAAAACTGCTCACCAATTGACGTCCTGTAAAACCCTTCTTTTTCTTCGCATCGTTTGCAGAGGAGTACTTCACCCTTGTTTGCTTTTCATTCCGGGAAGTAGGACCTGAAAGGTTAGGGCAATCTGAACGAAAATGTCATGTCTTAACATGTTCGAAACATCGTTGAGGTCCGGAGCTTCCTCTCCTTCTAGTTCTCACATTTTGCAATGCTTTCGAGAACCCAGTAGAGAGAAGTACTAGTTCTTCCTCTGGAAACTCCTCAATCTGTTCAAGGGTTAGAGAGGACAACAAAGCAAGTGTACCACAAGATGAAGATTGGTCGGAGCTAGGCATATCTTGTCGAGAAACAAATGCAAGAGACTTGTTGGGGTTCTTATGTGAGGTTATGTCAATTTCATGAGTTTTCAATTTAGAATAACCAACATCTAATGTAAGTGTGCTCATAACAGTAGATTCACGAATAGATGTGACTTTCATCTCCCAAATTGACATGTCTAATGCACTTAGTAATTGCCTAGCGTTTCCAACATCTGAAAAATTAACATTGACACTACGCAAGTTGCTAAGAATTTTGTTAAAATGAGCAAAGAGATCGTCAATTGACTCATCAGGTTGCATCTCAAAATGCATGTATTCCTTTTTGAACATATCTTGTTTTACCTCCTTGATCGTGTTAAATCCTTCGTGGTAGTCGCAAAGTGCTTTCTACACATCGTATGTTGATCGTAGGTGTGCAACACGGTCGAAGTCACTTTGAGTTAATCCTTGTATGATCAATTTCTAAGCCTTGTTGTTGTTGTCGACATCTCTCAGATTTGTAGCTGTAATTTGATCATTTGACGGCACTTCGTAAGGATTGTACACCTTCTCCCATATTGCAAAGCCTTGTGCCTGGATGAAGGCTTTCATACGTGCCTTCCAAATCTGAAAATCAATACCACTAAAGACACAAGGTTTTGTGGAGTATTGCTCCATGATGATTAGTCAAAAACACATGCAAATCACAAAGATTAGAGCACCATGGCTTTCATACCAATTGTAGGATCGAACAGCACGTGAAAAGCTACCATGGGGGGGGGATGAATGGTACATTAAAACTTTTTCAGCGGAAGCAATAAAAACCACATGGCAGAAAATGGTCTGTTCAAGAAATTGTGTGTGAGAATAATATAAACTTGTTTAACTTTGATAAAAGAGATACATATCATTGAGAATCAAGTCACAAAGAGAACACAAAAAGAATCACTAAAATCCATCTAGAGAAGCTCAAGTTACGATCGAAAGATCAAACAAAGGTCAATCTGTCCTACCCGAGAAAAACAGTTCTGGAACACTGCAAAGAAACTCGTGTAGATCATAAACCACAAATCCAATGGCTGTGAAATTTTTTACAGATGATAGAAAATTAAGTTGTGAAGACAACCCAAAATGAATCACGTCAATCGGATATGTAAAACTCGAGTTATGATAAAACCCCCAAAGAAAGGTAGTGTTGTGCAGAAACTCGGCGAGAAAAAATTGTTTGAAACAAGTCGGACAGTCAAGGCAAAAAAGTTCCTTTCAACAATGAATTTTATTCAATAGAACACAATAGGAACATCGACAAAGTCGTGCACCATGAGCTCTGGCCTGCCTTGCTTATATAACCAGCCCTTAGGCCAACCCAAACCTAACTAGGACTCTAATCCTACTCAATTCACGAATCGAAACATTCCATAACTGCTCAAGACTCTTCTATACGCAGATAGAAGCAATCTTAAGACTTTCAAACACCATAGGAACGTATCCCACATTCCTAAAACAACTTAAATTCGTGACCTACACAAAATCCTATCATAACCAACTCAAATCTTTCCATATTTGAGTCAAACCCGACTCAGCCGCAGCCTGGGTACTTAACCTAGTCGGTTGGACCTTTCCGACCAATTCTTTATGTCCACATATCTTCATCACGCCTCGGAACCATGTAGCCACGTCCATGCACTACTTGCATACGTGCAAACACCTTCCAACGACGTCCACGATACCTTCATATGCATTGTTCTTGATTCATACATGTTGTGCGACCTCCCAATCAACTCAACCACAATTCCTCCGGACTTTGTTGTTGAACCTCATCTTCTCTCTAATACTAGTTCAATGGATCCCGTCACCAGCCATGTTTTGAACTCAAGCAACACCTACACATGAATAAACAACCTATACTTCCGAGCACAAGCCCTCGACTTGACCCTCGTTAGTTCCATAACCACAAGACCTTACGTGACCACCTCACATAAGCATGTTGAAAACCATAGCATAATGATATCATCCATAACCACCAAAACATACAAAAAACTTAGTAAAAGAGTACAAAGCAAACTGCCCATAGATGTAAAGCAAGTTCAAAACATTGCAAGTTAAAAGCAGAACCATTGCAAACAAGTTCCAAACCTTGCCAAAGCTAACCGGAACTTGATAAAAAGATGTTTTAGTAGTATTCAAACCTTTTATCGTCAAACCAATATATTCAGCACACATAGATCTCACAAGCTTGTATAATGCTCGTCTCTCATTTGCCTGTCTACGTTTTGTCGGAGGTCAAAATTGGCGACGGGCCTTAATACATTGCATCTCTCATTCGCCCGTCTCCCTTTTGCCGGAGGTAAAAAATTAGAGACTCTCCTTTTTAATGTTCTTCTCTCATGTGCTCATATCCCTTTTGCCACTCGCTCGACATCGTGAGCGCTCGTTGCCACTCGCGCGCAGAGTTAACATCGTGAGTGCCCGTTGCAGGGACAAACAAACACAATGACATTTCAATTCAGGGATATAATTGGAATTCAGGGATAAACAAACGCAATGATATTGCAATTCAGAGATAATTTGCAACTCAATAAATTTCATAGTTCATACACATTGCGTGCCCTCTAGACTATACATTTTGATTCTAAACTTATTCCTATGAAGCTCCCATCGATCAATCTAAATTGTACCGTCCAGCTTGCTCCCGAACTCGTCTCTTATATTCCCCTGGATCCTTAAAATATTGACATTCTTTAAATTAAGAAATTTCCTATGAGAAATGATATATAACCTATGTTGGTCACTTACACAGAGTTACTAACCTTGATAAGTAGATTATAGCAATCATTTTCAACATCGGGTGTATTTGTGTGATGAAGCAAACGCTGAACTTCAAGTAGTATAGTTTTGATTGTAAAACCAGACCACCACCCTTAAGAAATATCAATTTAAGCAACATAAGAAACAATTTCAGATAAGTTTAGCAACAATTACTAATTACTTGAGCAAAATAAGTCTATCCTACAGTCTCTTGATCAAGAACCAAAAGGCAGAGTGCTCCTGAGCGATGGACATTCTGGTGGAAGAAACCACGTGGAAAGGCGCATCTTGGAAGCACAACTGGATAGTACTTTGAGAAGGAGATTGTCAGGTGGTAGTAACCATCTTCCCACAAAGACTACAAAGGAAATTCATTAATAAGGGGACGATGTTATATTGGATATGATTGTGCTTGTTCTTCATGACTTAATCCTTTTTTATCCAGGACGATGCACTGCCACTTCAATAAATCGCCCGACTCAGGCTTTCGTGAGAAACCCTACGCAGAGAAATTAGACAAACAAGTGACGAAATGGCGGCGAGCCATGAAAGTCCAAATACCAAAAACAAACAAGACAGAAAAACAAAACTACAGTTAAGTTTAGCAGTCCATTGCAGAGCTACATACAACCATGCGACCGGTGTGCCATATGTACATACATGAGGATGGTTCTTGCGCCATGCCAAGCGCTCCTCCTTTAGATGGTACGCGCTAAGCCGATATCTAACCCAGCCGTAAACAGTGACAATGAGGAGGATGGCGATGACGACAACAACGATGGCGAACAGAGGCGGCAGTCGCACTGGAGTTGGTCGAACATAGGCGGTGGTTGCACTGGAGTTGGACGATTAGTAAAGGAGAACAGGGGGTGAAGAGACGCGGGAGATAAACACGAGATGCGTGAGACTGAAGTGAGATGAGCGAGATATGAAAGCATGTCTTCCATTGTTGTCAAATAGAGACGCATGACACGAGGACTCGGAGAACTTAATTTTTGTGGGGGTGGTGCAGAGACGTGTGCGACCTCCGTGCGCAACATTTCATTTCCCCGAGGCAGTATTGATGCGTCCCATCATCCCATAAATGCATGCGAAACCAACCGCTACATCATCGACTATGCACAGACCTTATATAAGGCGTGCCATCACCTGTCAGTTCTCCACAAGCACGTCTCTCCTTTTGCATTCGTTTCTTCTTTTTTGTCTTCTCCGCACCGACGACCCACCACCACCATGGCTAACGTTCCGCCGCCAAGCCCACTGAGGGGACCATCCTGCAAGAACTAGTGTTGCATCTCCCTTGAGAGGCTCAACACCGAGCGATGCCTCATTATGGCACAAGAGGCATACAACAACACGTCTCGCGCCATGAGTTCCTTCAGTCTGGGTACCCTTCCAAAGTTTACTGGAATGGGTACCATCGGCCACTACCTCCAAGCCCTCAAAGCAGTAACCTGGTGGCAATGACGGAGAGGAACCTCGGTCGTGGGGTTGCACCTCCGGTGCAGCCGGAGCAACCGACACAGTCAGAGCAGCCGGCCTAGGCTCCTGTTGCACCAACATGGGAGTCGCTGCCGGGGGAGGAGGAGGGGGAGGAGGAGTAAGATTTAGTTTTTCTTTATTGTTTTTAGTTGATGTTTTTGTTTTCTTGTGTCTTCTTGTACTTTTTTCTTGTGTTATGTAATATATTGTGTTAATGAATAAAATTTATTTGTGTTCATCTGTGTGAATGAATATTATCTTGTGTGTTCAACTGTGTGAATGAATGAATGTGTGGTGTGTTAATCTTGTTCCTCAGGAATTATAAGGAAGGATTTGATTATTTTCTTGAAAAATGAATGATTTAGTTATCAAGTGATTGTGCTCTCACTAAATCCAGTGATATGTTAGTCTGTGTGATATCAACAGTGAACTGAAGAAAAATGAAGAAAATCACGAAGCTGATGTGGGGAACAAGAGATGCGCTTTGCCGTTAAACTAGTCTCCATTTTAGTAGAGGAGAGGGAGACATCGATAATAGGAGATGCCCTTCGATGTTAAGTGCATCTCAATTTTGCATCTCCGCACAAACCTTATATAAGGCGCGCCATCAGTCTCTCACTCTCCTCTTCTCTTCGTTCGTCTTCTCCACGCAGACAACCCACCATGGCCAATGTTCCGCCGCCTAGCCCACCGAGGGAGCCACTTTGAAAGAAATAGTGGTGCCGCTCCCCAGAGAGGCTCAACAACGAGCTACTCGAGATGATGGCTCAGGTGCTTGAGAGGTGGTTCAACAGGTTCGAGAGGATGCTCAAGATGATGGCTGAGTTACTTGGTGTCGAGGGCCACAGTAACCTAGTGGCGGCAATGGCGGGGAACCTTGGTCATGAGGTTGCACTGCCGGATCAGCCAGAGCAACTAGCGGAGCAGCCGGAGCAGCCAACCAGGACTCCTGTTGCACCGGCGCCGGAGTCGCCGCCGGAGGAGGTGTAGGACTTAGGTTTTATTTTGTTATTTTTTAGTTGATGTTGTTTTTCTTTTCTCGTGTCTTGTACTTTTTTCTTGTGCTTTGTAATATATTGTTAACGAATAAATGAGATATATTTGTTCATCTATGTAAATGAATATTATCTTGTGTGTTCAGCTATAAATGAATGAATGGTGTGTTCATCGTGTTCCTCAGGAATGTTAATTCATAAGGAAGGATTTCTTTTTTCTTGGATTTAAAATACCACAGTGAATGTACTCTAGATTGGAATGATTATTTAGTTATCAAGTGAATGTACTCTACATTCAATTAGCAATGTGTTCATGTTTGTTTATAACCGAAGCCAAAGGAGATGTGCTTTCTATAAAGTTTGTCTCATTTCTTTCGCAAATAGGAGATGCACCTTGTTAGCCACGCGTCTCCCGTTTATCAAAGGATCGGGCTCGTCTCGGATATTTCATGAAATGAGACACGCCTTATAGTATCTTGTCTCCTTTTACGCTTAGCTGCACCTTTCTATCGTGAACTAGCATCCTCGCTGAGGCAGGCTCGTCTCATTTACCCACATTAGTGACGGTCACCTTTGCGCTCGTCTCTGATCTTTATCTCCTATTTGTGTTTCTTACGTAGTGGCTGCCACCGCTTCTCCACCTCTGCGTTGCTTCCTGCTCGGCCTTGTCACCAGCTGAGCCATCGCCTGCGTGCAACATCGCATACACCACTGCCTCGTTGGCCGCACGCGCCCTTCCGCCCTCTAGAGCTTTATGTGAGCACAAGTCCTCGACTTGACTCACATTAGTCCAATAACCACAATACCTTATGTGAGCACCGCACATAAGCATGTTGCAAACATAAAAAGATAATGTCCATCATGATCAACCAAAACACATCAAACACTTAGTAAAAAACACTAAGCAAACATATCATAAGCCAAGAAATCAAGTTCAAAACATTGCAAGTGAAAAACATAACAGCCGCACGAATATTTCAGTGCAAGAAAGATCAAACTTATGTTCTACTTTTTATGTAGTTCATGGTTGGGAACTTGGCGCATAGCCGACTCAAGGAGGAGCACTTGGCATGGCGCAAGAATCACCCCCATGTATGTACATATGGCACATCGGTCACATGGTTGTATGTAACTCTGCAATGGACTGATGAACTTAATCACACTCTATAGTTTTGCTTTTGGTATTTGCAATTTCATATCATTATATTTGCGTCACATATTGTCTAATTTCTCTTTGTAGGGTTTCTCTGCGAAGCCTGAGTCGGGAAACTTAATGAAGTGGCAGTGCATCGCCGCCAGTATAGAAAGGGTAAGTCATGAAGAACAAGCAAAATCCAGTATAACTATCGTCCTCTTATTAATGAATTTCCTTTGTAGACTAATTTAGAATGTGGTTACTACCCTCTTACAATCTCCTTCTCAGAGGACTATCCCTTGGTACCTCTGAGATGCGCCTTTCCACCAGGTTTCTTCCACCTGAATGTCCATCGCTAAGGAGCACTTTTCCTTGCAGTTCTTCACCAAAAGACCATAAGATAGACTTATTTTGCTCAAGTAATTAGTAATTTTTGCCGAACTTATTTGAAGTGGTTTTTTTATGTTGCTTAAATTGATATTTCGTAGGGGTGGTTGCATGGTTTTACTGTCAAAATTTTACTACTTGAAGTTTAGAGTTTGTTTCATTTGCCCAATGCACCTAATATTGAAAATGATTGCTATAATCTACTTTTATCAAGGTTAGTAACTTTGTGTTAGTCAGAAACTCTAGGTTAAATATTATTCCTCATTCGACATGTCAATTTAAAGAATGTCAATATTTTTACAATCCAATGGAATATAAGAGACGTGTTCGGGAGCAAGCTCAACGATATAGTTTAGATCGATCGATGGGAGCTTCATAGGAATATAAGTATGAAAATGTACATTTTAGAGGGCATGCAATATAAACTATGAAATGTTCATTGAGTTGCAAATGTTTATCTCAGAATTGCAATGTGATTGCGGTTCTATGTTCACTGTGGCAACAATGCACATTTATTATCTCTTCACACGAAGTGGCAACGAACGCTCATGATGAACTGCGCGAGTGGTGAATGAGAGACGAGCATTATACAATCCCATCTCTGATTGTTGACCTAAGCTATTTTTAGCTCTCGCACGCTCTCTCCCAACACATGGCAAAATTTTCGCACTCTCTCGACCTAGAAACAGCAGCTCCGACACCTTGGCCGCTTCGTCCCCGGAGCACGCCGCCGCCTGATTGTCCCGTCCCAGAGCAAGCCACCGCCTGATCATCCCATCCCCGTAGCACACCGCTGCCTAGACCCTGCACTCGGAGCATGCCGGCACCGTCCCTCTTTCTCGACTCGCTTTTCGTTATTGTCGCGCTGCCGCCATCGTCCCTGACCTTGGTATGATCATTTATGCTCTCTTTCCCAATACCGCCGCACTGCTGCCATCAGAGAGTTGAGGAACCACCACTTTGGTGCCTCCGCCACCTCATCCCTGGAGCATGCTGATGTCTGATCATCCCTGTTAGCACGCTGCCGCCTGGACCTTGCCCTCAGAGCGTGGTGCTGCCATCGACCCCGACCTCGATAATCGGTTTGATCAAGCCCTAACCAACACATTTCCAAATTTGCTCAAACAATGGTAGTAAAAGTTTCAAATTTTGGGAAACTATGACACTCCCAACACCGCCAGCCTGCTGTCATCAGAGAGTTGAGGAACCGTTGCTCCGGTGCCTCTGCCACCTCATCCCCGGAGCACGCTGTCTAAACGTCCCTATCCCCAGAGCATGCCGCCGCCTCGACCTGCCATTAGAGCATGCCGCTGCCATCGACCCTGACCTCGATAATCGGTATGATCAAACCCTAACCAACAGAAATACCATTCTCTAGTAAAATTTGTTCCTAAGCCTTCAGATATTTTCTCCTTTATGTGACTGTTTGTGAGAATGTGACTGCAATTTGATAATGTTTTATATGATTTCAGTGATTTTATTGAATTTGGGGATGTCTTAATTAGAGCATCAGCAATAGACTGAAGAGGTTAGACAGCAGACTACTCAATGTATGTGTAACTACATTTATTTTACTCTATTATTAATCTTTTGCTAATTCTCATTTTATCGTGTGGCAGGACTATGAAACCGCCTTCAAGAGCACAATATAGAGAAACTATGCAGGCTCATCGTTAATGAAGTCATTGATCCAAAGGGAAAATTTTCATTACGGTATACATGATTAGATGATGACAGTTATGATGTGTGTAATTAGTTACTTGATAACAAGGATGAACAGGGGGCATTCTTTGTGTAATTTGTTACTTTACTAACCACGTTTGACAATTTGTTAATATTTGATTGGTCAATATAATTTAATGTGTGATCTCCATTTGGCTATACATATGTTCATGATTGTGTATGTTGTTGACACTGGCTATGCGGCTGCCAAATCTCTGATACGTTATTATATCCGCTCAAGGGATATGACATGGCTTGGTTGATCGTACAAGGAGACGCGTTACTATACAACCCGTATGAGTTAAGTAGGTATACGAGATGTGCCCTCCTCTCTGACAAAAAGGAGACACGCTTTACATGAACTCGACTCATATTTGTTTCGTAATTGAGACGAGCATTCCTTGGAGATCGTCTCCTTTCATAATCGAAGCAAGTCTCCCATACCCACCGGTCAGGCGCGTCTACTTTTGTCATGGAAGCGGGCTCAACTCTCATTCTCTCTATAGAGAGATGTGAATAAAATCGGTTCATCTCGATTTTCTATTGCCCTTCTATGACCTCCCAGCTATGGCAGAACAAGTGGCTGCCAGATCTGCCCTGTTCTTTCCCTCTTTGGAGGTACTCTTCTAAAAGTCTTTGGGTGATTATAAACGGATCTTAAAACAAATAGTTAGTCCTCTCCCCCTCTCCCGTTCCTTACTATTTTTTGTCCCTTTAGATCTTGACTATCAGTGGCTTTGAATTTCTTTGATTTAGCTCTTCTTTTCTGTACATAGATGTCGTTGGATCGAAGTTGGATGTATGGGCCGCGCCTTTGTAATGAATATATCCAAGAGGTAGATGCATTTATCGATTTCACAAAGAAAGATATGTTGGACGACATTAGAGGGACTATTTGTTGTCCTTGCAGATATTACAAGAATGAGAAGAGATATCGCACAGATGAAGTGTTGAGATCACATTTGATCACGCATGGATTCATGGTGGATTATCAGTGTAGGAACAAACATGGGGAGGAGGGGCTTAATACAGTAGAGATAAGAGATTCATATATGGAGAGGGAGGTTCCAACCAGTGTCGAAGAAGATCACAACGACGATGTGAACATGCCAGATATATCAGGGTTCACCGAAGACGACATTGAGTTTTAGGTGCATAACATAGAGGAGATGGTATGCAATGTCGTGAGACATGGTGACGATGATTTGTACAATAATGGTGAACTTGCAAATTACAAGAAGATGCAGAAAGACTCAAATAAGCCATTGTATCATGGTTGTGCGGCTAGGTACACCAGACTATTTGTGATGATAAAACTTTTCCAGTTAAAGGTGAGCAACAGATGGAGTGATTTTAGTTTTAAGGAATTGTTCACGCTCCTTAAAGACATGTTACCCCAAGGCACTAGAGTCCCTAAGACAGTTTATGAGGCAAAACAGATAGTCTGTCCACTAGGTTTTGAGGTGGAGAAAATCCACGTGTGCAAGAATGATTGCTTTTTATATCGTGGATCGAGTACAAAAATCTAGAGAAATGCCCTATTTGTGGAGTGGATCGATTCAATCGTAGGAAAGATGGCGGTGATGACGAGAACTACAATAGAAGAAAAAGAGGGCCTAAACAGGTGTTTTGATACTTCCCTATCATTCGTTTGAAGTGTTGGTTTGCAAACAAGAAGGAGTCAGAATTGTTGTGATAGCACAAAGAGAAGCATAAGCAGGATGCTAGAATGATAAGACATCCCGCTGATGCCACACTGTGGTGAAACATTGATTCACAAAATCTTGATTTACCATTGATCCTAGGAATATCAGGATCACAATGAGCACTGATGGCATGAACCCTTTTTTGAACAGTAGCACACATAGCACATGGACCATTGTGCTAACAATTTTAAACTTTCCTCCTTGGTTGTGCAACAAACAAAAATATATTATGATGTCAGGACTGATATCGGGGCCACAATAACTTGAGAATGACATCAACCCTTATTTCAAGCCTCTAGTTGAAGATCTAAAGCAGTTGTGGTACAACGACGGAGTGCAGGTCTGGAATGACCATAAGCGTGAGTACTTTCGCCTAACAATATAGAGAGACTATGCAGGCTCATCGTTAATGAAGTCATTGATCCAAAGGGAAAATTTTCATTACGGTATACATGATTAGATGATGACAGTTATGATGTGTGTAATTAGTTACTTGATAACAAGGATGAACAGGGGGCATTCTTTGTGTAATTTGTTACTTTACTAACCACGTTTGACAATTTGTTAATATTTGATTGGTCAATATAATTTAATGTGTGATCTCCATTTGGCTATACATATGTTCATGATTGTGTACGTTGTTGACACTGGCTATGCGGCTGCCAAATCTCTGATACGTTATTATATCCGCTCAAGGGATATGACATGGCTTGGTTGAACGTACAAGGAGACGCGTTACTATACAACCCGTATGAGTTAAGTAGGTATACGAGATGTGCCCTCCTCTCTGACAAAAAGGAGACACGCTTTACATGAACTCGACTCATATTTGTTTCGTAATTGAGACGAGCATTCCTTGGAGATTGTCTCCTTTCATAATCGAAGCAAGTCTCCCATACCCACCGGTCAGGCGCGTCTACTTTTGTCATGGAAGCGGGCTCAACTCTCATTCTCTCTATAGAGAGATGTGAATGAAATCGGTTCATCTCGATTTTCTATTGCCCTTCTATGACCTCCCAGCTATGGCAGAACAAGTGGCTACCAGATCTGCCCTGTTCTTTCCCTCTTTGGAGGTACTCTTCTAAAAGTCTTTGGGTGATTATCAACGGATCTTAAAACAAATAGTTAGTCCTCTCCCCCTCTCCCGTTCCTTACTATTTTTTGTCCCTTTAGATCTTGACTATCAGTGGCTTTGAATTTCTTTGATTTAGCTCTTCTTTTCTGTACATAGATGTCGTTGGATCGAAGTTGGATGTATGGGCCGCGCCTTTGTAATGAATATATCCAAGGGGTAGATGCATTTATCGATTTCACAAAGAAAGATATGTTGGACGACATTAGAGGGACTATTTGTTGTCCTTGCAGATATTACAAGAATGAGAAGAGATATCGCACAGATGAAGTGTTGAGATCACATTTGATCACGCATGGATTCATGGTGGATTATCAGTGTAGGAACAAACATGGGGAGGAGGGGCTTAATACAGTAGAGATGAGAGATTCATATATGGAGAGGGAGGTTTCAACCAGTGTCGAAGAAGATCACAACGACGATGTGAACATGCCAGATATATCAGGGTTCACCGAAGACGACATTGAGTTTTAGATGCATAACATAGAGGAGATGGTATGCAATGTCGTGAGACATGGTGACGATGATTTGTACAATAATGGTGAACTTGCAAATTACAAGAAGATGCAGAAAGACTCAAATAAGCCATTGTATCATGGTTGTGCGGCTAGGTACACCAGACTATTTGTGATGATAAAACTTTTCTAGTTTGTAAGACCTATGTGTGCTGAATACATTGGCTTGTAGTGAATACACTTGGCTTTGATGATAAAAGTTTTTAATATCACCAAAACACCTTTTTATCAAGGTCCGACTCTAGCTCCGAGCTACAGCAAGGTCCGACGATAGGTCCGGCTTGCTTTGGGTAGCTCCGGTTACGTTTGATGCTAGGTCTGACTTCTTGGTAAGGTCCGACCAGCTTTGGTTAGCTCCGGTGAGCTTTATCTTTAGCTCCGGCATATATTTGATAGCTCCGGCATATTTTTGTTAGCTCCGGGATGCTAAGCTTCGACGTACTTTGTCTAGCTCCGGGTTTTGGGTTGACTAGTTCCGACTAGTTTTGATAAGCTCCGGATCCAAGATCTACTAGTTTTGGTAAGCTCCGGCGCTAGGTTCTACTAGCTCTTGTTAGCTCCGGCTCAAGCTCCGGGTTGCTCTGGCAAGGTCCGGAACTTGACCGCAGTGCTTCTGCTTTGCATTTGCAATGTCTCGTACTTGCTTTACTTGATTGGAAAGATTGCTTAGTTTTCATTTGCTAAGTTTTTGGTGCGTTTTGGATGATACGGTTGATATCGTTTCTACTGTGGTTTTGCAACATGCTTATGTGAGGTTCTCACGTAAGGTGTTGTGTTCGGAACTAACGTGAGTCAAGTCGAGGACTTGGGCTCGTATAGATTGGTTGTTTATTCATGTGCAGGTGTTGCTTGAGTTCAAGTCATGGCTGGTGACGGGATCCATTGGACTAGTCTCAGGAGGAGATGAGGTTCCAACAACCAAGTTCAGGAGGAACTGTGGTTGAGCGGGTCAGGAGGTCGCACAGGATGATTGAATCAAGGACAGTGCATATGAAGGTCGAAGGAATGTGTTCGCACGTATGCATGCGGTGCATGACGTGGAAATATGCTTCTAGAGACGGATTATGGAAGGAAGATCTGATCGGAAGGATCGGATCGTATCGGTTGATGACTTCGGCTGCGGCGGAGTCGGTTATGGCTCGGTATGGAAATATCGAGTTGGTTATGTTAGGATTTCGTGTGTGTCACGAATTTGAGTTGTTTAGGAATGTGGGATACGTTCCTAAGGTGTTTGGAAGTCTTAAGATTGCTTCTATCTGCGTATAGAAGAGTCCTAAGCAGTTATGGAAAGTTCCGATTGTGATCGGATTAGGATTGGAGTCCTAGTTGAGATTGGGATGGCCTAAGGGCAGGTTATATAAGCAAGGGAAGGCCAAAGTTCGGGTAGATGACTTGGGGGCTGTTCCTCTTGTGTTCTATTGAATAAAATTCGTACTTTGAAGGAACTTTTGTGCCTTGTTCGTCCGACTTGTTCCAGACAAGTTTTACTCGTCGAGTTTCTGGACAGCACTACCTTTCGTCGGTGTTTTTATCATAACTCGAGTTTTACAGATTCAATTGACGTGATTCTTTTTGGGTTGTCTTCACAACTTGATTGTCTATCATCTGTCAAAATTTCACGGTCATTGGATTTGTAGTTTCTGAGCTACACGAGTTTCTTTGCAGCATTACAGAAACTGTTTTTCTCGGGTAGGTCAGATTGACCATAGTCTGATCTTTCGATCATAACTTGAGTTTTTCTCGACGGATTTGAGTAATTATTTTTGTGTTGTCTTCGTGACTTGATTCTCTCTGATATATATCACTTTTGTCACGGTGAAACACGTTTAGATTAGTCTTATACACGATTTCTTTAACAGATCGTTTTTCTACCGAAGGGATTAGGGTTTTATTGTTTCCACTGCGTAAGATTTTTAAATCTACCATTCACCCCCCCTCTGGTAGCTTTTCACGTGCTCTTCGATCCTACAATTGGTATCAGAGCCACGGTGCTCTAATCTTTGTGATTTGCACGTGTTTTTGACTAATCATCATGGAGAAGTACTCCGTCAAACCTTGTGTGTTTGCTGGTATTGATTTTCAGGTTTGGAAGGCACGCATGGAGGCTTTTATCCAGGCACAAGGCTTTGCAATATGGGAGAAGGTGTATAAGCCTTATGAAGTGCCACCCAATGATCAAGTCACGGCCACGAACCTCCGGGACGTCGACAACAACAACAAAGCCCGAAACTTGATCATCCAAGGACTCACTCAAAGCGACTTTGATCGTGTCGTGCACCTCCGGTCAGCATACGACGTTTGGAGAGCTCTCTGTGATTATCATGAAGGCTCCAACACAATCAAGGAGGTAAAACAAGATATGTTCAAGAAAGAATATATGCGTTTTGAGATGCAACCAGGTGAGTCGATCGATGACCTCTTTGCTCGTTTCAATAAAATTCTCAGCAACTTACGTAGTGTCAATGTAAATTTTTCTGATGCTGAGAATGCTAGACAACTTCTTAGTGCATTAGACATGACAATTTGGGAGATGAAAGTAACATCTATTCGTGAATCAACTGTCATGAGTTCTCTTACATTAGATGTACTTTATTCTAAACTAAAAACTCATGAAATTGACATCCTAGCACGTAAGAACCCAAACAAGTCTATTGCATGTGTCTCACAACGTGATATGTCTAGCTCCGGCCAATCATCATCCTGCAATACTCTTGCTTTATTGTCCTCACTAACCCTGGAGCAGATCGAAGAAATTCCAGAAGAGGAGTTGGCACTCATCTCTACTAGATTCTCAAAAGCATTGCAAAATGTGAGAACTATAAGGAGAGGAAGCTCCGGACCTCAACGCTGTTTTGAATGTGGTAAAACAGGACACTTTCGTACAGAATGCCCTAACCTTTCAGGTCCGACCACCCGGGAAGAAAAACAAAGCAAGATCCGGACCTCCTCTGGAAATTCCAACAAGAAGAAGAAAGGTACCATAGGACGCAAGATGATCAACAGCTTCATCACCGCGCTTCAAGAGCTCAGTTCAAGTGATGTAGACTTTGAAAGTGATGAAGATAATGATGATCTGGCCAACTTATGCTTCATGGCGGGCAAAGCAAGATCAAGATCAAGTCAGGAGGAAGCAGCACACAACAGTGACGATGATGAGGTATGTTCTACCTGCAATGAAATGTGTGATGCTATTTCTCGTGCAACTATTATTGTCAAGAAAAAGGACAAAAAGCTTAGGGATAGTGCTGCTAAAATTGAATCACTAGAATCTGAAATTAACCGTTTAAAAACTTTGATTCCTAGTGATGATGCATGTCCCTCATGTGACTTAATCTATGAACAATTGTCCACATTAAGAAGTGCACACTCCTCCACTCTAGATAAACTTGATGAAGAAATTAAAAAGAACAAAGAGCTTGCTGCACTTAATGATAAAAACTTGAAAGATGCTAGCTGTTCTACAATTGACTTGCATTGTTCTGCATGTGAAAATCTTGATAAGAAACTGCAAGATGCTATGAATGAAATTTCTATGTTGAACAATGCTTTACGTTCTCATGAAGTTAAATTTTGTTCCAATTGCAAACTAAAAGGAAAAACTTCATGTGAAAACTGCCTAGACTTGTCCAAGAAACTTGATGACATGAATAGGACACTAGGTCGGTTTTGTAATGGGGATAAGAATCTAAACTTGCTGCTGAATTCTTCCAAGTCTAGCAAAGATAAAACTGGTTTAGGTTTTGATTCTCATGTTCATGCTAAGGCACATCCACCTAAAATTGTAAGGTCATTAGGAAGTGGTTTGATTCAAACAGTTCCTAAACAAAAAGAAGTGGTTTTCAAATCTGCAGGAGTGTTGCCTCATTCGGTTTCAAATAAAAATATTGCTTGCTCATCTAGACATGAACACAAAGTTAAATTTCATTGTACCTTCTGTGGTAGAGATGGTCATGTCATAGATTTTTGTTATAGACTAGCTAAACAACAGAAAAAGGAAAGAAAAATTGCTAGATCTTATAACTTTCATGCAATTAGAAAAACACAACCTGCTTTAGTGAGTCAGAAATTTGAGAAGGTAGCTTCCAGACCTTCTGGTAAGAAATCCGCAAAAGCAGCTCCGATAGTTCCGATAGCTCCAAGAGCTACCGGATCTTCTGTTGTTCCCTCTGGAGCTTCAGTTTTTGCCTCCGGACCCTCTGCTTTTACCTCCGGAGCTACCGGTTTTCACTCTAAACAAGTAACAACTTCTAAATCAACTGTTAAGAAAAGAAAACCTCAATCTTTGACTCATAAACCTGCTGTTTTATCTCAGCATTCGCGTGTTTTTCCTGGTGCACGTCGCGTGACTCAGTACTGGATTCCTAAATGCCTTTTGACTAACCCCAGTATTGAGTCATCGGCGTATTGTGCTTCTATGTAGGTTACACGCTTGAGGAAGGAGAATATTTGGATTGTGGATTCAGGTTGCTCACGCCACATGACCGGTAACAAAGATTGGTTCTCCTTCCTCACCTTTGTGTCACGTGTAGAGAATGTTACTTTTGCCGATAATTCTTCAACTCCTATAATTGCTAAGGGTTCGGTTAGAGTAAATGATCACTACACTTTGAAGGATGTGGCACTTGTCAAAAATTTGAAATATAACTTGCTTTCTGTTTCACAGTTGCTAGATGAAAATCTAGAAATTACTTTCAATAAAAACTGCTACAAAGTTGTAGATTCAAATAGTGAGCTTATTTTTAACATGTCTCGGTTTGGAAGAGTTTTTAAAGCTGATTTTGATATGTCTTCTTCTAAGCATAGGTTTCTAGTTGCTAATGATTCAAAGGACTTATATTTTTGGCATCGTAGACTTGGTCACGTAGGCTTTGATCACCTAACGCGTGTTAGTGCTCTTGATCGCATACGTGGGCTGCCTAAGCTTAAAGGGGACAAAGAAATTGTGTGCTCTTCTTGTAGACATGCTAAGATGGTTGCAGGTTCACATACTCCTCTCACAATGATCATGACAACTGAACCATGTCAACTTTTGCATCTTGACACCGTAGGACCTTCACGTGTTCAATCCTTCGGAGGTAAATGGTATGCTCTTGTTATTGTTGATGATTATTCTAGATATTCTAGGGTGTATTTTATGGCGTCTAAGAATGAAGTCTTTAGTCACTTTAGAACTTTATTTCTTAGATTATCAATTGATCACCCAGAATCATTAAAAGCAATTAGAAGTGATAATGGAACTGAATTTAAAAATCAATTCTTTGATCACTTTTGTGCTGAAAATAGAATAGATCATCAATTTTCTTCACCATATGTACCTCAACAAAACGGTGTTGTAGAAAGAAAGAACAGAACCCTAGTTGAGATGGCTAGGACTATGCTTGATGAATATCAAACCCCTAGGAAATTTTGGGCTGATGCATTAGCAACCGCTTGTTATGTCTCAAATCGTGTTTTCTTGCGTGCTAAGCTAGGTAAAACACCATATGAGCTCCGGTTTGGACATAGGCCTAGTGTTACACACTTTCGGGTCTTTGGTTGCAAATGATTTGTTAAGAAACATGGTAATCTTGATAAATTTGAACCTAGATCCAATGATGGCATGTTTCTTGGTTATCCATCTCATACTAGAGGCTACCGTGTGCTTTTACTTGACACTAACAAAATTGTGGAGACTTGTGAAGTGTCTTTTGATGAAGCTAGCCCAGGTACTAGCTCCGGTGTTGCAGGACCAGATTCATATTCTCAGGGGGAGGGTATTTTCGAAGATGAAGAAGAGCCGGTGATACTGCCTGGTAGTTCCGAAGTTGACACGTGTCCAGCTCCGGACATTGAACAAGCTCCGGCTGTCACCTCTGCTGGTCCTGATCGTCCACAAATCACAAGCTCATCAATCTACAATGAACCTAATGAAAAAGAAGCTTGTGAGACATCTGTTCCCCTACGTTTTTACAAAGATCATCCCCCACAACAGATGATTGGAAGCTTGCATGAACGAGTCACACGGTCCAGGTTTTGCGATCCAAACTCTCATGCTCATTCTGCTTTTGTTGCTTCTTTTGAACCCAAAGATATATCACACGCACTCACTAATGAATCTTGGATTATTGCCATGCAAGAAGAGTTAGAAAATTTTGAAAGAAATAATGTTTGGAAACTTGTACCTCCACCTCAAGGCCACACTTTAATTGTAACTAAATGGGTATATAAAAATAAACAAAGTGAGGATGGGTTGTGATTAGGAATAAGGCTAGGTTGGTTGCTCAAGGTTTCACTCAAGTTGAAGGTCTAGATTTTGATGAAACTTTTGCTCCCGTCGCTAGATTAGAAGCCATAAGAATTTTGTTAGCTTTCGCAGCATCTAAAGGTTTTAAGCTATATCAAATGGATGTTAAAAGTGCTTTTCTTAATGGCTACATAGATGAGGAGGTTTATGTCAAACAACCACCAGGTTTTGAAAATCCAGATTTTCCTAATCATGTTTACAAACTGTCCAAAGCCTTATATGGTCTCAAACAAGCCCCTAGAGCATGGTATGATAGGTTAAAAACATTCTTACTTGAAAAGGGGTTTACAATGGGAAAGGTTGATAAAACTCTTTTTGTGCTTAATCATGGCAATGACTCATTATTCGTTCAAGTGTATGTGGATGATATTATCTTTGGTTGTGCTTCTCGTGATCTTGTGTCCAAGTTTTCAGCAATGATGAGTTCCGAATTTGAAATGAGTATGATGGGTGAACTCACTTACTTTTTGGGGCTGCAAATCAAGCAAACCAAGGAGGGTACCTTTGTGCATCAAACAAAGTATACCAAAGATCTCCTAAGGCGCTTCAACATGGACAAAAGCAAGCCTCTTCGGACACCAATGGGAACAGCAACAACACTTGAACTTGATGAAGATGGTGAATCCGTGGATCAAAAAGATTATAGAAGTATGATCGGATCACTTTTGTACCTTACGGCATCAAGACCGGACATACAATTCAGCGTATGTCTTTGTGCACGGTTTCAAGCTTCCCCACGTGTTTCACATCGTCAAGCCGTCAAAAGGATTCTCAGGTACTTACATGGAACTCAAGAATTTGGCATTTTTCTTCCTTCTTCCTCAATCGTTTCTTTGAAAGCTTTTTCGGATGCTGATTTTGGGGGTTGTAGGATCGATAGGAAAAGTACTTCCGGTGCTTGTCATTTTCTTGGTAATTCTCTTGTTGCTTGGTCCTCTAGAAAACAAAGTTCAGTTGCACAATCCACAGCCGAATTTGAGTATGTAGCTGCTGCTAGTGCTTGTTCACAAATTCTTTGGATTGTTCAAACACTTAAGGACTATGGGGTTGATCTAGATAGTGTTCCACTGTTCTGTGATAACACTAGTGCTATTTGCATTGCTAAAAACCCCGTGCAACATTCCAGAACTAAGCACATTGACATTAGGTATCACTTTCTCCGTGATAATGTTGAAAAAGGAAACATTGTGCTTCACCATGTAGATACCGAACAACAATTGGCTGACATTTTTACAAAACCTTTGGATTTCACTCGTTTTTGTTACATTCGTAGTGAAATAGGGGTTATGCATCCTCATGGCTTAAATTGAGGGGGAGTTTTTGAAAATTAGGAAGTCTATGTGTGAATCTGAAATTAAAATAATATGAGCATATTATTTCATACATATATGACTTTGTGATTCCTTTTACATGCTGAAAGTTCTTACTACATTACTCGTGTTATACTTTTTGTAGTTTTTGCCATGTCTAGTAATTGGAATAATTACTTACACTAAATCTGGTCATGGTCGAACTTTCTTGCTGTTTTGAACTTGTTGCATGCTCACAAATGCTTTTAATCATTAAGAATTTATCAAGTAATCAACTCACATGTTGAGTTTTTATGAACAAATATAAATTGAGAAAAGATCAAGAGAATATGCATGCATCGCACTTCTTCTTTCGAGATGGCTTGTCATTGCACTTAGATATGAACTTGGAAGAAGTTGTGTATGACTAAAACCATGTCCTTAAGCTTCTGATTGTCAAATGACATAGGCTTGGCTTGGTTGGTTAGAATAAGGCAGATGAGCATATAATCTCTTGCAAATATCATATTATCTAAATTTATGCTTTGAAAAATAATAAAATGCAGCAACAAATGTCATGCTTTCAGGTTTTGAAATAGTTGAGTTTGTGAGATCATGACCTGCTAAAATTGAAAATCACACTTGCTTTCTAGCATGGCTTACACTACATTATGTATCTCATTGATGTGATAGTGTAAGTTACTTGATAGTATGACTTGGGTGAGCTTTGTTTATATGTATATGTTATAATATGCTCATAACAACTAAAGAAGGAGAGATAATTTGTTTATATCTCATAACAAATAAAATTTCTCTTTTACCTTGCTGAATACATTGTCAAAGGGGGAGAGATTAATCACACATTCAAAAAGGAAGAGATAAGCATGAAGAGAATATGTGCATAAGGAAAGTTAATAAAGGGGGAGAGATAATATGGGATATTTTTTTTCCTTCTCATTTTATTTTTTATTTAAACAAAAAGGGGAGAAATTGTTTTCAAAACTTTTATTTGAATAAGCCAATGTTCGGAATTTTAAATGGTGTTGCCAATGCATTCATCAAGGGGGAGATTGTAAGACCTATGTGTGCTGAATACATTGGCTTGTAGTGAATACACTTGGCTTTGATGATAAAAGTTTTTAATATCACCAAAACACCTTTTTATCAAGGTCCGACTCTAGCTCCGAGCTACAGCAAGGTCCGACGATAGGTCCGGCTTGCTTTGGGTAGCTCCGGTTACGTTTGATGCTAGGTCCGACTTCTTGGTAAGGTCCGACCAGCTTTGGTTAGCTCCGGTGAGCTTTATCTTTAGCTCCGGCATATATTTGATAGCTCCAGCATATTTTCGTTAGCTCCGGGATGCTAAGCTTCGACGTACTTTGTCTAGCTCCGGGTTTTGGGTTGACTAGTTCCGACTAGTTTTGATAAGCTCCGGATCCAGGATCTACTAGTTTTGGTAAGCTCCGGCGCTAGGTTCTACTAGCTCTTGTTAGCTCCGGCTCAAGCTCCGGGTTGCTCTGGCAAGGTCCAGAACTTGACCGCAGTGCTTCTGCTTTGCATTTGCAATGTCTCGTACTTGCTTTACTTGATTGGAAAGATTGCTTAGTTTTCATTTGCTAAGTTTTTGGTGCGTTTTGGATGATACGGTTGATATCGTTTCTACTGTGGTTTTGCAACATGCTTATGTGAGGTTCTCACGTAAGGTGTTGTGTTCGGAACTAACGTGAGTCAAGTCGAGGACTTGGGCTCGTATAGATTGGTTGTTTATTCATGTGCAGGTGTTGCTTGAGTTCAAGTCATGGCTGGTGACGGGATCCATTGGACTAGTCTCAGGAGGAGATGAGGTTCCAACAACCAAGTTCAGGAGGAACTGTGGTTGAGCGGGTCAGGAGGTCGCACAGGATGATTGAATCAAGGACAGTGCATATGAAGGTCGAAGGAAGGTGTTCGCACGTATGCATGCGGTGCATGACGTGGAAATATGCTTCTAGAGACGGATTATGGAAGGAAGATCTGATCGGAAGGATCGGATCGTATCGGTTGATGACTTCGGCTGCGGCGGAGTCGGTTATGGCTCGGTATGGAAATATCGAGTTGGTTATGTTAGGATTTTGTGTGTGTCACGAATTTGAGTTGTTTAGGAATGTGGGATATGTTCCTAAGGTGTTTGGAAGTCTTAAGATTGCTTCTATCTGCGTATAGAAGAGTCCTAAGCAGTTATGGAAAGTTCCGATTGTGATCGGATTAGGATTGGAGTCCTAGTTGAGATTGGGATGGCCTAAGGACTGGTTATATAAGCAAGGGAAGGCCAAAGTTCGGGTAGATGACTTTGGTGCTGTTCCTCTTGTGTTCTATTGAATAAAATTCGTACTTTGAAGGAACTTTTGTGCCTTGTTCGTCCGACTTGTTCCAGACAAGTTTTACTCGTCGAGTTTCTGGACAGCACTACCTTTCGTCGGTGTTTTTATCATAACTCGAGTTTTACAGATTCAATTGACGTGATTCTTTTTGGTTTGTCTTCACAACTTGATTGTCTATCATCTGTAAAAATTTCACGGTCATTGGATTTGTAGTTTCTGAGCTACACGAGTTTCTTTGCAGCATTACAGAAACTGTTTTTCTCGGGTAGGTCAGATTGACCATAGTCTGATCTTTCGATCATAACTTGAGTTTTTCTCGACGGATTTGAGTAATTATTTTTGTGTTGTCTTCGTGACTTGATTCTCTCTGATATATATCACTTTTGTCACGGTGAAACACGTTTAGATTAGTCTTATACATGATTTCTTTAACAGATCGTTTTTCTACCGAAGGGATTAGGGTTTTATTGTTTCCGCTGCGTAAGATTTTTAAATCTACCATTCACCCCCCCCCTCTGGTAGCTTTTCACGTGCTCTTCGATCCTACACAGTTAAAGGTGAGCAACGGATGGAGTGATTTTAGTTTTAAGGAATTGTTCACGCTCCTTAAAGACATGTTACCCCAAGGCACCAGAGTCCCTAAGACAGTTTATGAGGCAAAACAGATAGTCTGTCCACTAGGTTTTGAGGTGGAGAAAATTCACGTGTGCAAGAATGATTGCATTTTATATCGTGGATCGAGTACAAAAATCTCGAGAAATTCCCTATTTGTGGAGTGGATCGATTCAATCGTAGGAAAGATGGCGGTGATGACGAGAACTACAATAGAAGAAAAAGAGGGCCTAAAAAGGTGTTTTGATACTTCCCTATCATTCGTTTGAAGTGTTGGCTTGCAAACAAGAAGGAGTCAGAATTGTTGTGATATTACAAAGAGAAGCATAAGCAGGATGCTAGAATGATAAGACATGCCGCTGATGCCACATTGTGGTGAAACATTAATTCACAAAATCTTGATTTACCATTGATCCTAGGAATATCAGGATCACAATGAGCACCGATGGCATGAACCCTTTTTTGAACAGTAGCACACATAGCACATGGACAATTGTGCTAACAATTTTAAACTTTCCTTCTTGGTTGTGCAACAAACAAAAAAATATTATGATGTCAGGACTGATATCGGGGTCACAACAACTTGAGAATGACATCAACCCTTATTTCAAGCCTCTAGTTGAAGATCTAAAGCAGTTGTGGTACAACGACGGAGTGCAGGTCTGGAATGACCATAAGCGTGAGTACTTTCGCCTCACAACCATTTTATTTTTGATTGTTAGTGATTCTCCAGTGGCACGTAACTTGTCCGGATAGAGTAAGAAAGTAGGTTGCGGATGTCTCTTTATTATGCTGCTTGGCATTGTAAGTCCTCAAAAACTAGGTTCTTCAATACATATACTCAATATAAGTGTTATATGTAACAGATTTGGCATTTTTCGTGTAGGCACCAGCAACAACATACTCGTCATAACACAGGAAACGCATCTCCTGCATATCTTGACCCACAAGTACCAGCGACAACTTGTATTCAAACATTGAGCAGCCGAAAAGATGTTCAATATTTTTTGAAGGCAATGAAACACTACAGTGATAAGGAGCTCCTAGTTGTACCGTTCAACCCGGGTAACCATTGGGTAACCATAGCAATTTTTACAAGGTACGACCAAGTCTGGTACTGTGACTCCTCAAGGCCGAGAGATGAAAAAACTAGCGAGCAAATAACCCGTAAATGGAATGATATTTCTTCTGTTATTGACGAGTAAGTTCCTTCTTCACTTTAGTTTTTCACTGTTTTGTACAAGTAAAAGGAAAACACCGACAACTTAAACATCATACTGCATTCGACGTCTCACAACAAGTTCCAGACAACACGTGCAGCTTCCATGTCTGCTTACACATATCTTTATTTTGAGAGCAGCCTAATTGCAATGTATGTGTAAGTGCATTTATTTTATTTTATTATTTTTTTGCTAAATCTCATTTTATCGTGTGGCAGAACTACCGACCCACCTTCAGGAACGTTGAAGATCGTAGCCTCGAGCAAATTAGAGATGTACTATGCAGGTTTATCATTTCTGAAATCATTAATTCAAAGATAGAGTTTCATTACAAACTAGAGGATTAGGTGACATTTATTCTTTGTGTAATTAGTTACTTGTTAAGATGGATGAACAGAGGAATTCTTTGTGTAATTAGTTACTTGGTAACCATGATTGACACTTTGTTGATATTTGATTAGTCAATATGTGTGATATCCATTTGGCCATACATATGTTTCTATATGTGTATGTTGCTGACACTGGCAATGCGGCTGCCAAATCCTGGCTAGGTTCAGGATGCAGCCGGTAACCAGGATAATGAGGAGTGGAGGACACCTAATAGGAGACGTGCGTCTAGGAGGGATCTTCTATCTATTAGTGCTGCAGTGATCCTGCATGTAAACAATCCGCGACTTGCTGTAACAAAGGTCGTCTTGGATTATCTAAATAATGGAGACACGCTTCCTTATAGCTCATCTCAAATCTGTCAACAAATCTGCGACAGGCTAACATAAAGTCCGTCTCGGGTCAGTCAATAAATCTGTGACGCGTTGTATTAGAGCTTGTCTCGTATGTATGCTGATGGGCGACTCGTGCGATGCTCGTCTCTGATGTCCCAGTAAAGCTCATCTGTTATGACTCAACGAAAGGAGACACGTATCTTTGAGCTTGTCTCACACTTAGTCTGATCAGCGACACGCCTGCCGCGCATCCCTGATGACAACGTAAGACAAGACACGACGACAAATACGCACTGTTTGTTCGTCTCTCTTCTTCCTTCGAAAACGTCTTATGTAGTGTGCGTGTGTAGAAGTGAAGAAAATCCGGAAGCACCAATTCCTTGCGCAGTTTCACTGCGAGCTGCCGCCTTGCCCAACTCTGAGGAGCCGTTCCTGACACTCCGGCGATCTACTCGCGGTCGGATCACCACGGCCGGGATCAGCATGTTGTGTTGAGGCCCAACATGTGCATGTGCCCCTATTATCTGATCGAAGAAAATGCTTAAACTCTTGCTAGACGCCCACAAGCTATACGGCAGGGCACCACCGCTCCCATGTTTGGCCTACATGGCACTGATGTGGCGCATATATGGCTGCCACCTAAGCAACATCTCAGCACAGCCCTGCCACATCTGGGCATGGACACCAGACCCCCCTCAAGTGCACCTAGTCCATGTGAAGTGTGGAAACATACGCCACTGACAAATGGGCCTCTTTGCCAGCTAAACAGAGTGATAGGGAAATTGCCAGGTGCAGATACTGATTGCAGGGTGCGTCAGAGTATCTAAATTGCTAGAGCCACCCGCTTACTGCACACAAACTCTTAGAAATACATGTGGGCGTTTGGGATTACCCAAAATCTGGGGGTAATTCGAGTTTTTAGAAATTCAGGATTTGAGAATTGGTACCCGACTCAAATTTTCAGGTACCTGATAATTTAAATACAACATCTAAAAAGTAAAAAATAATATAAAAACAATCATATTATAACAATACAATATTCCAAGCATATATAATTTTGAATACAGCAGCATTCAGCAGGAAAAAATAAACATTGAGCAGCATTCAACACAGTTCACCGATAGGAAAATAAACCCAGTAGCTCACCAGGAGGCGTTTCTGCACTTGAAATGTCACCCGCGGCAGTAATATAACAGCACAGTGCGTGGACATCCGTCCACTTGTGTGAATTCAGTTCTATCATCTAATAAAAATATATAGCATAAAGTAATGAGTAATTAATTAATCTAAGCATTGGAATAAAAAATCTTATTGGGTATTTCGGGTACCTGGTGCCATAACCCGAAACTAATTCCGGTTTTGGAATTGTTTACCCGAAAAATGGATGCAGTTCTCGGTTTTTGGGTTCAGGTTCGAGATTTTTCGGGTTCGGTGTTAGGGTTTTTCGCCCACCCCTACATCGAAAATGCATTTCCGAGAATGGAAAAATCTCATAAAAATCTCCAAAAAAATAACATTTGACTTTTAAAACATACCATCAGTTGTTAGTAGCTTAAATAAAATGTACAAATAGACAAGACATTTATAGTTCATTACAAAACATATTATTGATTAGAAAAATTAATAGTACTTGTTTTAAAATTCCAAATTCGATAATCTTTATAGTAATAAGCAACTAAAATTTCTGAAAATAATACCTAACCTCTGAAATGATTTGATGAGAATAATTGATACCTCGAACATTGTAGTAGAAAGTTATGGTGCATATGAAATAAAAAATGAGGAACCAACTTGTAATTAGTTATAAACTATTGATGGGGTTCTGTACTGGGGATAACGAAGACACGAGACCCAACGATGTTACGTGACGACTACGCAACGACGAACTGTATCTACCCTCTAGCACGAGGAGGGACCTGCAACAAATGCCCCGGCCTACCGATGGCGGGGTACCTAGCCCGCTCGAGTCCTAACCTCACCAGTCGGGTGAACGATTCCTCCAGGGCTCGAGCCTAGGAGAGACAGGAAGTTGGTACCATTTAAGGTGGATAGTGGGTGCCGTAACTTCTGGAGAGGGGATAAAACGCGATGTGACCCTTTTGCATGATAAATCTGTCGTCTATCCCATCTGTCGCAGAGCAATGAGTGTTCCACACGGACGTAGCCTTGGCAATGAGGAAGAATTTAGAACGATGAAGCTTCCACACCCCGGGCACCTCGGGCGAATAGACATAGACGAACACTATACAACCTGGCCCCACTTTGAGGAAAGTCGGTTAGATAAGACCGCCTCAACCCTCTATAAAAGGTGCCCCAAGGCCACCTTTGAGACGGGCGAATTTGTGTTGGGCTCGCTTTACATACACATTTCCTTACGCATTTACATATGCATTTTTTATGCACTTACATACGCGTTTTACTTAAGCATTACCTTTCCTAGAGTTAACTCTAGCAAGGCTCGTTTGTAATCTGTTCTCTATGCCTTTTGAGCTAACAAAGATCATGGATTGCCTCCCGCTGGACGTAGGGCCTTTTCTGCTCGATCTAGGAAAAAGCACATAATTTTTGCAGCTAACCATATGGAGACAAAAATGTTTAAATACAATTTACTAGTAAGTATACAAAATGCTTAAAGTTGGAGCGGCAGGAAGGAGAACACTGTTATGTGTTCTTCATTAGGTCCGTCATGGCTTCATCGACTTGTAACCCTAGCACCGCAATTGCATTCCTTGAGCTCTTCTAAGCCTTCCTCCTCACTTTATGAGCCCTAAGAGCAATCCTTGAGGGTTATGGGGATTTGTGAGAGGAGAGAATGGTGGTTGACCGGTTTGAGCTCTCGGTTTGATTGTTTTGTGCTTGAGCTGTTGATTTGAGTTTGTGGCTATTGGTTTTTATTCCTAGACTTGCTAGGTTCTTATGGAAGCCTCAACTTGAAGAGGTAAGGGTTGAAAGAGACCCGATCCTTGGTGGACTCTTCAATGGCAAAGTAGATTCTCGTGTAGAATCAAACCTCGGGATAAAATTTGTGTCTCTTGCCCTTTACTTTCAAGTTCTTTGCTAGAATATCTTGTTAGAGCTTGCATTGTCATAACTTGTTGATTTTGTTCTCATTGTTGATCTTGCAATCTAAACTGTTTGTAGTACTTGTACTTGTCAAGTTAGGTTGCTAGATTATTTACTTACGTTTCACTTAAACACATTTGAAGAAAAACTTATAGAATTCAACCTTCATTGTTATCCTATAGTCTAACCAGACTAGTCCACCCCCGACCGAACTAGTCCGCCCTCCTATTGTTGATTCTGTTTAATTAAGTGTTTTCAAGTTTTATTAGCTTATTCACTCCCCCCTTTAGGAAACTTTCAGGGGGGCCTCCCAGTGAATGATGGAACTCTGGGTGCATAATTCCAGGTGTAGATCCAAGACTGACGCCAACCCTTAAGGCCTCTCGATGCAGAGAGCTCAAAGTAGCTTGGTTCCCTCAGCGGCCAGAGCTCGATGCAGGTGCCGCCCAAAGCCGGAGTAGGCTGTTCTCCTTGGACATCTTCACTTGGAAGAAATACCTCCTAAGGGTTCGAGAGGGATGATCAAGTAAGCCTCACAAAGGGTAATGAACATTGACATATGGAGGACGCCGAGTGGCGTCAGCTGCTGGATTTCTAACCCCCACTCCTGTGGATGCGGCAAGAAGAAGAAGAACACAGGAAGCCCCAAACCCTACTCATGGAAGGAAAGGAAGAAGACCACCTCATTAGGTCTAGATTAGAGACAACATCTTCCCCGAAAACATGAAAAGTATGAAGATCACATAGCAGCATAGCAAGATTCTTGACCAGGGCGATGACCTGATTCTCGTTCATGCGAGACTTCGACCACGACGTGATTAGACAATGATCAAACGGATAGTGACTCCATCGCTTTCTCTACCCTCCATGATATGACTAACTCTCTGGTTTTGATAGGAAGAAAGGCCAAGTGCCAAAGAGGGAGACGATCAAGTAAACATAGAGGACAAAAGGGGAGATAAATGACAAAGCCCTTTTATACCGCTCGATGTGGCGGTTACGGGGGAAAGCATTAAATCGCATGAGGCGGTAGACATGGAGGCATTCATTTAGGATGAACCACCACACCTGCTGTATCATGATGGCTCCGCCAGCTGAGATGGTCGTGGATGGCCCCACACATCCTGGCCCTCGTAAACCGCATCGCTCCAAGACTTGATGTCACGTGAAAAGCCCCTAAAATTCCTAGAAACTTGAAGTAACTTAAAAGCTGTCATGGCAACTCACCTCCTTTGGATTTGTACCGGTGCCAACTCCAAGTCGTGTGGCACCTCCTCGTCTCCCACAATGCGAGGCCAACTGGCCAGCGAGCCCAGGTAAGATGGGTAAGTTTTGGACCAACTTTTGGGGTCATGTATAGTTCTGGGTTTGAATTGACTGCCTGTCTTACGGTTTGTAATGGTTACTCTGAAAAAACAGGAGTAGGGATGGATGACTTGAGATGGCCTGCACTCGGGCGTACTCAAAGGAATGGATCCCCCCGATGTCTCCAACTATTTGTATCTGAGTCTTAGCTTGGTGACTCTGTAGTATCCATACGAATGGTTGGCTCTTAAGGCACTCGGGTCCCTCTGAGGACCCGAGAACTATATAGTTGTCATCGTGCCCTGAAGTGCTGATGTCCCTAACAAACAACGATGGATCATTCTGATTTCCCCAAACAAACTGGCTTGACCGGGTTTCACTTGGATTACCTGTTAGGTAACTCACCGAGCGTGGGATTTCAGCCCTACTCTGGGAATTTCCCGGTCCGCGCACACCTTCGAGCTATGTACGGCTTGTCGCCATGGTGCAAACAAACATGCGAAAGAACAACTTGACATCGCGAGAGGCTTGGATTCCACCACGTGATCCAATCTAACAACGACTGGGCGCTAGCACCCTGTCGAAAGTAGTTCGAGCCGCTAGTCGTCAGCCTTGTGCATTGAACTGATACTAACACATCTTATTGAGATATTGTTTTTCAGGGTCCCCGACGCGAGTGTGAGTTCATCCTATGACCAACTCTTGGAATACTCAACTGAAATCTCGAGAGATACTGACAGGGTTCTATACTTGAGGTACAAAAGACACGGGACCTGTCGATAGTACGTGACCACTATACGACTACTAATTGTATCTACCCTCTGTAACGAAGAGGGGCCCGTAGCCAACTTCCTGGCCTACCTAGGAAAAGGGTACCTAGCCTGCTAAAGACTATGCCTCAGAGGTCAAGTAGACGATTACTCTTGGCCTCGAACCTGGGAGAGGCGGGTAGTTGGGGCATTTATGGTGGATAGTGGGCGCTATAATGCCTGTGGAGGGGATAACATATGATTGGACCCATTGCAGGATAAACCTGGTATCTATCACATCTATTAAAGAGGAATGAGTACTTCGTACGTGTGATGTAGCCTTGACGATGAATAAGTCAAGACTGTGAAGCTTCTGCACCCCGAGCAGCTCGGGCGACTAAAACAAATGTTGTGCAACCCGCCCCCACTATAAGGAATGTTGGTTAGATAGGACCGCCTCGACCACCTATAAAAGGAGCCCCAAAGTCTCCCCCGAGGGAGGGGTGGATTCATGTTATACTAACTTTACTTACATATTTACCTTACGAATTTACATATACGCCATACTTACTCACTTACATACGTGTTTTACTTATGCATTACCATTCCTAGAGTTCATGTACTTGAGCAAGGCTCACTTGTAGTTTGTTCTCTTGCCTTTTGAGCTAACAAAGATCAGGGATAGACTCCCTCTGGACGTAGGGCCTTTTTTTGCTGAACTAGAAAAAATCTTTTGTCTTTTGCAGCTGGCCATACGAAGACGAACGTGTTACAATACAAATTTACTAGTTGGTATATGAAACACCAACATGTTGTTTTTGAATTGTAGCCCGATACATAATGATTTAATAAATGTCTTACAGCTCTTTGTATGACTGTTCATTCACATGTTAGGGACACCATTGACAGGTGAACCTTGTCATCAAATGTTAGTGTGTTAGCACAATCCTGGTGAGATCATCACCAGTAGTGGAGAGTGTTTCCCTTCTACGTAGGGTCACGTCACCGTTCAGGCAATGGTGTGGGCCGATTTCCTTGTAAGTCTGTTCAATAAAAATATCTCAATTTGAATTCTTCAACTCGCTTGAATAGTTAGTATATATCTCTTGAATATTTTTTCTTATAGGTAAGGTACCATTTAGAGGATTCAAGTCAGTTAGACCATGCGGGACTTGTGCTCAACAACAATGCTCAGAACCTTGTATCACAAGCAATGTTCAATGCTTGCGTTCGAGCTGCAAATGAGTGTTTGAGGAGGAATAGAGCAGGAGCGGGGGCATTTCGAATGGCCTCTGACATGTACTCGAAAGAGGAGGAGTACGTGGAGGTAAGTTGTTTATGTTAAATATTCTATTATTTAGCTATGTTAAAAATATTTTGATGAAATACAAAATATGTGCAGGTCGGTGTTTCGTGGTTGGAGGACCGACCCAAAGCATACCGAGTCGATGAGTTCATTGCTAGGTCCAAGAGGGCTCGAGGCTGCAGAGTGTCCAACGGGTCCACAAGTATGGTACCAATGATCATTTGCGTTTGGCTAAACACATGGTAAGTGTGTCATGACTTTTTTCTATGTATTCATAATATATTTATCTTACTAACACATATTCACAGGATCGCAAGACCAGTCAGTAACTGACTAATACTCAGGTGTGGAAGAGGGGTCACAGGAGAAGTGTCCCTTCCTAGTCTGGGCAGCTGTGCAGTCAGGTCACAACAGATCGATTTGTAAGTTCTCAACATTCTTCATATGAGTTGTACCTAATGTTGTTGTTAACACACTTACACGACTTCCCTTTTGTTAGGAAAGTATGGGTAGGAGGCCGTCTGAGGATACATGGTGAAGGGTTTGATTGGGAAACGCACCAAATCGAACCCAAGTTGTGTATGCAAGTGGAGGCAGAAAAGCCCATGAACGGTGAGTTTGTCACTTGATTTATTTTTTCAATTCAAGATACAAAATCTTACTATTTATCTTACTTCTTTTTATAGGTTTTTCATCTTTGATGGAGTTTTGTACTCGAGGGAGAAGTGATCTTCGAGAGGTACTTCATCCATGCAGGCTTCGTCCGATAGGTTGAGCTGCTATCTCTCGCAAGGAGACTTGGATGTTTAGAGCATCCAAGATGAGCTCAGGCAGACCCTGTAAGAGCCAGAGAAGGAGATGGTTCTACACAAGGCCACGAAAACGTATCAAGCGAGAAAACATGACACGGACGCAAGCCGCTACTCAAGTAAGTAATTCAAAGTACATTAAATTTGTAGTATTTTAGTGATGTGCATTTTCTCATACTTTACAATAACATGCCTTGGCAGATCGTGATTCCTTCATGGTAGCCACCACATGTGCCTTCCTTGAGAGAACGAGTAATCAAATATAACCATAGTCGAATCAATCTAACTTAGGAAAATGTAGATAAACTAAGACCAAATTATATAAAACATAGACAAATCTTACTTAACTATTTTTGTTAAACTTAGCTAAATTTAGATAAACATCGTCAATTCTAGCTTATTAGGTATCACTACAGGAACCCGATCAACTACATCGGCCAGGGCCGACGTAATTAAGGCAAAAACTGATGTAAGTTACTTATTATGTTGTTTACTGGTCGACATTGTAGTTTAATTGTAATTAAGCTAACTTACGTCAGTCGCCGTTAACTTAGGTTGGCGTCCCGCAACCGACGTAACTTCGGGCCGAGCTGCGGGATGGGCCAGGTAACTTACGTTGGCCGTAGGTAGCCGACGTAAGTTGCATGGGCTAACTTACGTCGGCTATGGAGAGGCCAATGTAAGTAACATTGGATAACTTACGTTGTTATGGTCGGGCGAACGTAAGTTAACCTGGTCTAACTTACGTCAGCCTTGCCATAGCCAACGTAACTTATGTTTTTTTAAAAAAAATAGAAACTGCCTACCTCACACGCCGGCTATATATATATATATATATATATATATATATATATATATATATATATATATATATATATATATATATATATATATATATATATATATATATAGTCACAACAGCAACTAATAGTACAAATGATTCCAAGCGCATCAACCACTATAGAATCTCTGAATGAATGGGTTACACACTACCCCCTCAACTACCTCCGGATCCTAAAAGCTCGTCTCCGCGCATCCCTCCGGGTGCCGGTAGCTGTGTTGAAGGAGTTTGCGCTGCCATCGCTGAATCCTGCAAAATAACATTAGAGTTAGACATGTTACAAATACATCTCACACTCTTACCCTCTCTCTAACTTCCATCCTCTCACTCTCTTCCTCCCCCTCTCTTTCTCTCACTCTCTTCCTCTCCCTCTCCCTCTCCCTCTCTCTCTTTCGCTTTTTCTCTCACACCCTCTTCCTTTCTCTCTCTCTTTCTATCATTCTCTCACTCTCTTCCTCTCCCTCACTTTCTCTCCCTCTCTTTCTGTCACACTTTCTCTCTTCCTCTCCCTCTCTTTCTCTCATTCTCTCACTCCCTTCCTCTCCATCACTTTCTCTCACTCTCTTCGTCTGCCTCTCTTTATGTCACACTTTCCCTCATCCTCTCCCTCTCTTTCTCTCATTCTCTCTCTCGTCTCCCTCTCTAGCATCCTCTCTCTCACTCACTTAACCGTACTCTCACAATCCATCTCTCCCTATGTCTATCTCTCTTACTCCACCTCTATCTCACCTCTCTCTCTCAACCTATGCCTGTGTCTCTTACTCCACCTCTATCTCACTCTCTCACTCACCCTATGTTCTACCTCCTTCTCTCCCTATGTGAAATACTGAAATGAATACGAGAATATTAAAGGAAGAGTTTATTACCTGCACTGGGGGTAGCTGTGCTGGGGGCGTCTGTGCTGGGGTCAACTGCGGCGACGAAAACGGAGGAATCTCGATCTGCTGACCGATCTGTCGAGAAAGAGCCAATTATTGCAAAATATTAGAAGATATATGTTATTGAAATTCTATGAAATTAAACTACGGTAGTTTAAATTACTTACCGCCACCGTTTTCTTGCATCTAGGCCATGTACATGGTCGTGACCTCCTGGAAGGCCCTCCACCTCTCCTGCTCTGCCCTCGACCCGTCCAGCTTCGCCCGGGTCTGCATCAGTATCTCCTTCACTACATTGAGCTCCAACTGGGTCTGCGAGATACGACCACTTGGCGGCCCAAAAGACGAGGCCTGTGTCAATGAAGCGCCTCACAAAGGTCGCGCCGACCTCGACTCGACAACTCCATCAAAAATGGCAAACCTGCGAAAGAATGAAAATACTAAGTAAAAGAAGGTAGATTGAAAAAGAAATGATACAAACAACCAACTCACCGTCCATGGGCCTTCCCTCCTCCGCTCGCGTACACGGCTTGGGGGTCGGTCGACACGTTTTCCCAATTGTAATCTTCGCCGTGTATCTTCACGACCTCCTGCACGTACTTTTCATAGAAAACAAAGAAATCTTATGAGCGTGTAAATATAGTGTTAGTTATAATAAAATTGACGAATTTTGAAAACTTACCAATCGATCGACCGCGTCCTGACTACACTGCCTAGGCTGATAAGGGTCACTTCCCCTGTGACCTCTCTTCCAAACGTGGGTTGGGTTCGGCTCCTAACCAATCTCTCACTCTTGTATAGCCATTTTAGTGAGACAAATATATTATGAACATATAAATGAACTTAAAATGTACTTACCATGCATTTAGCTAAACGCAAGTAGTCATCGCCTCTGTAGTTGTGCTTGCCCTCGGACCCCCGGCGGCACTGTCTTGCCTTTATGGACTTAGCGATGAAAGCATCACTAGCCCAGTGCCGACAGAGAGCTCGGTACTCCTGGGGTCAACCCCATAACCAGAAAAATACTAACCTACAAATATTTCATATTTTATCAATGCAGTTAACATACGTAGGTATTGTAAATATTTAACAATAACAACTTACCGCCGCGTACTGCTCCTCTATCAAGTACGTGTCAGAGTCCTTCATACACGGACCCCCTTCCTGCTGCCGGTGGTGCATCTTCTGGTACGCGTTCACGGCTTGGATTCAAGCATTCAACGACAACACCGTCACGAGCTTCTGAGTGTCGTAGTGGAACACGCGTCTCGCGTGTTCCTCCATGCCCAGTTCCTCTATATGGTACCTCAGCCGTAAGCAAACAAACATTTAAGTGATATGCATTAACAATTTAAACAAGTTGAAAAATAAACTGTTAAACTTACCATTAAATCATTCCACACGGCTCCCTGAAGGGTGTCGTGGACCTAGTGAGAGACACGAGCATAGTCATCCCATGACAGGACAAGAAAACCATCGATGACACCGGTGTAGTGCAACTTAACTAAAGACCCCAGGACATTGTTAACCTGCTTGCGGTGTTTCTGGCCCGTGAACGAAAATTCATACCAACATCTGCAAAATATATTAAGTCATTACGTAACAGAAGACAACATCTAATATTTAATATTATACGGTTTTTACCTATCTTTGACTGGACGAATACTGATCCACTAAGCAGGAACCAGAGGAGTCACAAAGTGGGTTATCCCTGTTCGTCGCCTCTGTGGTGCCACCGCGTCCTATGACCCGTGAGGCTGGTCACCACCGGAGCCCAAAGGCTCCACGATAGGCGGTTCGGAAAGGAGGCTAGCCAGCTCCTGTGACAGCCCCTAGCCTCTGATTCCGACTCAGATGACTTTGAGTCATACTACAAAACTAAAAATATTGATAAGAAATAATTCTTTATGAGTGAAATGTAAAAATAACATGATTTTAACTGAAATTTACCTCCGTGCGTTGTAAGCACACCTGACCCGATTGGACCTGAGCCGCAAACTCTAGAAGGTGCGCTAACAGCTAGGAGCGTCTGCTCACACCTGAAGAGGTACCTGAGAAAGGGTCTCATGCCGGCGCAAACCGTCTCACTGCCTTTCCCTTCCCTTTTTACGACATCCAGTTAGTGAAGAAAAGTCATGTTAAGGTATTATACAAAAGTTATGTTAAGATAATATACAAAATTCATAATTGATTAATATGCTCATATAATAAACAAAAGTAATGTTAAGTTAGTGAAGAAAAAAATACTTCGTAAATTTCAAAATTCATCAACATCACGATGATGCATCCTACTCCTTAAACCAACCCATCGATCTCCTTCTTTCGTGACCGTCTCGATTGCATTTTGTTTATGTTTCCGCATAGTAGCAGGCTTGACTTAGTCATTGATATCTTCAATTTCATTTTTTGTTTCTGTTTCTGTGCCCGTCTCGATATCTTGAGCGTCTCCAACTAAGTCATCGAGTCCTACACCAAGCTCGACTTGAAATGAGTCTGGCAACTCTTCCTCTTGGTATACCTCATCAAACTCATCTTCCGCATGGTAATCATCATCTCCTGGAGCGTATAACTGCTCACAAGGATTCACCTTATGTACCACCCACCAAGCTTTGAGTTTATTGCATAGATAAGGTAGATAGTACACTTGCTCCACTTGTTGTGCAAGAATAATTGAATTGAATCATTTCAATTCTTCCTTGTGTTTTACTTCGAACATGCCAAATTGGTTTAGTCGAATTCTACAACTGGCATCAAACCAATCACAATCACAGAATACTGCTCGAATATCTTTGTTTCTGACTGTCAAAGTGTTTATGTGACACTTCCCCCGGATCTGCTAAGGAGCAGCACATGGAGGTTCTTGTTCGGCGGCGCTTAGGCCTCAATCAAGTGTGCGCGCGTATGAGAGTTTATGAGACGGTGGTTTTTACGTGATTCGGGCCGCAAGGAGCGTAACAACCTACTCCACGATGAATTGTATTGCCAGTGTGTGTGAATGTGTGTGTGTATCGGGGATTCGACTTTGGGTGCTTTGTAACAATGGCAGTCCGATCCTTTTATAGCTAAGGCCAAACGCCTTACAAGTGGGGTCCAGGGCCCGACAGGTGGTCCCGAGGCAATCTTATCCTAAAGATCTATGCTTCTCGCATAAGCTTCCTCTTACCGTGGCAGTGAAGACTCGCTGTCTTGCCGCCTCTCTCGTTAGTAGCGCACGCGCCATTGCTGAAGATGGCAGAAGGTGGCCCATGAGCTGGTCTTATTGCCGCTAGCTACCCACTTAGCTGAATGGTATAGGCCTGCAGCGTCTTCACTATGATGCGATTCGTCACAGCGGTCTCTGACCGTTGGCGTGCTCTGTGTTGTGCATTAGAGGTGGGTGCACGTCTTCAATGCTTGACTTGGGTAGGGTGCACCATCCCTTAACTCTCTCATCTTACCACCTAGGACAAGTTGCAGGACACGTGGCAGCGTTGGGGCTGACCCCTGCGGGGGAGGCTAGTCCCGATTCTTCGTGATGTGTGGCAGCTTCGAGGCTCTCCGAGGAATGCAGTAGCTCCAGGCCCTTCCATGCGGGGGGTGCCTAGCCTTGTGCTCCGAGCCACGTGGCTGCACCGAAGCTCTCCCCCAAGTTTAGGTGAGGTCCCGTCCTAACACGTGGCATCTCGAGAGTCCGTATCACTAGAGGAGCCGAGTCCCATCTTCAAGGCTCATGTGGTAGTGTCAGAGCTCGATCTTGAGGAAGGCTGAGGTTTTGGCACCTTCGGGGCACGTGGTGCCACCAGACGCGCCTCTGTGTCTTCATCCTATGTGCGATGGTACCCTTCTACAGGGCACCGACAGTGGCCCTTGGGTCCACCTTGGGGCGAGGTGACGAGCCCAAAGGTGGAGCCCTTTCCATGTTTTCCCACACTATGCTTTGAATTCTGTGTTAGATAGCTGAAGCGGTGGACGCTTCTGCAACCGTCTCCATGCGTCCTCATCTTGTTGCGGGACTATGGTGATGGGATCTTTGCTTGTGTAGTGTTTCTGTCTTCTGCAGCGCCTTTAACCGCGACGGTTCCCAATGCAGCTATAGCATTTTCGTTCCCTCCGCCTTTATGGGAGCCGCTTCAGCTATTTTCTCCGGTGGCTGACCACCTGGGCCAGTGCCTCTGACATGGGGCGTAAGGCCCATTGTCATGGGTACTGTGCATTGAGTGGTGCGGGCTGAACCTTTGTGATATACAAAAAGTACTCCGGCATCGCGGGGGTGATCAAAAAAGGAAACCTTTTTAGAGGGGATGGTTCATTCCATACTCACACCCTGCAGCCTAAGTTTTCACTTTCTTCCTCGAGCACCTAAGCCTTCACCCCTCAGCCAAAGCTCTCACCTACGCTTGCTCCAATGGCTTCCCTACCGCCACCTTATCGCTTCTAGTTGGCCGGGTATGTGGTGACGATGAGTCAACTTCTCGGCTAGGTAGTGGAAGAGTGCGGATGGATGATCCGCTGCGGATCCCCCGAGCTTCAAGATCTTCACGAAGATGAGATTGTCCTCTTCGTTGCCTACACCACTGTTGGGCTTGCACT
Organism: Tuctoria greenei; assembly: GCA_036927565.1. Lineage (NCBI taxonomy): Eukaryota > Viridiplantae > Streptophyta > Magnoliopsida > Poales > Poaceae > Tuctoria > Tuctoria greenei. Next base: position 151,473,477 of record JAYESD010000007.1, read on the forward strand.
CCCACTGTCAAGGTTCTTCCTTGCAGTGCTGGGGGAATATGGGATGCAGCTTCACCACCTGTCGCAGAACTTCATCGCCTTGGTTGCCGTGTTCGTCAACCTGTGTGAGGTATTCGTGGGCTACCTGCCAACGATGGAGCTGTTCCAGTTCTTCTTCGTGATGAAGACCACTGAAAAGAGTGCGATGACCCAAGTGGGGGCCTACTACTTCCGTCATCGGGACAAGACTTCCCAGAGCTACATTGCCTCGTTCAAAGGGGGCAAATGGAGCAACTGGAGGGAAGACTGGGCGATCGTGTGGCCCGAGGCCCATGCTTCATTGAAGATGTCGTCCGAAGGTCCAGCCTTCGACCCTACCACCTGGGAAGCATTCCAAGGGTTGACAAAGGAGTACAAGCCTGTGCTGAAGAGGATCCGGTTCTTGGCTGACAAGAGCTTGACCTCCCTGATGGTGTTGGCAGACTTCTTTCTCTGCTGTCCGCCCCCTCCAACAGCGTCAGCATGGGGCATGGGTCTACATCGGCAAGTACGACCACTGCTGGCTGGATTTGGATAGCACGACTCCCAAGATGCTAGAGGAGATGTTGAAGGCGGTGACCTCCGACATTGTTGACGACGAGCACGTCTCCATCCCAGACGACTGCCACATGCTCCACATGACCATCGACTTGAGGGCTGAACTGCGGAGCTTGATGCCGAAGATCAACGTGTTCAACCTCGTCCATCTGCATCCTGAAGATACGGCTGGGGCCTCGATGGTCCTAGAGCGGTGCCGTGCTGCGATGCAGCCAAGGTCAGGGTCTTCCTCTCGTCCTTCAATAAGGACGGAGGAAGGGCCCTCAACACCCTCCGACAAGGCGGTGGTCAGCCAGCCAATACTAGCTCCGGAGCCAAGAAAGCCTTCCCGTATGCTGGCCGCGTGCTCTGCCATGTCTGTTCCGAAGAAGCAGAAGCTAACTCGAGGGGACGGTACTCCCAACCCCCATCGTGACAGAGCCGGAGGGGCTAAAGCTTCTGTTGTCGACTTGGTCTCTGATTCTAGCGGTGGCTCTGGCTCCGGAGGAGGTGCAGAGAGGCCTGAGCAGGTGACCGCGTCGATGTGGGTTAACCAAGAGTCGGTGCCAGAGATGGCGGTGATGGCATTGTCATCAAGTCCTGGCAACCTTGATCTACCGCGTGGGGTGGGAGCCCTGGGTCTATGGAGAAATCCAACCTGCCGGTAAACTGTAGCTTCTTCCTCTGCTATTTCTCTTCATTTCTTTTTCGCTCTAATGAAGTTGGTTTTGGCCTTTCAGGGTGTCGTCAACCGACATAGTGCCCTTGGTGCTCCCTGGGTGGGCTTGGTGAATCCCACGCTTCCCATAGCTGGAACGGGATATGCCACGCCACACCCTACGCCTGAAGGTGCACTTGCTTTCGGTGATGCCGATATCCCTGCACCCTCGTCCGTCGAGGCAGATGGGGCAGAGGTGGTGCTAGGTGAGGAAGTGGCAAGCAAGGAGCTGCCCGGCGAGGAGGCTGCTACTTTGGTCGTGGCGGCTTCCCTTGGCAGAGCTGACCCACCCGAAGTTGAAGCGGCACCGACACCTGATGTTATTGGCGCGCAAGATGGCGACTCGCCACCGGCGATCGACGATGCCCTTGCAGCGGAGGAGGGGACATCAGCACCAGGCAGCGATACAATGGTTCCTGGAGCTCCAACCTTGGTGGCGGGAACCGACCTCAACACTAGTATAAATAGGACCCCCTATCCCTCACTTCAACACACACCACTTGGGCATCATTCTATTGTATACACTATCTTCCATAGTCCTTAGAGGAGTTAGGATGTAGAGAGGAGAGCCTCTAGTCCAAGGTCCAAATTGGGAAAGGAGTAGGAGTCTCTCTTCCCAATTCCAGAATGGGAAAGGTATGGCTTATGCATTCCTTCTTGTATTTGTGACTTTGTGCTCAATAAAGATATTATTTTTAGTCTTCTTCTATACGTATACTTGGACAAAGCATTTCTTGTTTGATTGTGGAGTCCATGTATGTGGAAGGTATAGTCTTTATGATTTCACTCTCATGATCACATCTTATGGTCATAAACACTATAGACCCCCACTATAGTCTATGTAGTTATGATATGATTATGTTAATATGAATGACTTATGCTATGCTTCAACATTGGTTCAACGATGTTTAGGTTAGTCATTGCCTTAGGATGGCTTGTGCCATGGCTCCTAAGGTATTTTCTTAGTATGCTAGCATGGTGCTAGTGTATTTAAATAGCGTTGGATGTCTCGTACACCCACGGATTGAAGATGTAGGCAGTAGGTGGTGACAGCCCTATCTGTCATTTGTAATCATCCACATTCGACTATGTCACAGGATCTTGGTAGGAGTCGCCCTAGTATTGCTAGGGGTACGCCCGTTCCCGATGTGTTGAATAGCATTGCATAGGAATTCATCATTGAAATGACCATTAGTATCTACCTTAGGCTATGTATATGTATTAGGAGCATTGTAGGAGCAGCTCTCTAACTCTCAATCCAATCTCCCTCTTGGACCCATTTTACCCTTCAGAATATATTGCCCAGGTGTGTGTCACACTACCCCTATTATCAACGTAACCCTGTCCGGATAATGGATTAGTATCCCATAGCTTGACCATAAGAGTAGTATATACTTTACTCCATTGCCTTCCTTTGGGATAAATACGATACCCTTGGGAATACTCATGGGTGAAATCCTACAATGGTATCTTCCGTGCACTTGCGGATTTTATCTCTTTACTAGAGATGATCTGTGGTGTTAAGAAATACCAACAAGCATTTCTGGCGTCGTTGCCGGGGATGATTTGTTAGTATATCTTGGGAGCCGTCAACACGGAGCTGGCTACTACGGCGTTGCCCGCCATTGATGTAGATACGTCGACGGTAGGCCCCTTGGGAAGTGCCGGAGTTGGATGCTCTGGCGTCATCCACTACCTTCGCAGAAGCATAAATGGAAGACCCCTAGTTTACAGGCTATCACAAGAGAACCCTGTTAGCAAGAAGAGCGAGGCAAGAGAGTTTACTCACTTATCATAGCTTGTTGTTGTCGTTGACGTGCTGGGATGTCGACGGCAGACCCCTTGGGAGGTGCCGGAGCTGGCTGCTCCAACGTCATCCACCATCGTCGTAGAGACGTCGACAGCAGGATCCTTGGGAGGTGCCGGAGCAGGCTGCTTTGGCATCACCGACCATCGTCGTAGAGACATCGACGTCAGGCCCTTTGGGAAGTGTCGGAGCTGGGTGCTCCAGCATCATCCACCATCTTCGCAGAAGCATCGACGGCACGTCCCTGGTTTACAGGCTATCACAAGAGAACCCTATTAGCAGCAAGAGTGGGGCAGGAGAGTTTACTCACTTATTCTCGTCTATTGCTGTCGTCGACTGCAAGCCTCATGGGAGGTGACGGAGCTGGCTGCTCTGGCGTCATCCACCATCGCCATAGAGACGTCGATGGCAAGTCCCTTGGGAGGTGTCGGAGCTGGCTGCTCCGGCGTCGCCCACCATCATCATAGAGACGTCGATGATAGACCCCTTTGGAGGTGCTGAAGCTGGCTGCTCCGGCATCGCCCACCATTGTCGTAGAGACGTCGACGACAGGCCCCTTGGGAAGTGCCAGAGCTGGATGCTCCGGTGTCGTCTACCATCTTCGTATATACATCAACGGCAGGCCCCTGGTTTACAGGCTATCACAAGAGAACCCTGTTAGTAACAAGAGAGGGAAGGAGAGTTTACTCACTTATCCACGTTTATTGCTCCTGTCGACGTGCTGGGACGTTGACAATAGGCCCCTTGGGAGGTGCCAGCGTTGGCTGTCCTGCACATATGATAGAAAGAGGGGGGAGGCTAGTATTGCTCGCCGGTTCTACCAGTTCGTCTCCTTAGCTCTATCATGTCTTACTATCCTGGACTAACGAACAAGGCTTGGGTAATTTGATGCGTTAGTCTCCAGGGTCCAGCTCATGCCGCCCTCAGGGTGTGAGCTTTCTGGCCCCATTACTTAGCCGTTGTGTTGGGAGGTAGGATGTGTATGCTTAGGGTACAGGACCAGGCTAAGCAGTTTACACCCCCTAGATCTCCTGCTTGGCACAAGCCTTTCCTGTGAAGCCTTCTAGCGCAACAGGACCCTAATGATGAAAGCAGCCGGAAGAACCCCTCACACACTGCACGTACCACATGCGAACCCGCCTGCAACACGACTCCAGCATGGTTGAGTTATAGAGCATACAACCGTGCATATAAAGGTAATATACAATAAACGAGTCTAGTATGACATGATCATAAAATTAAAGTGTAACTAAATGAACAATGTTTTTAAGAAAACATGAAGTAAAATAGTGATTCTTTTTTATCGGCGTTCATAGGGGGAGACAGGCTTTTTACAAACGAGGGCAACGTCTTGCTTCCGAATGATGAGGGAGGCAGGGTGTATAGGCTTAGGGTTTGGGACCAAGCCAAGATGACTGTACACTCTGGACCTGGCCCTCCCGGAGCTCAGTTGTCCTTAATGCTGCTCCTAGGTCCTATAAAAACCTTTACACTGTCCTGCTAAGCTTAATATTTACAATAGGGGTGCCCAAAGCTTCAAGGGTAGCTGTGATGGTTGCAGGGCAACCTTGTTGTCTACAGCTACTAGAGGGGCGATGAGCGAGCGTCCCTACTTCCTGCCATGACTGTCCGCCTTGCGAGTGGTCTGAGCAGAGCCGGGACTAAGCTCGGCACATTTGACGCGGGTGTTGGTGCTACCGCAGGGCTACAGTCGGGGCGCAGCGGGTGCTCCGCACTGACGTGACCTCAGCGGAGGCTGACTTGATCCAGCGCCGCTCGGGATAAGTGTTGGGTCTGCTGTGAGGGCTTGGAGCTGCTCCAAGGCTAACACCGCAGTAGTGCAGTCTTCACGGATCCTGAGAATGCCGGAGGAGGTTGGCATCTTCAGAACAAGGTAGCCATAGTGGGCTACAACCATGAATCAATACAAGGCGGGCCTGCCGATGATGGCATTGAAGGGGAGGCTGACATCCGCAATGTCGAAGAGGATGCTCTCCGTCCTGTAGTTGTCGAGTGTCCCGAAGGTCACCTGGAGACGAATGTTGCCGTATGGGATGATGCTCCCTGGTCCCAACCCCGATAATGGGCTCGAGGGTGTGAGCTTGGACACCGGGATCTACAGCTGCTTGAAGGCTGCGCGACTGAGGAGGTTGAGTCCGGCCCCAACATCTATCAAGATGTAGTGGAGCTTGACATTGTCAATGGTGGGGGCGACCAGAAGAGGCATAATCCCTGCCTCGACCATGTTTTTGGGGCAGTCGGAGGCGTCCAAGATGATCGGCATCTCCTTCCACCGGTGGTGCAGCAGCGGAGTGGGGGTAGGGGATATCAAAGCCACTGCACTACGAAGGGTCTTGACTGCATTCCAGGAAATGGGATCTCAAGACCCTCTAAAGATGACGTGGAGTGTCTTGTGATGCTCGTGGTCGCCGCTGGCGTTGGAGTCCTTGTCTTGGTGGACCACTTTGACGGCTCGTTCTTGCTTTTGGTACTCCATCTCCTCGTCATCGTCGACCTTGGGGTCGACCTTCTGCTTGCCCTCCCACTGGCGGAAGGGGGCGCCATCTGGGCACCGCTGCGCCCGCTTGATAGCGTTTGACACATCTCTTGATCTCCCGGCACTAGCTCGCGGTGTGGTCGCGAGTCTTGTGCACCGGGCAGAGCTCGATGTCGTCTTCAGCGGCAGGTGGCTGATGTGGGCGCTTCTCGGGGAGTAGGGGTTTGCCACCACCAGTCGCGATAGCTGCTGCGACGGGGGACCCATGCAACGGCTTGTTCTGGCCACCATCCTGGTTCTTGTTCTTCTTTTTTCCGCTACCAGGGGTAACGGAACCTTCCCCGGTCTGGCAGGCCCCACCTGCTCTCGGAGCGGGATGAGCATGCCAATCGCAGCCTTCTGCCGCCCTGGCGCACCGGTCGGCTATGGAGAAGAGCTCAGAGATTTCTTACACGTTGTGCGTGGCTAACTTCTCGAGCATCTTGTGGTCACGCACTCCCTGGCGGAATGCGAGTATGATAGAGGCACTCGGGATGTTGGGGAGGGAGTTGCGTACCTAGGAGAAACGCTGGATGAATGATCGTAGCATCTCCTTGGGTTGCTGTCGCAAGGCGTGGATTTCGAGCTCGGTGCCGGGGCGCGTGTAGGAGATGCCGAAGTTCGTCGTGAACTGTCGGCACATCTAGTCCCAAGAGGTTATATATCCCACGGGCAGGTTCATCAGCCATGAGTGTACCGATCCAGTCAGGGCGACCAGGAAGTAGTTCGCAAGGATGGTCTCATCCGCTCCTGCTGCAAGGAGCGTCATGGTGTAGATCTGTAGAAACTCGGCTGGGTTGATGCTGTTGTCAAACTTATCAGGCATATGTGGCCAAAACTTGTGTGGCCACGTATCGATGCAGAGGTGTGGAGCCAACGCCGCACAGCCTCCTATGGGCTTCGTCGGAGAGGCATACGGGGTAGCGTACCCTAGAGGGGTCTGTTGCACGACGTGTGGTGCCTGCAAGACTTGCTATTGGGGCACCGGCTGAGCCATGTGTTGTTGTAATGGTACTGGTTGCGCCAAGTACTGCTGCTTCATGTCCTGCTGCACCGAATACTATAGGGGGGCTGACGAGCCGACATACTCCTGGTTAGGTGGCGGAGGGTTTAGCTGAGGTGCACCTTGAACAGAGGACGTCTCATAAACAGGGCATTGAGGGCCATATTCGGCGTTGAGGTTGCGCCGCCTCTCTTGCTGCCACTCAATGATGACTCAACCATCCATGTGAGCTTGATGACGGTCAAGCTCAGCCCTGAGATCCTCCGTGGGGAGCAGGCCAGCGCTCGTAAGCCTGGAGGAGTGGAAGTTGGCGGTGTGATGGTCGATGGATGGTGTGCATGATAGCGAAACGTGATGCCTTCCCTTGTTTGGGGAGTTGATGGCCGCGATGACAAAGTGGTCGATGTCTTGGACCCACTGTTGAGCTGCTCTATGGGAAGCGTTCAGCAACGGAGGGTGGTGGAGAAGAGACCTGGCCGCTGCCAGAGCGCTCTTTGGGCTTGCTGCTGGTGGTGCTGGAGGAGCCGATTGAGCCGAGAAGTGTCCCAACGTGTCGTCCTGGCCAGCTATACCTGCACGGGGCGTGATGGACCAGACAGGGCCACTCGAGCGACGGATCTGGTCACCGGATGACGGTCGTGGCCTTCCACGATCCTGATATAAACCATGGTGATGAAAGTGCTACCACTTTTTTTGAGGGAAAAAGCCACTACCTTGCACGCCAAATGTTCAAGTATTTATGTGACACTTCCCCCAGATCTGCTAAGGAGCAACCCGCTGAGGTTCTTGTTCAGCAGGGCTTAAGCCTCAATCAAGTGTATGCGCGTATGAGAGTATATGAGACAGTGGTTTTTACGTGGTTCGAGCCGCAAGGAGTGTAACACCCTACTCCACGGCGAATTGTATTGCGTGTGTGTGAATGCGTGTGTGTGTATTGGGGACTCAAAGTTGGGTCCTTTGTAACAGTGGCGGTCCGGTTTCTTTATAACTATGGTCGGACGCCTTACAAGTGGGGTCTGGGGCCTGATAGGTGGTCCTAGGGTGATCTTATCCTAAAGATCTATGCTTCTCGCTATGCTTCCTTTGACCGTGGTAGTGAAGACTCCTAGTCTTGCCGCTTCTCTCGTGAGTAGCCCACATGCCATTGCTGACGATGGCAAAAGGTGTCTCGTCAGCCTGTCTTGTTGCCACAAGCTACCCACTTGGCTGAGTGGGATAGGCCTGTAGTGCCTTCACTATGATGCGATTGGTCACAGCGGTCTCTAATTGTTGGTGTGCTCCACATTGTGCGCTGGAGGTGGGTGCGCGTCTTCAATCCTTCATCGGAGGAGTCGAGTCCCATCTTCAAGGCTCACGTGGCAGTGCTGGAGCTCGATCATGAGGAAGGCTAATGTTTTGGCACCTTCGGGGCACGTGGCGCCATCGGACGTGCCTCGGTGTTATCATCCTGTGTGCGAGGGTACCCCGTGTGCAGGGTACAGACACCAATAGAATCAAATTCAAGGATTATTCACGTCCTTGATAATCGACCGCCCTCGTCACAACTCCGATATTACATGTTGTCATGAGAGGACGAAGAGGTTCATATTGAGTTGTACAGAATCAAAAGCCGTTGATGTCATATCGACCATAGCTTCTAACTTTAACCACTCCATAGGATAGTTGTCGCAAGTCTTCATGGACGTTGGCATCTTTATTGCACTGTCAAAGATATGAAGTTATTAGAAAACTTTATGAATATTTATAAGTTATTAGAAAATGTTTTTAATCCTGATAAATTAACGAGAAAATGTTACAAGATCTTGAAACCAAGAAAGAAAATTAGGTCCTCCATTCATACCTTCCCGTCGCATCCTTTCTATTTGGTTGCATCTAGGAATTTCAAACTTTGCAACCATCCGAGAACTTCTTTCTTTTCTTTAATTCAAAGACAAAAAGAAGCATGTGGTTTCCCACCACTTTTGAAGAGCTCAAGAGTTTGATGGTTACAAAGCTCTGTGAGATCCTTTTGAACCTTTAAATTGTCTTTTGTTTTGCCCGTCATGTCCATGCATGTGCTTATGATTCATTCTCCCATGTTACACTCTTGATGCATGACATCAATGTTATGCCTTAGAATCAACAACTTCACATATGGTAGCTCCCAGAGTCCACATATGCGAGTCCAATTGTGTTCGTCTTCGTAACCTATGAAATATCCAGGACGACCATCATCTGGCATCAATTTTTCCAACATATCAGATATGTCTTACCCATTAAGATGTTTCAGTGGTCCTTTCTGAAGACATTCCTCTGTTGCCTAAACACGTGATTTGGAGGCAGCCAACATTTGTGACAATCAAAGTAAGATATCTTGCGTCCACGAGTAAGTCGAAAGCAATAGGTATCCAAAGAACACATCGTACATGTCAAATGACCGTGAGTGCTCCATCCAGAAAACATGTCGTATGCCAGAAAGTCATGGACAGACCACAAATAAGCAGCTTGGAGGTTGAATTTCTGCTTCTTGTAACAGTCGTACGCTTCGACTCCTGTCCACAACATTTTCAATTCTTCGATCAACGTGTTCAAAATCACATTGATCGAGATGTGACCCAATATGATTCGGCCTAGGTACAATGAGGCTAAGAAACATAAAATCATAATTCATTCAAAAAGCTGGTGGTAGGTTGTACGAAATGACAAAGATCGGACATCAAAAGTATGGTCTGGCGTTTGTGCTGAACAGCGGAATCCATCTGTTGCCAACCCGATCCAACATTTCTCGATTCACGGCCAAAATCTGGATCAAAACGATCCAGCACCTTCCATGCCTCACCGTCGAACGGGAGCTTGATGACTCTATTGTTCTGACGTTCACCTTCTTTGTGCCATCTCATGTGTCTGGCGGTTTTTGGAAAGGAACAGTTGCTTCAACCTAGGTGTCACGGGTAAGTAACGAAGCTGCTTACGTGCGACTTCTGTCATCACAGTATCACCATCGTTATTAACAACTTCGACAAACCTCGGTTGACCACATGTTAAACATTTGTTCTTATTGGCATGCTCTCTCCAGAAAAACATGAGTTGTTCGGATACACATCAATCTACTCGTAGTTCATACCGAGACCAAAAAAATTTTTTTTCAACTGATACATATCTTTTAGGCACTTTGTAGGGATGTGGAACGACATCGATGAACAAATTGATGAGATCATTGTAGCAGTTATTAGAAAAGAAGTACTTAAACTTAATTGCCATAAGTCTAGTCACAAAAGTGAGGAGTGTTATTTCAGTGTGTCTATGTAGCGGCTGTTCTGAAGCTTTTAGAAGGTTGAAGAACTGTTACCCTCCATTGTAGGAGGATCATCTATAAGCTCTGGTTGTATATCCTCCAACATCTCATACATCATATCAACCCCTGTGTCATCATAATTGTTCGCTTCCACTTCTTGTACAGCTTTAGAAGCTGTCTCGCCGTGGAAGGTCCACAACTCATTATGTGACACGTAACCGTTTCGACACAAGTGCATTGAAAGTTCTACTTTGTCCAAAAATGTCCCGTTCCGCCGTTTTGGTACATGGGCATCGCACCTTATTGCTATTTGACAACAAAAAAGCTCACTCTACAAAAGCTTATGTCTTGGCATACCACTCATCTGAGTGTCCATCAATTTTGCTCTTCTAACCAGTATACATCCAACTGCAATCTTCAGCCATGTTTGACTAATCTGTAGTATAAAGTCAGAAAGGTTATGGTTATTTTGTACGTTCTTTAATGTCACCACCCTACATCTATTGTCCAGGATAGGTTCTCAACCTACCCAAGACTGACCGAGCAGACGTGCTCATGACGAGACGTGCGGTCTGGATCCGGACAAAATTTTGGCAGCACAACCCGTTGTTCTCCACTGCACGCTCGAAAATGGTGCAGAAGAGAACAACGGGGTTATGCTGTCAAAATCTCGTCCAGATCCAGACCCGCGTCTCGTCACAAGCCACGCCCCCTCGGTCCACTCCCAGGCTGTCCAAAAAAGGGACAATTCCAAACCGACACGCCTCACATGCGTAACGCATGTGAGACGAGCCATTTCAAAACTGGTAACACATATTATATTTTTTATGTTAACCTTTCATTTTTTAGTCATTTCCGAGAGAGTGGAAAGAACAAGAGAGAGGAGGAAAGAACGAGAGAGAGACACCAAACTGAGTCCATCAGGGTCTGCATCCGCGTGCACGCCATCTTGCCGTCCGCACCGTCATTGTTCGCTTTCATGCCCATTTAGACGCATACTTTAACTTCCAACTAAATCGGCCTTGTCAGACCCTGAATGGGTTGTGTCGGGTCAAAACGACTTGAAGCCCATTTTTGTACATATAGTAACACTCAAGCAATCATATTAAAAATTATAACCATAATTTAAAAAACTAAACTATTCAACTAAACTTATTAAGTGCTGAGGTCATTATAAAATTATAATTTATCAATTGCTAGTATACAACAAGCTGCCAGCAATTAAAACCGAAAGGGACAATACTCCACCAATTTATCTAATTACCAATTGACAATGCTAACTACCAATTGACGTAATCATACACATAAAGCATCTACTCTTAATTGCTAAATGCTCACTAGCTAACTACCAATTGATAATGCTAACTACCTATCGCCAATTAATTGCAAAAAATTAGCAAAACATAATAGTGAGAGGGGCGGGCTCACCTTGGTGGCGGCGGGGCTCGGGGGCGGCGGCGCTAGGGCGAGGGCGGCGATGGGTGCACGGCGGCGCTCGGGATGGTGCTCGAGGCGGCTCTCCATGGCAGCGCTTGGGCGAGCGACGGCACTCGGGCAGCAACGCTCGGGGGTGGTGGGCGATCAGGTGGCGCTCCAGGTGAGGGCGAGGCTCGGGCGAGGGCGGCAGTGGGCGGTGCTCCGAGGCAGTGCTCAGGGGCGGGTGGAGACATGGGTGGTGGTGGTGCTCGGAATGAATCACGGGCACGTGGAATGGGTCGAGCACGGCCCGCACGGGGTATGGTTAAGTCCCTAACGTATGTCGACCGATCTACTTACTTCGGCCTAGGTTTGGGCCGACTTAAGTTGTGCGTTAATTGCTGCCGGCCTTATAACTTATGTCAGCAAGGGTCGGGGCCGATGTAAGTAGTGGGATAAATGCCATCGGTCATATTACTTACATCGGCTATGGGCCCGTGGCCGATGTGCGTAAGCTAATTTACGTTGGTTGCTGCCGGTCGACGTAAGTTTACTTAAATACGTCGGCCGGCCAACGTAATTTATATTGGCCGACGTAATATTGTGAGTTGCATGTAGTGTATATACATGTCCAACTACTCTTGTGCATTGGTGGGCTCTGCGACGGAGGCTCAGACTTCATCGCCACACCTACCGACACTCAGAGCGACACACAAAGATGACTTCTTCAGCTTCAGAGGTAGCGGGGACGGTAGTGTATAGTCATGTGATGAACTTATGTGCATTTTGTTGCGTGAAGAATATTTGTGCATGTATATGTGATATTTTATGCCATGTATATGACTGTAGATGTATAAGTTTTGTGTTGTGTTAGCTAGCCATCGTGCAAGGTTATACTTTTATTTTTTATTTAAATAAAATATCTTATTTACGATGGTATGGGCCTGGGCCATCGTAAATAAGCCTGTAATTTACAATGACCAGATGAGTCGTAAATAAGCCTCTCTTATTTACGATGGCTCAGGCCCACACTGTCGTAGCTAAGGTCATCATTTACGATGGCCCCCCTCGACATTGTAAATAAAGAGCCCCCCCTCCATGTGGCGCAGACCAACTTATTTACGATGTCTAGGAGAGTCGTCGTAAATAAGGTTATTTACGATGTTCTATTTACGATGGCAAAAAACCGACGTCAATAAGCATAACCATCATAAATTGATTATTTACCATGGTTTTGGGCTTATTTACAACGGTTTCCTGCCGTTGTAAATTATGGGCATCCTTGTAGTGGTCGTGTGTATCAACTAAGGATTCGTAAAAAAGCACAAATGGACTCCAGTGCAGTGGGTCCCCATAAAAAAATCGAGTTTCAGGATTCGGATTAGTGTTTTATTATTATTTTTAGTTCAGTCTTTGGGAGGTTTCATGCACGTGTGTTTTAGTATTTATGGCCATTTTTTCTTTCGGTAGGGGATGCCCCGTCGATAGCGAAGCGCCTGTGGTGACATTATGAATAAAAAGATCGACGGAGCGAGTCTCTCTGAGGTTCTTATATATAGGGATAGAGTGCCCATGCATGTGTTTATCGGGTAAGTGCTCATATCTAAGAACAGCCCTAAATGATGTACGGTTTCTGTATGCTTTTGTTATATTTTTAATATCCAGTCTTGTTGATTGATTCGTCTACAGGCACAGAAAAGATCACGTGCAGGCTCGCGAGCTGAGAGGACTGAGAGGCTGCCGGACGGGAAACTGCGGGCAGCTTCCAGTGCTGTACGTGTCATTGCCTAGGAATGTAACTAAGGAGAGGTGATTACTTAGGGAATGTGTGCACGAAATGGAGGCGCTTAATTCCCAAATATAGAATGCGTCCTTGATGTGAGATTGGGCCAATGCAACTGATTCTTCTGATGATGCCATTAGGGTGAAATCAGGCAACAGTGGCGAGGTGTGTGCAACAAGAAACTAGGAGCTCGGTCGCATACTGTTATATCAGTAGTACCCTAGAAAGTCGAAGGAAAGCGGTTTGAGCACTAAATCATTTTTCTACGATATGGCAAATCATAGGATCTGCTTGGGCTTTGTGCACTTTCGTGACACGTTTCTAGGGTATGGTACATCAGAGTATCTGCTTGTGCTCTGTGCACTTTTTGTACTAGGAAGATCTTAAACACTCCTTTTGCTACCTGTGCAACTTGCATAATATGCACTAGTTAGAATTTGCTAGTTGTCTGGCTTATCACGATCACCGTGTGCATCCGATCTCAAGTTAAGTCTATGCCCGAATTTGTCAAAAGTCATACGTTATGTTCGAGTTCGCCTTTGCAATATCAAGCCCTGACAAGGTATAATTTTGTCAGGTTGTCAGTGGATGCTTATGTCTTCATTTTCAACTTTCAAGACCGAGTCGTCGTTTACTTAGGCTATCACCAATAGAAGATGCAAACCCAAATTTGCTTAACAAAATCTAATTATAACATCTCTAAAAAATCAAATAGGATTTCTTTTTTACTTTCCTTGTTGGAGATAGCCTTGAGTGTTCGTCTTAAGTGTTCGTAAGGTACGTCCAGTGAATCTTTACTTTAACGAATATGCTATAACACTCCCAGCGGCCAGCGCGGCGCGGGCAGGTACATGCGCCAAGTGCCGGAGTAAAAAAATAATTGTTAATCTTTTTTAATTGTTAATCCGTAATTTATAGGTATTATATTATTTGTAAAATAATTAAATAAAAAATATATAGTTGATTAACCTATAAAATTAAAGGATAATGGTTAATGACGAGATTAGTGATTAATGAAAGTAATTAGCTGCTAATCACTAGTGCCTGAAATTTTCTCAAATTTCAGACATTTTAAACATAGACAGTCCCTTGCTTTAATTACTACATTTTTGTGTCCATCGCCAGGTGTTAACGTTTCACAACGAAGAGTGTAGTCAACTGAACATGTACTCATGTAGGCCATCCAGAGTCGTCCTCCGATACTTCAATCAGCGCACGAGATATTATTTTTGTACTTGTGAATTTGCAGCTGGAATTTCGTATGAAATGCTTTATGTTCTGTAAGAACATGAAGAACGAAGTTTCGTTTTCAGAAGAATCATGTACTACATATGACTATCGTGTACGAATTTATGTGAACTAGCCTTTTATCGCGTACACTGTTATTCTACTAATACATGCTCTGTATGGCAGCTCTCTTTCCCGCTAGCTTATCCCGATGACCACATGCATCTATTTCTTTAAGGCTATGAACGTATTTGTCAAAGTCAATCACTAGAAACTCGAGGTCGCCTCTGCAAATGTCAACCATTGTCAGAGGAGCAGAATTGTCATGTGGTCAGTGGATGCTTGGCTTCATTGTCAAATATGCAGTTAGTGAGAGTGTTATTCCAGTCCTCCTTTACCTACCTTAGGGACAATTGCATCATTAACCCTACTCTAAAATCTAATTATATGTTTAACCCTATTTTTTATGATTTGCACATTTGACCTTGGTTTTTAAAATGAAGTCACGATTTGAACCTGTTTTAACAGTTTCGTTAATTTCAACTGATTTAGAATATTGAAACATTAAAAAATTCATATTGATAATATCAGAAGTCCAGAATGCCCTTCCCAACCTCTGTTCCATACCGATTCCATCGTGAGACATCCAACCGAGCGGCGGTAGCTTAACCTCCTTCGACTACTCGACGAGCCCGCGGTGGCGACTAGCAGTGCGCGCGACGAGGCCCTCCGCGACTGCGCTCGAGCGGTGGTTCCCGTGAAAGGCAGCTGTGCGCGAAGGGCGGCGGCGGAGCAAGCACGCGTGGGCAGCGGCAGCCGTCATGCGAAGTGGCAGCGGCAGAGCAAGCGCGCGCGGGCGGCTCCGCCGTTTGAGCGTGGGCACTACTACAAAAAACCTTTTTACAGGCGCCTTAAATTTTCAAACACATACGATCCTTAAAAATATGCGACAGTGATAACGAATGATATAATAACCGTTTGTGATAAAAGAACGACACACGCGGATTTTAAAGAACGACCGTTTGGGTAAATACATGATCTTCACAGACGGTTCTTAATTAAGAACCGCCTGTAATGCAATGAACTTCACAGACGGATTTTAAGAAACAACCGTCTGGGTAAATACATGATCTTCATAGGAGGTTCTTAATTAAGAACCGCATGTAATACAATGAACTTCACAGATAGATTTTAAGAAACAACCGCTTGGGTAAATACATGATCTTCATAGGCAGTTCTTAATTAATAACCGTCTGTAATGTAATGAACTTTACAGACGGTTCTTAATTAACAACGGCCTGAGAAGATCATGTATTTTCAGTGGCGGTCATTGTTTAAGAACCGTATGTAGTTGTTCAATTATCACAAGAGGTTTTTATTGAAATTACAGGGATGTAGTCGTTGCAATTATCACAACCGTATGTAGTCGTTGCAGGGAAAATTGTATCAGGAAAAAAACACAGATGAGCGGATACTAGTACAGTAATGCATTATAGGAAATGCTCGATCATCAGTGAGGCTGACTTAATTGTGATAATACACCATTAGAGGCTTTACAATTGTTCAAAGATAATTTCTTTACACACTGAGAACAAAAATCATGCTACAGTCATTGTTGATCGACGATGAAGCTCCCATCGATCAATCTAAAATGTACCGTCCTACTTGCTCCTGAACACGTCTCTTATATTCCGCTGGATCCTGAAAATATTGACATTATTTAAATTAACAAATGTCTAAGGAGGAATGAATAACCTACATTGGTCACTAGGTCAAAGTGTCATCTAACCTTGATAAGTAGATTATAGCTATCATTTTCAACATCAGGCACATTTGGGTGATGCAGCAAACGCTGAACTTCAAGTAGTATAGTTTTGATTGTAAAAGCACTGCACCACCCCTACGAAATATAATTTAAGCAATATAAGAAACCAATTCAAATAAGTTCGACAACAATTATAACTAATAATTACATGAACAAAATAGG
This sequence comes from Tuctoria greenei, assembly GCA_036927565.1. NCBI lineage: Eukaryota > Viridiplantae > Streptophyta > Magnoliopsida > Poales > Poaceae > Tuctoria > Tuctoria greenei. The sequence continues at coordinate 151,489,783 of JAYESD010000007.1, forward strand.
TCTATCTTACAGTCTCTTGATCATGAATCCCGATGCAGAGTGCTCCCGAATAATGGACATTTGGGTGGAAGAACCCAATTGGAAATGTGCATCTTGGAGGCACTAAGGGATAGTCCCCAGAGAAGAAGATTGTCAGGGGGTAGTAACCATCTTCCCATTCAGTCTGCAAAAGAAATTTATTAATATGAGGACGATGGTTAAACTCATATTGTGCTTGTTCTTCATGACTTACCCCTTCTTTACCGGGGACGATGCACTGCCACTTCAATAAATCTGCCAATTCAGGCTTCGCAGAGAAACCCTACTCGGAGAAATTGAAAATACCAAAAACAAACAAGACGGAAAAACAAACTACAGTTAAGTTCATCAGTCCATTACAGATACATATGTATATACAACCATGCGACCGGTGTGCCAGATGTACATATATGGGGATGGTTCTTGCGCCACGCCAAGCGCTCCTCCTTCAATCGGCTACACGCCCGAGACATCATTATCTGAAAGACCAAACTTCCAAACTTCCAAATTATTGAGTCCAAACGCATATGTACACAAATGCAAAAGGACACAATTCATATACCAACATTGTTCTAAGTTGATTTCAGAAGATACAAATATATACAATATATATCCTCTCACATTGCTATATACATTTTTTCCACCATTAACATCTTCACGCATATAGGGTTTCAAATTCTTTTTAATGCTTCTCTCTATGCGCTTGATGTTTTCTGGTTCGGTGAAAAGGTACATCTCTTCATACTGATTATATTCCTCTTCAATATCTCCCACATTCTCAACCCCAACAATATTTTGCTTTTCAGAAACAACTACGTGCAACTTCTCAGTTTCTGGATCTTGAACATAAAAAACTTGTGCAACATTATCAGCGAGAACCCACAGGTCATCTTTGTAACCCACTTTATTCATGTCTACCAGTGTCAGCCCGTAACTGTCCACTTTCAAACCATCAGGATGTTTGACCCATTGGCACTTAAATACGGGCATTACCATTCTTTCGCCATAATCGAGTTCCCATATTTCCTCTATGAACCCGAAGTATGTGGTCTTCTGCCCTTGTGAATCATAAGCCTCAATACGAACACCACTATTTTGTGCAACACTCTTACCGTCTTTTTCTTTAGTGTAAAATGTGTAACCATTGATGTCATGTGCTTGCCATGATGTTACCAAAGCAGATGGGCCAGAAGCTAACTTCTTCATTGTTGCCTCTTCTATAGTGTTTCCGTATGATATATTTTTGTCCATTAACCATTCAGTGAAACATCTCTTCTGTGCTCTTTCATGATCCAGTCCTCTGTGCGGTCTTGGTTTTTATCACGAAGCTCAATTTGGTGTTCCTCGATGTACGGCTCAGCTATTGCGAGCTGTTGTAGTACACCAAAATGTGCACGGTGTACATTCTTGTAATCTTGAACAATAAAAGTTTTCTTACCCACTTTGCCTCTCCCACGTAGTCTACCCACATGTACCGGTATAGGCACACCTATCGATTTTCCATCTTTGATGTAATCACCGCAACCCTCAATCACTTTTTCAGTGGTGTATCCTTCCATAATTGAACCCTCTGGGTGAGCACGGTTCCGCACATAACCTTTTAATACTCCTAAATATCTCTCCAACGAAACATGTGATGTAAATATAGTGGCCCCAATGCTTTTATCTGATCAAAAAGATGTATGATTAGGTGTACTTGCATATCAAAAAAGGATGGTGGGAAACACATCTCAAGCTTGCACATTGTCTCGACGATGAATGTTTTCAGATAGTCTAAATCTTCACGTGCTATCACCTTTTGCGATACTGCATTGAAGAAGTAACACAAACGTGTGATGACAACTTTTATGTGCTCAGGTTTGATTACTCTTATTGCAATGGCAAGGAAAACTGTCATCATCATGTGACAGTCGTGAGAATTATAACCGAATAAAGACAAGTCTATCATCGAGACTAGTTTGCGGATATTGGATGAGAAACTCGTGGGCACTTTGATACCACGCAAGCATTCGCAAATTGCTTTTTTCCTCTTCTAGCGTCAAGTTGTAGCTGGCTGGGGGAAGGTAATGCTTCCCGTTCGCCTTTTCTACTGGATGAAGCTCTGGTCTCAAATCAAGATTTACTAGGTCCATACGTGAATTTAATCTGTCCTTTGTTTTCCTCGGCATGTCCAGCAAGGTCCCAATGATGTTGTCAAATACATTCTTTGTAACGTGCATCAAATCAATACTATGGCAAAATTCCAGATTCTTCCAATATGGAAGATACTTGAAAAAAATTGATTGTTTCTTGAAAGCCATGTCATTTGTATCATCCGAGGATGTACTTTTCTTTCTATTAATTCCTTTACTATTTTTTCCTTACCGAAAGCAATATGAATGTTCTTGACCATTTCAAACACAAGTTTTCCACTGTAAGGTTTCGGTGCAGTATCTTTTTCGATTTTGTTATCAAATTGTACTTTCATCTTCCTATACTTGTGTTTATCTGTCAAGAACCATCGATGTCTCATGTACACCGTCTTTCTGGATGAGGTGAGGTATATAAATCTAGTTCTATCCACGCACCTAACGCAACCTTTCTTCCCTTTCATTTGTCCCGATAATGTAAACAGTCCGCAATAATCATGCACGGTAACGAATATCATTGCTCTTAGCGTGAAATACTCCCGCTTGTACTCATCCCATGTAAGTACCCCTTCATTCCACAATTTTTCCATATCTTGCATTAAAGGTTCCAAGAACACATCAATTTCGATGTCGGGTTTTTTCGGACCTTGGATAAGAACAGATAATAAGATATATTTCCTTTTATGACACAACTACGTCGGTAGGTTGTACATCGTTAAGACCATGGGCCATGTGCTGTGTATGCTCCTTTTCTCACCAAACGGATTTTCATTCCATCTGTACCCAAGGCAAACCTCACATTTCTGATTTCCTTCGCAAATTCTGGATACTGAATATCAAAAATTTTCAATTGCATTGCATCACCAGGGTGTCGTATATGTTTTTCATTCTTCTTGCGTTGCTCGGAATGCCAACGCATAAGTTCAGCCTCCCTAGGGTTTGAGAACAAACGCTTCAATCGATCAATTACCGGAAGGTACCACATCACCAAGGCAGGAATTTTTCTCTTATTCTTCCCGTCTACATCGCCAGAAGTATCGTCATCGTCACCTTTAGGACCAATAATAAACTTCTTATTCTTCTGAGTCTTTTTTCATGTTGGTAACATACTGGTGATTGTAGTCCTTCTTATATCTACTGACACCACAAATGGGGCATCTAGTTGCGAGCTCATGCTCTTTGTGATATAGAATACAATGGTTCACACAAGCGTGTATTTTTTTCACACCTAGTGCCATCGGGCAAAGAAGTTTCTTCGCTTTATAAGTGCTTCTGGGCAGTTTATTTGGATTTGGAAGAATTTTTGCCAGAAGATTCAAAAGATCAGAGAAACTACAATCAGACCATCCGTGCGTAGCTTTCAACTTTAGTAGTTCTAAGACTGCACGCAATGTAGTAAACTCTTTATCACAACCGTTTGATTAATCATATAAAAGCTCTATCACCGCATTCTGCAATGTCTCCATTTTACTTAAACCTTTGCTTGCTCCCATAGAAGTCAGTACATATGGTTCAATGTGACGCAACATCTCCTCACAATCGAACTCATCATCATCATAACCAGCTTGATTGTCACTACCATCATCGATATGAACATTATCATCATCTGAGCCTCCCTCATCATCTTTATCCACATCATGTGTATCTAACTCACAATGCTTTGTCCATATTATGTAGTTATTTTTGAAACCTCTTTTCACCAAATGAGATTGGATTACTATAGTAACCGTCCAAGCAATCTTATTTTTGCAGTCGATACATGGACATAATATGTCATCTATCTTTTGCAACTTCGCATGTCTCTTGGATGCTTCAATAAAATTTGCAACATTATGAATGTACATAGGATCGGGTCTTGGCATGTCATACATCCACGCTCGACGGTCCATGCTTCAATAATAGAATTTTTGTCAGATTTACAAAATTTTGCCACAAATATTCTCTAAAGGTCTTCTATAAAATGAATTTACAGAGACATAACAAGTATGATTAGGGTGACTAATGTAGGAGACGGGCGACGTCTTGAGGCGAACGGAGTCAAAGGGGGAAACAGGCCTAGCATCATGGGCTAGGTCTGGGTGGGATCCGGTCCATTATATCTTGACGTCGGATCCCATCCAACGATGGTAACTAAATGGGTGAGTTATAAAACCATATCCTTAGAAAGCTAACCCTAATCACTCCTTCGAAATATATGCAAGCAGGAGGTATGCACACACAAGTAGCATATTGAAAAGGAAAACACATAAAACTACAATTACAAGTTCGGGTAAACTTCATGCATCTTATATATATTACAATAGCATCTGTTAATTAAACATCATATTCATGTCACAAAATAGGTACAAAAAGGGAACAATCCATATAGTCCATACATCAATATACCAGAACACAATCTATACAGTGCTTACACATGCAAAAGGACAGAATCCATATACCAGAACACACAAAACTAACAGCTTATCAGCTAATGAAAATATACAAAGAAAAAGTAAGGAAACTACATTTACCTTGCATCTATTAATTAAACAATAGCATCTTATATATATTACAATAGCATCTATTAATTAAACATCATATTCATGTCACATAATAGGTATAAACTACAATAAGCTTATTACAATATAGTCCATACATCAATATATAAAAGACCAAACTAGCAGAACACACAAAAAGGAAACAATCCATATAGTCCATACATCAATATACCAGAACACAATCCATACAGTGCTTACACATGCAAATGGACAGAATCCATATATCAGAACACACAAAACTAACAGCTTATCAGCTAATGAAAATATACAAAGAAAAAGTAAGGAAACTACATTTACCTTGCAGAGGCGTCAGCACGGTGGGGAGGAGTCAGCACGGTGGGCCGGCTGGGTGGAGAAGTGGCGGTGCGGGGTTGAGCGGCGGCGCGGCAGTATGGGCTGGGCGGCGGAGCGGTGGCGCAGCGCTGGGGAAGTTCAACAGCCTTGCGACGTCGATATAAATTCTCCAGGGTTGCGTTTTGACTGCGGTGACGGGTCCTTATATAGACGTCGGTTTTTCACAGACGGATTTTAACTTTATCTCAGGTGGGTTTTACTTACCAACCGCCTAAAAAGATATTTAATCAAGAATATTAATTAAGAAGTAACTATCTTCACAGGCTATTGGTACTTAATAATCGCCTGAGAAAATGTTTAACTCAGACGGGTATTACTTACCAACCGCCCGAGATAATGCCAACTGAACAAAATATTTTATACATGTATGAATTTTTTTAATTTTTTTAAAAGCATTCCAACATGTCAAACTTCAAATTATCCACCATTCTAAATAAATTCCCATATACATATGAGCATTTAGAGCACATTCACTTGATTGAAATCCAGAAATTCTAACACACCAGTATTCATTAACACGAATGAACACATATATATGACAAAACACAAGAAATATGTACAAGAACTCCTAAAACTACAAAAGAAATATGTACAAGAAATCCTAAAACTACACTACGGCCCCGCCTCCTCCGCCCTCTCTGCCAACTTCTCAAACCACGCCAAGCGGTCCTCCTCCGACTCGTCGTCGTCGTCGTCGTTGTCACCATGGTGGTGGTCGCCGTCGTTGTCGCCGTCGTCATCGTCGTCATCATCATCGTCGTCGTCCTCCTCCTCCTCCTCCTCCTCCTCTTCCTCCTCCTCCGGCGATGATGCAGCAGGAGAGTGGGTCGGCTGCTCCGGCTAAGCCGATTGCTCCGTCTGTACCGGTGGCTCCGGCTGCACCGGCGGTGGAACGCGCTGGTCGTCATTCACCCTCTCGGGGGAGCTGCAGCGTATCCGCTTGCAGGGTGGCTGCCTCGGCGGGCTAGGAGGCGGAAGGTTGGCCATGGCTGTGGTGGTTCGTCGGCGCTGGGCTAGGAGGTGGAACAATGGAAGAAGAAGAAAGGAGTGCAAAAGTTTTGTGCTTGTACATAACCGACGACGCGCCTTATATGTGGTCTGTGCGGAGTAGACGAGGGAGCGGTTCGTTTCCTGCGCATTGAACTCTTTGCAGACCTCATGCGGCGCATAATTAAACTAGTGTGGAAGACGATCTTCAGAGATCCTTCCGTCTCTCTTGTATCCATGTGGAACGTCGCGCACGCGTCCCTGCACCACGGCTTCTTAACTTCTCCGCATACCTCGTGCGGCGCGTCAGTTAATTAACATCTTCTCAGGCCGTTAATTAACATCTTGTAGTTTCAAAAATGTTTATCTCAGGCGGGTATTACTTACTAATCGTCTGAGATAATGCCCGATACTGTTCTTCAGTTTCCTTATCCCTTGCTTCTTTTTTATTTAGATTCCAATATAAATACTCAAACATGTTTAAATTCTGCAAATTGTGTCCAAATTCGATGATTCTTTCTTCTACATTTGTATAAAATTAACATCTACCACCTGAACAAAATATTTTTAAAACTTGTATAGCTGACATTGTAATGTTTTGGTAAATATCAAACTAATTTCTACTCACATATTATTCACATTTGTGTATCTCATAAAAAAAGTTCCTTCAATCAAAATTGTTGGTATGAACATATTTGTATAATTTATACATGTATGAATTTTTTTAAAAGCATTCCAACATGTCAAACTTCAAATTATCCACCATTCTAACTAAATGCTCATATACATATGAGGCATTGATCAAATTATGAACACATATTGATTCAAAAAAAATTAAAAGAATCTGAAAAAAATCATAGAGGTTGGTATGATGAGTAAAAATGTTCACTGAAAAAATAAATGAAAAAAGCATTATATTCATCAAGATAGAAAAATGAAAAATAGTATTTGTTGTATGTTTTTTATGTTCTGACCAATTTCAAAGGATTTATGAAGTGCAATTTAATGGTAACCTTTACTTATCAATAATATTACAAAAAAGTGGAATTTTGCCTTTTTAAAGGACCACATTTAATCAATAATATTAATTAAGAAGAAGTAAATATCTTCATAGGCGGTTGGTACTTACCAACCGTCTAGGAAGATGTTTATCTTAGGCGGGTATTACTTACCAACCGTCTTAGATAATGCCCGATACTGTTCTTCAGTTTCCTTATCCCTTGCTTCTTTTTTATTTGGATTCCAATATAAATACTCAAACATGTTTAGATTCTGCAAATTGTGTCCAAATTCGATGATTCTTTCTTCTACATTTGTATAAAATTAACATCTACCACCTGAACAAAATATTTTTAAAACTTGTATAGCTGACATTGTAATGTTTTGGTAAATATTAAATTAATTTCTACTCACATATTATTCACATTTGTGTATCTTATAAAAAAAGTTCCTTCAATCAAAATTGTTGGTATGAACATATTTGTATAATTTATACATGTATGAATATTTTTAATTTTTTTTAAAAGCATTCCAACATGTCGAACTTCAAATTATCCACTATTCTAACTAAATGCTCATATACATATGAGGCATTCATCAAATTATGAACACACATTGATTCAAAAAAATTTAAAAAAATCTGAAAAAATTCATAGAGGTTGGTATGATGAGTAAAAATGTTCACTGAAAAAATAAATGAAAAAAGCATTATATTCATCAAGATAGAAAAATGAAAAATATCATTTGTTGTATGTTTTTTATGTTCTGACCAATTTCAAAAGATTTATGAAGTGCAATTTAATGGTAACCTTTACTTATCAATAATATTACAAGAAAGTGGATTTTTGCCTTTTTAAAGGACCACATTTAATCAAGAATATTAATTAAGAAGAAGTTAACATCTTCACAGGCGGTTGGTACTTACAAACCGTCTGAGAAGATGTTTATCTCAAGCGGGTATTACTTACCAACCGTTTGACATAATGTCTGATACTGTTCTTCAGTTTCCTTATCCCTTGCTTCTTTTTTATTTAGATTCCGATATAAATACTCAAACATGTTTAGATTCTGCAAATTGTGTCCAAATTTGATGATTCTTTCTTCTACATTTGTATAAAATTAACATCTACCACCTGAATAAAATATTTTTAAAACTTGTATAGCTGACATTGTAATGTTTTGGTAAATATCAAATTAATTTCTAATCACATATTATTCACATTTGTGTATCTCATAAAAAAAGTTCCTTCAATCAAAATTGTTTTTTATGTTCTGACCAATTTCAAAATTAATGATGAACACACTACACATTCATTCATTCACACAGTTGAAGAACACACAAGATACTCATTCATTAACAATATTCAATCACACATATCACAAAAGAACACACAAGATGCACAATATTTACACAAGAACACACAAGATACACAACTAATATTCAATCACATAGATGAACAAAGATAGATTTCATTCATTCACAATATTTACAAAACAGAAGCAACTAAAAACAACAGAGAGAAAAACTAATTAAATCCTAGTCCTACTCCTCTTCCTCCTCCTCCTCCTTGTCCTCCGGCGGCGACTCCGGCACCTGTGCAACAGGAGACCGGGCCGGCTGCACCGGCTGCACCGGCTGCACCAGCGGTGCAACCCCGAGGTTGCTAGCCGTCGCCTCCACCAGCGTTCTACGGGCCTCGGGGCCAAGAACCTGGGCCATCGTCGCGAATAGAATGTCGAGACGATCAGCCACCCCCGTGAGGGCATAGAGGTAGTGGCCGATGGTACCCATTCTAGGATACTCTGGAAGGGTACCCAGCCCCAAGGCACTCATGGCGCGAGACATATTGTCGTATGCCTCTTGCGCCATGAGGAGGCGCTGCTCGATGTTGATCTTCTTGGGGGAGCTGCAACATAGTTTATTGCAAGGTGGCTCCCTCGGAGGGCTTGGTGGCCGAAGGTCGGCCATAGTGGTGTTGGGTCGTTGGAGCGGAGGAAGACGAAGAAAACTAGAGGTTTCAAAGTGAGCGATGCGCTTGTGGAGAACTAACGGGTGATAGCGCATCTTTAAGGCCGTGCGGAGTGGAAGATGGAGAAGTTGGTTTACCGTGCATTGAAAGGTCGTGCCTCGGGGAAAAGAAAGGTCGCGCACGGTTGTCGACACATATTAATTAAGAACCTCATAGGCGGTTGGTGATGGGTCTTTATGTAGGCGTTCATCAAATTATGAACACATATTAATTAAGAAGAAGTAAATATCTTCACAGGCAGTTGGTAATTAATAACCGTCTGAGAAGATGTTTATCTCAGACGGGTGTTACTAACCAGCCGCCTGAGATAATTGTATCTTCTCAGGCGGTTGGTAAGTAAAACCCGCCTGAGGTAAAAATCTTCTCAGACGGTCGGTACTTAAAATCCGCCTGAGAAAATGGGAGTCTATATATACCCCTCGGCAGCGTTGGAAAAACCTAACTCGGGCGAAACACTTAGACGCCGTTAGGCTGCCAAAATTTTGTTTTCCGCCAAGTGTTCGCCCTCGTCAGTTCCAGGTACGCCGCCGAGCTTCGTCGTCGCCGAGCTTCGCCGTCGCCGCCGAGCTTTGCCCTCGTCACTTCCAGGTACGCCGAGCGAAGCCATTGCCGTCGCCGCCGAGCTTCAAGGTAAACCCTAAACCCTTCAACCTTCCATCCTCCTTCGCCGTGCCGCCTCCCTCCCCACCCTCGCCGCCGCCTTGCATATCCTTGGTTAGGGTTCGAGAATTGGAAAATGGTAGGCATCCTTGGTTAGGGTTCGGTGGAATTCAAAAAACTGTCAAGTTCGGTGGCATCTTTGGTTAGGGTTTGGTGGGTAGGCATCCTTGGGTTGTCGGTGTACTTCCATCAATTCTACGCAGCAATAGTTCCAGCAACCCAATGTCCTCACCTGACCGGAATTCGAATACGTAATGAACTAGAATATTCATAGTGACTCACACTCGATACACAAAATGAGTTAGGTTGAGGGGGTAACTGCAATGAGAACTCTATTGGAAGTAGGTGTGTCCATCTTCTAGCGGTGCTGGATGCCAAACATATGATGTGTCACTCAAATACGTAGGATTGTGATGATAATGGCCATATTGGCACAATTGAACGAAATTAGTGGCTACGATTTGCATTTTTTTAGTACAATGGTCAAATTGAAATACATGAACACGTACAATAAACATATATGTATCTTATCCTTTGGAGAATGATATATTACTATGTTGAATAATTCTTGCTGATAGTGTAGCTGTTATATGACTATGAGTTTATTTATTGAATAGCTTATTCAATCATGATGATGTGAAGAATTACAGAAGGATTGCATGCCGTAAAACAATTATGTATACCATTATTTAACTCAGCTTAATATTAAGGCATTTCACAGGAAAAAAGTTTATGTACCCATTTATGATTTGTTAACACCATTTGTATCAAACTAGATATATTGGGACTTCATTTTTGTTGGATGATCTGGGTATCTAGTGCACCCAGTAGAGGAGTCGAACTTGGACTTTGGACAAAGTTGCGGAAACACTAGTCTAGGGGTATATGATTGTTCTAGATAAAGCATATTTCGTCCTTAACGATATTAGTAGAGTCCTACTCTGAATAGAGTTAGGAGTCAGATTCAGTTTAGGAACCAGTCCTAGTCCTAGTACGAATTGAGTTACAATCCATATAGGATTTGGAGTCACATGAAGGGGGATTTCAAAAATAAGCCCCCGACCCCTCGACCTGGTTAATCCCATCCTATCAGAAATATTCCACCAAAGGTTTCATATGCCCAGACTTGATCAAGTCACCTAAACCTCGTGAACCTCTAGAACTCACCAAGTTTATCACTATAGGAGGCGCCGACTTCCCTGTCCTGTTTTCTAAACAGCTAGGACAATTGACCATCCCAGAAATCCTTGGTGCCATCATATGTGGGGTACGTAATGCCTTTCATGATGGCTGAACCTGCTGCCATGATGAGCCCATTCGGTGCGGCCGGGCACACCGAGTTTAGATTTTGGCGAATGTTTCCGGATTCCTGATTCGTTTGAGAATGTGGGTCTTTTATCTTTTTTTACCGTGCAAATCCCACGGTTGTAGAGATGATCGCTGAAAAAGAGTGTCTCTTCTCGCCTGCAGCTACTATGAACGAAGCTAGCCTATTTAGAATAAAAAGATAAAGTTGTCATTGCTGGTGATCAACTTTAACATGCTTGTCACCCTCGCAATGTATAGGAACCTTTTGCTCAGTCGCCTTAAACCCTAGAATGCCTTATCAAATCCTAGAATGCTTCCATATTTTTCTTCATGCAACACTTCATGTAGAGTTAATATGCCATTTATTAGATTTTTTGTCTTATTAGATCTAGCATGGAAAGCCCTAAGAAGACTGGTCCTGGTAGTAACAACAAAGAAGACAATATGGAGTTTACTGACTCCAGCAGTTCAGGCTCCTATCACAGTCCATCGGATCCTTTTCCGAATATAAAAATTAAAAAGACTTCAGTGGATCTAGACCCGGAATATGATCCTGCCGACGAGGTATGGATCACGAATCTTAACTTCAGCAGTTCAATTTAATGTTAGTTCTCAAGTATACAAAGTCTTATAATTTTTTTCTACCTAGATTAATCGCGAAGACAATGAGGTGACATCGGCTCCTAAAACCGTAGAAGGTTCTCCAATGGATGAATCCTCAGCTTCACTTAAGAGGAAACGAGGGCAATGAGGTCCCAATAAGGGTCCATTGGACTGCATCATGTACATAACAAGGGTCGGTCCAGGTGGCCTTCCCAAGAACCACTGGATTTAGTTACCAAGTACTGTAATGCATGCGGTTTTCTTGTTAGGGAGGTTGTGCCGATCACAACCGAGAATTGGAGGAAATTACCCGAGCAGACCAGGAATGAGTTGTGGGAAAAGATAAAGAAACAATTCAAGTTCCCGAAAGGCACATAAGAAGTTGTAAAGAAAGCAACATTGGTCTCTTGCGGCAAGAAGTTTCGATGCTGGAAGAGTGAAATGAATGCTTATGTTAAGGCCGATATCCCTAGCCCGAGGAAGATGGGAAAAATCACACAAGCTCAGTGGCAAGAGTTTGTTCGTCAAAAGAGCACACCTAATGCTAAAGCTCTAAGTGCAACTAGGTCAGAGCTTGCAAAAAAGAACAAATACCATCATCGCTTGGGGTCTGCCGAATATGCCCCCAAAGTCCAGAAATGGAATAAGATATTAGACGAAATTACCAGTAAGGGCAATCCTCACCCATTAGAAGGGTGCAATGAGCGAACCCAACGTTGGGTCTTTGCTCGGTCAGGTTTGACCAGCGAGGGCAAACTTGAAAAGCCCGACTCTCTGAATGAAGTAGAGGATAAAATGAAAGAAGTAATTGAAAAGAAACAGAAGGGTCTCTTCAAGCCGAAGAGGGAGAATGACCAACTTACCGCTATCTTAGGAAACCGTGAACACAGCGGACGGGTTCGAGCGGTCTCTTCTCAAATGTCTTGGCTAGATGGTTTCCCTAAAAATAAAGACACATATAGAAGACGTGAGAAGTTTAAGAAAACACTTGATGAAACGATTGCTCAAAAGGTCAAAGAAAATATGCAATAAATAATGGAACAACTTAGACAATCAGGACAATTAGTGGCACCGAGTACAGTGATGGTTCCGGTGCAAAAGGAGCAATTAGTATCTCCAACTGCCTACCCTAGCAGCGTTGGTTCCGTGCCAGGCTCAGGGTCAACCCATATGTTCCCTGTCGATGATATTGCTAACGACAAATCTTGTTGTCTTCTTGTCCCGATAGGCAGAGCAGGGAACAAAACCAAACAGGTTGCCGCTGCTATGGCAAAGCCTGATCGTGACTTCAACGGGAATCCACTTCCGTTGTATATGCTGTGGTGCAAGTTCTTCAGATTATTGATAATGATTATGAAGATTATGAAATAGACCACGTCACACCTGAGGGGATCACGACTCTGGGGCCGGCTATCAACCAAATAATCCTTTGGCACCGACGCGATATCATGTTGGACGATGAGCCAATTTCTAGCCCCGTCGCATCTCCAAATTATGCAACCCCATCTTCTAAGGCGAAAGTGCATGAGGATCCACTCCCAGTTCGAGAAGATCCACTCCCCCTATGTCTCAGCACGGATGATATCCAAGAGCAACAAGTTGGACAACAGCTTCAAGCAGTACGAGAGCAAGTTGTTGCTAGTAAAGAGCAACCAGTTGAGCAACAGCTTGAAGTAGTACTAGAGCCAACTGCTGGGAGTAAAGAGCAATCAGTTGAACAACATGTTCAATAACAACAAGCCAGTGTCCAACTTCCGACAACTACTCCTCGATCATCAGTGCCTATCAAAGTTACCCCATACGAAAATAAGAAACCTTCATCAGAAGTGTCAAAATATTTAGAAACTATGAAGGAAAATATTATGAAATCGAGTGCATCTCGTTCTTCTCATGAGCCATCATTAGGAGATATCAAGGAGTGGGAAGAAGACGGTGTCATGTATAATCGGCGGACGGCTTTAGTTAAACCAGGAGTTCCAATATACAATCTTGAGGATGTTCCTCCTGAATTTAAGAATGGGAAGCCGTTCATGACATCCGTACAACTTAGCAAACAACCCGTCCATCTCAGAAGAATGCATGAGTGGTACATCACTGCCAGCACAAAATATGGTCTTAGTTGTGTCACATTTCGTATTCCAAAAGAAGCATTCTGGAGCACTGGAGTAGATAGACGAGTCATTTTATTTGAATAGCTGCATGCCCTTTTCCATCAGGGCATGCTCGAAATCAACCTGCTGCTCGTCTGGTGCTTGTAAGTGCTCTAATATTTTGTATTTGCTTTTCTTACTACACGTATACGCATTTCATGAGATAAAACAATTTTGGACTTCTTCAATAGGATGCAATACATGGATAATGAATAGTTGGAGCACAAGACAGGTATCCTTGACCCTACTAGGATTGCAAAGTCGCTATTCGACGTCCAGGCGAATTGAGACTCAGGACAGTACAAACACATGAACAAAAGAGATTTTGAAAAAGCAATTGCAAAACTTAAGAAGGATAGAAAGACAGAAGTTGCAGCTTACATAGGACATGCGATGTTTAACTTTGTCAGAGACGGCAAGGACTTCGTAAAGGCTCCGTACCACTTCGAGTAAGTTCGACACATGACATTGAAATAGCAATTATTGGTAATTGTTAACACGTGTGTTTGTATGTTTGCAGTAATCACTACATAATGATCTTCATCAAGCCAACGCAGGGAATGGCAACAGTCTTGGACTCGGCCGATTTCTCACCAGATCGTTACAAAGATTTCCTTTCCATTTTGAAACTGTATGTTTATTCAATAATTTTAATTTACGCACATTTAGAATGTGTTGATAAGTTTTATATGACATTTCTTGTATTACAGCGCTTGGCGGTTTTACGCGGAACAGCTTGGCGGTCAGAGACCTCCTAATACGATTGCATTGAACATTAAAATGTATTATGCTTGTCCGAAGCAGCCTGCTGGGAGTGTCTTATGCGGGTATTATGTATGCGAGCATCTTTGGACCGCCGGCGTATATAGAGTGAATCGTGAGGATGTAAGTTATCCTTAATGTCGATACCTTGTTTTCTTACTTTTGTGTTTCATTTTCATTGTAACTAGCATAGTTTAATGCTTATATTCTCTGCTGTTCAATATTACCAAAAACATTATTTTCATATTTTGATTCCAACTTCAAAATTCAATTGCTCATAGTACAACTACTCCAAAAATACCAAATAAATTCCTGTATACTCTCACTTTGATCTATACTTTGAGATTGTTCAAACCAATACATTCTAAGCCTTGTTATGTGTTATATTGCAACACACGAAGAATCTGAACGAAGAATGGCCGGTTTGTAGAAGTATTCCTAGTGGAGGAGCCGACGAGATTGCTGCTGAGCTCTGTCAGTTCATTTGTCATGAAATTTTACACAAAAAAGGGAAGTTCTTTGATGAGAATTGTGCAGCAGCTGATGTGCCAAAACTTTGTGACTATGCCAATAGAAACAGTTTTTAGTGAAAACTTGTAAACTTTGAGATGAATTGTATCTGTAACTTGTACATATGTATATTGTTTTAGTGAAATTGACTTCTGTGATGATAATATTGTTGACTTTTGTTCTGTGATGATATTGTTGTTTTTTGTTCTGTGATTATATTGAATTGACCTGGAAATTAGAAATAACAAACCTTATCACAGGCGATTATTAACCAACAGCTAGGCATGACTGTGAAAAACAATTATCATAGGCGGCTAGATACAAGTAAAGAACCATCTGTGATAACCTAATTTTCACAGGCGGTGACTGTTATGGTAGAAACCGCCTACGTTAAAAGGTCTTCACAGACGGCTGATGTAGGTAAACGTCTGCCTGTGCTAACACCATTATCATAGACAGTTAGTTATGCTTCAATACCCGCCCGTGAAGACACATTATCATAGGCGGTTAGTTATGCTTCAATACTCGTCTGTGATAAGACATTTATCACATGCGGTTATATATGCTGCACGACCCGTCTGTGATAAAATATCTTCACATACGGCTAGCCTATGTAAAGAACCGCATATGATAATGTGTTTTCACAGGCGGGTAGCCTAAGTAAAGAACCGCCTATGATAATGTGTCTTCACGGGCGGTATCACTTCTCTGCCTGTGAAATTGCGGATTATCACAGGCTCTTCGTTTCAAGTGGTTTTAAAAGCCGTCTGTGATAATAGGTTTGGAGCCGCCTGTGATGAGGCTTATTGTACTAGTGGGGACGGGCAGCGGCGCAGCTGTTGCGCGAAGGGCTCCCGCAGGTTCTACTTGAATCACTTTGTTATGGATGTTAATTAGCAAAGCAAAACGTAAATTTGTTGTAAACCTGAACAGTTCAGCAACGATCGAAATGGTGCTGCAGTTGAACATCAATGAATAATGATTTCCCTTTGATTCTCTTGAATGATTGATGGAGCACTCGTCCTTTAACCATGCCGTCCCATTTGAATAGGAGCTGCTTTTCTTTTGTAGTTAGGGTAGAAGCTGCTTTTCTTTGTTGTTAGTGTATTCGATTGATGAATTGATGTTCATTGTACCCTACCACACGTGGTCAGTAACGTAAACAAATTATAAGACTGTTCATGTTTACAACAGCTTCGGTATGGATGTTACATAAATTATTGATAAAAATATATAAATTGTTGCTGAAATATTGCTACAATAATATTCAATGTTGCAATTTTCATGTATCTCAAAATACTAAGACTGGAACAACACTCTTCCTGCCCCTCCCCCCCCCCCCCCCCCCGCGTCACTCTCGGGCGACTCGGGGGCGAAACCCTCGGGCGCCGACGCGGCCACCTTCATCCCTCCTTCCCCACTACTACAAAAAGCATTTTTACAGGCGCCTCAATTTTTCAAACACAGGCAGTCCTTAAAAATATGCGACTGTGATGACGAATGATATAATAACCGCCTGTGATGAAAGAACAACACAGACGGATTTTAAAAAACAACCGCCTGAGTAAATACTCGATCTTCTCAGGCGGTTATTACTTAAGAACCGCCCGCAATAAAAAAACATCACAAGCGGATTTTAAGAAACAACCGCCTGGGTAAATACATGATCTTCTCAAGCGGTTATTAATTAAGAACTGCCTGTAATGTAATGAACTTCACAGGCGGTTCTTAATTAACAACGGCCTGAGAAGATCATGTATTTTCACCGGCGGTCATTGTGTAAGAACCGTATGTAGTTGTTCAATTATCACAAGCGGTTTTCATTGAAGAACCGCCTAGGGAAAGTCATTGTTTCCACTTATTTTGTGTCCCCGGAAACACCAGGGTGCCCTAGATCTTGAGCGTCCGTTGCAAGGATAAACAAACGCAATGACATTGCAATTAAGTGATTTAATTGGAATACAAGGATAAACAAACGCAAATGGCATTGCAATTCAGAGGTAATTCACAACTCGATGAATTCCATAGATCATACATTGTGTGCCCTCCAAACTAAATTCGAATTTAAACTTATTCCTGAAGCTCCCATCGATCAATCTAAATTATACCGTCCTGCTTGCTCTCGAACACGTCTCTTATATTCCGCTGAATCTTGAAAATATTGACATTATTTAAATTAACAAATGTCGAATGAGGAATGAATAACCTACATTGGTCACTAAGTCAAAGTGTCATCTAACCTTGATAAGTAGATTATAGCAATCATTTTCAACATCGGGCACATTTGACTGATGCAGCAAATGCTGAACTTCAAGTAGTATAGTTTTGATTGTAAAAGCACTGCACCACCCCTACGAAATATAATTTTAGCAATATAAGAAACCAGTTCAAATAAGTTCGACAACAATTAAGTATTAATTACATGAGCAAAATAGGTCTATCTTACAATCTCTTGATCAAGAATCCCGATCCAGAGTGCTCCCGAACGATAGACATTTGGGTGGAAGAACCCACTTGGAAAGGCGCATCTTGGAGGCACCAAGGGATAGTCCTCAGAGATGGAGATTGTCAGGGGGTAGTAACCATCTTCCCATTCAGTCTGCAAAAGAAATTTATTAATAGGAGGACGATGGTTAGACTCATATTGTGCTTGTTCTTCATGACTTACCCCTTCTTTATCGGGGACGATGCACTACCACTTCAATAAATATCCCGATTCAGGCTTCACAGAGAAACCCTACGCTGAGAAATTGAAAATACCAAAAGCAAACAAGACCGAAAAACAAACTACAGTTAAGTTCATCAGTCCATTACAGATACATATGTATATACAACCATACGACCGGTGTGCCATGTGTACATACATGGGGATGGTTCTTGCGCCACGCCAAGCGCTCCTCCTTCAATCGGCTACATGCCCGAGATATCATTATCTGAAAGACCAAACTTCCAAACTTCCAAATTATTGAGTCCAAATGCATATGTACACAAATGCAAAAGGACACAGTCCATATACCAACACACAAAACTGACAGCTTATGAAAATATACAAAGAAAAAGGTAGCATGCAATGCATAGTAAGGAAACTATGCGAATTTACATAGGTACCTCGTGGTGCGATGTGGGACTGGGCAGAGGCGTCCCTCCGCGGGTTCTTTATATAGGCGTCAGTTTTTCATAGGCGGTTTTTAAATTTTTCACATGCGGTTGGTACTTAATAACCGCCTCTGATGCTGCTAAGCTCCTGTCAAGCTAGTCCCTGCACAGCGAGCTATTGTAGATGCAAGTAACACCCGTGGCTCATCATTTGAATTGTTGAAAGCATCAATTTGAAGCCTGACAATCCTTGGAAGGATTTTCCCATCCATTTGAACGATTTCTTTCCCTCCTGTCCATTTGAAAACTTAGGAAGATGCTCCTTTCTCAGTTTTAATGCCTAAATATATTGACTAAAAATCAGTACCCACTTTCTTAGTACTTCACACAAGCGAGTAAGCGAACAACTTCAATCACAAATCTTGTTTTTACACTTTCATAGGGATTTAATCTTAATCTTTCAAGAATAGATTTATCAAATAAGTGAAGCTTCCTTATCACACTGTTAATGACAGTTATAAGTGAAGAATGTGTCGAAGCTAACGAAATCTGAATCGGACAGAAGATAAAGAGATCCTGCATATGAGTGGCAATGTCCAGGTTAAACAGCGTGAAGCTATCATGACACCTTCAACAACATGAAAAGTGATGCCAAAGTTATGCTTGCATCAACCAAGGCATGTTGTGAGGGTATAACACTTGTTGGGGCAAGCATAACCTTGGCCAAAATTATAAATCACGCCACCGTGGATTACTCTAAAGCCGCCATGGATTACTCTGAAGTTTTCTCCGTGCGTACTCGGTAAACTTCAGAGTAATCCATGATGCCTTCAGATTAATCAACGATGGCGTGATTTCTGATTTTCGCCAAGGTTATGCTTGTCCCAACAACTGTTATACCCTCACAACATGTCTTGGTTGATGCAAGCATAACCTTGGCATCACCTTTCATGTTGTTGAACTCTGTCATCATAGCTTCATGTTGTCTAACCTGGACATTGTCAATCATATGCAACATCTCTTTGTCTTGTAACACCCTCATTTTCATGCATCATGCCCTACATACACTCATATACATGTTTAACATTAACCCACAACAAGAGGAACGAGTTTAAAATTGATTTGGAACAAAACCACACTTAAAATGCAGGAAAGTGCGGACTAGTACGATTTCTCTCTGACTAAAAACGGACTTGTCCGTTTTTGCTACGGACTAGTCCGATTTTGGCTCTGGAAACTTTCGGACTTGTCCGATTTTGTGCGGACTAGTCCGATATTCCATGAATCCTTGAAAAATTGCTAAGTCCTTGGACTTTTCTGGACTAGTCCAGTGTTCCAGCGGACTTGTCCGATTTCCTCTCTGTTTAAAGTCGGACTTGTCCGATGTTTGGGCAGACATGTCTGATTTTCTCTCTGGACGACTTCGGACTAGTCTGGTCCTTTCCGGACTTGTCCGATATTTCGCGACTCCGAGTTGATCTTTTTTTTATGACTTGTTTCTTGGGTTTCACGTTAAGTGGGCCTAGGGACGTCATGCCGAACTCTTTTAGAGCCCATGTAGGACTCTAAACCGGCCTCTACTCCTCTCAAACTCGAAATCCATCTAACCCTAGCATCCACCTGTATATAAACAGCCCCACCCCTTGGTTTGACATCTATTTGCCACTTTTTCGCCCACCCAAACCCTAGTTCATGGGGAGCCACCATCAAGGAAGGAGGGGAAGATCCCAAGCAAGAAGAAGAAGAGGAGGAAACGAAAGAGGATCAAGATCTCCACCAAGTTTTGTTCTTCATCACCAATTCATCTCAAAGTTCATCACCAACCCTAGATCATCAAGATCCAAGTGTTACCTCCAAGTTTCTTGATTCATTGGAATCCTAAACACCTGGTATACCTTCTATTCTCTTTTCCTTACATGAATTCAACCCCTAATCTCCAAATTTACGTCAATCTAGAAAACCCTAATCTGCTGATCTCGTAAAGTGCAGACTCGTCCGGTCCCTAGCGGACTAGTCCGATCTTCCTAGTTAAATTGCATCAAATTAATTCTAAAATTTGACCTAATCAAATCCAAACCTATATAAACTTGTTAAGTTCTATTAGAACTAGCTAGTAATCATTAAAAGCAATCTAGTAACAAGTTCTACCTTGCATTTGCATTAATCATGCATGTCATGTCATATTGAGTAATATTTGTGCACTCTTTGATTGTGATTCTTGTCTTGTATGTTTATTGTGTGGATTAGACGGATTTGCGCTAGAGAGTGCCGCGGAGGATCTACAGCACCAAGAGTTTGAAGGCTTTGACCCTAATCAACAATAAGAGCAAGGCAAGTGTCCTTGAAGCATATTGATCCTGTTTTAAAATAAATGTTTTGTTTGCAAAACTACATGCTTGTGTCAATTTGATGGGAATCCTATGATAGGAAGTTTACTAGCGTTGTTTGACCACCCTTGTCACCTGGAATCATGGTAGAATGTCGGGATGGGCTTTTTACCTTTTGCTTCGCTTAATCAACTGGGATGGGAAACCAACTATACCACCCATTTTAATTACACATGGATCAGATTATGGTTAACATGAACTGGTTAAATATGATATGGTAATGGGTGATCTAAGCAAGCCTGGTATGTGGATGGGTTGGATGTTATGGTGGTTTGCTTGCTTTAGATCTAAGGACCAGTTCATGCGAGAATAAGCCAGGACTACAGTGCCACCACGAGGCCAAGTATGGGTGCGGCATAGCTGATTAATTAGGGCTTTGCTAGTGCTGTTTGGACCATTGTGGATGCTCAGGGAAGGGGTAGTCGGATTGGGTTTGATGATGATTGGTGGGACTACCCTGAGATCCGAATGGCTCAAGAGGGGGCCCTTGGTTGAAGATGTGCTCAGTTGGAGGCATCGCCACCGGTCAAACCTCAGTGGGGTCTAAATAGGCTAGTAATCCCTTTGTAAAGGCTATTTTGTGATCTCTTGGCCACACACCAAAGGAAGTGTGAGATGGCATAATCACAAACACGTGGGTAAAGAGGTACAAACTCTGCAGAGTTAAATAAAACTATCATGATAGCCGTGCTCCCGGTTATGAGCACCTGGACAACTTCCATGATTAGAGGGAACCTGGTATTGGGATGGTACTTTGGATGGTTATGGATTAATTTCTGGTATTGAATATGGTTATTGGCAAATGGTGAAATCTAGAATTATTGATGATGGTAATGAATTCAGTTGGTATTTTGATATTACTTATGATTATGATGGGTTTGATTCATATACATGTAATATATTGCTTTTCAAATGTTTTAATGTACTTTTCAGCACTTATCCATTATTATTGTCGTCATTTGAATCAGCCATATGTCATACCTTCCACACTTGCTGAGTACGACATGTACTCACTCTTGCAATCCCCACCAACAGTTGCAGGTCAGGATTGGGAGTTAATGGCGATAATGCGGAGTTCTAGGCCGTGTCTACCGTCAGCTTTGCCTGTGGTGTTTTTGGAGCTGCGCTATCACTTATGCTTAGTTTGCTTAGTTGCTTAATTAGTTTATTTCCGCTGCATTAGATGAACTTGTCATTATTATTTGATAGAGCTTGTATTTTAGGATAATATGGTTTGTTTAATCAAATTTGGTTAATTAATCTTGTCTTGTGGTAATTTTCTATATACTCTTTTGTAAATGCACCTGTGTATGTGTGTT
This sequence comes from Tuctoria greenei, assembly GCA_036927565.1. NCBI lineage: Eukaryota > Viridiplantae > Streptophyta > Magnoliopsida > Poales > Poaceae > Tuctoria > Tuctoria greenei. Next base: position 151,511,632 of record JAYESD010000007.1, read on the forward strand.
CAACATCCTGGGCACACATATGCGTTAGCTTGGTTCATTTTTTGGAACCGGGCATCACAGATTGGTATCAGAGCCAGGTTGACCGTAGGATGCAACCTAGATAGAATGGACACTTTAGAGCACATAGAAGCACTCAGGAATCAATGTGTTTTGCTTGGCTTGTTGTTTGCTATATATATTGTTTGCTTGTGTGCTTAATAGAGGATTTTGGGGTGCTTTAGCATTGCCATGTCCACCTAGGCTAGTGTAGCTAGTTGTTTAGATTCATATCCCTTGATGCATATAGTTGGGGACATTTCCCAATTCTCACCTATTGCTTTTCTTCAGATGGTGAGGACTCGCAACTAGAGGGATGGCAATGATGAGGAGAACAATGGAGTGCCTCAGAACAACATTGGACAAGGATCTACTTAGGGAGCTATCAACATTGAGCAGCTATTGGCTATGCAAAACTAGCTCATGCAGACCATGATACAGACTATGGGACAGCTGCAGGCTGGCAATATTAACAATCAGCCCCACATGCCTCCATCGCCACCCCTGCCTCCGCATAACCGATTAGGAGAGTTTATGAGGACTCTACCGCCAACCTTTGCTCAAGCCGTTGACCCTATAGATGCGGACGATTGGCTCAAGTCCGTGGAGAAGAAGCTAGGTATTGTCCAATGCAGTGACCGGGAGAAGGTCTTGTTTGCTTCTCATCAACTAGTTGGAGCAGCTGCGGATTGGTGAGATTCTTATTGCAATGCTCATGAGAACCAAGAGAGAATTACCTGGGCGGAATTCAAGGAGAGTTTCCGTTCCCATTATGTGCCGGAGGGTGTTATGATTTTGAAGAGGCAAGAATTTGAGAATTTAAGGCAAGGAAGATCAAGCGTGAGTGAATATCTCAACAAGTTCACTCAACTCTCAAGATATGCGCCTGAGGATATTAGTCGGGACAGCCGGAAGCAATATTTGTTCATGAGAGGCCTCAACAATGAAATTCAAGTGCAATTGCTCAATTGTGACTATGCAAATTTTCGGAAGCTTGTGGACAAAGCAATTGTGGTTGAGAACAAGATTCGTGAGATGGAGCAAGACAGCAAGAGGAAGGCGCCATATCAAGGACAGCAACAAGGAAGTAACGTGCGCCCTCGCTTTGCGCCTCCCAATGCGCCTCATTTCAGCTCTTCTATTCCTGCTCAACGCCCTGGTTATGCACCGCGCCCAACTCAGTTTGTTCAGCAGCGCTCTATCATGCAAGCACCTAGGCCTCCAATGCCTTATGCTCCTCGTGCTAACTTTCCTGCTGCAAGTGCTCAAAACCAAGCTCGTCCCAATAATTTTGGTGGAGTTAAGAAGTGTTATACTTGTGGAGAAGCTGGACACTTTGCGCATCAATGTCCTAAGTCAGGCCTTGGTCAAGGAAGCAATGCGCTGAGGCAAAACCAGAGACCCAATGGAGGAGCGCCACAAGGAAGCTGTGGACAGCAGAATTTTGCTCGTGGCAACGTGAACCATGTCTCTACGGAGGATGCTCAACAAGCGGATGACGTGGTCATTGGTATGTTTCTCGCCAACTCCAACCCCGCGACTATGTTATTTGATTCTGGAGCATCGTATTCATTCATTGCATCGAAGTATGTTTCCAAGTATAGTTTGCCTATCTCTCATATGAAGTTTACTCTATTGGTTAAGTCTCCTGGAGGAGGGATGAGGACAAATATAGTATGTCCAAAAGTAAGCCTTAGAATAAGGGGGGTAGACTTCTCCGCCAACCTCATTGTTTTGGATTCTCAAGGAATGGAGATTATACTTGGTATGGACTGGTTGAGGAAGCACAATGGAGTTATTGAGTGTGCCAAGAAGACGATGAAGTTGACCAATGAAGAAGGGATCACCGTAGAATTTGAAGCATCTCAAACTGCACCGAAGCAATTGGAGTTGAATCATATGGACGGTGGCGCAATTGAGGAGATTCCGGTAGTGTGTCAATTTTTGGATGTTTTTCCGGATGAGTTGCCAGGTATGCCACCCGATCGAGACATTGAGTTTGTTATTGATTTAATACCCAGAACTGCACCTATAGCTAAGAGGTCGTATAGGATGCCTCCTTTGGAATTAGCGGAGCTCAAGAAGCAAATTCAAGAGCAATTAGAGAAGGGTTTTATTCGCCCTAGCTCTTCACCTCGGGGAGCGCTCGTTCTATTCGTGGACAAGAAGGATGGATCCCAAAGGATGTGCGTGGATTACCGAGCTCTCAACGAGGTGACAATCAAGAACAAGTACACCTTGCCATGCATAGAATACTTGTTTGATCAGATGAAGGGTGCTTGTGTCTTCTCTAAGATTGATTTGAGGTCGGGATACTTTCAAATGAAGATTAGACCATCGTACATACCCAAGACAGCTTTTAGAACACGGTATGGATCTTATGAGTACACCGTGATGTCATTTGGATTGACAAATGCGCCTGCCTACTTTATGTACCTCATGAATAAGGTCTTCATGGAGTACTTGGACAAGTTCGTCGTGGTGTTCATTGATGATATTATGATCTACTCGAAGGATGAGAAGGAACATGAGGAACACTTGAGACTTACGTTGCAGAAATTGAGAGAGCATCGATTGTATGCCAAGTTCAACAAGTGTTAGTTTTGGTTGAGAGAGATGTCGTTTTTGGGTCATATAAACTCAGGAGGAGGAGTATCGGTTGACCCCGGAAAAGTAAGAGACGTGTTGAAGTGGGAACCGCCGCAAAATGTCAAGGAAATAAGGAGTTTTCTTGGGATGGCTGGATATTACCGTCGATTCATCATGGACTTTTCCAAGATAGCCAAGCCAATGACAGAGTTGCTAATGAAGGGAAAGGCTTTCCAATGGACTCAAGCTTGTCAAAATAGTTTTGAGGAGTTGAAGAAGAGGTTAACAACAGCCCCAATTTTGGTATTGCCGGATGTAAGCAAGAGTTTTGATATTTATTGCGACACATCAAGACAAGGACTTGGATGTGTATTGATGCAAGAAGGTCAAGTGGTCGCCTATGCATCAAGACAATTGAAGAAACATGAGCAGAATTACCCCACGCACAATTTGTAACTCGCGGTCGTGGTACACGCATTGAAGATTTGGAGGCACTATATCCTTGGACATAGGTGTGAAATTTATACGGATCATAAGAGTTTGAAGTATATTTTCACACAAACGGATCTGAACTTGAGACAACGAAGATGGTTGGAGCTCATCAAAGATTATGATTTAGGGATCAACTATCATCTGGGAAAAGCCAATGTAGTGGCCGATGCTTTGAGTAGAAAAGGAGTAAGTCATCAACTCATAGTTCGAGAGTTACCATTTGAGTTATGTAAGGAGTTTGAAAGGTTGAACCTCGGATTTGTAAATGAGATGGAGATGATGGAGTTAAACCTAACCTTGGAGCAAGAAATTCGAGAAGCACAAACCACAGATGAGGAGATCAAGGAAATCAAGGAAAGGACCGAAGAAGGGAGAGAATTCAGATTCGATGAGGACGAACATGGTACCTTATGGCTTGGGAAGAGAATCGTTGTGCCTAAGGTGAAGCATATTCGAGAGACGATATTAAAAGAGGCACATGAATCACCTTACTCAATTCATCCTGGTTGTACAAAGATGTACAAATACTTGAAGACTAGCTATTGGTGGGATAGCATGAAGAAGGACATAGCTGAATATGTGGCATTGTGTGATGTGTGCCAACGAGTGAAGGCGGAACATCAAAGGCCAACCGGATTATTGCAACCTTTGAAGATTCCAGAATGGAAGTGGGAAGAAATTGGAATGGACTTCATAGTTGGGTTACCACGTACTCAGTCCGGGTATGACTCAATTTGGGTAATTGTGGATCGCTTAACCAAGTCAGCTCATTTTGTCCCTGTGAAGACCAAATATACAGCTGCACGATTGGCCAAAATATACATGGAGCATATTGTGTGTCGACACAGAGTACCGAAGAAGATAGTCTCGGATAGAGGTTCCCAATTTACCTCCAGATTTTGGCAAAAAATGCATGAAGCATTGGGAATGAGGTTGAATTTTAGTTCGGCAAATCATCCTCAAACGTATGGACAAACCGAGAAGACCAAACAGATTTTGGAGGACATGTTAAGAGCTTGTGCTTTAAAGCATGGAAAAAGTTGGGACAAAAGCTTGCCATACACGGAATTTTCATACAACAATAGTTACCAAGCAAGCTTGAAAATGTCACCGTATGAAGCACTTTATGGGAGGAAGTGTAGGACACCTTTATTCTGGAATGAGGTAGCAGAAACTCAAGTATTTGGTCCGGATGTGTTGCAAGAAGCCGAAAAGCAAGTCCAAATAATTCGTGAAAACTTGAGGGCTGCCCAATAAAGGCAAAAATGCTATGCGGACAATAGAAGAAGGAAACTAGCCTTTGATGTGGGAGATTTTGTTTACCTCAAGGTGTCACCAATGAGGGGTCATAAGAGGTTTAACATAAGAGAAAAGCTCGCACCTCGTTATATTGGACCATTCAAGATTTTGGACAAAAGAGGAGAAGTAGCATATAAGTTGGAGATGCCAGTTCATCTTTCAGACGTACATGATGTATTTCATGTTTCCTAGCTCAAGAAATGCTTGAGAGTACCGGAAGAACAAGTGCCAATGGAAGGATAGGAGCTAGAGGAAGATTTGACTTATGCCGAGCAACCGATCAAAATCTTGGAAACCAAGGAGAGAGTCACAAGAAACAAGGTTATTAGATGGTGTAAAGTTCAATGGAAGCACAACACCGAAAAAGAAGCAACATGGGAATTGGAGGATGATCTCAAGAAAGACTTTCCCTATCTCTTCTCTTCCGCGTCAAATCTCGAGGGCGAGATTCATTTTAAGGGGGGTAGGTTTGTAACACCCTCATTTTCATGAATTATGCCCTACATACACTCATATACATGTTTAATATTAACCCACAACAAGAGGAACGAGTTTAAAATTGATTTGGAACAAAACCGCACTTAAAATGCAGGAAAGTGCGGACTAGTTCGATTTCTCTCTGACTAAAAACGGACTTGTCCATTTTTGCTGCGGACTAGTCCGATTTTGGCTCTGGAAACTTTCGGACTTGTCCGATTTTGTGCGGACTAGTCCGATATTCCATGAATCCTTGAAAAAATGCTAAGTCCTTAGACTTTTCCGGACTAGTCCGGTATTCCAGTGGACTTGTCCGATTTCCTCTCTGTTTAAAGTCAGACTTGTCCGATGTTTGGCCTGACTTTTCCGATTTTTTCTCTGGACGACTTCAAACTAGTCCGGTCCTTTCCGGACTTGTACGATATTTCGCGACTCCGATTTGATCTTTTGTTTTACGACTTGTTTCTTGGGTTTCACATTAATTGGGCCTAGGGATGTCGTGCCTAACTCTTTTAGAGCCCATGTGGGACTCTAAACCGGCCTCTACTCCTCTCAAACTCGAAATCCATCTAACCCTAGCCTCCACCTCTATATAAATAGCCCCACCCCTTGGTTTGACATCTATTTGCCACTTTTTCGCCCACCCAAACCCTAGTTTGTGGGGAGCCACCATCAAGGAAGGAGGAGAAGATCCCAAGCAAGAAGAAGAAGAGGAGGAAACAAAAGAGGATCAAGATCTCCACCAAGTTTCGTTCTTGATCACCAATTCATCTCAAAGTTCATCACCAACCCTAGATCATCAAGATCCAAGTGTTACCTCCAAGTTTCTTGATTCATTGGAGTCCTAAACACCTGGTATACCTTCTATTCTATTTTCCTTACATGAATTCAACCCCTAATCTCCAAATTTACGTCAATCTAGAAAACCCTAATCTGCTGATCTCGTAAAGTGCGGACTTGTCCGGTCCCTAGCGGACTAGTCCGATCTTCCTGGTTAATTTGCATCAAATTAATTCTAAAATTTGACCTAATCAAATTCAAACCTGTATAAACTTGTTATGATCTATTAGAACTAGCTAGTAATCATTAAAAGCAATCTAGTAACAAGTTCTACCTTGCATTTGCATTAATCATGCATGTCATGTCATATTGAGTAATATTTGTGCACTCTTTGATTGTGTTTCTTGTCTTGTATGTTTATTGTGTGGATTAGACGGATTTGCGCTAGAGAGTGCCGCGGAGGATCTACAACACCAAGAGTTTGAAGGATTTGCCCCTAATCAACAGCAAGAGCAAGGCAAGTGTCCTTAAAGCATATTGATCCTATTTTAAAATAAATGTTTTGTTTGCAAAACTGCATGCTTGTGTCAATTTGATGGGAATCCTATGATAGGAAGTTTACTAGTGTTGTTTGACCACCCTTGTCACCTGGAATCATGGTAGAAAGTCGGGATGTGCTTTTTACCTTTTGCTTCGCTTAATCAACTAGGATGGGAAACCAACTATACCACCCAATTTAATTACGCATGGATGGGATTATGGTTAACATGAACTAGTTAAATATGATATGGTAATGGGTGATCTAAGCAAGCCTGGTATGTGGATGGGTTGGATGTTATGGTGGTTTGCTTGCTTTAGATCTAAGGACCGGTTCATGCAAGAATAAGCCAGGACTACAGTGCCACCATGAGGCCAAGTATGGGTGCGGCGTAGCTGATTAATTAGGGTTTTGCTAGTGCTGTTTGGACCATTGTGGATGCTCGGGGAAGGGGTAGTCGGATTGGGTTTGATGATGATTGGTGGGACTACCCTGGGATCCGAATGGCTCAAGAGGGGGCCCTTGGTTGAAGATGTGCTCAGTTGGAGGCATCGCCACCGGTGAAACCTCAGTGGGGTCTAAATAGGCTAGTAATCCCTTTGTAAAGGCTATTTTATGATCTCTTGGCCACACACCGATGGAAGTGTGAGACGGCATAATAGAGGTTCTAGTCATCGAAAGGTGACGAAATCACAAACACGTGGGTAAAGAGGTACAAACTCTGCAGAGTTAAATAAAACTATCATGATAGCCGTGCTCCCGGTTATGAGCACCTGGACAACTTCCATGATGAGAGGGAACCTGGTATTGGGATGGTACTTTGGATGGTTATGGATTAATTTCTGGTATTGAATATGGTTATTGGCAAAGTGAAATCTGGAATTATTGATTATGGTAATGAATTCATACTGGTATTTTTATATTACTTATGATTATGACGGGTTTGATTCATATACATGTAATATATTGCTTTTCAAATGTTTTAATGTACTTTTTAGCACTTAGCCAGTATTATTGTAGTCATTTGAATCAGCCACATGTCATACATTCCACATTTGCTGAGTACGACATGTACTCACTCTTGCAATCCCCCCCCCCAACAGTTGCATATCAGGATTGGGAGTTTAATGGCGATAATGCGGAGTTCTAGGCCGTGTCTACCATCAGCTTTGCCTGTGGTGTTTTTGGAGCTGCGCTATCCCTTATGCTTAGTTTGCTTAGTTGCTTAATTAGTTTATTTCCGCTGCATTAGTTGCACTTGTCATTATTATTCGATAGAGCTTGTATTTGAGGAAAATATGGTTTGTTTAATCAAAATTGGTTAATTAATCTTTTCTTATGGTAATTTTTTGTATACTCTTTTGTGAATGCACCCGTGTATATGTGTTGAACATCTTGGGCCCACATATGCGTTAGCTTGGTTCATTTTTCGGAACCGGGCATCACAGATTAGTATCAGAGCCAGGTTGACCGTAGGATACAGCCTAGATAGATTGGACACTTTAGAGCACATAGGAGCACTCAGGAATCGATGTGTTTTTGCTTGGCTTGTTGTTTGCTATATATATTGTTTGCTTGTGTGCTTAATAGAGGATTTTGGGGTGCTTTAGCATTGCCATGTCCACCTAGTTTGTGGATATTGGATGAGAAACTCGTGGGCACTTTGATCCCACGCAAGCATTCGCAAATTGTTTTTTTCTCTTCTAGCATCAAGTTGTAGCTAGTTGGGGGAAGGTAATGCTTCCCGTTCAACTTTTCTACTGGATGAAGCTCTGGTCTCAAATCAAGATTTACTAGTTCCATACGTGAATTTAATCCGTCCTTTGTTTTCCTCGACATGTCCAGCAAGGTCCCAATGATGTTGTCAAATACATTTTTTGTAACGTGCATCAAATCAATACTATGGCAAAATTCCAGATTCTTCCAATACGGAAGATACTTGAAAAAAATTGATTGTTTCTTGAAAGCCATGTCAGTTGTATCATCCGAAGATGTACTTTTCTTTCTCTTAATTCCTTTACTATTTTTGCCCTTACCAAAAGCAATATGAATGTTCTTGACCATTTCAAACACAAGTTTTCCACTGTAAGGTTTTGGTGCTGTATCTTTCTCGATTTTGTTATCAAATTGTTCTTTCATCTTCCTATACTTGTGTTTATCTGTCAAGAAGCGTCGGTGTCTCATGTACACCGTCTTTCTGGATGAAGTGAGGTATAGAAATCTAGTTCTATCCACGCACATAACACAACCTTTCTTCCCTTTCATTTGTCCCGATAAAGTAAACAGTTCGGGATAATCATGCACGGTAACGAATATCATTGCTCTTATCGTGAAATACTCCCGCTTGTACTCATCCCACGTACGTACCCCTTTATTCCTAAATCTCGCCATATCTTTCATTAAAGGTTCCAAGAACACATCAATTTCTATAACGGGTTGTTTTGGACCTTGGATAAGAACAGATAACAAGATATATTTCCTTTTGTGACACAACCACGTCGGTAGGTTGTACATCGTTAAGACCATGGGCCATGTGCTGTGTATGCTTCTTTTTTCACCAAACGGATTCATTCCGTCTGTACCCAAGGCAAACCTCACATTTCTGATTTCCTTCGCAAATTCTGGATACTGAATATCAAAATTTTTCCCTTGCGTTTCGTCACCAGGGTGTCGTATATGTTTTTCATTCTTCTTGCGTTGCTCGGAATGCCAACGCATAAGTTCAGCCTCCCTAGGGTTTGAGAACAAACGCTTCAAGCGATCAATTACTGGAAGTTACCACATCACCAAGGCAGGAATTTTTCACTTATTCTTCCCGTCTGCATCGGCAGAAGTATCGTCATTGTCACCTTCAGGACCAATAATAAACTTCTTATTCTTCTGATTCTTTTTCATGTTGGTAACATACTGGTGATTGTAGTCCTTCTTATATCTACTGACACCACAAATGGGGCATCTAGTTGCGAGCTCATGCTCTTTGCGATAAAAAATACAATGGTTCACACAAGCGTGTATTTTTGTCACACCTAGTGCCATCGGGCAAAGAAGTTTCTTCGCTTTATAAGTGCTTCTGGGCATTTTATTTGGATTTGGAAGAATATCTGTCAGAAGATTCAAAAGATCAGAGAAACTACAATCGGACCATCCGTGCGTAGCTTTCAACTTTAGTAGTTCTAAGACTGCACGCAATATAGTAAACTCTTTATCACAACCGTTTGATTCATCATATAAAAGCTCTGTCGCTGCATTCTACAATGTCTCCATTTTACTTAAACCTTTGCTTGCTCCCATAGAAGTCAATGCATATGGTTCAATGTGACGCAACATCTTCTCACAATCGAACTCATCATCATCATCATCACCAGCTTGATTGTCACTACCATCATTGATATGAACATTATCATCATCTGAAGCTCTCTCATCATCTTTATCCACATCATGTGTATCTAACTCACCATGCTCTGTCCATATTATGTCGTTATTTTTGAAACCTCTTTTCACCAAATGAGATTGGATTACTATAGTATCCGTCCAAGCAATCTTATTTTTGCAGTCGATACATGGACATAATATGTAATCTATCTTTTGCAACTTCGCATGTCTCTTGGATGCTTCAATAAAATTTGCAACATTATGAATGTACATAGGATCGGGTCTTGGCATGTTATACATCCACGCTCGACGGTCCATGCTTCAATAATTGGTCAGATTTACAAAATTTGGCCACAAATATTCTCTAAAGGTCTTCTATAAAATGAATTTACAGAGACATAACAAGTATGATTAGGGTGACAATGTAGGAGACGGGTGATGTCTTGAGGCGGGGGTGAAGGATTAAAGTCGTGGGGCAAACAGGCACAGTGGCATGGGCTAGGTCTAGGTGGGATCTAGGGATGGCAATTATACCTGCGGGTACAGGTACTCGACGGGTATTGCACCCGACGGGTGCGGGTACGAGTAGATTTTTGCCGCTGCCCCCGACCTGACGCGATGGAGAGGTGCGCTGCAGGAGTGTGGCACGGCTCCACTTTGCCACTTCGGTGACGGACGCAGACTTTCCACCGACCACGGCGCACCATCGCCTGCGGCTCTGGCCATCACCTCCGTCTTTCGGTCTCGCCGCCGCCTGCAGCTGGCCCTGGTGCCTCCAACATTTTCTCCGTCCTTGTCACCACCTGCAGCTAGCCCCGGTGCCGCCCTCCACCCCCGGTGCCATTTCTCGACCTCGCTGCCGCTTGCAGATGGCCCCGTAGCTGGCTTCTGCACCCTGCCACCATTGATGTCACCTAGCAACGAGAAGGTATGGTCGCCAATGCCCAACCCTACTGCAGCTTGGGGCGGACGGAGTCGAAGGCGTCAGGAGTAACAATCGGGGGTGAGAGATTGAAGTCGTGGGAAAAACAGGCCCAACAGCATGGGCTAGGTTTGGGTGGGATCCGGTCCGTTATATCTTCACATCGTATCCCATCCAACGATGGTAACTAAATGTGTGAGTTATAAAACCATCTCCCTAGAAAGCTAACCCTAATCAAACCTTCGAAATATATGCAAGCAGGAGGTACGCACACACAAGTAGCATATTGAAAAAAAACACATAAAACTACAATTACAAGTTCGGGTAAACTTCATGCATCTTATATATATTACAATAGCATCTATTAATTAAACATCATATTCATGTCACATAATAGGTACAAACTACAATAAGCTTATTACAATATAGTCCATACATCAATATATAAAGACCAAACTAGCAGAACACACAAAAAGGAAACAATCCATATAGTCCATACATCAATATATAAAAGATCAAACTAGCAGAACACACAAAAAGAAAACAATCCATATAGTCCATACATCAATATACGAGAACACAATCCATACAGTCCTTACACATGCAAAAGGATTGAATCCATGTACCAGAACACAAAAAACTAACAGCTTATCAGCTAATTAAAATATACAAAGAAAAAGTAAGGAAACTACATTTACCTTGCAGAGGCGTCAGCACGGTGGGCCGGCTGGGTGGAGAAGTGGCGGTACGGGGTTGAGCGGCGGCACGGCGGTATGGGCTGGGCGGCGGAGCGACGCATGGGAAATTCAACAGCCTTGCGGCATCGATATAAATTCTCCAGGGTTGTGTTTTGACTGTGGTGTGGGGTCCTTATATAGGTGTTGGTTTTTCACAAGCGGTTTTGAACTTTATCTCAGGCGGGTTTTACTTACCAACCGCCCGAGAAGATATTTAATCAAGAATATTAATTAAGAAGAAGTAAATATCTATCAACCACGATTTGAAAGGTCACGCCTCGGGGAAACGAAAGGTCGCGCATGGACGTCGACACAGGCGGTTGGTACTTAAAATCCGCCTGAGAAGATGTTTATCTCAGGCGGGTATTACATACCAACCGCCTGAGATAATGCTCGATACTATTCTTCAGTTTCCTTATCCCTTGCTTCTTTTTTATTTAGATTCCAATATAAATACTCAAACATGTTTATATTCCGCAAATTTTGTCCAAATTTGATGATTCTTTCTTCTACATTTGTATAAAATTAACATCTACCACGTGAACAAAACATTTTAAAACTTCTATAGATGACATTGTAATGTTTTGGTAAATATCAAATTAATTTCTACTCACATATTATTCACATTTGTGTATCTCATAAAAAAAGATACTTCACTCAAATTTGTTTGTATGAACATATTTGTATCATTTATACATGTATGAATTTTGTTATTTTTTTTAAAAGCATTCCAACATGTCAAACTTCAAATTATCCATCATTCTAACTAAGTGCTCATATACATATGAGGCATTCATCAAATTATGAACACGCATTGATTCAAAAAAATTTTTAAAAAATCTGAAAAAAATTCATAGAGGTTGGTATGATGAGTAAAAATGTCCACTGAAAAAATAAATAAAAAAGGCATTATATTCATCAAAATCGAAAAATGAAAAATAGCATTTGTTGTATGTTTTTTATGTTCTCACCAATTTCAAAGGATTTATGAAGTGAAATTTAATGGTAATCTTAACTTATCAATAATATTACAAGAAAGTGGAATTTTGCCTTTTTAAAGGACCCACATTTAATCAAGAATATTAATTAAGAAGAAGTAAATATCTTCACAGGCGGTTAGTACTTAATAACCGCATGAGAAGATGTTTATCTCAGGCGGGTATTGCTTACCAACCGCCTGAGATAATGCCTGATACTGTTCTTCAGTTTCCTTATCCCTTGCTTCTTTTTTATTTAGATTCCAATATAAATACTCAAACATGTTTAGATTCTGCAAATTATCTCCAAATTCGATGATTCTTTCTTCTACATTTGTATAAAATTAGCATCTACCATCTGAACAAAATATTTTAAAACTTGTATAGCTGACATTGTAATGTTTTGGTAAATATCAAATTAATTTCTACTCACATATTATTCACATTTGTGTATCTCATAAAAAAGATCCTTCACTCAAATTTGTTTGTATGAACATATTTGTATCATTTATACATGTATGAATTTTGTTATGTTTTTTAAAAGCATTCCAACATGTCAAACTTCAATTTATCCATCATTCTAACTAAATGCTCATATACATATGAGGCATTCATCAAATTATGAACACAAATTGATTCAAAAAAAATTTAAAAAAAAATCTGAAAAAATTCATAGAGGTTGGTATGAAGAATAAAAATGTCCACTAAAAAAATAAATGAAAAAAGCATTATATTCATCAAGATAGAAAAATGAAAAATAGCATTTGTTGTATGTTTTTTATGTTCTGACCAATTTCAAAGGATTTATGAAGTGAAATTTAATGGTAACCTTTACTTATCAATAATATTACAAGAAAGTGGAATTTTGCCTTTTTAAAGGACCCACATTTAATCAAGAATATTAATTAAAAAGAAGTAAATATCTTCACAGGCGGTTGGTACTTAATAACCGCCTGAGAAAATGTTTATCTCAGGCGGGTATTACTTACCAACCGCCTGAGATAATCTTCTTCTCAGGCGGGTTTGAATTAAGAACCGCCTGAGATAATTACCTTATGATACCCAAGTCTGAGGAACACGATGAACACACTACACATTCATTCATTCATTCACACAGTTGAAGAACACACAAGATACTCATTCATTAAAAGTATTCAATTACACATCTCACAAAAGAACACACAAGATACACAAGTAATATTCAATCACATAGATGAACAAAGATAGATTTCATTCATTAATAATATTTACAAAATAGAAGCAACTAAAAACAACAAAGAAAAACTAATTAAATCCTACTCCTACTCCTACTCCTCTTCCTCCTCCTCCTCCTCCTCCTCGTCCTCCGGCGGCGACTCTGGCGCCGGTGCAATAGGAGATAGGACTGGTTGCACCGGCTGCACCGGCGGTGCAACCCCGAGAACGAGGTTGCTAGCCGTCCAGCGTTCTGCGGCCCTCGGGGCCAAGAACCTGAGCCATCGTTGCGAACAAAATGTTGAGACGATCAGCCACCCCCGTGAGGGCATAGAGGTAGTGGCCGACGGTAGTACCCATTCCAGGATACTGTGGAAGGGTACCCAACCCCAAGGCACTCATGGCGCAAGACGTATTGTTGTACGCCTCTCGCGCCATGAGGAGGCGCTGCTGGGTGTTGATCCTCTCGGGGGTGCTGCAACATTGTTTCTTGTAAGGTGGCTCCCTCAAAGGGCTTGGCGGCAGAAGGTCGGCCATAGTGGTATTGGGTCGTCGGAGTGGAGGAAGACAAAGAAAAGGATTCAAAGTGAGGGACGTGCTTGTGGAGAACTAATGGGTGATGGTGCATCTTTAATAAGGGCCGCGTGGAGCAGTTGGTTTACGGCGCATTGAAAGGTCGCGCCTCGGGGAAAAGAAAGGTCGCGTACGGACGTCGACACGTCCGTAGGTGAGGGGTCTTTATGTCAGTGTCCGTTTTCACAGGCGTTGTTTAAATTTTTGTAAGGTGGGTTTTACTTACCAACCGCCTGAGAAGAAGTTTATCTCAGGCGGGTGTTACTTACCAACCGCCAGAGATAATACCCGATACTGTTCTTCAGTTTCCTTATCTCTTGCTTCTTTTTTATTTAGATTCCAATATAAATACTCAAACATGTTTAGATTCTGCAAATTGTGTCCAAATTCGATGATTCTTTCTTCTACATTTGTATAAAATTAACATCTACCACCTGAGTAAAATATTTTAAAACTTGTATAGCTGACATTGTAATGTTTTGGTAAATATCAAATTAATTTCCACTCACATATTATTCACATTTGTGTATCTCATAAAAAAGATCATTCACTCAAATTTGTTTGTATGAACATATTTGTATCATTTATACATGTATGAATTTTGTTAATTTTTTTAAAAGCATTCCAACATTCAAACTTCAAATTATCCATCATTCTAACTAAATGCTCATATACATATGAGGCATTCATAAAATTATGAACACACATTGATTCAAAAAATTTAAAAAAAAATCTGAAAAAATTCATAGAGGTTGGTATGATGAGTAAAAATGTCCACTGAAAAAATAAACAAAAAAAGAATTATATTCATCAAGATAGAAAAATGAGAAATAGCATTTGTTGTATGTTTTTTAAGTTCTGACCAATTTCAAAGGATTTATGAAGTGAAAGTTAATGGCAACCTTTACTTATCAAGAATATTACAAGAAAGTGGAATTTTTCCTTTTTAAAGGACCCACATTTAATCAAGAATATTAATTAAGAAGAAGTAAATATCTTCACAGGCGGGTGTTACTTACCAACCGCCTGAGATAATCCTATCTTCTCAAGCGGATGGTAAGTAAAACCCGCCTGAGGTAACCATCATCTCAGGCGATCGGTACTTAAAATCCGCTTGAGAAAATGGGAGTCTATATATACCCCTCGGCAGCGTTAGGAAAACCTAACCCGGGCGAAACACTTAGACGCCGTTAGGCTACCAAAATTTCGTTTGCCGCCAAGTGTTTGCCGCCGTCGCCACCGAGCTTCGTCGTCACCGCCGAGCTTCGCCCTCGTCACTTCCAAGTAGCCGAGCGAAGCCATTGCTGTCGCTATCGAGCTTCAAGGTATACCCTAAACCCTTCGACCTTCCATCTTCCTTCGTCGTGCCGCCTCCCTCACCGCCCTCGCCGCCGCCTTGCATATCCTTGGTTAGGGTTCGGGAATTGGAAAATGGTAGGCATCCTTGTTAGGGTTTGGTAGAATTCGAAAAACTGTCAAGTTCGGTGGCAACATTGGTTAGGGTTCGGTGGGGCAAGATTTATGTGGATGGTTATATCACGATAAATTGGTAGTTGGTTCTGTGTGTCTGAAACTGTGAAATTGGTAGTTAGTAACAGTAGTATATTCCCTATTTCTGTCATCGGCCTTGCATATGCCACATAATTTTCTATTAGGGGCAAGATTTAGCTATATTTGGTTAAGTTGAGCAAATTTGGCTAATTTTGGCTAAGTTACATTAGATATAGTTATACTTGACTAATTTTGACTAAGTTATGCTATATTTAGCTATATTTGGCTACTTTTGCTTAGAGTTAGCTATGCTAGACTAAGTTTGGCTAAGTTTTCTTTTATTTCTCTAAGTTGGCTTCATTTGAGGAATTGTAGCTAATCTGTGCTACCAAAGATGTCTGCACTTGTGGCTCCATCAGCTTCATTTGAGCAATTGTAGCTAATCTGTGCTACCAAAGTTATGCTATATTTAGCTCTGAAGCCAAACAAGTTGCTGGCCAACTCATTTGTGATGCCAGGAGCATCCTCACGCCAATATCTAGGTACGACTAGGTGTGGCGATGGAGTCTGAGCATATGTTGCCGATCTCTATGATACAAGAATGCCTTGGGTTGTCGGTGTAAAGTGAGCTTGCTAGTTGCTGTTGCTGCTATCAGTCTCTTGCTTGATCAGTTATAGGTCCGGAGCTAGGCGCCGTCTAGTAAACCTCAAGAACGTGGTCGCCACTTTGAATGAAGCTAGCCTAGTTAGAATAAGAAGATAAAATTGCCATTACTGGTGAGCAACTATAACATGCTTGTCACCCTCGCAATGTATAGGAACCTTTTGGTCAGTCGCCTTAAACCCTAGAATGCCTTATCAAATCCTAGAATGCTTCCATATTTTTCTTCATGCAACACTTCATGTAGAGTTAATATGCCATTTATTAGATTTTTTGTCTTATTAGATCTAGCATGGAAAGCCCTAAGAAGACTGGTCCTGGTAGTAACAATAAAGAAGACAATATGAAGTTTACTGACTCCAGCAGTTCAGGCTCCTATCATAGTCCATCAGATCCTTTTCCGAATATAAAAATTAAAAAGACTTCAGTGGATCTAGACCCGGAATATGATCCTGCCGACGAGGTATGGATCACGAATCTTAACTTCAGCAGTTCAAGTTAATGTCGGTTGTCAAGTATACGAAGTCTTATAATTCTTTTCTACCTAGATTAATCACGAAGACAATGAGGTCACATTGGCTCATAAAACCGCAGAAGGTTCTCCAATGGATGAATCCTCAGCTTCACTCAAGCGGAAACGAGGGCAACGAGGTCCTAATAAGGGTCCATTGGACTGCATCATGTACATAACAAGTGTCGGTCCAGGTGGGCTTCTCGAAGAACCACTGGATTCAGTTACCAAGTACCGTAATGCATGCAGTTTTCTTGTAAAGGAGGTTGTGCCGATCACAACCGAGAATTGGAGGAAATTACCCGAGCAGAACAAGAATGAGTTGTTGGAAAGGGTAAAGAAACAATTCAAGTTCCCGAAAGGCATAGAAGAAGCAGTAAAGAAGCAACATTGATCTCTTGCGGCAAGAAGTTTCGTTGCTGGAAGAGTGAAATGAATGATTATGTTAAGGCCGATAAGGTGCCTAGCCCGAGGAAGATGGGAAAAATCACACAAGCTCAGTGGCAAGAGTTTGTTCGTCAAAAGAGCACACCTGATGCTAAAGCTCTAAGTGCAACTAGGTCAGAGCTTGCAAAAAAGAACAAATACCATCACCGCTTGGGGTCTACCGGATATGGCCCCAAAGTCTAGAAATGGAATAAGATATTAGACGAAATTACCAGTAAGGGCAATCCTCACTCATTAGAAGGGTGCATGAGCGAACTCAATGGTGGGTCTTTGCTCGATCAGGTTTGACCGACGAGGGCAAACATGAAAAGCCCGACTCTCTGAATGAAGTAGAGGATAAAATGAAAGAAGTAATTGAAAAGCAACAGAAGGGTCTCTTCAAGCCGAAGAGGAAGAATGACCAACTTACC
Organism: Tuctoria greenei; assembly: GCA_036927565.1. Lineage (NCBI taxonomy): Eukaryota > Viridiplantae > Streptophyta > Magnoliopsida > Poales > Poaceae > Tuctoria > Tuctoria greenei. The sequence goes on from JAYESD010000007.1 coordinate 151,529,138, forward strand.
GCTATCTTAGGAAACCCTGAACACAACAGACGGGTTCGAGCGGTCTGTTCTCAAATGTCTTGGCTAGATGGTTTCCATAAAGATAAAGACACATATAGAAGACGTGATAATTTTAAGAAAACACTTGATGAAACGATTGCTAAAATGGTCAAAGAAAACATGCAAGAAATAATGGAACAACCTAGACAATCAGGACAATTAGTGGCACCGAGTACAGTGATGGTTCTGGTGCAAAAGGAGCAATTAGTATCTCCAACTGCCTACCCTAGCAGCGTTGGTTCTGTGCGAGACTCAGGGTCAACCCATAAGTTCCCTGTTGATGATATTGCTAATGACAAATCTTGTCGTCTTCTTGTCCCGATAGGCAGAGCAAGGAACAAAACCAAATAGGTTGCCACTGCTATGGCAAAGCCTGATCGTGACTTCAACGGGAATCCACTTCCGTTGTATTATGCTGTGGTGCAAGTTATTCAGGTCATTGATAATGATTATAAAGATTATGAAATAGACCACGTCATACCTGAGGGGATCGCGACTCTGGGGCAGGCTGTCAACCGATTAATCCTTTGGCACCGACGCGATATCGTGTTGGATGATGAGCCAATTTCTAGCCCTGTCGCATCTCCAGATACTGCAACCCCATCTTCTAAGGCAAAAGTGCATGAAGATCCACTCCCAGTCCAGGAAGATCCACTCCCCCTATGTCTCAGCAAGGATGATAGTAACCTTGCTAGTAAAGATATCCAAGAGCAACAAGTTGGACAACAGCTTCAAGCAGTACCAGAGCAAGCTGTTGCTAGTAAAGAGCAACCAGTTGAGCAACAGCTTGAAGTAGTACTAGAGCCAGCTGCTGGGAGTAAAGAGCAATCAGTTGAACAACATGTTCAACAAGCCAGTGTCCAACTTCCAACAACTACTCCTTGATCATTATTTCCTATCAAAGTTAGCCCATACGAAAATAAGAAACATTCATCAGAAGTGTCAAAGTATTTGGAAACTATGAAGGAAAATGTTATAAAATCGAGTGCATCTCATTCTTCTCATGAGACAAAATTAGGAAATATTGAGGAGTGGGAAGAAGACGGTGTCATGTATAATCGGCGAACGCCTTTAGTTAAACCAGGAGTTCCAATATACAAGCTTGAGGATGTTCCTCCTAAATTTAAGAATGGGAAGTCGCTCATGACATCCGTACAACTTAGCAAACAACCCGTCTCGCTCAGAAGAATGCATGAGTGGTACATCCTTGCCAGCACAAAATATGATCTTAATTGCGTCACATTTCGTATTCCAAAAGAAGCATTCTGGAGCACTGGAGAAGATAGACGAGTCATTTTATTTGAAGAGTTATGTCCCCTTTTGCATCGGGGCATGCTCAAAATCAACCTGATGCTCGTCTGGTGCTTGTAAGTGCTCTAATATTTCGTATTTGCTTTTCTTACTACACGCATACGCATTTCATGATATTATAACAATTCTGGACTTCTTCAATAGGATGCAATACATGGATAATGATAACTTGGCGCGCAAGACAGGTATCTTTGACCCTACTAGGATTGCAAAGGCGCTATTCGACGTCAAGGCGGATCAAAACTCAAAACAGTTCAAGCACATGAACAAAAAAGATTTTGAAAAAGCAATCGTAAAACTTAAGAAGGATAAAAGGACAGAAGTTGCAGCTTACATAGGACATGCAATGTTTAACTTTGTCAGAGACGGTAAGGACCTCATAAAGGCTCCGTACCACTTCGAGTAAGTTCGACACATTACATTGAAATAGCAGTTATTGGTAATTGTTAACACGTGTGTTTGTGTGTTTGCAGTAATCACTACATAATGATCTTCATCAATCCAACGCAGGGAAAGGTAACAGTCTTGGACTCGGCCGATTTCCCACCAGATCGTTACAAAGATTTTCTTTCCATTTTGAAACTGTACGTTTATTCAATAATTTTAATTTACACATATTTAGAATGTGTTGACAAGTTTTGTATGACATTTCTTGTATTACAGCGCTTGGCGGTTTTACGAGGAACAGCTTGGCAGTGAGAGACCTTCCAATACGAATGCATTGGACATTAAAACATATTATCCTTATCGGAAGCAGCTTGCTGGGAGTGTCTTATGCGGGTATTATGTAGGCGAGCATCTTCGGACCACCGGCGTATATAGAGTGAATCGTGAGGATGTAAGTTATCCTTAATTTTGATACCTTATTTTCTTACTTTTGAGTTTCATTTTCATTGTAACTAGCATAGTTTAATACTTATATTCTCTGCGGTTCAGTATTACCAGAAACATTATTTTCATATTTTGATTCTAACTTGAAAATTCAATTGCTCATAGTACAACTGCTCAAAAAATACCAACTAAATTCATGTATACTCTCACTTTGATCTATACTTTGAGATTGTTCAAACCAACACATTCCAAACCTTGTTATGTGTTATATTGCAACACACGAAGAATCTGAACGAAGAATGGTCGGTTTGTAGAAGTATTCCTGATGGAGGAGCCGACAGGATTGCTTCTGAACTCTGTCAGTTCATTCGTCGTGAAATTTTGCACAAAACAGGGAAGTTCTTTGATGAGAATGGTTCAGCAGCTGATGTGCCAGAACTTTGCGACTATGCCAATAGAAACAATTTTTAATGAAAACTTATAAACTATGAGATGCATTGTGTGCGTAACTTGTACATATGTATATTGTTTTAGTGAAATTGACTTCTGTGATGATAATATTGTTGACTTTTGTTTTGTGATGATATTGTTGATGTTTGTTTTGTGATTATATTGAATTGACCTGGAAATTAGAAATAATAGCAGTAGTACTGCATAGGTTATACCTTATCACAGGCGGTTATTAACCAACAGCTAGGCATGCCTGTGAACAACAATTATCACAGGCGGCTAGATCCAGGTAAAGAACCATCTGTGATAACCTAATTATCACAGGCGGTAACTGTTAAGGTAGAAACCGGCTACAGTAAAAGGTCTTCACAGGCGACTTGATGTAGGTAAACATCCGCCTGTGATAACACCATTATCACAAGCGGTTAGTTATGCTGCAAGACCCACCTGTGCTAAGACAATTTTCACAGGCGGATATATATGTTGCACCACCCGCCTGTGATAACTTATCTTCACAGGCAACTAGCATTAGTAAAAACCGCCTGTGATAATGTTTCGTCACAGGTGGTATCACTTCTCCGCTTGTGAAGTTGCAGATTATCACAGACTCTTCGTTTCAGGCGGTTTTAAAAACCGTTTGTGATACTATGTTTGGAGCCGCCTGCATGAGGCTTATTGTAGTAGTGCCTACCCCTCGCCGCTGCCAGAGCGAGCCGCCGGAGCGCGGGGACCGAGGATGGCGGCGGCGGGGCCGATTGCTGCGAAGGCGGTGCATCGCACACAACGACGACATGGAGGCGGCGCGGCTCGAGTCGGTGGCGCAATCGGCGCGATGCGAGCTCGGCGACGCGGCGCAAGATCGGCAGTGCATCTGGGGCGGCGGCGTTGCGCAAGCCTGGTGGCGCATCTGGCGCGGTGGCGCGACGCGAGCTCAGCGGCGCATCTGGCGCGGCGGCGTGGCGCGAGCTCGGTAGCGCATCTGGTGCGGGCGCTGTGAGCTTCTCGTTGAGGGCAGGAGATGCGTGCTCGGCGGCGACCATGGAGATGATGGCGGTGCAGGCTCGACGCCATCATGGGTGGTGCTGGTTTTGCTGCTCGGGCTCGGCGCCAGGGCATACAACGTTGTATGGGCGCTGGCGCGGGTTTGGGGCCAGAGCAGTGCAGGTTGGTCTTCAACCGTCACTGGCGTGGACCACCCAGTGGACGCGGTGGAGAAGATGGCAGCAGACGTTTGGATGGTGACTGTGGCACAAGGCACTCCGAAACATAGCCTTGCAGCTGTCTCATCTGGCGATGGTCCTGTTGGTACTTTGCATCTACAATGGTGTCGATGGAGGCGGTGGTAACACGAGGTATAGAAGCCACAACGAGGTATGAAGGTTATGATGTGCTGCTGCTTGGTGACTGTTACGTGAGCATCAGGGGTCGGTATGGTAGCCCAGGCTTGCGTCACGGATGATGTTGTTGGAGGTGGTGCTGATTGGAGGTGCAGAGGTGATTCTGATGCGTGGTGTAGACTTGTCAGGTGTTGGGTACCGACACGGGAGTTGGTGGCGACACTGGCAATTTCTTGGTTGGTGATGGCCAGATCTAGTGGGTTGCTTGCCACAGGATGGTAATGACCTTCCTCTCCTGGGACGGTTTTTTGAAGTGGCGGCAGTGAAGCTCGCGGGTTGCAGTGTCGGCGGATCTGGGCGGTGGGGCTCGCGGTTGTCTGCGACGGCAGGTCTGGGCGGCAAGGCTTGCAGAGCGCTTGCGATGGCGGATCTGGGCGGCATGTAGCCGTGGAGCCCCATGACAACGGATTTGGGCAGCAGGGCTCACAAGCACCTACGTAAACTAACGGTGACGTTCTTGGTTAGGTCGGGAGTTAGTGCTCCGGCCTCTGTGGCACAACAACTGGAAGGTGACCAGTGGGAGGATCTCAGATGTCGGCGTGCGTCTGGTTTGTGTTGTTGGGATTGTGAGTGAGTCGTAGACAGTCCTACTCTATGGTGTCTCGAGTTGGGCGGTCGTCGGTTCTTGCTGTTGGGGATAGTGATGAGGCTTTTAGTACAACAGTCCATTGAGTCTCCGGGTGAAAACCTTACTCGCGACGGCAGCGTTTTTTACTTCATATCCCTCCTTTGAGGCGTTGTTGTTGGAGGATGGATTTTGTATTAGAAGTTCTTTTTGTCTCTAACTAGCAGCGAGGTCTGTTGAGTCGTCCATCTTTAGACATCCATAGGGCTAGGTGTGTCTGTGTCGGGGAGGATGTGGCATCATCCTCTTCGTTGAACGGTTTTCGGGCCCGATTTCCCTTATAAACTGGGGCATCTTTCTTCTTATATGATATTACGCGGAAGCTCCACCTTCCGTGCTTTCGAAAAAAAAATTCATGTACAAAGTAGGTTAATACATAAAGATAACAATTAAAGTGGTGTCAATGATGCAAGCGTAAATATGTCTTTATTATGGACTTAACAGCGTTAAGTGGATTTAACGGAGTATGGTCGATTGATTTGTTCAATTTGAAAAAATAGAGTCATATACACAAACCCTAAAAAACAATATCAAACATACAATTAGAGTTGAAAACGGGTCAGTTTCGCAAATGCTCCTTTACCTTACTGGTGCTTCACCACTAATAACTAATCTCTGCATCAATTAGTATTGATAATATGGTGGTTATCTTTTGGCTGAAATTTCGTATGAAATGCTTTATACTCTGTCAGAACATGGAGAACAAAGTTTTGTTTTCGAAGACGTATGTCTATCATGTACGAATTTAAGTGAACTAGCCTTTTATCCGTACACTGTTATGCTACTAATACATTCTCTGTATGGCAGCTCTCTTTCCCGCTAGCTTATCCATGCATCCATTTCTTTAAGGCTATGAACGTATTTGTCAAAGCAATCACTACAAACTAGAGGTCGCCTCTGCAAATGTCAACCATTGTCAGAGGAGCAGAATTGTCATGTGGCCAGTGAATGGTTGGATTCATTGTCAAATATGCAGTTAGTAAGAGTGTCATTCCAGTCCTCGTTTACCTTACTGGTGCTTCACCACTAATAACTAATCTCTGCATCAATTAGTATTGATGGTCTGGTGGTTACCTTTTGACTGCTATCGTGTCGCCAGTTGTTGTCGTTTCACAATACTGGAGAGTACATAACTGAATCGTCCTGAGCCCTTGGCAGAAACTCCAACACTGAATACAAGAGCTTATTTCTGTACTGTATGAATTTAATTTTCTGATATTTCTAACGAACTTGTTTACTTTCCCCAAAATGAAGGAACGAATTCCGCAGCTGACACAGATGTTTGCCCTCAATGGCCTGAAATCGAGAAACTAATGTACATCGTACTTGTTACTCCTTCCATGCGAACGCATGCTGTACAATTTAGTAAATCCACAAAAATCAAAGAACAATTATACGAGCAACCAGTTTTATGGGCTGGACTATGACACGTACTAGTGAGCAAGGTAATTAAAATCATTCGCATCACCAGAAGTAACCGTAACATTGCTGATTTTTTGTTTGCTTGAGGTGCCTAATATTTTTCCATGGAACTATTCAATTAGGGAAGCAGCTAGGCTCCATTACATGGGGCCTTCAGGATACACTATGGCAGGGTCTAGAAGACACAAAAATTGAAACAATGGTCCTTTCAAGCGGACGATGTGTAATAATACCAACCTATGTAGACAGATTTTTTTCCGAAAATTCTGTCTATATAGGTTGCACTACTACAAAAAGCATTTTCACAGGCGTCTGGATTTTTCAAACACAGGCGGTCCGTAAAAAAATGCGACTGTGATGAAGAATGATACAATAACCGTCTGTGATGACAGAACATCACAAGCGGATTTTAAGAAACAACCGCCCGTGAAAATCATGTATTTTCTCAAGCGGTTATTAATTAAGAACCGCCTTTGATGTAGCTAACATCACAGGCGGTTCTTAATTAACCAACGCTTGAGAAAAAACATGATTTCCACGGGTGTTCATTGTTTAAGAACCGTCTGTGAGGCTGCTAAGCTCCTGTCAAGCTAATCCCTGCACAGCAAGCTCTTGTAGATGCAAGTAACACCCGTGACTCATCATTTGGATTGTTGCAAGCATCAATCTGAAGCCTGGCGATCCCTAGAAGGATTTTCTCATCTATTTTAAGGATTTCTTTTCCTCCTGTCCATTTGAAAACTTAGGAAGATACTTCTTTCTCAGTTTTAATATCTAAATATATTGACTTGAAATCAATACCTACTTTCTTAGTGCTTCACACAAGCGAGTAAGCGAACAAATTCAATCACAAATCTTGTTTTTACACTTTTATAAGGATTTAACCTTAATCTTTCAAGCATAGATTTATCAAATAAGTGAAACATCCTTCTCACATATGTTAGTGACAGTTATAAGTGAAGGATGTGTCGAAGCTAACGAAATCTAAATCGGACTAAAGATAAAGAGATCCTGCATATGAGTGGCAATGTCCTGATTAAACAACGTGGAGCTATGATGACAACCTTCAACAATATGAAAAGTGATGTCAAGGTTATGCTTGCATCAATCAGGACATGTTGTGAGGGTATAACACTTGTTGGGGCAAGCATAACCTTGGCCAAGGTTATGCTTGCTCGAACAAGTGTTATACCCTCGCAACATGTCTTGGTTGATGCAAGCATAACCTTGACGTCACTTTTCATGTTGTTGAAGGCTGTCATCATAGCTTCATTCTGTCTAACCTGAACATTGTCACTCATATGCAGCATCTTTTTGTCTTCAGTCCCGTTGAGATTTCGTTAGGTTCAACACACCCTTCACTTGTAACTGGAATTAACATGTCTGATGAGGAAGCTTCAATTATTGATAAATATATGCTTGAAATATTAAGCTCATATTCCTATGAAAATGTTAAAAACATGATTTGTGATTGAAGTTGTACGCTTCGGCGCTTGTATGAAGCACTAAGAGAGATGGTACTGATTTGTAGTCATTATATTCAGCCATTAGAACTGATAAAGTAGCATCTTCGTAAGTTTTTAAAATAGAGAGAAGAGAAAGAAATATTTGAGGGCTTGTTTGGGTGTACTCAATCTAATTGGATTGAAGTGAAGAATGAACTAATTTTCTTCTCAATCCACCTCAAACCACTTATATTGAAGTGGATCCACTCCTATCCAAACAAGCCCTCAAATGAACGGGAAGTATCGTCAGACTTCAATTGAAGCTTTTAACAATCCAAATAATGAGTCTCGGGTGTTACTTGCATCTACAAGAGCTTGCTGTGAAGGGATTAGCTTGACAGGAGCTTCAAGAGTTGTGCTTCTAGATGTTGTTTGGACCCGAGCTATTAGAAGACAAGCCTGATCATCATAGGTCAGAAGAAATTTATATACACATACTCAATTTAATAATGTTCGAAACGGAAGCTGAATTTAATAATGTTCAAAGCATGCTATCTAAAGCTGAAATAGAGCATTGTTCTAAGTTGATTTTAGAAGATACAAATATATACAATATATATCATACATTTTTTCCAGCATTGACATCTTCTCGCATATAGGGTTTCAAATTCTTTTTAATGCTTCTATCTACGCACTTGATGTTTTCTGGTTCAGTGAAAAGGTACATCTCTTCATACTGATTATATTCCTCTTCATTATCTTCCATATTCTCAACCCCAATAATATTTTACTTTTCAGAAACAACTACATGCATCTTCTCAGTTTCTGGATCTTGAACATGAAAAACTTGTGCAACACTATCGGTGAGAACCCACAGGTCATCTTTATAACCCACTTTATTCAAGTCTACAAGTGTCAGCCCGTAATTGTCTACTTTCACACCATCAGGATGTTGGACCCATTGGCACTTAAATACGGGCATTACCATTCTTTCGCCATAATCGAGTTCCCACATTTCCTCTATGAACCCGAAATATGTGGTCTTTTGCCCTTGTGAGTCATAAGCCTCAATACGAACACCACTATTTTGTGCAACACTCTTACCATCTTTTTCTTTAGTGTAAAATGTGTAACCCTTGCCAAAGCAGATGGGCTAGAAGCTAACTTCTTCATTGTTGCCTCTTCTATAGTGTTTCCTTATAGCATATTTTGTCCATTAACCATTTAGTGAAACATCTTCTGTGCTATTTCATGATCCAATCCTCTGTGTGGTCTTGGTTTTTATCACGAAGCTCAATTTGGTCTTCCTCGATGTAAGACTCAGCTATTGCGAGTTGTTGTTGTACACCAAAATGTGCACAGTGTACATTCTTGTAATCTTGAACGATAAAAGTTTTCTTACCCACTTTGCCTCTCCCACGTAGTCTACCCTCATGTACTGGTATAGGCACACCTATCGGTTTTCCATCATTGATGTAATCAGCGCAACCCTCAATCACTTCTTTAGTGGTGTATCCTTTCGTAATTGAACCCTCTGGGTGAGCACGGTTCTGCACATAACCTTTTAATACTCCTAAATATCTCTCCAATGAAAACATATGATGTAAATATAGTGGCCCCAATGCTTTTATCTAATCAACGAGATGTATGATTAGGTGTACTTCCATATCGAAAAAGGATGGTGGGAAACACATCTCAAGCTTGCACATAGTCTTGACGATGTATGTTTTCTGGTACTCTAAATCTTCACGTGCTATAACTTTTTGCGATACTGCATTGAAGAAGTAACACAAACGTGTGATGACAAGTTTTATATGCTCAAGTTTGATGGCTCTTATTGCAATGACAAGGAACACTGTCATCATCATGTGACAGTCGTGAGAATTATAACTGAATAAAGAATGTCTTTCATTGAGACTAGTTTGCGGATATTGGATGAGAAACTCGTGGGAACATTGATCACATGCAAGCATTCGCAAATTGCTTTTTTCTCTTCTAGCATCAAGTTGTAGCTGGCTGGGGGAAGGTAATGCTTCCCGTTCGCCTTTTCTACTGGATGAAGCTTTGGTCTCAAATCAAGATTTACTAGGTCCATATGTGAATTTAATCCGTCCTTTGTTTTCCTCAGCATGTCCACCAAGGTCCCAATGATGCTGTCAAATACATTCTTTGTAACGTGCATGAAATCAATACTATGGAAAAATTCCAGATTCTTCCAATATGGAAGATACTTGAAAAAAATTGATTGTTTCTTGAAAGCCATGTCAGTTTTATCATCCGAAGATGTACTTTTCTTTCTCTGAATTCCTTTACATTTTTTGCTCTTACAGAAAGCAATATGAATGTTCTTGACCATTTCGAACACAAGTTTTCCACTGTAAGGTTTTGGTGCATTATCTTTTTCGATTTTGTTATCAAATTGTTCTTTCATCTTCCTATACTTGTGTGTACCTATCAAGAATCGTCAGTGTCTCATGTACACTATCTTTCTGGATGAAGTGAGGTATAGAAATCTAGTTCTATCCATGCACCTTACACAACCTTTCTTCCCTTTCATTTGTCCCGATAATGTAAACAGTCCGGGATAATTATGCACAGTAATGAATATCATTGCTCTTAGCGTGAAATACTCCTGCTTGTACTCATCCCATGTACGTACCCCTTCATTCCATAATTTCGCCTTATCTTCCATTAAAGGTTCTAAGAACACATCAATTTCGATGCCGGGTTGTTTTGGACCTTGGATAAGAACAGACAACAAGATATATTTCCTTTTGTGACACAACCACGTCGGCAGGTTATACATCGTTAAGACCACGGGCCATGTGCTGTGTATGCTCCTTTTTTCACCAAACAGATTCATTCCGTCTGTACCCAAGGCAAACCTCACATTTCTGATTTCGTTTACAAATCCTAGATACTGAACATCAAAATTTTTCCACTGCGTTACATCACCAGGGTGTCAAATATGTTTTTCATTCTTCTTGCGTTGCTCAGAATGCCAACGCATATGTTCAGCCTCCCTGGGTTTTGAGAACAAACACTTCAAGCAATCAATTATCGGAAGGTACCACATCACCAAGGCAAGAATTTTTCTCTTATTTTTCCCGTCTGCATCGCCAGAAGTATCATCATCATCACCTTAAGGACCAATAATAAACTTCTTATTCTTCTAAGACTTTTTCATGTTGGTAACATACTGGTGATTGTAGTCCTTATATGTACTGACACCACAAATGGGACATCTTGTTGCGAGCTCATGCTCTTTGCAATACAGAATACAATGGTTCACACAAGCGTGTATTTTTGTCACACCTAGTGTCGTCGGGCAAAGAAGTTTCTTCACTTTATAAGTACTTCTAGGCAGTTTATTTGGATTTGGAAGAATTTCTGCCATAAGGTTCAAAAGATCAGAGAAACTACAATCGGACCATCCGTGTGTAGCTTTCAACTTTAGTAGTTCTAAGACTGCAGACAATTTAGTAAACTCTTTATCACAACCGTTTGATTCATCATATAAAATCTCTGTCGCCGCATTCTGCAATGTCTCCATTTTACTTAAACCTTTGCTTGCTCCCATAGAAGTCAATACATATGGTTCAATGTGACGCAACATCTCCTCACAGTCGAACTCATCATCATCATCACCATCTTGATTGTCACTACCATCATCGATATGAACATTATCATCATCTGAACCTCTCTCATCATCTTTATCCACATCATGCTATCTAACTCACCATGCTCTATCCATATTGTGTAGTTTTTTTTGAAACCTCTTTTCACCAAATGGGATTGAATTACTATAGTTTCCGTCCAAGCAATCTTATTTTCGTAGTCGATACATGGACACAATATGTCATCTATATTTTGCAACTTCGCATGTCTCTTTGATGCTTCAATAAAGTTTTCAACATTATGAATGTACATAGGATCGGGTCTTGGCATGTTATACATCCACGCTCGACGGTCCATGCTAAATAATAGAATTTTTGTAATATTTACAAAATTTGTCCACAAATATTCCCTAAAAGTCTTCTATAAAATGAATTTACAGAGACATATCAAGATTGTATCATATGAGTAAATACTAGTATAATGTAGGTCTGTTCATTAGGGCGACTAATCGACCCTAGTCGATGGCTAATCGATGTTCAGTCGTCCTCAAGGTTTTTACTGTAATACCAAGTTGATACAGAGTTGTAGAGAGAGGTGGCACATAGGAGAGCGGCGGCAACGTCAAATAAGACTCTATGATCAGCGACAAACAGAAAGCGTGGCGGACGGGAGGCGACGGCGTCGAGCGGAGTCTGGAGGGGACGACGACTTCTTGAGGCGGACAGAGTCGAAGGCGTCGGGTGTAGCAAGCGGGGGTGAAGGATTGAAGTCGTGGGGCAAACAGGCCCAGTAGCATGGGGTAGGTCTGGGTGGGATCCGATCCGTTATATCTTGACCTCGGATCCCATCCAACGATGGTAACTAAATGGGTGAGTTATAAAACCATCTCCCTAGAAAGCTAACCCTAATCACTCCTTCGAAATATATGCAAGCAAGAGGTACGCACACACAAGTAACATATTGAAAAGGAAAACACATAAAACTACAATTACAAGTTCGGGTAAACTTCATGCATCTTATATATATTACAATATCATCTGTTAATTAAACATCATATTCATGTCACATAATAGGTACAAACTACAATAAGCTTATTACAATATAGTCCATACATCAATATCTAAAAGACCATACTTCCAAATTATTGAGTCCAAACGCATATGTACACACATGCAAAAGGACACAATCCATATACCAGAACACACAAAACTAGCAGCTTATCAGCTAATAAAAATATACAAAGAAAAAGTAAGGAAACTATATGCGTAGGGAAAAATAAAGGTAACATTGCATAGTAAGGAAACTATGAGAATTTACTAGGTACCTTGTGGCGCGGGGCATCAGCACGGTGGGGTGGCGATGTGGGGCTGGGTAGAGGCGTGCCTCCGCGGGGCTGGGTGGAGATGTGGCGGTGCCGGGCTGGGCGGCGGCGCGGCGGTGGGAAATTTCGTCAGCCTTGCGGCGTCGATGGAAATTCTCCAGAGTTACATTTTGATTGTGGTGAGAGGTCTTTATATAGGCGTCCGTTTTTCACAGGCGGTTTTTAACTTTTTCTCTGGCGGTTGGTGCTTAATAACCGTTTGAGAAAAAGATTATCTCAAGCGGTTATTACTTACCAACCGCCTCAGAAAATTGCCCAAGCCTCTTCAGTTTCCTTATTCCTTGCTTCTTTTTTATTTAGATTCCAATATAAATACTCAAACATGTATTGATTGTGCAAATTGAGTCCAAATTCGATGATTCTTTCTTCTATATTTGTAAAAAGTTAACATCTACCACCTAAACCAAATATTTTAAAACTTGTATAGCTGACATTGTAATGTTTTGGTAAATATCAAATTAATTTCTACTCACATATTATTGACATTTGTGTATCTCCTAAAAAAAGGATCCTTCACTGAAATTTGTTTGTATGAACATATTTGTATTATTTATACATGTATGAATTTTGTTAATTTTTTTAAAGCATTCCAACATGTCAAAATTCAAATTATCCATTATTCTAACTAAATGCTCATATACATATGAGGAATTCATCAAATTATGAACACACATTGATTTAAAAAAATTAAAAAAATCTGAAAAAACTCATTGAGGTTGGTATGATGAACAAAAATATCCACTGAAAAAACAAATGAAAAAAATCATTATATTCATCAGGATAGAAAAATGAAAAATAGCAATTGTTATATGTTTTTTATGTTCTGACCAATTTCAAAGGATTTATGAAGTGAAATTTAATGGTAACCTTTACTAATCAATAATATTACAAGAAAGTGGAATTTAGTCTTTTTAAAGGCCCGACATTTAATCAAGAATATTAATTAAGAAGAAGTAAAGATCTTCTCAAGCGGTTGGTACTTAATAACCGCCTGAGAAAATGTTATCTCAGGCGGGTATTTCTTACCAACCGTCTGAGATAATGCCCGAGCCTGTTCTTGAGTTTCCTTTTCCCTTGCTTCTTTTTTATTTAGATTCTAATATAAATGCTCAAATATGTATAGATTCTACAAATTGAGACCAAATTTGATGATTCTTTCTTCTATATTTTTAAAAAATCAACATCTACAACATGAACCAAATATTTTAAAACTTGTATAGCTTACATTGCAATGTTTTGATAAATATCAAATTAATTTCTACTCACATATTATTCACATTTGTGTATCTCAAAAAAAAAAAGGATCCTTCACTAAAATTTGTTTGTATGAACATATTTGTATTATTTATACATGTACGAATTTTGTTAATTTTTTTAAAGCATTCCAACATGTCAAAATTCAAATTATCCATCATTCTAACTAAATGCTCATATATATATGAGGCATTCATCAAATTATGAACACACATTGATTCAAAAAAATTTAAAAAAATCTGAAAAAATTCGTAGAGGTTGGCATATTGAATAAAAATGTCCACTGACAAAATAAATGAAAAAATCATTAAATTCATCAAGATAGCAAAATGAATAATACCAATTGTTATTTGTTTTTTTATGTTCTCACCAATTTCAAAGGATTTATGAAGTGAAATTTAGTGGTAACCTTTACTAATCAATAATATTACAAGAAAGTGGAATTTTGCCTTTTTAAAGGTCCCACATTTAATCAAGAATATTAATTAAGAAGAAGTAAAGATCTTCTCATGCGGTTGGTACTTAATAACCGCCAGAGAAAGCGTTATCTCGTGCGGGTATTTCTTACCAACCGCCTGAGATAATGCCCGAGCCTGTTCTTTAGTTTCCTTTCCCTTGCTTCTTTTTTATTTAGATTCTAATATAAATATTCAAACATGTATAGATTTTGCAAACTTAGTCCAAATTCGATGATTCTTTCTTCTATATTTGTAAAAAATTAACATCTACCACCTGAACCAAATATTCTAGAACTTGTATAGTTGACATTGTAATGTTTTGGTAAATATCAAATTAATTTCTACTCATATATTATTCACATTTGTGTATCTCCTAAAAAAGATCCTTCACTGAAATTTGTTTGTAGAATGTATTTGTATTATTTATACATGTATGAATTTTGTTATTTTTTTAAAGCATTCCAACATGTCAAAATTTAAATTATCCATTATTCTAACTAAATGCTCATTTACATATGGGACATTCAACGAATTATAAACACACATTGATTAAAAAACATTTAAAAAAATCAGAAAAATTCATAGAGGTTGGTATGATGAATAAAAATGTCCACTGAAAAAATAAATGAAAAAATCATTATACTCATCGAGATAGGAAAATGAAAAATAGCAATTGTTATATGTTTTTTTATGTTCTGACCAATTTCAGAGGATTTATGAAGTAAAATTTAATGGTAACCTTTACTTATCAATATTATTACAAGAAAGTGGAATTTAGCCTTTTTAAAGGCCCCACATTCAATCAAGAATATTAATTAAGAAGAAGTAAAGATCTTCATAGGCAGTTGGAGTTTAATAACTGCCTGAAAAAATGTTATCTCAGGCCGGTATTTCTTACCAACCGCCTGAGATAATGCCCGAGTTTGTTCTTCAGTTTTCTTTTCCCTTGCTTCTTTTTTATTTTGATTCCAATATAAATACTTAAACATGTATAGATTTTGTAAATTGAGACAAAATTCGATGATTCTTTCTTCGATATTTGTAGAAAATTAACATCTACCATCTGAACTAAATATTTTAAAACTTGTATAGATGACATTGTAATGTTTTGGTAAATATCAAATTAATTTCTACTGACATATTATTCACATTTGTGTATCTCCTAAAAAAAATTCTTCACTGAAAGTTTTTTGTATGAACGTATTTGTATTATTTATACATGTATGAATTTTGTTAATTTTTTTAAAGCATTCGAACATGTCAAAATTCAAATTATCCATCATTCTAACTAAATGCTCATATACATATTGAGGCATTCATCAAATTATGAACACACATTGATTCAGAAAAATTTAAAAAATCTGAAAAAAATCATAGAGGTTGGTATGATAAATAAAAATGTCCAATAAAAAATAATTGAAAAAATCATTATATTCATCAGGATAGAAAAATGAAAAATAGCAATTGTTATGTGTTTGTTATGTTCTAACCAATATCAAAGGATTTATGAAGTAAAATTTAATGGTAACCTTTAACAATCAATAATATTACAAGAAAGTTGAATTTTGCCTTTTTAAAGGGCCCATATTTAATCAAGAATATTAATTAAGAAGAAGTAAATATCTTCTTAGGCGGTTGGTACTTAATAACCGCCTGAGAAAATGTTATCTCAGCCCGGTATTTCTTACCAACCGCCTGAGATAATGCCCGAGTTTGTTCTTCGGTTTCCTTTTCCCTTGCTTCTTTTTTATTTTGATTCCAATATAAATACTCAAACATGTATAGATTCTGTAAATTGAGACAAAATTCGATGATTCTTTCTTCTATATCTGTAAAAAATTAACATCTACCACCTGAATAAAATATTTTAAAACTTGTATAGCTGACATCGTAATGTTTTGGTAAATATCAAATTAATTTCTACTCACATATTATTCACATTTGTGTATCTCCTAAAAAAAATGATCATTCACTGAAATTTGTTTGTATGAACATATTTGTATTATTTATACATGTATGCATTTTTTTAATTTTTTAAAGCATTCCAACAAGTCAAAATTCAAAGTATCCATCATTCTAACTAAATGCTCATATACATATATGGCATTCATCAAATTATGAACACACATTGATTCACAAAAATTTAAAAAAATCTGAAAAAATTCGTACAGGTTGATATGATGAATAAAAATGTCCACTGAAAAAATAAATGAGAAAATCTCTAAATTCATCAAGATAGAAAAATAAAAAATAGAAATTGTTATATGTTTTTTATGTTTTCACCAATTTCAAAGGATTTATGAAGTGAAATTTAATGGTAACCTTTACTAATCAATAATATTACAAGAAAGTGGACTTTTCCCTTTTTAAAGGCCCCACATTTAATCAAGAATATTAATTAAGAAGAAATAAAGATCTTCTCAGGCGGTTGATACTTAATAACCACCTAAGAAAATGTTATCTCAGGCGAGTATTTCTTACCAACCGCCTAAGATAATGCGCGAGCCTGTTCTTCAGTTTCCTTTTCCCTTGCTTCTTTTTTATTTAGATTCCAATATAAATACTCAAACATGTATAGATTCAGCAAATTGAGTCCAAATTCAATGATTCTTTCTTCTATATTTGTAAAAAATTAACATCTACCACCTGAACCAAATATTCTAGAACTTGTATAGCTGACATTTTAATGTTTTGGTAAATATCAAATTAATTTCTACTCACATATTATTCACATTTGTGTATCTCCTAAAAAAAATGGATCCTTCACTGAAATTTGTTTGTATGAACATATTTGTATTATTTATACATGTATGAATTTTGTTAATTTTTTTAAAGCATTCGAACATGTCAAAATTCAAATTATCCATCATTCTAACTAAATGCTCATATACATATGTGGCATTCATCAAATTATGAACACACATTGATTCGAAAAAATTTAAAAAAATCTGAAAAAATTCCTAGAGGTTGGTATGATAAATAAAAATGTCCACTGAAAAAATAATTGAGAAAATCCTTAAATTCGTCAAGATAGAAAAATAAAAAAAGAAATTGTTATATGTTTTAATGTTTTAACCAATTTCAAAGGATTTATGAAGTGAAATTTAATGGTAACCTTTACTAATCAACAATATTACAAGAAAGTGGACTTTTTCCTTTTTAAAGGCCCCACATTTAATCAAGAATATTAATTAAGAAGAAGTAAAGATCTTCTCAGGCGGTTGGTACTTAATAACCGCCTGAGAAAATGTTAACTCAGGCGAGTATTTCTTACCAACCGCCCGAGATAATGCCCGAGCCTGTTCTTCAGTTTCCTTTTCCCTTGCTTCTTTTTTTATTTAGATTCCAATATAAAAACTCAAACATGTATAGATTCAGCAAATCGAGTCCAAATTCGATGATTCTTTCTTCTATATTTGTAAAAAATTAACATCTACCACCTCAACCAAATATTCTAGAACTTGTATAGCTGACATTTTAATGTTTTGGTAAATATCAAATTAATTTCTACTCACATATTATTCACATTTGTGTATCTCCTAAAAAAAAGGATCCTTTACTGAAATTTGTTTGTATGAACTTATTTGTATTATTTATACATGTATGAATTTTGTTAGTTTTTTTAAAGCGTTGCAACATGTCAAATTTTAAATTATCCATCGTTCTAACTTAATGCTCATATACATATGAGGCATTCATCAAATTATGAACACACATTGATTCAAAAAGTTTTAAAAAATCTGAAAAAAATCATAGAGGTTGGTATGATGAATAAAAATGTCCACTGAGAAAATAAATGAAAAAAATCGTTATATTCACCGAGATAGAAAAATGAAAAATAGCAATTGTTATATGTTTTTTATGTTCTGACCAATTTTAAAGGATTTATGAAGTGAAATTTAATGGTAACCTTTACTAATCAATAATATTACAAGAAAGTGGAATTTTGCCTTTTTAAAGGCCCCACATTTAATCAAGAATATTAATTAAGAAGAAGTAAAGATCTTCTGAGGCGATTGTTACTGAATAACCGCTTGAGAAGATGTTTATATCAGGCGGGTTTTACTTACCAACCGCCTGAGATAATTGAATCTTCGTAGGCGGTTGGTAAGTAAAACCCGCCTGAGATAACCATTTTCTCAGGCGGTCGGTACTTAAAATCCGCCTGAGGAAATAGGCGTCTATATATACCCCTCGGCTGCGTTGGAAAAACCTAACCCGGGCGAAACACTTAAACGCTGTAAGGCTGCCAAAATTTTGTTTGACGCCAAGTGTTCGCCGCTATCGTCGCCGAGCTTCGCCATCACCGCCGAGCTTCGCCGTCGCCGCCGAGCTTCGACGTTGTTCGTTTGCTTCAACCTCGTCACTTCCCGGTACTCCGAGTGAAGCCATTGCCGTCGCCGCCGAGCTTCACGGTAAACCGTAAACTCTTCGACCTTCCCTCCTCCGTCCCCATGCCGTGTCCCTCCTTGCCCTCGCCACCGGCCGAGTCAAATGATCCCTTGCATAGATTTCCTTGGTAGGGTTCGGGAATTCGAAAAGGGTAGACATCCTTGGTTAGCCTTCTGTAGCGAGTCCTCTACATCTATTCTATTGAACTCCAGGTCAGAATCCTCATGAAACTCGAGAAAAAACTCGAATATGGACAGTTATGTATTCAGTTGTTGTTTGGATCGTAATTTCTAGTAGGATCATCAAAAGACTTCATAATTTACATTTATGGAATCCTGAGGATGTGTGTAACAAGTTTGCAATATATTCTTTCTGCAAATATCAATGTTCTCTTTTTGAAAATTATGGACAAAATCAGCAACATACAAAGGAAGCTCTGCCAAATTTCAGTTAAAAATCTAAGAACTTGGTGGTAACATGAGTGGATAATAGCATCTGTACTGAAAATGGAGTGTAGCCGCCCCGCACTTCATCTCACAGGGTTGTGCTCCTTCGAGATTGGTGTCGCTATCCTTTAGCCAAACAAAGCAATGTGCTCACATACGGCTGTTGAACATCGCTTGTGCTCAGAACAGAGATACAAGTAACTGTCTATTTAGAATAAGAAGATAAAATTGCCATTGCTGGTGAGCGACTTTAACATGCTTGTCACCCTCGCAATGTATAGGAACCTTTTGGCCAGCCGCCTTAAACCCTAGAATGCCTTATCAAATCCTAGAATGCTTCCATCTTTTTCTTCATGCAACACTTCATGTAGAGTTAATATGCCATTTATTATTTTTTTTGTCTTATTAGTTCTAGCATGGAAAGCCCTAAGAAGATTGGTGCTGGTAGTAACAATAAAGAAGACAATATGGAGTTTACTGACTCTAGCAGTTCAGACTCCTTTCACAGTCCATCGGATCCTTTTCCTAATATAAAAATTAAAAAGACTTAAGAGGATCTCGACCTGGAATATGATCTTGCCGATGAGGTATGGATCACGAATCTTAACTTCAACAGTTCAAGTTAATGTTGGTATGTCATGTATACAAATCTTTTCTACCTAGATTAATCGCGAAGACAACGAGGTGACTTCGGCTCCTAAAACCGCAGAAGGTTCTCCAATGGATGAATCCTCAACTTCACTCAAGCGGAAACGAGGGCAACGAGGTCCCAATAAGGGTCCATTGGACCGCATCATGTACATAACAAGGGTCGGTCCAGGTGGGCTTCCCCAAGACCCACTGGATTCAGTTACCAAGTATCGTAATGCATGCAGTTTTCTTGTTAGGGAGCTTGTGCTGATCACAACGGGGAATTGGAGGAAATTACCCGAGCATACCAAGAATGAGTTGCGGGAAAGGATAAAGAAACAATTCAAGTTCCCAAAAGGCACGAAAGAAGCTGTAAAGAAAGCAACATTGGTCTCTTGCGACAAGAAGTTTCATGGCTGGAAGAGTGAAATGAATGCTTATGTTAAGGCCGATAAGGTCCCTTGCCCGAGGAAGATGGGAAAAATCACACAAGCTCAGTGGAAAGAGTTTCTTCGTCAAAAGACCACACCTGATGCTAAATCTCTAAGCGCAACTAGGTCAGAGCTTGCAAAAAAGAACAAATATCATCATCACTTGGGGTCTGCCGGATATGCCCCCAAAGTCGAGAAATGGAATAAGATATTAGACGAAATTACCATTAAGGGCAATCCTCACCCATTAGAAGGCTGCGATGAGAAAACTCAGCAGTGGGTCTTTGCTCGGTCAGGTTTGACCAGCGAGGGCAAACTTGAAAAGCCCGGCTCTGTGAATGAAGTAGAGGATAAAATGAAAGAAGTAATTCAAAAGCAACAGAAGGGTCTCTTCAAGCCAAAGAGGGAGAATGACCAACTTACCTCTATCTTAGGAAACCCTGCATACAGCGGACGGGTTCGAGCAGTCTCTTCTCAAATGTCTTGGCTAGATGGTTTCCCTAAAGATAAAGACACATATAGAAGACGTGAGTAGTTTAAGAAAACACTTGATGAAACGATTGCTCAAAAGGTCAAATAAAATATGCAAGAAATAATGGAACAACTTAGCAACCACGACAGTTAGTGGCACCAAGTACAGTGATGGTTCCGGTGCCAAAGGAGTAATTAGTATCTCCAACTGCCTACCCTAGCAGCGTTGGTTCTGTGCCAGGCTCAGGGTCAACCCATAAGTTCCATGTCGATGATATTGCTAACGACAAATCTTGTCGTGTTCGTCGTGTTCTCGTCCCGATCGGCAGAGTAGGGAACAAAACCAAACAGGTTGCCACTGCTATGGCAATGCCTGATCGTGACTTCAATGGGAATCCACTTCCATTGTATTATGCTATGGTGCAAGTTCTTCAGACCATTGATAATGATTATGAAGATTATGAAATAGACCACGCCACACCTGAGGGGATCGCGACTCTGGGGCAGGCTGTCAACCAATTAATCCTTTGGCCCCGACGCGATATCGTGTTGGACGATTAGGCAATTTCTAGTCCCGTCGCATCTTGAAATACTGCAACCCCATCTTCTAAGGCGAAAGTCCAGGAATATCCACTCCCAGTCGAGGAAGATCCACTCCCCCTATGTCTCAGCAAGGATGATAGTAACCTTGCTAGTAATGATATCCAAGAGCAACAAGTTGGACAACAGATTCAAGCAGTACCAGAGCAAGTGGTTGCTAGTAAAGAGCAACTAGTTGAGCAACATCTTGAAGTAGTACTTGAGCCAGCTGCTGGGAGTAAAGAACAATCAGTTGAACAACAGGTTCAACAACAAGCCAGTGTGCAACTTCTAACGACGACTCCTCGATCATCAGTGGCTATCAAAGTTAGCTCATATGAAATTAAGAAACCTTCATCAAATGTGTCAAAGCATTTGGAAACTATGAAGGAAAATATTAGAAAATCGAGTGCATCTCGTTCTTCTCATGAGCCAGCATTAGAAGATATCGAGAAGTGGGAGGAAGATGGTGTCATGTATAATCGGCGGACGGCTTTAGTTAAACCAAGAGTTCCAATATACAAGCTTGAGGATGTTCCTCCTAAATTTAAGAATGGGAAGCCGTTCATGACATCCGTACAACATAGCAAAGAACCTGCCCCACTGAAAAGAATGCATGAGTGGTACATCCTTGCCAGCACAAAATATGATCTTTCTTGCGTCACATTTCGTATTCCAAAAGGTTCATTCTGGAGCACTGGAGCAGATAGACGAGTCATTTTATTTGAAGAGTTGCGTCCCCTTTTCCATCGGGGCATGCTCAAAATCAACCTGTTATTTGTCTGGTGCTTGTAAGTGCCTCTAATATTTTGCATTTGCTTTTCTTACTACACGCATACACATTTCATGAGATTATAACAATTCTGGACTTCTTCAATAGGATGCAATACATGGATAATGAAAAGATGAAATGCAAGACAGGTATCCTTGACCCTACACGGATTGCAAAGACGCTATTCAACGTCAAGGTGGATCAAGACTCAACAAAGTTCAAGCACATGGAAAAAAAGAATTTGAAAAAGCAATCACAAAACTTAAGAAGGATAGAAGGACAAAAGTTGCAGCTTACATAGGACATGCGATGTTTAGCTTTGTTAGAGACGGCAAGGACCTCGTAAAGTCTCCATACCACTTCGAGTAAGTTCGACACATGAAATTGAAATAGTAATTATTGGTAATTGTTAACACGTGTGTTTGTATGTTTGCAGTGATCACTACATAATGATCTTCATCAAGCCAACGCAGGGAATGGCAACAGTCTTGGACTCGGTCGATTACCCACTAGATCGTTACAAAGATTTCATTTCCATTTTGAAACTGTACGTTTATTCAATAATTTTAATTTACACACATTTAGAATGTGTTGACAAGTTTTATATGACATTTCTTGTATTACAGCGCTTGGCGGTTTTACGCAGAACAGCTTGGCGGTGAGAGACCTTCTAATACGAATGCATTGGACATTAAAACGTATTATGCTTGTCCGAAGCTGCCTGCTGGGAGTGTCTTATGCGGGTATTATGTATGCGAGCATCTTCAGACCGCCAGCGAATATATAGTGAATCGTGAGGATGTAAGTTATCGTTAATGTCGATATCTTATTTTCTTACTTTTGAGTTTCATTTTCATTGTAACTAGCATAGTTTGATACTTATATTCTCTGCTGTTCAATATTACTAGAAAAATTATTTTCATATTTTGATTCCAACTTCAAAATTCAATTGCTCATAGTACAACTGCTCCAAAAATACCAAATAAATTCCTGTATACTCTCACTTTGATCTATACTTTGAGATTGTTCAAACCAACACATTCTAAACCTTGTTATGTGTTTCATTGCAGCGCACGAAGAATGTGAACGAAGAATGGCCGGTTTGTAGAAGTATTCCTGGTGGAGGAGCCGACATGATTACTGTTGAACTCTGTCAATTCATTTGTCGCGAAATTTTGCACAAAAGAGGGGAGTTCTTTGATGAGAATGGTGCAATAGTTGATGTGTCAGAACTTTGCGACTATGCCAATAGAAACATTTTTTAGTGAAAACTTGTAAACTATGAGATGAATTATATCTGTAACTTGTACATATGTATATTGTTTTAGTGATATTGACTTCTGTGATGAAATTGTTGACTTTTGTGATGATATTGTTGACTTCTGTTCTGTGATTATATTGAATTGACCTAGAAATTAGAAATAACAGCAGCTAATACTACATAGGTTATACCTTATCACAGGCGGTTATTTACCAACGGCAAGACCTGCCTGCGAAAAACAATTATCACAAGCGGCTAGATATAGGTAAAGAACCATCTGTGATAACCTAATTATCACAAGCGGTTACTGTTATGGTAGAAATTGACTGCGATAAACTGTCTTCACAGGCGGCTTGATGTAGGTCAAGATCCGCCTATGATAACACTATTATCACAGGCGGTTATATATGCAACACAACCCGCCTGTGATAACACAATTATCACAGGCGGTTATATATGCTACACGACCGCCTGTGATAACTTATCTTCACAGGTGGCTAGCCTAAGTAAAAAACCGCCTGTGATAATGTGTCTTCACAGGCGGTGTCACTTCTCCGCCTGTGAAATTGCGGATTATCACAGGCTATTCGTTTCAGGCAGTTTTAAAAACCGCGTGTGATAATAGGTTTGGAGTCGCCTGCGATAAGGCTTACTGTATTCAGTTGTTGTTTGGATCGTAATTTCTAGTAGGATCATCAAAAGACTTCATAATTTACATTTATGGAATCCTGAGGATGTGTGTAACAAGTTTGCAATATATTCTTTCTGCAAATATCAATGTTCTCTTTTTGAAAATTATGGACAAAATCAGCAACATACAAAGGAAGCTCTGCCAAATTTCAGTTAAAAATCTACGAACTTGGTGGTAACATGAGTGGATAATGGCATCTGTACTGAAAATGGAGTGTAGCCACCCCACACTTCATCTCACAGGGTTGTGCTCCTTCGAGATTGGTGTCGCTATCCTTTAGCCAAACAAAGCAATGTGCTCGCATACGGCTGTTGAACATCGCTTGTGCTCAGAACACAGATACAAGTAACTGCCTATTTAGAATAAGAAGATAAAATTGCCATTGCTGGTGAGCAACTTTAACATGCTTGTCACCCTCGCAATGTATAGGAACCTTTTGGCCAGTCGCCTTAAACCCTAGAATGCCTTATCAAATCCTAGAATGCTTCCATCTTTTTCTTCATGCAACACTTCATGTAGAGTTAATATGCCATTTATTATATTTTTTGTCCTATTAGTTCTAGCATGGAAAGCCCTAAGAAGACTGGTGCTGTTAGTAACAATAAAGAAGACAATATGGAGTTTACTGACTCTAGCAGTTCAAACTCCTTTCACAGTCCATCGGATCCTTTTCCTAATATAAAAATTAAAAAGACTTAAGAGGATCTCGACCTGGAATATGATCCTGCCGATGAGGTATGGATCACGAATCTTAACTTCAGCAGTTCAAGTTAATGTTGGTTGTCATGTATACGAATCTTTTCTACCTAGATTAATCGCGAAGACAACGAGGTGACTTCGGCTCCTAAAACCGCAGAAGGTTCTCCAATGGATGAATCCTCAACTTCACTCAAGCGGAAACGAGGGCAACGAGGTCCCAATAAGGGTCCATTGGATCGCATCATATACATAACAAGGGTCGGTCCAGGTGGGCTTCCCAAGGCCCACTGGATTCAGTTACCAAGTACCGTAATGCATGCGGTTTTCTTGTTAGGGAGCTTGTGCTGATCACAATAGAGAATTGGAGGAAATTACCCGAGCAGACCAAGAATGAGTTGTGGGAAAGGATAAAGAAACAATTCAAGTTCCCAAAAGGCAAGAAAGAAGCTGTAAAGAAAGCAACATTGGTCTCTTGCGACAAGAAGTTTCATGGCTAGAAGAGTGAAATGAATGCTTATGTTAAGGCCGATAAGGTCCCTTGCCCGAGGAAGATGGGAAAAATCACACAAGCTCAGTGGAAAGAGTTTGTTCGTCAAAAGACCACACCTGATGCTAAATCTCTAAGTGCAACTATGTTAGAGCTTGCAAAAAAGAACAAATATCATCATCACTTGGGGTTTGCCGGATATGCCCCAAAGTCCAGAAATGGAATAAGATATTAGACAAAATTACCATTAAGGGCAATCCTCACCCATTAGAAGGCTGCGATGAGAGAACTTAGCAGTGGGTCTTTGCTCGGTCAGGTTTGACCAGCGAGGACAAACTTGAAAAGCCCAGCTCTGTGAATGAAGTAGAGGATAAAATGAGAGAAGTAATTGAAAAGCAAGAGAAGGGTCTCTTCAAGCCGAAGAGGGAGAATGACCAACTTACCTCTATCTTAGGAAACCCTGCACACAGCGGACAGGTTCGAGCAGTCTCTTCTCAAATGTCTTGGCTAGATGGTTTCCCTAAGGATAAAGACACATATAAAAGACGTGAGAAGTTTAAGAAAACACTTGATGAAACGATTGCTCAAAAGGTCAAAGAAAATATGCAAGAAATAATGGAACAACTTAGCAACCGGGACAATTAGTGGCACCAAGTACAGTGATGGTTCCGGTGCCAAAGGAGTAATTAGTATCTCCAACTGCCTACCCTAGCAGCGTTGGTTCTGTGCCAGGCTCAGGGTGAACCCATAAGTTCCATGTCGATGATATTGCTAACGACAAATCTTGTCGTGTTCGTCGTGTTCTTGTCCCGATCGGCAGAGTAGGGAACAAAACCAAACAGGTTGCCATTGCTATGGCAATGCCTGATCGTGACTTCAATGGGAATCCACTTCCGTTGTATTTTGCTATGATGCAAGTTCTTCAGACCATTGATAATGATTATGAAGATTATGAAATAGACCATGCCACACCTGAGGGGATCGCGACTCTAGGGCAGGCTGTCTACCAATTAATCCTTTGGCCCCGACGCGATATTGTGTTGGACGATGAGGCAATTTCTGGCCCCGTCACATCTTGAAATACTGCAACCCCATCTTCTAAGGAAAAAGTCTAGGAATATCCACTCCCAGTCGAGGAATATCCACTCCCCCTATGTCCCAGCAAGGATGGTAGTAACCTTGCTAGTAAAGATATCCAAGAGCAACAAGTTGGACAACAGATTCAAGCAGTACCAGAGCAAGCTGTTGCTAGTGAAGAGCAACCAGTTGAGCAACATCTTGAGGTAGTACTTGAGCTAGCTACTGGGAGTAAAGAGCAATCAGTTGAACAACAGGTTCAACAACAAGCCAGTGTCCAACTTCCGACGACGACTCCTCGATCATTAGTGGCTATCAAAGTTAGCTCATACGAAATTAAGAAACCTTCATCAGAAGTGTGAAAGTATTTGGAAACTATGAAGGAAAATATTAGAAAATCGAGTGCATCTCGTTCTTCTCATGATCCAGCATTAGAAGATATCGAGGAGTGAGAGGAAGATGGTGTCATGTATAATCAGCGGACGGCTTTAGTTAAACTAAGAGTTCCAATATACAAGCTTGAGGATGTTCCTCCTAAATTTAAGAATGGGAAGCCGTTCATGACATCCGTACAACATAGCAAAGAACCTACCCCGCTCAAAAGAATGCATGAGTGGTACATCCTTGCCAGCACAAAATATGATCTTTCTTGCGTCACATTTCGTATTCCAAAAGATGCAATCTGGAGCACTGGAGTAGATAGACGAGTCATTTTATTTGAAGAGTTGCGTCCCCTTTTCCATCGGGGCATGCTCAAAATCAACCTGCTATTTGTCTGGTGCTTGTAAGTGCCTCTAATATTTTGCATTTGCTTTTCTTACTACACGCATACACATTTCATGAGATTATAACAATTCTGGACTTCTTCAATAGGATGCAATACATGGATAATGAAAAGATGGAACGCAAGACAGGTATCCTTGACCCTACACGGATTGCAAAGACGCTATTCAACGTCAAGGCAGATCGAGACTCAACAAAGTTCAAGCACATGAAAAAAAAAGAATTTGAAAAAGCAATCGCAAAACTTAAGAAGGATAGAAGGACAAAAGATTTAATTTCCATTTTGAAACTGTACGTTTATTCAATAATTTTAATTTACACACATTTAGAATGTGTTGACAAGTTTTATATGACATTTCTTGTATTACAGTGCTTGGCGGTTTTACGCAGAACAGCTTCGCGGTGAGAGACCTTCTAATACGAATGCATTGGACATTAAAATATATTATGCTTGTCTGAAGCTGCCTGCTGGGAGTGTCTTATGCGGGTATTATGTATGCGAGCATCTTCAGACCGCCAACGAATATATAGTGAATCGTGAGGATGTAAGTTATCCTTAATGTCAATATCTTATTTTATTACTTTTGAGTTTCATTTTCATTGTAACTAGCATAGTTTGATACTTATATTCCCTGCTGTTCAATATTACTAGAAAAATTATTTTCATATTTTGATTCCAACTTCAAAATTCAATTGCTCATAGTACAACTGCTCCAAAAATTCCAAATAAATTCCTGTATACTCACACTTTGATCTATACTTTGAGATTGTTCAAACCAACACATTCTAAACCTTGTTATGTGTTTCATTGCAGCGCACGAAGAATGTGAACGAAGAATGGCCGGTTTGTAGAAGTATTCCTGGTGGAGGAGCCGACAATATTACTGCTGAACTCTGTCAATTCATTTGTCGCGAAATTTTGCACAAAAGAGGGGAGTTCTTTGATGAGAATGGTGCAATAGTTGATGTGCCAGAACTTTGCGTACTATGCCAATAGAAACATTTTTTAGTGAAAACTTGTAAACTATGAGATGAATTGTATGTGTAACTTGTACATATGTATATTGTTTTAGTGAAATTGACTTCTGTGATGAAATTATTGACTTCTGTGATGATATTGTTGACTTCTGTTCTGTGATTATATTGAATTGACCTAGAAATTAGAAATAACAGCAGCTAGTACTACATAGGTTATACCTTATCACATGCGGTTATTTACCAACGGCAAGACCTGCCTGCGAAAAACAATTACCACAAGCGGCTAGATATAGGTAAAGAACCATTTGTGATAACCTAATTATCACAAGCGGTTACTGTTATGGTAGAAACCGGCTGCGATAAACTGTCTTCACAGGCGGCTTGATGTAGGTCAAGATCCGCCTATGATAACACTATTATCACAGGCGGTTATATATGCAACACGGCCCGCCTGCATAACACAATTATCACAGGCGGTTATATATGCTGCATGATCGCCTGTGATAACTTATCTTCACAAGTGGCTAGCCTAAGTAAAAACCGCCTGTGATAATGTGTCTTCACAGGCGGTGTCACTTCTCCGCCTTTGAAATTGCGGATTATCACAGGCTATTCGTTTCAGGCGATTTTAAAAACCGCGTGTGATAATAGGTTTGGAGCCGCCTGCGATAAGACTTATTGTAGTAGTGTTGATATCATTACACATCATCAAGACTAAAGCACCTGGGATTCAATGCAACACGAGAAGAGAGCAAAACAAGTACAAAAGCAAGTTGTTATCGTTGCTTATAGCCAAGTCAATTATAAGCTAGAATTCCACTGGCTTTGAAAAATCCTCCACTTGATCTCAATTGGCACCATAACTAACGTGCAAGCTATTAAGATAAGGAACCACTGCATGGCCTCACAAGCATATAAGAACGTGTACATCCTTTTCACTTAGAACTCACCTCAACTGACTCTAAGTAGTAATTCTCACTATGGCAGGCACTAAGCTAGTAGCACTTGGGTTCATCATTCTCATGAGCATTGGTTTATCCAATGCCGTGAGGGTGGCTAGATACTCCACTACCGACGGAGCAGGCACGGGAGGGGGTGGGGAGGTGGATATCTGAATGGTGGGGGCTCAGGATCCGGTTCTGGCACAGGTTCTCGTGTGAGTGGTGGTGGTAGTGGTGCCCACGCAACTGCTGGAGGGGGAGGTGCGGGAGGTGGCAAAAGTCAATATGGTGGGTACGGATATGGTCAAGGATTCGGGTCAGGTACAAGTTCTAGTTATCATGGTGAAGGTATTACGGTGGTGGAGATTCTACTAGCCTGGTGGTAATGGTGGTGGTAGCGGCGGGGGAGGACAAGCTGGAGGCTATTAGGGTTCTAGTGGTCAAGGAGAGGGTAGTGGTATTGGTTCGGGCTCCGGTACTGCCAATAGGAACTGGTACTACTATGGAGAAAACTCCGCAGGTGCAAGTACAAATGGAAATGGTGGTGGCAGAGGCACCAGTCAACATGGTGGGAGTGGTGGTGGTAACCGATCTGGATCTGGATATGGTGATGCCAACCCATAGTTTCTATTCCCTAGCGGTTGATCTAAAATTGGAGCCCATCTTTTGTTGTTCATGCCATGTAGTTTGGTTTCCCTTTGTATTCCTTTGTATCAATAAAAGGGCTCCTCGATCAACTCAATAAGTGTAGTAGCAGGTAATGTGTAGTGTGCAACTTACGAGGCTCATTTGTGACCTGCAAAGTTTTAACTAGTTAAACAATGCAATGTCCTTTATTATTTACAGTTACTGTGTCTGGGAAATATCATTTGCCATTTTCAACGTGCCATACTGGTTATGACGCTTGACATGCGTTGACTGTTCTACCGTCTGAGAACGCCTTGACACAATATATGTGAATCGTCCCATCATTGGTCACCATCACCGTGTCATTTCAGTGTAGGAAAATTTTTAATTTCCTATCCAATCGACTCTTCGCTTGCCTGATGGAATCTGGAGGCTTTACTATAAGACGATTCTCGACCTATACTGTTAGGGACACATCTCATCTATGTTGGTCCTACTCCTGTCTGCATGGTTGGGGCCAAAACTTCCCTGAACCGATGCTTGAAGGTCGCGATCAGGTTTGGTCGTGTGAGCTCCCAACAATACCAGGGCGAGTTGGACCATTTTCATGGAACCTTTCTCTTGGGATAGACCTTTATAGGAATCGAGCCTGACTCAAGGGGACACGACTTTCCTCCTCCCGTTTGTCCTCTCATGTGTCCTCTCGCTGATGTGTCATTATTTTATTTGTTGTGAAGATATGATAGTTAAACTGAATATTAATGAAGAATCAATAATATTTTAACACGTCAAGGACGCATGGGAGGACTGAATGGGAGGAGGGAAGCCACATTCGACCCAAGGTGGCTCGGATAGGAGCAGAAAATGGTAACCCCGTTCCCATTACACCGACAAACATGAATCATCGTGCCACACCTCCCCAACGGCCTGTGCTACCATTTGCTCCAGGCGGCATGTCATAAAGTCCTTTCCCTTGAGAGCTGATAGGATTGAGGGCAGTTAGGGATGGATCATAATCATGGCCCCAACCGCTCCCTCCAACCCTGATGGTTGAGACTAAGACTAGAAGCACATGTCGGTGTAATGGAAAAGTGGATTCCCAATTTTCGATACTGACAAGACTAGACATGGGAAGATGATTGGGGTAAGATACTAAACTCCTGTGGTCAAGTCAGGGCACTCATATTTCGACCTGGCCATGGTGCACACCTCAGGTCAAGTTTCAGTTCAATTCTAAAGGAGCCCGATTCCATGAAATGTACAGGTTGGGGGGCTCCCCAACCTGAAACTTCCCACCCTTTTGTCCGGTCAGGTCGAGGGACCCTTTACGATAAGAGCCTCCATCTGGGTGGATATGACCAAGGAGCGATAAGATAGGGGAATAAAAGCGGTGTCTGTCTTACACATGCTACGTCTGAGATGTAGTGAGGTGGAAGGGCAAACTGTGCACATGCCAGGCGGTACTTGTTAGCATGGGTCAAATCCATGGGCTCCACTTGGACCTAGCCCCCCCCCCCCCCCCAACGATGATACACGATGTAGGGAAAGAGGGCATTGATGCGATTGTCGCTCCTTTCATCCCATCACATGAGGATGCCCCCTGAACAATAAAATGAAAGTATCAGGGTTGAGAGAAAAAGGAGGGTAACTAGACCAGACCTTTATCAATATTCAGAAAAGTAGGACATATGTCTCTTAGCCTCAGGGTGCCCCGAACATGGGAAATTCTCCTGTTCATCATCTTTCCCCAATCACCAACCACAATACTACATAGAACCGCCAACCAGAAGACACTGATGCCACGGTAGCACTGCGTGTCAATCAACAACCTTTGCTCGGAACCCTAAATCATCATCGCAATGACTGCGACCCCACTGCTCCACCGCCTATTTCTAATCGCCCCAACAAGAGTTAGCCCAACTCTGGAATCCAAGTGATGGGACTCCTCCCCGTCACGTTGCTTCTCTGGAGACTTGGTGCACCGTCTCCCCCCCCTTCTCTCAACCATGTTGCTTGCGCTACCGCCTTAGTCACAATGCGCCAGCTGCCTCTGCCCAACTACCTTGCCCCACGCCAAAAGCAGAGCCGATGCCAGCTCGCCCCAAACCGCTTCACCACACTATAAAAAAGGTCCCCTTCCATTTATTCTCGTGTGCCACCTTCTCCCTGCCCGCTCGAATAAGAAGTTAGACCAACCAAGCCCCAATCTAGGTGTCGGGGCCGTTCCCACTCCGACTGTCTAAGGTAACACATTTAACCTTGCCCGTAGATCCTTCAACTCATGCTCTAGAGAGAACACGTGTAAGATAGGAATTTAGCACTTCATAGAATGGATTTGCCGTCGACCCTAGGTGCGCACATGTGAGTAGCCCCGCTGAGCACTGCCACTGATTGGTGCCCTTGCTCGCCGCCGGCCATCGTGGGGCCTTCCCCAACTCGGCTGCAGCCTCAGAAAGATGTCCCGTGTCCTGCTGCATGTGTAGAAGTGAAGAAAATCCGGAAGCACCAAGTCCTCGTGCAGTTTGTCCGCGAGCCGCCAGCTTGCCCAACTCCAACGAGTCGTTCCGGCTGCTTCGGCGATCTCCGTGCCGTTGAATCACCACGGCTGGGATCAGCACGTTGTGTAGAAGCCCAGCATGTGCCCCTATTATTTTTCTGATGAAAATGCATAAACTCTGGCTAGACACCGGTAAGCTAGATGGTAGGCCAGCACCGCTCCCATGTTTGGCCTACATGGCACTGATGTGGCGCAAACATGGGCGCCACCTATGTGACACCTCAGCATAGCTCCGCCTCATTTATTTTATTTTTATCAATTCGAGATATGAAATCATACTATTAGTCTTCCTTCTTTTTATAGGTTTGTCATCTTCGATGAAGTTGTCGACTCGAGGGAGACGCAACCTTCGAGAGGTACTTCATTGATGCAAGCTTCATCTGCTGGGTCGAGCCGCCGTCTCGCAAAGAGACTTGAAGGTTCAGAGCATACAAGATGAGCTCAAGCAGACCCTGTAAGAGCTAGAGAAAAAGAAAGTTCTACACAATGCCATAGAGAGGGTATCAGGCGAGCTACATGATGCAGATGCAAGCAACGACTCAAGTAAGAAATTTAAAGTACTTTAAATTTATAGTATTTTAGTGATGTGCATGTTCTCTTGCTTTGCAATGACATGCCTTAGCCCAGCAGCATTGGCAGCAGATCGCGATTCCTTCATGGCAGCCACCACATGTGCCCAAGGAGCCATAGGTGTCTTCTTCGGGAGCACAGCACTACAGGAATCAGGTTGATTTACGAAGGTCAAAATCATCATAAATAAAGCCAAAGCCATCGTAAATAACATATTTACAATTGTTTCCCTTATTTACGATGTTTTTTGCCTTCATAATAAAATGTCGTAAATAAGGTTATATATGATGGACATCGTCGCAAATAACCTTATTTATGATGGCAG
The DNA here is from genome assembly GCA_036927565.1 of Tuctoria greenei. NCBI lineage: Eukaryota > Viridiplantae > Streptophyta > Magnoliopsida > Poales > Poaceae > Tuctoria > Tuctoria greenei. The sequence goes on from JAYESD010000007.1 coordinate 151,562,086, forward strand.
CCCGAAGCCATCGTAAATAAGGGTCTGTGCCATGTTGTGGGCTGGGCCTACTTATTTACGACGGCTGCCTCGACCGTCGTAAATAAGAGGGGCTTATTTATGCCGGCTACCGTGGCCTTTGTAAATGTGACGGGCTTATTTACAATGGCTACCATGGCATTTGTTAATAAGAGGGGCTTATTTAGAATGGTCGAGGAAACAATCATAAATTATAGAGGTCTTATTTACGATGGCCTGTATACAACCATCATAAATAATGTCTTTCTTTTCAAAATAGAAGATGGCTACCCGGCGCGATGGCCAGCAACAAAGAAACATATATACATATGTATCACAAGACAACAACAAAATCACAACGTATAATAACATACAAACGACCACAACACAATCATATCGTAAAATCACCGCAAAGCGTACATAGGCTATACACTAGTCTCACTACTACTTCCGAAGCCGAAGACGTCCTCGAGTCTCTACACGTGCCGGTAGCTATGGCAACCGAGTTTGAGCCTCAGTCGTCAACCCCTGCAATGCACCTGAGTAGTTAGACATGTTTATAAGTTTCAAACTTTGTTTTTGACTAGAATTGCTTAGAAAATCTAGAATTTATCATATTTAGCTTAATTTAGCTAAGTTGAATTAGATTTGCCTATGTTAGCTGAAGTAGGACTAGAATTTGAAATTTTTGTTACTTGAACCGCCGGAGAAGGTACCTCTGGTGCGGACTCCTGCACCGACAACGGCGGCTGCCACGAGGGTATCTCAATCTGTTGCCCATGCTATCGAGCTAGGGCATGTCATTGCAAACATTAGAACTTACATATTAATGAAATGCGAAGAATTTAAAGTGCACAAGTTTATATCTCTTACCTCCATCGTCGCCTGCAACTTCACCATGTAGTTGGCCTGATACTGCATCGCGGCCCTATGACTTGCTCGCTCCCTCTCTAACGCCGCCTCTTGCCACACAAGATTCTCTTCAAAACTTCAATAAAGTGCCTGAACCTCTATGTCTCTCTGGGAGACATGGCGATTCGACGTGCCAACAAACGAAGCCTACGTGGAATTGCGTCTTGATGGTCGTGTCTCCCTCAAGTCGGCAACTCTATCGAATATGTCAAGCCTAAAAATAGACGGAAGAGTAATATTAAAATTTATTATCTTGAATTGAAAAAATAAAACAAATGACCAACTTACGAACTGTGGCCTTTCCCGCCTCCGCTTACATACGCGGCTTGGGGTCGATTGGCGCATTTTCTCAATCGAAGTATCCACCGTGTATCTTTGTGGCCACCTACCCATACCTAGCTTGAAAAACAGGAAAACCATGTAAGTTCAAGAACATAGATAGATACAATTAATTTGAATGATTTTTACACTTACTAGTCGCTCTGCTGCGACCTGACTGCATTACCCAGATTGAGAAGGGTCACCTCCCTTATGATCTTTCTTCCAGATCTGAGTAGCGGTCAGTTCCACCCTTGTCTCACGCTCCTATCAATATGTGATAGTATTAACAGTGTATTATAAATACATAAAAAGAAGTAAGACACACTTACCATGCATTCAACTAAATGCAAGTGGTCATCTTGGCCGTAGTTGTGTTTCCCGTCGACAAATCTACACCCTCGATCCCTATTGGACATAGCGATGAAATCATCGCTAGCCCAGTACCTACAAAGGGCCTGGTATGCATCGGGTCGGCCAGGCAACCAGCTCATATGTGCATGCACATATTTGTAGGTCATTAAAATACCATTACTAAAATTATCAAAAAAATATTTAATACACCCTACTTACCTCCGTTTACTCCTCTTGCGTCAAGTACTTATCGCTCTTCTGTCAGAAGGCCCACAAGTTGTGCTGGTGTTGCCTCAAGTACTCATTGACAGCTTGAGTCAGAGCGTTCAACAACGCCTGCACAACAAGCTTTCGAGCATTTCCGTTGAACAAGGCTCGGTCTCTAAATGATACCTTTCTACTACGTGATAAAGGCTAATTCGAGACGAGCCCGCACGAAGAATGGAGACGAGTAAAAAGCGTGTCTCCATCGTCGCATCTCGCATTACAGAGTAATTGGAGATGCTCAGCGGGTGCATCGCCTTTCAGCACATATGGGAGACAAGCTCTAAGGAAGCCCGTCTCCTTTTCGTGAGGAATCTGAGATGAACTTTAATTAGGCATGTCTCTTTTTTCTAAGTAATACTAGACCAGCTTTAAGGAGGCCGTCTCCTTTATGTAAGATATCTGAGATGGGTTTTATTGCAGACCATCGCAGATTTGAAGACTAATCCGAGATGGGTGTTAAGAATGTTCGTCTCCTTTCGCTTAGAAATCCGAGATGGGCTTTCCGAGAGCCTGTTGCAGATTTAATGACTAATCAAAGATGGGCTTCCGTTTAGATCGTCTCCTTTCTGTTATAATTTAGAGATGCTCTTTATGTCAGACAGTCTCCTTTATTTACGTAATCTGATACGCTCTTTGTGATAGCACGTCGTAGATTTTTTACCGGCATAGTCACTGCATCACTAACAGGAGACACACCCTATTAGACGATCGTCTCCTATTAGGTGTCCCCCACCCCTATTTATCCTAGTTGTCAGCTGCATCCTAGAGCTACCCGGGATTTGGCAGCCGCATTGCCAGGGTCAGCAACGTACACATACAGAAACATATGTATCCAATTGGAGATCACACACATTGACCAGTAAAATATTAGCAAAGTGTCAATCGTGGCTACCAAGTAACTATTTACACAAAAAATGCCCCCTGATCATCCTGCTTATATATCAAGTAAGTATTACACAAAGAATGCCCCCTTGTTCATGCTGCTTAACAAGTAACTAATTATACAAAGAATAATTGTCATCTAATCCTGTAGACTGTAATGAAATTCTCCCTTTGGATGAAGGATTTAAGAAATGGTGAACCTGCATAGGCTGTTTCTAATGTGCTCGAGGGTACAACCTTTAGGTTTCCTGAAGGTGGGTCCGTAACCCTTCCACACGTTAAAATGAGATCTAGCAAAATATTAGCAATAAAGTAAAATAAATGCACTTACACATACATTGCAATTCGGCTGCTCTCCAAATAAAACCATGTGTAAGCAGACATGGAAGCCGCACGTGTTGCCCGGAGCTTGTTGTGGGACGTCGAATGCAGTACGATGTTTAAGTTGTTGGTGATTTCATTTTACTTGTCCTCCTAGCACCTTACAAACTTATGTGTCAAAAACGCTAAACAAAAATATTCATAGTTAATGTGAAATTATCGTGCAATGATGAAACAATAAGAAACTAAAGTGAAGAAGGAACTTACTCGTCAATAACAAAAGAGATATCATCCTAATTATGGGTTCCTCACTCACCAGTTTTTTCATCTCTCGGCCTTGAGGAGTCACAGTACCAGACTTGGTCGTACTTTGTAGAAATTTCTATAGTTATCCAATGGTTACCTGGGTTGAACGGTATGACTAGGAGCCCCTTATCACTATAGTCTTTCATTGCCTTGACAAAATATAAAACAACATGTTTTCGACTGCTCAATAGATTAGTTCTCGCTGGTATTTGTGGGTCAAGATATGCAGGAGATGCATTTCCTGTTTTACGACGAGTAAGTTATTGCTGGTGCCCACATGCAAAATGCCAAATATGTTACATATAACACTTATATTGAGTATATATATTGAAGAACCTAGTTTTTGAGGACTTACAATGCGATGCAGTGTCATAGAGAGACATCCAACGTGTCGAGGTTGAAAAGGTCATAGAGATCGGACCATTCAATGAGAAAATAGCTATCACCCATGAGAAAGTGGTTATCCTTGAATCCGCCTATTATGGTTTGAAAATTTTTGTAATTTTCCATGTAGTAATTATGAAGTTGAACACAAGGTTTACCAATTTGTTTGAGTGCGCCCGCAGGTATCACCAGCTTTCCCATTAGAAACTTTGGGTTAGCATGCGTCATAGCTTTCAGCGCCCTTGGGTTAGCTTCTGACTCTTTCACTGGTTTCTTGCAAGCTTCCTTCGACAATCGCCATTGCGGCTGGCTCTTGTTCTTGGCACGTACATTCTTTGTCGGATTCGCCGGCAGCTGGTCAGGTTTAGGGAGCAGTGTAATCTGAGTGTGAGGTGAAGACCAACGCGGCTGCTCTTGAACCGGAGACTTCGGCGACAGTTCTAGAGTTTTAGACAGTGTGGCTTCTCTGTAACTAGAGGCAACTGCTCTCCAATTGGAGACTTCAACTGCTTCTATGTAACTAAAGGCAACTACTCTCCAATTGGAGACTTCTGCTACTTCTATATAACTGGAGGCAATGATCGCTCTGCAATTGGAGACAAAGACATCTGCTCTTGATTTGGAGGCAGAAGCAGACGTGCCTTAGGAGACATCAAAGCACTAGAGGTCGATGCTGAAGCTGCTCCTACTGGGTCAACAACAATAAAAGTCCGTCTTCACTCAACCCTTCTAGCAACTGCATATTGAATAGTCAGTGTTGTATCGTCTGGTGGCACATCGAGCTTCAAGTCTTTCATATTTTCATGTACCATATCCACCTTGACACAGCATAGGATGTTGTGTCGACCTTGATTTATCAAACATGGTCTAATTGGGATACACTTGCCCTCTCCTAACCTCCATTCGAATGCTTCCTCTGACCATTAGCATAGGGTTGCATGTTGTTTCTTGAGACAAGTTATCTATCGTGTCCGGCTCAATTGAAGGTCCAGACGCTGGTGCCTGAAGATCCTCATGTGGTTGTCCACCCCCAGTTGCTATAGAAGCTAAGCTGCTCCTATGCTCCTTATCGTTACTTAAGAATGCGTTAGGGAATTGTATACCAGCTCCCTCCAGTATAGGCTTCAAGTCTCCTAGGAGCTCTCTTCTCAGCTCTTTTTTCAGCTCCTCCACATCAACATGTGGTGTCGAGGTTGTTTTCCACTTCTGATACGTAGTTTTGTGTTTTGGAAAACCCTCCCTCCACGTCAGCTTACTGGAAACACCACAAACACGGACTTGTTGCTCCTTGGTTTGTAGAGCCTTGCTGAGGGCATTGTTTTCCCTCTCACCATTTGTCTTCGTTGCTCAGGCTCAAGGCCCTTTAAGCGACATCGAACGTGCTTTGGCTATAGAAGGTGACCTGGCCTGACTACATCAGCTTAGAACGAGCACACATAAATGGCCTGAAAATGGCCTCAACCATCCATGAAAACTATCGTATGGATTCTCAAGACCTAGTTGGGCCAATCTTTCATCCTCTTCTTCCAACCTCCTTTTTTTTCGGCATAACTGGTGTTGTCGAGGTAATGGTCAAGCTTGTTCTGCAATTGGAACCACTTCATATATTCACTGTTCTTGGTAAAGCCCCAGCCCCAATGCACAAGAGAGGTCCGACACAAGCCAAAGAAAGAAAAAGAACCTGCAGACTCATCCAGCAGGAAGAGGAGGTTGGAGTGAGTTGATGCGAGCTCCGCCAGGCCAGCTCCGAAGAAAGTTGTGCCATCATCGGGGCCGCGTCCAACCTTGAAGTCTGTGGTGGTCATTCCACCCACATCTTTAGCTTTGGTCCCGGTGCCCATGGCGAGCATCGGGTCTAGAAAGAATCCTGTGACTGAAGCTCCACAGCAGGAGGCATGGCGCAAGTCAAGGGGGTCCTGACAGTTCCGAAGCCAGTGTCTATATCGGGGACTCCAAGAGCTAAGTGTGGACCATCTGTGTCACTGGCGACAGTGAGATCAGATGACTCCTTTCTGCCCATGGAAGAAGTTACACATCGATTGGAGCTATCATGGTCCCATGTATGAAGTGCCATTAGGAATTCAACTTCTTTTTTCATTTCTTGCTTCTTGCTGATTTTTTGTTTCCTTTGTTTCTGAATCTTCGAGGCCAGTCGTTGCTGCTTCCGCTTCACCATCTCCTGTGGTAAGAGTAGAGGCACCACCAGCAGGCCAGGCCAGTGTCGCTGCCAAAGATATCAGGCTGGCTGATCTGCAAATTGATGTCATGGGTTCTTCAGAGGCCGCGGCGGATATTGCGGCGAAACCGGAGCCAACAGTTGATGCTGGGATGACTTCGACGCCAGCTGATGATGCTGCGGTTGTGCCAGAATGGTTTGAAGATGTTGCGTCAGCACTAGAGCTGACAATAGTGGTGCGGGAGCCAACTTTGGAGGCGACATTAGATGCTGAAGTAGTGCCGGAGCCTTCAGCTTGCACCACTATGGCGCCAGATCCAGAGAGTAGCACCGTACCAGAGCTGCCGGCTGACACCACAATGATGCCAGAGCCAGCGCCTAACACCATGTCAGAGTCAGCGGGTGACACCATGATGGTGCTGGAACCAGCGATTAGCGTTATGTCTAATGCAACAGAGGAAGGCTCCTCCGTAGACCTGTTGGAGTCCGCTCTTGTATCGTGGGCTCCAATGGTCACTCCGGAAGATGCTGGTGATGAAGAGGCGGACCTAGTGGAAGGTCTGGATCCAATTCCTCTATCTTTGTCCATAGAGAATGCAGGCTCTAGTCTTCACCAAGTAAAACTTGGCTTCAACCATGAGCATAATGTTCTGAAGGCAGAGGGTGAGGCTTTAAGGAGGTGGCAAAAACTGCTGATCTTCAAGACGAAGCTCACGCAGACATGGCTGGCGAATGAAAGGGAGCATTTGGCGACTGGGCGAGCTCATATCGTGCAAATGGATGAGCTGCTCAATGACAAAAAAACAGCCAATAATGCACTGGATCTTCAAACTAGTCAGGCACTCGATGACACGAGGCTGCCAATGAGGTTGCTGATGCTCACCTCAACTCCTTGAATAAGTTGAGGGAATAGCTCCTCAAGCACCAATAAATAATCGCCAATAAGGAGCAGAGCTCCAAGATAGATACACGGAGATCTTCCCAAAACATGATCGCGAAGAAAAAGATTTGGCTCCCCACGTCGATTTGTTTAAAGCTTGCTCAGAAAAATAGCACAAGCGTTTGTGGTAGGCGGGACAAAAACTCAACACGCGGGAGCTTGTTGTGTCCGCCAAAGAGGGTGAGGTGGCATGTGAGGAGAATAACCTAGCAGCTAGGAAGGTCCCTTTGACCTTATGAGAGAAATAAGTTGCTGACCAAGAATAGCAGCTGGCTGATCGGATGCAATAGCATGCCAAGGAGGTCAAAATGTTCTCGAAGGAGAGCTTTAAAGAATTAAAGACTGTTAGGAAATCACTGGAGGAGCTGCAAGCCGCACATAAGATAGAAACTCAACAAGTCTAGGAGTTCTTCGGACGTGCTGAGAGTCCTCTGGTGCCTCTCGGCTTTAGCCCCGTCCGACCGAGTGACCCGACGCTGGAAATTGGTCAAGCTCTCACAACCCTGAACTCCACCAGAACAAAGATGGGAGCGATGGAAGTTGTCATCAGCCACTAGTTGGAGATAGAGGGGAAGGTCCTGGCCAAGTCAGTAGCAGAGTATGTGCTGACTTGCTTTTGTAGCTGGGTTCCCACGATCTTTCTGGCTTCAGTGCAGGAAGGGCCCATCGTAGAGATGGAGGAAGCAACCAATGCCAGCGTGCAGGACGCCGTTAATACTGTAGCCTCATGGTTCAAACACAACTCCGGCGATAGTTAGGGCCTCCTCATCCTTTAATTGCCATTGTATAGTCAAACTTTTTTGTAAAAAACTTGGAACTTGAATGAAATTGATCTTCTTGATATTCAGTCTTTATTGTTGAATCTTTTGTGAATGAATGACCATAGTAGTTTTCTTGGCCCCCTGGTAGACGTGATCAATGAATTGATGACTTGTACCATCAGGTACTTGGCATTGATCTATTAGGTAAGCTCTAAGCTTGATCGTAGCCTCCGATAGCACAGACGGGATAGCATCAAGCCCTTTGGAAGTGCTGAGCTGATCCGACAAGACCCACTGTCAATGTGTAAAATGTTAACATCGGGCCCCATGTAGGTGTCGGAGTTCCCAGAACGAGGGTATAAAAATTTTGTCCTGCACATGAGAGACAAAGAAAACTAGTAAAAGTGCTTCTTCTTTCCTATAGTTCAGTTGTGTCTTACTGTCCTTAGTTGAACTTTGGGTCCTGAACTATTCAATGTCCCTTCCTCTGTAGCCAAGCGTACGCATCTGGGGTGGTAAACTTTTATCACTCGAAAGAGGCCCTCAGTTGACGGTCCTTAAGTGCCATATTTAGACCATTAATTTGCCTCATAATGTGCACAAAAGAGAAACACAACTTAGTCGTAGTGTTAAAAACTAACCAATTAAACGAGTGTTGGTGTTTACACTACAATGATTCTGCCCTGTTGGAACGATTGTACTGCAACGAATACTAAATCGTCGTAGTAAACTTGGTCTTTTGCCACGGTTCACTAGTTCGTGGCATTAGCATCTATCGCCACGGAATACGATCGTTGCATTAGGATCTGTTGCCACAACTCACTAGTTCGTGGCATTAGGATCTATCACCACAAATCTGTTGCCACGATTCACTAGTTCGTGGCATTATCATCTATCGCCATGGTACATGATTAGAATCTGTTGCCACGATTCACTAGTTCGTGGCATTAGGATCTATCACCATGAATCTGTTGCCACGATTCAATAGTTCATGGCATTAGCATCTATCGCCACAGAACACGATCATTGCATTAGGATCTGTTGCCACAATTCACTAGTTCGTGGCGTTAGCATCTATCGCCACGGAACACGATCGTTGCATTTGGATCTGTTGCCACGATTCACTAGTTCGTGGCATTAGGATCTATCGCTACGGCGCATAATCGTTGCATTAGGATCTGTTGCCACGAATTACCGATTTGTGGTGTTAGGATCTGTAGCCACATAACAAAATCGTTGCATTAGGAACTTTTGCCATGAATTACCTGTTCGTGGCGTTAGGATCTATCGCCACGGAACACAATCATTGCATTAGGAATTTTTGCCACGATTCACCAGTTCGTGGCGATAGGATCTATCACCACGAAACACAATCGTTGTATTAGGATCTATTGCCATGAATTACTGGCTCCTGGCTTTAGGATCTATTGCCACGAAATTGAATCATTGCATTAGGAACTTTTTCCACGAATTACCGGTTCATGAAGTTAGGATTTATTATCGCGGAACACAAATGTTGCATTAGGAACATTTCCACAATTCACCAGTTCGTGGCGTTAGGATCTATCACCACGAAACACAATCGTTGCATTAGAAACTTTTGCAATGATTCACCAGTTCGTGGCATTAGGATCTATCGCCACGAAACAAAATCATTGCATTAGGATCTGTTGCCACGATTCACCAGTTCGTGGTGTTAGGATCTATCGCCAAAGAACACATTTGCTGCATTAGGAACTTTTGCCACGATTCACCAGTTCGTGGCGTTATGATCTATCATCATGGAACACAATTGTCACAGAACATACTATTTGCCACAGCTGTGACATTGTTGTAGTACCATACTATTTGCCACAAATGTGAAATCGTTGCAATACCGCGATATTCGTTGCAATACGTTAAATCGTCGCAATACCATAAATCATTGCAATACCGTACTATTTGTCACGATTGTGAAATCGTTGCAATACTGTAGTATTTGACACAAATGAGAAATTGTTGCAATCACATACTATTACCACGAATGTGAAATCATTGCAATACCATGCTATTCGTTGCAATAGATTAACTTATTGCAATACACTAAATTGTTGTAATAACATACTATTTGCCATGAATGTGAAATCATTGCAATACTGTACTATTTGCCACGGTCGTGAAATCGTTGCAATCACATACAATTACCATGAATTCGAAATTGTTGCAATACCATGCTATTCGTTGCAATACGTTAAATCATCGCAATACGCTAAATCGTTGCAATAACATACTATTTGCCATGAATATGAAATCATTGCAATACCGTACTATTTGTAATGATTGTGAAATCATTGCAATACCATACTATTCGTTGCAATACGTTGAATCGTCGCAATACGTGAAATCGTTGTAATAGTGTACTATTTGCCACCGATGTAAAATCATTGCAATACCATACTATTTGCCACGGGTGTCATGGCGTCGCAATAACCTATCACCACGTAAATTATTGGGATGATTCGTAAAAACTATAGCCACGCTCTTTTTCATTGCAATAGTGACCTATTGCAACAAAAAATGACCTATTGCGACGAATTTTTTCGTTGCGATAAACTAGAATCCTTGAAGTGTTATATGTATGCAGGTTAATTTAGACCCAACACACCAATACATGCAAGGAGTAATCTATAATATTGGATTTCAACGAATCAGGCGACACCACGTATCATCAAATTGATTAAATGGCCAACAAACAGAAGTAACCGAGACCATCCAACAGTGTAGCACCCATATAAAGGTATGGGACCCACCTAGCAGAGAACTGGAGGAAGCACAGCCCCAACAGGGCTGTGACCAGGTCGGCCGACCTCCTTAGTCGGCCGACTAGGGAGTGGCGCCAAACCCGATCAAATGCCACGTGTTGGATCCTACCGGCTTGAAGAAGTGAGTGGTGACTGATTTGTGCGCATTTGGTGGAGAAAACCGACCCTTTTCCCTTCCTATAAATTGAACCTCACACCTCACTTCACACACACACACAAAAAGTTGAGAATAGAATACCACTCCTAAGGTTTAGAGTAGTCTTAGAGGCTGCCAAGTAGTAGGAGTGTGTGGTGAGAGTTTAGGAAAAGAAGGATTGGGCTTGTCAAGTCCCTCTTCTACAGTTGTACCCCTACAAAGGTCTTATACAAATCATGTAAGTCCTTTGTAAATTCAATTCAAGTTTAATTCTCAATTCATAGTAGTTTGCACAATTAGTTACTTGTTGGTTCATTGCTTTAATTTATTAGAGGCTCTAGTTGTAGCTTTGTGTTCGAAACAACTAGAGTTGTGATTTAGAAGGTAAGTGTGATGCTTAGGTTAGAAATCACCAGTGAATATCTCGTAGACCCACGGATTGAAGAGATAGACAGTAGGTGGTGACAACCCTATCTGTACTTAGTAACCCTCCATGTTCGGCTATGCCATAGGCTCTTGGCGGGAGTCATTCTGGTATTGCTAGGTTTAAACCTGTGCCCGAAGCAAGCAGCTACCACAAATTCCATTGAATTAGAATCAATACTTTGAATTCCTCTCTCTTCCTTGCCTACAAAACAACTTTTTGTACTTGGGTGGATTAGTTCGTAAGATTAGCGCATATGTTCCTTGGATTTGATACCCTTGGGAATACTCTATTAAGGGGAAGTGCTACACGACAGTTTCTGTGCGCTTCCAGATTTTTATCTGTGATGTAAGAAACGTCAACACCCTCCCAGTTGGGGAGAGCTTGTTCGCTCCTTCTCGAGAAAGTATGTGATGCAGCACCAAATCGCCTACTTCAAGCTGTCGATTGTGCACATGCCGTTGGTAATAGCGCCAGAGCGCTTGGCGGTACCGCACATTTTGGATAGCTGCTGGGCATCTTGCCTCGTCGCCAAGGTCCAGATCATCATGTTGAAGCTAGTCCTGCGTGGCTTCATTGTAAGTTTGGACTCGAAGAGAATCCATGGTGATATCTGGAGCAGAAACACCTTTGGCTCTATACACTAAGAAAAAAGGTGTCTCTCCTGTAGCCCTGCTGGGTGTTGTTCGGCTAGCCCACAATGCAGACAGATCTCCTTGATACAATTGACACTAAGCTTTTTTGTGACACCCGGTTCTGAAAATAAACCAATCGTGATGCATATGTGTGCCCAGGATGTTTAACACACATACGCAAGTGATTCACAAATGATAGCCAGATTATAACCATGTCTCGAAAAATAACACTAATAATAGTGCCTTATTATAAACCAAATAGTCTTGAATACAGGCTCTAAAAGACTGTAGTAGAAAACACTAAACACTAATAACACCATCTCTACAGGCAAGTTTGACAGTAACATGCACGCCTAGAACTCATCAAAGACCTCCAAGTACTCCACATTGTTGCCTGCAACTGAATTTGTTGGGGGGATAGCAAGGAGAGCACATGTAGTACTCAAAAAGTGTGGGAATGTATGACATGTAGCTTAAACAAAGAATGATAATTAAATTGCTAATTGCATAAAAGTACATTCAAAACAGTTGAAAATGCAATAATATGATCATTAAGTGAGGTCAATTCCTTAACAACCCAAAAACAATTAATTTCATATCTAATACCATAATTCCAACATAAATAACTAGAACCATCAATAATATGCCATATTCAGCTCATAACTATCCATTCAACTCAATATTACCATTTGCATGGTCCCAACCCAGTTACTGTAACAATACCGATTCCCAATTCAATTCCAGCCATTAAAAAATTCAAGGTCCATAACTCTAATCATGTGAGGGTCCATGTCGCTCATAACTGGGAGCACGACTATCATGATAGTTTCTAACACACTCTGTAGAGGTTGTACCACTTTACCCACAAGTTCAGGATTTCATCACCTTTTGATGACGAAGGAATCTCAATTTTGCCATCTCACACTTCCTTTTGTGTGTGGCCAAGAGATCACAAAATATCCTTTACAAAGTGATTACTAGCTGAATGTGGTCAGGGGGGGTGAATAGGTTTTGAAATTTCCTGCACACTTAATGAAACATTTAAAAACTTGATTGACCAGACTTGTCCGATTGTGTGGGCAGACTAGTCCAATGTATCTGGTGTATGCCGATTTGACTAAGTATCAATAAAAGATTTAAATTCTATTTAACCAGCGGAAATGTGAACAACATATAATATTACTTGAATATACAATTGATGTCGTGAAGTTGCACGTGAAATTTTTTTTGCAATTTAAGTTATGATACTGATCAACTATGTGCCCTAATCAAGATGCAAAATTAAAGAAGCACACGAGACACCAATGTTTACCAAGGTTCGATCTCAAGAAAGAGATCTACTCCTCATTGACGAAGCACACACAGAGCCGAGTCTCTTCAAACCCTTTCCCTCTACAAGTCACCACACAAGGCCGACTTGATTCCAGTATCACGGGCAATCATCGAGTTTTTGGGGCAACCTCACACGTTGAGGGCTCCCACAAGAATTACTATAAGAAAATGATCAAATACACTCAAAAAGATTACAAGAAAGAGCACGAGTGTCAAGAGATCAAACCCCAAGAGCTCAACGACATGTACACGACGATCTCCCAATCCCAAATCTAAGTGTTCAATTGGTTTTCACATTTTTGGACTTTAGATGCATGGGGAGATGTGTTTTTGGGCTCTTGGGACAGGTGGCAGCGCTAGGCTTTATAATTTTGACAGTAGGAATCAAAAGTTTTCATTGTGCGGCCGTGGATATGCTATTGATAGGGTTTCCAAAAAGTTACCATTAGAAATCCCAATGACCGGACTAGTCTGTACTAGGTACTGGACTTGTCTGGTGTGCTGTGTGAAAGTCGACGTGGAATGCAGCACACTAGAAACCCTAATTGTGTGAGGTATATAGGACTAGTCTGGTGGATGTCTGGACTTGTTCGGTGCCATGTGTAATTCGACTACAGAGAGTTGAATAGACCAGTTCGATACAAGAACCGACTTGTCCGGTGCTATTTGTAATTGTACTCCAGAGAGTTCAACGGACTAGTCCTGTCCTGTGAACAAACTGTTCGGGAGTGCACTGAAAAGAATTTACAAATACGTTAATGGACTTGTCCGGTCCATGATCGGACTAGTCCGATACACTATGTTACTAAATTCCAGAAAGGTTAACGGCCTAGTCCGGTCCACGATCGGACTAGTTCGGTGCACAGTATACTTGGACAACAAAGAGTTTAACAGACAAGTCTGGTCTTTGAACGGACTAGTCTGGTGCTCAATGAATTTTTAGGTGTTATTAAGCCCTTACCACTACGCAAAGACTTGAGCTCTTGGGATGTGTCTCTCACACACATCCTATAGATTTAAATCTACTTTGCACTTCAGTTGTCAGTTGGGCTTTTCTCTTTTGTACACCACTTCATTTTTCACCTTTTTGAGTGCACCAAACTATCTCATTTTGCTTAACCTGCAGTCATCTCAACAAACTCATTAGGATCTCATTTGTTTGTCATCAATTATCCAAAACTGACAAGGGATTGCCTAGATGCACTTTCAATCTCCCCCTTTTTGTTGATTGATGACAACCAGGTTACATATCACAACTAAGAGTAAAAAAGTCAATTTCATAAAGTGTGCATATATCAAAATAATGAATGAGTAATGAAATACTTCTCACATATATGCACTCTTTATGGTGGGGTGCCTAATTAGTGTGTGATCAAAAGATGTGATGAGCAATACAAAAGCATTTGACAGTTATAGCAATAATCATCACATTAACATTAACTAAAATCTCACATTAAGTAAATTAAGCACATCCAAAGTAAGTTGCAGTAGTTTGAAAATGTCCTTGATCACAAGTCCTTAATGGCCTAAAAACAACAACCTAGACAACTAGTCTCAATCTCTCCTCCTTTGACATCAAGGCACCAAAAAGGGAAAAATTGAGTGGAATCACTCATCGTCACTGCATCTCTCACTCTCAGTCCTCTCTTCATCTTCGTCTTTATCTTCAGGAGCTTGAGGAGGAGGAGGAGGAGTAGAGGTACCAGCCAGTCCAAATGAGGCCAACTCTGGGTCAGTTAAAGGAGCCATCTCAGTGATATCTTCTTCAAAGTCCTCTGAGTTCTGAGGTGACCCCTCTGATTTAATCTCTAGCTTGTCACAGATGGCTTTGATGTGGGCCTTCACATATCTTAGATGCTTCTTTCTGGCCAGACTCTCCTTATGCTGCCTGATTTCCACTTTACAACAGGAAGCAAAGATGGACGACAACATCTTTAGAATCCCACTAGATGACTCTCTAGGAGGTGGAGGAGCAGGGGCAGCAGCCTCAGGTCTTGTGCCTTCTTGATCCCTCTTGGATCTTATTTCCTCTACAGGTGAAGTAGGAGCAGAGAAGACAGTGTAGATGGCAGGCTTCTAGGGCCTGAGTCTCGTGTGAGGCACATCCTTGTCAAATTCCAATCCTGTCACAATCTGAATCATATACATGATGTAAGATGCATAGCCACAGGACCTGTTAGGAGTGATGGAGATGTTCACAATGCCATTGTACATGTACTCAAAGACATTGAAAGTTCTTTTCCTGCTTATCACCTTCATCAATGTCTTGGGAGTGCCATGAATGGTCCCTGTATCTCCCTCTTTGGGAGCAATGGTCTTCCTTAGGATCCTGTTAAGGACAACATAGAAAGGATTCAAATAATTAGTGGTTGGAGACTTGAATGGAATCTTTGTATCATAGAGAAATTCAAGCTAATCTTTCTCCAAAGGCTTGAGATTGTGGATAATGATGTCATTCTCCAAAGAATCTTCCAGGTGAAAAATTCTTGCAAACTCCTCATAAGTGACATTGTATTGTGCTCCATATATCATCCAGATCATCCTGTCATCACGAGCAAAGTAGAGGGTGGAGTAGAATTGAGTGATGACCTCAATGTTCCAATCCCACTAGAAGGAGGCTAGATCCTTCAGTCTATGCAGCTCCAAGGATTATAGAACCTCTTGATAGGCTTGACATCTTTTGGATTGGAGATAAGTGATATCAACCCATTGACTTTCAATGACAGGATTCCTTATCTTTAAATACACATGCTCATAGTAATTAGCATGGAAATTACTCCAAAATTTGGGATTAGATGATTGTTTGGGCTTATTATAGACTTCTATCTTCCTGAACTTGTCGGCTAGCTCACCACCTTTGCCAGTGAAATCAGCAATAGATGGCTGTCTGTTGCGGTGAGTAGGGGCTTTCATCCTCAATGGACCAATAGGGCCACTAGCAAGTCCTTTGCCCTTATTGAGGGCTCTCTTGGGCCCCGATGAGCTCCCAAATGCATCCTTGCCCTGAGCTTTCTTCACTACAACTCTCCTTCTCTTAGGAAGAGTGTCGTCAGAAGGAGGAGAGTGGACATTGACATCATGTCTTTTCTTCATCACCCTCTCCTTGGATCTTTGCACTCGAGCACGCTCTACCTCTTCATCATAATGAAAGGAACTGTCCTATGAACCTGAAAACATCGTGCTTGACAAGGAGGTTCAAGGTTTAGATAAGAATGGATTGGAGACTAAGTACAATTAGGAATTTAGAAGTCCAGATGTCAGATACCGGACTTGTCCATTTTCAGAGTGTGGACTTGTTCAGTGAACTTGTTCGCACCTGAACACCAGACTAGTCCGGTCTGGCATAACAACCCTAAATTTCCTATTTGAACCAAATCTAGATCGAATTGATGCACAAGGACTAGGAAACAGTAGGAGTACATCTAGAGAAGTAATGTATACCATAGGAATCGAGTGAAATGGGCTATAATCACCAAAAGTTGAGAGCTAGGGTTTGAGGGGGATTTTACCGAAAAGCGAAGATTCGCGTTGAAGGAACAGACTTGGGGTCGGATTAGTCCGGAGAGGGCAAGCTCCGCGCCGAGGAGGATATTTCCCGTGGAGAAGACCATGTTTTTGGTGGCTTAATGTGAAAATCTCCTTTGGGGCTCACGGAAGAGGAGAGAGAATGCAATGGAGGTTGTGAGAGGTGGAAGAAGAGCTCCTGGCGGTGAATTAGGGTTAACCCTGACAAATCCGCACTAGTCCGGTCGACACCAGACAAGTCTGGTGTGTTGGACTAGGGCCGGACTAGTCTATGAAAACAGACTAGTCCGGTGCTGACGCCGAAGAAGTCTGGTGTCAGCAGGACATAATTGAATTGAAACAACTATATTTTGGTTGTTTTATCTAATAGTGATCTAAAATACATTATTGCACAAACAATCTTGATGAACATGACCAATAAGCAAACAACGATCATACAATTGCCATAATTCACCATGATATACTCATTTAAATAGCTTTCTAGAGAAAATCGAGAAAAATGGGGAAATTTTGTCAAAAATGAGTAGACTTTGAAATCACAATCAGATGTGCAGTGTTTCAAGCCACATTTTGAGAGTCAGGTATATTTAGCTCATTTCTTAGCTCACAAAACCTTTTCTCATCTAATGGCTTGGTGAAAATATCTGCAAGTTGTTTTTCAGTCCTAACATGTGAAATTTCAATATCACCTTTTAATTAATGATCTCTTAGGAAATGGTGACGAATATCTATGTGCTTAGTTATTGAGTGCTCTACTGGGTTGTGTGCAATTTTTATAGAACTCTCATTATCGCATAGGAGTGGAATATGGTTCAGATTGTAACTATAGTCCCTTAGAGTTTGTTGCATCCAAAGTAGTTGTACACAACAACTACTGGCTGCAACATACATCGCTTCGACTATGGAAAGAGCAATGGAGTTTTGCATTTTAGATGACCATGAAACTTGAGATCTGCCAAGATATTGACTCTTTCTATCAAATTTGCAACCTACATAGTCGGCATCGGAATAACATATCAAGTTAAATTTGGATCATTTGGGATACCATAAGCCCAAGTTGGGTGTGTGCACAAGGTATCTTAAGATTCTTTTTGCGGCTGTTAAATGGCACTCTTTAGGTGCGGCTTGAAACCTTGCACACATACACACACTAAGCATAATATCTGGCCTAGATGCACATAAATAAAGTAATGAGCCAATCATAGACCGATATACCTTTTGATCCACATTTGGACCATCTTCGTTGACGTCGAGGTGTCCATTTGTTGCCATGTGTGTCTTGATGGGCTTGGCCTTGTCCATATTGAACTTCTTGAGGATGTCCTGTGTGTACTTGGTTTGGCTTATGAACGTGCCCTCTCTTAATTGCTTCACTTGGAATCCTAAGAAGAACTTCAATTCGCCCATCATTGACATCTCGAACCAATCTGTCATAATCTTGCTAAACTCTACACAAAAAGACTTATTTGTAGATCCAAAGACAATATCATCAACTTAGATTTGGCATACAAATAAATAATCATCAAAGTGTTTTGTGAACAGTGTATGATCATCTTTTTTAATTTTAAAGCCATTTTGAGTCAGAAAATCTCTAAGGCACTCATACCAAGCTCGAGGAGGTTGTTTGAGGCCATAGAGAGCCTTACGTGGTTTATATACATGGTTGGGGTACTCTTAATCTTCAAATCCTGGTGGCTGCTCCATGTACACTTCCTCCTTGATCGGACCGTTGAGGAAGGCACTTTTGACGTCCATTTGATACAACTTGAAATTATGGTGAGTAGAATATGCAAATAAAATACGAATGGACTCAAGTCTAGCTACGGGAGTGAAAGTTTCATCGAACCCAAACCTTTGACTTGTGAGTAACCTTTAGCCACAAGTCTCGCTTTATTTCTCGTTACCACTCAATGGTCATCTTGTTTGTTCCGAAAGACCCATTTGGTTCTAACAATATTCGCCTTTGGTCTTTCCACGAGTTCCCACACTTCATTTCTCTTAAAGTTCTTCAACTCCTCTTGCATTGCCACCACCCAATTTGGATATTTTAAGGCTTCTTCTTGATGAAATCATGCATATTATTATTGCACCTACAAACATGACACAATGTTTATTTGTTTAGGATCCTGGCTCAAGTGAATGTGCACTCTTATTTGATGGACAAGATCAAGATGGCGCACTATGTCGTCCACCACCTTGGCCTCCTCTATTCATGCATACAAGAAGATTTGATGGTGTTGCACATTTGGACCAACATATGAAAGGAGATGAACTTGAGTCGAGGATGACTCCAATTCAAGAAGGGGAGGATGATGAGGACATAACTTATATGGATACAAACAACACTCCATTGAATATACAAGATGCAATCAATAGAGTTCATACACAACAATTAATTTTAGAGGTGAGCTCGTTCTTATATGTTTCCTTATATGTTTTTGAGCATAGATTGCTACCTAATGATTTAATTGTTATTAGGATCCATGGAGAGGTTCAAAGAGTACTTGGAGGAAGTATTAGGGACGTGGAATACCAGAGAATTCGTTTAAAGAAGATGGAAATCGAACCAAACTCAAAATCGTATCCAACTCGGAGTCCAGGAGCAGTATGCATTAAAACGGACGCCCAGGACTTATACGAACTCCGTTTTGGACGTTCCACATATGCACGGAAAGGGGAGAGGATAGCCTTTCCAATGGCGCTGGTCTCATATCAAAATTCATTCGGAGTAATAGGAAATTGTCGAAACAATATCGAGTACAGAATCTGTCAAGGTGCTGCGCCACCGTATTGGGCCATTGGGCCATGTATCAAGTCTAAGTCCATTATTTTCGTGTCTTAGGGTTAGGTCACGACCCTAACACCCCCTTGTACGTCCTCCCACCTATATATACTCTATGGTAGCCGCCATAGACAATTGGGTTTTGCTTAGATCAATAATATCGCCGTTCTACGGTTTGTGAGACCCTAACTTCGCGATTTCAGATCGTTTCTTCTACGTTCTTGCTCGTGTTCTCGGTTGCACTTGCATGGATTAGCCTTCCTGGCGAGGTCAAGCGTGTGCAACACGGTTGATAACCGACGGAGCCATGGTGTAGTGATTGCAAGGGTACTCGTACCACTCCAGTGCCTCGGATCATCAACGTCGAGTTCTCCACCCCAATCGACTTACCTTTCAGAAGATTGGGCCTCATCTTTTTTCTATCAATTGGTATCAGATTTCCAGGTTGCCCGTTAGGTAATTCATCTATCCATTACATTAGTTTTGTTATTCATACCTAAAGTCCACAAAAAAGCCATAAAAAATTTGCAGTTTATTAGATCTGTTTATCACTTTGTCCAAACCACCATTGAGCCCTTTGCAAGTTTGTTATTCAGTTTGGTTTTGGTGAGTTTGTGTCCGTTGTTGAGTCATATTGCTGGTTTAGAAAGTGTTTTTGGTCTTAGTTTGAGTTTTGCATTGTGTTGATTCATCCTCTTGAATCACGCCATCACGTCCAGAGTAGATTCACTTTTGTCCAGTTCGGTATTTTCATCATATCTCGCTCATACGAACTCGGATTTTGGTTTTCTTGTACTTTCTGGAAAGCTTAAAAAGTTCTCTATAACTTTTGTATTCATCAGTTTCCTAGAAAATAGATTTATCAAGGTCAAAATTGCATTAGATCTGACACTCCATTGAATATACAAGATGATTGTGTTTTGGATTCACCTACTTGTGCTGAAATTCATAATTTGATCACCGCTACTGCTGAAAATGATGAGCTGAAATTTTTATCTTCTCTAAATACTTTTGGTTATATTGAATTTGACACTCTTTGTGATCTAAATATTGTAGAGAGGAGAATATTTTCACAATCTGAATTGCCTTTATTAAGTAGAAATATTTTTCATGCTATAGGCAACTATGAAGATAGTGGTGAATTTATGGTGCATAAAGTTTACATATGTTCAAATGTGCAAGCTCCTTTTGTGCTGCAACAACATGGTGAAATGAATGGATGTACTAACACTAATAATGTATTGTCAAGTTTTTCTAGCATTTTTTTATTGCAGCAAGAACAACAAATAAAAAAGAAGCATTGTTTATTGCGGTTGTGCAATATGGACAATGTTCATTCTACCCCCAAAGCAATCCTTTTTCCTCGACATACGAGCAAGCCGAGGACGGCTTGTCATAAAGAAGGGGAGAATGATGAAATCATGCATATTATTATTGTACCTACAAACATGACACGATGTTTATTTGTTTGGGATCCTGACTTAAGTGAATGTGCACTCTTATTTGATGGACAAGATCAAGATGGCACACTATGTCGTCCACCACCTTGGCCTCCTCCATTCATGCATACAAGAAGATTTGATGGCGTTGCATATTTAGACCAACATATGAGAGGAGATGAACTTGAGTCGAGGATGACTCCAATTCAAGAAGGGGAGGATGATGAGGACATCACTTCTATGGATACAAACAACACTCCATTGAATATACAAGATGCAAGCAATAGAGTTCATACACAACAAATAATTTTAGAGGTGAGCTCGTTCTTATATGTTTCCTTATATGTTTTTGAGCATAGATTGCTACCTAATGATTTAATTGTTATTAAGATCCATGGAGAGGTTCAAAGAGTACTTGGAGAAAGTATTAGGGACGTGGAAGACCAGAGAATTCGTTCAAAGAAGATGGAAATCGAACCAAACTCAAAATCGTATCCAACTCAGAGTCCAGGAGAAGTATGCACTAAAACGGACGCCCAAGACTCATATGAACTCTGTTTTGGACGTTTCACATATGAACGGAAAGGGGAGAGGATAACCTTTCCAATGGCGCTGGTCTCGTATCAAAATTCATTCGGAGTAATGGGGAATTGTCGAAAAAATATCGAGTACAGAATCTGTCAAGGTGCTGCGCCACCGTATTGGGCCATTGGGCCATGTATCAAGTCTAAGTCCATTATTTTCGTGTCTTAGGGTTAGGTCACGACCCTAACACCCCCTTGGACGTCGTCCCACCTATATATACTCTATGGTAGCCTCCATAGACAATTGGGTTTTGCTTAGATCAATAATATCGCCGTTCTACAGTTTGTGAGACCCCAACTTCGCGATTTCAGATCGTGTCTTCTACGTTCTTGCTCGTGCTCTCGGTTGCACTTGCAGGTATTAGCCTTCTTGGCAAGGTCAAGCATGTGCAGGACGGTTGATAACCAACGGAGCCGTGGTATAGTGATTGCAGGGGTACTCGTACCGCTCGAGTGCCGCGGATCATCAACGTCGAGTTCTCCACCCCAATCGACATACCTTTCGGAAGATCAGGACTCATTTTTACTATCACTTCTACCCTGTATGGTTCCAGAAAATATACAAAAGATTAATATTCACAAAAATTTGTAATGCGAGATCTAGTAGTTACTCCCTTAGCAATATCTCCAATGATGTTGTTGATGGGATGATCTCTTTACACACTCTAATGTACTCTTGGGTGAGGGACTTGTGAAGTTGCTTGTTCTTCATTGTCTTCATTGTCATTGTCTCCCCCTAAATCATTGCTTTCGTGGTTATATGGATCTTCCTGATCTTCCTGATTTTGATCTTGTGCTTGAGCTCCCCCTTGATCATTGCTTCCTTGTTGAGGTTCATCTTGTGCACTTGAGTCATGTGGTTGCTCTTGAGGTAGAATATCACAAAGTGCCATTCTTCTCAACGCTTCACACGGGGCTTTTTCTTGATCTAGCACACACTTATCAACTTACTTCACTTGGGAGCCGTTAGTCTCATCGAACACTACGTCACGTGCTACTTCAACAAGGCTAGAGACTTAGTTGGAGACACGATAGGCGTAGGCGTTCGAATCATAACCGAGCAAGAACCCTTCATCAGATTTCGAAGCGAACTTTGAAGTCCTCGGTTTTTTGTTCAAATGAAAACATTTACAACCAAATACTTTAAAATATGAAACATTTGGTTTGTTACCAGTGAGAAGCTCATATGGTGTTTACTTCAAGAGTTCGTGAAGATACAACCGATTTGTAGCGTTACAAGCGGTGTTCACTGCTTCGGCCCAAAACCGGTCCAATGTAGTGTATTCATCCAACATTGTCCTCGCCATTTCAATCAGCATTCTGTTTTTCCTTTCGGCTATCCCGTTTTGTTGAGGGGGAGTAGGGTGTAGAAAACTCGTGCTTTATCCCTTCTTCATCAAGGTATTTCTCAACTTGTGTATTTTTGAATTCTGTGCTGTTGTCACTTCTAATATTCTTCACAGTTAATGAGAATTTGTTTTGAGCTCTTTTCAGGAATTTCTTGAGGATTCCCTGAGTTTCTTATTTATCATACAAGAAAATACCCACGTGAAACTTGAAAAATAATCAACAATAACTAAACCTTATTTGTTACCGCCGATGCTTATGTAAGCAATTGGACCGAAAGGGTCCATGTGATGAATTTCCAGCGGTCTTGTTGTAGTCATCACGTTCTTGGCGAGGTGCAGTGCTCCAACTTTTTTCCCGCCTGGCAAGCGCAACATGGCTTGTCTTTCTCAAAAACAAAATCTTTTAAAACTCGGATGTGACCACCTTTTAGGAGTTTCTACAGATTTCTCATCCCAGCATGGGCTAGCCGTCTGTGCCACAGCCATCCCATGTTAGTTTTAGCAACCAAGCATGTGTTGAGTTCAGCTTTATCTTTGTTGAAATCAACAAGATAAATCTTTCCCTTCAACATTCCCTTGAATGCAATCGAGGCATGGCTTCTTTTAAAAACGATCACACTGTCATTAGTGAATAAACAGTTATAACCCTTGTCGCATAGCTGACATATTGACAGAAGGTTATAATCTAAAGAATCTACATGTAAAACATTCGAGAGAGTATGATGAGAGGAGATTTAAATTTTACCACTACCAAGGACCTTACCTTTGCTGTTGTCTCCAAAGTATATCCCTTCACTTCGATCTGCATTGCGCTCATACTCCACGAACATGTTCCTCTCTCTGGTCATGTGATTGGTGCATCCGTTGTCTAGCACCCATTTTGATCCACCAGAGGAGTAGGCATACAGAACAAGATTATTCCTTGGTTTTAGGTATGTAGGATTAAAGAACATGTGTAATGCTACTAGAGGGGGGGTGAATGGTAGATTAAGACTTTTTATCGGAAGCAACAAAAAACCCCTCGGCAGAAAACCAATCTGTTAAGGAAACCATGTGTGCGACTAATCTAAATATGTTTAACTGTGAAAAAACTAGTATAAATTGTAGAGAATCAAGTCACTAATATTTCACAACAAGAGTCACAAAAATCCGTCGAGAAAAACTCAAGTTACGGTCGAAAGATCGAACAAAGGTCAATCTGTGCTACCCGAGAAAAATAGTTTTAGAACACTGCAAAGAAACTCGTCTAGATCAGAAACCACAAATCCAATGACCGTGAAATTTTCAAAGATCATAGAAGATCAAGTTATGATAAAACCACCTAAGAGAGATAGTGTTGTGCAGAAACTCGACGAGAAAGACTTGACAAAAACAAGTCGGGCGAACAAGGCAGAAAAGTTCCTTAAAACTACGAATTTTATAGATCAAACCACAAGAGGAACAGCTCCAAAGTCTTGCACCACGAGCTCTGGCCTCCCTTGATTATATAACCAGCCCTTAGGCCAACCCAAATTTAACTAGGACTCTAATCCTATTCAATTCACGAATCGAAACTTTCCATAACGGCTCAAGACTCTTCTATACGCGGATAGAAGTAATCTTAAGACTTCCAAACATCTTAGGAACATATCTCATATTCCTAAAAAAACTAAAATTTGTGACTCACACGAAATCCTATCATACCCAACTCAAAACTTTCCATACTTGATTCAAACACGACTCAGCCGTAGCCTGAGTCTATAACCTAGTCGGTTGGACCTTTCCAACCAATTTTTTACATCCACATCTCTTCATCACGCCTCTGAACCAGGTAGCCACGTCCATGCACTCCTTGCACACGTGCAAACACCTTACAACGATGTCCACGATACCTTCATATGCCTTGTTCTTGATTCATACATGTTGCACGACCTCCCGATCAACTCAACCACAATTCCTCCTGAACTAGTTCAATGGATCCCGTCACCAGCCATGTCTTGAACTCAAGAAACACCTGCACATGAATAAACAACTAATATTTCCGAGCACAAGTCCTCGACTTGACTCTCGTTAGTCCTGAAAGCACAACACCTTACGTGATCACCTCACGTAAGCATGTTGCAAACCACAGCAAAATGATATAAGTCATAACCACCAAAACACACAAAAAACATAGTAAAAGAATTCTAAGCAAACTTTCCATAATCCAAAAAGTAAGTTCGAAACATTGCAAGTTAAAAGCAGAATCACAGCGATCAAGCTCTGAACCTTGCCAAAGCTAACTGGACCTTGAACCGGAGCTTACCAAAACTAGCAGGACCTACCGGTTGAGCTTATCAAAGCTAGTCGGACCTAGTGCCTCTACCCAAAACAAGCCGGACCTATCGTCGGACCTTGCTGGAGCTCGGACCTAGATGATAAAGGTGTTTTGGTAGTATTCAAAACTTTTACCACCATAGCCAATGTATTCAACACACATATGTCTCACAACCTCCCCCTTGATGAATGCTTTGGCAACACCACTTAAGATCCGAACATTGGCTTATTCACATAATATGTTTTGAAAACAATTCCCCCCCTTTTTGAAAATCGATAGAAATAAATTTCTCCCCCTATGCTTATTCCCCCCCCCCCCCCCCCTTGCATACTTCTCCCCCTTTGACAATGTATTCAACAAGGTACAAAAGCGAAATTTTAATTTGTTATGAGCATATTATAACATATACGTATAAAACAAAGCTCATCCAAGTCATACTATCAAGTAACTTACACTATCACAATAATGAGATACATAAAGTAGTGTAAGCCATGCTAGAGATCAAATGTAATTTTCAATTTTAGCAACTCATGATCTCACAAACTTAACTATTTCAAAACCTGAAAGCATGACACTTGTTGCTGCATTTTATTATTTTTCAAAGCACAAATTTATATCATATGATATTTGCAAGAGATTATATGTGCATCTGTCTTATTCTAACCAACCAAGCTAAGCCTTTGTCATTTGACAATAAGAAGCTTAAGGACATGGTTTTAGTCATACACAACTTCTTCCAAGTTCATATCTAAGTGCAATGATAAGCCATCTAAAAAGAATAAGTGTGATGCATGCATATTCTCTTGATCTTTTCTCAATTTATATTTGTTCATAAAACTCAACATGTGAGTTGATTACTTGATTAATTCATTATGATAAAAAGCACTCGTGATCATGCAACAAGTTCAAAACAACAAGAAAGTTCGATCATGACCAGATTTAGTGTAAGTAATTATTCCAATTACTAGTCATGGCAAAAACTACAAAATGTATAACATGAGTAATGTAGTAAGAACTTTTAGCATGAAAAAGGAATCACAAATTCATATATGTATGAAATACTATGCTCATATTATTTTAAGTTCAAATTCACACATAGACTTCCCAAGTTTCAAAAACACCTCCTCAATTTAAGCCATGAGGATGCATAACACCTATTTCACTATGAATGTAACAAAAAAATGAAATCTAAAGGTTTTGTAAAACTGTCAGCCAGTTGTTGTTTGGTATCTACATGGTGAAGAACAATGTTTCCTTTTTCAACATTATCACAGAGAAAGTGATACCTAATATCAATGTGCTTAGTTCTAGAATGTTGCAAGGGGTTTTTAGCAATGCAAATGGCACTAGTATTATCACAAAATAGTGGAACACTATCTAGATCAATCCAATAGTCCTTAAGTGATTGAACAATCCAAATAATTTGTGAGCAAGCACTAGTAGTAACTACATATTCAGATTCGGCTGTGGATTGTGCAACTGAGTTTTGTTTTCTAGAGGACCAAGCAACAAGTGAATTACCAAGAAAATGACAAGAACCAAAAGTACTTTCCCTATCAATCCTACAACTCCCAAAATCAGCTCCGAAAAAGCTTTCAAAGTAACGGTTGAGGAAGAAGGAAGAAAAATGCCAAATTCTTAAGTTCCATGTAAATACCTGAGAATCCTTTTGACGGCTTGACGATGTGAAGCACGTGGAGAAGCTTGAAATTGTGCACAAAGACATACGCTGAATTGTATGTCCAGTCTTGATGTCGTGAGGTATATAAGTGATCCGATCATGCTTCTATGTTCTCTTTGATCTACGGGTTCACCATCTCATCAAGTTTAAATGTCGTTGCTGTTCCCATTGGTGTCCGAAGAGGCTTGCTTTTGTCCATGTTGAAGCGCTTAAGAAGGTCTCTTGTATACTTCATTTGATGCACAAATGTACCTTCCTTGGTTTGCTTGATTTGCAGCCCCAAAAACTAAGTGAGTTCACCCATCATACTCATTTCAAATTTTAAACTCATCATTGCTGAAAACTTGGACACGAGATCATAAGAAGCACTACCAAAGACAATATCATCCACATACACTTGAACGAATAATGAGTCATTGCCATGCTTAAGCACAAAAAGAGTTTTATCAACCTTGCCCATGGTAAACCCCTTTTCAAGTAAGAATGATTTTAACCTATCATACCATGCTCTCGGAGCTTGTTTTATACCATACAAGGCTTTAGTCAATTTGAAAACATGATTAGGAAAATCTGGATTTTCAAAACCAGGTGGTTCCTTAACATAGACCTCCTCATGTATGTAGCCATTAAGAAAGGCACTTTTTACATCCATTTGATAACTTGAAACCTTTAGATGCAGTAAAAGCTAACAAAATTCTTATGGCTTCTAATCTAGCAACAGGAGCAAAAGTTTTATCAAAATCTAGACCTTTGATTTGTGTGAAACCTTGAGCAACCAATCTAGCCTTGTTCCTAATCACAACCCCATCCTCACTTTTTTTATTTTTAAACACCCATCTAGTTCCAATTACAGTGTGATCTTGAGGTGGAGGTACAAGTTTCCAAACATCATTTCTTTCAAAATTTTCTAACTCTTCTTGCATGGCAATAATCCAAGATTCATTACTGAGTGCTTGTGATATATCTTTAGTTTCAAAAGAAGTAACAAAAGCAGAATGAGCATGAGAATTGGGGTCATAAAACCTTTATCTTTTAACTCGTTCATGCAAGCTTCCAATTATCTGTTGCGGGGGGATGATTCTTGTAAATCTGTAAAGGAACAGATGTCTCACAAGCTTCTTCTTCATCAGATTCATCACAAATTGATGAGTATGTGGCTCGTGGATGATCAGGGCCATCAGAGATGGTAGCCGGAGCTTGTTCAAAGTTCTGAGCTGGACACGTGTCAGCTTCGAAACTATTAGGCAATATCACCAACCCTTCTTATTCTTCGAAAATACCCTTCCCCTACGGATATGGATCCAGACCTGCAATGCTTGAGCTAGTACCTGGGCTAGCTTCATCAAAAGACACCTCACAAGTCTCAACAATTTTGTTACTGTCAAGTAAAAGCACACTGTAGCCTCTAGTATGAGATGGATAACCAAGAAACATGCCATCAATAGATCTAGGTTCAAATTTATCAAGACTAACATATTTCTTAACAAAGCATTTGCAACCAAAGACCCGAAAGTGTGTAATACTAGGACTATGTCCAAACGGGAGCTCATATGATGTTTTACCAAGCTTAGCGCGCATGAAAACACGATTTGAGACATAACAAGCGGTTGCAATCGCATCAGCCCAGAATTCCCTAGGAGTTTGATATTCATCAAGCATAGTCCTAGCCATCTCAACTAATGTTCTATTCTTTCATTCTACAACACCGTTTCGTTGAGGTACATATGGTGAAGAAAATACATGATGTATTCCATTTTCAGCACAAATGTGATCAAAAGATTGATTTTTAAATTCGATTCCGATATCACTTCTAATTGCTTTTAACGATCTTGGGTGATCAATTGATAATCTAAGAAATAAAGTTCTAAAGTGACTAAAAGCTCATTCTTAGATGCCATAAAGTAAACCCAAGAGTATCTAGAATAATCATCAACAATCACAAGAACATACCATTTACCTCCGAAGGATTGAACATGTGAAGGTCCTATGGTGTCAAGGAGCAATAGTTGACCCGATTTAGTTGTCATGATCATTGTGAGAGGAGTATGTGAACCTGCAACCATCTTAGCATGTCTACAAGAAGAGCACACAATTTCTTTGTCCCCTTTAAGCTTAGGGAGCCCACATATGTGATCAGGAGCACTAACACACGTTAGATGATCAAAGCCTACGTGAACAAGTCTACGATGCAAAAAATATAAGTCCTTCGAATCATTAGCAACTAGACACCCATGCTTAGAGGAAGACATATCAAAATCAGCTTTAAAAACTCTTCCAAACCGAGACATGTTAAAAATAAGCTCACTATTTGAATTTACAACTTTGCTACAATTTTTAGTGAAAATAATTTCCAGATTTTCATCTAGCAGTTGTGAAACAGAAAGCAAGTTGTATTTCAAATTTTTAACAAGTGCCACATCCTTCAAAGTGTAGTGACTATTTACTCTAACCGAACACTTAGCAATTATAGGAGTTGAAGAATTATCAGCAAAAGTAACATTCTCTACACGTGACACAAAAGAGAGGGAGGAGAACCATTCTTTGTTACCGGTCATGTGGCGTGAGGAACCTGAATCCACAATCCAAATTTTCTTCTTCCTCAAGTGTGTAAACTACATAGAACAACAATACGTCCATGACTCAATACTGGGGTTAGTCAAAAGGCATTTAGGAATCTAGTACTGAGTCACATGACGTGCAGCAGGAAAAACACGTGAAAGCTGAGATAAAACAACAGGTTTATGAGTCAAAGTTTGAGATTTTTTGTTCTTAACTACTAACTATAAGGTGTTACTTGTGTAGCACAAAAATTAGTAGCCCCAGAGGCAAAAACAGAAGTTCCAGAGGTAAAAACAGAAGGCCCGAAGGCAAAAACTGAAGTTTTGGAGGTAAACTTTGAATGTTTTTGACTCATAACAGCAGGTTGCATGTTCCTGACATTCGGTTTAGTATGTGCAGCAAATTTTGCATGATAGTTATAAGTGCATTCTTTCTTTTTTATATTATTTAGCTAGTCTATAACAAAAATCTATGACATGACCATCTCTACCTCAACAGGTACAATGAAATATAATTTTGCGTTCATGTCTAGATGAGCATGCAACATGTTTATTAGATCCCAAATATGACAACACTCCTGCAGATTTAAAAACCACTTCTTTTTGTTCAGGAACTGTTTTAATCAAACCACTTCCTAATGACTTTATAATTTTGGGTTGATGTGTCTTAGCATGAGCACGGGAATCAAAACCTAAACCAGTTTTATCATTGCAAGATTTGGATGAATTAAGCAGCAAGTTTAGATTTTTGTTCCCAATAAAAAACTGCTCTAGTGTACTATTCATGTCATCAAGTTTCTTAGACAATTCTAGGCAGTTTTCACATGAACTTTTTCCTTTTAGTTTGTAATTAGAACAATATTTAACTTCATGAGCATGTAAAGCATTGTTCAAAATAGAAATCTCATTCAATAGCATCTTGCAGCTTCTTATCAAGATCATCACAACTAGAACAATGCAAATCAATTGTAGAACAAGAAGCATCTTTTAAGTTTCCAATATTAAGTGCCACAAGCTTTTTGTTATTTTCAATTTCAAGTTCAAGTTTATCATGTGTGGAGGTATGTGCACTTCTTAGGGAGGACAATTGTTCATATATTAAGTCACATGAGGAATAAAAATCATCACTAGAAATAAAGGATTTCAAATGATTAATTTCATATTCTAGTGACTCAATTTTAACAGCATTGTCCTTAATCTTTTTGTTCTTTTTCTTAACAATAACAGTGGCACGAGAGATAGCATCACACATTTCTTCGCAAGTAGGACATACCTCTTCATTGTCGTAGTTGTGTTCTGCCTCCTCCATACTTGATCTTTACTTGCCCGCCATGAAGCACAAGTTTGCCAAATCATCTTCATTTTTGTCACTTCCATGTCCATGTCGCTTGAGCCAAGTTCCTGGAGTGCGGAGATAAAACTGTTCACCAGTTGGCGACCTGTAAAGCCCTTCTTCTTCTTCTTCTTCTTATCGTATGTTGAGGAGTGCTTCGTCCTTGATTGTTTTTCTTCCTGGGAAGTAGGACCTGAAAGGTTAGGACAATCTGTATGAAAGTGTCCTGTCTTACCACATTCAAAGTATCGTTGAGGTCCGGAGCTTCCTCTCCTTCTAGTTCTCACGTTTTGCAATGCTTTTGAGAACCTAGTAGAGAGAAGTGCTAGCTCCTCCTCTGGAAACTCCTCAATCTTTTCAAGGGTTAGAGAGGACAACAAAGGAAGTGTACCACAAGATGAATATTGACCGGAGCTAGGCATGTCACGTTGAGAAACAAAAGCAATAGACTTGTTGGGATTCTTACGTGATATTATGTCAATTTCTTGAGTTTTTAACTTGGAATATAGCACATCTAAAGTAAGTGTACTCATGACAGTAGATTCACGAATGGATGCAACTTTCATCTCCCAGATTGACATGTCTAATGCACTTAGTAATTGCCTAGCATTCTCAGCATCTGAAAAGTTAACGTTGACACGATGCAAGGTGCTGAGAATTTTGTTAAAGCGAGCAAAGAGGCCATCAATAGACTCACTGGGGTTGCATCTCAAAGAGCATGTATTCTTCCTTGAACATATCTTGTCTTACCTCCTTAATTGTGTTGGATCCTTCGTAGTAGTCACAAAGTTCTCTCCATACATCGTACACCGATCTGAGGTGTGCAACACGGTCGAAGTCGCTCCGAGTTAGTCCTTGGATTATCAAGTTGCAGGCTTTGTTATTGTTGTCGACATCTCTTAACTTTGTAGCTGTGACTTAATCATTCAGTGGCACGTCATAAGGCTTGTACACCTTTTCCCATATTGCGAAGCCTTGTGCCTGGATGAAAGCTTCCATACGTGCTTTCCAAACCTGAAAATTAATACCACTAAAAACACAAGGTTTTGCGGAGTATTTCTCCATGATGATTAGTCAAAAACACGTACAAATCACAAAGATTAGAGCTCCATGGCTATGATACCAATTGTAGGATCGAAGAACACGTGTAAAGCTACCAGAGGGGGGTGAATGGTAGATTAAGACTTTTTAGCGGAAGCAACAAAAAAAAACCCTCAGCAGAAAACCAATCTATTAAAGAAACCGTGTGTGTGACTAATCTAAATGTGTTCAACCGTGACAAAACTAGTATATATTGTAGATAATCAATTTACTAATAAGTCACAACAAGAAACACGAAAATCCGTTGAGAAAAACTCAAGTTACGATCGAAAGATTGAACAATGGTCAATCTGTCCTACCCGAGAAAAACAGTTCTAGAACACTTCAAAGCAACTCGTGTAGATCATAAACCACAAATCCAATGACCATGAAATTTTCATAGATGATAGAAAATCAAGTTGTGAAGACAACCCAAAAAGAATCACTTCAATTGGATCTGTAAAATTTGAGTTATGATAAAACCAGCAAAGAGAGGTAGTGCTGTACAGAAACTCGACGAGAAAGACTTGACGAAAACAAGTCAGACAACAAGGCACAAAAGTTCCTTCAAACTACGAATTTTATTAATCAAATCACAAGAGGAACAGCCCCAAAGTTGTGCACCACGAGCTCTTGCCTCGCTTGTGAATGTGGTCTAGAGGGGGGGGGGAGTGAATAGGCCTTTTTGAAATTTGTCGGAACCTGCAACACTTAACCAATAGATCAAAACCAGAGATATCGGACTAGTCCGGTAAAGTGCGGATTAGTCCGGTGTGTACGGACTAGGTTTATCAAGTTTGATCTATTGAGTCTGATTCTAGGTTGTAGCAGCGAAAATATACTTGTAATTAATGTGTTGCACAATTATGAACTTGGGTATATCACAATTCAATCTTATATTTAATGATTCAACGTAAAGTATGCAATGATAATTGAAACCCTAGATTGTTTTAATGAATAAGATTGATGAACACAAAGCAAGACACAAGATTTTATCCCATGGTTCGGCTCCTACAGAGGCAACCTACATTCACGTTGAGGAGTCCACAAAAGGACCTTGTCTTCTCCAACCCTACCCTTGTCGGATCGCCACAAAGGCCAATCCTCTTCCACTTATCACAAAGGGGTGAATAACCAAATTCAAAGGGGCCTTCTCACAAGTTGAGAGCTCCCTTAGATTACAGCACGAATTACCACCAAGAACACACTCAAAAGATTACAATGAAATCACATGAGTGTGTTAGAAAATCAAACCAAGAGCTCAATGTTGTGTTGAACGTGTCTCTACAATGAACTAGAGTGAATCCTCAAAGGATTGATCTTTGTTGCACTTCATTTCTTGGAGAGATGTGGTTTTTGAGACTCTTGGGAGATGTGATGGCTCTAGGGTTCGAGAGAATATGAAATATGGCCGTGCACATCTATTTGTATGGGTTTCTAAAAGTGACCGTTAGGGTTTAGAAGGATCGGACTAGTCTGTGGTGGTCACCAGACTAGTCCGGTGTGCTGTGTGTAGCAAACCCTAAGTGTCCCGAAATATCGGACTAGTCCAACTAGGAGCGGACTTGTCCGATTTCGCTTCCGGAAATCTTCGGACTAGTCCGATAGTCATCGGACTTGTCCGGACATGTGAAACCCTATGTGTATTGGGTGACAAGTACGCACTTGGAGGACTTGTCCGATTTAGTTCAGAGGGTTTTTCGGACTAGTCCGTGCAAATATCGGACTTGTCCGATTTGGACCAGAGAGAATATCGGAATAGTCCGGTTGTGATCGGACTTGTCCGATTTTGTGTGACTTGTGAAGTGTTTTGAGGACTAGTCTGCACTGGAAAGGACTAGTCCGATTCTAGTCAGAGAGATATCGGACTAGTCCGATGGATATCAGACTTGTCCGACTTTGTGCAGAACCGATATCGGACTAGTCCGGTGTCAGTCGGACTAGTCTGGTCTTGTATAACTTTGTGCAATGTGTGTGTTTAATTGTGATTGAGCTCTTGGGATGTGTTTCCTTAACACACTTCATACACAATGATCTACTATTCTTCTTCCTTGAGCTCATTTCCACTTTGCTCCTCATTCTTCCTTCTTTTTGGCACTTTGCTTATTTTGTTATTAAAAACATGTGCTCATCTCAACAAAGAGGTTAGGATCCCAATTGCTTGTCATAAATCATCTAAAAACCACAAGGGATTCCTAGATTCACTTTCAATCCCCCCCTTTTTGGTGATTGATGACAACCAATTGAGATTTCACAAAATATGATACAAATTGAGATTTTCATAAAGTATGCACATATGTGTTCGAAACACATTAAGCAATGAATACATGATCCATATGTGCACTCTTTATGGTGGGATGCAAAACTAAATGAGTATGAGCAACAATTGTGATCATAATGAGTTAATTGACATGGATGTACCAACAATGAGCATAAAAGACAATGTTGAACCAAAAACACAAATTTCATCAATAAGAGCATAACAAGTTCATAGCATTGCATATCAGGACCATAATTAAAAAAATAGCATATTAAGCAGATTACAACCCACAAATAGTCAGAAAGCATAAAAGAAAGCTCTCTCCTCGCATCCTACAACTAAGGCTAAGACTCCCCCTGAATCTCTCCCCCTTTGGCATCAAGACACCAAAAAGAAGGAGAGGAGGGTCCTAAGGTCTTCACTCTTCATTGTCAATCCTCTCATCATCATCTTCGTCATCTTAATCTTCAGCTTGATGATGATGAGGAGGAGGAGGAGGAGGAGGTGTGGAGCCACTCGAGCCCCCAATGCCAAAGTAGGCAAGCTCGAAGGGGGTCCAGGGCCCGAGCTCAGTGATGTCTGGGTCGGAGTCCTTAGAAATCACTGGAGATCCAATGGGGTCGGTCTCCAGCTTCTGGCAAATTTGCTTCACATTTGCCTTCACGTACTTCATGTCTTCCTTCCTTTTCTTGTTCAGCTTGTGGGCCCTCACTTCGGCCTTCTTGCAGGAAGCGAAGATGGCAGCCAGATATTTGAAGATTCCACTGGCTGATCCTCTTTGAGGGGATGCCCTACCGGCAGGGGCAGCTCCGGCATCTTCAGATCTTCTTGCCGGTTCCTCAGGACTGGAGGCCGGCGAGGGAGCAGCCTAGACATTTGCTTGTTGAGGCTTCTGAGGCCTCAATGGTGTGTGCTCCACATCCTTGCAAACTCGATCCCTGTGAATTTCTCAATCATGAACATGAGATAAGGGGCATAGCCACAGGACTGGTTGGGAGTACTGGAGATGTTGATCATATCGTTCCAAATATAGTCAGCACATCAAACTGACGATCTCTGCTTATCACTCTCATCACGGTCCGAAGATAACCCTGCACTCTCCCAACATCTCCATCCTTGGGAGCAATAGTCTTCCTCAAGACTCTATTCAGGACCACAAAGAAGGGCTTCATGTTCTTTGTGGAGGGAGGGATGAACTTTGAGTTTAGCTCATAAAGGAATTTCATCCTTTCCTTCTCGATAACACCAACATTATGGATGATCACATTGTCATTGCTCGAGGTGTCAAGATGCAACATCATTGCAAAATCCTCATATGTGATAGTGTACTTGGATCCATGAGTCATCCAAGTCACTCTTTCTTCTTCATCGCTTGCAAAGTGACAAGTGGCGTAGAACTGGGCCACCACTTCATCATTCCAATTGTACTTGAAGGCAAAGAGGTCCTTCAAGCCATGTCTTTCAGCTGCCGCAATCACTTCATCAAATGTGGAGCATATTTTCTTCTCAAGATGTGCCCAGTCAATCCACTGACTGCGCACCACGGGAGTCTACATCTGTAGATACACAGCCCTGTAATAGTCTGCATGGAAGTTGCTCCAGGATCTTCCATCTGCAGCTTGCTTTGGATGACTGTACCAATCAATGCTCCTGAGCTTTGCAGCTGAGTCGCTGCCCTTCCCATTGAACTTGTCCTCATTTGGGTCCCTGACCCCTTCTCTTGGGGCATGTAGTTTTAGGGGGCCAACTGGGCCCGTAGCAATCCCCTTGCCCTTGCCCTTGGCTTGGCGAGGGCCACTTGATGATGCAGCTGCCTTGGAGGCTGGCTTCTTTGCTAACAATTTCCTCCAAGCCTGAGGAGGAGATGGGGCTTTCTCGGAAGGTCTCTCTTGGCGCTTCTTGCCAAGGCTCGTCGAGGGCCGAGGTGCCACCTCGTGGTCCATCTCGGCCTCGAAGTCAGACATCTCATCATTGGAGCTTGACATGTCCTGAGAGTGAATTGAGCAAGAGATGAATGATAATCAATGATACAAGGAATAGGTGAAAGGATAGCAAGGAATTGCATTGAGGAATTGAGAAGTTAGTTTTTGAGTTCAGAAAAATTGGACTTGTCCGGTGTACAGGCACGGTCTAGTCCGGGGATATCGGACTTGTCCGTGCATGGGCCAGACTAGTCCAGTATTCAAACTAAAAAACCTAATAAACTAGACAAATGGTGATTCATAATGCACAACAACCTTAGCATAAACGTAATACATCAAGAGGGCATGTATATAGCGAAGGATGCTAGGCTATTCGATCAACAATGAAGAAATTAGGGGTTTCTAGGGTTTGGGAGAAAATTACCGAAGAAACCGATTGATTCTCGAAGATGGAGGTGTTGAAGTCCGGACTTGTCCGTGAACTTTGATCTTCGAGCGAGGAAGCTTGATTTCCACCAAAATGTGGAACTTTTTGGTGGAGGGAGCACAAAATCGCCTTGGGAGCTCGAGTGAGAGAGAGAGAGAGAGAACGCGTGAGGCATGAGTGGAGGTGAAGAAATTAGGGTTTGGCGGCGGCCAGGGTTATGGACACGAAAATTCGAACAAGTCAGGAGGATACCGGACTAGTCCGAACTTTTCTAGAGGCTATATCGGACTAGTCCATTGTCTGCCGGACTAGTCTGGCCTAACAGACACTCAACAGACTAGTCTGCATGGGCGGACTAGTCCGAGTAACCACATACTAGTCCGTGGTCACCAGATAATAATTTCTTAGCCCATTCATATATATTTGAAGGTACATATTTAGAGAATAGGGAGGCAAATCAAATCAAATAATCTTGATGAATATGACCAGTAAGCATACAACAATCAAGCAATGATCATAATTCACCAAGATCTAGTAATTGACATAGTTTTTCGTAGAAAATTGAGAGAGATGATTTTCACAATCCAATCAACAAATTTGAATAATTCATACAGGTATGCAACATTTCAAGCCACACTCCGAGCATCAAGGATATTTAATTCATTTCGGAGTTCACAAAAGCGTTTTTCATGAAGTGGTTTGGTGAATATGTCGGCAAATTGCTTTTGGGTGTTGACAAGGGAAATGGTTGTGTCTCCTTTCATAGCATGATCTCTCAAGAAGTGATGCCTTATATCTATGTGTTTAGTTCTAGAGTGCTCAATTGGGTTGTGGGCAATTTTGATGGCACTCTCGTTGTCACATAGGAGTGGAATATGGTTCATATTGTAACCATGATCCCTTAGAGTTTGTCGCATCCAAAGAAGTTGTGTACAACAACTCCCGGCTACAACATACTCCGCTTCGGCTGTGGATAAGGTAATGGAATTTTGTTTCTTGGAGGACCAAGAAACTAAGGATCTCCCTCGGAATTGGCATGTACCGGAGGTGCTTTTTCTATCTACTTTGCACCCGGCATAATCTGCATTAGAGTAACCAATGAGATTGAATTTTGAGCCTTTTGGGTACCAAAGACCAATGTTGGGTGTATGAACTAAATATCTCAAGATCCTTTTTACGTCTGTCAAATGACATTCCTTAGGATTGGCTTGAAATCTTGCGCACAAACATACACTCAACATAACGTCTGGCCTAGATGCACATAATTAGAGTAGAGATCCAATCATGGAGCAATATACCTTTTGGTCGACGCTAGGTCCATCTTCATTGAGATCCAAGTGGCCATTTGTTGCCATGGGGGTCTTTATCGGCTTCGCCTTGTCCATACCATACTTCTTGAGTATGTCTTGCGTGTACTTGGTGTGGCTTATAAACGTCCCTTCCTTTTGTTGTCGCACTTGGAATCCCAAGAAGTACTTTAGTTCTCCCATCATTGACATTTCAAACCTGTCTTTCATGATCTTACTAAATTCCTCACAAAAAGATTGATTAGTTGACCCAAAAATTATATCATCAACATAAATTTGACAAATAAAAAGATCATTGTCAAAATTCTTGTTAAATAGTGTATAATCAACTTTACCAATCTTAAAGCCGTTTTCAATTAAGAAATCTCTAAGACACTCATACCAAGCTCTAGGAGCTTCTTTGAGGCCGTAGAGAGCCTTACACAATTTGAATACTTGGTCGGGGAACTCTTCATCTTCAAACCCGGGGGGTTGCTCCACATACACCTCCTCCTTGATTGGTCCGTTGAGGAAGGCGCTTTTCACATCCATTTGATACAACTTGAAATCATGGTGAGTAGCATATGCAAGTAATATTCTAATAGATTCAAGTCTAGCTACTGGAGCAAAGGTCTCATCAAAATCCAAACCTTTGACATGTGAAGACCCTTTGGCCACAAGTCGTGCCTTGTTCCTTGTCACCACCCCGTGTTCGTCTTGTTTGTTGTGGAAGATCCACTTGGTGCCGACGATGTTTGCACTGGATATTGCCACAAGTTCCCACACCTCGTTCCGCTTGAATTTGTTCAGTTCTTCTTGCATTGCCACCACCCAGTCCAGATCCTTCAATGCATCCTCGACCCTGTGCGGTTCCAAAAAGGATACAAACGAATAGTGCTCACAAAAGTTAGCTATGCGAGATCTAGTGGTTACTTCCTTTTTGGATGTCACCGATGATATTGTCGATTGGGTGATCCCTTTGTACGCATTGGTGTACTCTTGGGTGTGGCACTTGAGGCGTTGTATCTTCATGATCATCTACTTCTCCCCCTAAGTGATTGCCTTCGTTGACTTGCTGATTATCCTCATATTCTTGTGGTTGGTGTTGTGCTGAAGCTCCCCCTTGATCGTTGGCCTCCTCTTGTGGTTCATCTTCCTCATGTACGTGCGGAAGTGGCTTTTGTGGTCGAACTTCACCTAGAGCCATTCTTTTTAATGCTTGACAAGAGCTTCTACTTTACCTAGTTCACATGCATCAAATTGCTCCTTTTGGGAGCCATTAGTCTCATCGAACACTACATCACTTGCTACTTCAACAAGTCCGGAGGTCTTGTTGAAAACACGATAGGCGTAAGTGTTCGAATCGTAACCAAGCAGGAAACCTTCATCGGACTTCGAAGCGAACTTTGAAGTCCTAGGCTTCTTGTTGAAGATATAACATGGAGAACCAAAAACTCGAAAATATGAAATATTTGGTTTGTTACCGGTGAGTAGCTAATAGGCTGTCTTCTTGAGTAGTCGATGAAGATAAAGTCGATTTATGGCGTGGCAAGTGATGTTAATCGCTTCCGCCCAAAATCGATCCAAGGTCTTGTACTCATCGAGCATTGTTCTTACCATCTCTATGAGTGTTCGGTTCTTTCTACTCCATTTTGTTGTGGGGAGTACGACGCTGAAAATTCGTGCTTTATGCCTTCTTCATCAAGGTATTCCTCCACTTGTTTGTTCTTAAACTCCGTGCCGTTATCGCTTCGAATATTCTTGATTGTCAATGGAAATTTTTTTGAGCTCGCTTGAAGAACTTCTTGAGTATTCGTTGTGTTTCTGACTTATCATGCAAAAAGGAAACCCAAGTGAAGCAAGAAAAATCATCAACGACAACTAAACCATATTTGTTACTGCCAATGCTTATGTAGGCAATTGGACCAAACAAGTCCATGTGTAGTAGCTCGAGTGCTCTTGTTGTAGTCATGACGTTTTTGGCGGGGTGAGGTGCTCCAACTTGTTTCCCGGCTTGGCACGCGCTACAAGGCCTGTCTTTCTCAAATACAACATCCCTTAAACCTCGGATGTGATTGCCTTTGAGGAGTTTTTGAAGGTTCCTCATACCAACATGCGCTAGCCGTCTATGCCACAGCCAGCCCATGTTGGTCTTTGCAATCAAGCATGTGTCATGTTCAGCTTTATCCTTGTTGAAGTCAACAAGATAAAGCTTTCCCTTTAACATACCCTTGAATGAAATGGAACCATCACTCCTCCTTGATACGGTCACACCCTCGTTAGTGCACAAGCAATTATAACCTTTGTCACATAACTAAGATATGGAAAACAGGTTATAATCTATGGATGCAACATGTAAAACATGAGAAAGTGTGTGTTTAGAAGATATCACAATTTTACCGGTACCGAGCACCTTTCCTTGACTATTATCTCCAAAGTAGATGCCCTCGTTTGGGTCCTCATTCTCTTCATATTCCATGAACATTCTTCTTTCTCCGGTCATATGGTTGGTGCAGCCACTGTCTAGCACCCATTTAGATCCACCGGAGGAATAGGCCTGCAAAAACAAATTATGCTTTGGTTTTAGGTAACCAAGCTTGCTTGGGTCCTTGGAGGTTAGTTACAATACATTTGGGCACCCACACATGAGACTTGGTGTTCCCATGGCGTGGCCCAACATAATGAGCATAAACCTTGCCAAAATTACTTCTCATTAAGACATACGAGGCATCAAATGTTTTAAACAGTAACTGTTGTTGTTGGTGTGCAGGACTAGTCTGGGAGGCCGGACTTGTCCGGACACCGACCAGACTAGTCCGGTGATCATGAGTAATTACTGTCTTAATCTTTGACTTTCCAGTTTGAGAGAGTCTTCCCATTACAAAGGTAATCATTTCCTTGTTATTCTTATGGCTTCTAGCATGTTGCTTTTCACCATAAGAGTAACCAATGCCATATTTGACATTTGGAGGTCTTTTGACCAAGTATGCACTACATGCATATTTGATCTTCTCCTTGTCAAATATGCCACTTTGGGCAGGATGTTTATCCTTTGTAGAGGTTGGCTCGTCCTTCAAACTGGTGTCAACTTTCTTACATGTACAAGCATGAGCAATCTCAGTTTTAGTGGGTTGAGAAGGTGATCTTGAAGAGGAAGAATGTTCACATAGCTTGAGTGACTCAACTTGCACTTCAAGGATCTTGTTAACCTTGATAAGGTAAGCAAGTTGGTCCTTGATTGTAGCATTTGAGTCGGTTAACTTTAAGCAAGTTTCCATGCTCGAAGCTAACTCAAGCTCTAGTGATTTGCTTCGTTCCTTTTCAAGTTCTAGAAGCATGTCAAGTTTGACATATTCCTCCTTGTGGGAGATGATCATGTCCTCTTGATAATGTATTAACCTCTCATTCTCATCAAGTTGATCAAGCAAAAAATTTCATTTTTTTGGCTGTTTTCCTATCTAGTCCAATAAGCATGTCCTCATTATCACTATTGATTTCATCATCGCTAGAATAGGAATGCACGGAAGGGGGTTTAATGGTTACCTTGCATTTACCTTCCTTTTCCATAAGGCAAGTGCCATCTCCCTTCCATGCGCCAAGTGTAGGGAAGAGGGTAGACTTCTTGGATGTCTTCTCTATGGCTATGCTAGCCATCTCTTCTTCTTCGGATGATGAGGACTCATCATTTGAGTCCCACTCTTTCCCAATTTGTGCTTGTTCGCCTTGTTTCTTCTTCTTGAAGAATTTCTTGGGTTGAGGCTTGGCTTCTTTGGTCTTCTTCTTGTTCTCCTCATATGGGCAATCAACTATAAAGTGGTTATACTCACCACAATTATAGCATGCCCGCCTCAACTTTGGCTTTGTTCTTTCCTTGTATTTTCCTTCGCTTGACTTTTTACCTTGTCTCTTTTTCATTATTCTATTGAATTTCATCATGAACAATATCATGTCTTCTTCATCTAATTCACTGCTCTCGTCGTCACTATCTTCCTCCAGTTGTGCTTCTCTAGCTTCTTTGGATAAGGGCTTGAGGGTGGACTTCAAAGCAACCCGTTTCTTGTTTGCCAAGGTGAGGTCGGCAATCTCCTTGACATGCTTCGCTTAATTTTCCATCATCTCGAAGTTGATGATCTTTCCAAGCAGTTCATCCGGAGTCATCCTTTTGTATCAGGGGCTTTATCTGGTCATAGAGCATAGGGTGACGTTGCGAGTCGTGAAAGCTCTAGGGATGAGCTTTACCACCTCGTGGTTATTCCACTTCTTACTTCTGTATGATCTGACCTTGTTGACAAGTGTCTTTAATCAATTGTACATGTCTTGGGGTGACTCGTCTTCTTCAATTGCAAATCTTCCTAACTCGCCTTCAATCATTTCGATTTTTGGTTCACGCACATGTCGGTCACCTTCATGTGCAGTTTGTAGTGTGTCCCATATCTCCTTAGCAATTTTGATTCCATCCACCTTGGTGAACTCATCTCAACTGAGTGAGGAGGTAATTACGGTCGCGACTTGAGCATTTTGGTGAATTGCCCGCTCTTGGTTGGGGGTGAGCTCTTCGTCGTCATCCGGGATATCTATCCCTGTGCACACAATATGCCATAAACTTGGATTGAGGGAAATTAGATGCATTTTCATATTTTTGCCTCCACATTGAGTAATCACTTCCATCGAAGTGTGGGGCTTTTCCAAGTGGGATAGACAAATAATGATTATTATTGGAATTGAGACGATCATAGTTAAAAGGATGTCGGGAGTAGTCGGTGTGACTACTCCCCTTCTTCTTTTCCTCGATCTTCACTTTCCCTTTGGAAAGTGTCTTCTTTCATAGGAGCGCCTTATATTCTAGTGTCTCCTCATCGTCGTCCTCGAAGTCTTGAATGGCTTCGAGGAGCTTCTCCATCTTGAGGTTCTTTTCATCATCAACCTTTTCTTGGTTGTTGCTCTTGTGGGTGTCCTTCATGTCCGACATGATCTTCTACGAGCGATTAGTCTCTTTCTTGAAGAACCTGCTCTGATACCAATTGAATGAGGCCTAGAGGGGAAGGGGTGAATAGGCCTTTTTGAAATTTGTCGGAACCTGCAACACTTAACCAATAGATCAAAACCAGAGATATCGGACTAGTCCGGTAAAGTGCAGACTGGTCCAGTGTGTACGGACTAGGTTTATCAAGTTTGATCTATTGAGTTTGATTCTAGGTTGGAGCAGCGGAAATATACTTGTAATTAATGTGTTGCACAATTATGAACTAGGGTATATCACAATTCAATCTTATATTTAATGATTCAACATAAAGTATGCAATGATAATTGAAACCCTAGATTGTTGTAATGAATAAGAGCGATGAACACAAAGCAAGACACAAGATTTTATCACGTGGTTCGGCTCCCACAGAGGCAACCTACATCCATGTTGAGGAGTCCACAAAAGGACCGAGTCTTCTCCAACCCTACCCTCATCGAATCGCCACGAAGGCCAATCCTCTTCCACTTATCACAAAGGGGTGAATAACCAAATTCAAAGGGGCCTTCTCACATGTTGAGAGCTCCCTTGGATTATAGCACGAATTAACACCAAGAACACACTCAAAATATTAAAATGAAATCACAGGAGTGTGTTAGAGAATCAAACTAAGAGCTCAATGTGGTGTTGAACGTGTCTATACAATGAACTAGAGTGAATCCTCAAAGGATTGATCTCTGTTGCACTTAATTTCGTGGAGAGATATGGTTTTTGAGTCTCTTGGGAGCTGTGACGGCACTAGGGTTCGAGAGAGTATGAAATATGGTTGTGCACCTCTATTTATATGAGTTTCCAAAAGTGACCGTTAGGGTTTAGAAAGATCGGGCTAGTCCGTGGTTGTCACCGGACTATTCCGGTGTGCTGTATGTAGCAAACCCTAATTGTCCTGAAATATCGGACTAGTCCGACTAGGAGCGGACTTGTCCGATTTCGCTTCTGGAAATCTTCGGACTAGTCCGATAGTCATGGGACTTGTCCGGACATGTGAAACCCTATGTGTATTGGGTGACAAGTCCGCACTTGGAGGACTTGTCCGATTTAGTTCAGAGGGTTTTTCGGACTAGTCCGTGCAAATATCGGACCTGTCCGATTTGGACACATAGGTCTCACATAGGTCTCACAAGGTATCCAAGCTTGCTTGGGTCCTCTCAAGTTAGTCACAAGAGTCTTGGGCACCCACACACAAGTTTACAAATTCTTGTGGCGTGGCCCTGCATATTTAGCAAATACATTTCCAAATTTGTCTTTCATAAGTACATACGAAGCATCAAAAGTACGAAATAATATTTGCAAGTCAAATTCATTCGATTTTTCCTTAACAAAGTTAATTTTCTTCTTAGCATGATCATTTGTGGACATGTGTTTGTTCTTGTTAAACCCAAGACCATCATTGACATTAGGAGTCTAGTGATCATATATGCACTACATGCATATTTGATCTTCTCCTTGTCAAAGATGCCACTTTGGGAAGGATGCTTTGCATGAGAAGGAGAAGAATGAGATTTGACAACATTATTCTTAATAGAACATGTGTAGGTTGCAATTGTTGTCAAACTTACACCTTTGGAAGGTGAGCTTTTGGAGGAGGAGGAGTCACATTGCTTGAGTGACACAACTTGCACTTCAAGAATATTGTTAACCTTTGACAAGTTAGCAAGTTCATCCTTGATTGCAAGGTGTGAGTCTTCTAGCTCTAAGTAAGTTTCCTTACTC
Source organism: Tuctoria greenei (assembly GCA_036927565.1). Taxonomy (NCBI): domain Eukaryota; kingdom Viridiplantae; phylum Streptophyta; class Magnoliopsida; order Poales; family Poaceae; genus Tuctoria; species Tuctoria greenei. The sequence continues at coordinate 151,606,287 of JAYESD010000007.1, forward strand.
AAGGCTAGCTCATGCTCAAGTGACTTGCTCTTCTCTCTTTCAAGATCAAGGAGTTTCTCAACCTCTTGATACCTCCTCCTTTCACGGATAAGCATATCTTCATGTCAGTTGACAAGCTCCTCCTTCTCAAATATTTCATCCGACAATATTTTCATTTTCTTTAATGCATCTTTACCCAATCCTCTAAAGATTTCCTCATTTCCACTAGAACTGTCAATCATTAATAGAGGAATTTAGTGAGGGAGGAGTGAGTGGAACCTTTTTCTTGCCTTCCTTAGTCATAAGGCAAGTGTGATTGTGAGTCTCCCATTCTCCCATGTTTGGGAAGAGTGTAGACCTCTTCATGGGTTTCTAGATGACAATGGTGGCCATCTCCTCCTCTTCATCGGAGGAGGAATCGTCATGTGAGTCCCACTCCTTGCCGATGTGCGCTTGATGAGCTTGTCGCCTTTTCTGAATATCTCCTTCACTTGAGGCTTCATTTCCCTTTTCCTATTGTTCTCTTCATAGGTGCAGTCAACCATGAAGTGGCCGTACTCACCACAATTATAGCAAGTGTGTCGAGCCTTAGATTTTCCATTCTCTTTGCTTTTCCCATCATTTGAGTTGCTGCCATGTCTTCTTTTCATCATGAGCTTGAATTTCTTGATGAAGAGTACCATCTCTTCATCATCTAGGTCAGTGCTCACGTCACTTGTATCTTCCTCGTCTTGAGCTTCACGAGTTTCCTTTCCTTTAGGCCTGCATGTTGCTTTGAGAGCAACTTCCTTCTTTTTGGAGGAGGTGGGCTCACGTAGATCTTTGACGTATTGGGCTTCCTTTTACATCATCTCATGGTTTATGATCTTGCCCAATAGCTCATCCGGGGTCATTTTGTGGAACCCGGATCTTTCTTGGATCATTGAGCGTAATGTGACGTTTCTTGGCATAAGAGCTCTAATCTTCATTTTAACCACCTCATGGTCAGTCCACTTCTTGCTTCCGTAGGCGCAGATCTTATTGATGAGCGCCTTCATCCGGTTGTACATGTCTTGAGGTGATTCGCCTTCCTCAATAGAAAATCTCCCCAACTCTCCTTCAAGCATCTCAATTTTGGCTCGGACTGACTTATTTCCCTCATGAGCTGTTTTAAGTGTATCCCAGATTTCTTTTGCACTTTCTAGTCCATCAATCTTTGTGAACTCCTCTTTGCTCAGTGATGAGGTGATCACTGCAACAGCTTGTGCGTTGCGGTGGATTTCTTGTTCTTGTTCCGGAGTGAGCTCTTCGTCCGTATCCAGGATATCTACACCGGTGCAAAAAATATGCCAAAGACTAGGATTCAAAAAGATTAGATGCATCTTCATATTGTATTTCCACATGGTGTAGTCATTTCTGTCAAATTGCGGAGGCTTTCCCATGGGAATAGAAAGATAGTGATTATTTGAATTAAGACGATAAAAATTGTAAGGATATCGGGACTAGTCGTGATGACCACTCCCCGTCGTCTTCTCTTCTTATTTTCATTTTGTGCCAACAGTTTCTTCCCCAGAAGTGCCTTCAGTTGACGTACTTTTTCATCATCATGTGGATTTTCTCTTAGTACATCGAAGGCTTTAGTTTCTTGCTCTTCCTTGGTGTTGAGCACCTTCGAAATCTCGTTGTTCTTCTCAAGGGCCATTGATCTCTACGAGCGTTGAGTCTTGTTGATGGAGAAACTGCTCAGATACCAATTGAATGTGGCCTAGAGGGGGGTGAATAGGCTTTGAAAATTTTATGCACACTTAATCAAACGGTCAAAAACTTGATTGAGCGGACTTGTCTGGTTGTGTGGGCGAACTAGTCTGATGTGCCAGGTGTATGCCGATTTGGCTAAGTATCGATACATGATTTAAATTCTTTTTAAGCAGCGAAAATGTGGACAACAGATAAGATTACTTGAATATAAAATTGATGTCGTGAAGTTGCATGTGAAAAAAAATTTGCAATTCAAGTTATGATATTGATCAACTATGTGACCTAATCAAGATGCAAAAGTAAAGAACACGAGACACCGATTTTTACTGAGCTTTGATCTCACCAAAGAGATATACTCCTCGTTGAGGATGCCCACACAGAGTCGGGTCTTTTCAAACCCTTTTCCTCTTCAAGTCACCACACAAGGCCGACTTTATTCCACTATCAAGGGCAATCACCGAGTTTATGGGGCAACCTCACACATTGAGGGCTCCCCCAATAATTACAATGAGAAAATGATCAAATAAAATCAAAAATATTACAAGAAAGAGCGTGATTGTCAAGATATCAAACCCCAAGAGCTCAACGACGTGTAGACGACGATCTCCCAATACCAAATCTAAGTGTTCAATTGGTTTTCACCTTTTTGGACTTTAGATGTGTGGGGATATGTGTTTTTGGGCTCTTGGGACAGGTGGTGGCGCTAGGGTTTATGATTTTGATGGTACGAATCGAAAGTTGTTATTGTTTCCGAAAGGTTACCATTAGAAATCCCGATGACCGGACTAGTCCGTACTGGGTACCAGACTTGTTAGGTGTGCTGTGTGAAAGTCGGTGTGGAATGCAACACACTAGAAACCCTAATTGAGTGAGCTATACCGGACTATTCCGGTGGATGTCCAGACTTGTCCGGTGCCATGTGTAATTCAACTACAGAGAGTTGAACGGACTAGTCCAATCTAAGAACGGACTTGTCCGGTGCTATATGTAATTGAACTCCAGAGTGTTTAACAGACTAGTCTTGTCCTGTGAATGGACTTGTCCAGAGTGCACTAAAAAGGATTTACAGAGACATTAACGGACTAGTCCAATCCATGATCGATCTAGTTCGGTGCACTGTGTTACTGGATTCCAGAAAGGTTAACAGACTAGTTCGGTCCACGATCAGACTAGTCCGATGCACATTGTACTTGGACAACCGAGAGTTTAACGGATTAGTCCGGTCCACGAATGGACTAGTCCGGTCCTCAGTGAATTTTAGGTGTTATTAGGCACTTACCCCTATGCAAAGACTTTAGCGCTTGGGATGTGTCTCTCACACACATCCTATACATTTTAACCTATTTTGTGCTTCAGTTGTCTGTTGGGCTTTTCTCTTTTGTACACCACTTCATTATTCACCTTTTTGAGTTCACCAAACTATCTTATTTTGCTTAACCTGCAGTCATCTCAACAAATTAATTAGGATCTCATTTTTTTGCCATCAATCATCCAAAACCTACAAGGGATTGCCTGCTTGCACTTTCACTAGCTTATTTGAACCCCACTAAGGTTTTACCGGTGCTGATGTCTCCAACTGAGCACATCCAACCAAGGGACCCCTCTTGCGCCATTCGAATCCCAAGGTAGTCCTACCATCTCTACAAAACCATCCGACTACCCCTTCCCTGAGCATTCCAACTGGTCCGAACAGTACTGGCAACTCACTAATTAGTCAGCTAAGCCGCACCCATACTGGTCCTCGAAAGCACTCTCTACAGCGATACCTTCTATTCTACGCGACAAACTTGCGAAACAAACATTACAATAAAATATTGCTAAAATATTACTCAATATGCCATGATATGTATAATTTGTGCTATTTTGAGGTTAAACTTGTTAATGAGTTGCTATTAATGTTTACTAACTAGTTATAATGATTTTTAACAAGTTTGAATATGTTTTGAATTGATTTGAGTCAATTTAGATGCAATTCAGCAATGACAGATTCAGGTGGCCAGACAAGTCAACACTGCGGATTAGACTAGTCTTCCCTGTCTAGAACAGCAACCATAGGGCTTTTCTAGACAACAAGATTTAGGGTTGAATCACATGGACAATTAAATGTAGAGGGTGTACTGTGTGTTTAGATATCCAAAGGTCGAGAATTAGGTGTTGAATCTTCATGCTAGGGTTTGATAATGAGGTGTTGAGGATGATTTGGTGACGAAGAATGTTGATGTCAAAGAGTTGATGAAGATCGCACTTGCGTGGTCCTTCTCCTTCTTCTCCTCCTTATCTTAGCTGCTACCCCTTCTCTTGATTATGGCACACAACAAAAGACGACAACAAGGGTTTCTCAACTTATTGGAAAGTTTGGGCGTATTGGCTTGCTTATATAGGGGTGAGGTGGTAGGGTTATGGGGTGGATTTCAAGTAGAATTTGGTGGGGATGAGTAGGACCCGTGGTAGGGACCACTTGGACTCCTCTGACATTGGGCGCGAAGCCCTTGGGCCCAATTGAGGCAATTACCCAATAACATGATGTGGAAGAAAAATAGAATCCATGTTGGACTCTGAAGGCTGGACTAGTCCGCAAAGATGGCCGAACAAGTCCGTTTTGGAATAGCGAAATCGGACAAGTCCGGTGCTGGAGGTCGGACAAGTACGGGGCTTGGCAATTGAATTGGTCTGGATTGAATCAACATCGGACTAGTCCGCTCAGGGTCAGACAAGTCCGAGCAACATCAGAAACTACATCGGACTAGTCCGTGCAATGTGCCGGACATGTCAGGAGTTCTGAAGACTGAATTTTCTGAAATGGAAAAGGGACACCAGACTAGTCTGGGGTAGGGGCCGAACAAGTCCACTCCCGAACAGGATTAAATTGCTGATTAGCCCTGAACTCATTTTAATTTATTCCTTTCTAGGTTGCTTAATTTTAAACAAGTATGAGGAGCCCACCTCAAAAGCTAATCTTCTTCGCCTTTTATCCGCATAATCTTTTTGTCTTGATTGAACAGCCCTCCAATTCTCGCGGATCGTCTGAACTTTCTTTTTGACATCCTGTATTACATCTGTCCAAATACATGAGTTTCTCCTATCTCATTCAAAAACAAGGGTGTTCTACACCTTCTCTCATACAATGCTTCATATGGTGACATCTTCAAGCTTGCTTGGTAACTGTTGTTGTAGGAGAATTCAGCATATGGCAAGTTATGTTCCAACTTCCTCCATACTTTAGCGCACAAGCTATTAGCATGTCTTCCAATATCTGTTTTGTTCTCTCAATTTGTCAATCCGTCCGAGGGTATTATGCATAACTGAATTTCAATTGAGTTCTCGTAGACTCGTGCAGCTTTTGCCAAAACCTTGAGGTAATTTGAGAACCTCTGTCGGATACTATTTTCTTTGGTACTCCGTGTAAACACACTATCCTTCACATATACAATTCTGCCAACTTTGCTCCACTATGTATAGTCTTGACATGAAAGAAATGCACTGATTTTGTCAACCGATCCACAATAACCCATATTGAATCATAACCTGCTGGAGTGCGAGGCAAACCAACTATAAAATCCATACCAACCTCTTCCCATTTCCATTCCAAAATCTTCAATGGCAGCAATAATCCAGCTGGCTTTGATGTTCAGCCTTGACTCGTTGGCATACATCACATAATGCAACATATTCAGCTATGTCCCTTTTCATGCCATCCCACCAGTAGCATGTCTTTAGATCCTTGTACATCTTCGTACAACCGGGATGGATGGAGTAAAGTGAGTCATGTGCCTCCTTTAATATCGTCTATCAGAGACGCTTCTCATTATGCACAACAATTCGTTTTCCAAGCGATAGAGTACCATGGTCGTCCTCATCAAATCTGAATTCTCTCCCTTCTTGGGCCCTTTCTTTGATTTCTTGGATTTCCTTATCCTTCGTTTGACCTTCTCGGATTTCCTGTTCCAAGGTTAGATTTAACTCCATTATTCCCATCTCATTCACAAATCCAAGATTTAACCGTTCGAACTCCTTGCGTAGCTCAGATGGAAACTCCCTAACATTGTGCTGGTGGCTTGATCCCTTTCAACTCAAAGCATCAGCCACTATGTTGGCTTTTCCTGGATGATAATTGATTCATAAATCATAATCCTTAAGGAGTTTCAACCATCGTCTTTGCCTCAACTTCAGATCCATTTGCGCGAATATGTACTTGAGACTCTTATGGTCCGTATAAATCTCGCATCTATGACCAAGAACGTAATGTCTCCAAATCTTCAACGCATGCACTAAGGCTGCAAGTTCGAGATCATGGGTAGGATAATTCTGCTCATGTTTCTTCAATTGCCTGGATGCATAAGATACTACTCGGCCTTCTTGCATCAATACACAACCAAGTCCTTGCCTTGAAGAATCACAATAGATATTAAAACTCATGCTTACGTCTAGCAACGTCAACACTGGTGCGGTCGTCAATCTCTTCTTTTGCTCCTCAAAACTGTCTTGACAAGCTTGAGTCCACTTGAAAGGCTTCTCCTTCATTAATAGTTCAGTCATGGGCTTTGGTATTTTGGAAACGTCCTGTCCTTGGTGAACCGATGGTAATATCCAGCCATTCTAAGAAAACTCCTTATTTCCTTCACATTCGGCGGCGGTTCCCACTTTAGCACATCTCTAACCTTTGTTGGGTCAATCGACACTCCTCATCCGGAGATGACATGGACTAGGAATGATATCTCCCTTAACCAGAATTGGCACTTGTTAAACTTGGCATACAACTGGTGATCTCGTAATTTCTGCAATGTCAACCTTAAATGCTTTTCGTGGTCCTCGTCCCTTTTCGAGTAGATCATGATGTCTTCAGTGAACACTACCATGAACTTATCCAAATACTCCATATAGACCTTATTCATGAGATACATGAAGTATGCGGGTGCGTTAGTCGATCCAAATGACATGACTGCATACTCATTGGATCCACACCGTGTCCTGAAAAGCTGTTTTGGCACTACAGGAAACGCGATCATCGGCGACGGCTATATTCATCTGCGACGGCTATATTTATTTGCAAATAAATTAAATTGCGATGATCGCCCTTGAGCCATCTCAAATAAAATAGCCGTTGCAAATAAACACTTATTTGCGACGGCTGCCGTCGGCGCCGTCGCAAATAAGATTTATTTGCGACGGCCAACCCTAGTGCCGTCACAAATTAACTTACAGTCGCAATTAAGTGACTTATTTGCGACGGCTCCAGAACTTACCGTCACAAATAAGGTTAATTGCGACGGCCTTAGCCTATGGCTGTCGCAATTAAACTAGCCGTCGCAAATAAGGGCTAATATCTGCCCCATCGGGCCCGATAGCTCATTCCACACCGCCCCACCCCCATCCTCCCGCGCCCGCCGCCGCGCCCCCGCTGCGCCAGTCGCCGCCCCGCCTCCTCCCCCGCCGCGCCCCCGCCGCCTCCCCCTCCGACCCCACCGCGCCAGCCGCCGCATCAGCCCCGCCGTGCCTGCGGATGCCGCCGGCCGCCCCGGACGCGCCGTTCGACGCCGCTGACCTCCTCCGGCGCTGCCGGGCTCCTCCGACACCTCCCCAGCGGACTCCCCCGATGCCCAACGTACGTATGATATTTTCTTTCTTCTCCGTTGCTAGTTCATTGCTTGCCGTAGATATTCCCAAGGTATTTTTCTGAATATGATGGATGGATAGACAGATGAAGTCATGTATAGCTGCATAGAAAGATGAATATGGATGGATTTTCTAAATATTTTGTGTATATTTCGCAAGGTAGTTCATTGCTAGTTCATTGCTTGCCGTTGATAATACATTGTTCTCTGCTGGACCATCTTTGAGCGTGCAGTGGAGAACAGCGGGGCTATGCTGCCGAAATTTCGTTCGAATCCGGATCAGGCGTCTCATCATAAGCACGCTCCGCTTGGTCACTCTTGGGTGGGTTTAGGATCTATCTGCCTAGGTTGTAGGGCCATGACATAACATAGCAATAAAACTAATAATATTTCATGTTAAACTGCAGAGCCGAACATGGGTGAAGACCGCAATTGGATGTATACTGGCTGGAAGAGCAGAACTGGTGGTCACTCAGATGAGTGGTTTATCAAGTTAGATCAATTTTTTGATCGAGCATTTTCGTTGTCAACGGAAGATATGGTGCGGTGCCCATGTACAAAATGCCAAAACACCGAGTTTTTGAGAAGATTGGAGCTTTCGTTTCACTTATGTCGAAACGGTTTCACTCCACATTATGAAGTTTGGACCTTTCATGGCGAGACTAATTCTTGAGTTATAGCCGAAGTGGATGAGGATGATGATATAACAGAGGTTGATAGGATGGATGAAATGCTAGAAGCTCTGGAAGTGGAGGATCCTCTTACAAATGAGGCAGATAAGTTCTTTGAGGATCTGAAGAAGTCACAAGAGCCGTTGCATGAACACACAGTTGTGACCGTACTTGCTTTCTTGACTAGATTTATGGCAATTAAGTCCAAGTACTTTTTTTCCATCCACTGCTACAATGATCTCATGAAATTGATCTGCGATATCCTTCCACAACCTCACAATGTGCCACCAGATATGTATCATTCAAAGATCAAGATATCTGGTCTTGGTATGAAGTATAAGAAAATTGATGTGCGTCCAAACAATTGCATGCTATTCTGGAAAGAGCACGCCAACGAGAAGATGTGCTTGAAATGTGGTAAATCGAGGTATGTCGAAGTTGCTAATGACAATGGCGATAATGTGATGACAGATGTCGCACATAAGCAGCTTCGTTACTTGCCTGTGACACCCCGGTTGAAGCGGTTGTTTCTTTCAAAAAGAACCACAAGACACATGAGATGACATAAAGAAGGTAAACGTGAGAACAAAGCATTCTTGACGCATCCGTCCAACGGTGATGCATGGAAGGCGCTAGACCATTTGGATCAAGACTTTTCTCGTGATGCGAGGAATGTTCGCATCAGATTAGCGACAGACGGATTCTCACCGTTCAGTATGAACGCCACACCATACTCATGTTGGCCCGTCTTTGTCATTCCGTACAACCCGCCACCTGCTTTTTGTACGAAGAACGGGTTCATGTTTCTCAGCCACATGGTACCTGGACCTGATCATCCCGGGTCACGTCTCAACGTGATGTTAAAATAGCTGATCGAAGAATTGAAAGTCTTGTGGACAGGAGTTGAAGCGTACAACAGTTACAAGAAGCAGAAATTCAACTTTTGAGCTGCTTATTTGTGGTCTGTCCATGATTTGCCGGCATATGACATGTTTTCTGGATGGAGCACTCACAGTCATCTGACGTGCCCGTTATGTGCTTCATACACGAATTGCTTTCGACTAAATCATGGAGGCAAAATATCTTACTTCGATTGTCACGGACGTTGGCTGCCCTCGAATCATATATTTAGGCAGCAGAGGCATGTCTTTTGAAAGAACACTGTTGTCACTAAAGGACCACTGAAGCGTCTCAACGGGTCAGAAATTTCTGATATGTTGGACAAACTGGTGCTTGATGAAGGTTGTCCTGGATATTTTGTAGGTTATGGAGAGGAACACAATTGGACTGACATATGTGGACTTTGGGAGCTACCGTATGTGAAGTCGTTGATTCTAATGCACAACATTGATGTCATGCATCAGGAGCGTAACATGAGCAAAAGTATCATAAGCACTTGCATGGATATGCCTGGCAAAACGAAAGACAATTATAAAGATAGACTAGATTTGGCAGACATTTGTCACCGTCCAACTCTTGAAATCTCTGAAGGTGTTGGAGACCTGCGAGAGGCAGCTCCACGCAGGCTTCTTTGGTGACCACAGCTGGTCATCGCGCCTTGCAGAGGGACATTAAGATGAAGTCCCTCTGACAAACTGTAGAAGACAACTTCAGGCGACAAGAGGAGTCGGAACGCCAAAGGATCACGATGGAGGCCACGATCCAAACCCAAGCAGCAGCATTGGCGCAGATGCGAGAAGCAATGGAGGTAACAAAATAAAAACTAAAGTTCTCATTAATTTAGCGTAAATGACTTACTAATAGATATCATTTAATGTTTGCAATGACAGGCCATGGCTCGGGCGTAGGGTCTCGGGGTCCAGCTACTGGTACTACCATCGGTCCTTCCAGGCGATCCTTCTTCTACGGGTCAAGTAATTTTCTATGTAATCCTTCTTCTCCAGCATAAAAAGATTGAGATAGAAGAAAGAGGGAGATAGTTAGATAGAGAAAATGATTGAGATAGAAGAAAGAGAGAGATAAAAGAAAGAGAGAGACAGAAGAAAGAGTGAAATATAGTTAGATAGAGTAGGAGAGGAATGAAGAGAGAGAGGAAGATGTAGATGGAGATAGAGGGAGGGGAAGATAGAGGGAGGGAGATGTACATGGAGATAGAGGGAGGAAGATAGAGGGAAAAGGATAGCAATAGAAAGATAGAGTGAGAGAGAAAGAGAGAAATGAAAAGAGAGAGGAAGAGAGGGGGATCTAGATGAAGATAGAGGGAGAGGAAGGGAGGGAGAGAGATGTTGATGCATTTATATTCTAACTCTAAGTTTCATTAATTGCAGGGATCCACAATGGCTGCACAAATGCCGTCGCCGTCGCTACCACCACCTGGAATGAGGCACGACGACAACTTCGACTTTGGAGGTGGCTCTGGAGGTGGCTACGGAGGTCAGACGGGCGAGTGAGCCCATGTTTAGTTTGTTGATGTTGGTGCCATATTTCGACGATGTGTTGTGATGTGTTTTGAGACTGTTGTGATGTGTTGTGATGTTTATATTGCCTGTTCTGTGATCCTGGCCATTGAGCCCACTAGTATTTTCTGTTTTTTTTTTAAATAAACATCCTTATTTGTGACGGCTTTTTATACAGTACCGTCGCAAATAAGGATCCTGGCCGTCGCAATTAAGCCACTGCTATTGGCGACGGCCAGGCCATCGCAAATAAGCATTAATTGCAATGGCCAGGCCGTCGCAAATAGGGGCGTGGGTCCCAAGGAATGACACGTGGACCCTGCCGACTGAACTTATTTGAGACGGCCTGGCCGTTGTAAATAGAGTTTTAATTGGGACGACCGGGCCGTCGCAAATACTGTTGCGGGGCCCACCAGCCCCCTGGCGATAACTTGCGACGACCACTTTGAGCCGTCGCAATTAAGCTTATTTGCGACGATGACTGTCGCAAATAAGCTTAATTGCGATGACTAATTTGAGACGGCTAGAAGACGTCACAAATAAGAAAAGTCGTTGCAAATTGCTTATTTGCGACGGCCCTGGCCGTCGCAAATCGTCGGGATTCTTGTAGTGTGGGTATGTCTGATGGTCTAATATTCATTTGGAAATATCACGACCGAAGATCAATATTAAATAATATTCTGAATCCCTTCATTTGGTCGAACTGAACCTCTAAGCGGGGCAGTGTATACTTATTCTTAATTGTCACCTCATTGACAGATCGGTAATCCACAGACATTCTTTGGGATCCATCTTTTTTATCTACGAAAAGCACTGAGGCTCCCCATGGCAATGAACCTGGGCATATAAAACCCTTCTCTAATTGCTCTTAAATCTGCTTCTTGAGCTTTGATAATTCCTTAGGAGGCATCCTATATGGCATCTTTGTTATAGGTGTAGTTCCAGGTATTAAATCAATGACGAACTCAATGTCACGACTAGGTGGCATACCTGACAATTCCTCAGGAAACACTTCATGGTACTTATGAACAACGGGAATTTCCTGCAAAGTTACTCCTGCATGATTTACCATTGCCTGCTCGGTTGTAGGCTGAACTGCTTTGAATTCTATACTTACTCCTTTGTTTGTCAATTGCACTGTCTGAGTGGCACACTGAATCACTCCGTTATGCTTCCTTAGCCAATCATGTCCAGGTATGATGTCCAAGCCATGTGAATTCAGTACTATAGGGTTGACGAGGAAATCTACCCCCTTACGGAAATACTTACTTTTGGATATACTATATTCGTCCTCGTCTCCCCTCTAGAATATTTAATTATATGAGTATACCTCAGGTATGATATAGGCATGCTATGCTTTGCAACATACTTTGATGAGATGAATGAATGGGATGCTCCAGAATCAAATAATAAAGTAGCAGGGTTGGAGTTTGAGAGAAACATATCTGTGAGATCTATGTGTGCTTAATACATTGGCTATGGTGATAAAGTTTTGAATTCTACCAAAACACCTTTATCATCAAGGTATGACTCTAGGTCCGAGCTCCACAAAGGTCCGACGATAGGTCCAGCTTGTTTTAGGTAGCTCCGGCAAGGTCCGACGTAAGGTCTGACTAGCTTTGGTTAGCTCCAGCGCTAGGTCCGACTAGCTTTGGTAAGCTCCGAAGCTAGGTCCTGCTAGCTTTGGTAAGCTCTAGTTCAAGGTCCGGTTAGCTTTGGCAAGGTTCAGAGCATGATCGCACTGGTTCTAATTTTAACTTGCAATATTTCAAACTTGTTTTTTGGATTATCGAAAGTTTCTTAGTAATCTTTTATTAAGTTTTTGGTGTGTTTTGATGGTTATGGCTGATATTGTTTTTGCTATGGTATGCAACATGCTTACGTGAGGTGCTCACATAAGGGTGTTGTGGTTTCAGAACTAACATGAGTCAAGTCGAGGACTTGTGCTCGGAAGTATTGGTTGTTTATTCATGTGCAGGTGTTGCTTGAGTTCAAGACATGGCTGGTGACGGGATCCATTGAACTAGTCTTAGGGATAAGATGAGGTTCAACAACAAGGTTTGGGAGGAATTGTGGTTGAGTTGATCAGGAGGTCGCACAACATGTATGAATTAAGAAAAATGCATATGAAGGTATCGTGGGTGTTCTTGGAATGTGTTTTCATGTGTGCAAGGAGTGCATGGACATGGCTACATGGTTTTGAGGCATGATGAAGAGATGTGGACGTAAAAAATTGGTCGGAAAGGTCCAACCGACTAGGTTATCGACTCAGGCTGCGGTTGAGTCGTGTTTGACTCAAATATGGAAAGTTTTGAGTTGGTTATGATAGGATTTCGTGTGGATCACAAACTTGAGTTGTTTTAGGAATGTGGGATACGTTCCTAAGGTGTTTGGAAGTCTTAAGATTGCTTCTATCTGCGTATAAAAGAGTCTTGAGCAGTTATGGAAAGTTTCAATTCATGAATTGAGTAGGATTGGAGTCCTAGTTAAGTTTGGGTTGGTCTAAGGTCTGGTTATATAAGCAAGGGAGGCCAGAGCTCGTGGTGCATGACTTTGGGGGATGTTCCACTTGTGGTTTGATCAATAAAATTCGTAGTTTGAAGGAACTTTTGTGCATTGTTCGTCCGACTTGTTTTCGTTAAGTCTTTCTCGTCGAGTTTCTGCACAACACTACATTTCTCGTCGTGTTTTATAGATCCGATTGACGTGATTCTTCTTGGGTTGTCTTCAAATCTAAATTTTCTATCATTTCTCAAAATTTCACGGTCATTGGATTTGTCATTTCGAATATACACGAGCTTCTTTGCAGTGTTCCAGAAGTGTTTTTTCTCGGGTAGGACAGATTGACCTTTGTTCGATCTTTCGATTGTAACTTGAGTTTCTCTCGACAGATTTTCGTGATTCATTTTGTGACGTCTTTGTGATTTGATTCTCTACGATCTATGGTTTTGTCACAATTGATCACATTTATATTAGTTGCACACACGATTTCTTTAACATATAATTTTCTGCCGAGGGGTGTTTTCGTTGCTTCCGCTGAAAAGTTTTAATCTACCATTTACCCCCCTCCGTAGCTTTACACATGCTCTTCGATCCTACAATTGGTATCAGAGCCACGGTGCTCTAATCCTTGTGTTTGCACGTGCTTTTGACTAATCCTCATGGAGAAATACTCGGCAAAACCATGTGTGTTTGTTGGTATTGATTTTCAGGTTTGGAAGGCACACATGGAAGCTTTTATCCAGGCGCAAGGCTTCACAATATGGGAAAAAGTGTACAAGCCTTACGACGTTCCACCGAAAGAGCAAGTCATGGATACAAACCTAAGAAATATTGACAACAACAACAAAGCCCGCAACTTGATAATCCAAGGACTAACTCAGAGCGACTTCATCGTGTTGCACACCTCCAATCGGCGTACGATGTGTGGAGAGCACTTTGTGACTACCACGAAGGATACAACACGATCAAGGAGGTAAGACAGGATATGTTCAAGAAAAAATGCATGCGCTTTGAGATGCGACCTGATGATTCCATTGATGACCTCTTTGCTCGCTTTAATAAAATTCTTAGCAACTTGCGTAGAGTCAATGTTAATTTTTCAGATGGTGAAAATGCTAGGGAATTACTTAATGCAATAGACATGCCAGTTTGGGAGATGAAAGTCACATATATTTGAGAATCTACTTTCGTGAGTACACTTTGAATGTTGTCTAGAGGGGGGGGGGTTGAATAGGCCTTTTTTGAATTTAGTCAGAATCTGCAACACTTAACAGACTGATCAAATCCCGAGATATCAGACTAGTCCGGTAGAGTGCGGATAGTCCGGTGCGTGCAGACTAGATTGATCAATTTTGATCAATGAGTTCAATACAAGCACAGTACACAGCGGAATATAGTATGTAACTTGAAAGTATTGAGTCAATGAAGCTAAGTATAATGCAAACCAATTCTTGTTTCAAAGTTGTAACTTAGGTTATGCAAGATTGAAAAAACCCTAGAATGTAATATGAAAATTAAGAACAAGTTTGACACAATAGTTGATCCCGTGGTTCGGTTCCCACAGAGCCAACCTACATCCATGTTTAGGAGTCCACAAAAGGACCGGGTCTTTTCCAATCCTAACCTCGTCGAATCGCCACGGAGGCCGATTCTCTTCCACTAATCACAAGCGGCAAATCACCAAGTTCAAAGGATTCTCACAAGTTGAGGGCTCCCATAGATTACAAATCAAACACCACCAAGAACACACTAGTAAGATTTACAATAAAACTGCAGGAGTGTGTTAGAGAATCAAACCCAAGAGATCAAAAATGTGAATCGTGTCTCTCCTTTGATCTAAGATGAATCCTCAAGGATTTGATCTTTCCTGCGTTGGATTTTGTAGAGAGATGTGTTTTCTAAGCTCTTGGAGGGTGTGACGGCGCAGGGAGTCAAGAGATGTTAAAGTAGGGTCGTGCACATCTATTTATATGGTGTTTCCAAAAGTTACCATTAGGGTTTCGAGAGTCCGAACTAGTCCGAAGCGGAGTTCGGACTAGTCCGGTGTGCGGCGTGCAGGAAACCCTATGTTCTTAGGAAGATCGGACTTGTCTGACTTAAGGCGGACTAGTCCGATTTAGGCTCTGGAAAAGTTCGGACTAGTCCGATTATTATCCGACTAATCTAGCTGTGGTGAATCCCTTAGTGAATTGGACAAGTCCGCATTTAGAGTACTTGTCCGATTTTAGTCAAACAGGTTATCGGACTAGTCTGAATATTATCGGACTTGTCTGATGTCGTGCAAAGTTGTGAAGTATACATGACTAGTCCGTGCTGGGGAGGACTAGTCTGATTTTAGTCAGAAAGATATCAGACTAGTTCGTGGTAATATCGGACTGGTCTGGTCTGTGTAAACCTGCACTGTGCAGACAAGTCCGCACTGGGAGGACTTGTTCGATTATGAACAGAGGGATTATCAGACTAGTACAGATATTATCAGACTAGTCCGAACCTGTATAAATTAGTGCATTGAGTGAGTTTTCTTGTGATTGAGCTCTTGGGGTGTGTTTCTCCAACACACTCCATACAAAATTATCTAATCTATTTAGCTCTTTAGCTCTTTTTCGTATAGATCCTCATTCTCCTTTCTTTTTACGCTTTCTTCATAATTTCTTTTTAAGACCTGCTCTCATCTCAACAATTTGGTTAGGATCTCATTTGTTTGTCATAAATCAACCAAAACCCACAAGGGATGCCTAGATGCACTTTCAATCTCCCCCTTTTTGGTGATTGATGACAACCAGTTGAGATTTCACAAAATATGTTAAAAATATAGAATTTTCATGAAGTGTGAACATATGACTTAGGTACAAGTTAAGCAATTTAAACACATTTCATATGTGCACTCTTTATGGTGGGGTGTAAAACTACGTGAGTGTGAGCAATAATTGTGATGAGAATGAAGTGATTGACATTAAAATATCAATATCAAGCATATATGTCAATTTTAAGGCAAACCACAAATTTCATAACATAAGAAATGCCATTCCATCACACCACAATACCAAAGCTAGAGATAATAGTATTAAAGTTTTACAACCCAAGAGAGAGACAAAAAGATACAAAGATGAAGGACTCATCTCTCAACCTACAACTAGAATCTAGTGACTCCCCCTCACTCTCTCCCCCTTTGGCATTAAGACACCAAAAAGAAAGAGAGGAGAGATCTAGTGGCTCATTCCTCGCTGTCGGTTCTTTCCTCGTCTTCATCTTCATCGGCAGGTTGGGTAGGAGGAGCAGGAGCGGATCCACTCGAAGTTCCCCAAATGCCAAAGTAAGCAAGCTTTGAGGGAGTCAAGGGTGAAAGCTCAGTGAAATCAAAGTTTTAATCTTCAGAGATGATCGTGGAACCAATAGGCTCGATCTCCAGCTTCTGGCAAATGTGTTAGACATTTTCTTTGACTTACCGCGTATCAGCCTTCCTTGCCTTGTTCAGCTCATGAGCTTTCACTTCGGCCTTCTTGCATGAGTTGAAGATAGCTGCCAAGTACTTCAAGATTCAACTAGGAGAAACTTTTTGGGGAGGGGCCCTAGTGGTGGGAGCAGTCCTCTCATCTCCTCTAGCTCCCCTTGGAGCCTCTTCACTGGACATTGGAGATGGAGCAGCTTGGACAGTGGCTTGGGTAGGCTTTTGGGGCCTCAAAGGAGTGTGCTCCACATCCTTCACGAACTCGATCCCGGTGACCTTCTCAATCATAAACATCAAGTAGGGGGCATAGCCACAGGATCTATTCGGCGTGCAAGAGATGTTGACCATATAATTCTAGATATAGTCAAAGATGGCAAACTTCTAGTTCTTGCTTATTACTTTCATCAAGGTCCTCAAGTAACATTGGACACTTCCTGCATCCCCATCTTTTGGTGCTATTGTCTTTCTCAGCACCCTGTTAAGAACCATGATGAAGGGCTTCATGTCCATGGATGATGGAGGGTTGAACGTCAGAGTAGTATCATAGAGGAAGTCCATCTTGTCCTTTCCTAAGACACCGATGTTGTGGATAGTCAGCTCATTGTTGCCAGTGTCTTCTAGGTGAAGGAGTCATGCAAAATCATCATAAGTTATGGTGTACTTGGATCCATAAGTCATCCAAGTCACCCTTTCCTCCTCATCACTCGCAAAGAAACAAGTGGCATAGAACTGAAAAATAACTTCATCATTCCAGTGATATCTGAAGGCAAACAGATCCTTCAGTCCATGCCTGGCAGCAGCCTCCACAATCTGATCAAAAGATCCACAACTGCTCCTCTCAAAGTGATCCCAGTCGTCCACTGGCTGCGGACCACTAGAGTTTTCATGGTAAGGTAAACTGAGCTGTAGAAGTCCGCATGAAAATTGCTCCAAAACCTAGCATCAGCAACCTTCTTGGGTCGGATGTAGCAATCCTCAAATCTAAGTTTGGAAGCAGTGTCGCTTCCCTTGCCGTTGAACTTCTCCTCGGAGGGGTCTCTGTTTCCCTGCCTCGGAGCATGCATCTTGAGAGGGCCGACTGAGCCCAAAGCAATCCCTTTTCCTTTGCCCTTCTCTTGGCGAGGAGCCGCTGAGCTGGAGCCAAATGTGTCCTTTTCCTTGGATGCAGGCTTCTTGGCAAGCACCTTACGTCGCACTTGAGGTGGGGAAGGTGCAGGCTCGGAGGGACGCTCTTGCCTTTTTTGAGCGCGAGACTCCGAAGCACGTGGCATGAAGTCTTGTTCCATCTCATCTTCATAGTCGGAGATGTTCTCGTTCGACATTGTCCTGAGAGAGCATTGCACAATGTATGGATAAAAATTGATGGCAAGGAAGTGCATTGAGGAATGAGAAATCAGGGTTGAGTTCAGTAAAAATCAGACTTGTCTGGTGTACAGGTACAAACTAGTCTGGTGCACCGGACATGTCCGTACATGGATCGGACTAGTCCGGTGTTCATCACCTCAAACCCTAACTAGACAACAAATGGTGATTCCCAAAGCAAAACTAGTTCAAGATAAATGTAATACAACAAGGAGGCATGTATTAATCGAGAGGAACTAGGCTATTTAGTCAACAATGAAGAAAATCACAATTTCTAGGGTTTGGGAGGAAATTTTACCGAATATCCTTGATTCTTGGAGATGGAGGGGTTGAAGGTGCGGACAAGTCCATGGTCTTCAATCCCTATGCAATGGAGATTGTTTTCCACCCAAACTTGGAGGGATTCGATGGGGAACAGAGGAAATCGCCTTGGGAGCACTCGAGCGATGAGAGAGAGCGTAGGGCAAGTTGTGAGGATGGAGAAGATTAGGTCTTGGCGGCGGATAGGGTTATATATTCAAAAAATTGGACTAATCCGTGGTTGACCGGACTAGTCCGGACTACCTAACACTCCACGAACTAGTCTGCAGTGTGCAGACTAGTCTGGGTAACCACGGACTAGTCCGTGTTCACCTAAACAGATTAGTTCAGCCCATTCGTATATATTTGATGGTTATTTTAAAGAAAAATAGGGGCCAAAACAATCAAGTAGTCTTGATGACTAAGATCAGTAAGCATACAACAATCAAGCAATGACCATAATTCATCAAGATCAAGTAGTTGAAAATAGTTTTTCAGAGAAAATTGAGAGAGATGATTTTCGCAACACAATTAAAATATTTTGAGGAATTCATTCAAGTATGCAAGTTTTCAAGCCACATTCCGAGCATCAAGGATGTTTAGTTCATTCCGGAGCTCGCAAAAACGTTTTTCATCAAGTGGCTTGGTGAATATATCGGCTAGTAGTTTTTCGGTGTTGACATGGAAAATAGCTATGTATCCTTTCATTGAGTGGTCTCTCAAAAAGTGATGTCGGATGTCTATGTGTTTGGTTCTAGAGTGCTCAACGGGATTATGGGCAATCTTAATAGCACTCTCATTGGCACAAAGGAGTGGAATACGGCTCATATTGTAACTATAACCCCTTAGAGTTTGTCGCATCCAAAGTTGTTGTTCACAACAACTCCCGACTGCAACATACTCCGCTTCGGCCGTGGATAAGGCAATGTAATTTTGTTTCTTGGAGGACCAAGAAACGAGGGATCTACCTAGAAATTGGCATGTACCAGAGGTACTCTTTTTATCTACTTTGCATCCGACATAATCTGCATCGGATTATCCAATGAGATTGAACTTGGAACCTTTAGGATACCAAAGGCCTAGGTTGGGTGTATGAATTAAATACCAACAAATTGTTTTAACGGCTGTCAAATGACACTCTTTTGGGTTGGCTTGAAACCTTGCACAGAAACATACACTCAGCATAATGTCTGGCCTAGATGCACCTAAGGAAAGTAGAGATCAAATAATGGAGCGATATACCTTTTGATCAACATTCGGTCCATCTTCATTAAGATCCAAGTGACCATTCATTGCCATGGTGGTCTTTATAGTCTTCGCCTTATCCATTCCAAACTTCTTGAGTATGTCTTGAGTATACTTGGTTTGGCTTATGACTATCCCCTCCTTTTGTTGCCTCACTTGGAATCCCAAGAAGTATTTTAGCTCTCCCATCATAGTCATTTCAAACCTATCTGTCATAATCTTACTAAATTCTTCACAGAAAGATTTGTTAGTTGAGCAAAAAATGATATCGTCAACATAAATTTGGCAAACAAAGAGATCATCATCAAAGTGCTTTGTGAATAATGTATAATCAGCTTTGCCAATTTTAAAACCATTTTCAATTAAGAATTCTCTAAGGCACTCATACCAAGATCTATGGGATTGTTTGAGGCCGTAGAGAGCCTTACGCAATTTAAAGACGTCGTCGGGGAACTCTTCATTTTCAAATCCGGGGAGTTGCTCCACATACACCTCCTCCTTGATTGGTCCATTAAGGAAGGCGCTTTTCACATCCATTTGATAGAGCTCGAAATCATGGTGATTAGCATATGCAAGAAATATTCTAATAGATTCAAGCCTAGCTACGGGAGCAAAGGTTACATCGAAATCCAAACCTTTGACTTGTGAATACCCTTTGGCCACAAGTCGCGCCTTATTCCTTGTCACCACCTCGTGTTCATCTTGTTTATTGTGGAAGACCCATTTGGTGCCGACGACGTTGAATTTGGGTCTTTCGACGAGTTCCCACACTTCATTCCATTTGAAGTTGTTCAGTTCTTCTTGCAATGCCACCACCCAGTCCGGATCTTTCAATGCATCCTCAATCCTGCATGGTCCCAAAAAGGACACAAAAGAGTAATGATCACAAAAATTAGATATGCCGGATCTAGTTGTTACTCCCTTTTGGATGTCACCGATGATGTTGTCGATTGGGTGGTCCCTTTGGATGCATTGGTGTACTCTCGGCGTGGCACTTGCGGTCTTGTATCTTCATGATCTTCTTCTTCTCCCCCTGGATGGTTGCCTTCATTGACATGTTGATCATCTTCGTCTTCTTGAGGTTGATCTTGTGTGGAACCTCGACCTTGATCATTGGCCTCCACTTTTGGTTCATCTTCCTCATGCATATGTGGAGGTGGCTCTTGTGGTCGAACATCGTTGTCAGAGTGTTTTTCCGGCAATTCTCCTGATACTACTGTTAGTAGCTCGCAGAGTTTGTAGTTAGGTATTGGGCGCGCAAAGATTGAGAACACGATGGCAAGTAGACCCAAGGATTTACGTGGTTCAGGCCGCCCGAGCGTAATACCCTACTCCACGGGGTGTGTAGTTGTTGTATTGAGCGTCTAGGCCCTTGTCAACGTGTGTCAGAGCCCAATATGGGAGTGTCTAAGAGTCGAGAGTTCCCAGAGGGGCCTCCCGTGTATCGCTCGACCAGTCCTTTTATAGCACAAGGACTGGTCGTTACATTGCTAGCCTGGCCCGACATGTGGCCCTAGCAGTTACTGATGCTTAATACATAATTGATGAGGTTAATTACCCTTAATAGTGTGGTAACGGGCATTGACAGTGCCGTTACTAGAATTAAGGGCCATCCGATCGTGTGTTATTAATGTGGTATTAATGACACTTAATCGGGTCTTGAAGTCTTTGTTTTTCCCTCATAGGTCCGAGCCGTTGGAGGTACACCAGTCTGATTATTGAGGCTGAAGGTCAGGCGGTTGGACACGTGGCACATCCGGAGCTTCCCTCCACCGGGGGTTAGGTCCGGGGATGCTGCGCAGGTGTTTAGCCCGGAGCTTTCCCATGTGTGGGATGTAGCTCCGATTGCAGTATACACGTGGCAGCATCGGGAACTTACCATAGAAGGGAGGAAGGTGCGGTCTCGTACGACACGTGGGGCCTTCAAATGCCTTCAACTCAGATAGGTGAAGTTCCTTTGGTCTTCTTGTAGTCCCAAGGGGTATATGGTACGCAGGGTACCGACAGTGGCCCCCTGGGCCCACCTCTAGGAGAGACCTTTTGGATGAAGTCGTTCTGCCGGAGGTGGGTCATTCCTTCGGTTTTTGAGCCGTGTCTTCAAGGGTATTCAGATGTGCCATTGGCGGTAATTCGCAGTTAAACCAACGTCTCATGGCACATCCAAGATGCGGCAGGTGAGATCTGAGCGTGCGGATCTCATGCAATTGAAGGTCGCAGGTTCCCGATATGAAAACCGTATCGGTTCCGTGCGCCCTGTCAGGCCGCCGCCCTCGGGCTTCCCGCCTTTCATGATGACAACCATTCGCATGGGGTAAGGACCTCGACTTGATAATCGGGGTGGCCCTGGGCCCCCTTGTCATTAGCAGGGTGAAGTTTTTGAATTGTATCATCGGCTCCTCTGCGGTTTCCATCCAAGCGTTGTGGGGGCTTACTTAAGAAGGAAAGCGCACACCGTTTGGGGATTCTTTACGCATTCATTTGAACTTGCACTCGAATCCTCAAAACTTTTGCCTGCTTTTCATCTCTCGCCCCACTGTGCTGCGATGGAGTTGGGTCTCCGCAAGAGCCGACTTAAGACCGACGGTGATTTGAAGAAGGTCAGGGCCCTCATGGGGTGGTCCAGTGACTTCTTCAACCACCAGGTCCATGCCGACAAGCTTCCATTCGAGAAGGAGCACGCCGGCGACATGGTGTACTTCTCCGCGTACGCCATGGTGGGACTGATCCCACCCTTCTCCACTTTTTTCTTGATGCTGCTTGACTTCTATGGTCTGTAGTTGTACCACCTTGGCCCCCACTCCATTCATTTGGTGTTGATCTTTGTCCACTTCCGCGAGATGTGGGTGGGTATTCCTCCCTGCGTCGAGCTCTTCCGCACCTTCTTTACCATCCACACCACCGGCAAAAGTGACGAGTACCTTGGCTTCTATTATTTTGTGAAGCGCAAGAAATGCTCGTACAAGTACTTGTGGTCGTTCCCTTCTGGCAAGTGGGATGACTGGAGGAAGGATTGGATTGTCATCAGGATAGAGGAGCATGAGAAGCTGGAGCTGCCCAGAGGCCTCCCCAACGTCGACACTAAAGCTTGGAGCGAAGTTCCGGTGTTATCGGACGCCTTCAACCCTGCTCTGATTAGGATCCGCCAATGTGTGGAAAGAGGGGTGACTCCCGAGGCGGTATTCTGCAACTTCCTGGTCAACAGGTGGGCTCCGTTGAAGAAGAGGGAGAAGATCACTTGGGCCCTCAACAGCGTGATGGATGACGACCGCATCAAGACTGGTTTGAAGTCCAACCTGGAAGGCGCAGCTTTGTAGTTTCACCTCAAGAAGTTCTAGCACGACATTTACATTGAGGGTGACGACTTGACTCCACTGGCGGCTTTCCTCCCTCTAAACATGGAGGCGGAGTTCAGTAGTGAGCTCCGGCGGAAGATGCCGGTGCATGACGACCTCAGTGAAGTTGAGAGGCGTTCGACCACCGGGTTGGTGATCCCCGGAGCTTCCGAGGGTGGTCCCCCTTCTGCCCGAGACAGAGAGTTGAAGTCGTGGGCAAGGGCAGAGAGTTGGCCGAGCCCTCGAGCCATAAAAGGAAGTTGAAGCACTCTGACGAGAGGTCCATCAGACCTGCTCCTTCCGCAGCGGCTCCTTCTCCCCGGAGGGGAAAGTCTTCAACGGCGGCAACCACTCCAGCATCAGCATCTCCCCGGGGTGCTAGCTCTGGCCATGTGGCTCCAGTACCAGGGCCAGCTGAAGGCTCTGGGTCCGGAGGTCCTTCTCGGTCGTGGTGGGCCTCAACCAAAGTGACGACGACAGCAGCAGCAAGCTCCGGGGAACCTTCCGGAGCTGACACGCCAGTGGCGACAAGGTCCAGCCCCGAGCGTCCGGGGAAGAGGTTCCGCGCTAACTGGAGCGGAAGCCTTCCGAGGTAAATTTTTTTTACCTCAGTTGGTTGTTTTTTGTTGTAACTGCGTTTTGAGTGTCTTCGTCCTTCATCCACAGGGCACCCAAGAAAGGGGCTAAAGCTCCGGTTCCTGTAGCAGCAACTGAGGCTGTGCAGGCGGAGGCTCCTGCTCCAACCCCAGCGCTGCCTTAAGAGGTGGTTGAGGCTGTGACAGCTCCGGCACCGGCTGTCATGGTCCTGGACCTTGACTCATCCCCAGAAGCTCCCGTGATAGCACCGGACCACGAGAATGAAGATGTACCAGCGACACCTGCCTCGGAGGTTGAATCTCCGGGTTTGGATGCTGAAATGATGGATGCTTTGGCCCCAAAGCCGAATGTAGCTGCGATTCTGGCCCTAGAGCTGGTTGTTGTTGAAGCCCCGGCGATGGGGCTGGGTGTTGATGAAGCCCCGGCGGTAGAGCCGGTGGTTGATGTAGCACCAGCGGTAGAGCCGGTGGTTGATGGAGCTCCGGTGCTTGTGCCGGTCGTCAAGGAAGTTCTGGCACCTGACCTAGTTGCTGTAGAAGTGCCGGTGCCCAAGCCCATGACGGTCAAAGCGCCAGCGCCTGAGCCGGCGGTGGAGGAGGCGCCAGCGTTGGAGCCAGAAGTAGCTTCAGCTTTGACCGGACCTTCAATGCCTGCCCCGGAGGTGGTGGTCCCGGAGGTGCCTGCGCGTAAGCTAGGGTGCCTAGATGAAGCTGTCGGCCCCCAGCCCGAGGGACCAGTTGTTGATGACCTGGCGGCGGGACCTTCGGAGCCAACTCCGGAGGTTGAAACTTCTTTTGCAGGACCTTCCTCGACGGTGGCCGAGGCTATCCTGGAGGGTAGCCCTAGTGCCGTGGAAGCTCAAGGGATCGCTCTTGTAGAGTGGGACCCGATTTTTGTCACAGAGAACCCGCTGGAGCCAGCGGAGAAGACCGCGGCAGGCCCGAAGCAAATCCCTTTGTCGCTGTCTATCGACAACGCCTGCTCCAGTCTTCGTCAGGTCCAGCTGGCTTTTTACCATGACAGCAAGGCCCTCGAGGAGGAGCGCCAAACTCTTAGGAGGTGGTGCAACCGGCTCCAATTCGAGGCCAAGCTGGCGCAGTCAAGGATAGCTGATGACAAGGAGTGGGTGAAGAAGGAGAAGGTCCGGTTGGAGTACTGGGGTAAGCTGTTGGACGAGAGGGAAAGCATGGTGCGATCCCTCGACAACCAGTCCTGGGCCATCCACGAACAGACCGTAGCTGCTAATAACGCAACGAATGATCGCGGGGAGAAGCTCAGCGCCATCCACGACAGCCTCGTCAAGCAGCTGGGAGGCCCTTGAGGAGCGGGAGAAAAAGCTCGAAGATGAAGAGCAAAAACTCCTGGAGCTGTGAGATGACCTCGTGAAGAGGGAGGAAGAGCTTACTCAGAGGCCAACTCTGGGTGAGAAGAGTCTCGCGGAGCGCACCAAGAAGTTGGAGGAGCGATACGAGAAAGAGGAGAAGAAGGCCTGGCAGTGAGGGCAGGACCTCCACAGGAGGGAGAATGACATTGCTGCCAGGAAGAAGAAAGTGCGGGGCCGGGAGAAGGACCTGGTCGACCGCCGAAACAAGATCCACCTCCGGGAGGAAGAGCTCGACAAACTCAAAAGGCAGGTTGCTGAAAAGATTCAGCAGAACGCCAAAGAGGTAGAGCGTCTTTCCCAGGAGAATTCGGAGCTTGCGGCGACCAGAAGATCCTTGGAGGAGATGCGAGACTCAAGGGCTGCAGATTCCCAACAAGTTTGGGACTTCCTGGGCTCCAGATGAATGAAATCCAAGTTGTAGCTCTTTGTAGCTCCCACTTGTATTATCTCCCTTTTTCTCCAATTTTGTAATCTCCATAGGGTCTAGGACTCTCTCTTTGTAGATCCCACTTGTATTATCTCTCTTTTTCTCCAATTTTGTAATCTCTTGTCTCCAGATGAATGAAATCCAAGTTTTTTGTGAATTTCATTTTTTGTATTCAACACCTTTGTCCCACTTGGCCCCCTGGTAGATGTACACAATTTGATTGTGAACATGTACCTAGAGGATGTAGCACTTTTTTGAAGACTTGCGTGCTTCGAACTTGTAGAACGTAGGTCCGAAGTCTTCGATAGTGAAGGCCCCCTGGCGTTGTCGGAGCTTAGTAGCTCCGACAGCGACCACTGTCAACACGCAGTGCGTCAACAGCAGACCCCACTGTGGAGTCTTCCCACCATCTTTTCTTCACGTTGATGGCTGGCCCCCTAGCTTTACCGCAACTTAGTAGCTCCAGCGACGCTTGCTATCAGTGTTAAGATATCGACAACATTCCACCTTAGGGGATGTCGGAGCTTTAATAGCTCCGTCTTAATAAACAATCACCATGAGATCTTTATTTTTCCTGCCCACTGAAGTCGAGAAAAATAGTAAATCCATTTCCTATCTATAACTCAATTGCGACTTACTATTCCCGAGAAAGTTTTAGGTCGAACACAATTCTAAATACAATTAAGTGCACTGGCTTGTTTTCTCCAGGTCCGATCATTTTTGGACTTGCCTTACTTCGGCCTGCCGGGGTGTAGGTAGAGTGGCGTACTTAGGGTGCATGACCAGGCTAAGTCGATAGCACACTACGGCCCTAGATTGGCTTGGCAGCATTCAGACAAGTAGACCATTAACAATGTTTAGACTCGGAAAAGTTGACAATGCAACTTGAATTATATGTGAACTGGTCGAGCTAAAGCTTCTTAAGAATTGCACAACTTTGTTATAGACAATATAGAGAAAAATAAAAAATATTGAGCCTGTACAAAATAAATGCATGTGGAGTCTGTTTTCACATGATGATGTCTTTCATTATAGGTCCGGAGTACAGGGGAAACAAGTACACTCTTAGGGTACGGAACCAGGCTAAGTGTGTTTCGTCTCTCGTTTGACCCAAGGTAGCTTGCTACACTTTTAGTTCTGAGACCGTGACAAGTGTTGCCTGAACTTTGTGAACCTTCCGGGGAAGGTCCGGCTGTTCTCCTGGAGGAGCTACCCGACTCTTTACAATGACTCTATAACATACATCACATGTAACTACAGAGTCACCTCCATGATATTAAGCTTAGAACTTATGGAGGTGCTCAATGTTCCAAGGATTAGGGAGAGGTCTCCCATCCTTGGTTGCCAAGCGAACGCATCCGGGATGGGATACTTTGATCACTCGGAAAGGTCCTTCCCAGCTAGGGGAGAGTTTGTTTAACCCTTTACGAGTTTGTATTCTCCGTAGCACCATATTGCCTTCCTCGAGCTATTGGCTGTGAACATGCCTTTGGTGACAGCGCCAAAGAGCTTGGCAGTATCAGGCATTCCGAACAGCTGCTCGGCACCTTCCCTCTTCAACGAGGTCAAGGTCTTCGCGCCGGAGCTGGTCCTGCGCGGCATCGTCGAAGGTCCGGACCCGGAGCGACCCCAAGGTGATTTCCGGGGGAAGGACTGCTTCAGCTCCGTACACAAGGAAGAAGTGTGTCTCTCTAGTTGACCGGTCTAGAGTTGTCCTGTTGGCCCATAGAGTGGGCGGAATCTCTTCGATCCAGTTGGCTCCATGTTTTTCCAGGCGCTCATAGGTTCGCATCTTGAGTCCTTTTAGGATTTCTGTATTTTCTCTCTCGGCTTGGCCATTGCTTGCTGGGTGAGCTACGGAAGCATAGCTGACTTGGATGCCGAGGTCTTCGCAATATCCTTGGAATGTAGAGCTTGTGAACTGGGCCCCATTATCAGTTATGATCTTGTTTGGAACTCCAAATCTGCATACGATGGACTGCAAGAAGTTGATAGCTAATTTCTTATTTATTGTCACAATTGGAGTTCCTTCTAGCGATTTGGTGAACTTATTAATGGCAACATACAGGAACTTATAACCTCCGATAGCTCTTGGGAAATGTACCAAGATATCCATCCCCCACACAGCAAAAGGCCATGTAGGAGGTATCATTTGTAGAGGCTGAGCTGGTGTGTGAATTTGTTTCACATGGAACTGGCATGCTTCACATTTCTTCACTAGCTCAGTTGCATCCTAGAGCGTTGTAGGCCAGTAAAAGCCATGCCGGAAGGCTTTACGACCAACGTGTTGGAGGACGCGTGGTCGTTTCTCGTTTGACCCAAGGTAGTACACTCTTAGGGTACGGAACCAGGCTAAGTGTGTTTCGTCTCTCGTTTGACCCAAGGTAGCTAGCTACACTTTTAGTTTTGAGACCGCGACAAGTGTTGCCTGAACTTTGTGAACCTTCCGGGGAAGGTCCGGCTGTTCTCCTGGAGGAGCTACCCGACTCTTTACAATGACTCTATAACATACATCACATGTAACTACAGACTCACCTCCATGATATTAAGCTTAGAACTTATGGAGGTGCTCAATGTTCCAAGGATTAGGGAGAGGTCTCCCATCCTTGGTTGCCAAGCGAACGCATCCGGGATGGGATACTTTGATCACTCGGAAAGGTCCTTCCCAGCTAGGGGAGAGTTTGTTTAACCCTTTATGAGTTTGTATTCTCTGTAGCACCATATTGCCTTCCTCGAGCTATTGGTTGTGAACATGCCTTTGGTGACAGCGCCGAAGAGCTTGGCGGTATCAGGCATTCCGAACAGCTACTCGGCACCTTCCCTCTTCAACGAGGTCAAGGTCTTCGCGCCGGAGCTGGTCCCACGCGGCATCGTCGAAGGTCCGGACCCGGAGCGACCCCAAGGTGATTTCCGGGGGAAGGACTGCTTCAGCTCCGTACACCAGGAAGAAGTGTGTCTCTCTAGTTGACCGGTCTAGAGTTGTCCTGTTGGCCCATAGAGTGGGCGAAAGCTCTTCGATCCAGTTGGCTCCATGTTTTTCCAGGCGCTCATAGGTTCGCATCTTGAGTCCTTTTAGGATTTCTGTATTTGCTCTCTCGGCTTGGCCATTGCTTGCTGGGTGAGCTACGGAAGCGTAGCTGACTTGGATGCCGAGGTCTTCGCAATATCCTTGGAATGTAGAGCTTGTGAACTGGGCCCCATTATCAGTTATGATCTTGTTTGGAACTCCAAATCTGCATACGATGGACTGCAAGAAGTTGATAGCTAATTTCTTATTTATTGTCACAATTGGAGTTCCTTCTGGCGATTTGGTGAACTTGTTAATGGCAACGTACAGGAACTTATAACCTCCGATAGCTCTTGGGAAATGTACCAAGATATCCATCCCCCACACAGCAAAAGGCCATGTAGGAGGTATCATTTGTAGAGGCTGAGCCGGTGTGTGAATTTGTTTCACATGGAACTAGCATGCTTCACATTTCTTCACTAGCTCAGTTGCATCCTAGAGCGCTGTAGGCCAGTAAAAGCCATGTCGGAAGGCTTTACGACCAGCGTGTTGGAGGACGCGTGGTCCCCACACTCGCCTCCATGGATTTTTGCGAGGAGCTTGTAGCCTTCTTCCCTTGTAATGCACCGCATTAGAACACCGTCGGCACCACGCCGGTAGAGATCCTCTTCTACCAGTGTGTATCTTTTAGACAATCTGACTATCCGGTCAGCTGATACATTATCTTCAGGAAGGAAATTGTCTTCCAAGTAGCTTCGGATCTCTGAGATCCATGCATTGGAGCTAGCTGCAGGATTTGAGTCTTGCGTGCTGGGTTGCTCGGAGCTTCCTACAGCACCTACGACCCTTGATGGATGCCATGGTAACAGGGCCATCGGGACCGCCAGCTTTGAGGTGCTGGTCTCGCCTCCTTCGCTCAGTTTGGCAGGCAGAGTTGTAGGTTTAGAAAACATTCGGGCGAAGGTTTCGTCGGGAGCCGGAGCCCCGGTTGAAGCTTTCGTTGAGAGTTCATCAGCTTCAGCGTTGTTGAGACGCTGGACATGGCAAAGATCCAGGACGTCGAAGTCCTTCTGAAGCTTTTGGACTTCAAGTAGGTATGTAGCTAGTTGAGGGTTGTTGCAGCAACATTCACCTTTGAGTTGTTTTACAACAAGCTGTGAATCACCCATTACCAACAGCTGCTTGACACCATACGATAGTGCCACCTTGAGTCCATAAATTAGTGCTTCATACTCCGCCAGGTTGTTGGTCGCCTTGAAGTCAAGGTGCACCATGTATTTAACCTTCTCCCCGGTCGGAGCGAGGAGAAGGATTCCAGCTCCAGCCCCCTGCTTCTGCATGGAGACATAGAAGTAGAGAGTCCAGTGAGGCTCAGTAAAGACCGAAACCTTGGGTTCTAACTTCTGCTCACTAGGGCCCCCAGGATTTGATGGAGAGGGGGTCCATTCCGCCACAAAGTCCACCAATGCTTGACTCTTGATCACTTGTTTTGGAACGAATTCAAGGTCAAATTTGGCTAAATCTGCTGCCCACATTGCAATGTTCCTAGTGGAATTGGGGTTATGCAAGATTGCATGTAGTGGATAAGAGGTTACCACTGAAATCTTATGAGCTTGGAAGTAGTGTCGGAGCTTACTAGAGGCAATAAGAACTGCGTAGAGCAGCTTATGCACCTCCAGGTATCGAGTCTTGGCGTCATGGAGTACTTCGCTGATGAAGTACACTGGGCGCTGGACCGTCCGGACCCTCCCGAAGGGGCCCGGAGCTTCCTTCTCATCTACCTGGACCCTCCTTGAGGGGTCCGAACCTGTCGGGAACCTCCCAGTTCTGGCTGGAGAAACTCAGAGTTTCTCCTGAAGTGATCTGGACCCTTCCAGAGGGGTCCGAATCTTCTTGTTCAGCAACATTGACTCCTTCATTTGAAGGAGATGGATCCTTCGGCATCTCGCCTTGAGGATCAGGGTCTAGGAGCTGGGACCCAGACTCAACTTCAGGTAGCTCCGGACCCTCCCGAAGGGGTCTGGATTCCTGAACTGGAGATAGTTCTGGTCTTTCCGCAACCAGGACCATGCTGACAACTTCGTCAGTTGCCAAATGTAAAGCAGGAGTGGCTCATCAGGGTTTGGAGCTACCAAGGTTGCACTACAGGAATCACGATAATAGACGACGGCCAAGAACCGTCGTCTATAAGGACACTACCATCGTCTATAACTTATAGACGACGGTATAGACTTATAGACGATGGTTCCTGACCGTCTATGATAATTTGTCATCTGTAACCTTATAGACGATGGTAACCGTCATCAACAAGTTTATTGACGACGGCCAGACTTAGCTGTCGTCAATAAGTCAGCTCAGCCACGTGGTAGCGTGGAAACAATATAGACGACGGCTGTCGGGGAACTGTTGTCTATAAGGTCCACTATTGACGACGGTCACCAGAAAACCGTCGTCCATTAGGGCTCCAAGTGACGATGGTTTCTTTTGCCCGTCGTCTATAAGGGTTCCTTATAGACGACGGTGTTTGTAAAACCGTCGTCTATAAGTTTTGCTTTTAAAAAAAATGAAAGTAGATTACACAGATATCACAGTACAGATTTACAGAATCACAGTATTCGCAAGATCACAGTACAGATCACACAGATTTCACATATAGTTCACACATCACAAATTTCACATATAAGAGTTCACAAAAAGTGCTAGAAGTGCCTCGTCCCTGACCGCAGCGCGTCGTCCCACGAGATTGCCATCCCATCCTCCGAGTGCTCCAAGGAAGCAACACTGGTCACACACTAAAAAGAAGAATCAGCAGACTCAAGTGTTTGAGTAAAACATACAGGAAATGTGAAATCTGAAAAGCATATGTTTTCTCGCTTTCTCTGTTTTCTAGGCATCTGTTTATATCGTCTAGCCATTTGGATGTACCTTCTTAATATCAATATGAAGCAAAGTGGGCAATTACTCCATGTTTCTATGCTTGCCTATCTGTTTGAAATCAAGTTGTATTGAGGAAGCACCTTTATAACTGTAAGATGAATAAGCTATGTTGCTACTGCATAAGATTGATCTAAATTTCTTGCAATGCCATTTGAGTGCTCTAAATTTCTGTGCATAGTTGTTTTCTTTCATTTGGAGTTGTTGACTTTGGGAAAATGAATATTACAGCAAGTGTATTACAATTGAAAAAGGATGCAAATAGATTTCAAATCGGCTAACCTGGCTGTCACACGCTACCCCGTCCGCTGCCGCCGGAGTTCAGAAAATCTTCCTCCAGCAGTCGTCCAAGCGTTGGAATCTGGGGCGACGGAGTTTGAGCCTCCGTCCCTGATCCCTGTGATATGCAAGTGTGGTTAGACAAGTTATAAGTATAAAAATGCATATTTTACTAAATTTGAACAAGTTTAACTAGTTTCGGTTATTTTGAATAATTTTGTACCTGTGCTCCTGTCGTCGGCACCAGTGGCAGCTCCGTTGATGGCGGCGCCCACTGCGGAAACACGACCGATTGTCCTGCGCTCATAGCCTGCGAATACAAATCAAATCATTATAATTGTCATTTGTATATTACAAATGTTAAGTACAACATTCAAAACTTACCTGAAAGGCAGCTTGCCACTGTAGCATGTACGAGTTTTGATACTCGTCCCTAGCCCTAAGCGCCGCTGCCTGCATCTCGTCCCTAGTCCGGAGCGCCGCTGCCTGCATCTCGTCCCTGGTCCGTAGCGCTTCTTGCGTCCTCTGGAGCTCCTCCCGAAGACTCTGGAGCTCCAGATCTCGTCCCGTACGGCTGCTGCTGGACCCGCCCTGCTGCGATGAAGAGGCTCTCGAGGAAGCCCGCGCCTGCCTCGAGTCAACCACTCCATCGAAGATGGCCAACCTGCACAACGAAGTATGATGATTAAATTTTTGTAACTCAAAGTTCGTGACAGTAAATTAAAATTAACAAAACTCACCGTCCGTGAGGTTTCCCGCCACCGATTGCATACCGGCTTCGGGTACAATTGGCACACTCTGCCAATCGAACTCTTCGCCTCGAAGCCTTCGCGCCTCTTGCCCGTACTTTTCCTAGAAACACAGTAAAATAACATTATTAAAACTATTAAAGAAAATTCAATTAAGTTAACGAAATAACTCACCAACGTTTGAGTCGCCATCTGAGAAGACAGCTGTTGAGGCTGCGACGGGTCACTTCCCAAGTGACCCCTCTTCCACACCTCAATAGGTGACGGCTCCTGACCCCTCTCGTTCTCCTATCAATACATGTTAGCACAATGAAAGATTATAAAATTACTTGAATAGAATTCAAGTCACACTTACCATCCGTTTAGCGAGACGTATGTAGCCGTCCCCACCCATACGGTGTTTTCTGTCCGTCCCTCTACTCTCTCGACGGGTTTTAGACACTCCCTGGAAGTTTTGGCTCCCCCAACGAGCACAAAAGGCACGGTACGCGTCCGGACGGCTGTCAAGCCACGCTACACCAACCTGCACACATTTTATTATTAAATGAAAGCATTGATCACAATTATATAATGATGTAAAGTACAATAAACACTTTACCTTTGTGTACTGCGCCTCCGTCAAGTACTTGTCGGCCCCTTCCCTGTACTTCCCCGGCTCACCCTCCTCTGGATGCAACTTGAAATACGCCTTCGTAGCTTGAATGCGAGCCGTCGATAGTGACTGAGTCACGAGCTTCCTGGCGCAGTTATGGAAGATGAGACGAGCTTGATCCGTCTGCTCGGCCTCGTTCTCCAAACGGTACCGTGCCTGGAAGAACAAATATACAAGTAAATATATTTAATTTATAAAAAATATGTATTACACAAATATTTGTTCATACTTACCATAAAGTCGTGCCACACAGCCTCCTGATGGTTGCCGTAAGCAAGGTCCTGGGCCGTAGCGTAATGGTCCCAAGATGTGGCAGGCTGTCCGTTCACTACACCGGGGTAGTGCAAACGGACTAGACTGCCCAAGACCAAATTCACCTGCTTGTGGTGTCCCTGCCCTGTGAACGAACAATCCTCCCAAGCCCTGATATATGATTCTCAATTAGTATATATATAAGCCTTTAAATATCTGAATTGTTAAAGATATACTTACTTCTCGCCAATAGGACGAATAACAATCCGATCGTTTGGGTTTGCAGGAGCCGGAGGAGGAGCCACGTAGTGGCTCCTCCTAGTCCATCACTGTGCAGCTGGCTCCACATCAGGTGACCCAGAAGTGGGGTCACCCGACTGCACTGGCTTTGAACAAGGTGGCACCGAAGAAGAAGGCTCTGAAGCAGGCACCAAAGAAGAAGGCTCTGAAGCAGGCACCGAAGAAGGAGGCTCCAAAGCAGGCACCGAAAGAGGCATCCTAGCCTCTGAGTCCTCGGACATAGAGTCGTCCTGACAATTTCAAAGATTCATATTAGAGAATAAAGAATAAATTATATAATTTATGTAATTAAATGTTCTTTACCTGGCCACCTGACGACTGCGGTAGATGGCTCACCTACTGAGCCCGTCTACCTCCGCTAAGCTGACTGCCCTGGAAGACCTCGTCTCCTCTTGTGGCTCTCGGTGACAGAAAGCTCCGTGCCTCTGTCCCTCGTCGTCTTCTGCTCCTCGACGACATCCTGTTTAATAAAAAATTGTTAAAGAATGTAATGGGCAATATAGAAGAAGAAAGAAGAGATGAAGCAAACGTTACTTGTACTCAATTTTAAAATTCATCAGCATCACGCTCATGTACTCTACTCCGTAAACCGGACCATCAATCTTCCGTCGTGGAAGTTGCCTGTTTTCGTTTTCGTTTTTGCATCTTAGGAGTTTCTACATCTTCTGCATCTCCAACTAAGTCATCGAGTCCTAAACCAGGTTCAACGACAAAAGAGTCTGGCAACTCTTGTTCTTGGTAAACAACATCAACCTCATCATCAAGGTAT
Source organism: Tuctoria greenei (assembly GCA_036927565.1). NCBI lineage: Eukaryota > Viridiplantae > Streptophyta > Magnoliopsida > Poales > Poaceae > Tuctoria > Tuctoria greenei. Next base: position 151,640,242 of record JAYESD010000007.1, read on the forward strand.
CCATCATTGTCTGGTGTATATAACCGCTCACGAGGATTCACCTTGTGTACAACCCACCAAGCATTAAGCTTTTCGCATGGATAATGTAGATAATACACTTGCTCGACTTGGTGTGCAAGGACGAAGGTGTCGCAGCCTTGTAGTCGGTCCTTGTGTTTTACTTCTACCATGCCAAATGGTTTTGTCGAGTTCCATGATTATGATCAAACCAATCGCAGTCAAAGAAGATTACTTTAAGGACCTTATTCCCCGCAAAACTGAATTCAAGGATATTTTTAATGATCCCATAATAATTAGTTTCACATCCTTCGGCGTCAACTACCCTCGTCACAACTCATGTGTTACATGTTGCCCTAAAAGGACGTTGAGTTTCAAATTGAGTGGAACGAAATCGGAACCCATTGACGTCGTATCGACCGTAACTTTTAATTTTAATGGATTCGTAGGACAGTTGTCGCAAATCTTCATGGACACCGGCTCGTTTTTTGCACTGTTCAACATACGAAGTTAGAAGACTATTTTATGTTATACATGTAATTACTAAGAGAAACAAAACATGAACACGTTACTTGTGCATGAAACCAGGATATGAAGTTAGGCCCTCCTTGTACTCCATAATATCGCATCGATTGTATTTGTCGAAGCGTAGGTTGCTGCTTCGATTTCCAATTTTGTTGATCGAACTCACTAAATAAGGAAAAAACAGAATAATTAGCATAGATGTATAACACAACACGCTAATTATTATAGATGTTGAACAAATACTTACTGAAAATATTCTTCCATCCCCTCTATATTAGCGTACATGTATAGCAAAGCAGCCGTCTTGTCATCTGTTTCAATATCGTAGCTCGTGCCGCTACCAACAGTAGTGCCTCTCGTTTGAAAAATTGAGAGGTGGCTACAAGGGGGTGCTTCATCCATATTGTACCGCAACGTGGAAGCATTAACATTGTTTTCTTCTGCAAAATATACACTTGAAAAGTATCCTATCTCTTGAATGGCGTATGCTTCGGTGATGCATCCTTCAACCCTTGCCCGATTGCGAACCATTGGTTTAAGACACCTGAGTGCTCTTTCAACGTGATACATCCACCTATATTGCATAGGGCCGCCCACTTTAGCTTCATACAGAAGATGAATTAGGAGATGTTTCATTGGATTGAAGAACCCTGGAGGGAAAACTTTTTCCATCTTACATAAAAGCACTGGTATCTCCCTTTCCAACTTCTCCATCATTTCCCTTGTGATTTCTTTAGCACAAAGTTGTCTATAAAAGTAGCTAAGCTCGGCTAACACCTTCCACACCGAATCGTCAATGTAGCCTCGAAACATAACTGGTAGTAGTCTTTCCATAATTATGTGATAATCATGACTCTTCAACCCTGTGAGATTTCCAGTCTTAACATTTACGGCTCGTCTCAGGCTAGAAGCATAACCGTCTGGGAATTTCAAACTTTTCAACCACTCAAAGACTTCTTTCTTTTCTTTTGGTCGAAGACAGAAAGAAGCACGCGGTTTGCCACCAGCTTCAGATAGCTCAAGAGTTGGACGATTATAAACCTCTGCCAAATCCTTACGAGCCTTTATATTGTCTTTTGTTCTGCCAGTCACATCGAAGCATGTGCTTATGATGCATTCGCCCATGTTACGTTCCTGATGCATGACATCAATGTTATGCATTAAGATTAAGGACTTAACATACGGTAGCTCCCATAGTGCACATATGTGAGTCCAATTGTGGTCCTCTCCGTAACCAACAAAATATCCAGGACGATCTTCATCTGGCACTAAGTTGTTCAACTGTTCAACAATCTCCGACCCGTTTAGACGTTGCGGTGGTCCTTTTTTGACAATGGTGTCCTTCCTGAAGGCATTTCTCTGTTGCCTAAATACGTGATTGGGCGGTAACCAACATCTGTGGCAATCAAAGTAGCAAATCTTGCAACCATGTTTTAAACGAAAACATTCCGTGTCCGAAGCACATATTGGATATGTCAAACGACCATGAGTGCTCCAGCCAGAAACCATGCCGTAAGCTGGGAAATCATGGACAGACCACAAGTATGCAGCTCGAAGGTTGAATTTCTGTTTTTTGTAGCAGTCGTACGCTTCAATTCCCGTCCATAAAATTTTAAACTCTTCAATCAACGGCTTCAACATCACGTTTAGTCATGAACCGGGATGATCCGGTCCAGGTACAATAAGGCAAATGAACATGAACTCGTACTTCATACAAAGAGATGGTGGTAAGTTGTATGGAATAGCGAACACGGGCCAACAAGAGTATGGTGTTGCGTTTGTACTGAACGGTGAAAAGCCATCTGTCGCCAACCCGATGCGAACATTTCTCGCGTCATTGGCGAAATCTGGACCGAAGCGATCAAGCGCTTTCCATGCCTCACCGTCGGACGGGTGCACCATCATTCCGTCATTCTCGCGTACACCTTCTTTGTGCCACCTCATGTGTCTGACTGTTTTCTTTGAGAGAAACAAGCGCTTCAACCTAGGTGTGACAGGCAAGTAGCGAAGCTGCTTCTGTGCAACTTCAGTCATTACTTTTGTACCGTCTTCATTAATAACTTCGACAAATCTCGCCTTATCACATTTTAAGCACTTGTTCTCGTTGGCATGCTCTTTCCAAAAAAGCATGCAGTGGTCTGGACACATATCAATCTTCTCATAGTTCATACCAAGATCAGAAATCAATTTCTTAGAATGATACATATCCTTAGGCAATTTATGGGGTTGCGGAAGGACATCGCTCATCAATTTGATGAGGTTGTTGTAGCAATTATTGGAGAAGAAATACTTAGACTTAATTGCCATAAATCTAGTCATGAAATTGAGGACCGTCATTTTGGTGTGTTCATGCACCGGTTGTTCTGATGTCTTGAGACGCTCGAAGAACTCCTTTGCCTCCGTTGTAGGAGAATCCTCTGTCAATTCAGGATTTATGGCTTCAAGCATCTCGTCCATCCTATCGACACCAGTGCTATCATCTTCATCTCGATCTTCTACAGCTTGAGAAGGTGTCTCGCCGTGAAAGGTCCATAACTCATAACGTTGCATAAAACCATTTCGACACAAGTGGAACGTCAATGTCACTTTGTCGAAACACTTCGCATTTTGACATTTGATACATGGGCACCGCACCTTGCTGTTTTTTGACAACGAAAAAGCTCGTTGTATGAAAGCATCCGTCTTGGTGAACCACTCATCTGAGTGACTCCCATCCTTTTTCCAACCAGTATACATCCAAGTGCGATCTTCAGCCATGTTTGAGGGTATACCTTCAAAGCAGATAAATTATTATTAGTTTCATTGTTATGTTATGTCACGGCCCTATAACTAGGCAGATAGGTCCTAAACCCACCCAAGAGTGACCGAGCGGAGCGTGCTCATGACAGGACGCGCGGTCTAGATCCGGACGAAATTTCGGCAGCATAACCCCGTTGTTCTCCACTGCACGCCCAAAAATGGTGCAGCAGAGAACAACAGGGTTATGCCGTTGAAATCTCGTCCAGATCCAGACCCGCGTCTCGTCACAAGCCACGCCCCCTAGGTCACTCCCAGGCTGTCCAAAAAGGGACAATTCCGAACCGTCACGTTTCACATGCCAATAGCATGTGAGACGTGCCGATCCGAAACGGGTGACGCATTGCTATAGGTTACGTGCCTCATTTTCATTGTTAAGTCATTTACAAGAGGAAAGAACGAGAGAAAGAGGAGGAAAGTTGGTCTTAGATGACAATTCCACGTCCGGATCCACCGTCTGCACAATCGCGGGTGATTGACTTCCTCACCATCGTCGTTCGCTTCCGAGTCGTCTCGACGCATACATTACGACTACAACTGTCTATATGGCACGGACGTATTTATTCCGTGTCATGTTGTGTTGGGTCGGGCCAGCCCAAAACCCTTATACGAAGATTTACAAATAATAAACAATTATTGATGAACGACATAATAAACTAACAATTACATAATAAACTAATAATTGCAGTTTGACTAGTGAATTAGAACTTCAAAAGAATAGTGTACTCTTAGCTACACTCACTGTGAAGGTACAGTACAAAGGGACTAATAATTTATGTTTTTGATCTTTTATTCGCCATTTAATGTTTGTTAGTGTTGTATAACATAGGAAGACTGGAATCAACATTTGTTACTAGACCCTTTCTGATTTATTGTTCTCTTGTTATTCTAGCTTCGGGATTTGGATGTTGTTAAATTAACAACGGGGGATGTTGGAAGGAGACCAGGGATGGTGTGACATACCCTGCCTGCACTGTAAGTATCAGTTGGATTGGATTGCAAGTTATATTTTGAATATATGAGGCTGCCTCGTCTACTTGTGGCACGTCAATGAAAAGAAAAAATTGACATCCACAAAAAACTGAATGCCTCAGATCATGAGTGCTATATGTTGTTTTGTTGACGATATAGAAGACAAAGCTAACAAGAAAGAGTGCAACATACTAAAACATGCAGGCCACACAAAGATTAAAACGACCACCGACTACACTTAGCCATAAAAAAAAAACTTAGTTCAAGCCTGACCACAGGCCCTGGAGGACCTGTGTCATTGCTGCACACCATAGTTCAACTTTCACCAATAGAAAATTTGAAGGATTCTCTTTGTAAGATCATTATATATATCTATGCAAGAAAAGTGGCATTTTAAAAAAAAAGGGGCCACTAAAGTGGTTAAACACAGGGTTCAGGAAGGCGCTATTGTGCGTCCCCTTCAGCCACCGCCCCTCCTTCTCCAGCCGCCCCTTTCCTCCCCTTCAGCCACCGCCCCTCCTTCCCCGGCCGCCCATCTCCTCCCCTGGTCCTCCTTGTCCGGTGCACTCCTCCCCCTCTGCCCCTGCTCCTCCGGCCGCCCTCTCCTCCTCCTGCGCCCCTGCTCCTCCTCCGGCCGCCCTCATGCACCCCCCCCCCCCCCCCCCGCCTCCCCCTCCCCCCCACCTCTAATCTGTAAATTATATGTTCTTACTTCTTAGATTTCATTCCTCCTCTATTTTCCTAAGATATTGTGACATGATGCAATGATCTATTAAGCAATAATAAGGTATATTTCCTGCATTTTTTATTATACATACTGTTTGTAGTGTTGCACATGTATAGATATATTAAAAATAATAAAAACGCCTAGAAAACGCCTCAGGCAAAAATGCAGCAAAAGAAGTTTACAAGGTATACCATTATTAACTCATTAAAAAATGCAGCAAAAATGCGACATACCTAGTTGTCGGTGGCACGACTCGGTGCAGAGCGGAGGCAGGGGCGTGGAGCGGGGGCGCTGGCGCGGTGCGGCGAGGAGCGGGGGCGGCGGCGCGACGCGGCGAGGAGTGGGGGCAGCGGCGCGGCACGGCGAGGAGCAAGGGCGGCGGCGCGGTACGGCGAGGAGCGGGGGCGGCGGCGCGGCACGGCGAGGAGCGGGGGCGGCGGCGCGACGCGGCGAGGAGCGGGGGCGGCGGCACGGCACGATGAGGAGCAAGGGCGGCGGCGCGGTACGGCGAGGAGCGGGGGCGGCGGCGCCGCACGGCGAGGAGCGGGGGCAGCAGCACGGCACGGCGAGGAGCAAGGGCGGCGGCGCGGCACGGCGAGCAGCGGGGGCGGCGGCGTGGCGCGGCGAGGAGCGGGAGCGGCGGCGCGGCGAGGAGCGGGGGCGGCAGCGGCAACGAAGAGGAGCGTAAATGAAAACGAAGAGGTGCGGCCGGGCAAATAATCCCTAACTCTTATAGACGACGGTATCATGAGCACCGTCGTCAATTACGGACTTATTGACGACGGTATTACCTAGCTGTCGTCTATAACTGCTCAGGTGGGCTAGGTTTCGGTCATTTTTGACGACGGTCACTTACTAACAACGGTCAACCGTCGTCTTTACTTTACTAACGACGGTATTAGGTTAACCGTCATCAATAACAGGCTCAGGTGGGCTGGGTTTCGACCCACATTGGCGACGGGCCGTAATCGACGACGGTCGACCATCGTCTTTAATTAATTGACGAGGTACTTGAACAACCGTCGTCAATTACAGCATAATTGACGACGGCTGAAAATGACCGCCGTCAATAAGGTAAACGACGATAGCCCCGTCGTCAATTAATGCGGCCGTCGTCTATTGTCGCATTTCCTGTAGTGTTGGTAGGGTGGTGAGGAGCTTCTTCAGCTCCTGGAATGCCTTTTCTGCTTCTTCAGACCATTGGAACGGTCTGGACTTTCTCAATAGCTTGAAGAAGGGTAGCGCCCATTCCGCCAGTCTTGAGATGAACCGGCTGAGGGTAGCTAGACATCCAGTCAGCTTCTGGACGTCCTTGATGCGGGCTTGTGGCCGCATGTTTTCAATAGCTTTTATCTTCGCCGGATTTGCTTCTATTACTCGGTGGTTCATCGAGAAACCTAGTAGTTTTCCAGAGCTAACCCCGAAGACACACTTGTCCAGGTTCAGCTTCGTGCGAGTGACTCCCAACTTGTCGAAGACAGCTTGCAAGGTGTCAAGGAATGACTCCTTGTTCTTGATCTTGACGACGATGTCATTGACATACACTTCCACTACATCTCTGATGAGCTCTCCAAAAGTTTTGTACATAGATCGTACAAATGTTGAAGCAACATTCTTGAGACCAAATGGCATTGCAGTATAACAATATAATCCATCTACTGTGATGAAGGAGGTATGCTCTTCATCTTCCCTAGACATTCTGATTTGATGGTACCCAGAATATGCATCTAGGAAACACAGTAATTCACACCTGGAGGTGGAATCCACTATCTATTCTATTCTAGGTAGTGCGGATGGATCTTTTGGACATGCCTTATTTAGTGTAGTGTAGTCCGTACACATCCGAAGCTTCCCTCCAGCCTTGGGTACAACGACTGAGTTTGCCAGCCATTTTGGGTGGAAGACATCTCGGATGAATCCAGCTTCGAGCAACTTCTTCACTTCTTGACGTATGAAGTTATGTCGCTCTACTGATTGCTTCCGAGGCTTCTGATGTACAGGCCGAGCCTCGGGATAGATCTTTAGATTATGCTTGATCACTTCCCTAGGGATCCCAGGCATTTGTGACGGTTGCCAGGCAAACACGTCGAAGTTAGCCCGGAGGAAAGTGATGAGCGCGAGTTCCTATTTGTCATTCAGACCTCCCGAGACACGGGTGGTCTGAGCGGCGTCAGAACCGATTTGGACGACTTTGATGGGAATGTCGGTGTCGCCGCTTGGTTGCACGCGAGGTGCGGAGGTTGAGCTTCGATGACGAATGCTCGGGGGTTTCGGAGCTTGCTCCTTTCCGGATTCTTCCTCCTACGCTGTAGCAAGCGAGTGGAGTTCTTCCAGAGCTGTCACTCTAGCAGTGCGATCTCCACGGATCCGGAGAACACCGGCTGGTGTTGGCATCTTCAACACCAAGTAGCCATAATGAGCAGCAGCCATGAACTTGTATAAGGTTGGCCTGCCCAAAATGGCGTTGAAGGGTATGTTGATCTGCGCCACGTCGAAGACCAACTTCTTAGTACGGTAATTCTCTTGGGTCCTGAAGATCACCGGAAGAGTAACGGCACCGAGTGGGGTTATGGCCCCCGGACCTACTACGGAGAAAGGTCGAGAGGGGCGAAGGTCCGAAGGTCGGAGCTGAAGCTTGACGAAAGATTCAAAGCTTATGAGGTTTAGCCCCGAACCTCCGTCCACCATTACATGGTGGAGTTGGATGTTGTTGATGGTCGGAGATACCATCAATGGGAGTTGGCCAGCTCCGATCATATTCCAAGGGCAGTCTGATGCATCAAAAGGGTCGGCAGTGTCCATCCACTTCCGGTGCAGCTCTGCCCTAGCGGTGGGAGCTACTGAGGCCATGTCCTGCCGCATAGTCTTGAGGACACGGCGGGAGGTGATGTCCCACGAACCACCAAAGATTGTGTTCATGGTTTTTCGACGTTCATTGTTGGAGACGTCGGAGTCATCGTTCACGGAGGTGTAAACAGCCTTCAAGACCTTTTTAGGGTCTTGAAAGCCTAACTCCTCTTCAGCCGGAGCTTCATCGACTTTCTGTTTTCCTTCCCTTTGATGGAAAGGAACTTCTTCTCGGTGCTTGTTGTAGTGCTCGACAAGGTTCTGGACCTCCCAGCAGTTTTCTAGGTTGTGGCTGTTCGACTTGTGTATAGGACACCACATCATGAAGCTGCCACCGTCTTCAGATGACGACCAAGGTCATTTCTTAGGGTGTGGCCCCCGGCCACCCGGAGCTGCGGTAGCTGCAACAGTTGGTGTGCCGGCCGACGGCTTTTTCTTGCAATTGGACTTTTTCTTCTTTTTGCCACTCCCGGAGGTAGTGGCTTTACCCTTGGAGGGTTTTTTGTTGTCCTCCGGAGGTGGTTGGGAGTGCATTTGATGGCCCTCCGCAGCCTTGGCGCATTTGTCTGCCAATCTGAAGAGTTCTGTGACGCTGGTAATCTCCTTGGTCGCCAGCTTCTCCAGCATCTTTTGGTCTCGTACGCCCTGTCTAAATGCCACAATAACAGAGGCGATGGAGATAGAAGGAATAGTGTTTCGTACCTCGGAGAAACTCTAGATGAAGGATCGCAGGAACTCTCCCCCCTTCTGCTTGACAGCAAAAAGATCCAGTTCGGTGCCTGGTCGGGTGTATGAACTCCCGAAATTGGCGGTGAACAGTTGGCACAGTTCCGCCCAACTATTGATGGAGTCGGGCGGAAGGCTCATGAACCAGATCCTGGTGGTCCCAGTCAAAGCCACGGGGAAATAGTTGGACATTACGGCCTCGTTGCTTCCAGCCGCAAGGATTGCGGTGGAGTAGATATGGAGAAACTCAGCGGGATTGATGGTCCCATCAAATTTCTCTGGCAGGTGAGGCCAGAACTTTTGTGGCCATCTTACCATGTGTAGGTGCATGGCCATGGAAGAACGGCCTCCTCCTACTCCCTCGAGAGCAGGACTGTCTCGAGCACATGATATGGACGCGATAATCCTGTTGACAGTAACGGCGATCAAGCTCCGCCCGGAGGTCGTGAGTTGAAAGCCTGGTTACCGTATTGGTGCGTCACACCCCGGAAGGAACGACGTCGCTTGTTGAGACGCAACACGCCTCCTATGTTGGGAAGCGTGCAGACCAAGACTGCCTGACACGGTCCGATGCTGCGATGGGTCCCGCCCCCAGGGGGAGGACCTTGGTTGCTGATACGATCGGCTGCTGTTGCAACCAAATGTTCCACATCAGCCCTCCGCTGCTCCATTGCACCCTGGGATGCACCTGGAGGTGGTGGGCGTTAGATAAGAGCACGCGTGGCATGGAGCACGTGTTTAGGGTTTTTGTTAGCCGATGATGTGACCGACGCAGACGCCCCATCCCGCTGTCCAGCTCGATTTGCCAGTGCGGACGGTGGCGGCGAAGGCACGACTCCTGCTGGAGCCACAACACCTGCTAGCTGCTGCACGTTGGAGGGATTGCCTCCAGCAGGTTGCGCTGCAGGGTTGCCATTGGACGATCTGGTAGCAGAGTTCACCATCTTTGAACCTCGGGTCTTGAAGTCTTTGATTGTCCCTCGTAGGTCCAAGTCGTTGGTGGTACACCAGTCTGATTGTTGAGGCTGAAGGTCCAGCGGTTGGACACGTGGCAGATCTGGAGCTTCCCTCTGTCGGGGGTTAGGTCCGGGGATGTTGCGCAGGTGTTTAGCCCGGAGCTTTCCCATGTATGGGACGTAGCTCCGGTTGCAGTATACACGTGGTAGCGCCGGGGACTTACCATAGAAGGGAGGTAGGTCCGGTCCCGTACGACACGTGGGGCCTTCAAATGCCTTGAACTCAGACAGGTGAAGTTCCTTTGGTCTTCTTGTAGTCCCAAGGGGTATACGGTACGCAGGGTACCGACAATCGCCAAACACCATTCTTCTCAATGCTTAACAAGGAGCTTCTTCTCTATCTAGCACACATGGATCAACTTGCTCTTTTTGAGAGCCGTTAGTTTCATCGAACACTACGTCACGTCCTACTTCAACAAGTCCGGAGGTCTTGTTGAAGACACGATAGGCGTAGGAGTTCGAATCATAGCCAAGCAAGAAACCTTCATCAGACATTGAAGCGAATTTTGAAGTCCTCGGCTTGTTGTTCAAAATATAGCATTTAGAACCGAAAACTCAAAAATAAGAAATATTTGGCTTGTTACCGGTGAGTAGCTCATAGGATGTCTTCTTGAGTAGTCGATGAAGATAGAGTCGATTTATTGCATGGCAAGCGGTGTTAACCGCTTCTGCCCAAAACCGATCCGAGGTCTTGTATTCATCGAGCATTGTTCTCGCCATCTCTATGAGGGTTCGGTTCTTCCTTTCGGCAACTCCGTTTTGTTGAGTGGAATAAGGTGCTGAAAACTCATGCTTTATCCCTTCTTCGTCTAGGTACTCTTCAACTTGAGTGTTCTTGAACTCCATGCTGTTGTTCGCTTCGAATGCTCTTTATCTTCAATGAGAACTCGTTTTGAGCATGCTTGAAGAGCTTCTTCAGGGTTCCTTGATTTTCTGTCTTATCATGCAAAAAGAAAACCCAAGTGAAGTGCGAAAAGTCATCAACAATTACTAAGACATATTTGTTACCGCCGATGCTTACGTAAGCAATTGGACCGAAAAGGTCCATGTGAAGTAGCACAAGCGGTCTTGTTGTAGTCATGACGTTCTTCACGAGATAAGGTGCTCCAACTTGCTTCCCGGCTTGGCACGTGCTACAAGGCATGTCTTTCTCAAAAACAACATCCTTCAAACCTCGGATGTGATTGACCTTGAGAAGTTTTTGAAGATTCCTCATACCAACATGCGCTAGCCGTCTATGCCACAGCCAACCCATGTTGGTCTTTGCAATCAAGCATGTGTCAAGTTCAGCTTTATCTTTATTGAAGTCAACAAGGTAAAGCTTTCCCTTTAACACACCCTTGAATGCAATGAAACCATCACCCCTTCTAGAGACGGTCACACCCTCATTAGTGAACAAGAAATTATAACCTTTGTCACATAATTGAGATATGGACAGCAGGTTATAATCTAAGGAATCGACATGTAACACATGAGAAAGAGTATGTTGAGATGATATAGCAATTTTACCGGTACCGGGCACTTTTCCTTGACTATTGTCTCCAAAATAGATGCCCTCACCTGGATCCTCATTTTCTTCATACTCAACGAACATCCTTCTTTCTCTGGTCATATGGTTGGTGCAACCACTGTCTAGCACCCATTTCGATCCACCGGAGGAATAGGCCTGCAAAACAAATCATGCCTTGGTTTTAGGTACCCAAGCTTGCTTGGGTCCTCTGAGGTTAGTTACAAGAGATTTGGGCACCCACACATGAGACTTGGTGTTCCCATGGCGTGGCCCAACATAATGAGCATAAACTTTACCAAAATTACTTCTCATTAGAAACTAGGAAGCATCAAAAGTTCTGAATAATAGCTGTTGTTGTTTATGAACAGAACTAGTCTGGGAAACTGGACTTGTCCGTGCGGATACCAGACTAGTCTGGTGCTCATATGTGTTGACTTTAGGCTTTCTAGCTTGAGAGGAGTTTCCCTTCACAAAGGCAATGCTCTCCTTGTTACTTTTATGGCTTCTAGCATATTGCTTTTCACCATAAGAATACCCAATGCCAAATTTGACATTAGGAGGTCTTGTGGCCAAGTATGCACTATGTGCATATTTGATCTTCTCCTTGTCAAATATGCCACTTTGGGAAGGATGCTTGTCCTTGGTAGAGGTTGACTTGTCTTTCAAGCTAGTGTCAATTTTAGCACATGAACAAGTAATAGTAGCTTCAGTTTTCAGGGGTTGAGGAAGTGAGCTTGAAGAGGATGAGGGGTCACTTTGTTTGAGTGACTCAACTTGTACCTCAAGTATCTTGTTAACCTTGGATAGGTTAGAAAGTTCGTCCTTGATGGTAGTATTTGAGTCGCTTAACTTCAACCAAGCATCCTTGCTTGAGGCTAACTCAAGCTCCAGTGACTTGCCTTGCTCCTTTTCAAGTTCGAGAAGCTTGTCAAGTTCAAGATATTCCTCCTTTTGGGATATAATCATATCTTCTTGACGGTTGATCAACTTCTCCTTCTCAACAAGGTGATCAAGTAGAAATTTCATTTTCGCGGCTGCTTTCTTATCTATGCCAACGAGCATGTCTTCATTATCACTAGCGAATTCACTATCACTAGAATAGGAATGCAAGGAAGAGGATTTGGTTGTTACCTTTCGTTTACCTTCCTATGCCATGAGGAAAGTGTCGTTGCCCTTCCATGCGCCGAGAGTTGGGAAGAGGGTGGACTTCTTGGATGTCTTCTCGATGGCTATGCTAGCCATCTCCTCTTCCCCTTCGGATGAGGATTCATCATTTGAGTCCCGCTCCTTTCCTAGATGTGCTTGTCCAGCTTGTATCTTCTTCTTGAAGAATTTCTTCGGTTGAGGCTTAGTTTCCTTGGTTTTCTTCTTGTTTTCTTCATACGGGCAATCAACTATAAAGTGGTCATATTCACCATAGTTATAGCATGCCCGTATCATCTTCGGTCTTGATTTTTCTCTGTGTTTTCCTTCACTCGGTTTACCCCCTTGTCTTCTCTTCATCATTCTCTTGAATCTCTTCATAAATAGGATCATGTCTTCCTCATCTATATCGCTGCTATCATCATTGCTGTCCTCTTCTTGTTGAGCTTCTCGAGCTTCTTTTGACAAGGGTTTGCAAGTGGACTTCAAGGCGAACCCTTTCTTCTTTGCCGAGGTGAGGTCGGCAATCTCCTTGACATGCTTTGCTTGCTTTTCCATCATCTCGAAATTGATGATTTTCCCAAGCAGCTCATCTGAGGTTATTTTCTTGTACCCGGGTCTTTCTCTAATCATCAAGCACAAGGTGATGTTGCGAGGCATGAAAGCTCTAAGGATGAGCTTCACCACCTCGTGATCGTTCCACTTCTTGCTTCCGTATGCTCAAACCTTGTTGATGAGCGTCTTTAACCGGTTGTACATGTCTTGTGGCGACTCATCTTCTTCTATGGCGAATCATCCCAATTTGCCTTTGATCATTTCGATCTTCGCCTCTCGCACATGACGATTGCCTTCATGTGCAGTTTGCAATGTGTCTCAGATTTCCTTTGCAATCTCGAGTCCATCCACCTTGGTGAACTCGTCCCAACTTAGTGAAGATGTAATGATTGCCGCGACTTGAGTATTTTGATGAATTGCTTGCTCTTGGCTTGGTGTGAGCTCTTCATCGTCACCCGGGATATCTATTCCTGTACACACAATATGCCACAAGCTAGGATTGAGTGAGATTAAGTGCATTTTCATGTTATGCCTCCACATTGAGTAGCCATTGCCGTCGAAGTGTGGTGCTTTTCCAAAGGAATAGACATGTAATGTTTATTGTTAGAATTAAGACGATCGTAGTTGAAAGGATATCGGGAGTAGTCGGTGTGACTACTCCTCTTCTTCTTTGTGGGAACCGGAATCCCAACCTCCAAGGATCTCATTGGGTGGTGTCGTGCGATGCGACACTCAACAATATTCAAGAAAAGAACGAGAACAAATTACAATACCAAGTCTTTATTTAAAATCACAACGGATGTTTTACAACACTAAACGAAAGGAAAGGGAACTATACATCATAGCTACGCTCTCGACACTAGCAACACACCCAACTTACGGCGGTGTGCAGGGTTCCCACTCGGCTGTAAACCATGGAGGGGGTGCAGTCTCATCTTCAAACTCGTCACTAGTCGCATAATCTGCAAAAACTTGTTAACTGCAAACGTGACCTTAAGGCTCAGCAAGACTAACCCGTCTCACTAGACATATGCAGGGGTGAATACTAAACATAGGTAAGGAATAGCATAAAAGACACGCCTACAAGGGAATCCTTATGGTCATGTTTTAAGTAGCAAATAACATTCTTCAAGCACGGCACATCATAGACTCCACAATCAAACAAGAAACGCTTTTCCCATGATATGACATGCCCAAGGCATATAATGCTATTATAGGTAAAGTATGGGAAAACTATAATCTTTTAATTGTGCTATCTCGAAGCCAAACAAGGTTGCAAAACAATTATAGTTCAATACGTCGTATTCTCCAACTTCTTTAGTATTTACTACGTCACGACACCGTGGACAAGTGGTACTCTATTACCACGAGGGATGGTGATTGCAATCAGGGCACACCAAGTCAACATAACACATACGCACTCTCAGAAGCGCCAGTGAGGAGGACTTACAACAATACCTACATAGAACTTCAGTACTAGTCGTATATGGCCACCTTTCACCAAACACTCGAATGTCGAACCGGTCGAATCCGTTACAAGCAGGAGGTCACTGTGTGGGGGCATAATCTGACATGCCCATGATGAGGACATCACAACAGAGGAGACGCACATTGAACTACAAGGACCAATCACAAGAGCACGAGTACAGTTAATAAATCAGCAGGTGAATTCGTTCCTAACTACTTTTGCATGTGAGTTTGAGAATAGATTGCTATGTGATGATTTAATTGTTATTAGAAATAATGGAAAAGATCAAGAAGTGAAGGAAAGAGGCCTTGGGAGTGTGGAGAACCAGCTGGGACGTCCACAAGTTGATGGAAATAGTTTACAACTCGGACTCGAGTTCAGCTCGGAGTCCAGGAGCAGTCCACCTTAAAACGGATGCCCAGGAGGCATACAAACTCCGTTTTTGATGTTCTACATATGCACGGAAAGAGGAGAAGATAAATTTTCTAATGGTTCTGGTCCAACTTCAAATGTTTTCTGGATTCATTGCGAATCGTCGAAACAAGTTGAGTCTAGATTTCTGTCTGGTGCTGCGCAACCGAATTGGGCCTTTGGGCCTTGTATCCCATAATATTCCATTAGGGACGCATCTAATCGTGTTTTGGTCGAACCCTAGCCTATAAATACTGCAGCCGCCGGTCATATTCGGTGGGTTTTGCTTAGATCAATAATATCGCCGTTCTATGGTTTGTGAGACTCCAACTTCGCGATTTTAGATTGTGTCTTCGACGTTCTTGCTCGTGTTCTCGGTTGCACTTGCAAGGATTAGCCTTCTTTGTGAGGTCAAGCGTGTGCAGCACAGTTTATAACCAACTGAGCCGTGGTGTATTGATTGCAGGGGTACTCGAACCGCTTGAGTGCCGCGGATCATCAACGTCGAGTTCTCCACCCCAATCGACATACCTTTTGGAAGATCGGGCCTAAACCTACTCATCAATTGGTATCAGAGCCAGGTTGTCGTGAGGTATATTTGATTTCCTTCCATTAGATCAATTTTGTTTCGTACCTAGGGTCCACAGAAAAGCCACAAAAAAATTAGATCGTTTTTACCGCTTCCCAGACTATAGTGCCAGCAATTTCGTTTTTCAGTTTGCACTGTTGAGTTTGCATTCGTGTGGTCGAGTCTTGTTGCTGGTTTAGCTTTGTGTTTTGGGTCCTAGTTATCGTATTTCATCCTTTTTTTCTTGCTATTCGACACCTATTCCACAATCCCTAAATAACAAACCGATCCACCATGTTCATCAGTTTGCCCTAGCTAGCCGCCTTGTGTGAACTCCCGCATTGCCAGCCCTAGATTAGGTGACAAACCTTTGTGCCACTCGTCCTAGAATCATCACACACCACCCCATTAGTTGCTGTGCAAATTCCCGATCGTTTTCATATCCGATTGCGAGTTCTGTTCTCAAACCGAGTTGGAATCAACATCCAAAAAAATGTAACTTGGACAACCTACCTTAAAACGGCCATAACTTTCGCATACGAACTCGAAATCGGGCGATTTTTTTTTCAAATTCATCTACGCAAAATTGTGCATCTGATTTTCTGTGGCATAGCTGCTTTCAACGAAATTATATTGCCCAAATTCCCCTCGAAAGATAGGCTATCCGGCCTCTGATGTTTTAGCACGAATTTTAAAGAATCTTCTTGATTTTCTATAGGCTGCATATTACATCCAATTGAGCTGCAAATTTGTGTGCTTCCTATATTTGTGCTCCCGAGTAAAGAAAAAATATCAAAAAAATATTACAAAAAAGAAAAAAATAGTGAAGAGCACGCATATTAAAGCAATTGGCCTATTACCACTTGGTGCTGTTTTGTGGGCTATATCATTCTGTCTTTCTTTTGCCTTGATACTTACTTGTGTTGTGTTAGGGGCGTAGGGCACTTGGTTGACCAGCAACAGTTTTCCTATATTGAATACTTATTCAACTTTGTTTAGCTGTTAACGATTTTCTGCTTATTAGCCACCATATTGTGCCATCCAAGCTTCACCTTTCTCTTGAGCATAACAGGTACCTTTGCAATCACTCCACGCTTCATTGGTTTATCTCACTGTCTACACCACCTACCGTGTCAGTAAAAACACTTGTAAGAGCGTTGTAAGACGCTTGAGCGAGAGTGATTGTTTTCTTCCACCTTCCACATTGTCACTGTAGTTGATAGGGATAACATATTTTTTCTGTTGTCTTTTGTTTCCTACTAACAATGGCAGGAGAAGACAATGATGACGAATGTGTTCAACATGCTGAGTTACGTGATATCATGAAGACCATGATGAATATGTTCGCCAAATACAACACAACAACGGAGGAGTCACTGGCAAACTTGACTTGCCAACTTGATGACCTTGTTCTTCGGATGAATACTTTTGAGGCTCGGTTGCCTCTCGCTGGAAGACAAGAAGACAATGCTTATGATGAACTGGAAGATCACAATAATCAGCCAAGACTGCCACTTTATCGTCGAGGTATGGGAGGTAATAATCATAACAATTACAATTGTCCTCCTGATGATCCTTTTGCTAAAGTGAAATTTACTATACCCCTCTTTTTCTGGTGCTTATGATGCTGAGGCTTATCTTGATTGGGAGATGACAGTAGAGCAAAAATTTAATTCCCATCTTGTTCCTAAAAAACATAGAGTTCGTCAAGCCACTAGTGAGTTTAAGGACTTTACTATCATATGGCGGAATGAACTTGTTAAAACTAGAACTGATCCTCCAACATGGGATAGATTAAAGGAAGCTATGCGTGTTCGATTTGTTCCTCCATCTTTTCAGCGGGACCTTCGCAAAAAATTGCAGTGTTTAGACCAAGGTAACATGTCCGTCGAGGAGTATTATAAAGAGTTACAAAAGGGTATGATGCGTTGTGGGGTAGTAGAGGACATGGACGATAAAATAGCTCGTTTTTATGGGGGGTTGAGGTGTGAAATTCAGGACATTATTGATTACAAGGAATATGATACTGTTAACAGATTGTTTCAGCTTGCTATATATGTTGGCAGAAAAAGAATTGCAGGGCCGACACCAACAGCAACAACGCACGAGGAGCAACTTCATGCCACGCGCAGCGACTACACCATCCAAAACAGCACCATCTTCGCCCCCCCTCCCCCCCCCCCCCCCCCCCCCCCCGTGCAGCGACTACACCACCCATTGGCGGCCAACGAACTATACCTGCTGCTCCACCTTCTCGCGTGCTGAAAGGCAGCAAGGCGACATTATTCAAGCCTTTGTCATCCACTCCTTCTACGGGTCGTACTTCCGACGTTAGGTGTCACCGCTGCCAGGGACTTGGTCATATGATGAGAGATTGCCCGAGCAAACGAGCATACATAGCACGCGACGATGGCGGGTATGATAGTACTTCAGATGTTGAAGATGAATATTCTCTTGCTACTGACTTTATAGATCCTAATGACGAACACACCGAAGAAGAGGTACTTGGTACAGCGGTGACGGAGAACTATAGGAGCATCATTGTGCAGCGCGCCTTGAGCTCCAAAGTGGAGACCGATGATAAGCTACAACGACACAACCTCTTCCACATGTTTCTCGTCGTCAAGGACTGCCGTGTACACACTATAATTGATAGACGTAGCTCCAATAACTTGGTGAACATGGATGTCGTCAAGAAACTTGGTTTGACAACAAGAGCACACCCTCATCCGTACCACATTCAATGGTTCAACAACAGCGGTAAGGTTCGAGTAACACAAACAACAAGAATACATTTTTCAATTGGTTCATACCACGATTTTTCTGATTTTGATGTTGTTCCTATGGATGCTTGTTCTCTTTTATTAGGTCATCCTTGGGAATTTGATATAGATGCAATTCATCATGGTAGAACCAATAAATACACTCTCATGCATAAGGGAAAGAAAAACACTTTGCTGCCCATGACTCCGGCTGAAATTGTGCATTTTGAGAAGAGTAAAATTCGTGATGGCAAAGCAACAAAATTAGAATCTGAAAACCAGCAAGTTATTAAGTTAAAATCACCATTGTTGCTCGCAACTAAATATGATCTTGCTAATTTATTCGATGCTAAGGGGATGTGCTATGCTTTAGTTTGCAAAGAAGCCATGTTTTCACTTCACGAATTGTCTATTGCATTGCACCCTGCTGTTGCTAACCTTTTGCAGGAGTTTGAGGATGTGTTTCCATCTGAGATACCCCCTGGTTTACCACCGATGAGAGGCATTGAACACAAGATCGATTTGATTCTAGGAGCAAGTTTGCCAAATCGTGCAGCATACAGGGGGAATCCACAAGAAACTAAGGAAATTCAGCGACAAGTCCAAGATCTTTTGGACCGCAGGTACATTCGTGAAAGCCTTAGCCCCTGTTCCGTTCCGGTTCTTTTGGTTCCTAAGAAAGATGGTAGTTGACGCATGGGTGTTGATTGTCGAGCGATTAATAACATCGCCATTCAATATCGTTATCCTATTTCTCGATTAGATGACATGCTTGATGAATTGAGTGGTGCTATCATCTTCACAAAAATTGACTTGCGTAGTGGTTACCACCAAATTAGAAAGGCACTAGGAGATGAATGGAAAACTGCATTTAAAACCAAATTTGGACTTTATGAGTGGTTAGTCATGCCTTTTGGTTTAACTAATGCACCCAACACCTTTATGCGATTAATGAACGAGGTTTTACGTGCTTTCATTGGACAATTTGTGGTGGTTTACTTCGATGATATCCTCATTTACAGCAAGTCATATGATGAACATCTTGATCATTTACGTGCTGTTTTTACTGTTTTGTGAGATGCACGTTTGTTTTTGTAACCTCGAAAAGTGCATCTTTTGCACCAATCGAGTCTTGTTTCTTGGCTATGTTGTTTCCTCGCAGGAAATTGAGATGGATGAGGCAAAAATTGAAGCAATCACCAGCTGGCCAGCCCCAACATCCGTCACACAGGTTCGTAGTTTTCTTGGTCTTGCAGGTTTTTATCGGTGCTTTGTGCGGGATTTCAGCACCATTGCAGCACCTCTACATGAGCTAACGAAGAAGGGAGTGCCATTTCGATGGGGCGAACAGCAGAAACACACTTTTGATGCTCTCAAATCGAAGCTTACACAAGCACCATTGCTACAACTTCCTGATTTTGACAAGACTTTTGAGCTAGAATGCGATGCAAGCGGCATTGGTATTGGAGGTGTTCTCATACAAGGAGGTAAACCCGTTGCTTTCTTTAGTGAAAAACTTCATGGTCCTTCTCTGAATTATTCTACTTATGATAAGGAATTGTATGCCTTTGTGCGTGTATTACAAACTTGACAACATTATCTTTGGTCTAAGGAGTTTGTCATACATTCCGATCATGAATCATTCAAGTATCTTAAGTGACAAACAAATCTGAATAAACAACATGCTAAATAGATTGAGTTCATAGAGTTGTTTCCATACATCATTAAGCATAAGAAAGGGAAGGAAAATATCATTGCCGATGCATTATCTAGGCGTTATACCATGCTGTCCCAACTTGATCATAAAATCATTGGTTTGGAAACAATTAAAGTATTATATCCTACTGATTTGGGCTTCAAAGATGCTTTTGAAAATTGTAGAGAAGGAAGAACTTGGAATAAATATGTGCTGCGAGAGGGTCTTCTCTATCGTGCTAACAAGCTATGCATTCCAGCTAGCTCTGTTCGTCTATTACTTTTGCAGGAAGCACATGGAGGAGGTTTGATGGGACATTTTGGCGTGAAGAAAACTGAAGACGTGTTGTCCACACACTTCTTTTGGCCAAAGATGAGGCTTGATGTCGAGCGCTACGTGTCATGATGCACTACTTGCAACAAAGCTAAGTCTCACCTTAACCCACGTGGTCTTTATATGCCTCTTCCTGTTCCTAGTGTACCTTGGGAGGATATTTCTATGGACTTTGTTTTGGGATTGCCTAGGACTAAGAGGGGGAGGTATAGTATTTTTGTAGTTGTTGATCGCTTTTCTAAAATGGCACACTTTATACCTTGTTATAAGAATGATAATGCCTCACACATTGCTGATTTATTTATGATGAAAATTGTTCGTTTACATGGTGTGCCAGATACCATTGTTTCTAATCGTGATACAAAATTTTAAGTCATTTTTGGAGAACAACGTCAAAAACGGAGTCCGTATGCATCCTAGGCGTCCGTTTTAAGGTGTACTGCTTCTGGACTCTGAGTTGAACTCGAGTCCGAGTTGTAAACTACTTCCATCAACTTGTGGACGTCCCAGCTGGTTCTCCACGCTCCTAAGGCCTCTTTCCTTCACTTGTTAATCTTCTCCATTATTCCTAATAACAATTAAATCATCACATAGCAATCTATTCTCAAACTCACATGCAAAGGAAGTTAGGAATGAGTTCACCTGCTGATTTATTAACCGTGCTCGTGCTCTTTGGTCCTTGCAGTTCAATGTGCGTCTCCGCTGTTGTGATGTCCTCATCATATTACAGGCTATAAACTATCCAAAGTCTACTCTTCTCTCTTGGCAAAAAGGTGTGTATGTTTGTCTATATCTATACATACATACATACATACATACATACATACATACATACATACATACACACACACACACAAACATATATATATATATATATATATATATATATATATATATATATATATATATATATATATATATATAGACACACACACACACTAATCATCGACAATTTGCATTAAGTGAGCTTTATATATGCAAATCATCAACCAATTGGCTACGCTGTGAGCGGAGGCGGAGGGCGTCTAACTAGCTAGTCCTCCATTTATTAACCATACACACACGTTTTATTACCTCGGGCTTACTAATGTATCTACAAATTGTTGGAAGTTCCGGACAAGTCCGGTAGTGAGATAGGACTAGTTCGGTTATTGTGTAGTAAGGGTAACCGGACTAGTCTGGATCCTTACCAGACTAGTCCGATGTTGTCCAGTAAGGATATCAGACCAGTCTGGACCCCGATCGGACTAGTCCGATTTGTTCAGTAACTGCCAGTTTGGACCCGAAAATGGCATGTGTTCTAATTAAAAGGACACGTTCCACCAAATGTTGTGTCCCTGATCGGGGGACACAACTATTCCTAAGGGTGGGAGGCCCCCTCTTGTGTCTCTTGGTCAAGTACAAGAAGAGGGTCAAGTGTATGATCAAGGAATGTCAATGCATACACATACACACACTTGAACACTCTTAATTCTTAGAATCCGATCAACATACCAAGAGAAGAACAAGGGGAAACGTCTCTCATCATCATTCTTCCTGCGGCCTCGCCTTGTTGGCTCGAAGGCCGCATCGTCAAGCAACAACAAAGATGGAGGAGAAGGTATTACAAGTGTTCTTGTGCTATTTGAGAGATAGCACTTGATGTTCATGTTGTATTCAGTTTTCTCCATGTTATTCGAGATGATTTAGTGGTTATTTGATCTTTGGGCTCTCTTTTGATTCTAACAATGGTATCAGAGCAGTTTAGACCACTAATCATTTCGAATTAATTTTTGATTGAAGTTTTTTGCTGAAAGTTTTGAAGATCCGGACTTGTCCGGTCTAAGGGTTGGACTAGTCCGGTGTGCCACAATGAAGTGGTTAGGTTTTTTTGATCGGTGCATTTTGACGCGTTCATGTGATCGAAGACCAATTAAGAACTTTGGATTGAAATCCATTGTGAAAATTAAGTGTATTTTGTAAGATGGTAAGTTGGCCGGACTAGTCTAGAATAGTACGGACCAAACTTGACAATTTCAATAAAGAACGGATCAAATGTTTTTTGATAGGACCAGACTTGTCTGGCATATGGACTCAACTAGTCTGAAAACCATACTATAAGAATTTGGACTAGTCCGGTCATGTGAGGACTAGTCCGCGCTATACTATTAAGTTTTCTTATTTAATTAAGCTTTCGCTGTGAATTAAGTTTATACAGTCATAGCAATTTGGTCAAGTAACCAAATCAAAAGATAAATTGCTATGTCAATTTAAGTTGCATGGATTTCTATTGAGTAACCAAAGTGAAAAAAAAAGAATTATCATGTTTTTAAGTTATATTAATATCATTATTGGTTGGGTAACCAAAGCGAAAGGCATTAATGACATTTTTCTTTCTAAGTACATAGAAATTTGGTCGAGTAACCAAAGCAAAAGATAAATTACTGTGTATTTCAGTTGTTCTTCAATATTGAGTTTTAATGTCATTATTGGCCGAGTAACCAAAGCGAAGGGCATTAATGACATTCTTTTTCTAAGAACGTAGTAATTTGGTTGAGTAACCAAAGCAAAAGATAAATTACTATGTTGATATACAGTTATTCTCAAATGTTGAGTTTTGGTTAACATCAATGCATTCTTATTGATTTTGTCTTTTGGTTATGAAGGTTCCTCCAATGCAAATTCAGCATTGAGTTTCATCATTTCTATTAATCCACTCAATGGAAGCAATTATGGGAGATGGAGAGAGAAGTTGGAGATTGCTTTAGCAATCTTTGAGATAGACTTGGCTCTCACTACTCCATATTCAGTTGCACCGATAGAAGCAGTAAGAGATGCTTATGAAACTAAGGAAGCCTTTGTTGTGAGGACAAAATAATATACTACTGAGTTTTTGGCTTATGAAAGTTATTGTTATAAGTGGAAGAAATCAAATAGGAAATGTTTGATGGTAATTAAGGGCACTATCACTGAGGCCATTTGGAGAGCAATCCCTGAATGTGACACTGTTGTTGAATACCTCCAAAGGATAGAGAATCATTTTACTGGTTCTTAAGGCCACTGCAAGCACTCTTATCAAGAGGCTTGTTACTGAAAAGTATCATGGAGGTGGTGTGCGTGAGCACATCTTAAGGATGACAAATATGGTTACAAAGCTTAAACCTATGGATTTGGGGATTAAAGATGAGTTCATTGTGCATCTTCATTGCCTCGCTTCCTAAGGAATTTGAGACTTTTGTCATCAACTACAACTCTCAACCTGAACTATGGAACAAAGAAAAACTTATGGTTATGTGTGTTCAGGAGGAAGAGAGGATTTTGTCCCTTCACGGTTATGATGCAATTAATTACGTGAAGCGAAAAGGTAAGGCTAAAAAAAATTATTCTTCTAAGCAATCTTTTAAGTATCATGGTTCTTCTCACCATAATAATGATAAGGGTAAGGCTCCATAAAGCAATCCTTACCATAAGGATGTCAAAGTGGATAAAGATCAGTGCTGCTTTTATTTAGATAAAGGTCACCATCAGAAGGATTGCATGGGGTTTCTTAAATGCTGTTGTAAAAATGGTAATGATTTTGTGACCTTTGTTGAAGAATCTCTGCTTTTAGATTATACACCATCTTCCTGGTGGATTGACTCAGGTGCCACTGTGCACGTCTGCAATTCGTTGCAGGGGTTAAATATGAGGAGGACCCTACAAAGAGGGGAAAGGACCATTAAAGTTTCTGATGGCCATGAAGCTGAAGTGAAAGCCATTGGAGATTATCTATTAGTATTAAGAAAGGGCTTTGTACTTACACTTCAGGATGTACTATATGTACCATTTTAAGTAGAAAGGTGATCTCAGTATCTTGCTTAGATGATGATGGTTATGTTTGCCAGTTTGGCAAAGACAGATGTGTATTAAGTTGGATAACAAGATTGTTGGTGTTGCCATAAGAAAAGGCATGCTATACTTATTATCTATGCATGATGATGTTAATGTTGTAAGCAACAATCAGTTTTCCTCATGTCAAGGTAAGCATAAGAGAATCGATTCCGAAATGTCTTCAAAATTATGACATTGTCGCTTAGGCCATATTTTGAGGGAGAGAATTGAACAATTGATTTCACAATCGATTCTTCCTCATTTGGATTTTTCGGATTCAGAAGAATGCATAGATTGTATTAAGAGAAAATTTGTTAAGAAAATTAAGAAAGGTGCCATACGCAGTGCGGGAATTTTGGAATTAATTCACATGGACATTTGTGGTCCATTTTCCATAGTATCTGTTGATGGTTTATATTCATTCATAACCTTCACGGATGACTATTCTCGCTATGGCTATATTTATCTGATTAAAGAACGCTCTGAAGTGTTGGATAAATTTAAGATATTTAAGGCTAAAGTTGAAAATCAGCACAACACTAAGATTAAAGTGGTATGATCCGATCGTGGTGGTGAGTATTATGGTCTGCATACCCCGTATGGCGTTGTTCCTGTACCATTTGCTCGGTTCCTACATTAAAATGGCATAGTCGCCTAGTATTCCACACTGGGTGAGCCTCAGCAAAATGGAGTAGCGAAACGGCGCAACCGCATGCTAATGGATATGGTTAGATCCATGTTAAGTCAATCAGATTTGCCGGTTAGTTTATGGATGGAGGCATTAAAAACCGTCATTCACGTGCTTAATCGGATTCCTACTAAGTCGGTGGCTAAAATGCCGTATGAGTTGTGGACGGGACGTAAGCCCTCATTAAGTTCTATGCATATATGGAGTTGTCCCGCTGAGGTAAAGTTGTTTAACCCAAATATTAGTAAGTTGGATCCTAAGAAAATAAGTTACCATTGTAGGAAGAGCCCGAGCTGATGCTGCAGACTTTGAAAAGGATTTTATTGGCTATGCAGAAAAAAGTGAGGGATATCATTTGTACTGTCCAGAATGATATATTATGTTTGTAGAAACAAGGCATGACATCTTTCTAGAGGATGTCATGATCAGGGGGAGTACGGTAAGACAATAAAATAATCTTGAAGAGAAGCTGGTTTATGTACCCACTCGTATGATTCAGGAACCATATTTCTCATTACCTACTGCTGTTTAATCATCAGTGCCTATTGGTAAAGATTCAACACCTGTTGTTAGTTCTCCATTAGCAACAAAAGTATTAAGAGAGGTTGAACATTCCCAGGCCATTGTCGCTAATAATAAAGAGCAACAACAACCTCAAAATGAGGATAATCTGCAATTAAGAAAATCTCAAAGAGACAGAAAATCGGCCATTCCGAACGATTATGAGATCTATTTGAGTGAGGCAATTCAAATGGAGGGTGATCCCACCACATTTGAAGAAGCTATGAGAAGTCCTCAATCATCTGAACGGCGTAAAGCCATGGAGGATGAAATGAGGTCTATAGAATCAAACAAAGTCTAGGATTTAGTTGAGATTCCTAATGAAGCTAAAATAGTAGGCTGTAAATGGGTCTACAAAATTAAACGTGACTCCAAAGGGAATATTGATAAGTTTAAGGTCAGACTTGTTGCAAAAGGCTTCATCCAAAGAGAAGGAATTGATTATAATGAGACATTTCCACCCCTCTCGAGTAAGGATTCGTTCAGAATCATTATGGCATTAGTTGCACATTATAATTTAGAATTATATCAGATGGATGTAAAGACGGCATTTCTCAATGGTGATCTATATGAGAACGTCTATATGACACAACCAAAAGGTTTTGTTATTAAGGTTAAGGAACATATGGGATGCCACTTAAGAAAGTCCATCTATGGACTTAAACAAGCATCAAGGCAGTGGTATCTCAAGTTTTATGAGACAATAAGAATGTTTCAATTTAAAGAAAATCGGGAGGACAATTGCATTTATGCTAAGTTTAAGAGCGGGAAATTTATTTTCCTCATGCTTTATGTAGATGATATACTACTTGCAAGTAGTGATGTCAATCTGCTATCAGAAACTAAGAAGTTCTTCTCCTCTAATTTTGATATGAAAGATCTTTGTGAAGCGTCATATGTATTGGGCATAGAAATTCACCGAGATAGAAATAAGGGGGTATTAGGCTTATCACAAAAGGCATACTTAGAGAATGTACTGTGAAAGTACAGTATGCATAAGAGTAAGCCTTCGCATGCTCCAATTGTCAAGGGCGATAAGTTTGGGAACTTTCAGTGTCCCAAGAACCAATATGAGATCGATCAAATGAAATCAGTTCCATTTGCTTCTGTTGTCGGAAGCTTTTTGTATGCTCAAGTCTATACTCGCCCTGACTTAGCTTATGTGATCGGAATGCTTGGCAGATATCAGGCGGATCCAGGGATTGATCACTGGATGGCAGTTAAGAAAGCTTTAAGATATGTGCAAGGCACAAAAGGCGTCATATTGACATATAGTAAGTCAGACCCACTTGAAGTAGGGGGATATTCAGATTCAAATTTCGCGAGTTACATGGATACTAAGAAATCCATGTCCGGTTATATATTCACCCTCTCGAATGGAGCCATTTCGTGGAAAAGCTCCAAACAAACCGTCACTGCATCATCCAAAATGCATGCCGAGTTTGTTGCATGTTATGAAGCCACCGGGCAGGCTGTGTGGCTTAAAAAATTTTACCTGGTCTTAGAGTGGTAGATAGCATTGAAAAACCACTTAAGCTATACTGCGATAATAAGTATGCAGTATTTTACTCTCACAACAATAAGTCAACTGGTACTGCCGAACACATTGAAATTAAGTTTTATGTTGTGAATGATCAAATCCAAGATTATACTATAAGTCTTGAGCATATAAGTACCAAGCGTATGCTTGTGGATCCGGTAACAAAAGGTCTTCCACCCAGTGTGCTCAATGAACACATAGCCGTCATGGGTTTAAGGGAGAACCTATGATCATTTGATATTTAGGGGCCAAGTAAGAGTAAGGTTCATTTTTAAGTTTGAGATGTATTGTGGTCTTCGAGTCCAACAATACGTAAATGGTTGTTGTGATGCG
Organism: Tuctoria greenei; assembly: GCA_036927565.1. Classification (NCBI taxonomy): domain Eukaryota; kingdom Viridiplantae; phylum Streptophyta; class Magnoliopsida; order Poales; family Poaceae; genus Tuctoria; species Tuctoria greenei. The sequence continues at coordinate 151,667,265 of JAYESD010000007.1, forward strand.
TTGTGCCCTATATGTCAAGTATGAGAAAAATGGACACTAAGTTTAGTATTAAGTAAGTTGGTAAGTTTCAGATTCGAGTTCAAGGGGGAGAATGTTGGAAGTACCGCACAAGTCCACTAGTGAGACCGGACTAGCCCGGTTGCTATCCAGTAAGGGTAACCCGACTAGTCTGGACCCTTATTGGACTAGTTTGATGTTGTCCAGTAAGGATATCGGAATAGTCCAGACCCTGACCCGACTAGTCCAGTCTGTTCAGTAACTGTCAGTTTGAACTCGAAATTGACATGTGTTCTAATAGTAAGGACACGTACCAGCGAATGGTGTGTCCTTGATCGAGGGGGTATAACTATTCCTAAGGGTGGGAGGCGCCCTCTTATGTCTCTTGGTCAAGAATAAGAAGGGGGTCAAGTGTATGATAAAGAAATGCCAATACATACACATACACACACTTGAACACTCTTAATTCTCAACATCCGATCAACATACCAAGAGAAAAACAAGGGGAAACGCCTCTCATCGTCGTTCTTCTTGTGGCCTCACCTTGTTGGCTCGATGGCTGCATCGTCAAAAAACAACATAGATGGAGGAGAAGGTACTACAAGTGTTCTTGTGCTATTTGAGAGATAGCACTTGATGTTCATGTTGTATTCAATTTTCTCCATGTAATTCGAGATGATTTAGTGACTATTTGATCTTTGGATTCTCTTTTGATTCTAACACAAATAGCCCATTGATAAGCATTGCAAATCTAGAAAGTGTGTGTAGTCAAGTCGACGTTGGGAGTGGAAGTGTCGCCTACCATTAACTTAATAGCAAGCTTCTGTAAAAATAAATAAGTATCCATACATATAGTTATTAGTGCATATAATTTATTAGATTAGTATATAGTGGCTTATCACTTTGTTTTCCGTCTACACAACCACTACAGGAATATTGATCAATTACATCGGCCAAGGCCGACGTAATTAAGGCCTAAACAGACGTAAGTAATTTAATTACATCAGTTTTTCCTTAATTACGTCGGTGGCTGGCCGACGTAGCTGTTTGGACGTAATTAAGGTAACTTACGTCAGCGACCGACGTAAATTATCTTAGTTACGTTGGTCTGCTGCAGCCGACGTAAGTCACGTACCGGGATGGGCCGCGGGCTGGGCCGAATTACTTATGTCGACCACAACAGGCCGACGTAAGTTATGTGGTGTAAACTTATGTCGGTTGAACCAAACCGACGTAATTTAAGTGACATAACTTATGTCGGTTAGGACACACTGACGTAAGTTAAACTGGGCTATCTTACGTCGGCACAGTCATAGCCGACTGAAATTAAGTTTTCGATTTTTTTAAAAAAAAATAGAAACTGACTACCTCGCTCGATGGCGAGAACACAGAACAGATATACAGATACACAGATACACTTAATAGATATACAGAATGCAAAACAGTTGCATTAAGTTCCAAAACATCAACAACAACAAAACATCCACCGGGCTACACGCTAGCCCCACCATTGCCTCTGGGATCTTCTCGGTGTGTTCCCGAACCCTGCAAAAGAAACATAATCACTAGTAAGCATCAATGTCAACTCAGTGATAACATCAGAGTTTAAGAACATCAGTGACTAAAGAAGGAAGCATGTTGTAGTTTCAAATGAAGTAATGTTGCATATATATATATATATATATATATATATATATATATATATATATATATATATATATATATATATATATATATATATATATATATATATATATATATATATATATATATATATATATATATAGCAAACTAGTAGGTATCAGAGTTGGAGACTTTAGGTAACAGGTCAAGCTTATGAACCACTAGCCCTTTGTTAACTGGAAGCACTGATCACAACTTATTAACTATATACTAATCATTTCTGCCATGGTCAAAAACTACTAAAGCTTGATTAGATACACTTAACTTCCTCACCACTATAGGAATCAATATCTGACAAGTCATCAAGATCTGCCTCTATGTTCTACCTCCTTATCTCTCTATGCAAAAATACTAAAATGGATACAAAAATATTAAAGAGATAGTTTATCACCTGCTCTGGTGTCTGTTGCGGCGGAAGCGTAGGAATCTTGATATCCTGATCGCTGGTCGAGCAAGAGCCTGCCATTGCAAAATATTAGAAGATATATGTTATTGAAGTGTTGTGAAATTTAATTACGGTACTTTAAACTAATTACTACTACCGCTGCTTGCATTTGGGCCATCATTAAGGTCGTCCTCTGCTGCTCCTCCCTTGCCTCCACTCTCGTCCTCTCCAGCTCTGCCTGGGTTTGCGTTAGCGTCTCCCTCATGGTCTGGAACTCCAGCTGGGTCTACGAGAGACGACCACTGGTCCCAATGGACGAAGCCTGTGATGATGAAGCGCCTCTCAAAGGTCGGGTCAACCTCGAGTCGACAACTCAATCAAAAATGGCAAACCTGCAAAAGAATGAAAACACTAAGTAGAAGAAGATTAATTGAAAAAGAAATAAAACACACGAAGAACTCACCGTCCGTGGGCCTTCCCGCCTCCAATTGCGTACGCGGCTTGGGGGTCGATCAGCGCGCTTTCCCAATCGTAATCCGCACCGTGTATCTTCACGACCTCCTGCGTGTACTTTGCCTACAAAACAAATAAATCTTGTAAGCATGTCAATAATAGTATTAGTTATAATGAAATTGATGAATTTTGAAAACTTACCAGTCAGTCGGCTGCAACCTGACTACATTCCCCTGGCTGAGAAGGGTCACTTCCCTTGTGACCTCTCTTCCAAACCTAGGTTGGGGTCGGCTCATGACCCATCTCTCGCTCCTGTGCAGCCGTGTTAGTGAGATAAATAATATATTAGGAACACATAAATAAATTGAAAAGGTACTTACCATGCGTTTAGCCAAACGCAAGTTGCCGTCGCCGCCATTGTTGTGCTTGCCCTCAGACCCCATGCGGCACTGTCTAGCCTTTGTGGACTTATTGATGAAAGCGTCGCTAGCCCAGTACCGACAGAGAGCTAAGTACGCATCGATGTTACTCTGTAATGAGGAAATACTAACATGCACATATTTCATTTTTCATCAACACAGTTAAATACGTAGATATTATAAATATTTAACAATATTAAAAACTTACCTCCGTGTACTGCTCCTCTATCAAGTACAAGTCGGAGTCCTTCCTGAATACACCCCTTTACTGCTCCTGCTCCTGCTCCCGAGGGTGCCGCTTGTCGTACGCGTTGACGGTCTGAATTCGGGCATACGACAACGCCGCCATCGTGAGCTCCAGAGCGTTGTAATGGAACACGCGTCTCACGTGGTCCTCCATGCCCGGTTCCTCTACTTGGTACCTCAACTTTAAGCAAACAAATATTTAAGTGATATGCATTAACAATTCAAACAAGTTGAAAAAATGAAACAGTTAAACTTACAATAAAATTATGCCACACAACTCCCTGAACCGTGCCGTGGACCGGGTGAGAGACACGAGCGTAGTCATCCCACGACAGGGCAGGAAAACCGTCAATGACACCGGGGTAGTGCAACTTCACGATAGCACCCAGGACACTGTTAACCTGCCTGTGGTGCTTCTCGGCCGCCATGAACGAAAAGTCGTACCAACATCTACAAAAATATATTAAATCATAAAGTAAAGGAAAACAACATCTAATATTTAATATACTATATACAGTATTTACCTGTCTCCAACTGGACAGATCGTGGTCTGTTGAGTAGTAACCGAAGGAGGAGCCGCAAAGTGGGTCCTCCTCGTCCGTCTCCTCTGCTTCGAAGTTGCCGCATCCTGTGACCCTGAAGGTTCTGCGGAACCACCGATGTCCCCAGGAAGGCTAGTGGTAGCCGGCTACACAGTGAGGCTAGCACTAGAGGGCTCCTGTAGTGGCCCCCTAGCCTCTTAGTCGGGCTCCTGTAGTGGCCCCCTAGCCTCTTAGTCGGGCTCCTGTAGTGGCCCCCTAGCCTCTGACTTTACTCTGACTCAGATGTCTCTGAGTCCGATTGCACAAAAGGAAAAGATTGACAATAAATAATTAATAACAACTGCAATTTCTAAAATAACTTTATTGTAAACTAAAATTTACCTCCCTCCGCTGAAAGCACACGACAGCTGAGGGTGGAGCATGTGCCAGAAAGAGGGAACGTCATCTCAAAGGTAACGAGGTCCCTGAGCAAGGGTCTTGTGGCGGATCAAACCCTCACACTGGCTTCCCCTTCCCCTTCCCCTTTGACGATGTAAAAGCCCGTTTTTCGGAAGAACAAAAACGCAAAAATGCGAACTTAAAAATTTTGAAAATGGACTTGGAAATCAAACTCACATGAACCATATGAGTAAACCAATGTTCACTTAAAAATGGGACTTGTTAAAATTTTACATACAGAACGTGTTTGCTAATGTATATTGGAATTTAAGGGGTAAAATCCTTAATTCCCAAGTATTCCCATTTTCAATGAAAAAAATTAAAAGAGAAAAGAAAACAAAATAGAGAGAAAAAAAATTCCAACCCTAAAATGGGACATCCAAAAATATTCAAATCTCATGTCGTAAACTTTTCCATGACCTTCTAATATTCCAAATAGACTCTCGGTAAAGTTTCAAAATTTTTGAAGCACGTTTCCCATTTGTTGGACACGTAATGAGAGTTTAATCAACGCCGACTTCAAATTTAAACTTTGTGCTCAACCTTGCCCAAATCAACTCCAAATTTTTTCTGAGGTCCCTTATGGTTCAAAAAGGGTAACTTCAAAGTTTCAGTATTTTTGAACCTGATCTACTATTTATTTCCTTCAGTCAAGTATCACCACTTGAATTCAAATTCAAACCTGAGTTCAAATTAAACTTGCTCAGTTTTGAAATCTGATTGCACCATAAAATTCTCCACATTTTATTTAGTCACTGGGCCAAAGTTGACTATTTTTGAAGCACGTTTGATAGCCCTATTTGAATTTTGGAAAGAAGAGTGAGAGAGGTGGGTCCCACAGGTGGCCCCACCAGTTAGGTCAGCACCTCCTCCCCTGCCTCCACGCAGCCGCATGCAGGCGCCACCGTGATGAAGTCGGCCTTATCATCGCACCATGGAACTCCCTCCCGGTCTTTATCTTCGCTCCTCACCTCCCGTCCGGCCACAACACCGCTCCACCTCCCGGCCGTCCGTCCGCTCCCCTGGCCGTCGGCCGAGCGCGCTCCACTGACCCCGCGTCTGCTCGCCGGCTTGCACTACCTCTACTCCTCACCGGCGCCACCATGTGCCGCTCGCCCTGACCGTCGCACTGCCTGCGCCGCCGCTGGGCCGCTCCCCACATCGCGCCGCCCGGCCGAGCTGCTCCAACGCCGCGCGGGTCACATTGCCGCGCCCGCACGCCCCTCCACCTCCCGCCGCCAGCACCGCGCCTCCTCCTTGCCGGCTCTGCCCGTGCCTGCCGCTCGCCTCCCTGCGGTTCGACCACAGCGCCGAAGTTCCTCCGCCCGGCGTCGCGCCATACTCCCCGCCACCAGGAGGCCGTCGTCGCCTGCTCTGCTAACCACGCGCTCCAACAGCGCCGCTAGATCTGCCGCCGGCACGAGATCCAACGTCGCTGCCGTGCGCCACCATGGCGAACCGCGCCGCCGCGGACGCCTCACGCGCGCGTCACCGCCGACGAATCCTGCTCCCAGGTGCATTTCATTATCGTCTCCAACGCCTCTGCCATTCGTTCCGCGTGCCACGACTTTTCGGACGCCTGCGCTTTTTCCCCTTCAGCAGTGTCGCGCTCAGAGCGCCACCGGCTCCTCCCTGGAGCGCGTGGTCGACTTCGGTCACCGTCCTCCGCTCTGCCCTTCGTGCGCGAGCATGTCACCGCTCAGGCCGCGTTTTTCCGCCGGCCGTGGCCGCCTCTGCTCGGGTCCCATCGCGGACCGTTCCACCGTCGCCATTCATCCTTCCCTGCTCGTGCGCCCAGACCGCGCTAGTCTGTTCATCACGCTGGCGCGCTACTGACCATTGCCTCTTGAAATTCCTCACCGCCAAGCTAAGACTCGCGTTCTCCATTCTTATACTCCGAGCTTGCCGCCGACAATGTCCACAGTCCTCAGCCTCGCACCTACATCGCCTCCCTGTCCTGGCATCCATGTTGCGCCTCAATGTTGGCTGCGTCGTCGATTTTCTCCCTCATGTCATGTGAGCACTTGCCCTGCTATCCAATCTACATTGCACGTTTTTGGCTGCCATGGATCCCCTATCGACTAGCTCTGCCTCGTTCACATTCCTTACCTCGGACAGCCATGCCCTAGCGACGCCCCTCCTTCGTTCCTCACTGTACCGAGGCAACCACTGGCCTGGTTCATATGTGTCATATTCTTGGCCGTGGTGACCATGGCCAGATTCTGCGCGTCGACGTCCTCCGCGCACCGCACCGTGGCTCAACACACTCTATATAGCTCCACACCATCCACTAGAGAGCCCACACCTCGATTGAGTCGTGTGACATGGTTGCCGATGGATATCTACATATCATCAAGTTCCGTGCTAGTCATCATTGACAACGTTCCTTGGATACTCGTCTGTGGTGACCGCCGTACGGACTCGAGCGCTGTCGAGCCATGCGTCCGTGTTCTGCCTTGATGCCTATCCAATAGAAATCCACAAGTTGACATTCCTTTTTCCTTTGTGTTGGGTTGACATTTCCGTGCACGCACGTGTTCCTTCGCCTTGAGCCGCATCAACGTCGATGTTGGCCACATGATGTCGTCGTGACGTTATGGGCCATCATCTTGTCCTGGCATCGAGGTGAAGGGTGCCTGTAACGTACATGATGCTGGAACACAACCACGACACAACGGTCGACAGTCGTTTAGCCAAATTAGGGTTTAGTCAAGGCGAGACTCATCGAGCCCTGGGTGTAACCAAGGTGCTCGATGAAATGCCTTCTAGGTCAAACCAAGTGTGTCGGTGATCACCGATGACCTGGAGTAAAGGTATGCAAGAACGTTGTGACCAACAAGGAGAACTAGACCAAGGGGAACCTTGGATAAGAGTTCCTTGGTTGTGTCGAGGATGTTCTGTAGCCGATCACAGGATTTGTTAACTTGGTGTACCATTTCATCGACGACGGGTTCGTCGAGTCGCTTATCAACAACCGAGTCGACATCACTAGCCTTAAGACTCACAAGGTGGTGTTCAAGATTCCGCTCACCCCATTGACGAGTCTGGGCTGTTGTGGACGTCGCTAAGACGATCTTCTCGAGATGGCAAAGCATGCCTTCACGACAAGGTCTCGCATCATGTTCGAGTTCTAGGAGTTCACTGAGCTCACCTAGATAGGCTTGCGGGAGACACTACATTAGTGTCGTCGTGTAAGCACCTGAACGATGCTTGCGACGTTAGTCGTAGCAACTGGTTTACCTAAAAGTCATTTGAACATTGTCTTGGTACTCATGCTAGGTTAACAGTGCTTGTAATGACTTCTTAAGTCCAAGCCATGTTGATCTCAATTCAGTCCCAAGTGTTGTTAGGTTCCATCATGGTTCATCCTAAGTCGGGACCCTACGACGGCACTGCTCACTTAACTAGGTTTACTCGTTTATGAGTTATGTCAAGTTCATTGGTCGACTGCTAAATCGCGACCTTCGTCTTGTACACTCCACTCATACTCAAGCTTTCAATGTCCCCCCTTGATTCCTTAGTCATCCTTACACTACCAGTCCAACACTTCCACACCATTTAGCTGTATCGTCCTTAAGTGGCATAGCATTGAGTGTTGAGTGCCAAGTTGCAATGTGTGCTTACATTGCACCTTTCAATTCACATCTCGATACTACTATGACCACTTGACTCCATCCTTTGTTCATTCACACAACAGAGGCATATCAATCCTTCCTAGTCAAACTCCTCATTCTTAGAGTTTACACGACCCCGTGGAGTCTATTCTTAAATTACTTAATTACTTATATGCATATCATGTAAATAGGAACGTGTTGATAGGTGATCGACAAGAAACTTCGCTTGGAGGAGAAGGCCAAGGTGTTTCCACTGAAGTTCCATGGCAGGTTCTCCGGAGGAAGACCAAGCCCTAACAATTGACATTTATTCGAGTCGCCAACTAAGGCAAGCCCCGGTTTGCATTTAAGTCGTTTATAAAATTTTACTTTATCACTATGATGAGTAGTATATGAATTGTGCATTACGTTTAGGATGATTGATACTCCACATGCATGACCAAAAATCCCAGGGATTGGTTGGAACGAGTTACAATTTGCCCTGTAGTAACTGCTTTGCTATTGCATAGGAAATCCGTTAGAAGTTGAGTAGTTGGAATCTACTCGCGAGAGATGTAGGACATATCTCAGAATTGGTTAGATAGAAAATGGATTAATATAATGCAATTGAGACCGGGCAGGGAATGGATAGGAAGCGGTGAGAATTGAGTCTCGGTCGCATAACCCTGCTTGTGTCGATTAAGGCCCGCTTCGTGTGCGGCCCCGCTGAACAAGCTTGACTTGTACCGGCAACATAATGGACATATGGAATCCAATAAACTGACGTAGCTTGGTCACTTGGGTGTCAAGGCATACCGTTCCGTTTTATAGGTGTGGGTTGAGAGCAGCAAGGTGTAAATCCGCTGGTGGGCACGTCAGAGTACGCCCCACGCTGGGACCTCCTGCTCGTGACGGATCGACCGGTTCAACATTTGAGTGTCTCGCGAAAGGTTGCCATATACGACTAGTACTGAAGTGCTACGTAGGTACTGCACGAAGTACTTACTGGCATCTCCGAAAGTGCATATGTGTCGTGTTGTCCGGGTGTGTCCTGATTGCAATTACTGTCCCTCGCAGTAATAGAGTACCACTTGTTCACTGTGTCGTGACGCAGTAAATACTAAAGAAGCCAGAAAATTATATTGTATTGAATTATAATTGCTTTGCAACCTTGTATGATTTACAGATAGTAAAATTAAAGTTTACAGTTTTCCCCATACTTTAGCAGTAATAGCATTATGTGCTCTGGGCATGTCATATCATCGGTAAAGCGTTTCTTGTTTGATTGTGGAGCCCATGATGTGCCGTGCTTGGAGAATGTCATTTGCTACATAAAACCTGATTATAAGGATTCACTTGTAGGCGAGTCTATTTATGCTATTCCTTACCTATGTTAGTATTCACCCTGCATATGTCTAGTGAGACGGTTAAGTCTTGTTGAGCCTTATGCTCACGTTTGCGCTTTAACGATTTTTGCAGGTATTAGTTTTATTTCTGTTGTTCAGGTTGTACATGAGACTCGAGGTGTCGAGGTAAATCTCATGTGAACCACGCCGCTGTTGATTGTTCTTCTTGTTGCTAGTGAGAATCGTCCTAGCGCATGGACGTCTTCTCTCCTGCTTAGTTAGGTGAGATTATGAGTATGTACTTTCTGCTGCGTGTGTACTTCTGTGGTACATTCTTTTGTAAACTCTTCTTATTATGAAATAAAAACTTTATATGTTTTGGTATCCTTTTCGTGTGTGCTGTTAGGTGCCGCATCGCAAGGCACCACCCAATGAGATCCTCGGATGTGTGGACTCCGGTCCCCACAGGCATGGTATCAGAGCCTTATTGGGAATAGCACGCTCGAAAAGAGCCTATTTTTGAAAACTCCAAAGTAGTCGAGTGAGGATTTTCTCTATGCCCATTAAGGACTATTACTAGTATAAGTTAAAAAGGTGGTGAACTAACTTGTTATATTATTTCTGTAATGATGCTCTGTCTTCAAGGTAAGAGGTAAGGTATGCCACCGAGAGCGGATCAATCTCGGTAAGCTCTGCATATGAGATGTGGTATGTGATATTTCCGTGGCTTAGCACGGAAAGTCAATATGAGTCTCTGAAACTTTCCATGTTTCTGAGAACATATGACACGCGGTACCCTAGCGTGACACAAAATTAGTGGGAGCCCCCGTCGGGTGGTGTATAACCCGATAGTATGCATCTCTAGAACTATTCATGTTCTTTGGGATCATGCGAAACACGTATGCCCAAGCATGTATAAGCCGGTTCGTACGGGAGTCTTTGTTGTACAGAAGTATTTACAGCCATGTACATCGAGACATGACGTCGCTCGAGGGCGACTCACACCAGAGTCGTATGCATTTACTTTCATATATATTGTTGTGACTGCCTGTCGTGTTTCCCCGTGCCGCCCTTGAGGTGTGAAAGTGTGAAAGGGGATTGTTTGTCTTCTGCAGGTACACTAACTCTGGTAGCAACCCGTGTAGAATACGTTTGCGAGTGATCGATATTAGGACCACTTCTAGACGTATGCGGATATACCGGGTTAGACTTTTCCTTTGGTAAGGCATGTAGTACCGTCAGTATCCCACTTGATACTTTGACCATCCCCCAAGAAAGAAATAGCTTTATATTCATATTTAAGTCCAAGTATCAGTTGCTAATATCTTATGGACAAGGTAAAATGTTTCTCTTCAAGAGTAGGTGAACCAAAGTTCTTTGTTCCTGGCGAGAGTTTAACTCGACTTCGCTGGGTTGAGACTTTGGTTAAGCATGAAAATCCATAGTGATATGCTATGGGTAAGAAGGTCATCAAGTCTCTTTTAAGACTCTATTTAGTTCCAAAGAAAATTATTAGTTGTGAATCAAGTTCTAGCCATCGGACTTGAGTTTTGAGCTAAGTTTCAAAATTTGAGTTTGTTCCCAAATTCTTGTGTTTCGAAGCCGGTGAGTTCTGTTTTCGAACAGAATTGACCTGACTTTGAAATTCCATATCTCTTCAACCTGAAGGGATATGAATTCAATTGAATACTTTTTAGAAAGCCTTTGAAGTCTTCTATAAGTTTCCTATTGACCTCCAAGCCAAAAGATGCTTTTGTGGTGATGAAAATGCACCATTATCACAGCAGCTGCTGTTCTGAAACTACACGGACCAGCATCTGAATTTTTTCCATAACTCTGTGTAGAAAGCTCTTCTATTCCATTATGATACATTTCTGGAAAGGGGAAGAACTATTCTACAACTTTGTTATTCAGTGATACCTCAAATTCAGTTTATAACTAATTAGAAAACAGAGTTGAAGATAGTACATGTATATAGGTGCTATCTGAAACAGTCAGAAAAATTCTGAACTTTGAACGGCCATAACTCCTAAACTAGAAATGCATCCTATGCATGTTTATACATGTATGGAAAGATTAAATAATCCTCTGTCAACTTCCTATTCAACACAAAGGCTAAAACTCACATAGGTCTAAATTGAAGTGTCGTTTAAGAGGTTCTGACAGCCCGGAAGAGGGGACAGAATCTGAACTCTTCACCAATTGAATCATAACTTTATCCAGACTTTACTGCTGTAGGCCTACTTTATGTGGTTGGAAAGTGTAGAGAGTCCTCTACAACGTTTCTATATAACTCCAGAGCATAATCCATCCCTAACATACTCAAAATTTCAAATTTCTAAACTTGATCAAATCTGGACAGCGAGTGGACAGTCCTGTGTACAGTTACTGTTTCTCGCATAACTCGCTGTAGATTGTCATATGACTTCTTGTGATGCATTTCTGGAATCTTGAGAATTTATGCAACAAGTTTTCTATGTGTTATTTTTGCAAATGTTGATATTTGTATATCTGAAAATTTTGGACAAAATCAGCCTTAAACAAAGGAGGTGCTGTCCAAATTTTCAGACAAACTGTCAACTTGCAAATGCCATATCTTCTCAACTAGAAGCGCTACGAGGGCAAGTAAATACTCTTTAGAAAGATCTGGAAGTCCTCTACATGTTTTCTGTCCAACACCAGACCAGAATCCTTTTCTAGATAGGTGAAATTTGGATAATCGCAGAGACTGTCCAGGCATACCCAAACTGGACAGCAATCTGTACACCTCTGAATTTAATCCATAACTCGCAGACCCTTGATCCAATGGTGTCACGCGAGTAACCGTTGGAAATATTAGAGAGTCAGCTACAATTTTTGCAATTGTCTCCAGACCTTAATCGGTCATCTACCTATTCCAAATCGAGTTTGAATACAGAGTGGTCAATCTGAACTGAATTCAATTCTGAATGCTGAAATTTTACCCAACTTCAAAAATTCATATCTTTTAGACCAGGACTGATATGAAGACAAGTAAGTACATTCTGGAAATCTTATTACATTTAATACAACTTTTTCAATGAGAATATTTCCAGATTTCCATCATAACAGTGTGAAAACTTAAGATCAAATGTGCTACTTTTTAAGCAGGTTCTGCTGAAAGTGCAGAAAATTCTGCTGAATTTAAAATAGCATAACTTGCAGACCAGGGATGGTCTAGAGGCAAACAATTACTTTTTGGAAAGGTCTTGATGTGTAATTTAACTTTGTTATTCACCGCGAGATCTGATTTTGCCATTTACTGGATCAAAATCGAGTTTGCGTCCAGGCTGGTCGTTTGTCACCATAGCCTGGCCAGTTTTATCCTTTTGGTTTTTGTTAGGCATGTGGTTCTCGAGTTCAACTCGAGGAGTTTCATAACATCCCAGGTGCTATGATTCAACAATAATTACAATTAGAGTTGAGTATTAAACTCAATCAAATCTCTTTGGCTCGGTTGCTCATGATTAGTGTTTTGATTAGGTAACCGTGCACCTCACACTTTAAGGGCGTATTGAGCATGTGTTGCACTTCCACTAGTCAACGGCCCTCCCCGTAAGGATCGTTTGGAGTATGTTTCTTGCTCACCTAGCTTGAATCTTAAGGGGGAAGGAGTTCATCTAGTAATCGAAGTGTTATGTTCACCTAGGTGTCATACCAAGGTACATCGACACCGAACCAACGTGCTAGAAGCAATGCTCAAGTAAGTAGGACCGAGTACAACATTGACTCATTGAGTCAATGAGAAGCTTAAGTAACGGATCACCTCGAACCCCGTTTCTTGTGGAACTCAATCATCGAGTTAAAGAAGTCAGTTGATTCTTCATGCTAAACCACTCCCTTGCTTCCGTCTCTGAGACAAGAAGCCATATGTGAGTAGTATGAGCTGGAGATTCTTTAGCAAGAACGTGGATCACTAACCCAGGTCGTGCCTAGAACAGTACTTTGTCAACCACTTCGTGCAACCTACGGAAGTGATGAGAACCTTACTCTTCAAAGGTTACTCTCTTTGCAACTTCTGAAGGTAACCCTACCGCACCTTTGAAGGGGTAGACATAGTACTTTAAGAAAACTACGAGACGAAAAACCTGACCCTTTGTTAAGGAACCACAACTACCTGTAAGTTGTGATTAACAAGCTTTAGGGAACTTCCGATCAACAAGAAGTTCAATCACTTTGTTCCATTTTGTACACTCTGTTGCCTTGAGATGAACCTCACCATTCCTTGCTAATACTTTTACCTTGAAACCATCGAACTTGGTCAAGATATGAAAGTAGCAAGTCTTGTCTAGTGCCTTTCATGACCAAGTTTATTCAATCCTCCTGTATTTGGGATACTTCTGACTGTGTTTGGATTGTCTTACCTACTTTTGCTCAAAGCATAATAATGAATGCATCATACCTTCTACATTTCTAGCTGGCCAGCATTTCATCATTAATGCATAACATTATTCCACTTGTGATGCATCATGAAACGTAATTACCAATGAGTTTTGAGCAAGAATATATGACCCCATTCAAATACCTACATTGTGTCTCACAATTTTGAGTTGTGATCAACTTTATCATTCGCAACGCCTTCGACTTGTTTCATTATCTTGAGTAGCACAAGGGAAACCACTTAACACCTTGTGACCAAAACACAGTTGAGCCTTTGTCCTTGACTCGTTGAAACTCAAATCAACTTGAGTCCTGGAAAGTGATTGTTTCTAATTGCGAGGAGTTTCCTATGGACTTCTCGACCTCACTAAAACCCTGTATCTTTCTTTTCGCGAGGTTATCATTTAATTATCAAGTCTTGGAACTCCTTGACTCGTAATGGATGGTGACATTACTTCGGCTACAAGACCAAAGCAGAAAAGTCTTCATAAGAGAAACATCCAGAGTTAAGGACGCTTAACTATCATGGAACTCTAAGTACCTCCTCAATGAAGAAGGTTACTTCATTTTGACGGAAAGAAGAAGACCTCAACACCTCAACATAACTTTTTAAGACCCAAGTTTTACGATGTGATAGTGTCATGTCAAGCCTCCTGTCAAGGTTATCAACCTAAAGACTGGAATCACTTGAAGCAAACTTTAGAATTTCTTAAGATGCCTGAAGATAATCACTATTTCGTAGAACCCAAATCTTTAAGGGCATTGTCATTTTCCTTAGTCAATGACGCTCTTTTACGGATCGTCCCCTCATCGTTTCTGTTACTCTACTTGTTAGAATCTTGGGACGAGATTCCTTTAAGGGGGAAGGATTGTAAAAGCCCATTTTTCAGAAGAACAAAAACGCAAAAATGCGAACTTAAAAATTTTGAAAATGTACTTGGAAATCCAAACTCACATGAACCATATGAGTTAACCAATGTTCACTTAAAATAGGGACTTGTTAAAATTTTACATACAGAACATGTTTGCTAATGTATATTGGAACTTAAGGGGTAAAATCCATAATTTCCATGTATTCCCATTTTCAATGAGAAAAAATTAAAAGAGAAAAGAAAATAAAATAGAGAGAAAGAAAAAGAAATTTTTCCAACCCTAAAATGGGACATCCAAAAATATTCAAATCTCATGCCGTAAATTTTTCCATGACCTTCTAATATTCAAAGTAGACTCTCGGTAAAGTTTCAAAATTTTTGAAGCACGTTTCCCATTTGTTGGACATGTACTGAGAGTTTAATCAACGTCGACTTCAAATTTAAACTTCGTGCTCAACCTTGCCCAAATCAACTCCAAATTTTTCCTGAGGTCACTTATGGTTCAAACAGGGTAAATTCAAAGTTTCAGGATTTTTTAACCTAATCTACAATTTATTTCTTTGAGTCAAGTATCACCACTTGAATTCAAATTCAAACCTGAGTTCAAATTCAACTTGCTCAGTTTTGAAATATGATTGCACCATAAAATTCTCCACATTTTATTTAGTCACTGGGCCAAAGTTGACTATTTTTGAAGCATGTTTGCTAGCCCTATTTGAATTTTGGAAAGAAGAGTGAGGGAGGTGGGTCCCACAGGTGGTCCCCACCAGTCAGGTCGGCACCTCCTCCCCTGCCTCCACGCAGCTGCATGCAGGTGCCACCGCGATGAAGTCGGCCTTATCGTCGCACCGTGGAACTCCCTCCCGGTCTTTATCTTCGCTCCTCACCTCCCGTCCGGCCACAACACCGCTCCACCTCCCGACCATCCGTCCGCTCGCCTGGCCGCCGGTCGCGCGCGCTCCACTAACCCCGCATCTGCTCGCCAGCTCGCGCTGCCTCTGCTCCTCACTGGCGCCGCCGTGTGCAGCTCGCCCTGGTCGTCGCACCGCCTGCGCCGCCGCTGGGCCGCTCCCCACATCGCGCCGCCCGGCCGAGCTACTCCGACACCGCGCTGGTCACATCGCCGCGCCTGCACGCCCCTCCACCTCCCGCCGCCAGCACCGCGCCTCCTCCTCGCCGGCTCTGCCCATGCGTGCCGCTCGCCTCCCTGCGGTTCGACCACTGCGCCGAAGTTCCTCCGCCCGGCGCCGCGCCGTACTCCCCGCCACCAGGAGGCCATCGCCGCCTGCTCTGCCAACCACGCGCTCCAGCAGCGCCGCTAGATCCGCTGCCGGCACGAGCTCCAATGTCACTGCCGTGCGCCACCATGGCAAACCGCGCCGCCGCGGACGCCTCACGTGCGCATCACCGCCCACGAATCCTACTCCCAGGTGCGTTTCGTTATCGTCTCCGATGCCTCTGCCATTCGTTCCACGTGCCACGACTTTTCGGCCGCCTGCGCTTTTTCCCCTTCAGCTGCGTCGCGCTCAGAGCGCCCCCGGCTCCTCCCTGCAGGGCGTGGTCGACTTCGGTCACCGTCCTCCACTCTGCCCTTCGCGCGCGAGCATGTCGCCGCTCAGGCCGCGTTTTTTCGCCGGCCGTGGCCGCCTCTGCTCGGGTCCCATCGCGGACCGTGCCACCGTCGCCATTCTTCCTTCCCTGCTCGTGCGCCCAGACCGTGCTAGTGTGTTCATCGCGCTGCCAACGCGCCTACTGACCGTTGCCTCTTGAAATTCCTCACCGCCAAGCTAAGACCCGCGTTCTGCGTTCTTATACTCTGAGCTCACCGCCGGCGATGTCCACAGCCCTCAGCCTCGCACCGGCGTCACCTCCCTGTCCTGGCATCCATGTCGCGCCTCAACGCTGGCTGCGTCGTCGATTTTCTCCCTCATGTCACGTGAGCACTCGCCCTGCTATCCAATCTACATTGCATGTTTTTGGCCGCCATGGATCCCGTGTCGACTAGCTCTACCTCGTTCACATTCCTTACCTCGGACAGCCATGCCCTAGCGACGCCCCTGCTTCATTCCTCACTGTACCAAGGCAACCACTGGGCTGGTTCATATGTGTCGTGTTCACGGTTTGGCCGCGGTGACCATGGACGGATTATGCGTGTCGACATCCTCCGCGCACCGCACCGTGGCTCAACACGCTCTATATAGCTCCACACCATCCACCAGGGAGCCCACACCTCGATTGAGCCGTGTGACATGGTTGCCGACGGATATCTACATATCATCCAGTTCCGTGCTAGTCAAAATCGACAACGTTCCTTGGATACTCGTCTGTGGTGACCGCCGTACGGACTCGAGCGGCGTCGAGCCCTGCGTCCGTGTTCTGCCTTGATGCCAATCCAATAGAAATCCACAAGTTGACATTCCTTTGTCCTTTGTGCTGGGTTGACATTTCCGTGCATGCACGTGGTTCTTCGCCTTGAGCCGCATCAACGTCGACGTTGGCCACATGATGTCGTCATGACGTTCTGGGCCATTATCGTGTCCTGGCATCGAGGTGAAGGGTGCCTGTAATGTACATGATGCTGGAACACAACCACAACACAACGGTCGACAGCCGTTTATCCAAATTAGGGTTTAGTTGAGGCGAGACTCGTCGAGCCCTGAGTGTAACCAAGGTGCTCGATGAAATGCCTTCTAGGTCAAACCAGGTGTGTTGGTGATCACCGATGACCTGGAGTAAAGGTATGCAAGAACGTTGCGACCAACAAGGAGAACTAGACCAAGGGGAACCTTGGATAAGAGTTCCTTGGTTGTGTCGAGGATGTTCCGTAGCCGATCACAGGATTTGTTAACTTGGTGTACCATTTCATCGACGACAGGTTCGTCGAGTCTCTTATCAACAACCAAGTCGACATCAGTAGCCTTAAGACTCACAAGGTGGTGTTCGAGATTCCGCTCACCCCATTGACGAGTCCGGGTTGTTGTGGACGTTGCTAAGACGATCTTCTCGAGATGGCAAAGCATGCCTTCACGACAAGGTCTCGCATCATGTTCGAGTTCTAGGAGTTCACCGAGCTCACCTGGACAGGCTTGCGGGAGACACTACATTAGTGTCGTCGTGTAAGCACCTGAACAATGCTTGCGACGTTAGTCGTAGCAACTGGTTTACCTAAATGTCATTTGAACATTGTCTTGGTACTCATGCTAGGTTAACAGTGCTTGTAATGACTTCTTAAGTCCAAGCCATGTTGATCTCAATTCAGTCCCAAGTGTTGTTAGGTTCCATCATGGTTCATCCTAAGTTAGGACCCTACGACAGCACTACTCACTTAACTAGGTTTACTCATTTATGAGTGAAGTCAAGTTCATTGGTCGACTGCTAAATCGCGACCTTCGTCTTGTACACTCCACTCATACTCAAGCTTTCAATGTCCCCCCTTGATTCCTTAGTCATCCTTACACTACCAATCCAACACTTCCACACCATTCAGCTGTATCGTCCTTGAGTGGCATAGCGTCGAGTGTTGAGTGCCAAGTTGCAATGTGTGCTTACATTGCACCTTTCAATTCACATCTTGATACTACTATGACCACTTGACTCCATCCTTTGTTCATTCACACAATAGAGGCATGTCTGTCCTTCCTAGTCAAACTCCTCATTCTTAGAGTTTACACAACCCCGTGGAGTCTATTCTTAAATTACTTAATTACTTATATGCATATCATGTCAATAGGAACGTGCTGATAGGTGATCGACAAGAAACTTCGCTTGGAGGAGAAGGCCAAGGTGTTTCCACTGAAGTTCCATGGTAGGTTCTCCGGAGGAAGACCAAGCCCTAACAATTGACATTTATTTGAGTCGCAAAATAAGGCAAGCCCCGGTTTGCATTTAAGTCGTTTATAAAATTTTACTTTCTCACTATGATGAGTAGTATATGATTGTGCATTATGTTTAGGATGATTGATACTCCACATGCATGACCAAAAATCCCAGGGATTGGTTGGAACGAGTTATAATTTGCCCTGTAGTAATTGCTTTGCTAATGCATAGGAAATCCGGTAGAAGTCGAGTAGTTGGAATCTACTCGCGAGAGATGTAGGACATATCTCACATGATTGGTTAGATAGAAAATGGATTAATATAATGCAATTGAGACCGGGAAGGGAATGGATAGAAAGCGGTCAGAATTGAGTCTCGGTCGCATAGCCCTGCCTTTGTCGATTAAGGCCCTCTTCGTGTGCGGCCCCGCTCAACAAGCTTGACTTGTACCGGCAACATAATGGACATATGGAATCCAATAAACTGACATAGCTTGGTCACTTGGGTATCGAGGCATACCATTTCGTTTTATAGGTGTGGGTTGAGAGCAGCAAGGTGTAAATCCGCTGGTGGGCACGTCAGAGTACGCCCCACGCAGGGACCTCCTGCTTGTGACGGATCGACCGGTTCGACATTTGAGTGTCTCGCGAAAGGTTGTCATATATGACTAGTACTGAAGTGCTACGTAGGTACTGCGCGAAGTAGTCGCTGGTATTTCCGAAAGTGCGTAAGTGTCGTATTGTCCGGGTGTGTCTTGATTGCAATCACTGTCCCTCGTAGTAATAGAGTACCACTTGTTCACTGTGTCGTGACGTAGTAAATACTTAAGAAGCCAGAAAATTATATTATATTGAATTATAATTGCTTTGCAACCTTGTATGTTTAGAGATAGTAAAATTAAAGTTTACAGTTTTCACCATACTTTAGCTGTAATAGCATTATGTGCTCTGGGCATGTCATATCATCGGTAAAGCGTTTCTTGTTTGATTGTGGAGCCCATGATGGCCGTGCTTGGAGAATGTCATTTGCTACATAAAACCTGATTATAAGGATCCACTTGTAGGCGAGTCTGTTTATGCTATTCCTTACCAATGTTAGTATTCACCCTGCATATGTCTAGTGAGACGGTTAAGTCTTGCTGAGCTTTATGCTCACGTTTGTGCTTTAATGATTTTTGCAGATATTAGTTTTATTTCTGCTGTTCAAGTTGTATATGAGACTCGAGGTGTCGAGGTAAATCTCATGTGAACCACGCCGCTGCTGATTGTTCTTCTTGTTGCTAGTGAGAATCGTCCTAGGGCATGGACGTCTTCCCTCCTGCTTAGTTAGGTGAGATTATGAGTATGTACTTTACGCTGCGTGTGTACTTATGTGGTACACTCTTTTGTAAACTCTTCTTATTATGAAATGAAAACTTTATATGTTTTGGTATCCTTTTCGTGTGTGCTGTTAGGTGCCACATCGCATGGCACCACCCAATGAGATCCTCGCATGTGTGGACTCCGGTCCCCACAGACGACATCCTGTTGCAAAAAATAAATGACTAATATGCAAAAATAATATACAAAAGTAATGTTAAATTAGTGAATAAAACGTTACTTCAAAATTCATCAACATCACGATCATGCACCCTACTCCTTAAACTAGCCCATCGATCTTCTTCTTCCGCATATCGTTTCCGTTTGCGCAAATCAGCAAGTTCGACTATGTCATCGATATCTTCAGTTTCCGATTCTGATTCTGTTTCCGCTTCCGTGCCAGCCTCGATATCTTGAGCGCCTCTAACTATGTCATCGAGTCCTACACCGGGCCTATTAGCCGAAGTAAGTTAAGGCTTATTTACGTCGACCCACATATTTACGTGGGCCTGTTGTCCAGGCCGACGTAAGTGATCATTTACTATTGTCGGGCTAGTTACTTACGTCGGCAGCCGATGTAGGTTAACTTACTTACGTCGGGTTTCTACAGCCGACGTAAGTTAATTTAATTATGTCGGCCAACCGATATAAATTAAACTGGTCGATGTAAGTATCAGCGTTTCCTATAGTGAAATTTAGGTTTTAGACATGTATAGTTGTATCGCTTATCCCAAAATCAGCCATCCAACTATTACAGCTGCACCCATAGTTGTCGATGTCAGATATAAGACGCCGAGGCCACCTCAGCAGCAATGTCAACTATAGAATTCTTCAGGTAATCTGTGGCTGATATGCTTTGTGCCACTCTGCCTAACAGTTCGTATATTGTAAACAATAATAAAATTTCTCCCAACATACACGAATATAATATCTTCTGTATTTGCTGAAAGTAAAACTTAGAAAAATTATTATCAATGTACAAGTTTAAAATATTCATAATAAAAATGGTGATATATTATAGATCCGTCATGAAACCATCTACTATCATAGGTAAATATTCCACTTTTAAACAATTTGCTTTTATAGATATTCTTGGTCAACAATTTGGAAGAAACTTGATTTTCACAAAATTGGACAGAGAATACACGTTTTTAATGCTTTGGGTGATCCGGTAGTCTTTTGGTTGTCGTGCTGCTAGTTGTTCACTTTTAACAATGGGGAAGTATAATCAAAACAGATGGAAAGTTGACTCCTTCCGTTCAAAATAAACGTTTTTACCCAAACGAGAAGCAGCGGCTTGTATAAATCTCTAATGTTTAAGGTATGTGAGAAATAATCTGTAGAACCAGACTGCAGTAGGCCTTGTAGATATGTGCCCTATATTTGGAGTCCTTACCAGGCCAAAAATGTACAATGTCAAAGTCAATTACTATAACCTCTAGGTCGCCCCTGGAAAGTCAATCCAATTATAGTTACCAGTTGATGCTCCATTGTGTTTGTTATTTTAGTCTAGGTGTCTGAATATGTCACTATAGCTTACTCTGTTACCGTATCTTACTCTGTTTTACTGAAATTATAGTGTGCCTGAAACGTGTTGTGTTCACGTTGTGACTGCGTCCTAGTCTTCAGGAGAAACAGTCTTTGAGTCTCACTATTCAGTTATGTAGCTTGTCAGTGTACTGGTTACGTTCACGTCTATAGTGGCATGGGAAAAACGGATCGTGGGTGAGGTGCTCAGTCGTGTATGCCTTCATTCTGTTTAAATGGAAAAACCGATGTTGCACTTGCTGCACGTCACAAAAAAAACTATTTGCATCTCTCTGTCCGTGTGTGAGTACATTCAGAGAGAACTTGTGTTATCTTTGGCCGGTTCTTCTCATCCAATTACGTGATCGCGTTGTGTTTAGAGACCTCAATTCCAACATTTGGTATAAGAGCCGTAGGTTCTCTGCGGCATTCACGGCGGCAGGTCTGTTGGTGGCGAGGAGGTGGCGGTGATCAGGCATGTCCGATTCTACTCCCAAAGTTGATGGCAGAAAGAAGAAGACGGACGATGATGCTGGTACCATCATTGTTTGATCTGCATCAAGGGGAGTGCCAGTGATCTATCCGCAACTCACTAACACCAATTACGACGTGTGGGCCGTAAAGATGAGGATGATCATGAGCACCCTTGGTTGCTGGTCCGCGATCGATGGTGAGGGCCTGTACGACCAGGCCAAAGACGATGATGCATTTACCGTGCTCTCGCAGTTGCTCCCAGATACAATGGTTATGGCCATTGCGGAGTTTGACACTGCAGCTGAGGCATGGGAAGCAATCCGGAAGATGCATGTTGGAGAGGACCGCGTCAAGAAGGCTCGGGTGAAGCAGCTGAAGCGAGAGCTGGATCGGATGCAGATGAGTGACGGCAAGCCCATTGCGACCTTCAGCTAAAAGTTGACTGCACGCGTTGCCAAAATTTGTGCACTAGGTGAGAAAATTGATGATAAATCTATGATAGAAGTGCTGTTCAATGCAGTGCCAGATAGATTCGCACATGTGGTCAATACCCTTGAACAGTGTGTGATTTTTCCACAATGTCGGTGTCAGAGGCATTGGGAAGGCTGGCAGCGTAGGAGAATGGTTGGCGAGGTCATCGGAGCAGTGGGAAAGAAGAGCAACTCATGCTTGTGACTCAGGCGCTGGAGAATCTCATGCAGAGCAAGAAAAGTAGTGCAGGAGGTTCTGCCACAAAGAAAAATGGCGGAAAAACTGATCGCACCAAGCCCAACAAGAAGGACCAAGACAAAATGAAGAAGAAGGCAAAGTTTGACATTGCCAAGGTCAGATGCTGCAATTGCAATGAGAAGGGACATTTTCAGTTATACTGTCCTGAGCCCAAGCGTGAGAAAGTAAACCTTGTTTGAACAGAGGATGAAGACCCAACATTGCTCATGTTTAAGACATGTGATCTGATGCAACAGAGTGAAATCTTGTCAGAACAGGTGTTCCTGAATGAAGAAAAGGTAGTCCCAAGCTCTCGGACAACCATAACATCTCACGGTATCTGAATTCAGGGGCTAGTAACCATATGACAGGGAATCCAGAGAAGTTTGTAGAGCTGGATCAATTTGTGCAAAAAAAAGTGAAGTTCGGGGATGGATCAACGGTAGCAATCTGTGGATGAGGTGCTGTGCTGATGCAGTGTGTTACTGTGAGCACCGTGTGTTGTCTGATGAGTACTTTATTCCAAGGCTGAAGAACAACATCATAACTCCTGGGCAGTTAGAGGAGAATGGATGCAAGTATACAGGAGAAGATGGTATCTGGACGATTTGGGACAGACGGAGAAAGGTGCTTGCACGAGTACCAAGGACTCACAACCAGATGTACATCCTTAAGATCCAACCATCAGAGCTAGTGTGCATGCTCGCACAAGCAAGGAAGATGCACAATTATGGCATATGTGGTACAGGCACATAAATTTCAGATCGTTGTGCTCACTAACGACAGAAAACATGGTTGTTGGGATGCCACAACTTGAGCATGTTGATCAAGTTTGTGACGGTTGCATGATCGCAAAACAGAGACGCTCACCGTTCCCAGCTCAGTTAGCATATCGGTCACAACAGCAGCTTGAGCTCTGGCGTGGTGATCTTTGTGGTCCGATCACGCCGGCCACACCTGGTGGAAAACAATACTTCATGTTATTGGTCGATGACTTCTCAAGATACATGTGGGTAGTACTATTACAGAATAAGGATGTGGCCTTTCAGGCACTCAAGAAAGTGCAAGCAGCAGCAGAGTTACAAAAGGGTCTTAAGCTCAAGGCATTGCAAACCAATAGAGGGGGTGAGTTTAATTCGAATGAGTTCCGCGAGTAATGTGATGATCATGATATTAAATACTTCCGAACATCACCCTACACATCCCAACACAATGGCGTTAACGCAAAAATCAAACAGTAGTAGGTATGACAAGGAGCCTTCTTAAGAGCATGGGTATGCCTGCCAGATTCTGGGGAGAAGTTGTGACAATGGCTGTATACTTGTTGAATCGAGCTGCAACAAAAAGTGTCAGAGGAATGACACCTTACGAAGCGTGGTATGGAAGGAAACCTTCAGTGCAACATCTGTGCACGTTTGGGCGTACTGCTCATGTGAAAATTGTTGGGCTAGGAGTGTCCAAGTTATCTGACAGAAGCAGACAGATGGTGCTTGTAGGATATGAAAGTGGATCAAAGGCTTATCGTATGTACGACCCTGAACACATGAAGTTGGTCGTAGCACGGGATGTGGTTCCTGAAGAGGACAAACCCTGGGATTGGAGTTCATCAAGATTAGTGCAAGAATCTAACCAAGATCCACTGATTATTCAATATTCAGATCAGCAAAGACAAATGAACGAGAAAAACCTGACAGAGAAATCAGCTGAAACACCTATTGTAAAAGAGATTCAGCAGACTGTTGTCTTAGCAGCACCATGGCGAGGAGCCAATATAAAGCAGGTAGGAGATGGGAATTCGATCCCATTCTTGCTTGATCAAACATCTTCTCCAATGATTCACTCTGACATACGAGTTCCTCCTAAATCATCATATTCTGAACCATCAGAAGGTCCACAAGGAAAGTGTCCTATTGGTGGTATTTACGAAGACACAACTGAAGTTGATGCTGCATATTCTGGTCTTTGTCTATTTGGCTTAGAGGAACCAATAACACATGAAGAAGCAATGAAGGATGATTGCTGGAAGTTAGCAATGAAAGAGGAACTGGGCTCTATCATAGAGAAAAAGACATGAACACTGTGTGATTTACCAAAAGGACAGAAGCCTATTGGTCTTAAGTGGGTCTATAAATTAAAAAAGGATCCAGATGATAAGATCATCAGACACAAAGCAAGACTAGTGGCAAAGAGTTATGCTCAGCGACAAGGGGTTGATTATGAAGAGGTATATGCTCTTGTGGCTAGACTAGAATATGTCAGATTGCTTATTGCACTTGTTGCTCAGTTTGAGTGGAAAATTCACCGAATGGATGTCAAGTCTGCCTTCTTGAATGACGAATTAACTGAAGAAGTGTATGTCAGCCAGCCACCCTGTTTTGAAATAGCAGGACAAAACACCAAAGTGTATAAACTGCATAAGGCATTATATTGTCTAAAGCAAGCTCCAAGAGCATGGAATTTAAAACTTGATGCAGCCCTGTCAGAAATGCAGTTTGAAAAATGCCCTTCTGAATCTGGCTTGTACAAGGAAAGGGTAGGTGATTCAGTTCTGATAGTGGGTGTATCTGTAGATGATCTTATAATCAAAGGTGGAAGTGAACAGGTCATTGAGGAATTCAAAAAACAGATGAAGTCCAAGTTCAGCATGTCAGATATGGGTTTGCTCAGTTACTATTTAGGCATAGAAGGGGTACAGTCTGAAAAAGGTATCACACTGTGTCAATCTAGTTATGCAGCTCGAATTCTGGATAAAATGGGTATGTCTGAGTGCAACCCAACTCATGCTCTCACGGAACCTAGATTGAAACTGAGCAAAGCTAGTCACGCAGAAGAGGTTGATTCCACTCAGTACAGATGTGTTGTAGGCAGTTTGAGATATCTGCTACACACTAGACCTGACCGGATCTGAGTTTTTCAGGTTGTTATGTCAGTAGGATCATGGAAAGGCCAACAAAGGAACACATAAATGATGTGAAACACATACTGCGATACATAAAAGACACGATCACACACTCAGTTGCAGTTACAGTCAAGTTGCAGGAAAACCTCAACTATTGGGATATTGTGCTAGTGATTTGGCTGGAGATGTCGATGATCGAAAGAGTGCTACGGGGGTATTGTATTTCTATGGAAACTCTCCAGTATCCTGGGTTTCACAGAAGCAAAGAATAGTCGCTCAGTCCTCATGTGAGGCCGAATATGTGGCAGCTGCATCAGCTGCATGCCAAGGAATTTGGTTAATTAGGCTCGTCGGTGAACTGCTTGGTAGCAAAACTGAGACATTAGTAATCAAGATTTATAATCAGTCGGCTATATCACTATGCAAGAATTCAGTTTTACATGAGAGAAGTAAGCACATTGATGTGCGCTACCATTTTGTGAGGAATTCATTAGAAGATGGCAAGCTGACAGTCAAACATGTGAGAACTGAAGATCAGTTAGCTGATATCCTGACAAAGCCCTTATGCAGAATCAGATTTCAATATCTGAGAGAGAAGATCGGTGTCAAGCAGATTGGTTCAGACATCAACACTAAGGGGGTGAAATGTTATTTTAGTCTAGATGTCTGAATATGTCACCATAGCTTACTCTGTTACCGTAGCTTACTCTGTTTTACTGAAACTAAGTGTGCCTTAAACGTGTTGTGTTCATGTTGTGGCTGTGTCCTAGTCTTCGGGAGAAATAGTCTTCGAGTCTCACTATTCGGTTATGTAGCTTGTGAGTGTACTGGTTACGATCACATCCGTAGTGGCATGGGAAAAACGGATCGTGGGCGAGATGCTCAGTCGTGTATGCCTTCATTCTGTTTAAATGGAAAAACCGATGTTGCAGTTGCGGCACGTCACAAAAAAACTATCTGCATCCCTCTGTTCATGTGTGAGTACATTCAATGAGAACTTGTGTTAGCTTTGGCCGATTCTTCTCATCCAACCAATTGTGTTTTGAGGCCTGAATGCCAACAGTGTTTCCATCTAACTATACAATCAGGAGCTACTACACAGGAGCTACCACACAGGTCCACAGTTTGTCGCTTATTGTTCCGATAATTCAGTAGTCTACACTACAGGAAAACATGTCGTTAACGATGGCCAAAATTATTTACGACGGTACTGTCGTTCTTTAGTAAATTAACGATGGCGAGGGACCGCCGTCATAAATAACAGGCTTATTTACGATGGTAACCTAGGCCGTCCTATATAATGTCCTTATTTACAATGGTTGACCTAGAACTATCGTAAATAAGACTCCAAGCCTTATTTACGACAGTGAACCGTCGTAAATAGAGGTCTTATACCCGGCCCATGCGCCCAAGACAACACCATCTCGCCTACTCCTGCCCAAGCCAACATCGCGCACTGCCTGCCATTACCTCGTGCCGCCCACGTCACGCTCATGCCTGCGCTGCACGCCGTAGCGCCTTTTCTGCGCGTCGCGCCTCGCCGTCGTGTCGTTGCTAGCATTGCAGCCTCCCTCAGCCATGTAAGGTGCCCCCGCCCCCCCCCCCCCCCCCCAACCTCGCCGCCTCCCCTCACCTCACCGCCCCCGCTCAACTGGCCGTACTGTTCCCACCTCACCGCCACCGCACCGCGCCACCACCCCACCTTGCTTCCACTGCACATCACCACCCTGACCTGGCCGCCACCGCACATCGCCGCCCCCACCTCACGCACTTGCTAAATTGTTGATAATTGTTGTGATTTTTAGTAAATTGTTGAAATTGTTGATGAAATTGGTGAATAGTTGGAAACATGTTTCATTAGTGGATTGGATTCGTAATAGTTGATTAAATTTGTTGATGGAATTGGTGGTTAGTTGATTAGTGGATTGAATTGTATAATTCATTGATTAAATTTTCGATTAGTGGAATCATTGTTGTATTTGTTGATGAAATTGGTGATTAGTTTGTAAAATGTTTAAATAGTTGATAAAAATTTGTATTAGTTGAATAATTGGTATTTCATTAATTAAATTGTTTATTAGTTGCTAAAATATTTAATTAGTGAGTTAAACTTTGCATTTGTTGAATGATTGTTTAATTCGTTGATTAAGTTGTTGATTAATTGCTAAAATGTTTATTTAGTGGAATAAATTTTCAGTTAGTTGTATAATAGTTCTACTAGTTGTTCTATTGTTAGCTTATTGTGATGACATGTATAATTGGTTGATTAGTTGTTTAGTTGATTGATTGCATTACTATTTGCCTATTTATGACAAATAGTGTCGGTATTTCTCAACGTCTACAATTCATCCTAGCAGCAAAAGGCTAGTTACGCAGAGGCACTAGGCTAACCTAAGCCAAAGCAAGATGAGTTCCGCAAGCGCACAAAAGTACCGCTGTAGCATTTCTTCTAAGAGTATTATCTAGGATATCGTATTTGTTTATCCCAAAGTAAGGCAAGGGAAAGAGTAGCAAGATTGAGAAGAGAATAGGGTGTTCTAGTGAGGGGCCCGAAAGGATGGATAAATGAAATAGTTGGGTACTGTGACACACACCTAAACAAACTACTCTAAAGGGTAAGAATGTCTTAGTGGAGGCTAAGTTAGGGATGGAGTTACTCCTATTGTGCTTTGAGTATTCATATACATAGCTTATTAATGTACATATGAGTATGCTAATGATGAGTACTAGGGCTTAGTGGTCCAACATATCGGGCACGAGTTTACCCCTAACAACATCAGGATGATTCCAACCATGAGTGTGCGGCATAGCCGAACGTGGGGATTAAAAAGGACGGACAAGGTTGTCACCACCTACCGCATACCCCTACAAATGTGGGTCTACGAGATATTCAACGCTACTTAACAATCTAAGAACCACACTTACGTGCTATATAAATATCTTCAGAGCTACAGTCAAGTACCTTCCTAAGGTAATGACTAACATATATATCATTGAAACCAATGTTGAGACAAAGCACTAACTTACTCATATTAACATAATCATATTAATAACTAACTAGACTATAGTTGTGGTGTATGATATTTATGATGACATGATATGAGCATTATGACTAGATCATAGTAACATCTACACCTATCATCGCCTTTAGGATGCCATGAGGAGCCAACACGTGGAGGTGACTA
Organism: Tuctoria greenei; assembly: GCA_036927565.1. NCBI lineage: Eukaryota > Viridiplantae > Streptophyta > Magnoliopsida > Poales > Poaceae > Tuctoria > Tuctoria greenei. Next base: position 151,695,604 of record JAYESD010000007.1, read on the forward strand.
AGTTTGGCAATAGGGTCAAGTCGACCGAGCTAGGGGTTCGGGCGACTTGGTCCTGCCCCCCCCCCCCTCGGCTGTGCTTCCTCTGAATGACTAATAAGTGGGCCCATGACCCATCCCTGCATAAATCGACGTTGGATTCCCTTGCATACGCCTGGGAATGGGTCTATGGATCCATGTGATGCCACATGTCATCGTGTGATTGACTGAGGTGGCACCTTTCAGGATTGCTCCCCTCATTCTCCATTAATTTTGCATAAGTAAAAGTGTAATTATGTCAAATCTAACTATGATGTGTGTAAAAAATATTTATTCCTCACGTAATTGAGATATATTGACAGCTCCCATTGATTCCCTAAGTTTACAAGAGTTGTGCCTTCTTGATAGTATGGTTTTTCCTACGACTCGAGAAAATGGAAAACCTATTTATGCGAGTCCTTCCTTTTCCATGCCTTTTCTCCCTTTTCCAAGTGTTTTCAATAAAATCTTTCCTTATGTTTAATTTCTGCAATATCTCAACAATTTCATTAGTTTTTTAATTGTTTGTCATTTACCAAAAGCCACAAGGGTTCTAGATGCACTTATAATCTTGATGGAGGTCCCTTCCTCTTTCCAAACCACTTCTTCATGCTCTTCATGGCTGCACAACTTGAGAACAAACAAAACAAACTCAAAACGGGTTATGTCAGTGAAAACCAAACAAAAACCCTCAATGAATTGTTTTACCAACTTAAGAGCAACTTCAAAATGCACATGCAAACTGCAAATGGAGATGAAAGTAAATCTTTTTGGCTGGATATTGGGAGGAGTGTTGCAACAAAGAGCAAAACAATTTGTAAGCAAATGTGAAAGTGAGTTGGGGAGGTGAAAATGAGGTGATGTGTGAAGCAACACACTCACTCGGGCATGTACACATAGTGTAGCACCCCCAACATTCACAAGAGGGAAGAATATTGCCACTGGAAGCAAGAGAGCCAAATTGGCACTCTTCCCTAGTTAGTCAACAAGGGGGCTCGATCAACTTGTAGGTGGGCCTCCTTTGGTCCCTCCTTTTGCATGTAGTTCCCCGATAGCTATTTTCTAGTTGCTGGGTGAATCAACCACAATCCGAAAAATTGTTCTCCAAAGAAAACTTCCCCAAATCCAATATTCTTATTTTTTATTTTCTAAAAAATGAAAAATAAATTTAAGTTGAGACTACAGAATTCCCATCCCCTCTAAAAAAATCAAGCATGCTATGGGAAAATGCAAAAATCCAAATGGGAAAAATTCAAATGATGATGGAAAAATAAAAATGAGATAACTACCAAATTAACATATTGGTGAGGTCCTGTCCAAAATCCGATGAGATGGATTTTCCTTCGTCGTCTTTAAGCTTATTTTTTCAGCATCCGGCCTCCAAGAAGTGGGCATGGTTGGATTGCCTTGCTTCGTCCGCCACACCTTCATTGGTGGCTTTGTGGACTTGGGCCTTCAGACGGCCCTGGCTTCTCCATCTTTTTTAAATGTCGACGTGGACGAAAGATGGAGTCTCCTCATAAATCAATTTCCTTGTGAATGCAATGAGGGTGTCCACTTGAGGTGGTGTAGCTTCGACGTCCTTGATCTGTTTGACATTCAGACCATACTTGAGTTTGATCATGGAGCATTGCTACTTCCTTGGTCGAAAGTCAAACTTTTCCTCCTTGCCATTGATATGAAAGCGGATTTGTCCGGCTCCCACATCGATGCGAGCATCTGCGGTGCTAAGGAAAGGGTGCCCAAGAGTGAGTGGAGTTTCCTTCTCGACCTCCATGTCAAGCACCACGAAGTCCACGAGTATGAAGCAGTTCCGAATTTTCATCGGGGCGTATTCGGCAATAGTCGCAGGATAGCAGACCGATGAATCAGCCAGCTGGAGCTGCATCAGCATTGGAGACAATGTGATGAAGTTCAACTTGTTGAAGACTGCCTTTTGCATGATACTAACACTTGCATTAAGTTCACAAAGTTCCTTGTCAAAGTGTTGTGTGCCAATGGAGTAGGATATAATGGGATATCCTGGGTCCTTCAACTTCTTTCCCTCCCGTATAGAGATCATGTTTACATTCTTTACGGGAGGCATAGGTTGCCTTGGCATCTTGCCATTTTCTAATGGCGGGACAACAGCCGCAAGTTGAGCTAATTGAGTCTCCAACATCTTGTTGAAGCTCAACTGTTTCTTTAAGGCAGAAGCTAAGCCTCCAACCTTGGCATTGATGCTTTCCATGGTCTTGTCATTAGCTGACAACTTCTTGGATAGGGCATCATTGATCTTGAGTTGGCTAACAGCAAGTTCCATCAAGGGTGGCTGGTTTTCATTGCCATTGTTGTTGTAGCCCCCTTGAAACAAAGGGCATGGTTGGCCCTACTCTTGACCTCCTAGACGGTAGCCATTGTTGAAATTTCATTTGTTGGCTAAGTATAAGGCATCCTCATGGGTCTTGGGGCAGTCCCCATATGACCCGCGTTGCCATAGACCGCACATGTCATGTTAGAGTCTAAGGCTTGGACGGTGCCAAATACTCTGCCATTGGCTTGACAGTCCAACTTCTTCATTAGGAGGTCGATTTGGCAGAGATCATGTCCACCTCCTTCAAGGTGTGCACGCCTCGCTGTTGGGACTGGAGACGCTCATCGCTCCAACCCATGTTGGAAACCATCTTCTCAATCAACTCTTTAGCTTTGGCACCGTAAGCGAGAAGAAGTCTCCTCCAGCAGCAGCACCCACAGGGTCATGGTCTGACGGAGTCGACCTCTGGTAGATGTTTTGTATGATGATGCAATAACCATCCCATGGTGGGGACTGGCTAGGATGTACTCTTGGAGCCTTTTCCAAGCCTCAAGAATGGACTCCTTAGGCTCTTGTAGGAAGCTTGAAATTCTTCCATGTAGGGCATTGGTCTTACCCAACAGGAAGAACTTGGCAAGGAATGTTGTAAAATACATTTCCCAAGTGTTTGTAGCACTTCAGTTCACGTAGAGCCACTGGTTCGCTCTCCCAAGGAGGGAGAAAGGAAATAGTCAAAGACAGATGGCATCGGGTGTTACATCCTTGATCTTGAAAGTGCTACAAATATAATGAAATTGTTGCACATGAGCATTGGCATCCTCGTTGGCTTTCCCATAGATATGGTTAGCCTGCACCATCGTGATTAGGCTAGTCTTGGTTTCGATGTTCACATCTTCCGTGTTAACATTGGGCCCAGTAGGCACATTGTTAGCAAAGGGAGCCAAGAACTCACGAAGGGTCATCTGGGCCATAGGCTTGCAGTGTGATGGTACAAAGATGATGGGTTTCCTAGCCGACAAGATCTCCTGAGGAAGAACGACACGAGGTTGAACTCCTCTCAGCAGTAACTCAAGATCTTCTACATAGTTTGCCGGCAAACAGAAACCGGTCATACACTATCCTATTTTCACATCAAAGAATGTGAAAACAATGGAGGATTATCGTACTAAAAATCTACTAGAATCCAATTTGCCACATGATCATGCAAATCTTTTATGCCCTCCCCGGCAACAACGATTGAAATTCTTGTTGGTATTTCTTAATGTCTAAAATTCATCCTAGCAGCAAAGCTAGTTCAGCAGAGCCACTAGGCTAACCTAATCCAAAGAAAGATGAGTTCCGCAAGTGCATAGAAAGTACCGCTGTAGCATTTCACCCAAGAGTATTTCCTATGGTATCGTATTTGTTTTTCCCAAAGGAAGGCAAGGGGAAGAGTAGCAAGATCAAGGAGAGAATAAGGTGTTCTAGTGAGGGATCCGTTATGATGGATAAATAAAATAGTGAGGTAGTGTGACACACACCTAAGCAAACTACTCTAAAGGGTAAGAATGTCCTAGTGGAGGTTAAGTTAGGGATTGTCGGTACCCTGCGTACCGAGTACCCCACGGTACAGCAAGAAGTGCAAGAGAGTTTCACCCGTCAGAGTTGATGGTCTCCTGAGGCCCCACATGTTACATTGCGCTGGACCCGCTTCTCTCATATGGGTTGCTCTTGGGTTGACACGTGTAATGTAGGACCAGAGCTAAACTACCAACATAGAGAAGCTCCGGCGTTAACACGTGTACAATGATCCCGAACCTAACCCCCAGTAGAGAGGAGCTCCGGTGCCGCCACGTGTATAGCAGCCCCGGACCTACCTCTCAGCAAGGGGAAGCTCCAGAGCTGCCACGTGTGGAGCCTCCGGACCTACATCACCAACAGGGACACGGGCGGATCTCCTTCAGCTCACACATTCAAGGAACAGTTAAAGCAGCGGTTACAAGACCTGATTACGTGTCATTAATGCTATATTAATGACACACGATCAGTGCATTGTTAATTTGGATAGCGCAGCCATAAAGGCCCGCTATCACACTATTAACCACACCTAATACTCTTAGCCAGTGTATTAGGCCATTAAATACGCCAGGGCCACATGTCGGGCCAGGCAAACTTTTTAACAATCAGTTCTTGGATTATAAAAGGATTGCGCCGCACGATACACAGGGAGAGAGCCAAGCTGACTCGCACACTAGCGCGACTAACATACTCAATACAGCAACTCAAACCCTGTGGAGTGGGGTGTTACGCTCAGGCAGCCCAAACCATGTAAATCTCCCGTGTCACCATTTTGTACTTGATCTCCGCACGCCCCAACCGAAACAAGAACCACTGCGGGCTACTTTTTAGTAGTACCAAGGGAAGTGTCGTTGCTACACTTCGACATTTGGCGTGCCAACTATGGGGTACACGAGATTTCAAGATGGTGAACTCCACCGCAGGATCTTCCAACGGCAACCGCGTTGGACAACCTGCTTGAGGCAATCCCTCCAACGTGCAGCAGCCAGTGGGTGCCATCGTTCCGGCGGGCGCTGTGGCTCCACAGCCACAATCTACTACGACAAACAATACTGGGCGACAAGATGGTGCATCTGCGTCGATCACTGCAGGAACAAACAACAACCCTGAGCATGCGCTCATTGCTGCGCGAGCTCTCCTACAACACCCACCGCCTCAAGGAGCACCCTAGGGTGCTATGGAGCAGTGGAGGGCTGATGTTGACCATCTGGTTGCAGCTGCAGCCGATGGCATTAGCAATCAAGGTCCCCCCCCCCCCCCCATTTGGGGAGAGCACCATCAAAACGACGGACCATGTCAGACCGACTTGGTCCACAAGTCTTGCAACATAGGAGACGTACTGCCTCCAGCCAGATGACTTTGCTGCCTCCAGGGGCGCGACGCACCCACACCATCACAAGAATTCCAACCCACAACCTGCGGTTGGAACTTGATAGCAGTTATTGGCAGTAGGACGACTGCGTCCATATCGAGCGTGCTCGCAAAAGGCGAGTGGCTAGGGACAACCCTGCTCCTCAAGGAGTAGGAGGAGGCTGTTCTGCCCTGGCCATGCACTTACGCATGGTCAGATGGCCACAAAATTTTCGGCCTCATTTGTCGGAGAAGTTCGACAGGACTGTCAATCCCATAGAATTTCTGCAAATTTACTCCACGGCTGTACTTGCAGCTGGGGGTGATGAGGCCGTTATGGCCAACTACTTTCCTGTGCCCTTAACTGGGACTGCTAGGTCCTTTTTTATGAGTCTCCCATCTGACTCAATCAACAGTTGGGCGAAGTGTAAGGATCGAAACGCCCAAGAGGGGGGGGTGAATTGGGCTTTCTTTCTAATTTTAAGGTAATTAAAAACTAACGACTTAAAGCCCAATTCCCTATGCGATTAATCTATGCAATCAACGTAAATTTAAGTTGCGGAATGAAGATTGCATAAATGTAAAAAGGAGGGAGAGGGATGCAAACGCTCAAGGAACACGGAGACACAGAGTTTATCCCGTGGTTCGGCAAGATCACAAGGATCTTCCTACGTCCACGTTGTGGCACCCACCGAAGGGTTTTGCCACTCCCAAGTCACCGAGACAAGGGGGTCTTCACTATTCTTCTCCGTTCGCCATCTCTGCAAGGTGGAGCTCAAGCCTTGTACAATCCTTGATCTTCCGGGCTTCCACACACACCTTGGCAAGCTCCGGAAGGATCTCTTCAACCTCTCACTAGTCTAGAGACTCCAATCACAGAGAATGGACGCACACAAGCTTTTCTCTAACTAGATCTAGCCTATACAAATGATCTAATGGGTGTATAAGTGTAAGCTCTTGATCTTGAGTGCTCTTGGATGTGTTGTTAGCTTTTGAGTGTCAAGCCTTGTCGTAATGACTGGTTTTGGGGGTATTTAAAGCCAACCTCCCCGAAATAGCTGTTGGAAAAGTAGGCTGACAGAACTTTATTGTACACATCAGATGATTCAATGTCTCCCCCTTTGTTATCATCGGTCTAATTAAGCTGGCTGATGTCGTCAGATATGACCGTTGTTAGACCGATGTAGCTTCATCTTCATCGTCGGATGATCCGGTGGCTCTTCCTCCAGAGTTGACTCAACCTTAATGCTTACTGGAGTAATCAACCGATGTTTATACTTCTGTACATCGGATGATCCGGTGCTTCACTTGGTCCAATGATGTTGCAAACTGTACTGATGGACCGATGTAGCTGAGCCACACATGGGATGATCCGATGAGTGCTTTGCTCTGAGGTCTTCTTCTTTTGTTGACACAACTCGACCGATGTAGTCATCTCTGAGATCATCGGATGATCTGGTGGGTTCATCTTGTTGACTTCGAGTTGTTTTGAGTTGTTCTTTTGGAATTTGAACATGGGACCTCTTTGACACTTGTTTGAATTGTTGTTCTGATAATCTTCAAGCATTGAATGATGTCAATTTAGAGCTTTCACTCCATGTCTTCATGTGATTGATTTGAACTTAAGGTTGATTTTATATGGGTCTCCAATGTCATTTTGATTTCATCTGATTGAGTGATTATTGGGACCTTGCATTCACAAATTCATTAGTAAAATCGAATGGTTGTCATTAATCACCGAAACCGTACCTCATGGGGCCTAGATGCTTTCAATCTCCCCCTTTTTGGTGATTGATGACAACACAATAATTTAAAGTGCAATAGTAATGATCTTGATGGTACAATACTCAAATAGATATGCAATGAATACAAGATAAGACACATTGAGCTTGTAGAAATCAAATGAAATGGCGCGAAAAGCTTAATCGATTAATAACATAGGCAAATGTCACAAGTGGAAAAGTGCTTAATTAATATTACAAAAGTACTCAAGCACACAAGAATACAAAGAATATAGATAGAAATATAAACTCCCCCTGAGACTGAGATACTACTCCCCCTGACTCCTCTACCTTTTCTCCCGCTTTGGCATCAAGACACCAAAAAGGGATCCGAGAGCCTACTGACCCTGAGAGCTAGGCGCGATGACGAACTGGTCACCATCGCTGTCGTCGGAGCTGGAGTCGCCGGTCGCAGCCGCTGGAGCAGAGTGAGCTGGGGGGTCCGCTGTCGATGCTGGAGAGGAGGTAGCAGGTACAGGAGGCGCCGGTGGAGCTGGAGCTGGAGGAAGCTGAGCACTAACCATAGATGCCAGCGTTTGCTGGAACAGAGTCGTCGCCGGTAGAGGAGAGTGGATCGGTGCGCTGGGTGCCAGAAGAGGTGACATGCTGATAGAGGGAATCGGTGTAGCAGGCACCTGAGCTGCACCTGGAGCCAGTCCCAGTCCAGGCTGCTGAGGTGGAAGGGCGATCCCGGTCTGAGTGTAGAGGTTGGTGATCAACCCCAGGATCCCCATCATAGCCTGCTGAGTCTGCTGCTGCTGGTCGAGGGTACGGCGGTGCATCTGATCGACCAAGTTGGTGAACCGATCCGTATCCTCTCGCCTCTGTCGGGCGATCTCTAGCTGTAGCTCCTGCTGCTGCCTCTGAAGCTGTGCCAGGTGAGCAGCCTGCTCTGCTCTGGCCTGCTCAACCGCTAGCCTGTCCTGGCGCTGCTGCTCTATCATCTGCTGAAGAAGTGACGTCAGCTCTGACGGCTGCGTGACCTGTGCCTCAGTGACCGGAGGTGGAGTAGGTGGTGGCACTGTGGAGCCTCCAGCCTCCGCGTCGTGCTGCCTGGGAGAGGGCGGAGGAGAGAAGTATTCCTCGACACTATCGTCTGTATCGCTCTCGGACCAGACGTGCTGGAGGTCTCCTCCCTGAGCTTCTGCCTCTGCTAGTCGCTCATCCTCTTTCTCCAGATCTGACCAGTACTCCTCGGAGAGCATCGCCCTGACCTGACGCTCAACAGGGCAGCCAAGGCGGCGGTCCCCTGGAGCTGGAGCTCGGTAGTGGCTGAACTATGTCACACTCTCATCAGAGAGATGGTCGTGCGCGGCGGACCCCTTGGGAACCATTATAGTAAGCAGGTAGCTGATCCAGTGCCCATATACCAGCTGCCTCATCATGCCCACACCGTCTGTGATCACATCCTCCATCTCGCATATGAGGATGTCCACGATGTCGAACTCCATCCCGTTCATGATGTAGAATAGGAGAGTCTGCTGCAAGGTGGTGAACCCCTCCAAATAGCCAGACCTCGGCAGGAGCGTGCAGCGCAAGGCGAGGTGCACTGTGCGCGCGGCTGGAGTCAACAGGGCTGGAACTCTCAGCTGGTCAGGAGAGAAAGTAGGACCGAACAAAGAACGGATCTCCTCCAGCGGCGGTGCCACTCCTCTAGTGAGCGGCCTCCTTGGTGGATCTGCCTGACCCTAGACCTTCTCATGTACACAGGTGTCGTGCAAGTCTACTCCAAGCAACTGTCCCAGCGTCTGCCTCGTCAGGTGGTAGTGCTGACCCATGAATATGAAGTCAATGGATCTTCTGCCCTTCGAGACATAGAGGGTGGCGTAGAAGACGCGGACCCAATTTTCCACATAGGCACTCCGCTCATATGCCATCAGCTCCACCAAGCCTTGGTACCTCTCAAAGTAAGGACGGATCTCCGTCTCTACTGCCAAAGCTAGCTGTCCCCAATCCAGATAGTTGTGTTGGAACAGCTTGTGCCCTCGACGCCTGTAGGTCTCGTAGAGAGACGCCTGGGTGACAGTCCAGAAGCGACTATCCACCAGAGCTTTCCGGGGCTGCGGGTACCACTCCTCAAGCAGCACATTCCATCTGAGCTTGCGAAGCTGCTTGGCCTTCATCTTCTGGTAGTCGGTCAACCGGACACCTTCGGCGACATGGACAGTGGTGTCCATCTCGTAGATCGCACGCTGGGCCTCCCTGTCCTCATGAAGGTCGGCAGCCGTCGGTCTCGGACGAGGAGCTGCCGGAGGATGACCCCCACGGGTCCGGGCGGAGCGCCGGCGGACGAGAGGCTCAACCGGCTCCTCCTCGACCTCAGAGTCGTCAATCACAGGAGGCTGCCTCGGACGAGTCTCACGGATCCTTAGCGACCCTCCTCGGCCTCGCTCATGCTCCTCGGCGGCGCGAGCGGCCATCAACGCCTTCTTTTCCTCTTTGGACAGCTTCTGCTTCTTCGCAGCGAGCTCCGCGATGGCCTTGCCCTTGTTCTTCTTGTCGTGAGCCATTGCGATCGCGGAAGTGAGCTTTGACGGAGTCGGGAAAAGAAACGGCGACGAACGGTGTCGCGATCGGAAACCTTAGCAGCATAGTGGAGCGTTAGGGTTTATGGGCGGCAGCGACGACGGCTTTGGTGGAGGTGGCGGTGCTGGTAAGATGGCGGTGGTGGTGCGGGTGGAAACGGGCGGCCCGAGGGGACTGTGGCAGCGGCGCCTAGGGCGATGGCGGCGCGAGAGGGAGAGCGGCGGCCCCTAGGGGAATAGAGGCGCGGTCGGCGGCGGCGAGGTCGGCACCGCCTAGGGGAACGGCGGCGCGGTCGGCAGCGGCGAGGGTGGAGGTAGCGGCACGACGAGAGGAGGTGAGGCGGCGTCGGGATCAGGAGAGGGAAGAAGGAGGCGTACGGCCGATTTAAATAGTGGGTCCCAAACCCTAGCCGAATTTTTAACACCGGATGGACCGATGTTAGATGGGATGTACATCGGTCGAATGCCACAGTAAGGATATTCAAAAATTGCTGTTGACATCGGATGGACCGACATTTAGGGTTTGGATCATCGGTCGAATGGCACAGTTAGGGTGTTCAAAAGAGGGATGTTGACACCGGATGGTCCGACGTTGGAGGAAGTAACATCGGTGGAATTGACCACAGCTCCAGAATAGAGAACACCGGATGGACCGATGTTTTTCAGAAAGAACGCGTCGGATCATTTGAGATTCTGACTGAACTGGCCCTTGAAGATTGAACACCTATTGGTCCGATGAGGGATTGACCTAGACATCAGATAATCCGATGACTGCAGAACAAAAACATCTCATATATGTCCTTTGACCAAACAACCAAGCAAAGAGAAACACATGTCTTAGGACTTTCTGGGCAACCCCTTACCCCTCAAAAAGTTAATATGCCAATAACTTAGCTAATCCTTAAAGAAAATGGAACACCGAGAAAAATAGGAGGAAAATATCCAAATGAAATGTAAGGCCCATGCTTTGCGAGGTAGAGTATGAAGACTTCTATCTCTTTGAAGCATGTTCCTCTAGGCATTAACGCACCTAACATTTTGTTCTTTCCACCTTATGTGAGTTGAGATATTGCATTTCAAACAAGTCTCTTTCTCATGAGTTGGGTTCCCCTTTGTGACAATCTACCGTATGCAATGCCAAACATTTTATAATGCAAGAAATTGTAAATCTATATGGCAGGCATCATGCAAGACATAAAGTAAATCTATCTTGCCAAGTTTGAACCTTTCAAAGGCTTCTTCAGGGAGAGCTACTCTCCAAGCCTTGGGAGACCCAAAAGAACCACCATCCCAAGCTAACCCTTGCTCACCCCTATCCTTTGAGAGTTAGGCAAGACCTATATGATATGCATTCTTACATGACGTTTGTTGCATCTAGCACATTTAATTCACTTCTTAGCCTAGAAAAAGTTTTCTCATCAAGTGGTTTAGTGAAGATATCCGTCAATTGTTCTTCGGACCTAACACCTCTCAAAGAGATGTCTCCCTTAGCTTCATGGTCCCTTAAGAAAATGATGGCGAATATCAATGTGCTTAGTGCAGGAGTGTTGAACGGGGTTTTTAGCTATCTTAACCGCACTTTCATTGTCACAAAGGAGAGGCACACAACCAAGTTTAATACCAAAGTCCAAAAGGGTTTGTTTCATGTAAAGAATTTGGGCACAACATGCACCGGCCGCAATGTATTCCGCTTCTGCCGTGGACAAGGCGACGAAATTTTGCTTCTTGCTAGACCAAGAAACTAGGGAACGCCCAAGCAAGTGGCACCCACCGGAGGTACTCTTGCGATCTACGCGGCATCCGGCAAAGTCCAAATCCGAGTATCCCACAAGATGGAATTTTGCACCTTTAGGGTACCACAAGCCCACACTAGGAGTATGCTTAAGATACCTAAGTATCCTAAAGACCGCCTTCCTATACGATTCTTTAGGTGCCGCTTGAAAGCGAGCACACAAGCATACACTAAACATGATATCGGGCCTACATGCGGTAAGGTAAACAATGAACCAATCATAGAATGGTAGTTGGATTGATCAATAGGTTTACCGTCCTTATCCGCGTCGAGATGACAATTGGTTGCCATTGGAGTGCTTCTTGTGCTACAATCTCCCATCTCAAATTTCTTCAAGAGGTCCTTGGTGTACTTCTCTTGATAGAAAAAGGTCCCCTCTTGAAGTTGCTTGATTTGAAATCCAAGGAAGAAGTTGAGCTCTCCAATCGTTGACATCTCGAATTCCCTAGACATCATTTTGCCAAACTCGTGGCTAAAAGCTTCGTTAGTTGAACCAAAAATAATATCATCAACATAAATTTGACAAATGAACAAATCTCCGTTGATGTCCTTGGTGAAGAGTGTGGTGTCCACCCTGCCGATCTTAAATCCTTGCATGATGAGGAAGTCCCGTAGTCGTTCATACCATGTCCTAGGTGCTTGCTTGAGCCCGTAGAGCGCCTTGTGCAACCTATACACATGATTAGGATTCCTCGGATCTTCAAACCCGGGAGGTTGTTCAACATAAACAAGCTCGTTAATGTAACCATTAAGAAAGGCACTTTTCACATCCATTTGATAAAGTCTAATACTATGATGTGAAGCAAAGGCAAGAAGTATACGGATGGCTTCTAGCCGGGCGATCGGGGCAAATGTTTCCCCAAAATCTAGTCCTTCAACTTGTGAGAACCCTTTGGCCACACTTGCCTTGTTGCGGACCACAACACCATTCTCGTCTTGTTTGTTGCGATACACCCACTTTGTTCCGATGACGTTCTTGTCCTTGGGTCGCTCCTCCAACATCCAAACTTCATTGCGGATGAAGTTGTTGAGTTCTTCTTGCATGGCCATCACCCAATTTGGGTCTTGGAGCGCTTTCTCAATGTGAGTGGGTTCTACACACGAAACAAAAGAGTAGTGCTCACAAAACGAAGCAACGTGGCGAGAACGTGTACTTACACCCCTTGACGGACTTCCAATGATTTGATCCATTGGATGCGCCTTGGAGATGCGTCCATGCCTCATAAGCGGTTGTGAAGCACTTGGCGAAGGTGATGCGTGTTGCTCCTCTTGTGGTTGGAATTGATCATGGACTTCTTCTTCTTCTTGATGTTGTTGTGCTTGTGAGTCTTGAGTTGGCAATGGATCATCCTTCTCTTCTTCGTCAACTTGAGGAACCATAGAGTTGTTGTTGGAACTTGAAGCCCCCCCTTGATCATGGCTCTCCTCAACTTCTGGCTTGATGTCTCCAATGGTCATGTTCTTCATGGCTTCTCGTAGAGGCTCATCATCTATTTCATCATGACCAAAACTCTCCTCTTGGGAGCCATTAGATTCATCAAACTCAACATCACAACTTTCTTCAACTAAACCGGAGGTTTGGTTGAATACTCGATATGCTTTTGAGTTTGATGCATAACCAAGGAATATACCAACATCACATCTTCTTTCAAACTTACCGAGCCTTTTCTTGCGGTAGATGTAGCACTTGCATCCAAAGACTCAAAAGTAGGAGATGTTGGGCTTTCTCCCAATGAGAAGCTCGTACGGGGTCTTTTGAAGTAGTCGATGTAGGTAGACCCTATTTGCGGCATGGCACGTCGTGTTGATCACTTCGGCCCAAAACTTCTCCGACGTGCCATAGTCATCAAGCATTGCTCTTGCAAGAGTGATGAGTGTCTTGTTCTTCCTTTCAACGACACCGTTTTGTTGAGGAGTGTATGTGGCCAAAAACTCATGTTTTACTCCTTCACGGTCACACCACTCCCCAATGTTGTAGTTCTTGAATTCGGTGCCGTTGTCACTCCGGACCTTGATTATGGGAAGTTGAAATTCCCTTTGAGCGCGGTTGGCAAAGGTCTTGAACACTTCCGGAGTCTCACTCTTGTCACCTAGAAATAGAGTCCAAGCATAGCGAGAATAGTCATCAACAATAACGAGACAATAGAGGTTACCGCCAAGGCTTTGATATGTGGACGGTCTGAAGAGGTCCATGTGGAGAAGTTCAAGTGGCTTGGAGGTTGACACCATTGTCTTCATTGGGTGGTGTGAAGCAACTTGCTTCCTGGCTTGACAAGCGCTACAAAGCTTGTTCTTCTCAAATGTGACATCCTTCACGCCAGTCACCATCCCAAGCTTGAATGACTTCTTGAGTTTGCTCATTCCAATGTGCGCTATGCGTCGGTGCCATAGACAACCCAAGCTTGTCTTAGTGAAAAGACAAGTGGTCAAGCTATCATTCTTGTTGGCGAAGTCCACTAGGTAGAGATGTCCATGCCGGAATCCTTTGAAGACTATGTCTTGGCTAGTTTCACTACTCACAACAACATCATTTTTGCTAAATGTGCACGTTAGTCCAAGATCACATAGTTGTGCAATAGAAAGTAAATTAAAGCTAAGTGACTTAACTTACAAGACATTAGAAATGGACAAATCATTTGAAATAGCAATTTTACCTAACCCAATTACCTTTCCCTTAGAGTTATCACCAAAGGTGACTTGTTCATGATTGCCAGGATTTTCTATGGTTGTGAACATACCATCATTGCCGGTCATATGTTGAGTGCACCCGCTATCGAGTACCCAATGCTTTCCTCCGGCTTTGTAGTTCACCTACACACATGAATTCAATTTTTGGCTTTAGGAACCCAAGCCAACATAGGTCCTTGTATGTGTGATACAAGTGTTTTTGGGACCCAAAGTTGCTTGGGGAGCTTCCCCTTCATGTTCTTCATGTCTTTGCCGATGAACCTAGCCTTCACCTTGCCATTTACTTTACTAAGAAGATAATAGCGCTCATTGAAAGTAGATTTGTAGTTAGTAGGCAATTTGGGTGAAGGTCGGTTAGGAAGAGGACACTCCCTTGTGTAGTGACCGGTGACCTCACAATGTTGGCAATATGAACCAACTTCCTTGATGAAGCTTGTTCTAAGCTCCGGTGAGGGCATCTTTCCTTTGTTAGGCACCGGGAAGGATCCAAGTCCTCTCTTGTTGAAGGCCTTTGCTTGTTGGAAGAGAATTTCCTTGTGCTTGACTTCTCCTTTTGAAAGTCTAGCCACACTAGTGCGGAGACTCTCAACTTCTTCCAACAATTCATTCTCCCTAGCATTAGCTTTCAAAGGCAAAGACTTGTGCAAAGCATTAGTGGCATGAGAAGTAATGGATATCTTATCATTAAGGGTTTGCTTCTTCATATTATTGAATTCTTGATCAAGCATGTCATGAGCAAGGTTAAGTGTTTGATGTTCTTGTATTAACTTGTTGTGCTCTTCCAAGAGTGTTTGGTGTGCTATGTTAAGCTCATCATTATCTAACTTGATTTTAGCATTTTCTTCCTCAATTTGCTTGACATGAGATTTGAGCGTGTCATGCTCTTTGAGTATGATTTCATACTTGTCAAGCAATTCAAGGTTAGCACTCTCAAGCCTAGCACGAGTTTCTTCAAGAGTTTTAACCTTACTCTTTTCTCTCTTAATGATAGCATGATATTCATTTATCAAAGAAGTTAAATCATCGAGGGAAAGCTCATCATCACTAGAGTCATCACATACCTTGGTGTTACCTTTAGCCATGAGGCACATGGGCGGCGGATGAAGAGGTGAGTCATCATTGTTGGCAATGGCGAGGCCGGCCAAGCTTTCTTCCTCTACTTCACTCTCTTCATCACTTGTTTCTTCGTCGGTGACCCATTCATTTGCCTCACACATGAACACCTTTTTTGGCCCATTTCTCTTCTTTGGGAAGAGTTTTTCCTTCTTGCCCTTGTCTTGTTTCTTCTTCCCAAAGGCTCTTGGTTTGGGTTTGACCTCTTCTTCATCATCATCACTTTCTTCAAGCTTGCGATGCTTGCCCTTGTAGTTCTCTCTCCTTTTGTCCGGTTTTGGACAATCATAGGAGATGTGGCCTTGATCACCACAATTGTAGCAAGTCTTGCGATCGTCTCTTCTTGGTAGAAATGCTTTCTTCTTGGGATCAAAGGTGTATCCCTTCTTGGTGATCTTGGAGTTCAAGCGTGAGAACTTTCTCATCATCAAAGCAAGCTCATCATCATCATCTTCGCTTGCAACTTGCTCTTCTTCACTTGAGCTAGGCTCAACCATCTTCTTCTTCTTGAAGCTTGCTTTCTTGGTGCAGGCCTTTAGAGCAATTGTTCTTGAGGATGATTGCTCCATCATCCCAAGTACACTCATCTCATGAGCGTGTATCTCTCCAATGAGCTCCGAAACCTCAATGTGGTCAAGTGACTCCTTTTGGAGCATGGAGTTGATGATGTTGTACTTTGGCTTGGGAAGAATCATGAGGATCTTACGGTTGATGAGTCCCTTGCCAAGAGACGCAATGTCAAGAGAATTAATCTCCTCAATAAGAACATTTAAGCATGAAAACATTTCATTAACATTTTCATGAGGAAGCATCTTAAATTCATCATATTTTGCTTTAAGCATGTGATATTTAAGTTCCTTTACACGAGATGAACCCTCATGAATTTCTATCAAGCAAGCCCAAATTTCACAAGCCTTTTCCTTACTGGCAATCCTAGAAAAGACATCTTGACTTATGCACTCATAGATTGCATTCCTAGCCTTAGCATCCCATTTAATTTGATCACCAACATAATTATGTTCTCCAAACCCCGCATGAGTCGCTTCCCATACTTCGGGAGCAATAGCCTCTAGGTAAGCACGCATGCGTGCTTTCCAATAGGCAAAGTTCTTGCCCTCGAAGATAGGAACTGAACCCCCAACCTTGGCCATTTTCGCTCTCTAGCGGTGAAGCTAGAATGATCCTATGAGCAACCTCGCTCTGATACCAATTGTAAGGATCGAAACGCCCAAGTGGGGGGGTGAATTGGGCTTTCTTTCTAATTTTAAGGTAATTAAAAACTAACGACTTAAAGCCCAATTCCCTATGCGATTAATCTATGCAATCAACGTAAATTTAAGTTACGGAATGAAGATTGCATAAATGTAAAAAGGAGGGAGAGGGATGCAAACGCTCAAGGGACACGGAGACACGGAGTTCATCTCGTGGTTCGGCAAGATCACAAGGATCTTCCTACGTCCATGTTGTGGCACCCACCGAAGGGTTTTGCCACTCCCAAGTCACCGAGACAAGGGGGTCTTCATTATTCTTCTCCGTTCGCCATCTCTGGCAAGGTGGAGCTCAAGCTTTGTACAATCCTTGATCTTCCGGGCTTCCACACATACCTTGGCAAGCTCTGGAAGGATCTCTTCAACCTCTCACTAGTCTAGAGACTCCAATCACAGAGAATGGACACACACAAGCTTTTCTCTAACTAGATCTAGCCTATACAAATGATCTAATGGGTGTAGAAGTGTAAGCTCTTGATCTTGAGTGCTCTTGGATGTGTTGTTAGCTTCTGAGTGTCAAGCCTTGTCGTAATGACTGGTTTTGGGGGTATTTAAAGCTAACCTCCCCGAAATAGCCGTTGGAAAAGTAGGCTAACAGAACTTTATTGTACACATCGGATGATCCGATGTCTCCCCCTTTGTTATCATCGGTCTAATTAAGCTGGCTGACATCATGGTGTCAGATATGACCGTTGTTAGACCGATGTAGCTTCATCTTCATCGTCGGATGATCCGGTGGCTCTTCCTCCAGAGTTGAATCAACCTTAATGCATACTGGAGTAATCAACCGATGTTTATACTTCTGTACGTCGGATGATCCGGTGCTTCACTTGGTTGAATGATGTTGCAAACTGTACTGATGGACCGATGTAGCTGAGCCACACATCGGATGATCCGGTGAGTGCTTTGCTCTGAGGTCTTCTTCTTCTGTTGACACAACTCGACCGATGTAGTCATCTCTGAGATCCTCGGATGATCTGGTGGGTTCATCTTGTTGACTTCGAGTTGTTTTGTGTTGTTCTTTTGGAATTTGAACATGGGACCTCTTTGACACTTGTTTGAATTGTTGTTCTGATAATCTTCAAGCATTGAATGATGTCAATTTAGAGCTTTCACTCCTTGTCTTCATGTGATTGATTTGAACTTAAGGTTGATTTTATATGGGTCTCCAATGTCATTTTGATTTCATTTGATTGAGTGATTATTGGGACCTTGCATTCACAAATTCATTAGTAAAATCGAATGGTTGTCATTAATCACCGAAACCGTACCTCATGGGGCCTAGATGCTTTCACGGAGCTATGCCAACAGTTCACTGCTAACTTCGGGAGTTCATACACCCGACCTGGAACTGAACTGGACTTATTTCTTGTCCAGCAAAAAACAGGAGAGTCGCTACGATCCTTCATCCAGCGATTCTCTTAGATACGCAATACCATCCCATCCATTCAGAGTGTCTCTGTTATTGTTGCATTCAGACAGGGTGTTCGAGATAAAAAGATGCTGGAGAAGCTGGCGATCAAAGAAATCACCGGCATCACAGAACTCTTCAGTCTAGCAGACAAGTGTGCTTATGCTGCGGAGGGCTGTGAGATGCACTCCAAACCAGCTTCAGAGGCCAATAAGAAGCCCTCCAAAGCTGAAGCCACTACCTCCAATGGTGGCAAGAAGAAGAAGAAATCCAAAGGCAAAAAGAAGTCGTCGATCAGCACACCTACTGCTGCGGCTGCTGCAGCTCCGGGTGGCCGGGGGTCACGTCCCAGGAAACGACCTCAACCATCGTCAAAAGATGGAGGCAGTTCCAAAGTGTGGTATCCGATCCACAAGATGGACAGGCACAGTCTGGAAGAATGTTGGTAGGTCCAGAACCTTGCCGAGCACTATAACCAGCGCCGGGAAGAAGCTCCTTTCCATCAACGGGAAGGAAAGCAAAAAGTCGACAAAGCTTCGGCTGAGGAGGGGCTAGGTTTTCAGGACCCCAAAAAGGTCTTGAAAGTTGTATACAATATTGTCGATGTCGACTCCGACGTCTCTGACAACGAACATCGGAAGACCATGAACACCATTTTTGGTGGTTCTTGGCACATCACATCTCGCCGCGTCCTCAAGACAATGCGGCGGGATATGGCCGTTGAAGCTCCCATCGCCAGGGCGGAACCACATTGAAAGTGGATGGACACACCCATCATTTTCGATGCTTCGGGATTGCCCCCGCAACATGATCGGAGCCGGCCAACTCCTGTTGATGGTGCCTCTGACCATTAACAATATCCAACTTCACCATATAATGGTGGATGGAGGTGCAGGGTTAAACCTCATAAGCTTCGAAGCCTTCGTCAAACTCCAGCTCCGACCTTCGAACCTTCGCCCCTTTCGAACTTTCTCAGAGGTAGGTCCGGGGGACATTACCCTTCTCGGCTCCATCACACTCCCGGTGACCTTCGACACTTGGGGAGAACTACAGAACCTAGAAGTTGGTCTTCGACATCACGCAAATCAGAGTGCCATTTAACGTTATTTTGGGCAGGCCTGTCTTGTGCAGGTTCATGGTCGCTGCCCATTATGGTTACTTAGTGTTGAAGATGCCAACACCTGCAGGCATTCTTCGGATCCGTAGAGATCGCACTGCAGGAATCACTGCATTGGAAGAACTCTATGCACTTACTACAGCGCAAGAGGATGCATCCGGTAAGGAGTCAGCTTCGAACCCCCCAAGCATTCATCATCGAGGCTCTACCTCTGCACCCTGTGTGCAACCAAGAGGCGACACCAATGTTCCCGTCAAAGTTGTCCAAATTGATTCCGATGCTGCTCAGACTACTCGTATATCGGGAGGTCTGAACGACAAATAGGAACTCGCGCTCATCACCTTCCTCCGGGCTAATGTCGACGTATTTGCCTAGCAACCGTCGCAAATGCGTGGGATCCCTAGGGAGGTGATTGAGCACAATCTGAAGATTTATCCCGATGCACTGCCTCTACACCAGAAGCCCCGGAAGCAATCAATCGAGCGGCAAAACTTCATCCGACATGAGGTCAAGAAGTTGCTCGAAGCTGGTTTCATCCGGGAGGTGTTTCATCCAAATTGGATGGCAAACCCAGTTGCGGTCTGCAAGGCTGGCGGGAAGCTTCGTATGTGCATCGACAA
Source organism: Tuctoria greenei (assembly GCA_036927565.1). Classification (NCBI taxonomy): domain Eukaryota; kingdom Viridiplantae; phylum Streptophyta; class Magnoliopsida; order Poales; family Poaceae; genus Tuctoria; species Tuctoria greenei. The sequence goes on from JAYESD010000007.1 coordinate 151,715,134, forward strand.
CATGACATTGAATAAGGCATGTCCCAAGGATCCATTTCACTACCTAGGATAGATCAGATAGTGGACTCCACCTCCGGGTGTGAGCTATTATGTTTCTTAGATGCATATTCTGGATATCATCAAATCCAAATGTCTAAGGAAGATGAAGAGCATACTTACTTTATAACAGTAGATGGATTGTATTGTTATACTGCCATGCCCTTTGGTCTCAAAAATGCTGCTTCAACATTCGTGCGAGCTATGTACCAAACATTTGGAGAGATGATCAAAGACTTCGTGGAGGTGTACGTTGATGACATCGTCATGAAGATCAAGAAAAAGGAGTCACTCCTTGACAACTTACAAGCTGTCTTCGACCAGCTTCACAGCATGCGCACTAAACTAAACCCAGACAAGTGCGTCTTCAGGGTTAGTTTTGGGAAGCTTCTAGGTTTCTTGGTGACTCACCGAGGAATTGAAGCAAATTCGGCAAAGATCAAAGCCATTGAAGATATGCGGCCCCCATCCTGTATCAAGGATGTCCAGAAGCTAACTGGATATCTAGCTGCGCTCACCTGGTTCATCTCGAGACTAGCAGAATGGGCGCTACCCTTCTTCAAGATATTAAGGAAGTCTAGACCATTTCATTGGTATGAAGAGGCGGAAAAGGCATTTCAAGAGCTGAAGAAACTCCTCACCACTCTACCAATATTGGTAGCTCCAAATCCTAGTGAGTCTTTAATGCTTTACATTTCTGCAACCAGACAGAAGTTGTCACCATGGTCCTGGTCGTGGAGAGGCCGGAGCCACTTATAGCTCCGGAGCTTAGACCCCTCCGGGAGCGCCTGGAGCTACCTGAAGGAGAGTCTGGGTCCCATCCCCCAAACACAGAACACCAAGACGGGACGTTTGGAGACCAAACCCACTCGCTTGAGGGGGCACTCCTGGCTAACCAACGTAACTCAAACCTTTCCAGTAAGGTCCGGGTTGAGCAAGAAGAAGTTTCGGACCCCTCCAGGAATGTCCCAAAAGTACAACAACAAGGTCCGGACCCTTTTGAGAGGGTCCAGGTAGATGGAGAAGAAGCTCCGGGCCCCTCCGAGAGGGTCCGAACTGTCCAGCGTCCAGTGTACTTCATCAGCGAAGTTCTTATTGCCTCAAGGAAAATTCGTCACTACTTCCAAGCCCACAAAATATCAGTGGTAACTTCTTTTCCACTACGTGCTATTTTGCATAACCTTAATTCTACTAGGAACATAGCAAAGTGGGTAGCGGAGTTGGCCGAGTTCGATCTCGAATCCGTGTCACGACAAGCGATCAAAAGTCTGTAAGACCTATGTGTGCTGAATACATTGGCTTGTAGTGAATACACTTGCTTTGACGATAGAAGTTTTGAATATCACCAAAACACCTTTTTATTAAGATCCTACTAGTTTTCTAAGCTCCGGCGGAAGCTTGGTTATACTAGTTCTTGTATGTTCCGGTGCTAGGTTCTACTAGTTTTTTGTAAGCTCCAGCTCAAGCTCCGGTTTGCTCTGACAAGGTCCGGAACCTGACCGCAATGCTTCTGTTTTTGATTTGCAATGTTTCGTACTTGCTTTACATCTCTGGAAAGATTGCTTAGTATTCATTTGCTAAGTCTTTGGTGCGTTTTTGGTTGATATGGATGATATTGTGTTACTGTGGTTTTGCAACATGCTTATGTGAGGTTCTCACGTAAGGTGTTGTGTTCGGAACTAACTTGAGTCAAGTCGAGGACTTGGGCTCGTATGGATTGGTTGTTTATTCATGTGCAGGTGTTGCTTGAGTTCAAGACATGGCTGGTGATGGGATCCATTGGACTAGTCTCAAGGAGAAGATGAGGTTCCAACAACCAAATTCAGAAGGAATTGTGGTTGAGCTGATCAGGAGGTTGCGCAACATGATTGAATCAAGAACAATGCATGTGAAGGTATCGTGGACGTCATTGGAAGATGTTTGCACGTGTGCAAGGAGTGCATGGACGAGGCTACATGGTTCCTAGACGTGATGAAGAGATGTGGACGTAATAAGTTGGTCGGAAAGGTCCAACCGACTAGGTTATGGACTCAGGCTGCGGCTGAGTCGGGTTTGACTCAAATATGGAATGTTTTGAGTTGGTTATGATATGATTTCGTGTGGGTCACGAATTTGAGTTGTTTAGGAATGTGGGATACGTTCCTAAGGTGTTTGAAAGTCTTAATATTGCTTCTATCTGCGTATAGAAGAATCCTAAGCAGTTATGGAAAGTTACGATTCGTGAACAGAGTAGGATTAGGTTCCTTATCTGAGTTGAGTTGGCTTTCGAGCTGGTTATATAAGCAAGGGAGCCCAGAGCTCGTGGTGCACGACTTTGGGGCTGTTCCTCTTGTGTTCCATTGAATAAAATTCGTAGTTTGAAGAAACTTTTGTGCCTTGTTCGTCCGACTTGTTCCAGACAAGTTTTACTCGTCGAGTTTCTGGACAGGACTACCATTCGTAGGTGGTTTTATCATAACTCGAGTTTTACAGATCCATTTGACTTGATTCTTTTTGAGTTGTCTTCACAACTTGATTATCTATCATATGTCAAAATTTCACGGTCATTGGATTTGTGGTTTCTGATCTACACGAGTTTCTTTGCAGCGTTTCAGAACTGTTTTTTCTCGAGTAGGGTAGATTGACCTTTGTTTAATCTTTCGATCATAACTTGAGTTTTTCTCGATGGATTTGAGTGATTCTTGTTGTGTTGACTTTGTGACTTGATTCTCTATGATATCTATCACTTTTGTCACGGTGAAACATGTTTAGATTAGTCTCACACACGATTTCTTTAACAAATCGTTTTTCTGCCAAAGGGGTTGGGGTTTAATTGTTTTTGCTGCGTAAGATTTTTAAATCTACCATTCACCCCCCCTTTGGTAGCTTTTCACGTGCTCTTCGATCCTACAATTGGTACCAGAGCCACGGTGCTCTAATCTTTGTGATATGCGCGTGTTTTTGACTAATCATCATGGAGAAGTACTCTGCCAAACCTTGTGTGTTCGCTGGTACTGATTTTCAGGTTTGGAAGGCAAGCATGGAGGCTTCCATCTAGGCACAAGGCTTTGTAATATGGGAGAAGGTATACAAGCCTTACGAAGTGCCATCAGAGGATCAAGTTACAGCTACAAATCTGAGAGATGTCGACAACAACAACAAGGCTCGGAACTTGATCATACAAGGATTAACACAAAGCGACTTCGACCGTGTTGCACACCTACGATCTGCATACGATGTGTGGAAAGCACTTTGTGACTACCACGAAGGATCCAACACAATCTAAGAAGTAAGGCAAGACATGTTCAAGAAAGAATACATGCGCTTCGAGATGCAACCCGGTGAGTCTATTGATGACCTTTTTGCTCGCTTTAATAAGATTCTCAGCAACTTGCGTAGTGTCAATGTTAATTTTTCAGATGCTGAAAATGCTAGGCAATTGCTAAGTGCATTAGATATGTCAATTTTGGAGATGAAAGTCACATCTATTCGTACTATATTCCAAGTTAAAAACTCATGAAATTGACATCATATCACGTAAGAACCCTAGCAAGTCTATTGCTTTTGTTTCTCAACGTGATATGCCTAGCTCCGGCCAATCTTCATCTTGTGGTACACTTGCTTTGTTGTCCTCTCTAACCCTTGAACAAATTGAGGAGTTTCCAGAGGAGGAGCTAGCACTTCTCTCTACGAGGTTCTCAAAAGCATTGCAAAATGTGAGAACTAGAAGGAGAGGAAGTTCCGGACCTCAACGATGCTTCGAATGTGGTAAGACATGACACTTTCGTATAGATTGTCCTAACCTTTCAGGTCCTACCTCCTGGGAAGAAAAACAATCAAGGATAAAGCACTCCTCAACAAACGATAAGAAGAAAAAGAAGGGCTTTACAGGTCGCCAACTGGTGAACCGTTTTATCTCAGCACTGCAGGAACTTGGCTCAAGCGACATGGACATTGGAAGTGATGAAGATGAAGATGATTTGGCAAACTTGTGCTTCATGGTGGGCAAGTCAAGATCAAGTATGGAGGAGGCAAAACACAACAGCAACAATGAAGAGGTATGTCCTACTTGCGAAGAAATGTGTGATGCTATTTCTCGTGCCACTATTATTGTTAAGAAAAAGGACAAAAAGCTTAGGGACAATGCTGTTAAAATTGAGTCACTAGAATCTGAAACTAATTGTTTGAAATCCTTGATTCCTAGTGATGATTCTTGTTCCTCATGTGACTTAATATATGAACAATTGTCCTCCCTAAGAAGTGCACATACCTCCACACTTGATAAACTTGAACTTGAAATTGAAAAGAACAAAAAGCTTGCTGCACTTAATATTGAAAACTTAAAAGATGCTTCTTATTCTACAATTGATTTGCATTGTTCTAGTTGTGATGATCTTGATAAAAAACTGCAAGATGCTATGAATGAAATTTCTATATTGAACAATGCCTTACGTTCTCATGAAGTTAAATATTGCTCCAATTGCAAACTAAAAGGAAAAACTTCATGTGCAAATTGCCTAGACTTGTCTAAGAGACTTGATGACATGAATAGGACACTAGATCGGTTTTGTAATGGGAATAAGAACCTAAAATTGCTGCTGAATTCTTCCAAGTCTTGCAAAGATAAAACTGTTTTAGGTTTCGATTCTCATGCTCATGCTAAGGCACATCCACCTAAAATTGTAAAGTCATTAGGAAGTGGTTTGATTCAAACAGTTCCTAAACAAAAAGAAGTGGTTTTCAAATCTGCAGGAGTATTGTCTCATTCAGTTTCAAATAAAAATGTTGTTTGCTCATCTAGACATGAACACAAAGTTAAATTTCACTGTACCTACTGTGGTAGAGATGGTCATGTCATAGATTTTTGTAATAGACTAGCTAAACAACAGAAAAGGGAAAGAATGGTTGCTAGATCTCATAACTTTCATGCAAAATTTACTGCACATATTGAACCGAATGTACAACCTGCTGTTTTGAGTCAAAAACATTCAAAGTTTACCTCCAGACCTTCTGTTTTTGCCTCCGGAGCTACTGATTTTTGTGCTACACAAGTAACACCTTATAGGTCAGTAGTTAAGAATAAAAAAATCTCAAACTTTGACTCATAAACCTGCTGTTTTGTCTCAGCTTTCGCGTGTTTTTCCTGCTGCACATCGCGTGACTCATTACTAGATTCCTAAATGCCTTTTGACTAACCCCAGTATTGAGTCATCGACGTATTGTGCTTCTATGTAGGTTACATGTTTGAGGAAGGAGAACATTTGGATTGTGGATTCAGGTTGCTCACGCCACATGACCAGTAACAAAGATTGGTTCTCCTCTCTCTCTTTTGTGTCACGTGTAGAGAATGTTACTTTTGCTGATAATTCTTCAACTTCTATAATTGCTAAGGGTTCGGTTAGAGTAAATGATCACTACACTTTGAAAGATGTGGCACTTGTCAAAAATTTGAAATACAACTTGCTTTCTGTTGCACAATTGCTAGATGAAAATCAGAAATTATTTTCAATAAAAACTGCTGTAAAGTTGTAGGTTCAAATAGTGAGCTTATTTTTAACATGTCTCGGTTTGGAAGAGTTTTTAAAGCTGATTTTGATATGTCTTCCTCTAAGCCTAGGTGTCTAGTTGCTAATGATTCAAAGGACTTATATTTTTGGCATCGTATACTTGGTCACGTAGGCTTTGATCACCTAACGCTTGTTAGTGCTCTTGATCGCATACGTGGGCTATCTAAGCTTAAAGGGGACAAAGAATTGTGTGCTCTTCTTGTAGACATGATAAGATGGTTGCAGGTTCACATACTCCTCTCACAATGATCATGACAACTGAACCATGTCATCTTTTGCATCTTGACACCGTAGGACCTTCACGTGTTCAATCCTTCAGAGGTAAACGGTATATACTTGTGATTGTTGATGATTATTCTAGATACTCTTGGGTTTACTTTATGGCGTCTAAGAATGAAGTTTTTAGTCACTTTAGAACTTTATTTCTTAGATTATCAATTGATTACCCGGGATCTTTAAGAGAAATTAGAAGTGATAATGGAACTGAATTTAAAAATCAATCTTTTGGTCAATTTTGTGCTTAAAATAGAATAGATCATCAATTTTCTTCATCATATGTTCCTCAACAAAATAGTGTTGTAGAAAGAAAGAACAGAACCTTAGTTGAGATGGCTAGGACTATGCTTGATGAATATCAAACTCCTAGGAAATTTTGGGTTGATGCGTTAGCAACCGCTTGTTATGTCTCAAATCGTGTTTTCTTGCGTGCTAAGCTAGGTAAAACACCATATGAGCTCCGGTTTGGACATAGGCCTATTGTTACACACTTTCGGTTCTTTGGTTGCAAGTGCTTTGTTAAGAAACATGGTAATATTGATAAATTTGAACCTAGATCCATGGATGGCATGTTTCTTGGTTATCCATCTCATACTAGAGGCTACCGTGTGCTTTTACTTGACACTAACAAAATTGTGGAGACTTGTGAAGTGTCTTTTGATGAAGCTAGCCCAGGTACTAGCTCAAACATTGCAGGTCCAGATCCATATCCGCAGGGGGAGAGCATTTTCGTTGAAGATGAGGAAGAATTGGAGCTGCTGCCCGAAAATTCAGCAGCTAAAGACTTTGGTTCAGCTTCGGAAGTTATTTCTCAACCAGCACTGACAACCATCAATGCTGATTCAAATCATCCTCAAGTCACAAGCTCATTGATTTGTGATGAACATGAAGAAGAAGAAGCTTGTGAGACATCTGTTCCCCTACGGTTTTACAAAGATTATCCCCCACAACAGATGATTGGAAGCTTGCACAAATGAGTCACACGGTCCATGTTTTGCAACCAAATCTCTTATGCTCATTCTACTTTTGTTACTTCTTTTGAACCCAAAGATATATCACACGCACTCACTAATGAATCTTGGACTATTGCCAAGCAGGAAGAGTTAGAAAATTTTGAAAGAAATAATGTTTGGAAACTTGTACCTCCACCTCAAGGTCACACTTTAATTGGAACTAAATGGGTATTTAAAAATAAACAAAGTGAGGATGGGGTTGTGGTTAGGAATAAGGCTAGGTTGGTTGCTCAAGGTTTCACTCAAGTTGTAGGTCTAGATTTTGATGAAACTTTTGCTCCTGTTGCTAGATTATAAGCCATAAGAATTTTGTTAGCTTTTGCTGCATCTATTGGTTTTAAGCTATATCAAATGGATGTTATAAGTGCTTTTCTTAATGGCTACATAGATGAGGAGGTTTATGTGAAACAACCATCAGGTTTTGAAAATCCATATTTTCCTAATCATGTTTACAAACTATCCAAAGCCTTGTACGGTCTCAAACAAGCCCCTAGAGCATGGTATGATAGGTTAAAAACATTCTTACTTGAAAAAGGGTTTACCATGGGCAAGGTTGATAAAACTCTTTTTGTGCTTAAGCATGGCAATGACTCATTATTCGTTCAAGTGTATGTGGATGATATTATCTTTGGTTGTGCTTATCATGATATTGTGTCCAAGTTTTCAGCTATCGTGAGTTCAAAATTTGAGATGAGTATGATCGGTGAACTCACGTACTTTTTGGGGCTGCAAATCAAGCAAACAAAGGAGGGTACCTTTGTGCATCAAACGAAGTATACAAAAGATCTCCTAAGGCGCTTCAACATGGACAAAAGCAAGCCTCTTCGGACACCAACGGGAATAGCAAAAACACTTGGACTTGATGAAGATGGTGAACCTGTGGATCAAAAAGATTATAGAAGCATGATTGGATCACTTTTGTACCTCACGGCATCAAGACCAGACATACAATTCAGCGTATGTCTTTGTGTATGGTTTCAAGCCTCCCCACGTGCTTCACATCGTCAAGCCGTCAAAAGGATTCTCAGGTACTTAAATGGAACTCAAGAATTTGGAATTTTTCTTCCTTCTTCCTCAATCGTTACTTTGAAAGCTTTTTCGGATGCTGATTTTGGGTGTTGTAGGATTGATAGGAAAAGTACTTCTGGTGCTTGTCATTTTCTTGGTAATTCTCTTGTTGCTTGGTCCTCTAGAAAACAAAATTCAGTTGCACAATCCACATCTGAATCTGAATATGTAGCTGCTACTAGTGCTTGCTCACAAATTCTTTGGATTGTTCAAACACTTAAGGACTATGGGGTTGATCTAGATAGTGTTCCACTGTTATGTGATAACACTAGTGCCATTTGCATTGCTAAAAACTCTGTGCAACATTCTAGAACTAAGAACACTGGCATTAAGTATCACTTTCTTTAAGATAATGTTGAAAAAGGAAACATTGTGCTTCACCATGTAGATACCGAACAACAATTGGCTGACATTTTTACAAAACCTTTGGATTTCACTCGTTTTTGTTACATTCGTAGTGAAATAGGGGTTATGCATCCTCATGGCTTAAATTGAGGGGGAGTTTTGAAACTTGGGAAGTCTATGTGTGAATATGAAATTAAAATAATATGAGCATAGTATTTCATACATATATGACTTTGTGATTCCTTTTACATGCTGAAAGTTCTTACTACATTACTTGTGTTATACGTTTTGTAGTTTTTGCCATGTCTAGTAATTGGAATAATTACTTACACTAAAACTGGTCATGGTCGAACTTTCTTGCTATTTTGAACTTGTTACATGTTCACAAGTGCTTTTAATCATTAAGAATTAATCAAGTAATCAACTCACATGTTGAGTTTTTATGAACAAGTATAAATTGAGAAAAGATCAAGAGAATGCATGCATCACACTTCTTCATTTGAGATGGCTTATCATTGCACTTAGATGTGAACTTGGAAGAAGTTGTGTATGACTAAAACCATGTCCTTAAGCTTCTAATTATCAAATGACATAGGCTTGGCTTGGTTGGTTAGAATAAGGCAGATGCGCATATAATCTCTTGCAAATATCATATGATTTAAATTTATGCTTTGAAAAATAATAAAATGTAGAAACTAGTGTCATGCTTTCAGGTTATGAAATAGTTAAGTTTGTGAGATCATGACTTGGTTAAATTGAAAATTACATATGATCTCTAGCATGGCTTACACTACTTTATGTATCTCATTGATGTGATAGTGTAAGCTACTTGATAGTATGACTTGGATGAGCTTTGTTTATTTGTATATGTTATAATATGCTCATAACAACTAAAGAGGGAGATATAATTTGTTTATATGCTCATGACTTGCTGAATACATTGTCAAAGGGGGAGAGATAAGCATGAAGAGAAAGAGAATTTGTGCATAAGGAGAGATAATAAAGGGGGAGAGATAATATGGGATAATTTTTGGATTTTTCTTCTCGTTTTACTTTTGAATTTTCTTCTCATTTTACTTTTGATTTACAAAGGGGGAGAAATTGCCTTCAAAACTTTTATGTGAATAAGCCAATGTTCGGATTTTAAATGGTGTTGTCAATGCATTCATCAAGGGGGAGATTGTAAGACCTACGTGTGCTGAATACATTGGCTTGTAGTGAATACACTTGCTTTGACGATAGAAGTTTTGAATATCACCAAAACACCTTTTTATTAAGATCCTGCTAGTTTTGTAAGCTCCGGCGGAAGCTTGGTTATACTAGTTCTGGTAAGTTCCGGTGCTAGGTTCTACTAGTTTTTGGTAAGCTCCGGCTCAAGCTCCGGTTTGCTCTGGCAAGGTCCAGAACTTGACCGCAATGCTTCTGTTTTTTATTTGCAATATTTCGTACTTGCTTTACATCTCTGGAAAGATTGCTTAGTATTCATTTGCTAAGTCTTTGGTGCATTTTTTGTTGATATGGATGATATCGTGTTACTGTGGTTTTGCAACATGCTTATGTGAGGTTCTTACGTAAGGTGTTGTGTTCGGAACTAACTTGAGTCAAGTCGAGGACTTGGGCTCGTATGAATTGGTTGTTTATTCATGTGCAGGTGTTGCTTGAGTTCAAGACATGGCTGGTGATGGGATCCATTGGGCTAGTCTCAGGGAGGAGATGAGGTTCCAACAACCAAATTCAGGAGGAATTGTGCTTGAGCTGATCAGGAGGTTGTGCAACATGATTGAATCAAGAACAATGCATGTGAAGGTATCGTGGACGTCATTGGAAGATGTTTGCACGTGTGCAAGGAGTGAATGGACGTGGCTACATGGTTTCGAGACGTGATGAAGAGATGTGGACGTAAAGAGTTGGTCGGAAAGGTCCAACCGACTAGGTTATGGACTCAGGCTGCGGCTGAGTCGGGTTTGACTCAAATATGGAATGTTTTGAGTTGGTTATGATAGGATTTCGTGTGGGTCATGAATTTGAGTTCTTTAGGAATGTGGGATACGTTCCTAAGGTGTTTGAAAGTCTTAAGATTGCTTCTATCTGCGTATAGAAGAATCCTAAGCAGTCATGGAAAGTTACGATTCGTGAACAGAGTAGGATTAGGTTCCCGATCTGAGTTGAGTTGGCTTTTGAGCTGGTTATATAAGCAAGGGAGCCCAGAGCTTGTGGTGCAAGACTTTGGGGTTCTTCCTCTTTTTTTTTTTTATTGAATAAAGTTCGTAGTTTGAAGGAACTTTTGTGCCTTGTTCGTCCGACTTGTTCCAACAAGTTTTACTCGTCGAGTTTCTGGACAGCACTACCTTTTGTCGGTGGTTTTATCATAACTCGAGTTTTACAGATCCAATTGACTTGATTCTTTTTGAGTTGTCTTCACAACTTGAATATCTATCATATGTCAAAATTTCATGGTCACTGGATTTGTGGTTTCTGATCTACACGAGTTCCTTTGCAGCGTTCTAGAACTGTTTTTTCTCGAGTAGGGCAGATTGACCTTTGTTTAATCTTTTGATCATAACTTGAGTTTTTCTCGATGGATTTGAGTGATTCTTGTTGTGTTGTCTTCGTGACTTGATTCTCTCTGATATAAATCACTTTTGTCATGGTGAAACACGTTTAGATAGTCTCACACATGATTTCTTTAACAGATCGTTTTTCTGCCGAAGGGGTTGGGGTTTAATTGTTTCCGCTGCGTAAGATTTTTAAATCTACCATTCACCCCCCCTATGGTAGATTTTCACGTGCTCTTCGATCCTACAAAGTCATGATTTGGATGACTTTGTGGCAGAATCGACTCCTTCTACATTGAAACCTTGGAGCCCCAGTGAGTAGAAGCCGGAACTCAAGGCTCCGGTCTTCACCGAGCCTTACTGGACTCTCTACTTCGACGGCTCCGTGCAGAAGCAGGGGGCTGGAGCTGTAATTCTTCTCCTCGCTCCGACTGAGAAGAAGGTGAAGTACATGGTTCACCTTGATTTCAAGGCAACCAACAATATGGCGGAGTATGAAGCTCTCATCTACGGACTCAAGGTGGCACTATCCTTTGGGGTTAAACAGCTGCTGGTGAAGGGAGATTCATAGCTTATTATCAAACAAGTCAAAGGTGAATGCTGCTGTTATGATCCCCAACTAGATGCTTATCTCCTTGAAGTCCAGAGGCTCCAGAAGGACTTTGAACTCCTGCATCTCCACGATGTTCAGCGTCTTCATAATGCTGAACCTGAAGAACTCTTGATGAAAGCCTCAACCGGAGCTCTGGCTCCTGACGAAATCTTCATCCGGAGGTTGTCAAGACCAACAGCTTAGCCTCCCGAACTGAGCGAAGGGGGCAAGACTAACACCTCGAAGCTGGCAGTCCCGGTGGCCTTCCTACCATGGCGTCCACCAAGGGTTGTATGTGCTGTCGGAAGCTCCGAGAAACCCAGCACGAAAGACTAAACAGCTCAAGTTAGCTTCGATACATGGATCTCGGAGAACCAGAGCTACTTGAAAGACAACATCCTTCCTGAAGACGGTGTATCCATTGACCGAATTGTCTGATTGGCTTAAAGATACACGTTGGTAGAAGGGGATCTCTACCGTCGCGGTGCCAACGGCATCCTAATGCGGTGCATTGCAAAGGAAGAAGGCGCCGAGCTTCTTGCGGAAATCCATGGAGGCGAGTGTGGAAACCACACATCTTCCCGCATGCTAGTTGGTAAAGCCTTTCGGCATGGCTTTTACTGGCCTACATCACTCCAGGATGCAGTTGAGCTAGTGAAAAAATGTGAAGCGTGCCAATTCCATGCAAAGAAAATTCACACACCGGCTCAATCACTACAGATGATATATCCCAGATTGATGTTCGCTGTGTGGGGCATGGACATCTTGGGACCATTCCCAAAAGCTGTCGGAGGTTATAGGTTCCAGTATGTCGCTATCAACAAGTTAACCAAGTGGCCGGAACCAACTCCAATGGGTAACAATCATCAAACAAACAACAATCAAGTTCTTGAAGTTCATCATATGTAGATTTGGAGTTCTGAACAAAGTCATAACTGACAACGGAACTTAATTCACAAGTGCTGCATTTTAAGAATATTGTGAAGACCTCGTCATCCAAATCAGCTACGCCTCAGTAGCTCACCCAACAAGCAATGGTCAAGCCGAGAGAGCAAATGCAGAAATATTAAAGGGACTCAAGACGCGCACGTATGAGCACCTGAAAAAGCACGGAGTCAACTGGATTGAAGAGCTTCCGTCCACACTGTGGGCAAACAGGACAACTCCAAACCGGTCAACTAGAGAAACCCCCTTTTTCTAGTGTACGGGGCTGAAGCAGTCCTTCATCCGGAGATCACCTTAGGGTCACTCTGGGTCCGGACCTTCAACGAAGCCGCGCAGGACCAGCTCTGGCGTGAAAACCTTGACCTCGTCGACGAGGGAAGGTGCCAAGTAGCTGTTCGGAATGCACATTATCGCCAAGCGCTCCGGCGCTATCATCAAAGGCATGTGTGCAACCAACAACTTGAAGAAGGTGATCTGGTGCTTCAGAAGATACTAACTCGAGAATGAATGAACAAACTTTCCCCCAGCTTGGAAGGTCCATTCCGAGTGATCAAAATATCACGGCCTAGATGCAATTGCTTGGCAACTGAGGATGGGACTCCGCTTCCCAATCCCTGGAACATCGAGCACCTCCGTAAGTTTTATGCTTTGAATCATGGAGGTGAGTTTGTAATTATACACAATGTATGTTATAGAGTCAATATACAGAGACGGGTAGGTCCTCCGGGAGAACATCTGGACCCCTCTAGGAGGGTCCGGGAAGTTTAAGTAACACTTGAGACAGTCACAGCACTAAAGGTGTAACTACCTGCCCTGGGCTAGTACAATATGTATAGCGCACTTAGCTTGGTCAGACACCCTAAGTGTGTCACTGTCTCCCTTGTAATCTGGACCTATAATAAAAGGCATTGTTGTGTGAAAACAAACTCCATGTGCATTTACTTTTGTACAATGCTTGATATATCAATTTATTATTTTTCCCTGCTTGTCTATAATGAAGTTGTGCAATTCTTTTTGAGTTTTAGTTCAAGTAATTCACATGAATTACAAGTTTTATTGATGGTCTCTTTGGATCCTAACATTGCTGCATAGTCTACTTGTCTGAACGCCAAGCTAATCTAGGTTCGGAGTGCGCTATCGACTTAGCCTGGTCCTGCACCCTAAGTACGCCCCTCTACCTACATTCTGGCAGGCCTCAGTAGGGTGAGTACTAAAAGGCATGCAAAACTAGAAATATTATATCATTATGCTTCTAATCATGTCGAGTTTCTTCGGATCTAGAGCTTAAATAAGAACAATAAGTCACAAACAATTTATAGACAAGAGGACAAATTTTACTATTTTCTTGTCTTTAATGTGCAAAAAAAAAAACAGAAACTCATAAGTGATGGTGGAAGACGTCGGAGCTACAAAGATTCCACATCCTTCAAGAGGGCCTACCATCGACGTTTTATATGTTGAAAGTGGGTATCATCGGAGCTACTAAGCTCCGACAACCCCGGGGGCCTATCGTCGACGACTCGCGCATTGGCTCCAACCAATACCAGAGCTACAAACCTCCGACAAACCCAGGGGGCCAACCGTTGATGTATCAAAGAAAAATACTTAGGACCTAAAATCTACAAGTTCGAAGCGTTCAAGTCATCAACATACTGTCAAATCCTTTAGGTACATGTCCACACTACAACTGTGCACATATACCACTAGGCCAACAAGATAGAGCACAGTATATTGAAGACAAAACAACAATAAAGTGAAATTCGTGGAAAAGTGGATTTCATTAATTTTAAGTTCTGGATTACAAAATTGGGAGTACAACAGTAGGAAAAAGGGAAAAGTCCTAGCTACCAGAGGGTCTAAGACATGCGGAAGAATGAGGCAAATTTCTTGGCAACTTCTTTGATGCTGGCCTTGGCGGCGTCCTCCTCTTCAGCAACGGGACCTTGAAGCACCGAATCCAGAGGGAATTGTGGATCTCAAATCACATAATATGTCAGCACAGAACCTACGATGTTTGTAGCCAGAGATTTCCCCTATGTCTCTAGCTGGTCCATAATGATGTCGCCCATCGCGTCGAGTTTGCCGCTAGCACAATTGAGGGCCACTAGCGCTCGGTCCAGGTCAAGCTCCGGGTTGTCCGGACATACAGGACTGAAGCCTAGTGGTGTCACCTCGACGTTGGCCTTCCCCAAGAAGTCCCACACTTGAATGGACTCCGTCTCCTTCAAGCTCCGCAGCTCCTCTAGTGACTATCGGGCGCCCGCAAGCTCTGAACCTTCACGGGCGAGGCGCTCGACCACGTTGGCATGCTGCTGCATATTCTTAGCAACTTGCTTCTCACAATCGGTTAGCTCCGTATCCTAGAGGTGGATGTGGTTTTGCCTTTCTGCCAAGTCTTTTTCCCTGCCTTTCACTTTCTCTTCCCTAGTGGCAACATCAGCTTCTCTTTTCGAGAGCTCCTGCTCCACTTTCCAGTACTTCTCCTCCTCCTCTTTGCTCCAAAGATCCAGATTTTTACTGCGATCTACCAAATTTGTTTCACCCAGAGTCAGTTTCTGGGTGACCTCCACCTCCCACTTCACAATATCCTCCTGTTGTTCTAGGAGCTTTTCTTCCGTCGTCTTAAGGTCCGCTCGACGGTTAAGGAGGATCTCATTCAATTCACTGATTTTTTTTGTGACGCTCATCAGCACCATCACTCCTCTCCTTGGCTTGCTCTAGGATCTCCCTAGATTTAGCGTTGAGCACCCTAATGGCAACCTCTTTTTCCTCCAGCAGCTCGTCCCAGTATTCCAACCGGGACTTTTCCCTCTTGATCCACTCCTTCTGATTAGCCAACCTTGTTTGTGCAAGCCTGGTCTCGAAGTGGAGTCTATTGCCCGAACGACTCAAGGTGTTGCGCTCCTCCACCAGGCCTCTGCTCTCATGATCGAAGGCGAGCTAGACTCGTTGAAGACTCGAATAGGCGTTGTCTACGGACAATGCTAGGGGAATAGGCTCCAGGCCTGTTGGAGTCAACTTTGCTTGTTCCAGGGGGTTTTCCATAACAAAAATAGGGTCCCACTCTACAAGAGTGGTCTCCTGAGCTCCTGCAGCACTAGGGCCGCTCTCTGGAATCCCTTCAGCAGCAGCAGGGGAAGAACCCGCTGGGGGAACTCCCACCTCTGGAGCAGAAGTTGAAGGCGCTGCTTCCAGGTCTTCCGTCACTGGCTCCGAGGGTGGAGGACCTGTCGCCACCTCTTCATGGTACTACGACTCTGGTCCAGACACCTCCGGGGCAGCTACCTCTGGGGTAACAGCTGGGGCTTCATTCGGTGCCTCTACCTCTGCTGGCCTAAATGCCGGCGCATCAGTCACTTTCGGTTCAGCGATCGGAGCTTCAGGCATTTCCGGCTCAGTTGCCGGACCTTCAACAACTTCTGGCCTGATGGCCAGAGCTTCAACCATCTCCAGCTCAATGGCCGGAGCTTCAATCGCCTCTGGCTCAACGGCTAGAGCTTCAATGACTTCCGGCTCAAAGGCCAGGGCTTCTGACATCTCCAGCTCGGGTATTGAAACATCAGCCTCTGACATCATTTCCAGAGGTACATCTTCAGCTTCTCCCCCGTGGTCCGGCGCTACCATGGGGGCTTCAGGTGTCTCTTCTGGATCCATGACCACGACAGCTGGCGCTGGAGCTCCCATGACTTCTGCCACCACATGAGCAAGAGGCTCGGTGCTTGAAGCCAGAACTTCAGCATGCGCAACCACAGTCGCTGCAACAGATGTCGAAGTCCCCTGACTCCTTTCTCAACACCATGGAAATAAAGGGATGAGAAGATTAAAGACACAACAAAAACAAGATCAGCATTTTAAGGCGATCACACAATGCTTACCTAGGGATGCTATGGTACCAGTCGCCTTGAAACCTCTTCTTCTGAGGCCTGGAGACAGAGCCCACCAAGTCTGGTGAGACGGCGACTTCAGACCTCAGCTGGGGACCACTTGCGGTAGCCGAAGTCCACTCGATCGGAGCTTCTCTTGATCGGGAAGAACTCGCGGGCCTAGAGCTCTTAGACGTCACTGAAGCCGGTGTTGACTGCTCAGAGCTAGCGCTTCTCGAAGACACCCACGCCGGAGAAGGTGTAGCCACAGAAGACCTCCCCTATCGGGGAGAAGGAGGTATTGTAGAAGGATCAGCCCTGACAGACCTCCCATCAACATGATTCAACGTGCTCTTCCGACTGGAGGATTCGGCTGGCTCCTTGCCCTTCCCGATGTCTTCAACCCTCTAGTTGGGGGCGGAGGCAGGCCCTCCTTCGGAAGCTCTAGGAATTACTACCCCGGAGGTCCGACGCCTCTCCACCTCACCAAGGTCATCATGTGCCGGCATCTTCCTCCGGAGCTCTTTGCTGAACTCTGGCTCCATGTTCAGGGGAAGGAAAGTAGCCGGCGGAACCAAGTCGTCACCTTGGACGTTTATCCCATGCTGAAATTTCATGATATGAAGCTTCAGAGCTTCATCATCCAAATTGGATTTCAGACCGGTTTCAATTCGGTCATCATCCATCACGCTGTTGAGGGCCCAATCAAGGTTCTCCCTCTTCCTCAGCGGAGCCCATCTTTTGACCAGGAAATTGCAGAAGACCATCTGGGGGGTTACTCCACCTTCAACGCATTATCGGATTCTGGCCAAGACAGGGTTGAATGCATCCGACAGCTTCGGAACTACATTCCAGGCCTCGGTGTCGATGTTGGGTAGTCCTTGGGGTAGCTCCAACATCTCGTGCTCCACCACCACAATGATGACCTAGTCCTTCTTCCAGTCATCCCACTTGTCGGAAGGGAATGACTTCATATACTTGAAGGGGCAGTTCTTGCGCTTCACGAAATAGTAGAAGCCAAGAAGCTCAGTCCCCTTGCCGGTGGTGTGGATTGTGAAGAAGGTACGGAAAAGCCCAATGCAGGGGGGAACACCCACCCACATCTCGTAGAAGTGGACGAATGTTGCCACTAACAGAAGATAATGGGGGCCAAGATGATACAGCTGGAGATAGTAGAAGTCCAGTAGCATCAAGAGAAAGCTTGAAAAAGGTGCGATTAATCCCACCATGGCATATGCTGAGAAGTACACCATGTCGCCGTTACGCTCCTTCTTGAATGGGAGCTTGCCGGCGTGGATCAAGTGGCTGAAGGAGTCACTGGACCACCCCATATAGGTCTGGACCTTCATCAGATCATTATTGCTCTTGAGGCGGCTCTTGGGAAGACTCAACTCCGTCGCGGCAAAGCGGAGCCAAAGAAAAGAAAGCTAGGCGGAGGTTGGGAGGCTCTAAGCGCTGGTTTGATCGAAAGCTTAAAGAGTCCTCAAACCGTGTGTACTTTCCTTCTTATGTAATCCTTTGCGACGCTTGGATGGAAACCACAGTGAGAGCAATGTCACCTTTCAAAAGTCTACCCCATCATTGACGAATGGGCCCGGGGCCACCCTCGTGAAGAGATTGAGGTCCATACCCTAGGCGAACCATTGTCATGATGGGCGGCGGGAGACCCAAAGGCGGCACCCTGACAAGGCGCGCGGAACCGATACGATATTCGTATTGGGAATCAGCGACCTTCAGTTGCGTGAAATCCGCACTCAAATATCTCATCTGCCACATTCATAACAAGCCATGCATCGATGGTTCAATCTCGAACCATCGTTCCAACGGTACATAAGAAGTCTTTGAAGTCGAAGCACGGAAATCGAGGATGCCCCCACCTCCGGTAGAATAACTTAACCCAAGGGATTTCTCCCTAAGGTGGGCCCGGGGGCCACTGTCGCTACCTTGCGTACCGGGTACCCCACGGTACCGCAAGAAGTGCATGAGATTTCCACCTGTCAGAGTTGAAGGTCTCCTCAGGCCCCACATGTCACATTGCGCTGGACCCGCTTCTCTCATATGGGTTGCTCCTGGGTTGACACGTGTAATGTAGGACCGGAGCTAAACTTCCAACATAGGGAAGCTCTCGCGTTAACACGTGTACAATGACCCTGGACCTAACCCCCTGCAGAGTGAAGCTCGGGTGCCGCCACATGTATAGCAGCCCCGGACCTACCTCCCCACAAGGGGAAGCTCCTGAGCTGCCATGTGTGGAACCTCCGGACCTACATCACCAAGAAGGACACGGGCGGATCTCCTTCAGCACGGACATTCAAGGAACAATTAAATCAGCAGTTACAAGACCTAATTACGTGTCATTAATGCTATATTAATGACACACGATCAGTGCACTGTTAATATGGGTAGCACAGCCATAAAGACATGTTATCACACTATTAACCACACTTAATACACTTAGCCAGTGTATTAGGCCATTAAATATGCCAGGACCACATGTCGGGCTAGGCAAATTTTGTAACAGTCCGTCCTTGGATTATAAAAGGACTGCGCTGCACGATACACAGGGAGAGAGCCAAGCTGACTCGCACACTAGCGCGACTGACAAACTCAATGCAACAACTCAAACCCTGTGGAGTAGGGTATTACGCTCAGGCGGTCCGAACCACGTAAATCTCCCGTGTCACCATCTTGTTCTTGATCTCCGCACGCCCCAACCGAAAAAAGAACCAACGCGGGCTACTTTTTAATAGTACCGAAGGAAGTGTCGTTGCTACACTTTGACAGGGATGAAGCTAGTCCTACTGTCCTTTAAGTGTTCATATACATAGCTCGTTAATGTACATTTGAGTATGCTAATGATGAGTACTAGGGCTTAGTGGTCCAAAATCGGGCACGGGTTTACCCCTGATAACATCAAGACGATTCCTGCCACGAGCCTGTAGTGTAGCTGAATGTGGGGGATTACAAAGGACGGATAGGGCTGTCGCCACCTGCCACCTACACCTACAAACCGTGGGTCTACAAGACATCCAACACTACTTAACTATCTAAGCATCTGTCTAAGCATCACGCTTACATGCTAAGTAAATACCTTTAGAGTTGCAGTACAAGTACCTTCCTAAGGCAATGACTAACCTAAACATCGTTGAAACCAATGTTGGGGCAAAGCACTAACTTACTCATGTTAATATAATTGTATTAATACCTAACTAGACTATCGTAGTTGTGTATGATGTTTATGATAACATGATATGAGCATTATGACTAGATCATAATAACATCTACACCTATCACATACATGGACTTCACAACCAAACAAGGTACACTTTATCCAAGTATATGAATAACTAAAGACTAATGATATTAGTATAAAGAATAGTGTCACAGATAAAAGAAAATATACGCGAGCCATACCTTTCCCAATTTGTACTTGAGACTAGAGTGTCCTCTCTACAACCTAACCTCCACTAAGGACTAAAATAGTACTAGTGTAATACAAGAGAGAACGCTCGAGTGGTGTGTGTGAGAAGTGAGGCACCCCCCTATTTATACACGGAGTAGAGGTGGTTCAAGCCATAATTAGCGCATGAATCATTCATCACCACCTTCATGGAACCATGAGTAGCCAACACGTGGAGGATGACCGAGTTTGACTCCAAGGCCAAGTCGGGCGAGCTAGAGGGCCGATCGACCTGGTCTTGGGCCCCCTCTGCTATGCTTCCTCTGGGTGACTTATAAGTGGGCCCATGTTCCATCCACACGTGAATCGACATTGGATTCCCTTGAATACGCCTGGGAATGGGTCCATGGATCCATGTGATGCCACATGTCATTGCGTGATCGAATGAGGTGGCAGTTTTCAAGATTGCTCCCTCCATTCTCTATTAAATCTGCGTAAAAACTCATGCATGCACTATTTCTCTAAGTACAATTGGAATTATGTCAACTATAACTATGATGTGTGTAAGAAATGTTTATCCCCTTGCATAATTGACATATATTAACAGTAAAAATTGGTATATAACGACTATCAACAGTTAGCTATATACCCCATCGTATAAGCTATATATAATATAAAGTTGTATTTGAGATTGCAAAATTGATGTCAAGATGAAGCTTGAGCAGGTCGGTACGAGCTCAGAAGCGAATGCGCCAGTCAGAATGGCAAGCGCCTGCGTGTGGACGAGCATTCCTTATTCTCCCCCCTCTCTCTCATAAATGATTTAAAAATGAAAATGAGTAACATAACCTATAGAAATGTGTCACCCATTTTGAACCGGCACGTCTCACATGCGTTAGGTATGTGAGGCATGTAGGCTCAGAATTGTCCCTTTTTGGACAGCCTGGAAGTGATCAAGGGCATGCTTATGACAATCTAGATACGGGTTCAAGATATGGATGTCATTTCGACAGCGTAACCCTTATGTTCTCTGTTGCATCATTCTTGGGCGTGCAGTTTGGGAACAGCGAGGTTATGCTGTCAAATTTTTTTCCGGGTTAAGACCTAGTGTCTCATGATATGCACGTTCCCTCAGTCACTCATAGGTGGGTTTAGGACCTATCTGCCTAGTTGTAGGGTCGTGACATAACAAAAAAACATAAACTAATAATGATTTGTCCGTGTAAGTTATAGCTTCAATCATTGCTTTAGACCGCACTTGAATGTATTCTAGTTGGAAAAGAATGGGTATCACTCAGAGGAGTGGTTCACAAAGATAGATGCTTTTATACAACAAGTTTTTTTTTTGTCAAAGAGCAGTAGGGTGTCGTGCCCATGTACCAGATGCCATAATTCGAAGTGTTTAGACAATGTGACGTTGACATTTCACTTTTGTTGAAATGGTTTTATGCAAAATTATGAGGTGTGGAACTTTCACGACTAGAAACATTCTCAAGATGTAGAAGATCGAGTCGTGGCTGATAGCACGGGGGTCGATCAAATGAACAAGATGCTTGAAGCCGTAGATCCTGAATTGACAGAGGGTGCTCCTACGATGGAGGTTAAAACATTCTTCAAGCTTCTCAAAGCTTTAGAAGAACAACTGCACGAGCCACCAGACTTATGGCATTAGGTCTAAGTATTTCTTCTCCGATAATTGCTACAACGATCTCACCAAATTGATTGGTGATATCCTTCCACAGCCTCATAAAGTGTCTAAAGATATATACCAGTTCAAGAAATGGATTTCTAGTCTTGATATGAAATATGAGAAGATTGATGTGTGCCCATACATTTCCATGCTTTATTGGAAAGAGCACACCAACGAGAACAAGTTCTTAAAATATGGTAAATCGAGATATGTTGAAGTTTTTAATGATGACGGTGAAAATCTGATGGTAGAAGTCACACATAAGCATCTTCATTACATGCCTATCACACCTCGGTTGATTAGGTTGTTTCTCTCTAAAAGAACCACCGGCACATGAGGTGGCACAAAGAAGGTGTACGTGAGAACAACAAAGTCATTATGCATCCATCCGATGGTGAGAAATGGAAGGCGCTTGACCGTTTGATCCAGATTTCCCCAAAGATGTGAAATTTTTTTGCATCAGGTTATGACATATGTCTTGTCACCGTTCAGTACAAATGCCACCCAAAACTCTTGTTGGCCCGTGTTCACTATTCCATACAACTTACCACCATGTTCCTTTGCCTTATCGTACCTAGATTAGATCATCCTGATTCGAATCAACATGATGTTGAAGCCATTGATTGAAGATTTGAAAATGTTATGGACAAGCATCAAAGCGTACGACTGTTACAAAAAGCAGATATTCAACCTTCAAGTTGCATACTTGTGGTTTGTTCATTATTTTCCAGCATGCGACATGTTTTTTGGCTGGAGCACTTATGGTCGTTTGACATGTCCGATATTTGCTAAAGACATATATTGTTTTTGCCTTAGTCAGGGTGTCAAGATATGCTACTTTAATTATCATAGGCATTAGCTGTCTCCGAATCACAGGTTTAGACAACAAATGAATGACTTCGGAAGGGACACTATTGTCACTCAAGGACCACCGAAACATTTAAACGGGTCAGAAATTGTTGAACCATTGGACAAAGTACTGTTATATGATTGTCATCCTGGATATTTTATTGGTTACGAAGAGGACCACAATCGGACTCATATATGTGGACTATAAGAGCTACCTATGTGAAGTCCTTATTTCTAATGCATATCATTGATATCATGCACAGGAGCATAATATGAGCAAATGCATCATAATCACATGTTTGGATATGATAGGCAAAACAAAATACAACATAAAGGGTCGAAAGGATTTAGTAGAAATCTGTAACTGTCCAACTCTCGAGCTCCCTGAAACTGGTAGCGAACAATGTGCTTCTTTTTGTCTTCGACCTGAAGAAAAGAAAGAAGTCTTCAAGTGGTTGAAAAGGTTGAAATGCCCAGATGAGTATGCTGCTAGCCTGAGGCAAATCATGAATATAAAGATGGGAAACCTCACTAGTTTGAAAAGTCATGATTATCACATAATCATGGAAAGACTTTTGCCGGTTATGTTTCAAGACTATTTTGACTATGTGGTTGAACTACAAATCGATAACTTTTTTTAGGATGGAGGAAATACATTTGTGACACATTGACCTAACATGGTGTCGAATTTGGTTGCCCCATTGGGTGAAACGTGTTAGTCGAGCTTAGCTACTTTTATGGACAGCTTTGTGCTAAAGAAATCACAAAGGGTATAATGTTGGAGTTGGAAATGGAAACACTGGTGCTTTTTATGTAAGATGGAAAAAGTCCCCCCACCAGGGTTCTTCAACCCTATGCAACACCTCATTATCCGTCTTCCATATGAAGGTAAAGTTGGCGGCCCTGTGCAATATAGGTGGATGTATCATATTGAAAGAGAACTAAAATTTCTTAAACCAGTGGTTGTAATAGGCATGAGTTGAAAGATGCATTGTCAAAACATTTTTATTTTAGGAGACAGGATACTTTTCATGTGTTTACTTTGCAGAAGAACACAATGTTAATGCTTCTACATTGCAATAAAATGAGTATGAAGCACCTCCTTACAACGACCTCTCCATTTTTCAAATGAGAGACACCATTGTTGTAGTAGTATGAGCTAAGATGCTACAATAGGAGAAAAGATGGCTGCATTGCTATACATGTACGCTAATTTAGACGGGGTGGACAAATATTTTCAGAAAGTGTTTGTTCACTATCTATACTAATCAGCATGCATTGTTATACATCTATGCTAATCATTATGTTTTTTCATTATATAGCAAGTTTGACCAATAAAATTGGAAATCTAAGCATCAACCTACGAGCAAACAAGTAGACAAGATGCAGCGTTATGGAATAAATGGAGGGCTTAACTTCCAATCCTGGTTTAGAGATCATGTAACATTTTCTTTCTTTTTGTCCATTGACTTATTATTATGCAGTAAATGGTCTTCTAACTACAGATTTTGGACATGGTGCAAAAAAGATACTAGTGTCCATGAGGACTTGTGACAACTGTCCTACGAATCAAAAAAAAGTTAGGAGACATGGTCGATACGACATCAATGACTTCTTATTCCGTTCAAATCAATTTGAAGCTCTTTTCCCTCTCATGGAAACATCTAATAGCGTAGTTGTGACGAGGGCAGTGGATGTCGAGGACAGGAAACTAATTACTATGGGATCATTAAAAAATCCTTGATATCAATTTTGCCAAAAATAAAGAAGTCAAAGTAGTCTTTTTTGACTGCGATTAGTTTGATAACAATAATATTATTCGACATGACCAATTTGGCATGGTAGAAGCCAAACACAAGGAACAGCTATGAGGCTACGACATCTTTGTCCTTGCACACCAAGTCGAGCAAGTGTATTATCTACATTATCCATGCAAAAAGCTTAGTTCTTGGTGGGTTTTACAAAAGGTGAATACACGTGAGCAGTTATATACCTCAGACAATGTCGGGTACCTTGATATTCCGTTGTTGTTGAATGTTGAGATTGATGAAGTTTACCAAGAACAAGAGTTTTCTGACTCCTTTGTCATCGAGTCTGGTCTAGGTCGCGATAAATTAGTTGAGACGCTAAAGATGTAGAGCACACAATTTCTTTGTCCCCTTTAATCTTAGGCAGCCCACTTATGTGATCAAGTGCACTAACATGCCTAAGATGATCAAAGCCTACGTGACCAAGTCTACGATGCCAAAAAAAATAAGTCATTTGAATCATTAGCAACTAGACACCTATGCTTAGAGGAAGATATAACAAAATCAGCTTTAAAAACTCTTCCAAACCAAGACATGTTAAAAATAAGCTCACTATTTGAACTTACAACTTTGCAGCAATTTTTATTGAAAATAATTTCTAGATTTTCATCTAGTGGTTGTGAAAAAAAAGCAAGTTGTATTTCAAATTTTTAACAAGTGCCACATCCTTCAAAGTGTAGTGATCATTTACTCTAACGAACCCTTAGCAAGTATAGGAGTTGAAGAATTATCGACAAAAGTAACATTCTCTACACGTGACACAAAAGAGAGGGAGGAGAACCATTCTTTGTTACCGGTCATGTGGCATGAACAACCTGAATCCACAATCCAAATGTTCTCCTTCCTCAAGCGTGTAACCTCTTCATTGTCGTTGTTGTGTTCAGCCTCCGCCATACTTGATCTTGACTTGCCCGCCATGAAGCACGAGTTTACCAAATCATCTTCATCTTCATCACTTCCAATGTCCACGTCGCTTGAGCCAAGTTCCTCGAGTGCGGATATAAAACTTCTCAACAATAGACGTCCTGTAAAACCCTTCTTTTTCTTCTTATTGTGTGTAGAGGAGTGTTTCGTCCTTGTTTGCTTTTCATCCTGGGAAGTAGGACCTGAAAGGTTAGGGAAATCTGAACAAAGATGTCCTGTCTTACCACATTCGAAACATCGTTGAGGTCCGGAGCTTCCTCTCTTTCTAGTTCTCACATTTTGCAATGCTTTCGAGAACCTAGTAGAGAGAAGTACTAGCTCCACCTCTGGAAACTCCTAAATCTATTCAAGGGTTAGAGAGGACAACAAAGCAACTTTACCACAAGATGAAGATTGGCCGGAGCTAGGCATATCACGTTGAGAAATAAATGCAAGAGACTTGTTTGGGTTCTTATGTTAGATTATGTCAATTTCATGAGTTTTCAGTTTAGAATAAAGAACATCTAATGTAAGTGTACTCTTGACAGTAGATTCACGAATAGATGTGACTTTAATCTCCCAAATTGACATGTCTAATGCACTTAGTAATTGCCTAGCATTTTCAGCATCTGAAAAATTAACATTGACACTACGCAAGATACTGAGAATTTTGTTAAAACGAGTAAAGAGATCGTCAATTGACTGACCGGGTTGCATCTCAAAACACATGTATTCCTTTTTAAACATATCTTGTTTTACCTCCTTGATAGTGTTAGAACCTTCGTGTTAGTCGCAAAGTGCTTTCCACACATCGTATGCAGATCGGAGGTGTGCAACACGGTCGAAGTCGCTTTGAGTTAATCCTTGTATGATCAAGTTTTGAGCCTTGTTGTTGTTGTCGACATCTCTCAGATTTGTAGCTGTAACTTGATCATTTGATGGCACTTCATAAGGCTTGTATACCTTCTCCCATATTGCGAAGCCTTGAGCCCAGATGAAGTCTTCCATACGTGCCTTCCAAACCTGAAAATCAATACCACTAAAGACACAAGATTTTGCGGGGTATTTCTCCATGATGATTAGTCGAAACACGTGCAAATCACAAAGATTAGAGCACTGTGACTCTGATACCAATTGTAGGATCAAGGAGCACGTGAAAAGCTACCAGAGGGGGGTGAATGGTTGATTAAAAAATCTTACGCAGTGGAAACAATTAAATCCCAACCCCTTCGGCAGAGAAACAATCTGTTAAAGAAATCGTGTGTGAGACTAATATAAACGTGTTTCACCATGAAAAAGGTGATAGATATAATAGAGAATCAAGTCACGAAGATGACACAACAAGAATCACTCAAATCCGTTGAGAGAAACTCAAGTTACGATTGAAAGATCGAACAAAGGTCAATCTGTCCTACCCAAGAAAAACAGTTCTTGAATGCTGCAAAGAAACTCGTGGAGATAAGAAACCAAAAATCCAATGACCGTGAAATTTTTAAAAATGATAGAAAAACAAGTTATGAAGACAACCCAAAAAGAATCACGTCAATTGGATCTGTAAAACTCGAGTTATGATAAATCCATTGACAAAAGGTTGTGCTGTGCAGAAACTCGGTGAGTAAAACTTGTCTGGAATAAGTCGGACGAAAAAGGCACAAAACTTCCTTTCAACTACGAATTTTATTCAATAGAACAATAGAGGAACAGCCCCAAAGTCGTCTATCATGATCTCTGGCCTCCCTTGCTTATATAACCAGCCCTTAGGCCAACCCGATCTCCACTAGGACTCTAATCCTACTCAAATCACGAATCGAAACTTTCCATAACTGCTTAGGACTCTTCTATACGCAGATAGAAGCAATCTTAAGACTTCCAAACACCTTAGGAACGTATCCCACATTCCTAAAACAACTCAAATTCATGACCCACATGAAATCCTATCATACCAACTCAAATCTTTCCATATTTGAGTCAAATCCGACTCAGCCACAGCCTGAGTTCATAACCTAGTCGGTTGGACCTCTCCGACCAATTCTTTACATCCACATCTCTTCATCATGCCTCGGAACCATGTAGCCACATCCATGCACTCCTTGAACACGTGCAAACATCTTCCAATGACTTCCACGATACCTTCATATGCATTGTTCTTGATTCAAACATGTTGTGCAACCTCCCAATCAACTAAACCACAATTGCTCCCGAACTTGATTGTTGAACCTCATCTTCTCCCTAAGACTAGTTCAATGGATCCTGTCACCAACCATGTCTTGAAGTCAAGCAACACCTGCACATGAATCAACAACCAATCCGTACGAGCCCAAGTCCGCGACTTGACTCTCGTTAGTTCCAAAATTACAACACCGTACGTGAGCACCTCACATAAGCATGTTGCAAAGCATAGCAAAACGATATCAGCCATATCAACCAAAATGCACCAAAAACATAGCAAATGAATACTAAGCAATCTTTCCAACAATGTAAAGAAAGTTCAAAACATTTCACAATAAAAGCAGGAACATTGAGATCAAGCTCCGAACCTTGCCAAAGCTAACCGGGGCTTGAGCCGGAGCTTACCAAAGCTAGTACAACCTAGCGCTGGGGCTTACCAAAGCTAGTACAACTTAGCACCGGAGCTTACCAAAGCTAGTACAACCTAGCAACAGAGCATACCAAAGCTAGTCGTACCTAGCGCTAGAGCTAACCAAAACTAGTCGGAACTAGTCAAACCAAAAGTCAGAGCAAGAAAAACATGTCAGAGCTAACCAACATAAGTCGGTCCTAGCAAAACATATCAGAGCTTAACAAAGACATGCCAGAGCTATCAATGACATGCCAGAGCTAAAGACAAAGCTCACCGGAGCTACCCAAAAACATGTCGAACCTTGACAAAGCAAGTCAGACCTATTGTCAGACCTTGTAGAAGCTCAGAGCTAGAGCCGGACCTTGCTAAAAAGATGTTACGGCAACATTCAAAGCTTTTATTGTGAAAGCCAATGTATTCAGCACACATAGGTCTCACACAATCCCTATCCAACAGTTGGATTCAAGCAACGAGAGAGTACCTAATGATGCATTCAAGGGAGGTTCAGGGTGAGCTGGGGGCGTTCAAGAACGTGGCTACGACGTACTTGACGAATGAGCAGTATGCCGAGGTAAATTGTCAATTTTAGTTGCCGCATTATCCAATTATTGTTAACAATGTCTTCATCAAATAATAAATATATGCAGGTCCATGTATATTGGTTAGACAATCGTTCGGATGCGTATCGAGCCCTCGCTCGACATTGGGCGAGGGAGGGGTTCGTCGCTAGATCTAGGACTCGTCGAAAGAGCTGAGGGCAGGATGGGAAGCACAAGTTTGGTGCGGACGGATATCTTCATCTCACTAAACGCATGGTATGTGTGATTCCAATTCTATTCAAGTATTTTTAATATCTTCATTGTACTAACATGCATCCGTACAAAAGCACGAGAGCGATCAGGAGCCGATCACTATGCAAGTCTGGAACAGGGGTCATATGGGAAGTGAACCGTCACAGCTCGAGAAGTTGTGCTCTCGGGCGGCGTCGGAGGCAATGGTAAGTCATCCTTTTCCTTATATTGAAGTGTTGTAAATTGTTTTGATGACATCATTTTTTGTTTTTCTAGGCAAGGTATGGACATGAGGTGGAGAGGCTTCGTAATGAAGTGTTTGGTTATCAGAGCCCTCCAATCATCCCCCAAAATGCATATGCAAGCGGAGGCGGAAAACTTCAGGAACGGTAAGTTTTCTTCCTTTTTATTGAACTTCACGGACCTTGAGCTACAAAATTTTAATAATCTTTATTCTTTATGTAGGTTAGTCATCTTAGATGGAGTGGTCTACTCGAGGGAGGCATAGCCTTTCTCGAGAGCCTCTTCATCATAGCAGGCTGAATCGAGCAGCCATACTAGCATAGACCTGGAGCTCCAGAGTGTCTAGGAGGTTCTCCGGAGGACACAAGAGAAGCTCCCAATAGAAAGGGAGAATCGGGAGAGGCATGTAGCGACTATTAGAGCTAGGGACGAGTATTAGTCCACGTTCATGCTTCAGATGCAAACGGCTACACATGTACATACTGGTCATTGTACTTAACACTTCCAACATATCAATGATATGTATGTGATAATGCTTTGTGTTTGTAGGTTATAGCGACAGGACAGCAGGCAGTCATTCCTCACCGGTCGTTGTTGACGGTCGTTATATATCAATTTCGACCATCAATATAACTGAATTATATGAATAAATAAATTTTTTTTACACACACCACCTTTACATTTAACATAATTCCACATGTACCTGGAGAATTAGTGCATATGTAGGTATTTTATTGCGGTAATGA